>CM060370.1:192590244-193840244 GCA_030545235.1 Helianthus tuberosus | reverse complement strand
CTAATTAAATTATATTTATTCAAGCCGTGTAGTACACGGGGTAATTAAAGATGTAACTTTTTTATTATATAAAAATATATTCAATCAACCCGTGTAATACACGGGGTTCTAACCTAGTTATAGTTTAATTTAATATTTATTTAGTTTAGTTGGTAGTAATTATAATATTAATATTTAGTTTAGTTGGTAGTAATTAAAATATATTAGGATAAAAACTGTACTATAAAAATAGATATTCAATGTATAATGGATAAAGTTGAGTTGTTACTTGTGAGATTCTCTGTAGCGGGTTGGCGCCTCGAGCATTGGCGTCAAACGCTAGTACCTGCATTTAATGTGGGATTGAGGGTACCTAAGGTCATGGGGTATACTTTCACGCCTCTTAACTACACGTAGACGTCACATCACCCACTTCACCCTCTTTCACTTCATCTCACACTAAAGAAATGGTTTAATAACGGGCGTTAAGCTCTTTCAATTGACCCTCTTTCACTTTACCTCACACTAATAATGGGCGTTAAGCTCTTCAAAGATTGGGTCCACTCCCTTTTAACCAATCACATCATTTTCCTTTCTTTTTATTTTTTCTTTAATATAATTTTTAATTTTAATTATTTCATTACACGTAGTTATTAGGTGGTTTAGTTATTATCACACTTCCTTATGTGCCTACACTTTTTGGATGGTTTAGTTATTTCACTTCACAAAGCCCAATTCACACAAAATATAAAAAGTAATTTTAACCATTTTTATTTTTTATTTTACCCCCTTATAATTTTTATATTATATGTTTTTAATTCATTTATTTTTTACTAATTTGGTTTTTATCTGAAAACTACATTCGTTGGATTTTTTTCCAGAAAACTAAATACGTAGATGTGTTTTTTGCGGTATTTTGTTGAAAACATAGGTGTATGGATGCTATTAGAGGAGTTATCTGTAACACCCGTTCTTATAAATCAAGGTTTAACGTATATTTTGCGAAATAATCATGTAATTAATGATTTCATATACATCGGAAATACGGGTTTGTTAAAAACTTTTACAATTTAAGTGATATACATAATGTGATTTAATTCGCCGTTTAGAATAACGACAAAACAACGTTGCGGAAGCTTTGTTTAACGTGTGTTCGGTTCTTGCTCGATGCTTGATCTTCATCCGGGACTCTCGACATTCACCTGTGATCAAAACCAACTTAAAGGTCAGTTTTGATAATTAAATAACTAATACAACGAGAAAATTAGGAAAATCCAACATTGATATCTTAACCCCAAAACAATAACTCAATTCTGGCCTCCACCGTAACTTACGGTGGCACCGTAAGTTACGGTGGCCCCTGTATTAACATTTCCCTACCGTACATCAGTAGGCTAGCACCGTAACCAATTCAGCTCCAACGTAACTTACGGTGGCACCGTAAGTTACGGTGGCCCCTCCATCATTCCTTTCCTTTTTGCCGTTTTTGACACGAAAACTTTCGTATCTTTCAATCCGCTTGTCCGTTTAACCTACCGTTTCTTCCTACGTGTTTGTAATTTGATTCTCCATCATATGGAGTTAAAATCCAACATCCAACATAAATAATTTTTGAGACTTTCAAGCCTTCGACTCGTTACCTTTTTATCGAATTTTACCCATTTATGCATTTTATCAAACAAACATATTTATTTGATTCCTATATCACCTACACTCTTCAAATAAATGTTATCTACCATTTTAGGTTCTAATCACAGGTTTATTACACAATTTAAACCCATTTTCGCTCGTATGCTTATTTTGACCCGTTAAGGGTATTTTAAGCACTTTAAAGCTTGAAATCACTTTCATTCCCTTCTAGCATTGTAGTTCTACATTTCTTATCTAGTAACCTCCCACTACAACTATATATGTATTGGGTTTAATGTGGATATCTATATGTTCCGAGTTTTACCCCTCGGATTACCATTTTACGGCAAAGACTCATATAAAGCCCTTTGACCAAAAAATTTATGTTTTTCACTATCTAACTTATCCTAAGCATTTATATAATCATAAAACTTATTTCCGAACCACCTTTAAGGGTCGTTCGTCCGAATTAGCTTACAAGGGCAATTTGGTCAATCTTCATCCTTCTTTAACTACAAGGGTCCTTTAAATACTTGATTGACCCAAAAACCAACCCTTTTAACTATAATCTTATTTATAAACCCATTTGCTTCTAAAACACCATGAACATAATTCAATTTATTCGGCTTACCTTAAAGATAACCGAATATCTACACTTTAACATTGTCTAACTCTTATAGAACTCCAAATTCTATATGATGAGTTGTGTTATTATACATACCTGGCTCGGATCAATATATTGACCCGTTTCAATACTTTGCCTTAGTAACCGCTAAGCAATAGCGATGTACTTATCCTTTTGCTATTTATTCCTATAACATGTAACTCGACAAACCATTAGACAATATTGTCAAAGGAGATAATTTCACCTTTTGACCCGTTTATTTACCTAGTAATCTTCATCACTTCAAGTAAATGCCAATTTCATGTATTATGCTAATTTAAAGTCTACTAGCTAGAATACGGAATCAAGCATAACGTAACGGAATCGTAGTTACGTACCTTTTAAGCACTCTTTTTAAACGCGTATTTCCACCAGCTTGTCCATTTGACGATCCGGATTCCTTGCCTAAAGAGTTCAATTCACAATCCGTTTAGAACCCTTTTTATAAGTCTTTACGCACAATTTCTTAACATATTCAAATCTGCGTTTTACCCAACCTTTACATTTTAATCTTCATTTAGGCGTTTTATCAAACACCTAGCGGGTCAGATTTCTACATAATCTAAACCAAGTTCATGACTTGAGTTTATCACCCCAATTAACTTCAATTAGGCTATATACACATATTTTAACATCAACAATTCAGAGATTTCCTCATAATTTCAGTTTACACTAGAACAAGGGTTTAAATCCTAGTGTTTATCAAGCTCTACCAACATATTAATCACCCACTATGGTGATTTTGATCCTTACAATTATCATGCAAGAATTTTGACAAGAAATCATCTAGGGTTTGTCCCTAAACCTTATATCACTTCCAACTTCGTATTTACAACACATAATTAAGCTCAACACTCAATTTCAATCACATGCAAGAATTTGGGTTGAATCAAAATGACCAAATTCGACATACCTTACGATCCTCTTGACAAGGTGATCACGATTCTATGTTCAGATTTTGATTTCAACTTGATTTGGGCCTTCAATTTGAGAGTTTAGTAGAAGTTAGGGTTTTGGAGGTGAGGGTGTCGCCCTCTCCTGTTCTTGATCGACCAGACATCTCAAATGAGATGTTTGGTTTGGTTTTCTTTTTAATTAAAACTAATAATATAAGTTTCAATTTTAACAACATTGGCCCCTCCACTTTTGTTTGACATATAGTTTTGGTTGTTTTAACCCCATTTCAAGTTATTTCTAGACTTGTAGTTAACTAGGTTATAATTTTCCTAGTTATTCATCTTGTTTAAAAATCCTGTTTTATTTTAAGTCCCGTTAAATCTCGGGCCTTTTTATATACTTTGCTTTCTCAAAGTATTTCCCATCCTTTTAATAAATATTAGATTTATTTATTTAGATCCTAATATTCACCAGGTTAATTTTACCACTAACGGTATTTTACCCGTTTTTACTATTAACGAGGTTTGATTACCAACCCGTTTTCGGGGTGTTACAAGTCTACCCCCCTTAAAGAGGTTTCATCCTCGAAACCTTTTCTTACATAATTCATTGAGTTTAAACTCAATGTATTCGATCCGAGAAATATTTTAAACATTACTTATACTTTTTAACCAATCGTTAGTATTACCCGAAAAGTATGGTAACATCTTTTTGGTTACTAATTGTCTACATATCTCATACGACATAGTGTAACTTCGAAATAACGTAATCTCGTTATTTCCACTAGTTTAGTTAACTTAGCGATATCCATCGCTTTCATATACTATCGAATTCCTTATGAATCCGTTTCTTTGATCCGTTTAAAGGTCTTTAGTGAAATCTTTCACTTTTAGCAACAATTTCTTTTGTTTTCAAATTCATTTATTCGGTTCAGTTATACCGAATCCACCGCTTACAAGCAACCAAATTACTTAAATGACCTTAACCGGTCTCACTAACTAGACTTATTAGTCCAGTTACTTTTTACCGCTCGCTTGGTTATAATGTGATTCCACTTCACATTGCATTTCTCGACCGTGATCGTGTCACGTCATGTTTAATTTATATCAACCTTTCATTTTCGAAAAGATCACTTTTCGAATATATCGTCTTGCGCCTATCAGCGACAAGACTTGAATCTTTCATGCTTACTATTCAATTTCCTATCAGAATTTATATTTGTAAAAATGTTATTTCTTACTAAAACTGAATTTTAGTCTAACGTTTTTCTCTTTAACTATGTCAATTACTCATATCAAGGAAATTAACAACCCCTAATTCATTGTTTTCCGTTCTCGTTTTACGCGGGGAATCGTAACAAGTTCCCTCACCTTACACTATGGACCCGTAGGTTCCTTCACTTAACCTCGTAGGCTATTTCCTTAAGCTTTCATCTCTTTAAGACGAGGCCCTTATGATCCCTTTGCTTCAATTCATGACCCGTGGGTCATTTTGGCCCCGTAAGCCTTTATACTATTTAATATCTCGTAGGTTATGATGATCCCGTAGATCATCTTTTATTTTAGTCTTTATTCAAAAGTGTATACGTTTATATACGCATATGGCGTTAAGGCACCCCTTTTTATATTTATAATTATTCACCTTTACTTTTTGGATTTCATTTGACCTTGACCGTAGTCTAAGGCTACATTGTTTTCTTTCGAATCATCTTTCCAACTTCTCGACTTCTAACGTCAAATTACACGTCGGTTTTCCATACACTTACCGTTACCCGGTTCTTACCTGTACTTCTTTACGTCCCATTACCCGGGTTCTTTTATTTCAATGTTTTTAACGCCTATAACTCCTTTACATAGGTTTATTAATATTTCGCACTTTTATTTATCCGATTCGCGCTTACTTACTTTAGCAAGTGTCATCCTTTACTAAATTTGTTTGACTTGTTCGTGTGAACATTCATCACTTATGAATGCCAAACTTCAGTCTTTGTTTAACTCGTTCAGCTTTGAAATAGCTGAGCGTAGTTAATAACATTTCTGTTTGCAAATTCTCATTGTCTTTTATTCATAACTCATATTCCGAGTCTTTTGACTTTCTATCTCGCGTTCCCGTCTCTTGGTTTACGCATTCTTTCCAAATCCTACCCATTCATCGGGTATCTTTTACCGTAATCATTTTCAAGTAACCATTCTTATATGGTTTTAGACGTTATTTTAATTTATTTGGTCGTCTTAGCGAGATCCATCGCTTTTATTCAATCAAGTCCTTTATTCTTTATTCGATTCGTTTGACTTGTCCATGTGAATTTCATCACTTGTGACAGTCAAACTTTTATCTCTATGCCTTAGCATTCCTATTGGTCGGTCTGTATTTTCTTTTTACTTGATCCTTGTCCCTTCTCTCGGGCTCGTTATTCTTACGTAATACGCTTCCGTCATCCGACTTACGTTTACGTTTACTATCAAACATCTTACTTATTTGATTTATTTGGGTACCATTTAAGTTAGTCCCATTCACCCCACCCTTACTACATCGGACATAAATGTGTCCGCTATAAGAAGTTCATGGTATCATATGCAACTACTCACTTGGCCAGAGTAAGCGATTAACACATGACACGCATGACCTTTTTATAGTTTTCACATCACGCCCTATGTAAGTAATGCCTCTATTTGTTTCTCTTGGAAACAATATCCCGAATACATTTTTTATTCGGGTTTTTCCAAGTTTTTAATCTACATATGCAACTTTCAATTTCTACATATTTGTTGCATATTACTATTTGTGCAATTATATTTAAAATGTGCACCTGGTAATGCTTGCCTTAACGGGCTTTCTTGCCATTACTTATTTGCGATCGTTACGCGATTTAGGTCCTTGATGAGTATGCTCTTCTTGTCATATCTCGGACCGTTCCATCATCATACCCATAATTCGTTTGACTCTCGTCGTCTTCAAACGCGAGTGTCCTTCAATTAAAACATTCACAAAAGTTAGTAACGTCAACTTCAATAATCGCCCGTATTATAATACAAGACTTTTTCTACTATACGCGTCAACGCGCGTATTTTCGTCAACTATATCAGTCATTTTAATTGGGGTAACGTGTATCACACGATAGCCCTATGTGTTGTTTACAACACTTTAGCATGCTAAACTATTAACATACATGTACTTACCGGATTTGCGATCAAGCCTCGAACCGAACACCAATTTTTATTAAGAGCATAAGGTTTAAGTCCAAGCATAGTCTTCCCACCATACTTGAATCACTTAAACCAAGGCTCTGATACCAACTTGTAATACCCGTTCTTATAAATCAAGGTTTAACGTATATTTTGCGAAATAATCATGTAATTAATGATTTCATATACATCGGAAATACGGGTTTGTTAAAAACTTTTACAATTTAAGTGATATACATAATGTGATTTAATTCGCCGTTTAGAATAACGACAAAACAACGTTGCGGAAGCTTTGTTTAACGTGTGTTCGGTTCTTGCTCGATGCTTGATCTTCATCCGGGACTCTCGACATTCACCTGTGATCAAAACCAACTTAAAGGTCAGTTTTGATAATTAAATAACTAATACAACGAGGAAATTAGGAAAATCCAACATTGATATCTTAACCCCAAAACAATAACTCAATTCTGGCCTCCACCGTAACTTACGGTGGCACCGTAAGTTACGGTGGCCCCTGTATTAACATTTCCCTACCGTACATCAGTAGGCTAGCACCGTAACCAATTCAGCTCCAACGTAACTTACGGTGGCACCGTAAGTTACGGTGGCCCCTGCATCATTCCTTTCCTTTTTGCCGTTTTTGACACGAAAACTTTCGTATCTTTCAATCCGCTTGTCCGTTTAACCTACCGTTTCTTCCTACGTGTTTGTAATTTGATTCTCCATCATATGGAGTTAAAATCCAACATCCAACATAAATAATTTTTGAGACTTTCAAGCCTTCGACTCGTTACCTTTTTATCGAATTTTACCCATTTATGCATTTTATCAAACAAACATATTTATTTGATTCCTATATCACCTACACTCTTCAAATAAATGCTATCTACCATTTTAGGTTCTAATCACATGTTTATTACACAATTTAAACCCATTTTCGCTCGTATGCTTATTTTGACCCGTTAAGGGTATTTTAAGCACTTTAAAGCTTGAAATCACTTTCATTCCCTTCTAGCATTGTAGTTCTACATTTCTTATCTAGTAACCTCCCACTACAACTATATATGTATTGGGTTTAATGTGGATATCTATATGTTCCGAGTTTTACCCCTCGGATTACCATTTTACGGCAAAGACTCATATAAAGCCCTTTGACCCAAAAATTTATGTTTTTCACTATCTAACTTATCCTAAGCATTTATATAATCATAAAACTTATTTCCGAACCACCTTTAAGGGTCGTTCGTCCGAATTAGCTTACAAGGGCAATTTGGTCAATCTCCATCCTTCTTTAACTACAAGGGTCCTTTAAATACTTGATTGACCCAAAAACCAACCCTTTTAAATATAATCTTATTTATAAACCCATTTGCTTCTAAAACACCATGAACATAATTCAATTTATTCGGTTTACCTTAAAGATAACCGAATATCTACACTTTAACATTGTCTAACTCTTATAGAACTCCAAATTCTATATGATGAGTTGTGTTATTATACATACCTGGCTCAGATCAATATATTGACCCGTTTCAATACTTTGCCTTAGTAACCGCTAAGCAATAGCGATGTACTTATCCATTTGCTATTTATTCCTATAACATGTAACTCGACAAACCATTAGACAATATTGTCAAAGGGTGATAATTTCACCTTTTGACCCGTTTATTTACCTAGTAATCTTCATCACTTCAAGTAAATGCCAATTTCATGTATTATGCTAATTTAAAGTCTACTAGCTAGAATACGGAATCAAGCATAACGTAACGGAATCGTAGTTACGTACCTTTTAAGCACTCTTTTTAAACGCGTATTTCTACCGGCTTGTCCATTTGACGATCCGGATTCCTTGCCTAAAGAGTTCAATTCACAATCCGTTTAGAACCCTTTTTATAAGTCTTTACGCACAATTTCTTAACATATTCAAATCTGCGTTTTACCCAACCTTTACATTTTAATCTTCATTTAGGCGTTTTATCAAACACCTAGCGGGTCAGATTTCTACATAATCTAAACCAAGTTCATGACTTGAGTTTATCACCCCAATTAACTTCAATTAGGCTATATACACATATTTTAACATCAACAATTCAGAGATTTCCTCATAATTTCAGTTTACACTAGAACAAGGGTTTAAATCCTAGTGTTTATCAAGCTCTACTAACATATTAATCACCCACTATGGTGATTTTGATCCTTACAATTATCATGCAAGAATTTTGACAAGAAATCATCTAGGGTTTGTCCCTAAACCTTATATCACTTCCAACTTCGTATTTACAACACATAATTAAGCTCAACACTCAATTTCAATCACATGCAAGAATTTGGGTTGAATCAAAATGACCAAATTCGACATACCTTACGATCCTCTTGACAAGGTGATCACGATTCTATGTTCAGATTTTGATTTCAACTTGATTTGGGCCTTCAATTTGAGAGTTTAGTAGAAGTTAGGGTTTTGGAGGTGAGGGTGTCGCCCTCTCCTGTTCTTGATCGACCAGACATCTCAAATGAGATGTTTGGTTTGGTTTTCTTTTTAATTAAAACTAATAATATAAGTTTCAATTTTAACAACATTGGCCCCTCCACTTTTGTTTGACATATAGTTTTGGTTGTTTTAACCCCATTTCAAGTTATTTCTAGACTTGTAGTTAACTAGGTTATAATTTTCCTAGTTATTCATCTTGTTTAAAAATCCCGTTTTATTTTAAGTCCCGTTAAATCTCGGGCCTTTTTATATACTTTGCTTTCTCAAAGTATTTCCCATCCTTTTAATAAATATTAGATTTATTTATTTAGATCCTAATATTCACCGGGTTAATTTTACCACTAACGGTATTTTACCCGTTTTTACTATTAACGAGGTTTGATTACCAACCCGTTTTCGGGGTGTTACATTATCAGAGTCGTGTCATCCTATACAATGTGCCTTCCAATTTTTAAGTTCAAATCTTTTGAAACACCTTAAGGTTTGTTTTGCCTTATAGTACTTCCTTATGGGAGATTTACAAACATGCATACAAATCCTAACATTTAGAACTAAGCAAAACAAGTGGGGTAAGCCTTTGCATTTCTAAATGGTGAACGCTCATGACTGTCATAAGAATGTAACATGGAGTAGAGTTAGAGAGTCTTGATTGACTTTTTTGAATTAGTAGTAGGTTTAAAATTCAGCTAATTACTTATAGACTATTTGTATAGTTATTGTATTTCTAGGCAGTTTGCTACTCGTGCAAATGAACTCGAAAAGTTTGCTTAAGTGGTAAGCAAACACCATAAAGTTTGATGAAAAATTGTAAGGGACGAGTGACATTTGGTGAAAAACTTGATGAAGTAGGCTTGCCACTCAAGCGAATCAGTTGAGTTCGCTTGTCCTACAAACGAACTCCCAAAAGCATTATTAGAACTTGCATGAGTTCACTTATAGAGTGGCGAACTAGTTACATCTACAAGAATTTCCAGAAAATCCCTAGAAGTACTTACCTAAATCTTGAACCACCCCCCTAATTCAAAAATATTCTAGAAAGTTTCAACTTTACTTAGAATTGCACCTTCACAAATAATTTTTAGAGTTCATTACTCGGATGATCCTTGTGGTATGTCCATATTTCAAATTCGTTATGCTAAGTTAAAAGTGTTTTTAAATTTTGATATTTAAAGCTTATTTCTAAATGTTAAAGGGTTCATCCACTCAGGGACCATCGATGTTACCCGTTGTGAAGAGTATGGACCAAAAATGTAAATTTTCAAACTTTGAAACCAAACTTGTAATATGAACAGTCATTCTAATTTTTATTACTATATGTTTTGGTCGTTAGCAATAGCATATATTCACAAGAATAATAACAGTGCATTGTATAGACATGACACATCCATAAAAGCAATATATAATATAATTTGAAGTTGATAAAAAACAAAACAAACATCTTGAAAGTGGAAACTTTATTAATGTTCTCATTTTATTCCTTATTCCATTATTAGAATTCATAGCTCAACCTTGTTCAACATCCTCTCAGTGTCATAGCACGGCAAACTTCCACTATTAGTTATCACTAGATTTTTTTATCACCGGTAGATACCAACTCACCTGATACATCAAGAATACTATTGGCATCTATGCTAAAGCAAACCTTCAATCTTTCCTTACCTGGAGGGGCTGGTGGAACGCCATGAATAATGAATTCTCCAAGGAAGATGTTGTCTTCCGCTTCATTGCACTCACCCTGAAACACCGGTACTCGTATTCGTTCTTGGTTTTCAAACGCTGTAACACCAATTTTTTCCCTCGTTGTGGGTATTATTGTGTTTCTTGGGATTAGGACAATCATACGTCCTCCATACTCTTTGACACCAAGGGATAAAGGAGTGACATCTAGAAGTATCAAATCATTCACAACTTTATTATTGTTCCCTCTTAACTTTGCAGCCAACAATGCCGCACCATAAGCAACAGCTTCATCCGCTTTAATATTTTTGCAAAGTAGTTTCGAGTCAAAAAAACTCCCTAAGCATTTGTTGTACTTTGGGAATCCTTGTTGGCCCACCAACAAGGACTATATCATCAACATTATTTTTTTTGCATTTTCCCATCTTTTAAACAATTTTCCACATGTTGGATGCACTTGTTAAAAAAACAAGCATTTAGCTTCTCAAACTTCACCCGAGTAACCTTTAATGAAAAAATCAATCCCATCATACAAGCAATCTACGTCAATCGAAGTTTCAAATGTGGAGGACAACTCCCTCTTTGCTTTCTCACATGCAACTTTCAATCTCGCCATTGCTCTTGCATTTTCACTGATATCCTTGTTTTGTCTTTTCTTAAATACTTGTACACAATAATCAACTATTGTTTTGTCCAAATCTTCTCCACCCAAATGAGTGTCACCCCCACTGCTTTAACACGTATGGTTCCGTCCTTACTAATAGTGAGAAGTGACACGTCAAATGTCCCTCCACCCAAATCAAATATGAAAACGTTTTTCTGATTTGGGTGGTCTGGGTCGGAAAACTTGTCACCATAGGCAATTGCAGCTGCTGTTGGCTCATTGATCAAGCGCATGACATTGAGGCCAGCTAGTGTACCAGCAACCTTTGTTGCTTGGCGTTGCTTGTCACTGAAATATGCAGGAACGGTAATCACTGCATCTCTAACAGTGGTTCCTATGAACACCTCCGCAGCCTCTTTCAACTTCTTTAGAATCATGGAAGATATTTCTTCAGGTGAAAACTCCATGTCTACACCCATGTGATCAAGTACAATTACCGGCTTATCATTAGATCCTTTGATTTCCTTAAAAGGCCATGATTGTATGTCTTGCTGCAATCTGGTATCACTGAATCTGCTTCCCATTAAACGCTTAACATCTGAAATATACTAAACAAAGGTTAAAACTTAAAGGTATGATTATTTTTTTAAAAATATCAAAGTTGTTCATCAAATCAACTTACCAAAAACAGTTCGAGTGGGATTTCGGGTGACTTGGTTTTTAGCACTCTCACCTACTAAAAGGTCTCTGCCGTTAGAAGCCACATACGATGGAGTAATCATGTAACCTTGTTCGTTAAGGAAGATCTCAACACGGTCGTGTTGATCAAACCAGGCTGCAACACATGAGTATGTTGTTCCAAGATCAATACCTACTGGTGTTGTTGTAACGCTTGACATTTTCAAATACGTAGCTGTACACAAAGATTATATAATTATAATATATAACTTTAATATATTCAGTTTGTAGTATTGAAATTACAAAAAAAGTTTAACTATTAGAAACATAATTACTTAGAAATCTAGTACTTTTTAAGTGTTTATAGAAACAAAAGCCTAGAATTAAAATTTAAAACCCCAAACTCATTTTTTAAACCGAACCTTCCTGTTTAGTTTGATCGCTTTTTAAACAATTAAACCCATATGTCATTCAACTTAATTACCCAACTAAACCTAACATGAAAGCGAAAAACTGGCGGGGGCCGGGGCACCCCCTAGCCCCAAAGAAGCTCCACAAGTGTTAATCATAATCTTTCAACCAAAGCAATGAGATGCTTAAATAATTCTTAGTTTTGTCAATTACTGTCACTGACTAAAAATTTAGACAAGAGAAAATCGATTTAAACTCAAACAACACGGTTATCTAATCAAAAAACACATACATGTAACATACCAGAATAAGGTTGTGTTCACAGTGTTACCTTACTATGAGTCGAACCTGCATAGAGTTATGACTCAAATCGCGGAGAATGGTCTGTCTATATAGGGAGTATATATAAAGTCCGTGCAGTGCTGAAGAATCAGAACGGTCCAACCGTTTATATAATTAATTATATCTGTGTAGGAGAGGAAAGGTGTTCATTAAATCTAGTCTTTAGAAAGTCGATATTTCTTTTCATTTAAATATATTTGCTTCACACCGTGGTGGAAAACGCGAGGGGTGACGTTGGGGAGGATACCATTCGCTCTCATCAACGCACAAACACAACCGTGAATTCTGTCACGTTTCGGCTTGGCCGATTAATAAATTTTTTATGTAGTAATTTTTAATTTGAGTAAATTGCCAAAATCATCCATGAGGTTTGGGTTTGTCATTTTCATCAAAAACAATTTTTTTGTACCATATAGTCCTTCACTTTTGGGATTTTTTTACCATTTTCATCCAAACATATGACTTTTTTTTGCCAAAATCGTCCCTGTGATTTGGGATTTTTTGCCATTTTCATCCAAATGTTTGATGGAAAAAATAAATCAAATTAGATGTTTAGATGAAAATGGTAAAAAATCCCAAAAGTGAAAGACTATATTGTACAAAAAAGTTGTTTTGGATGAAAATGACAAACATGCCCAAACCTAAGGGACGATTTTGGCAATTTACTCTTTTAATTTTTAAGTTTTATTTTAGTTATGTAATTTTTTTTATTTTATGTCGGTTTTTTTTTTTAAATTATGTAATGGTTTTTATTTTTAAATATGTAATGTTTAATTATTAACGTTATTTGTTTAATTACTATTATTGTACTTTTATAAATTAAATAGATTTTGTAGAATTTTCAAATGTAATTTAAAGATAAAAAAGTGTGTTATGTGTCGAATAACACAACTCTTCCACACCCCTTTCCACACTCCCGTTTTTGCTCCAAGCTGACGTGACATTCACGTGTCGAATGACGCCCATTTTTCATGCCCCTCCACATCGTATGGTCTTAAGGTGAATACAATTGAGAACAGTTAATGAAACCTTTTCACAAAAATAGAGGTATACAAGATGACCGATTAAATAACTGAAACCGTCACTACAAGAAAAACCCCTATTGGGACAACACATGTCCTCTCTATAGATTACCCTATAGAGACGACATGTCGTTTCTATAGAGTTTTTGTGCCTTTTAAGATAGGTTACCTTATAGGGACGACATATCCTCTCTATAATGTGAATATTTTTTTTTTCTTTTTATTCTCTAGTTTGTTGAATTGAAAGCTTTAAAAAAACGTTTTAACTTATAGAGACGACATGTTGTCTCTATAACTTTAAATATTTTTCTTTTAATTTTATTTTATTAATGATCAATATATATGAAAATTAAAAAAAACTAAAAAATAAAATTTAACTTATAGAGACGACATGTCGTCTCTAAAAAGTTTTACTAGAAAAAAATAATTTTAATTTAGGCGGCAAAATTTCCCACCATTTCAAATTTGTTCTGGAAAAAAAGTGTAACATATAGAGACGACATGTCGTCCCTATAAACCCAATTAAGTTTATTAATGTGTTCTTGTTTTTTAACTAGAAATATATATTAAAATTTTTGAAATAAAAATTTAAAAAAATAAATAAACTAACCTATATATATTTAAACCTATAGGGACGATTTTTGTAGTCTATAGGGACAAGGATATAGAAACAAATTTAATAAAAACGACATGTTGCCTCTACAGGGTAAAACGACCTATAGAGACGACATGTCGTCCCTATAGAGACGGCATGTCGTCCCTATAGGCCTGAATTATGTCCTCTCTAAAACTTGTTTTTCTTGTTGTGCGTGCTGGTTAATAACCGATTGAGTACCCGGTTAGTGGTTTTTGTTAGCCGTAGGTTCAGAAACCGGTTTTTAGCCCATTACTAGTTAATTGAAAAAAAAAAACCGAAAAATAAAAAAATCGGAAAAAAACTATTTAATTAATAGGAAAAGACCGGTTATTAACCGAACCGGTTAAACCACTACCAAGTTTTTCTTTCTTTCTTTTTTTGTTTTTGAAAAATAACCGGTTATTAACTGAACCGATTTCTCAATTGTACACCTCTACACAAGAACAACATATGAGTATCCAAACAAAAGTCACTCTATCATCTTAGCACTTATTCTATGATCTACATTCTTCAAAAATTCAACAAGAACAACAGTTTTATACACATAAAATATTAAGCAGACAGTAGAACAAATCCTCTATCAAATATTTATCACTAATGGTAAATTGCAACATCCATATTTCGTTTTATAAACTCAAACTTCATTCTACAAAATTGCAAAATAAAACAATTCACATCACATCTCACTCAACATCACTCATTCTACAAACAATATATAACAATTACACATATAAACTCATGACACAACAACCAAACTAGAAATGGTTCAAATTACAAATAAAAATTCCTAGTAGAAAAACCCTACCAATAACAAATGAGTCAATGATTGAAAAACAAAATTGAAACAATGAGATTTGCAACCTTATTATTGAACAATTGATAAGAAAAAAAGGAGATCCAAACAGCAAAACAAACATGAAAGCAAAAAAAATGCAAAAGTAAATAGAGTAGACATCAAAGCCCAACACAAACACCACAATTCCCTTTTTATCGAGTATAAGACATGATTAAACAGACAGAACCGCATTCATGCATGAAACTACGCACCGCCTTTTCTTCTCGAGATTCTGTAGCATACATGTTTAAATCTCCACGCCCCAACACCCAGCCAGAATATGTCCCGCCAAGGGTCATGCTAGGACAGTTGTCCAAAAACGGTGAGCTATCAACGTTTGGTTGGCCGAATAATGGCTCACCCGGACCAAAATAAGTGAAAATAATACCGCCAAACACCTCCTGCTTATCACCGCTAGTGGTGCTCCCTTTCTTGAAAGATCTCATATGGTTTGCGGCATTGGCGACAGAAGATAAAGCAGTGGTGACATTTGGGTGGTAAAAACGCAAGGTATCGCCTTTTTTGATGCCCATATAATCATTAAAAAGCTCTTCATAATTAACAGACCTGCATGATAATGGTTATAGTTAAGAGGTGACATTTTTGACCAATTTAGTTATTAATCATTTCTGTGTGTTTATATTGTTTATTTCTAAGTAAATAAAATGAAAACAGGTTAACGGGTAAAAGTGTAATTTTAATGTAAAATCCTTCTTTGTCATTATACTCATATTGTACAAAAGTGATTCGGTTAACTCAAATAATACCAAAACTGGATATCTTGATATGTGACGCGACCAGCCGCGTCTAAGGGCTTGTGTTTTGGAATAGATTATCTGGTCGTTACGTTTTTAGATTGAAGACAACCAGTTTTCAATGTTTGGATGTAGTAATTTGTTATAATATGATAAGTTTAGGGTGAAATAGCCTGTTTAGGATTAGCTTATTTAAACAAACATAGCATAATATTCAAGCAAACATAGCATAATATTCAAGCTGTGGTGCAACATTTCTAGTTGTAAGTTGACTTATAAGTTATAACAAATGACAATGTAAAAGAAAAAAAAGATATAACTTTGTAAACTAGAAGAAAATTGTTTACTTACAGTCTTACTTCATGGAATGAAAGATAAGTCATCCATCCAATTCTTTTATTCCCAATGGTGCATTTTCTTCTTTTTGTTACCCCAATGAACAAAGGATAAGAGCTGATCATGTCTCCTAGCTGTCATTATTTATGAAAGATTAATCATGACTTTAGAGAAAAATACTAGAACAAAAAAATGTAACATAGTATGGTCATATTTATATTCAAAAGAACAGAACATTCTCTCTTCAAAAATGATAAAATCATTCCTTTCTATCTTATAAGTTAGACCAATTTTCATATACCAACCAAGCACCATGTGAGTGCCACATGAGCGAAAGGTCAATGTAGTCAACATATTTAAAGGGAAAATTACAAAACTAGCCATTGACCAAAATCACTTTCAAAACCAGCCACCTTCCGTGTCCTTAGAGCGACGCATCGTGCACAGGATGCGTCTTTGGAGCATTGAAATCCAATAAAAAATGGACACCTGGGGTTTTCAAAAGTTGCATAATCTCAGACGCATGAGGAGGACCCAGACGCATGAGGTGGACCCACATGCGCATGAGGACCCACAGACACATGAGGTGGACCCACAGATGCATGAGGTGGACCCACAAACGCATCCCATGCATGAAATCTCTTGAAAACGCATCCTGTGCATGAAATCTCTCCAAAGACACATCCCGTGCATGATTCGTCGCTCCAAGCACGCGGGAGGTGGCTAGTTTTGAAAGTAGGTTTGGTCAATGGCTCGTTTTGTAAATTTCCTTTTTTAAAGTTTGATCATGTTTACCAATGTTTTTAAAGTTTAAATAGAGAAAATACTACATCATAGAGCTGTGACCATACTGTGTTACCTCTATTATGAAACTTGCAAACAGAAAGCCAAATAGTGTATCCAAATAAGCATTGTAGTAGGGTAGAGAATAACTACATTCTCGGAAGCTTGTGTCAAAATTGTTTCACCATCAAGCTTCTCATGTGATCCTTTTTTTCTTACAGTGAGCTTTGACAAAACATGGTTTTTTTCAACAGATACCACCTTGTATGCTGGGCCTACCGGTTGCAGTCCACGTGACATTACAGCATGAAACTGAGTTTCTCCGATACCTATTTTAAATTAGATTTGAGTGTAATTGGATTCACTTGTTAACCATAGCGTATCGTGATGTACATCAAATAAATTGGGAGAGTTTGAGAGTACACACTTGTTTGAGTTTATTATAATTTGAGTATCTGGGAACCTTTTCGTCCTTAGGGGCAAAGCCCCAATGGGAGTTTCAAGGGGACAACGCCCCCTTGCCCCTGGACCCTATCAGGTGTTAAATCCAAAAGAATATCTAAAGTTACCTAAAGGTTTGTTCTTGTCCATGGCAAATACCAAGGCAATAGCAGCATGTTCTTCACTAGCAGTTATGTTCCTTAAACTTTCATTTGTATTCTCGATCAAGTAGCCATAACCTCCCACAATAACAGTTTCCGGTGACATAACATAATCTAAGATATAGAAACAAATATAAATATAGAAAAAAATATAACAAGCATAGTTTGTTAATCGCGATGATAGCAAGCGCTATATCAAGTAGCGTAGTGTAGCACTGGATCATCCCTATGTGATGTTTAGTGCTCAATAGCGACAATAAGGGTTTTTTTTTATTCTTTTTAAAAATTAAAAACCGAAGTTTTAGGCAATTTAATCGACCAAACAGCTGTAATCTTCACTAATTGCATAAAAAAAAACCTTAAATTCGTGACTAAAACCCTATTTTTTTGAAAAAAATTTCTAATACATTATCGCTAAACATCAAACAACGCTCGCTATCTCATTGCTATCTATACGTAGCGTATGGGTAGCTATTTACCGCTACTCGCTATTAACAACTATGATAACAAGTACAGGTAAAGCACAAAGGTATTTCTAATGCAACACTCACCCACTTTTCCCATAACATCAATCATCGCTTCTTCTCGATGTTCTTTTAAAATACTCTATGAATAAATCCAGACAAGAAAACCATCAAAAGTTGATAATACCTACACAAGAAGTAACATACTTACCATGAAAATCATTATGGCAGCAGGTGATTCACGTCCTGATGTAGACGTCGAGAACTCTTTTATGTCCGTTATGAATTCGTCTATCATGAATGTTTGTGGATCCTGATAGATGTCAAAAAATAAACACAGTCACAGATATATAAATAGTCACAGATATATTAGTCTGTGTAATCGTCTCTGTTTTAAATGATAACCAAAATAATAAAAATATATAAATAGTCACAGATATATTATAAGGTTGATGTTGTGTTCAACAAAGATGAGATTTATTACCTTAAGTTGGTGCAGAAGTGAGATTAGTTTTACTTTCATCCCTGGTACGAATCCAACGGTTAACATTATTCCTCCCATTGAAATATCTCTTGTCCACAATGTCTGTAGGTTATTTGAATTGTTACTATCTTAACATCAAAGGAAAAAAAAAACATTTAAAAAGTAATGTCTATAAGTAGATAACCAAGTAAACCTCTTGAAATTCATCAGAAATCGCATCCCTTCCAATAATTCCAAAGGCATAATTAGTAATGAGTGGAACTTTGGAACCGAGTTTTGTAGTAATCTGCAATTCATTCATGAACTTAATAAATTTTGCGAAGCGAGTAGAACTATAGAAGTATTCCATTCGTTTCAAGTAGATAGCAATCTTTTCATGGAAAAGTTTGAAAATCGTATTCGTTTTGAAGTCCAAATAACATACTAGTTGGTGAGCCTCTTCGTAGTCATATTCAGTATTGTCGATATCAGCAACAGAAGCAATGGCAAAATGAGGACGAATCGGCTCAGATAGTACTTTATTCACCACGTCTTCTACAGCAACCTAATAAAAATTTGAGACATAAAAGTGATAAATGGTGTAATACAATTTATGCTTGGTATAAACATTAGTTCTTGGAATAAGTTACTTGGAGGGAACAATTAAACGAGCAGGCGGAGGAGAGCTTGGGGCGACAAAGGATGTGACCGCAAACATGCTTCCATAAGCGGCTAACACAATTGGCAGAGGCGAAATCCACGGACGGAAGTCTGGCTAGTATGTTTTGAAGGATGTCTATACCGAGGTGATCAGTAGTTGTCATTTGGGTGATCAATGTACAGTATGTCACTCTATAAAATCAAACACAAATATAAATAATAAATAAATTTAGCCGATAGCCTCTTGGCCTAGTGACAAGAGGCGTTTACCCCATCAAAGTGGTGCGGTTTTAGTCTTGGGATTGTGAAGCCGTTGTTTGGGCTTGAGTGATAGATAAGAAGAACAAAAGAAAATGGGCCGATTTCATTAAACTTTATTTAGGTCCATATTTGTTTCTTGTTGATTAAGTAATTAACCTTAATGTGGACGTAAGTCACCTTGAACAAACCACTGAATTCTCGTGTTCTTGATACCTAATATTCAATTTTTGGGTCCCACAAAGTGGGTATTGGCTAGATTTTAGAGATTGTGTGTTTGCAATTCATGAAAAAAAAAAAAACAAAAACAAAAAGAAACCTCTTCAAACTTTAATAATAATATGAAATATTACAAATCAAACACGCATGATCAGTATTAGTATATTACAACTTTGCAAATTTCAAGTTATAATTAAGAATGGTATAATGGTAACAGTATTTATATATTCTTTTAGACAAATTGTATTTAAATAATCCCAACTTCTAAATTTTCCCGATAAAAATCTCAACTCAGTTATTTGCTGATAATAATCCGAATTGGTTCACTTTTGACCGATAATAGTCCGCCGTTAAAAATAGCTTAATGGAGTTAAGTTTTTTTCCGAATTACAAACCGATATTTTAGGGATTTTGATTAGAACGAGGATACGAGTCGATTTATGTAAAACTTACCTTGAAACGGTGCTCCAAACGGCTTGATTTTTGTTAATTGGAAGTTTAAACACCCAAATTGAAGCACCGTTTTCATCATTTGGGGCAGTATTTCGAGGTAAATTTTACATCAATCAACTTGTATTCTCGTTCTAATCAAAAGCCCTAAAACACCGGTTTGTAATTCGGAAAAAAACTTAACTCCGTTAAGCTATTTTTAACGCGTATTATTATCGGCCAAAAGTGGACCAGTTCGGACTATTATCGACAAATATATAACTGAATTGAAATTATTATCGGCCAAATTGAGAAGTTGTGATCATTTAAATCCAATTTGCCATTGTAATTTATTGAAGAATCAAAGTTGCGTATGATTACCTGTTATGGTTGCCTGCAGTAGAAGAGGTTGTTAAATAGTTGGGTTTTGGTTTGCGAGATGATGGAAGATGGTGAGAATATTTATAGGGTTTGATTCCAACACTTTTGGAAAGAGGATTGACTCGATTATTTCCAACTTTAACAATCTTATATTTATTATTATTAAATTAATTTATAAACTCAAGTTTAATTAATTTCCCAACAATTTCTTTGTCTTTGAAAACTATTAAGAAGCTTAAGGGCACGTTGTGGTTCCCCTTGGCGGATCTAGAAATTTTTTGTAGCGGTAACGTTTTATAAAAAAACGGTAACGAAATCGAGAAAACATAAAAAAAAAACGTCATTTTTTTCCAAAATTTACACTACCGCCGGAGCGCCAAGCGGTAGCGGAGGCTACCCCTTCCCCCAAGGTATGTCCGCCCCTGGTGGTTCCCGCTAGCGGTCGCGCTAGCCACGTCGACGCCCACGTAGCCTGCGAAAACCACAACGTGGTGTTGCTAAAGGTGGCGCTAGGGGTCAGGTGAGCGTGGTAGCTTGGTGAGTGGGTGTTTTGGGGGTGTAGTAGCTTGGGCGAGCGGAAGTTACCACAACAGGCTTAAGTGAGGGGAGACGCGAGTGGTCAAGGTGATGAGTAGAAATCTAGTCAGCGTCAGGTGAAGCAATATTACAGGATAAATTCGGGTACTCACCTGGACCACAACGGTTAGTCTAATAAACATCAATTAAAAAAAATCGCAAATTTAAAACCATAGTTCATCTTTTTGTACCATTAAAACCATAATTCATCTTTTTGTACCATAAATTAACTAATTAGCACGGTCCGTAAACAATTTAAGTTCAAATAAACAATTTATTTTTCTTTATACCATCAATAAACATCTTAAAAAAAGTATATAACATCCTTATTGTTACTTCCACCTTTTGAAATTGAAATCGAACATCCTACTTTTAACAAATTTCTTATTCATCTTAACTTGTTAAATCCCTTATAGTACAAACTCTTTTAAGTCATATGTTATATATCTCACATATAACAAAATCATATAAGTTAAAAAAATAGTAAAAACCAACTAGTTTCCCATGCATTAATGTACTACTAGGAAAATTAGTTTCACCAATGAAAGATTAATCAACGGATGGATTCGTTGGTTATTATCAACAAATTGTCAACATACAGATCAAATCCAAGAAAATCAAATTAAAATCTTGTACATCAGTAATTTGTAGTCGAAATATCCAACACTAATCCGCGGCGCCGGTGATATTAGGAAAACCAAAAAACAGATAGATGCAATGAATGAATGATATATGTCCTCCACTGATTTACTTTATTATATGTATAGGTATAGGGGATGGGTAATAAGAACACTCATATTAGTTAAGAAAACTAAGAAACCCAAATGAATGGACCACCTTTTGCCATGTGCTACACATTTTTGCAGACTGTGTTACGTGTAACAAACAGAGGCTGCCACGTGTTACGTGTAACAGCTTTTGCAGACTTTCAGTTTTTTCTGAAAAAGTAAAAGTTGTTACGTAACACGTGGTAGTTTCCGGTTGTTATACGTAATACGTATGCAAAAATGTGTAACATGTGGCAAAAGGAGGTTCATTCATTTGGATTTCTTAACCAATATGTGATTTCTTCCTATAATTGCTCTATATACAGACACACATGAAAATCCATACGGTTATTTTTAAAACACTAACGTGTACGCACCACCTGTTGGTATGCACGATACTCGGTAGGTGTATACCCGATGGGTAATGAACAAGCTAGGTATAGGAATGTATTTAGCCATACAAGACCAATTTCCATCCTTATTTTCATGTTACCAAACACATATATGATTTTCTCATAAATAAATACTTGTATTGTATATAATATGCACACACTATTCCATTGAATATAAGGGCCTGTTTGGTTGACAGGAATCCATAAGATTTCAAGGGAATTGGAATTTGAATTCCATTCATTTGTGTGTTTGGTTGAACACATTCTATATTCTTATGTTCCCCTTAAAGTCAAAGGGGAACATAACTAATCTGCATCGTTGGATCAGCCTAAGATTTAATCTTGACCGTCATAAATCAGAAAAAAACGGGGAGGTTTTTTCTGGATTCCTTTTGACCTGCTCAGCCGAAATTCCAGGGAAGGATATAGCCCATGTTCTATCTTTTTGTTTTTTTGAAAGCCAACCCACGTTCTAATTTCAATAACTTTATAAAATCCCATTTTGTTTTTGAACTGAAATTCAGGCCACGATCTAATTTCAATAACTTAACAAAATAAATAACTGATTTAAATAACTTAACAAAATTAAATAAAAAAATCCTTATAAATTACTATATTCCTTCTAGAAGTGGAGGTTACAGACGGTTTGTATGTTTAGGGTTCCAGTTTTGCATTTGACTTGGTCCCATGCAATGATACCTGCAAAAAAATCAGCTACATGAAAGTTTTAAGTTAATTCTAATAATTTTTAAGTGAAGGTGCATAATATTTTGGTTAAATTCTACCCAAAAAAACATATATCATAAGCAAATCTAACCGGCTGCCTATAAAATGGATGCAACAGATTATACCTTCTAAAAAATGGAAAAATGAGTAACTCATAAATAATTATTGTAAATTAAAAAAAAGATTTATTTTATTTTCACCTTAAAAATATAGAGCCTAACTACAAGTTTTAAATTATAAAAATTTATATAAACAGCAGTTATTTTACAAAGACGGCAGATTCTAAAGATTAAATAACATTCTCGAATTGGACAGTTTTCACCTTAAATTAGTTTTAAAACTTCCAAAAAACACAAAAAAAAAACATGGGTGGAAGTTATTTTGTAGATCATGGGTAGGAAGTTATTTTAAATCTGTCCCTAAAAGCATCTATATAAATATTCAGATACCTTAAAAAATAAACCATTCTCTCTCAAAATTGCTCTTTGAATGAAGCTTATTATCAAAAAAGAAATGCAGCCAAACGTAAGTCAGTTCTGCACATTTACCTACTACCATTTAAACCTTTATACCTTACAATAATTTTATTTTTGTATTTTTAAGATGGAGGCGACTTACCGAGTTGAAAAATTTGATCCCAAAACCAAAGAGAAGGAGCAACAACACCTTGAATTACCTGTAAGTAAACATATTTAAATGTAAATTTTTTTCAGTTCTACACATTTACCTACCATTTCTACTTTATAATGTTTTTTATCTTCTCTATTTAAGACGAAGGCGAATTGCTGAGTTGAAAAGTTTGATCCAGAAGTCGACGAGCATCAACACCTCGAATCACATGTAAGTAAACATATTCAAAATTCATGTTTATTTTGTAAAAATATGTATAAGTGATATCTAATAAGGCACATTGATTTTGTAGAAACCTGTAAAAAGTGTTGAGATATTAAAATGTGATGGAGAGTCAAGTCCAACCGCTTCAGAAATTCTACGTGAAATCAGTGAGCAGGTAAATAGTGATACTAATATAATAATTAATGATATTAGTACAATATTCATATTAAAAAATAACTACTATCATGTATCATATTATTATTACAGTCTAAATTATATAACATAGAATCCTACAAATGAAAGTGTTAATATATATTGATATTAGTAATTACCTAATTATCATATTATTACTATATATTTATATATAGTGTATAACGATTTCTGTTATGAATAAAAAAATTATGAATAAAAATTTATTATAGATATCTTTAGGTCAAGTTTAGAAAGAAGGAAAAAACCAGAAATCATATTAAAATATCTAACGTTTTTTAAACCTAAATTTTAGGAAGTGAGAGAGTGGAAGAGTGGGGTAAACCAATTATTCATATTATTATTATCATTATATATAGTCGTAGTTTAATTAATATTATTAACTGTTTTAAAAAAAATTATTAGTAATTTAATGTTATTACTAGTAATTATTAATTATTAATATATTAACAAGATTTCATTTTTATGAGAAAATATTAGCATCATTTCATTTTTATAAGAAAAAAAAAACACTACATTTATTATATTAGTTTTAGGTTTGCCTACACCTATATAGCCTATAGATAATCAGCCTAAATTAAATTAAATAAATATATTATTAGTTTTAAGATGTTTTGTTAATATTATTATTAATATAACTATTATCAGTTTTAACATTATTATTACATTATTATTGTTATTATTGACAATTTGTATAATATTATTAACAATATTAAAATTATTATAACATTACTAATATTTTTAAGATTATTAATATTTGTATTATACAGTTTTATCAGCTAAAAAACAGAATTATATATATGTTTTGTCAATGTATAAAAAAGTAAACTATTATATGTATAAAAAGTTGTTAAACAAATATCACAACAGAGTTATGTTTAAGTTTTATT
Organism: Helianthus tuberosus; assembly: GCA_030545235.1. NCBI lineage: Eukaryota > Viridiplantae > Streptophyta > Magnoliopsida > Asterales > Asteraceae > Helianthus > Helianthus tuberosus. The sequence goes on along the minus strand of CM060370.1, from coordinate 193,815,448 downwards.
TTTTATAAATAACTATAAATAAATGAATTGTCACCATATTTTTCTAAAAAGATATGTCTACATAAGTTTTTCTCAAAATAGACATCACTTATGGTCTACCCACGTCTGATTTTTGTAAAAAAAAAAAAACTTACTATAACTGCTCTGATTGAAGACTTTAAATATAGCTTCAATGTTATATTTCACTTTTACATTCATGCACTTCCCAGATCATAAATCCACGGTTAGTAAAGCTTCTAATTTTTATTGTTTATGTGTTTTAGATACATTGACATTTCTAATGCTGACTTTAATTCAGGATTACACGTATATAAAGATTCCTACGTTCTCTTTAAACGCAGGTAAAGCTTCTCTTTTTTAATGTCTACTTATGTGTTTTAGATACATATATATATTTAAATCTTCTCTATTTTATTGATTATGCGTTTTAAATACATAAGTGTTTTATTTCTTGCTTAGGTTCTTTTATGTTTATATAAAAGAGCCCAGCGTTGAATCCCAAATCTTTTAAACATATCATATTATATTTTGGAAAAAAAATATAAAGTTTAAAAATTTGAGCGAAACTGGATACCTCTAGGATATGTAGCCTTGAATTTTCGGGCAACTCAGCCTTGAACTTAAGTCTGGTAGTGTCTCGAGCTGGCGGCTACCACCGGATTTCCAATCACCGCCCCTGAAAACACACAAAACGATAATAACTAAGGATTTTTTTTTTAGAATTTTTTGTATTTTTTAAGATTTTTTAGAATTTTTATTGATTTTTTATAATTTTTTTGAGTTTTTGAATTTTTTATTTTTTTATATATTTTTTATTTTATTTTACTTTTTAATTATTTTTTCATCTCATCTTTACCAAACCTGTATTAACCTAAAACCATCCTAACCCAAATCCATCTTGACCCATTACCCATCCGACCTTTTTTTAAATACCCATCTTGGCCTATACACATCCTAACCCAAACTCATCTTTGACCTATTACCCAAACCCATCCAATTGACCACTTTGCCACTACTACAAAAAACTAAGAAATAAAAAAAGACTTACATTCTCACCACCCATTTGAGGAACAAGAGTTGTTGGAATGAGAACTGTTGTTCAAAGCATCACAAGATAATGTTGGAAACCTAAGAGTATCGCCTCAGCTGCATTAAAATGAATCCTTTTCAATATATAATTAAAGAACAAATATTAGAAGAGTATTTCATCTTTGATTTTTACAACGAAAATCTTTACCTTTTCAAACCAAATGCAATATTCCAAATTAGTATACCTTCATATATATCTTTAAAGTATTGAAAACTGAGCAAAGTGTTTACAAAAACCTCTCATATGTTAATACCGTCTTTAAAGAACAAAATTATAACTATTTTGAATTCTCTTACAAAAACCTCTCATATGTTAACACCTTCATTATAGATTAGTAAACCATCATAGCCATTTTGAACTCTCTTATTAGAATACTTACAAAAACCATTGATATGTTAACACCTTCATTGAAATTGAAAATACAACAAAGGGAAACAACAAATGAACAATTATTATTAACTAAAAACTAGGAAGAATAATTATCAAGGGAACTGACCTAATTTGCTTTTTGCCTTCTTCAACATTCTGAAACCCCTTACCTTTTCAAACTGCGATGAAATACTTCTTTGAATTCCTGTGCTGTTATCAAATTAGTGATATTCCCAAAATGATTAACGAAAACCCTAAAAAATGCGAAACAATTAGACTGACTTAAATCAGCAAATGAACATAACATGCCAAATTCTACATCAATAACCTATCATATGGAACAGTAGAACACTTACCTTGCCACCACCCTCGACCGAGTTCAGAAGCGGCAAAGTTGACCAAGGCAGACAAATCCACCGTGGCCACGCCACCTAAGGTGCCATGCCATTCCTTCGTCACACTTAGATCTCTCTCGAAGAGTCTCGATTTGAACACACACATGTGTTTCTATGGTTTAATCTCATAATTAAGAGAGAGAAAGTAGGTATGAAGTTAGAGAGAGAAAGAGAGTGTCAAAATAACATGGATCCATAACCAGAACTTTATATTTCACTCTACAACAACTTTGATACAAAGAACAAGAAACTAAACTGAAGAGACCTCTCAACTCACACGCAGATCATCAACACGATGATCTGCACTCTCTGATCTATATTACGAACAATGTTCTTAACCCAAGATCACAAGAACAGCAAGATTAACAAACCCTAAGAGAGAGAAGGAAAAAAACGAAGAGAGAGAGAGATGGTTCTGGAAACTTTGAAGTTGTCTAACCGTACAGTGAGTGCGAGAGTTGTATATATCAAGAGCTGTACATACAGCCTTTAAAAAACAGTCAACAGTCTTCAAGCCCAACCCTAACAGCAAAGTCTTTAATCCCAATAGCTAAGCCCAACAGCATGCCTTTATTTAAGCCCAAGTTGTATTCCTCAACCAAAACAAACAAAAACAATTATTCAGTAAAATATAATAAAATGATGTATAATAAAAGTGTATGAGAATATTCAACAACTATAATTATAATATTCTTAAACAGATTATACCATGTTTTTTTTAATCAAAATTACTATCCATTCAATCAATTTGATAATAACATGTTATAGCACAACTCATTAAAAAAAATATGTATATTTTATAATACACGATTACAGTAGTACATTATGTTATAATTTTATGTTATACAATCTCACAAACCCATGTATTACATGGCTATTGTGTCTACCAACGATGAACTAAATTATGCTACCTCTACACGTGAGGTGAATACTGATGATGCCAGCATTCCCCCCACATCGACTAATGAACGTGTCGCAGCTGACTCCCATGAGAGACTAAGGCCTAGGAAATCACTTCGGTTTGTGTTTCATGAAACTTTTACATATGGTTGTTATTTAGCTTACATGATTGTTACTGACCTTGTATGTTCATCTTCATGTCTATGTTTTTATGTTTTAGTAGTCAATGATTAATTTAAAAACTTGATGCATACTGAAATTGTTAATAACCTTGATTTGCTATGTTTTTCAAGGCATAGCATACGAAACACTTTCGATTAAAAATCTCACACATTTTTTTTAAACAAATAATGTTTTCTTTTATAATACAAATAATAAAATACTTATTATATTATACCATTAATATGCCCGTCCACCGGACGGGTATAGAACTAGTTTAGTTGAAGGGAATTGGATTTCAATTCCATCAAAATCACTTATGTAATGGAATTCAGATTCCTTTTAAATTTCAATGGAAAGTTTAAAAAACCACGGGAATGTTTCCAAAGTTACGGAAATAACCACTTGCCTCTATTATTTTTGTCTAAAAACCAAAGAATAATAAAAAATTCTAAAAAAATAAAAAAATATTAAAAAATCCAAAAAATTCTAAAAAAAAGAAATTCTAAAAATAAAACAATAATAAAAAATCCAAAAAATTCTAAAAAATCAAAAAAATAATAAAAAATCCAAAAAATTATAAAAAATAAAAAAAATTATAAAAAATCAAAAAAATTATAAAAAATAATAAAAATAATAAAAAATCCAAAAAGATATCTAAAAAACCAAAAAATTTATAAAAAATAAAAAAATATAAAAAAATCCAAAATATTCTAAAAAATAAAAAAAAGTCAAAAAAATTCTAAAAAATAAAAAAAATAAAAAAAATCCAAAGAATTCTAAAAAAATCAAAAAAATAATAAAAAAATCAAAAAATAATAAAAAATCCTCTAAAAAATCAAAAAGATTCTAAAAAATAAAAAAAAATCTAAAAAATCAAAAAATTATAAAAAATCAAAAATTATTATTTTTTAGGATTTTTTTATTTTTTGGATTTTTAATTATTTTTTAGATTTTTTTTATTTTTTAGGATTTTTTGGATTTTTTATTATTTTTTAGAATTTTTTTGATACTTTTGAATTTTTTTTATTTTTTAGAAATTTCTAGAATTTTTAGAGTTTTATGATTTTTTACGATTTTTAGAAATTTTTTTGAATTTTTTATAATTTTTTGGATTTTTTAGAATTTTTTTGAATTCTTAGGATTTTTTGGAATTTTTATTATTTTTTAGAGTTTTTTTTATTTTTCAAACATTTTTTTTATTTTTTAGTATTTTTTGAACTTTTTATTATTTTTTAGATTTTTTTATTTTTGATTTTTTTATACTTTTGAATTTTTTGGATTTTTTTGAATTTTATAATTTTTTTGAATTTTTTATATGTTTTTGGATTTTTTAGAATTTTTTTTGAATTTTTATCTAAGATAGTTGTTTTTAAAACTTTTGCCAATTGTTTATAACTAGGTGTAATTTTGTCTTTTTAGGTATTTTTAAATTCTAATTCCATTAATACATTTATCAACCCAACACATCTATGGATTTCAAAGGAATCCATTAAATCCAATTCAAATTCCAATTCCCATAGGGATTCCAATTACAATTCCTACACATCCCGCGAACCAAACGCCCCCTAAGATCCTACGATAGAAACACACAAACTCGAATAATGCTTGAAACTCTATTCTTTTAAACTCAAAGTAAATAGAGAAAGACACCAAAGTCCAACACTAAAAGACCCTAATTCTGTTTTGGAATGTAAGACATGATTAAATAGAGAGCACCGTATTCATGCACGCAATGATGCACCCACTTTCGTTCTTGAGATTCAGTAATATGCGGAGTTTTTTCGCCACGCCTAAATACCAGACCACAAAATTTCCCGCCACATGTCTCGCGAGGGAAGTGGTCCAAATTTGGTGAGTTGTCAACACACGGGGTTAAATCGCCACGCCCAAATACGCGGCCATAAAATATACAACCAAGTGTCACGCCGGGAAAGGTGTCCATAAATAGTAATTTGTCGAATGATACACCTCGACCAAAAGAAGTGAAAATGAGACCGCCGAACACCTCCCATTTATCACTGTGAGTGGTATTTCTTTGCTTGAAAGAACTCAGGTGGTTAGAGACATTAGCATTGGAAAATAAATCTGTGATAGGATCTGGAAAGTAAAATCGAAAGGTATCCCCTGTTTGAATGTCCATATCCGTATCATTAACAAAAAGGCACCCTTGGTTAATCCTGCATGAAACCCTTATAGTTATAGTTAAATGGTTTGTGTTCGCAAGTTGGTGGGTCCAACTCGGCCCATACCAAAAATTGTGTGAGACGTATGAACCCAACACAACATGAATATGAACACAACCTGTTAAGGCGTTAACTCGTATAATGCTACAATTTTTTTTTTCGCATAATAACACTCTAAATTTACATTTAAAAAAATCAAATGTATATAACGAATTGATTTTAATTATAAAATCTTCTGTCAATTTCTCTTTTAAGTTTTAGACTTTGCATAAAATAGCCAAACCAATTTACTTTATGACATATAAAACACATATTAAGAAAATAAAATAAAAACCAAATGGGTTAAACGTGTCAACCCGTCAGATTAACACAAACCCGAGCCGTGTAGCTAAACAAGTTTGCCGGTTCAACCCAAAATTGGCTCGAACCTGTTTACACTAAACCCAAACCTGCAAATTGCGTGTTAGTTTTTACCGCATCAAAAATTTACACCCCTAGTTAGTAGTTATACTTATACATGACATTGTTTACCAATTAAGTTATTAATGATTTGTATGAGTTTATATTTTCTATAACATAAAAAGCTAGCTATTATGAACCAGGGTCAAATGGGTAAAACTATAATTTTAATGTGAGAAAATTTCTAGGTGATTTTATAATAAAGTAATAGATTATTATTATTGTTATTAGTTTGGGGCGAAATAGCTTCGGTTATCAATTTAAGAGTAGCCAACTCAAAAGTGATTATATTCAAAAGTGATTATATTCAACTATTCAAGTAAGGGTGCATCATTTCTTGATTAGGGTGTAAAAAGTGGTTAGACACTTAAAAGTGGTAAACTTTAAAATCAACCAATGAGAGTTTAGACACTTGAAAGTGGTAAACTTTAAAATCAACCAATGAGAGTGTGCTATGTCATTCAATGAAAAGTGTTTAAACTATGCTCAAAAGTGTTGGCAATGGTTAAACACTTCATGAATTGGTAAACTATTTTTTAAAGAAAATGAAAAATGTGTGATTGGTTGAGATGACATGGACCCCACCCTACACCCCCCCCCCCCCCCTCTCTCCTACCCTCCCTCTCCTCGTATCGGCAACCCATCACCGGTTCTCCATCTTCACCGAGTGGCAAAGGAGGTTGGCGACGGTGTGCCCGAGCGGCAAAGTTACTTTGTCGAACCCCTTTGCCGCCCACTCCGTATGCCCTTAAAAGTTAAAACAAACCCACCTAGTAAGTTTGACTTTAAAGTTATAAATAACTGGTAATATTATAAAACTAGAAGAAAATTGCTATCTTACTTTTTAACTTCATGGAATGAAACAGAAGTTATCCATTCAACTTTTTCCCGCCCAATGGAGATTTTTCTTCTTTTTGTTACCCCAATGCACCAACGATATGTTCTATACATGCCTCCTATCTGTCATTATTTATTAACGTTAGACCATGCGTAGTGGTTATGTTGAATAATGTCTCATCTTTAGGCGTTGTTCGTCACGTGTCGTCCTAGTCAAACAAGGGGTGTTTTGAAGAAAATGGCGTAGTGGGATAATGCCCCCACCCTTTGGCGTTGTTCGACACGTGGCACTCCTATAATTACCCAATTATTATTTTTTCTAATTATTAAAACAACTAATATTCAATTAAAACAATGATTGGTCAAATATTAAACACATTGGCCGTGGAAAATACAACGCCAAAAGCAAATTTTGTCAAAAAAACGCCCAAAATCTCACGAGTACGGGTGATCTTAGGGCATCATAATTACAATGACGGATATAGAAAATTATTATAGGGCAACGTTTCAAAAAAAATTAAAGGGGTAACCAAATCGAAAAACGTTAATTTTTTTTCAAAATTTACACTACCACTGGAACGTAAAGGGGCAATGAGGGTTACCCCTTGTTACACTTTGTATCCGCCACTGCATACTGGATTTAAAAAAGTAACATAGTTTGGTCATATTTGTATTAGTATTCAAAAGAAAGCCACATAATATTTTTTAAAGGTATTGATATTCATCAAAATAAAATAGGGGGTGTTTAGCACTGTTTATTAAAAATGTTTGTGTTTATCGTCTTGTGATATCTTTGGGATTGCTTATATGGTTATTTATTTATGAATGAAATAAGTTGCTCCAAATAAACAGTTATAGTTGCTTATTTCAAACAACTTACATTAGATAACAATAATCAAACGAGCAAAGTATTAATTAGAGGTAAAGAATAACATACTTCCTCGTAAGCTTGACTCAAAAGTGTGTCACCATCGAGATTCTCACGCGACCCTTCTATTCTTGCAGTGAGCCCGGTATAAAAACCATACCTCTTTTTAACAGATGCTGCGTACACAGGGCCGACGGGTAGCAACCCACTTGATAATATAGCATGAAATTTAGTTTCTCCAATACCTGTTCAAAAGAACTAAAAAACTTCATAACTAACTCGAACTAAAAATGATAATACTTAAATTACTGAAAAAAAAAAAAACTATCTAAAAGTGAAATTTTGAAGTTACCAAGAGCTTTGTTATTCTCCCTAGCAAATACCAAGGCATAAGCAGTAACATTTTTTTCGGTAGAGGTTTTATGGCCTGAATATCCATCAGTATGTTTGAACCCACAACTATGATGAGCTCCCACAATGACAGTTTCGGGTGACATGACATGATCTAAAATTTTTAAAAAATAACCCTAAGAAAATAATTATTATAAGTCACCATGAACGCCTAGACATATTTCTAACATAACACTCACCCACTTTTCTCATAACAGTAATCATGCCTTCTGGATTTCTCTGTGTCTAGTAAAATAACCATGAAAAGATAAGAATGGTAGAATACATACACAAGTAAGTAGCAATGTTGTAAAACATGGTCAATCGTTACAAGGTAGGTTGCTGAGTTGATTTTCTTCAACTCCGCCTAATTACTCGGAAACGATCGAACGCGGTCAAAATCAAATCTAGTTGGTTAACTCGAGCCGAGTTTGACTTAAAAAATAAATAAAATATAATTGCAGTGTCTATCAAATTAAAGGATATTAAAGAATAAATATCATTTTTCAAGAAATGAATATTACTTTACTATTTGAACATGTATTTTTAAATTTATATTTATATTGACGTATTTTGGTATAAATATTAGTAAATTTATGATATTTAACCTATATATAATTTCCAAAAACTAAAATTTTTATAATTTAACATGTCTAAGCAAGGGCGTACCCACCCTAAGCCAAGGGTGGGCGGGCGCACCCCATGAAAAAATATTTTTTAGTGTTATTTTTCGTCGCAAATCCCGATCTGCAATCAATTTTTATTAACACAAGCCCAAACCCAAACTAAAGAAATTGAACTAAATAAAATAACCCAAACCCATCCACCCATTCCATTTTCAAATCCCGCCCCCCAAAAAACTCTCAGCGACTTGACGTCACTGCTCACGACCTGGTGGTTTTTTTACTGGAAAAACCAAAATTCCGGTTGGACCGGCCTATATTACGTTAGAATTCCAATATAGAACTGGTATGATTTATTTATTTATTTTGTTTTATGTGATGATTAGGAGAAAATATAGATGTGTATGGTTTAATCTTTTTATATTTTTTTTGTTATTCTAAATTTGTAGTTAAATGATTTTGTTGTTTTATTTATAACTTTGTTTGTTTAAATGATTAGTTACAAGTAATCAACATTTAATATTAGGGCTTGAATGTTTAAAAATATAATTGAAAGTTATGGGCTATGGTTGAACATGATTGTTTATTTTGTTTAAGTGTTTAGTGTTGTTTTATGAACTTATGGAGCAAATTATATGTGTTAGGAACTTATGGCGTGTTTAGTATCTTTATATGCTATTTTGGATATATGTAAAAAAACATGTAGCGCACAATTTTAAATACGTTTGTAATTTGTAATGACGTTTGACGTGTTTTTGATGATTTATAAATTTTAGTTTGATGTTCTTTTGTCTTACATGATCCGACCCGACCCGGTATGGACTGTTTTTTTTTATACAGCTAGGGGCCTAAAATCTTTGAAAATATTCCGCACCCCCAGGAAAAAATTTCTGGGTCCGCCACTGTGTCTAAGTACTCTCCACCTAGGCCGAGTACTCGCAACTTCCCAGTCGACCGACCTAGGAGCGTCTAGTGACTTCTGGAACCATGGTAATTATAGGTAACATGCAAGCTTACACTAAAAATCATTATGGCAGCAGGAGATTGACATCCTGATATAGAAGTCGAGAACTCCCTTATGTCTTTTAAGAATTCGTCAATCATGAACGCTTGAGGGTCAAAAGAGAGATTGTCTTTCTGTAGAAGTGAGATTTGTTTTACTTTCATCCCTGGTAAAAATCCAACGGTTAACATGATGAGTCCTCTCTCTTTCGTATCCTGAATAAGTAAAAGGTATTAAACTATATAAAAATAAAAGAGAAAAAAAAAATAAGTAAGTAGAAAATAATATAAAAATAAAAGAGAAAAAAAATATGTAAGTAGAAAATAGAGTAAACCTCTTTGGATTCATCAGAAATCGCATCCCTTCCCATATTTGTATCGGAAAAAATAGTAATGACCGGAACTCTGGATCCTAATTTTGCAGTAATCTGAAATAAATTCATGAAAATTGAAATCAATATAATTTACGAAACCTATTGATTTTTAAATTTCAAACTTTGAAATACATATAAATTTTAAATGACATAAAAAAACATAGTAACATACGATTTCGTGAGCCTCTCGAAACGCGGAATAAACCGAAGGATCAACCGAAACAATGGCAAAATGAGGACGAATTGGCTCCGATAGTATCTTCTTCAACACATCTTTTGCAGCAACCTGATGAAAATCAAGGCCGCATAAAACGGTTGAGTAACACAATTCTAAACTTAATTATGATAGGTGTGAAAACTAAGGCATAATATTGTTAACTAACACAATTATAAACTTAGTTTATGATAGGTATGAATGAAAATTAGGTGATAAACTAGTTGATTCAGAACTTAATCTATTATGACCAGTGTGAAAAAGGGTCTACCTATTTGCACACCAACAAGGCTATTTGCACACCAAACCCTACCTTCACCTACGCTGCGTATAGAGCTATACACAGCGTATAAACTACATGGAATTCAGAGCCTGCCTAGCAATCATTGGCACAAACAACCAAGGTTTATATACGCTGCGTATAGAGCCTGCCTAGCAATCTGATGGGTTATATACGCTGCGCATAGCTCTATACACAACGTATATAAACCCTGGTTGTCTGTGTCAATGATTGTTGGGCAGGCTCTGAATTCCATGCAGCTTATACGCTGCGTATAGCTTTATACGCAGCGTATATAAACCCTAAGTGTGTAAATAGGCAGTCTTGGTGTGCCAATAGTCTGGGCCTGTGAAAAAATAGGTAACCTGAGGATAATAACTGAAGGAGCAAGCGGATGAGAGCTTCGGGCGAGAAAGGATGCGAGCGCAAACAAGGTGCCACAAGTGATTAACGCAATCGGCGGAGGCGAAATCGACGGCCGGAAGTCTGGCGAGTATGTTTTCGAGAAGGTTCATGCAAAGGTCATTGATTATTGTCGCCGGCAATGACATTCTGGTGACCGGAGAACTTTGTTACCGAGGGAAGAGCGAACTATTCTATATATGTACAAGGGACACATAACATCACACGTAAAATAATAATTGTTTTTAAGCACCATAGTGACCCCTCACCACCCAAACTTAAAGCCTTTGAAAATAAAGAAAGGCTTTCTATAAATAGTAAATGTATCACATGTCACGCCATGAAAACCTTGTTAGGGGTAGGGGCGTTCAGCACTTATCACTCACTCACAACTTTCAATTAAGTTTCGTCATTTCATCAAACATTATTCCATCACTAGTGATGGATTTTATTGGAAATGTCCATCACTCACCACACACCCATCTCCATTTAAAAATAACTCACCACTCAAACATGTAAGACGCTTGATAAATTCAATGCATTATGAAATCCACGCGTTGTGGAAACCACCGGCGGTGGTGTATCACGCGGTAAAACGCGTTGTTCCCCCTCCATAACGGACCGTACCGGGTCCCCTTGAAAACAAAATCTCTTAACATCATCATTGTCAAGATAGATTGTTATTTGTAGTGTCCTTTAACTTTTTTTTAGTAAATTACTTTTTTGAGTCCTTGTATTTTAGTGTTTTTAATCATTTAAGTTCAAAATCAAAATATTTAACACTCTGAGTCCCTAGACTTTTTTTTATAACCATTTGAGTCGCTCTAAGTCCAAATTTTAACCTTTTGAGTCCACTTTTTTTTTTAACAAAATTGGACTCAAAACATTATAAAATATACGATTAAGGACTCAGGGCGTTAAACTTTTTTATTTTGTACTTAAGTGGTTAAAACCACTAAAACACATGGACTTAAAAAGTAATTTACTTTTTTTTTCTTGGTGTGGGTGGTGTAGCTACAAACCAAGTAATCTATTTACACCCATACTTGAATTTTGATTTTTTGTTAAGTAGTTTTTTAGGTCCAGTTTTGGTTACACAACCATAAAACTGGTTTAACGAAATCGAATGATATACTAATATATACATGAAGAGCACGAACCAACTTAATAATTGTTCGAACTTCGAAGTAGTGCCGAAGCTTGAGATTTTTGACAGGGGGCGGAAGTCACTGGACCTAAAAGTTTCTATAAAACCGGGGGAGTATAAAAACCTATTTGTTGCTAATTAGCAACTAGTAACGAGGCTAAGATTCGGTTAGAGTATAAAAACGGCCCAATTCACATATCTACATTGCACATGGGTATAACATATAAACGAAAATCTGGTTAGGGTTCAAGCCCGATTATATGACCCATTAGATATGTATTTGAGCATTTCTACTCCGAAAGGCATGCACGGCCCCTTTTTTACCATCCATTATATGCATGTTGTTTTCTTATTTTTCAATTTTCATAAACTATATAATACTATATGAGTTAAGTATTTTAATATGTAAACAGTTGTCAACACTAGTGCGACACTTGACAAAGTCCCACTTTATGTACTTTTGTCTTTGGTCTAAAATGACACTTGTGTTGTGTTATACTTTTTTTTTAAGGAGACTTTCTGTACATGACCGATTGGTCTCCGGGGACATGTCTAAGACATTCCCCGTCAACCCCGCATCTCCGAACGCGATGTTCGATCGGGCCCCGGCCGGCGCGTGAGCCGACTTCCGCCCGGAAACCATGCTGCCCCCACACATGTTGCTGGGGTAACAGTTGGGTAAAACCGGGTTGCCCTCAAGACCGCTCCATACCTCGGAAGGAAACGATCTATCATTGGGGCGTCCCCCAAATGCAGCAGGTGGGGATCGAACCCGGGTCTCCAAGGAAACCCAAAGTTCTTTCCACCACTCCACCACAAGTGGGGGATATACTTGGTAATACTATTGAGAATTGCGAAATGACTTTATTTACAACCTTTTGAATTACAAATTGGGGCCTGTAATCATATTCTATACGGATACAAATTCCTAATCACCGTGATTTTTGAGTCATGTAAATCTTTGTTTTAGTTTTCATTTAATTATATTTATGTGTGTGATTTTACCCCAAACCTTGCACAATACATAGGTCCCCTTAGTAATCTGTCATTAAATTCCATCACTAACGCTATAGTGATGGCATAGTGATACATCCCTGTATGAATCTGTTCGTGTAAAAATAAATAAAAACTTTAGTATTAACTGGAATTACAACTGAAGTAAGCAAAGCTGAAAAACTATACTGTTACAACTGAAATCAAAAAGAAAATACAAGAACAAAATTACAGAAATTTAAAATGTTCTTGGCTGAGGATCGTGTTAGATACGGGTCCCTTAAAACAAATTTCGTGTCTCCCAGGAGATCACGTTTGTTTCAGGATACAACAGCCCGAAACAGTTGCATTGCCAGTCTTGACTCCAACCCGAAGGTGTACCTATTGCTGTAAAGAGAGATGTGTGCTTCGGTGTGTTTGATTCTGCAGTTGGAACCTCCTATTTATACTGCAGATTCGAAGTAGAAACTGAAAAAGAATTAAATGGGTGAATTAAACTGCTTTAAACGTCTTCAATGCACTTTAATTCGTCATTTAATTCTCAGTCAAAGGCATTGACTCGTCAGTTTCAAATGTTGAAGTGTAACTGCATTGCATTAACTCCTGGAAGCTTCTACGCGCGCGCGCGCAAGGCAGACTGGTGCGCGCGCGCCCTGGCTCACTTTGGTGCGCCGCGCACGTCACTTCAGTGCCCATGCTCCATGCGCGAGTGTGCGCCACCATGTCGTTTGTACTCGCGCGCGTACGCGCATGACTGCCACGTCATGCGCCACTGCGCGCGGACCCACCTGGGTCATGCGCCTGCATGCTACGTCACCAACCACTTGATCATTGCAGCCCTTGTGCTCCACTACGCGCACGTGGTCAAAAATACAAAGGCGGCTCGCGGCGATGCGAGCGAATTGCAAAGTGCGCCATCAAAGCGCCACATTGCGCCTCATCGCCCACGCCACGCGCGTGTGAGAGTTAGGGTGCTCCGCACCCTTCGCGAGTACACTTAGTGAGTGCTTCTATGAAACAATAAGGATGAAGAGTTCTCACTTAAATACCCCTTTAAGTTTCATCTCTCCTATGTGGGACAAGGTGCCACTTTTTTCGGCATTCAAGTTTCAAACACCAAACTTTGAGCATCGATATCTCATTCATCTTAGCTCCGTTTTGGACGTGGTTTAGTTCGTTGCGAAGCTCTTCCAACATAGAACACAAACCCACAAATAAATATATAAACCCGCTCATTTTCTTATATTTATTTCTAGTCCAAAATAGAAAAAAATCTTTTTCCTATATTTCGAAAAAAAATTCGAAAATATAGTAATAGTATACTCGTTTTAAAGATAAAAAAACGCTCGTTTTTTTGTGCAATTTTTATAAAAAAAAAATAATGTCGTATGAAAAAAGTTATTAACGTTTAAAAAATGGGGGGGCGGGGGATTTGAGGAAAAATAAACTATTGTCCCGGATTGACTAAAATGCCCTTACACAAACACACGCGCATCTTTTTTTCTCTCTTCAATTTCACTCATTTAATCTTAGCGCTTGATTAAATCAATTGATGGTCAAGATTACTTCCTATCCATTCTAACAAAAAATACTTACTATTATATCCTAACCCTTAATTTCATTACCCAATTTTTTAATCGAATAATTTTACTATCTTCTCGGCCCTCGACACACTTTGCCCCATTTGACCAACGAAGTGTAATGTTCTAACACGCCAAGTGATATCACCCCATAGCCAGGGTGTGAGACCAAACATGAACATCTGCTGCCATGAACGGTGGTGAAGCTTGATAATGAAGACGAGAGGTCGAAAACGTATATACCCAAAAATTTCTATAAACCGGGGGGTCAAAAACGTATATATCCAAAAATTTCTATACAAAAACTACATATATAACACTAATTAGCGAAAAGCTCGGGGACCCCCCCCCCCCCACACACACACACACCTCAGCCCCTCTTAAGTTGTGTCTCTGGCCATGAAGCTTTCAACGGGCGTGAGAAGATGAAGGTGGTGGGCCCCAAGATAACTAACCAGAGCACTCCTTTTCTCTAATTGTTTTTTAACTTATTTAATATTTAATTTAAATAATATTTTGACATATAGTACATAGTGAAATCAATACACACTCTAGTAAAAAAAAAGTGATTAAAACCCCCATGTAACATGGTATTCACTATTTTTGACGTGAGTGAAAAACATAAAACCATTACAAACAACCTTATAACAAGACAACCCTACAAAGTACACATGAATATGTTTATTAACTTTTGTTTTATACTTTCTTCACTTGAAGATTTTATTCATCGTCTTCACTTTAGAAATTCGAAAACAAACCATGTGTTCAAACATACACAATACAGTAATTATAAGGTTAAGAGTAACGCTAACTTCACAAACTGATAGATCGTGTTTTATTTAGCTCTCGAAAAAAAATATATATATATATATATATATATGGTGCATCTTTCCTTAAATATGTATTTTGTTTATGTGGGTGTAGACATGATTTGACTTTTAGGTAGTGTTTGGTATAAATGAATGAGAGGCGTAATAGAATAGATCATTGAGACAGAATAAAGAAAAGAGTGTTTGGTTGGTTAATGGAATGTAATCACCCATGACATTCCATTCCCTCAAAATCATTCCACCTCCCATGTTTTTTTTTCATCTCATTCCCTTTGTCACCCTTAATTAGTAACACCACAACCCACCACCGTCGCCACCAACTTTTGCCATCGTTGACGCCATCATCTACCACCGTTGCCACCAATCGCCAACCGCTAACGTAGACCACCGCCGCTGCCGCCACCCACCCACCACCGCCACCACCGTCGCCACTACCTACCCTTGTGACGCACCACCGCCACCACCCACCATCTCTGTCGTAATAAAATATTTAATAAATATCAGTGTATCATAAGTTACATAATGTTTAATCATATTTATGTTCCTTTTAATAAATATTTATGTAACTTTGATAAATAAAACTCATCTGAATTTCAGTTAAATGTTGACACTCCGACAGTGGAAAATAATTTAAGCGTTGTCATTATTGTTGAAGAAGCAAATGAAGCTGCAGGCAATGTTTGTGAGGAAAGATGTTATATTTGTTCGAAATTTAATTAGTGTTCGTTTATGTTCGTGTTTATTCATGAACGTTTGTTTATGTTCGTATCTATGAACATCCGCTTGTGTTCACTACATTAAATTAACGAATGAAGAGAAACACGTTCATTTCCTTCATGAACAGATACGAATAAAAAATATTGTTCGGTAAGCATTTATGAAGTTTATGAGCACATTTATATCCTTAACGAACAAACACGAACAAGTCATGTTATGTTCGTTTGGCGCACTAAAACTATTAAAATAAATAACAAAAGGAAATAATAGTAATACTAATAAACCATGCCTGCTAAAATTTAAAAGGGCCCTTAGGAAGAAGGGTATGGAGTGCCAACCCAACGAAAAGGACACAATAGCGCTCTCCCCCAAACCATACCTCAAGCGTTATTATGTGGGTGCTATTGGTGGGTTGTAGTTGTAATGGCGAATAATAACAAGATGTGTGTGTGAAACGAGGGCTCTATTGAAATATAGCGGCTTTATCTCATACCCTTCAGGTTAAAGCTAAAGCGAAGCGCTATTGATGAAACGAGGGCTCTATTGAAATATATCGGCTTTATCTCATACCCAAAGCTAAGAACTATATATATTATCCAATGAAGTTGCCTCTAGTGGTAATGGAGGTGGAAAGGTTTACTATCTAGTAGGTTCCTGTCCTGGAGTGCTTAGGTTAGAATCTCTCTTCGACCAAGCTTTGGCCATGTATAGCTCTGGCCGATATGCTGTTAAAAAAAATTGAACTATATATATTTTTAACGGCAAATTTAGATCACTGACAGAACGCTGAAGCATTATCGTACCACCAGCGAAACCACCCGATCATATCCATCTCCACTAGGCATAATGCATATACACCAATTCAGGAGGAAACCCAATAAATATGGGAAAAACCTCCGTTGTGGGAATCGAACTCAAAACCTATTGGTCTTAAAACCTTATCCTACCCTAAGATGCCACTAGGCTATAAACCCATATACACAGGTGAAAAGGAGCAGGTGAAAATTATTATTCATAACTTCTTGTTGTTTCTTAGATGCTTCAATTATTTGTATACTTAGTTGAATCCTCTTCGATGCTTCAATTCTAGTATTACTAGTTAAATCCATAAATTTAACACGGGCTCGTGTACGTAAACTTGAAAATTTAGCGAAGATCTAGGCCTATATTCATGTAAAAATGGAAATAAACTTTGAAAAATGTAAAATTTCATCACTAGTTATACATTGATTCGAGGCCCTCACTTTTTTTAATGTAAATTAAAAGTTATAAAAAATATCACCTTCTACCCCCTACATATTTCCATAAACCATTTTTCATAGATGAATCCTTTTCAAATACAAGGTCAAACTTCAAGACCTACTGTAGACAAGTTTAGAAGCTGGAGGGCTATAGTTGTCAAGGTAGAAGGTTGAGGGCTAAAGTTGAACTTTTGTGTGTATATAAGGAGAGTAAGGTATGAGAATGAAACACTCGTCTTTGCTCTCTCTTCCTTATGCACACTCTAATTGATTCTTATATCTTTGATCAATTGAGTTCATAATCATCCCACTTCAAAAGATGTAAATTTGACTTTCAAAAGGTCAAAACTTCATAAATTTGCATGAAGCCAAACCTTGTGAGCATCTAAATCAAGTGTCATCTGACTTCTGTTTTCCTTTGGCTTCGACTTGTGATTAGATGTATGTATAGTCGTATAGGGATTTTCGTGGTAAATGTACACGACTTGTTCTCGAGTTTCAGAATGCACAACCATCAAGCTTTGAACCCATATAAATATAAAATTCTAGATGGGTTCAAAATTTAATAACTATATATGGATCCGACGCGCATCCGGCCTAGTGGGAATTAAAGAGAATAGATGCGACGGAGGCGTTTAGGGCGGTGACGACCTCGGATTCTAGAGGCACAAGGGTGGTGGAACCAAGCGTGAAGATCGTGAAGCAGTTTCTTCAAAGTTTGGAAAACCGGACCGGACCGGCCGTTCCAGTCGGTTTAACCGGAGACCGGTGGTGCCGGCGGTCTGGTCATGCCCTTTGAACCATTTGTGCAGCAACCGGCCGGCCGGACCGGGTGGCCGGCAATCGAACCGCGGAACCGGCACTAGGCGGTCAAACCGGAGATGAAGAGAATAACGATGCTAAGTCTAGTCTTCGCCGGAAGAGAGTCGGAGATGAGGGGAGGTGGTGATGATTTGAACAATTTTCATGTTTTTCGTCGGCAACTGCTACCACGATCCTTGTTCTTGGGTCCACTCAGTAGTAATATACAAAAAAACCTAATGCATGTACTCCATGTATAGAAGAAGAAGTAGAAAATTGAAAATGAGTTTTTTAGGAATGAACACGGTAGAAAGCTAGAGCAATGTAAATTGAAAAGTAATCTTTTGAAATCTTATCCATATTCTTCTTTACAAAAGACATTATATTTATATTTATTTTTTCTAATATTTTTAGATATTATATATTTTTATTCTATTAAAAATATTATCCGGTTCAATCGATCCGACCGGTTCGATCAGTGAACCGGTGAGATGTCCGATTCAATACCTGGTCCGGTTATAAAAACATTGAGTTTCTTTCACTTTTCTCTTTACACTACACTAACAAGAACGTTATAGCCTTTTTTTACAAATTTAATAGAATAAAGTGAATGGTATTGACATTAGTTCTACATTTCTTTTACCAATATAAATATAACTTTAAAATAAAAATAATAAATTTTTTTTTTTGAATGGCAAATAATAAAGGGGAAATAGCGAAAATAGCCAAGAATGGGTCAAAGTTTTCCAAAATAGCCAACGGAAACGTCTTAAAAAGTCTTTTCACGAAAAAACATGGCGTGGAAACGTCTTAAGAAAGCCTTTTCAACCCAACCAACTGTGTTCCGCCACGTGTCAATTTTTTTTGTAAAGGCTTAAGACGTTTCAGCATTTTTTGTAGAGGCTTGAGACGTTTCAGTCTTATATATTATTTTTTTTCAACGTTTGTATTTTTTTAGTATTTTTAATATTTAAAACAAACATAAATTTATCTACAATTAATAAGTATTTAAATACTAAAACTATACAAATCAGATTGATGAAATTTATTTTTTAAATACTAAAACATAAAGTGCATTTAAATATTAAAACATAAAGTGCATTTAAATCTGATTTCATGAAATTTAAATATTTATATACTATTATTTTGCAACAATGTTGTGTAATAGGAATTGTATTGTTTGCATTGTGCTTTGTAAGGTAATTTTCTATTTATTGTCCACCATATATAGGGCATGTTTGGCTAAGCTTATTATAGTTAAAAATGACTTTTGGAAAAAGACTTTTTGAAAAGAAGTTTTTAAAAAAAGTGTTTGGATTAGCTTATTGATGTAAAATGACTAAAATGGGCATTCTTTTAGATATAAGGGGGTAAAGAAGGGGTATATTGGTAATTTGTAGTTTGAAAAGTTAAAAGCTGGCCAATAAGTCACAATATTGTGACTTCTTGAAACCTCATTTTTCTTCTTTGCAAAAAACCATTTCTAAAAGGACTTTTGGCTTAGCCAAACACAAAAACAACTTATTGACTTTTTGATAAGTCAATAAGCCAATAAGTTATTTTGAAAAGCTTAGGTGCTGTTTGTTTTTTCTGCTGGAAAACCTCTTCTGCTGCAGGCATCTGCAGGAGAAGAGGTGGACCAAATGTCTTCAGTCTGCAAGGAGAAGAGGGTTTGTTTTTTTTTATATAAAACCTCTTCACACACAAACACACACAGATCTCTCTCTACTCTCTCTCTACCACCGCCATCTTCACCACCGCCACCACTTCACCACCGTCATCATCACCACCGCCATCATCACCACCGCCACCACTTCACCACCGTCATCATCACCACCGCCATCATCACCACCGTCGATTAGGGTTTGCAGAGGTGGAGGTGGTGGTCGATTAGAGTTTGCAGAGGTCGATTAGGGTTTGCAGAGGTGGAGGTGGTGGTCGATTAGGGTTTGCAGAGGTGGTGGTGGCGGAGCAGAGGTGGTGGTGGCGGAGCAGAGGTGGAGGTGGTGGTCGATTAGGGTTTGCAGAGGTCGATTAGGGTTTGCAGAGGTGGAGGTGGTGGTCGATTAGGGTTTGCAGAGGTGGTGGTGGCGGAGCAGGGGTGGTGGTGGTGGCGGAGCAGGGGTGGAGGTGGTGCCAAGAAGAGGTAAACCTCTGCTTGGAGAAGCTAAGGTCTCATCTCTTCCCCAAGAAGAGGTTGGGGAGAGGTAAAAAGTACTTCTCGAAAAAAAAAAAAAACACTCTACAGCACCTAAACCTCTTCCCGCGTCTGCACGGTGCAGACAGAAGAGGCCAGGAAGCTCTTCTTCCAAAAAACAAACACCACCTTAACCAAACATGCCCTATTAATCAATCAACTCTTTATCATCATCACTTTCACTGCTTATATCACAAGTCAACAAAGAGCACACAAAATGATTTCAAGTTAAAAAAACATAAATTAAGATAAACATATATCTAGCATGGCTTTCCTAAACTTAATAGAATTATTTTGTGCATTTGACAAAATACAACAAAAAGAAAAGAAAAAAAGTATGCTTTTTTTTTAATTTGTGCTAAATTGGTTGTACATTATTTATACTATTAATTTAGAAAATTTGTATGTATGTTTGATTTGTGCTTAAGTGATTGTATCTTAATCAAATAATGGTTTCATTACCTTACCAAATTTAATATGTTTTGTATGCATGTATGGTTGTAAATTATGCTTAAATGATTGTACCCTAATCAAATAATGGTTTCATTATCTTACCATATTCAATCGATTTGATCCATTCAAAGTTGTGTTGTTTTATTTGTAAATTATTATTATTTATAATGATCTATTTAATTTAGCTAAAATCTTGTATAAATATAATTTGCAACATATTGATGCAATGATTGTTGTAATGTATGCATTATGATTTGTATAATGGTAATGATATATATTATATATAGATTACGATGAACATGTCAAACGAGAAAAAATAGACGCGGGTTCATCGTAACGCGCGAGTCCTAAATCAACTTAGCTATTTTATTCTATGTTTACGTTTCGGTTTAATTTCTTCGCATTAACACGCCACAACTTCAGTGTCGGTGGTCGCTGGCAGTAGTGTGGCATTACTGCTCGCCCCCGCCGTAACGCAAGGTGCTTAATACTAGTATATTATAAATTTGTAACATTCTTAGGCATTGTAACTTGTACTTTATGCTTATAATGTTGAATAGTGACATGTGACAAAACTATATAACATTCTTAGGCATATTAACTTGTACTAATGCTTATAAAGTTGGACAATGATATGTGACAAAATTATGTATCATGGTGAGTCACCGATTAATAATTACGTGTGTTTTTTAATTGTTGCCGCTACACTGACATTTTCATATAAAGGGTTGGGCTAGACAAAAAACCCTATCTTTCTTAGAAAACTCTGGAAACTCAAAGCTCCCGACATTTTTTTTTTTTGAAAAAAATAACACATGTAATATACATGTTTTTAAGACTTTTGGGCCAAAAAAATCAAAAAAGCGCCGAGTACTTTTTTTTAAAAAAAATAAACAAGTTCCAAAAACTTCGTTAACTAACATGTGTTAGACAACAAATGCTGAAAGTTGCTGAAATTTGTTTTTTTTTTTTTAAAAAAAACCTTCGGCGCTTTTTTGATTTTTTTGGCCCAAAACTCTTAAAAACATGTATATTACATGTGTTATTTTTTTCAAAAAAAAAAATGTCGGGAGCTTTGAGTTTCCCGGGTTTTCTACCTAAAGAGGGTTTTCTACCTAGCCTTATCCTTCATATAAATAAGCAGGTTCATTTCATTTTTACCCCTTATGTCCACCATCTCATCTCATGTTGTAGACATCGCATTACTCTCTCTCTCTCTCTCATACCTTCTCTATCTACTTTCTTCGCTTTCTCATGGCCAACAAACGGCTGATACTCGCCCCCGTATTACCCGCACCACATCGCCTTTTATTCTAATCGTTTCGGTGACCGGAACCACTGATTTTATTGTCGCACCGCCGTAGGGAATTATGTTCTTAGTTTTTTTACGATAGGCTTCCACGGGTCTGACCGAACAGAGGACACGCAGGAGGGGGGTCTTTGCTCACCGGAAAACACCGAAGGTGAAGATGTCATGGTGATATGCTTCGACAATGCCTCGCCTTCCATCCCTTGGTTTTAGAAAACTTTGAGTCAACGGTAGTGGTCTTAAAGTTTATGTTTGAATATTATTTTTTCTTAAAAAGTCATTAAATTTAATTATGTATATTATTATGCTTGCTGAATTTGTTCTTAAATTTACTTATTTGGTTTTGTATTTTATTTTTCTTATTGAATCATAAAGTGGGTCTCTCGGTTGTGTGTAGATCTAACTCATGTATTATGTAAAATTCTTAACTAATGCATGCATGGCAACTGTGTGGATGTTGCTCATGTATGACGTTTAGTTGTTAACTAATCCATGTCGGCTGAATTTGTAAGCATCTGGCCGCAACGCGGCGGGGCTTCATCTAGTTTAATTTAATACCTAATATGAGATATTAGAGTTTATGGTTCTTCAAAATTCATAAAAACTAAAAGGTTAGTTTGTAAATATACATAAAGTAAAGGGGGTAATGTGAAACTTTACTTTCTTTAAAATCCTTCTATGCAGTGGCGAAGCTTGAGATTTTCGACCGGGGGGTCGAAAACGTATATACCAAAAATTTCTATAAAACCAGGTGGTCAAAAACGTATATACCCAAAAATTTCTATACGAAAACTACATACCCTCCACTACTGAGCGAAAAGTTCGGGGGGTCGGCCGCCCCCTCCCGCCCCCACAAAACTACGCCTAGGGCTGTAAACGAACCGAACGTTCAGCGAACAGTTCGTGAACCGTTCGGTGGGAAGTTCGTTTATGTTCGTTCGATAAGCTTAACGAACGAACACGAACAAAAAATTTCATTCGATAAGCTTAACGAACGAACACGAACAAATGTCTCGTTCGTTCGACTGCGTTCGTGAACGTTCGGTAATACGTTCGTTCGTGTTCATTCGTTTATGTCCGTTCGTGTTCGTTTTTTTATGTTTATTTTTCTAAAAGTTTTTAATGCTTTATTAAATTTTTACTTTCCCACATGTATTATTTCCCTCTCTCTGGCCATCTACCTCTTTTGATATCACACTCCTTCATTCAGCTTATCTCCAATTGATTGAACTCAATATTATCCATCCCTTCAATCTTTAAATGGTTATATTTAACTACTTTCGTTGTGTACAATGTTTAAGATTAACGGTGCCTTTTTTATTTTCAAAATTAAAGTTCATTTGTGTTCGTTTGTGTTCGTGGTTAGTGTTCACGAACTGTTTGCGAACAACCAAATTCCTTAACGAACGAACACGAACACAAACTTCTGTTCGTCATGTGTTCGCGAACAGTTCACGAACATCCAAATTTCCTTAACGAACGAACACAAACATAGCCTTGTTCGTGTTCGTTCGGTTCGTTTACAGCCCTAGGCCTACGCCCTTGCTTCCATGTCAGCCTATCACAGTATTACTCCTCCACTCCCCTCTCCAGTTCTTCTCGATTTGTTGAATACTCACTATCAGAAAAGGTTCCTCAAAAAAGATATTACAAAATTTTCTTCTGTTTAGATATCACAAAATTTTCTACACACCACACCGCACCAGTGCTCAAGCCGGTGCGGTTCTTCCTCGAGCCCAGCCCGGTTCTACTGCCGTGGTTCCGAGATCATTCTTCTGGGTAATTGTACCCATCCTTTTGTTTGTGGGGTACGTATTAGGCGCCCGTGCCTTCATCAACTTCGGTGAAGTGAAGGTGGAGAAAGTCGGCCTGAAGAATCCGGTGGTGAACCTTACCACCGACGGAAATTCCAAAGCAACTTTAGCAGCCAAGATGTACAATTCGGCTGTTTTAACAAAAACTGGTTTCATTCACCCGGTTTCGGACACGGTGAGTTTCAACCTCACCATACACGACATTGATGGGAACCGGGTGTCAGCATTTGCCACCGCCCCCTACAACGTCTCCGGGGCTCGAAACGAGATAAAATTCGTTTTTAAGCCCCAGACAACCAACCTTACTGAGGCACAGGCTCTCGTGCTTCAGAAACGGTTGAGGGATAAAAAGAGAGAGTGTGGATGGTACTCATCGCTAACTACAAATTGCACGATGAAAAAGAATACAACTGCCGTTACTGCAGGAAAACTTACGAAAGTCCACAGGCTCTAAATGGACACATGAACGCGCACAGAGGGGAGCGCCGTGCTGAGAAGACAACTACAACAGATGCTGCAAACGCTCCTGCAGCCGCAATCGATTTAACACTAAGGCTCTAATTATGAAGAGGCAGTTTATATATATAAGTATTGCAGTATTTTCTATTTTGTATGTGTAAGGTATGCCCGTTAATTTATTAAAAATACTTGTTAGAATTTTCTAATACATTTTTACCATTTTAAATAACTTTAAAGTAATTAGGAAAGATTAAAAGCTAAAATTATTGAATTAGTATATGATTATTATTGTATTAGATAATGACAAAGAAAAACAAAAAGAAAAAAGAAAATGTTTACGTGTATGAGGTAATTACTGTGCAAAGATTTATTAAGAGCTAAAGAACTACCACCTTCTTTTCCAGATTTAAGTTGGATTTGTTCGGTAAACTGTGCTATGAAGTAATTACTATATATTTACCGAACAAATCCAACTTAAATCTGGAAAAAAAAAAGGTGATAGTTCTTTAGCTCTTAATAAATCTTTGCACAGTAATTACCTCATACACGTAAACATTTTCTTTTTTCTTTTTGTTTTTCTTTATCATTATCTAATACAATAATAATCATATACTAATTCAATAATTTTAGCTTTTAATCTTTCCTAATTACTTTAAAGTTATTTAAAATGGTAAAAATGTATTAGAAAATTCTAACAAGTATTTTTAATAAATTAACGGGTATACCTTACAAATACAAAATAGAAAATACTGCAATACTTATATATATAAACTGCCTCTTCATAATTAGAGCCTTAGTGTTAAATCGATTGCGGCTGCAGGAGCGTTTGCAGCATCTGTTGTAGTTGTCTTCTCAGCACGACGCTCCCCTCTGTGCGCGTTCATGTGTCCAGTTAGAGCCTGTGGACTTTCGTAAGTTTTCCTGCAGTAACGGCAGTTCTATTCTTTTTCATCGTGCAATTTGTAGTTAGCGATGAGTACCATCCACACTCTCTCTTTTTATCCCTCAACCGTTTCTGAAGCACGAGAGCCTGTGCCTCAGTAAGGTTGGTTGTCTGGGGCTTAAAAATGAGTTTCATCTCGTTTCGAGGCCCGGAGACGTTGTAGGGGGCGGTGGCAAATGCTGACACCCGGTTCCCATCAATGTCGCGCATGGTGAGGTTGAAACTCACCGTGTCCGGAACCGAGTGAATGAAACCAGTTTTTGTTAAAACAGCCGAATTGTACATCTTGGCTACTAAAGTTGCTATGGAATTTCCGTCGGTGGTAAGGTTCACCACCGGATTCTTCAGGCCGACTTTCTTCACTTCACCGAAGTTGATGAAGGCACGGGCGCCTAATACGTACCCCACAAACGAAAGGATGGGTACAATTACCTAGAAGAAAGATCTTGGAACCGCGGTAGAACCGGGCTAGGCTCGAGGAAGAACCGCACCGGCTTGGGCACTGGTGTGGTGCGGTATGGTTTGCAGAAGAAGGAGGAGGCGGTGTTTTAGGTTTGAGACAAAGTTTTAATAATTGAAGAGAAGGAATAAATAAAAGGTTGCCATGGAAGGCTTTTAAAGGAAGTCAAGTTTCACATTACCCCTTTACTTTAAGTATATTAACAAACTAACCTTTTAGTTTGATATGAATTTTGAAGAACCATAAACTCCAATATCTCATATTAGGTATTAAATTAAATTGGGTAGACAAATAATGTGTTTTGTTATAGGATTATTCAATTGCTTCTCTTAAGTGTGTTTCTTATTTTTGTTTTACGAGTGTTTTTTTCCATAGTTTTGATTTATTGTGTTCAATTAAGTATTTTATCTTTTTATTCTTCAATTTTGTTTTCATTGGAAATAATTTGAGGTTGATGAAATGAATTACAATGCATCAAAAGTTTTATCTTGGTGTTTTGTTATATTATCCTTATATTAAATTTTGAGTGTTTTGAACAGTAACCAGCCGGGCTGAATTTTGAGTGTTTTGAACAGTAACCAGCCGGGCTGGTTTGTTTTTTTTTTCAAGTAATTTAAAGATACTATCATCAATTTGTTAGTGGAAAGGTGATCATACATAGTAAAAGTAATAAAAGTATATCAATGTGAAACAAATTATTACCTATATATTAAATTACCTATAAATAGTAACATCACTAACAGATAAGCAAATGGTATCGGGTATCGATACCGGTACCCGATTTATCAAACCGGTGTATTTTCGGTACCAGTTCGACACCGGTATTTACTGGTTTTTACCCTCAAATACCGGTGTCGTACCAGTACCAACCGGTACCGAACCGTACTGTACCGTACCAGGTATATTCGGTACCGGTACCCACTTTTGGGGATTTTGGTAACGGTATTTTCGGTACTGGTTGGTACCGAGCTCATCAAATCCTGTAGCAACGCAACAATGCAAGTAATTGCACCGTTTAGATTACTTTTCATACACACAGTAACTAAATTGTATTTCGTTTGAGTGAGGTTTTATATACACAACAACTTATTTTTTTTTTTTTTTGTCTTTTTCTGTAATGAATGAATTGTAGCATGTAAAATTAGCTTAGATATTTAGAATATTGATGAGCAAATCATATCAAATCCTGTAATCAAACCGGTATCGTATCGGTACCAAATTTACTATACCAAATCATCTCCGGTACCAATTTGGTACCCACCTTTTGGCGTTTTCAGAATCGTTACTTTCGGTTCAACACCAGTCTAGCACCATACCTGTATTTATTGATTTTTACCTTCAAATACCATATCGTATTGTACCGAGCATTTTCGGTGCCGGTACCTAATTTCGATGATTTTCCGGATAGGTATTTTCGGTGCCGTTACCGATACCGAGCTCATCCATATTTTAACGTGTTAGCACCATAATAACTGAACTGAAAACAACCGAATTTCCAACGTGTAGGACGTGTGGGTCCTATTATTATATATTAGGTTATTTAAAATCGCTTTTTTTGGACTGAGTGACTATCCTTACAACGTCTTTTTTATTTATGTTTTGATATTCGGTATTTGCTTGCCGTTGCTGACACGCATTTTGTAGTCATTAGGTCCCTGCCGCAACGCGCAGGGTGAAAATCAACTAGTTCTTATTTAAAATGTTAACAGTTTAGACATGTTAATAACTAGTTATTATTTATTTATTATATCTAAACCTGATAAATAAAATTCTTAAAGGACACATGACACAATTCTAACCAACATTAATTTTTTATTTTTCCCTAAAACGTATACCCATTTTAGTTACACATTGATCCTTACCCATTTTAGATTTACCTGATTTTCTTTTCAAAATTACATTTAATATTACACTCCTTATTTAGTTTTCATCAACCTCACACGTTTTTCATTATTTAAATTTACCTTTTTTATATTAAAGTTTTATTTCATTTATATTTTTATAAATTTAAGAGTTGTGATTTTTATTATCTTATTTTACCAGCATGTTTTTGTCCCTTTTATTTCATTTATATTTTTATAAATTTAAGAGTTGTGATTTTTATTATCTTATTTTACCAGCATGTTTTTGCCCCTTTTACCTTTGACACATTTGGCTTCATAGCGCCAGCAGCTATCCAATTCATAGGGTCCGTCATCTACAACAATTGTTCAGCCTCAGGGGGCAGGGTTTTGTCTTTGTTAGATTAGGATTTACAATTCAGTAAGGGGTGGCGGCGCAGTTTATTGCCCGTCTACCTTCTGTTTTGATGTAACTTGACAAGTATGAATTAATATTAGCTTTATAATTAAAAAAATCACTTGATTGTCATGCGGAGTCGCTGACGCCTTTTCTTCAACTCAAGGTTTGCAAGTAATTGGAACATTTTTTTATAGATTTTTAACCTAACAAGAGTTAATAGCTATTTTTTTAAATAACAAGCCCAAAATATGTTTTACCATTTAAAACTCCATTTTTATAAAATAAAAGGACTCCAAAAACCGTTCACACACTTGAAAGCCCTTTTTACCAATTACCCATTTATCCTTGTCAAAAAATTCTAATTGGAATTGTTCTGGCCCATAATCCTAAAGATTGACCCTAGTCCCATGGTACTCAAAAATCACAATCGACCATAATCTTTGCTCCTCGCAAAATGTGCTTTTGCTTCTATAGACTACACGTTCGAAGGTTGAAGTTTTGCTTTCTCCTTCGGCCAGCTTGGGGACTCTTGGTGTTTATGTATGTTTTTTAACATGAAAATTGAAACATGAAAGTGGAATGCTTTTCATTTTTGATTACTTATTTGCTTGATTAAGTTGAGTCTTGTTTGAAATTTGGATGGTTAAAAGTTCAAAACTTAGATTTTCAACTTTAGGTGATTAATTAAAAATTGTTTGAAACTTGTTAAATTGAACGGGAAGAATATATAACTTGGTTGAAGTGAAAGAAATCAGCCCCCATCAGAGGGAGTGACACGCAAGGGGAAAAAAATACCCAGACATTATCATCAAGATACATAGCCCACTTTTCTTTTTGAAAAGTGTTGTTTTGATAAAGGTAATGTCGGCTTACTCAAGGAAAGGTAATTTTTGGTACATCAAGAAAGAAAAGAAAAGGAAAGTCACCCTCATGATCACCATCACATTCTTTTTTTTTTAACGTCAAATTTGGATCGCTGACGAATCATTGGAGTATCATCGTGCCATCAGCGAAACCACCCGATCATATCCATCTCCACTAGGCATAATGCCTATACACCAATTCAGGAGGAAACCCAATAAATGTGGGAAATCCCCCTTGTGGGAATCGAACCCAGGACATATTGGTCCCAAAGCCTTATCCCACCCCCAAGATGCCACTAGGCTATAAAGCCATGGGCAATCACCGTCACATTTTACGTCAGTGTCATGTTACTCACCTTTAATCCACCATCCAAAACCAATACCTTAATGGTATGGTCATGATCCAAACCACTATCTTTGCTTAAAGGAGGACCATGGTTGTCATGGTTTAATCCATGCAAATCATGATGGATCATGCAAGGGGGTAGTGTACCATTCCATTTATGTTCATACGTGACAAATGATGTCCCAACCATGACCCTAGGGGTGTTAATTTCTGACACGACCCGAAAACACGACACGAACCTAACACGAAATTCGCGGGTTTAGTTTAGTCTAAACAGGTCCGGGTCAGTTTCAGGTTGAACCCGTGAACCCGTTTAGCTAAACGGGTTAGGTTCGGGTCAACCAAGTCAGGTTGGCAGGTTGACCCGTTTAACCTCTTTATATTATGTTATATTTTTTTACAATATGTTTTATGTTATAAATTAAATTGGGTGTGTATTTTATGCCATGATTACAACTTTAAAAGAGAAATTCATATAAATTAAATGTAATTGTATTATATACATTTGTGTTTTTAAAGTAAATTTTAATTTAATATATTAATTTGTGGCAAAAAATTAAAAAATTAAAAAATTAAAAATTCGGGTTAAACGGGTCGTGTTCGGGTCAACCCACGAATATTCGGGTTCATATGCATGACAAAATTTTCGGGTTCGAGTCGGTTCGGGTTCTGTAAACTTTTCGGGTTCGGGTCGGGTTGAACCTGCCAACCCGCAAACACGACCCGTTTAGCACCCCTACATGACCCCCACACCTTTTTAACCTTAAAAACAAGAGTTTATTTTCTCATGGTGGAAAACTTATTTATCAAAATTGTGATTTT
Source organism: Helianthus tuberosus (assembly GCA_030545235.1). NCBI lineage: Eukaryota > Viridiplantae > Streptophyta > Magnoliopsida > Asterales > Asteraceae > Helianthus > Helianthus tuberosus. Next base: position 193,785,684 of record CM060370.1, on the reverse strand, counting down.
GAAAATATTCACTAAAATAAGTGTTTTCTAAAAAGTTACTTTTTCTCACTCTTAATTTTATAGGATTAAAACAATTTCTTTTTATAAATATGTTATTTGACAAGATCCACAGAAATTGGTTATATCATTTAGACCCAAAAACTAAAAAATAAAATAACGATATCTCACTTTTTGTGTAGTGTTGTTTGTAATATAGTTTTTCTTTTTTCAGAATTTATCATTATTTGAGTAATATTAATTACGATAACAAATATTAATGTAGGAAGAGGAACGTCTTTCATTCACAAATATGTTTTTAACTTTTTTAAAATGTTTTTGTTTTTGTTTTTTCTAAAGTAACTTGTATCATTAATTTAAGAGTTAAATGCTTGGTTGGTCCCTGTGGTTTGCAAAAATTTCATACTTGGTCCTAGCGGTTTACTAATTACACGCGTGGCCCCAAAAGTTGTCAAAAATGAACTCGGTTGGTCCCCTGACCTAACCTCTATTAAATTTCTCAGTTAACTATGTGTGAAATGACTATATTACCCCTGAACAATTAAAAGAAATAATGAAAATATATAAAGAAGACTCATCTTCTTCAACCTCTAACATCACCGCCTCCTCCTGTGACAACCCTCAAAATTTCAGGCACTGCACAAATTAATTAATCTTAATTACATGCTTAATGACTGTGCTTGATTACAACTGACAATTTGAACTGCTCTATGATTCCATATCATATATACATGCATCATATTTTAGACAGTCACTCCATTCATTACACACCAACATTAGTGACATACTTGATGCACTCAGCACAGTTTACACACTGAACGGTTGATTCAGAAATAATGCTGACAATGCCAGCACTTAGACAGACAATATTATTATGGCCAGTATGAGCCAGGGATAGAGTACTACACTGGTTTGTAGTGTAGGGAAGTGAGGACCATAATACTGCGTCATTAGGGGTAGATATAGTGTCGGGAAGTGCCTAAAACATGCGTTAAATACAGAATTCAGCATTTTATTATACCATTAGAATACACAAATATAGCAGAGTGGTCCTGTATACTTTTCTAAGTGCCAGGAATGATTTCGTTACAAAAAGATGCATAAAAGACACTATGCGGTACAATTTAACACTTTAACGGAATGATACTTAACCGAACAACCGGACATTACCCGGGACACCAAAATTGTGTCAGAAACATTATTTTATTATTTCTAAATAATCATGGTCACAAAAATCCCCACACACTATAGAAACATGACATACACCCACTATTCTAGAAAATACCCGGTACCCAGTTAAACACCCGTTTTAGCCTACATGTAGCCTATTTATACAAAAATTCACACATGGACCCCCTCCCCATATATATTTTCGGTTGAAGTATCATGGGGACCCACCAAATATTTGGTGTATCTTGCAAAAATATTTCATTAGAACTTTGTTGACAAGTGTCCATGCATGCTAGCCCCACATCTCCTCAAATCTCTACATAATCCCACAAGATCACTCAACCTCACTCTCTCTCTCCCTCACCCAACCGTCCCCAACCCTCTCTCTCCTCCATCTTCATCTTCTTCATAACTTCAAGCTTTGTTTATCACCTTCAAGTCCCTTCTAGCAACCTTCAAGTGGTGTGAAGATACTAAGGTGTTCTCAAGTGATTTAAGCTTCCCATCATCTTCACACTAGAATTTCTACCATAGCTTTGTGCTAGTAGTAAGTCTTACACCATTGTTTCATCTTGTTCATTGTTATGATATGTAGTAGGATGATAATGTTCATGGCACACAAAAGCTAAAACACTAAAAAGTTGAACTTGAAATTCTGCATAAAAACCATAGATAAAAGGGTTGTATGAAGTTGAAATCTGGATGGTTTAGGGTTGGTTAAAGCATGATTGAGGTTTGAACATTTATTCATCGATAAACCATGGTTAGGGTCTTTGTTTATGCGTTTTTAGTCACTTCTACAATGTAAACAGCTTGCTGAGTTGAATTTCCAGCCAACTTCAACAGGCTGTATCTGGGTCATTTTTAATCGAAAAACTGAATTTCTGGAGTCTAAATTGTGTAATTTTGAATAACCGAACAAATGGCACTGGAATCGTAATTTTTCGAGGTCGTTTACTATTTTTAAAGAATTATTTTAAGACAGCAGCTCAAGCTGAAATTTTCCTGCTGAAAAAGTGTGTCGTATTCGGAGTTAAAACGTGAAACCTGAGTAAAATCAGCTCATGAAATTTTTACTGTAGAAGGTCACTATTGTTCCCGTGACCCTCCAACTAGAATTTCATCGATCGGACTTACGATTGATTTTTAGTGAATTTTTCCGTAAAACTGCAATCAGAAAGTATCAAATCTGATTACAGTCGTGTAAAAGAATTTTTATATAAAATCGGTAATGAACTGATCCCCGAAATTTTTACACAATAAATTTTGGTTTATATATGACATCCTGTAAAAATTTGAGAATTTTTGGAAAAGGATAACTATTTTATTTAAATACTCGAAAACAGTCTAGTTTTGGTTTATAAAGCTGAAAAGACGTAAGTAGTATATTGCATGTATGATTGTCGGGTTGGCTATGTGGGAACACGCTACGAGATATTTGTAAAAGAAAATGATATGCTTTTAAGCATGGACACCTCTATTTACAAAGGAAACTATGACGAAATTTTCCGAAAATCCTAACACTTATTAAAAGATTTTTCTAGACAAGTAGTTTCTAGCACGTTTTAGACTATGTTTTACAAACATAAAACTCGCCATAATTTTTATAACGAAATACGAAGTATCGGAGGTTGGTTTTATACAGAAATATGGTTAAGTATGTATTCTCTAAAATGGGACTTAAAAATATAATTCCAATACGAACAGACATATGTAAAATATCCCATCATTGGGAAGGAAATACGAATACACAAGTATGAGAAGTATTATTACTAAAATATGGAAGACACTTTAAAAACGTAACTCAAAGGCACTAATCAATACTAAGACAAGGCACGACCCGTTCGTCTAATAGATGTTAGACCTTTGTAGGTAGTCGTGTTTGCTGAGGAGATTTGGGTTACGAGTACCGAAGACGCAATACTGTGAGTTCATGTCCCCCTTTTCTCTTAACTATTTTCAGTTTTACACCTCGGGGGTGAAATACATGTTACAGACATTTACAGACATTTATAGACATTTATTTACATGGTATGGTTAGCTTAAGGAGGGTTTTTATTACGCGAACATGTGAGTGGTGGGCACAACACTTAAGGCCATCAATCCTCGTTGTAGGACCGAGGGACATTAGTCATAGATCTATTTGGGTGTAGCGAGCCCCACTCCTGAGTCCGCTGAGTGGACCATGAGATGACTAAGTGCCCGACGCACAAATCCGCTAGGTTTGAGTCTTCCTGCATCACTTCACACTTATCATTGGCTTTGCAACCCAATGGTGGTCTCTTTTTCCTTAATTGCTACATACCAGGGATTTTTATACATACAGACATTTTTACAAAGGTTTATACCTACTCACTTACACATGAACTCGCTCAACGTTATGTTGACTTTTCAAATTACATGTATTTCAGGAAACTAACGGATCTGGCACGGTATGCACGTATTTTCAAGCTGCGTTTGAATAACGAAGTCACTCAGGGTTTAGAAGGTGTAACCTCTTCCTGGACGGGTTATATATACCTAAACCTGGTTTTGTTTAGAATCTTTGCTAAGTCTTTATGAACTCAAATAAATCAAGTTGAGGTTTGTAAATTATTTTGTGATTGTTGAAAATGGGATTTTTCTAAACTTTATTAATGAATGAAAATCTTTTGGTTTTATCATATAGCATTGTTATGATTGATTGCTATGGTATTAAGAAGTCACACCAATTAACCCACGCTTCGGCAAAAGTCAGGGTGTGACACCTCCACCTTCACAACCCACCACAACCTCCAACTACCTCCACCACCACCGTATTCTTCTTCCTCCTCTTTCTCTCTATCCTTCACCAAAAAAACTTCAATGGCAGCTGCATCCATCCACTCCCCATCTCCAGATCACAAATTAAAGGTCAATCTCAATCAAATTTCATCATTTAATATGAAATCACGAAATCAGCGAAATAGATTACCACCGTTTTCTCCATCATGCTTTTCTCTCCAAAATCTTGATTCTTGATCTTCAATCCAGTCTTCCCCACATCTTAATTTCACTCACATTAATTAACAAATCACCCACAAAAACCTCAATCTAAATCTAGATTTAACCCACCAAAATTACATAAAACACCCCACCGCCGTCACCACCACCACAAATGGGCAAACTCTCAGTCATAATATACGTCACAGTAGCCTTACTCCTCCTCCTATTAATCTCACATTCCCCCAACAAATCCCACCTGAACAACCACCACCGGCGCCACCGCCGCCTCAAACTCCGCTCCAACTTCACCACCACAACCCCATCAGACCACCACATCTCATTCGACCCACTAGTCGTCGACATTGAGCGCAAACGAGAAGACAAACTATGGGAAAAAAACCCACTATTTTAAAAACAATAATAATGAACCGGCGCCCGGAATGGAGGCGCAACCGGAATGGGAGGATTTTATTGATGCAAAAGATTACTTGAATGATGAACATAAGTTTAATATTACTCATAAGTTTAAAATGCGTAAACTGCTTCGGTTGTCGTTTCTTTTTCGTTTTCCGATCCGATTTAAACTACAGATATTAAAATTCGAAAACAAAACCTAAATATATCATAATATATTAATATTGGGACATAACTCGAGTCCGGTGTTTCCGTTTCGTTGTTGATTGTCGGTGCGTTATTGTTTTCGCGGTTTTCGTTTACGTTTGCGTTTTGTGCCGTTCGAAAGCATGATGTTTTCACAAAACCACATTCATAAGTATAAGTTATACATATAATCTTCGTATTTGTCGGCGTTGTAAGTATTTTGTACGGTGTCAGTTCGTTATCAATTAACGCTTAGCAGACTTCCCGAAAATTACCATACGCGCACTGTAGAGTCAGATGGGCGTTCCTAGGCATTACAAAAGCCCAATTAAGTTAATTCATGCTTTAAACACTATTTATTATCGCCTTAAACATTTGTTAATCACGTAATTAAGAGGTGTTAATTACGGGTTGTCACATATTTAAATGTTGTGATTTGAAATCACAAATTTGTTTCGAATGTGAAACCAGAGCAAGCCTCAAGTGGGTTGATTCAACTCGTTAGTATTTAAAACAAACATAATTTTTCAACATTTTTATATGCTAAAAATATATTTTTAGTATTTTTAATATTTAAAAATAAATTTCATTTAATATTTAAAATAAACATAAATTTATGTTTGTTTTAAATATTAAAAATACTAAAAATATACAAATGTTGAAAAAAAATTAATAAATTAGGCTGAAACGTTTCAAGCCTCTACAAAAAATGCCGAAACGTCTTAAGCCTTTACAAAAAAAATGACACGTGGCGGAACGCATTTGGTTGGGTTGAAAAGGCTTTTTTAAGACATTTCCACGCCATGTTTTTTTCCGCAAAAAGGCTTTTTAAGAAGTTTCTGTTGGCTAGTTTCGAAACTTTGACCAATTCTTGGCTATTTTCGTTATTTCCCCAATAATAAATGTATACAGAACTACATATTTCACAGCCGTTAAAAAAAACTACATATTTGACCGGCTCAAATGGGTTGACTTGATTGAAGGTGAATGGTATCGTACCTAATTTAAAGGTAAAAGTTAATTATTTATTCTTTCAATTTGCTTTGTTCACAAGAAAAAGAGGGACATGTCGAGAATCTTAATCTATTTTTTAGATTTGCTTTTTAAACAGACAACTTTTACATTTTAAAGAGAGGCATTAACCAGACACCCAGTCATGTTCTTTGGACGTTAGTGACAGTGACACCTACAACTTGTATATGTTATACAACTAGTAGATGCCCCGCCCGCATTGCGGGGCGAGAACCGAATAATTCTCAACCAATTAAAAAAAGACTACTATAATTTTCTTAGAAAAAAAAAAACAAAAACGATGATAAGACCGTAGTAAACCAATTAAAACAAAAAATCTTTATAGTTTTGGTAAAAAAAAAACTAAAACGATGGGAAAAACGTAATTTTTAACTGAGGGCCAAATCATAAATTTAATTCGGGGATAAATTGTAAACTAAATGGACCAACGGGGAGTGTCAGGAAGTTGCCGGCACGACTGTAATTTTACACTGGGGGCAAAATTGTAATGTCACCAGGAAAACAAACAAAAGCGATTGGGAAAATGTAAAGTTAAGTTGAGGGTAAAATCGTAACTTGGCTGTAAGAAAAAAAACTAATGGCAAAACTACAAATTTATACGGGGCAAAATCGTAATTTTGAACCGAGGGCAAAATCAAAATTTTTAGCTAGGAGTAAAAGGGAATTTTTTTTAAGTGGGGGTAAGAACATAATTTTGAACTGATGGCAAAATCGTCATTTTAAGAGGAAAAAACTAATGGCAAAAGTGTAAAATTAAAATTAAACGGGGCAAAATCGTAATTTTTAACCGATGGCGAAATCGAAATTTTTAGCTAAGAGTAAAAGCGCAAATTTATTTTTTAGGGGGGCAAAAACATAATTTTATACTGATGACAAAGTCGTAATTTTAAGGCGGGACAAAATCGTAAATTTTGATTGGCCAATAAGGGAGTGTCAGGCAGGTGCCTGGCACTATTGAGCCTGCCGTCCATTTCACCCAATTGGGTGGCGGACCTATTACATGCTGACCTCATCATCTTGAAATTGTATGTGTTGATAACTAGTTGCCACGCCCGCGTTGCGGAGCGATGGTTGAATAATTCTCAATCAATTAAAAAAAACACTACTTTGCTAGGAAAAAAAACTAAAACGATGATAAGACCGTAATTTTCGGCTCAGGGCAAAACTGAAAATTTTCAGGACTAATGAGCGAGTGTTAGGAAGCTCATTGACACGGGTAAAAATTAAATGGAGTTAACCAATAAAAACAAAAAACTTTTATAGTTTTGCTAAAAAAAAACTAAAACGATGGGGAAACGTAATTTTTAACTGAGGGCGAAATCATAATTTTAATTCAGGGATAAAATCGTAAATTAAATGGACCAATGGGGGAGTGTCAGGCAGCTGCCGGCATGACTGTAATTTTACACTGGGGGCAAAATTGTAATTTAACCAGGAAAACAAAAAAAAACGATGGAGAAAATGTAAATTTAAGTTGAGGCAAAATCGCAACGTAGCTGTGAGAAAAAAAAAACTAATGGCAAATCTGTAAATTTAAACGGGGCAAAATCGTAATTTTGATCCGAGGGAAAATTGAAAATTTTAGCTGGGAGCAAAAGCGTTAATTTATTTTTAAGTGGGGGTAAAAACATAATTTTGAACTGATGGCAAAATCGTAATTTTAAGGGAAAAAAACTAATTGTAAAAGTGTCATTTAAACCGGGCAAAATCGTAATTTTAAACCGAGGGAAAATTTTAAATTTTTAGCTGGGAGCAAAAACGTAAATTTATTTTTATGTGGGGGTAAAAAAATAATTTTAAACCGATGGGAAAATCGTAATTTTAAAGCGGAATAAAAACGTAAATTTGTTGGGCCAATAGAGGAGTGCTAGACAGCTGCCTGATACTATTACGTTAGCCGCCCATTTTAGCCAATAATTGGCCAGCACTATTACCGCCGTCTTGAGAATGTGGATATTGAAAATTCGTATATATTTATATCAAAACTCATCAACTTTATTTGTAGTTTTGGTCAAACAAAAAAAATAGATATAACTCGTATATCACTCACTATACGAGTCATATAAAGATAAATTTGTACGAGTAGTATAGTATTATACAAGTCGTTAGGGGATTTTTTTTATTAAAGTTATTTGTTTTATAAAATATAGGGTGAGTTTCTGTTACAAATTAGTCTTAACTAGAGTTACCACCCGTCATTAGTTATATATGATATTAGATGAAAGTCAAATGTTTCTTACATGACCATGAACCCGTGTGTAAAACATAGAAAAGAATAACTAAGTTGATCTATGTCTCGTGCGTTGCGACAGACTTATCAAACGGGGGAAAACAGACGCGCTGCGACAGGCCTATCAAACGGGAAAAAAATAGATAAAAGAACGTTGAACACCAGACGCACGTTGCGGCATGTTAAATCGGAAAATTTAGAACAAAACATTAAACGGAAAACTTGCAAAAGATACAAACTATAGGGGACCAAAGTTGAAAGTTAAATAGTGTTGGGGTTAAATTGTAAATGATGAAAAAGTTTGGGTTAAAAGTAAAAAAATCAAAAGGGTTTAAATTACCAAAGAATGAAACTTTAGACTTAAATTATCAAAGATTGAAACTTTAGAGTTAGAAAGGAAAAATCTTTTTTTTTTTTTTTTTGAAAAACTCCCAAAACCAATGGTATAACAACCATATGCATATACATGTTGCTTATTTATAGTTTATATAATATAATATAATTTATAATATAAAAATTGGGCTGAACATGTTACATGAGAGATGAAGAAGAGATTTTTTTTATTTTATTTTTATTTTTTTTTTCCATTTTTGAAGTACGTATTTTAGTCCCAAAATTTTAAAAAAAAATCGTGTTTTTACGCTAGTATAATAATTATATAATTACTCATTATACTAGCGTAAAAACATGATTTTTTTTATATTTTGCAATTAAACATTATAATTAATTAGATGGAAAAAATTAAAAAAAAAACTTTCTTCACTTGTCATGAAATGTTTGAGCACGACACACTTCAATTGTTTAACTACTACCATTTCTTTTTTTAAATATAGCTATAATTTATAAAGAGGAAAAATTACTAACTCTTTGTTAACTAAGTTATAATCATCAAATGTTTGAGCACGACACACTTCAATTGTTTAAGAGCTACCAATAAAGTAGATATTTAAAGAGTGAATTGCAAGAATTGTTCTTTATCTTTATGTCTCTTTGCAAGCGGTGTCCTTTATGTTTAAAATTGACGAGTTTTATCCTTTATGTTTAAAAATCAAGCACGTTTTACCCTTTGGGCCTAACCCAGTTAGTTTTTTTCGTTAAATCTTGTCATGTGCCTTGCACATGAGGGCAATTTTGTCATTTTCGTTAAATTGGTGGTTATGGAGGCAGCAAGTTTCAGGTGGCGATGGTTGCTGCTTCATTAAAATGACAAAATTGCCCTCATGTGCAAGGTACATGACAAGATTTAACCAAAAAAACTATCTGGGTTAGGTCCAAAGGGTAAAACGTGCTTGATTTTTAAACATAAAGGACAAAACTCGTCAATTTTAAACATAAAGGACATCGCCTGCAAAGAGGCATAAAGATAAAGGACAATTCTTGCAATTCACTCATATTTAAAAAACAAGAGTAAATTACGTTTTTGGCCCCTGTTGTTATATCATTTTTACTATATTAGCCCAAAATAAGAATTTTTAACATATGTGCCCCCATGGTCTCTATAACTAACTATTTTGGCCCCTAAATCTAACCAAACACCAAACTCTGGTTAATTAATTCTCACATGAGAGGCACATGATGTCTAAAATGGTAATTTCCCCTCCCCATCATCTTCTCCAATCTGATGGTGAAGAAGAAACAAAAAAAAAAACCTGAAATAACAAAAGCTCCATGGACTCCATATTCATCTTCCAAAAAAAAAAGCCTGAAATAACAAAAACCCTAGCTCCATCACTTTTCTTCTTCTTCATCTTCCTCAAATCCATCTCCGGCACCGACGACTGCACTCCGGCCTCCTGCACACCTACCGGCCCTCAGGTCTGTTTTCCGTTCCGTCTCCGTCACCGGCAACCGGATCGATGCTAACGATTCACAGGTTTTGTTACTTCAGTCTATCTAGTATTTTTTATTAGATGTAAATACGAAAACGAACTAATGATTCACAGGTTTTGATAACTCAATCTATCTGGTTTTTTTAGTTCATTTGTTGACCTAAATTCGAATACGAACTAACGATTTACAGGTTTTGATAACTCAATGTAATTAGTTTTTATTATTAGTTTTTTTAATTTGAGTTCATTAGACCTAATTTTGAGTACGAGCTAACCATTTGCAGGTTTTGATAATTCAATCTGTCTAGTTATTATTATTATTATTATTTTTTGTTTAATTTCAGTTTATTTGACCTAAATTTGGAAGATAAGATCTAGTAACGAACTAACGAGCTAACGATTTACAGATGATCAACATAGATCCAGAATCTGAATGGCAGATTTGGGGGTTTTCTTGGAGATGATGATGGGGGGAGGGGAAATTACCATTTTAGACATCATGTGCCTGTCATATGATACTTAATTAACTAGAGTTTGGGGTTTGGTTAGACTTAAGGGCCAAAATGGTTAGTTATAGAGACCATGGAGGCACATATGTTAAAAATTCTTATTTTAGACTAATATAGTAAAAGTGATATAACCACAGAGGCCAAAAACGTAATTTACTCGAAAAACAATATAAGAGATTTCATGATACTGTATGGGATATGAAATTAGAGCATGTAATTTCTTTATCTTTAATCTTATAAGAGTAAATTACGTTTTTGGCCCCTGTGGTTATATCAGTTTTACTATATTGGCCCAAAATAAGAATTTTTAACAGATCAGCCCCCATGGTCCCATAATCTAACCGTTTTGGCCCCTGAGACTAACTCAACCCCAAACTCTGGTTAATTATTTATCACATAGTAAACATATAATGGGTATAATGGTAATTTCACCTCCCCTTTTATTGACTTTATAAAAAAAAACCCAGATCCTCAACAAAACATCATCATCCTTCCCCTCTTTACTTTCTCAAAACCCTAGCCTACAACACACACATTATCCCCATTTTCACCCCCACATAACACACACTTGCGTGTGTAGTTACCAGAGAGATCGAGAGAGAGAGAGATGAAAGCAGTGGATTTCTAGCCACCCATGGCTGCCGCAGGTGGCGGCGCACGGTGGTGCACAGCGGTGGCCTGGCCACACCCTTCTTCTTTCCCCTTCGTATCTCCAATTCAGTATCAATTAGTGGCAGTCCAAGGTGGATTTGGGTGGTTGTCACGAAAGTAAAAGGCAGCAGTGATGCCAATGAAACGTTTCAAGTTGACTGGGAACGGCGATGATGCATTTTCTTAGTGATGCAAATGAAACGTTTCAAGATTTGACAAGTGTTGAATACCCTTTAGCGTTTATGTTGGCTTGTGGTGGCTATTTGCTTACTATGTTTGCTGATAATGTTATTTTTTATGTTTATGGGAAACAGAGTGGTGACGATGTTGAAGATCAAGGTTTGTTTTTTCACTTTTTGAATTTTTGATAATTGAATCGGTTAATTTATAAGAATATTTCAGATATTTTATTTTGTGTGTTTTACTGATCAATTTGTTGTAATTTATAGTTGTTTAGTTGGTAAAATATCCTGCTTTCTAAGCAATAAATAATTCTTCTTTTTCAAAAAACCAGTCAACCAGCAATGTTAGGGGTGTTTATAAACGGTTGTAAGTTGTAACCGACTGTCAACTGGTTTGATCGGTTTGAAATATATACCTAGTTCACCGGTTCGGTTTTAATGGTGTATGTTCAGTTTACGGTTTGAAACCTAAAACCGACTGGGTTATAATTTTGAGAAACTGAAGAGAGGAAGGATAAAGAGGTGAAGATGATGAAGATCTGGGTTAAAATTTGGGTTTTGTTTTTGATTTGTTCTTTGACAATTTTGTGTTAAGAATTTAGGGGGTGTTTGGATGTTGTTTATGTGGGGATGATGATGATGACGATGATCTGGGTTAGATGATGATTGTTCTTGAAGATTAGGGTTTGAAGATGATGATGTGCAGAAGATGGGTTCTTGTTCTTGAATTTAGGTTTTGTTTTTTTTTATTTGTTCATGTTCATGAAGATCTGAAACTCATGAAGATGAAGAGTGTTCTTGAAATCTGGGTAAGTTCATGTAGATGAAGAGAAATTGATGACGATGATCTGGGTTAGATGATGATTGTTCTTGAAATCTGGGTAAGATCTGAAACTGATGAAGATGAAGAGTGTTCTTTAAAGGGGAAGAGAAATTACAAAAATACCCTTGCATGTGACAAATAATTAACCAGGGTAATGGATGGAGTTAGTCTCAGGGGCCAAAACGGTTAGATAATGGGACCATGGGGGCTGATCTGTTAAAAATTCTTATTTTGGGCCAATATAGTAAAACTGATATAACCACAGGGGCCAAAAATGTAATTTACTCATCTTATAATTAAAGCATAAACTATATTTATTCTAAAAAATTACAGATTTAAAAAAAAAATATATCTTACATCCCATTTGATATATTTGATCAACCACTATTATGAATTAGTATAAAAAGATCTCACAACCCATTTTATAATATTTTGATCAATTGCTATTATGAATTGGTAAAAAAAAAACAGCTCACATCCCATTTTATATGAAATGAGCTGGGGATTGATATATTTACCAATTCATAATAGCAATTGATCAAATTACATGGATAAGGAATAAGAATGTCAACTTAAATGGAGTAAGAAAAATGATCAAATCTTATTGTTTCCCTCGTAATTTAAGAATATGAGAGCATTCATATTTCTTTCATCAAATTTTGTGAGTGTGTTCCTTATATTATTGAAAAGGTATGGTCCTAATTCCTTGCCAACATGGCAAGGACCACACCACTTTTTCCAACAGACGTGGCGCTGACATCGACGAAGTCATCCAGAAGCTTCTGGAAAACATCTAGGTGGCTCCAAAGATGCTCTACCCGACATAAAGGACACAACGTGTCACCAGTCACCGGGCGCCACGTAGGCCTGTAACAAATCTAAGGGCAGCCCGACAATGCCAGTACGACGTCTCCAAGATGGGCAAATGCGAGCGCGCCACGTGTGCCACTACACTGACCACAGCAGAGGAGACCAAGAGGATATTCCCCTTGGTCGGACAGCTGGCGCGCAACCACAGCTGGCATCGCTGCTCTTCCCTCTCTCACCCTCCGGCTATAAATAGAACCCTTCATCATTCAGGTTAAAGGATCTGGCTCTCTATTCTCACACTTAACACACACTGTTTATTCCTCCTCGGAACAGTACTTATTCTCACGCCGGAGCCTGGTTAAGAGGGAAACCCCCATATTCCCCTCTTAACGAGACTAACGGTGTTGCTGTTTTGCAGGAACCGTGCCATCTCACAAGTAGAAAGAGAGATTGAAGCCACAGAAGAAATAACCCCACAGATTAGCCATAGTGTTAACTTGTGTTTCATCAATTATAAAAAGTAGTTGTGAGTGAATGATAGAGAAAATGTTCCTGTTCATATGTATATTTGATGGGATACTGCTGACTAGGGGTGTTCAAGATTAGATTATCCGGTTTTCGGATATCCGAAAACCGGATATCCGAAAATTTCGGATAGTGAATGTTGATATCCCAATCCGTATCCGAAATTTCGGATACCCGAAAATCGAATCCGAAAATTCGGATATTTCGGATACGGATTTTCGGATATTTCGGTTTCGGATTCGGATTTTTTTGAACACCCCTACTGCTGACACTCAATTTTTTAATATATTTTAAAAGTAATTGTGGGTGTAGTAATATTTAAATTGAAAATGAGAGAGAAAATATAGTATTTTTAGTGTAATTATAGGGTAGAAACGATAGAAAGGATATGAGTGCTCCAACACACAGACGCTATAGCAACTCCAATGTAAGTGCACACGTAAGCACCACTAGACTATGTTAATTTCAAATTTCAGGTTTAGAAATTTAGGCTTTCCACATTGAGAAATCAGATTTGGAATAATTAGTGGTTGCAAGGAATGCACAAAACTTCAACCTAAATAGAAAAATTATATTATTATTAACACAATGAATTAAAAGTTGATTTGTTTCTAGAGTAAGATCAATAAGGGGGTGTGGAATAACCCCCCTTGGGCTTTATAAGGACACCTCAGCGCCACGTATGCGCCACGTCAGCTAGGGGGCTTTATAACGCCCCCCTTTAACTTGCACGGTGTGGGATGGAGCCCTCTATTAAACAAAAAAAAAATTTTTTTTTGATTGGATGACACTCGAGTGGGCCCCACCTGAACAGCCCCTTCTTCTCGTTAACATGATGGCGAGCTCACCTATAGCGCCCCTCTTGATTGGCTGGGTGTGGGGGTATAGCGACGGCGGCGCCATAGGTGGTGACGAGGCGGTGGTGGCGCCCCCCACACCCTCCGGCCTAATGGTGTTGAAGGACAAATATAGCTTTTCTAGTTGCCCATAGATTTTTCATGGATTTTTGAATTGTCCTTAGACAAAGGGGGTTGGTGGAAATGTTTTATTTTTATTTTTTATTTTTATTTTTATTTATTGATTGATTTAGTTTAGAGTAAATTACTTTTTAAGTCCCTCACTTGAGTCCAAAATCAAAAAGTTTAACGTTCTGGGTCCCTAATCATTTACTTTATAACGTTTTGAGTCCAATTTTGTTAAAAAAAAATTGGACTCAAAAGGTTAAAATTTGGACTCAAAATGACACAAATGGTTATAAAAAAAACGTCTAGGGACTCAATGCTTTAAACATTTTGATTTTAGACGCAAATGGTTAAAACCACTAAAACATAAATACTCAAAAAGTAATTTACTCTTTATTTTAACAACAATTCCTAAAGTTCCTATAATAAATACATCATATCTACACTTTTCATAATTTGAAGTTTAAACCTTTTGATTGTAAAGTACACTTGGATAAATATTATAATCCATCTAAAAGTAAACTAAAGAGTGTCAAAAGTTTAGAAAAAAATATAAAATAATATTGACAAATCATGCTTACTAAAAGTAAATAGTCCACCTAAATACTTTTTTTGTGTTAGGGGTGTTCAAGATCTAGTCCATCTAAAAATAAACTAAAGAGTGTCAAAAGTTTAGAAAAAAATATAAAACAATATTGACAAATCATGCTTACTAAAAGTAAATAAGCCCCCCCTACATAGTTCTTTGTGCTAGGGGTGTCCAAGATCGGATTATCCGGTTTTCGGATATCAGAAAATCGGATATTCGAAAATTTCGGATAGTGAATGTTGATATCCTAATCCGTATTCGAAATTTCGGATATCCGAAATTTCGTATACGGATTCGGATATCCAAACGGATATCCGAATTTATAAAAAAATAAAAAAATCCATTTCGTGTATAAATTACAACTAACTTATATTCGATTTTTCAATTTTCCAACATTTAAAACAAAAAAAAAATCATAAATTCACACGAATACAATTATTTACTACTTTTTTTTACTAATTTTACAATACTTCAAACTAAATATAATGATCATATACTATATATATTTAAAAAAAAACAATTAGTTTTCAGATATCGGATAATCGGATTATCCGAAATTTTGGAAATTAATATCCGAATCCGAATCAGAAAATTCGGATTATCCAGTTTTCGGATATCCGAAATTTCGGATATTTCGGATATCCGAAATTTCGGATATTTCGGAAACGGATTTTCGGATATTTCGGATTCGGTTGCGGATCCGGATTTTTTTGAACACCCCTACTTTGTGCAAGTCACTAAAAGATTCTTGTGTTTTAAAAACCAGATCGTAACTTGTTTAAAAAAAAAGATCGTAACAGGTTGGATTGGTCTAAAAAGCTGAATGATATTCTAATTAATTTATATTTATATTTAGTATAGATCTAAAAATAATAAATAGTTTAGACTTCTAATGTTATCTTTAGATTTGCTTTTGACATGAAAAAGGAAATAAAAGACGTCTTTTCAAGATGTTTACTCATTGAAGTAGAGTTGTTGCTTGTTGCTTCACCTTTACACTTTCAAATTGACAACTTTTTAGTTTTCAAACCGCAACTTTTTTATTTTCTATTTTTTTTGCAGCGAAATGAAAGGCATTAAAACCATTAAGGTAAATGAAATCTTTCAGGGAGTAAGAATAGAAATTCTGAATAATCATTTTTTTGCTAACCTTTATTCAATAAATCTGGCCGGATTCGATGTTGTATTAGGAATTGATTGGTTGGTAGCCAATCGTGCCAGTATTTTATGTGATCAAAAGGCAGTACCAGTAAGTACACCAACAGGTGAAAAGATCACAATTAAAGGAGATAAACCATCAAAATCGACAAAGTTCATCTCTGTGATGAAAGCCGCAAGTTATGAAAGAAAAGGAGTAGTATATATGATTTCTGTAATCATTAATACTAAAGGAAAATAATTAAAAGATATTCACGTAATATTTAAATTCTCAGGCGTCTTTCCAGAAGAGTTACCTGGACTACCGCCTGATAAAGAGGTTGAATTTAGGATTCATCTAATACCAGGAACGGCACCGATTGCCAATGCACCATATCGATTAGCACCAACGGAGATGCAGGAACTGAAGAAACAATTGGACGAACTTCTTGACAAAGATTTTATACAACCAAGTTCATCACCGTAGGGAGCACCGGTGTTGTTTGTTAAGAAGAAAGACAGATCGATGCGTATGTGCATTGATTACCAAGAATTGAACAAGGTTACGATTAAGAACCGGTACCCACTATCGAGAATCGATGATCTGTTCGATCAACTTCAAGGAGCTCGATTCCTTTCTAAGATCGATTTACGTTCAGGATATCATCAACTGAAAGTACAGGAAGAGGACATTCCTAAAACCGCTTTCAGAACAAGGTACGGTCATTATGAATTTACCGTCATGTCATTTGGTTTAACCAATGCCCCAGCCGCATTTAAGGACATAATGATCAGGATATGTAAACCATACCTGGATAAATTCATAATTGTTTTTATAGATGATATTTTAATTTACTCTAAGAGTAAAGAGGAACATGCAGCGCATCTGCATACACTTCTAACATTGTTGAGAAAAAAGACGCTTTATGCTAAATTCTCAAAATGTAAATTTTGGTTACAAGAAGTGCAATTCCTTGGACATCTGGTTAATCATGAAGGAATTCATGTGTATCCCATAAAGATCGAGGCAATTACTAAGTGGAAAATCCCTGAGTCGCCAATAGAAGTAAGAAGTTTTCTTGGACTGGCAGGATATTATAGACGATTTATCCGAGATTTCTCTAGAATAACCATTCCATTAACTAAACTGACCTGCAAATCAGTTAAGTTTGAATGGGGATCAAAACAGGGAGAAGCTTTTAATATTCTTAAGCAAAGGTTAACCATCGCACCCATACTCGCATTACCAGAAGGAACTGAAGACTTTATAGTCTATTGTGATGCTCTAAGTAAGGATATGGATGTGTGTTGATGCAACGTCAAAAGGTTATAGCTTATGCCTCTAGACAACTTAAGAAACATGAAGAGAATTATACAACCCATGATCTAGAGTTAGAAGCCATAGTTTTTGCCCTTAAGATTTGGAGACACTATTTATATGGAAATAAATTTGTTGTCTTCACCGATCATAAGAGTTTAAGGTACATTTTTGGGCAAAAAGAATTAAATATGAGACAGAGACGCTGGATGGAAGTTCTTAGTGATTATGATTGTGATATCCAGTATCATGCTGGGAAAGCTAATGCTTTAAGCCGAAAGTATCATGAAAAGCCAAAACGAGTACGTTCTCTCAGGATAAATCTACAAGTAGATTTAAATGAGCAAATTAGAAAGGTACAGGAAACCGCAATCAAGGACGATGCTGAAAGTTTAAAAGGAATGATTAAGGAATTAGAACATGGAACAGATGGAATTTGGAAGTTCCATAAGAAAAGGATGTGGATACCTAAACAAGGAAACCTACGCCATAGAATTCTAGAAGAAGCTCATAAGTCTAAGTATACGATATATCCCGGAAGTGATAAGATGTATCAAGATCTAAGAAAGAATTTCTGGTGGATAAGAATGAAAAGGGGTATAGCAAACTATGTTGCTAAATGTCTAACTTGTTCACAAGTTAAAGCAGAACATCAGAAACCCTCCGGGTTATTGCAACAGTTAGAGATGCCAATATGGAAATGGAAGTTGATAACAATGGACTTTGTTACCAAATTACCCAAGACAAGAAAAAGGAAATGATACAATCTGGGTGATTGTAGACAGATTGACCAAATCTTCTCATTTCTTACCAATGAAGGAAACTTTCAGTATGGAACAGTTAGCCAAACTATATGTAAATGAAATAGTTTTATTACATGGAATTCCTTTATCTGTTCTATCTGATAGAGATAGCCGTTTTACTTCTCATTTTTTGACAAGTTTCAAAAAAGCAATGGGAACCAGGTCAAATCTAAGCACAGCTTATCATCCTTAAATGGACGGACAACGCGAAAGGACAATACAAACAATGGAAGATATGCTTAAAGCCTGTGTGATTGATTTCGGAGAAAATTGGAACGACCATTTACCATTAATAGAATTTTTCTACAATAACAGCTATCATACAAGCATTAATGCTGCACCTTTTGAATCACTTTATGGACGAAAGTGCCGAACTTCAGTCTGTTGGGCAGAGATGGAGAAAATCAATAATCTGGACCAGAAATAGTGCAAGAAACGACGGATAAAATAATTTAAGTCAAGGAAAGACTAAAAGCAGCACGAGATCGTCAAAAGAGTTATGCAGATAACAGACGGAACTCTTTAGAATTTCAAGTAGGAGATAAAGTATTATTAAAAGTTTCTCCATGGAAGGGAATAGTCAAATTCGTTAAAAGAGGAAAGTTAAGCCCGAGGTATTTTGGACCTTTTGAGATTATTAGAAGAATAGGACCCTGATGTGCAAATTATGCGGTCTAATAAAAAAACTAACCTAATCTAGACACCCTAGTTTTAAATTTATAAACTAAGAATCTCTAAATGCTAGACCACTGACAGGCAAGTGTACCTATCATACGTAGTAAAGCCTAATGAAGTCCGAGTATCGAACCCACGAGACACTAGCGATGCTAACTAGACTCTGACTCAACTAATACTTAACTGGTTTTAATTGTTTTGGATTTTGGGGGTTTAACTAATTAAACTAAAGGAATTAAATAAGACAAACTAGACTATCTAGACGCATGCTGAAGGCTACTAAGGTGGAATCAAGGAGGAGAAAGTACTACCCAGGTTTGGAATCATATTAATGACTATCTATTTTCTCTCGGCAATGGTAACTATGATGGAACCAAGTTCTAATAATACGACACTCTAAGACTAAAGATATGTTGAATCTCCTCCCGGTCTCAACAACTTCTCCTAAGGTCCTAAAGGTCAAATAAATTTCACTGGTATGGGTTGGATCACCTCCCGGTCTCTCCAACAATACTAAAGTACCCAAAGACTAGATCTTCTCTCGGTCTCACTAATCACAATACACCCTAGAGTGCACAGGGTAACCTAAAAATACTTGGCAGGACTTAGGAAAGCAAATAATACTAGGCCACTTATACAGATTTCCTCCCGGTCTCACTGCACCTAAATACCTAGCACCAAAGACAATCCTAACTATCTATCTCATTCTGGTCTCAAGAATAGGTAGAACACTAAACTCCTCTAAATCACCAAACAAAGTTCCTATGGAATACGAGCTCAGTAAACCATAAACTAGTTTCAAACACACAGTAAGTAACCTAACATGCATCTATACATGAAAGACATTCACAAAGACACACGAGGAATGTTTGAACGATAATAAATCAAGGTAAAGCATTCAAACACATCTAATCAAATATATTTATTTAGGTCTCTTACTTTAATATTTATCCATAAAAAAATTACCAAAAACCAAAAGATTACTTAACACAAATATTCATCACAAACCCTGGTAGATAAACGAACTAGCCAATAATCATAATCAAGAAAAAGAAATAAGTCTGGAATAAATAACAAATCATAGTCATGAGTTCGAATAACACACAGTATATCAAACCAAGAAACTAACTATTTGCGAACCCGGAATCAAATCTTCGTCTCTAGCTTTTGATCTTGACAAGAACAGCCTTCACCCTTCAGAAATCACCCCTTTGGTTCTTCTCCTCCTTGCCGTCTGTTCTCCTCGAAAATAAATAATCGATCCTCCCAATCCCTTGCTGCCATCAATAATTATAATACCATTTTTTTTCGATGTTGGCAACTCCAAAAGCCCACCTCCTGTGCGATGCCCCTTATCTTTTATTTTACTCAATCCATAACCAAAACTCCTTACCCAAACTGTTGCAGCCCATATTGTATGAATTCCTCCAAATTGATGCATGTGGCTCTAGGTATTGGTGAAGACCCAATTAATAATAATTGAATCCTAAAGAAATATTGCCCCTTCCAAAACTTGCTGGACATGATCATGGCCCACAAAAATTCTTTCTTTTCTTGTTATGTCGCCCAACTTTTAACAAATATATATATAGGCTTTTGTTTTAATAATATAGAGATAAGTGGGTCTGACCCAATCAAGGAAAATAGCTACAAATTTTAATTCAGTCACTGGCGTTCCACTCTGTCCAACTGGCTGGTTATTTCCATATTACTCGTTTTTGCTCCATTTGCACCAGGACCTGTCCCAACACAAAATAATGTAATATAATACTAAAAACTAAAAAAAAACAAATAAAAACTATACAATAATTAGGGTGGAGTTATTGTAAAAAAGACCAAAAGTGTGAGAAAGGTAAGAAAGAATCTCAACCATTAGATCTAAATTAATTGAAAAGGGTAAGATTGTAAATGCATTAACAAATTCAAATATGGTAATCCTTGATTTAAGGATTTGGAGAGAGAAAATCCTTGATTTAAGGAATATAACCGTCCAGGGTGTTTTAAAAAATTCACAGTTCAATTCATGGTGTTTTTACGAAAATAATATAACACCATTCAGAAACAAAATAACAACATTCAGAAACAAAATAACACCATTTAGTAAACAAAAAATAACACCATTCAGAAACAAAATAACACCATTCAGAAATAAAATAACACCATTCAGACAAGAAAAAAACACCATTCAGAAAATAAAAAAACACCATTCAGTACACAAAATAACACCATTCAGTACAAAGATATAACACCATTCAGTAAAGAAAAAAATAACACCTTTGTACCATCTTCTCCACTTCCGGCACCACCACTGCCACTTCCGACACCACCACGGCTGCACCACCGCTGCCGATCCGCACAACCACCGCCGCTGCCCGCTCGCCGTCGCCGCTGCCGCTGCCGTTCGCCGCTGCAGCGGTGTTAGATGATGATGATGATGATGATGATGATGATGATGATGATGATGTAGATGATGATGATAACGATGTTAGATGATGATGATAACGCTGCTGCTGCACCACCGTTGCCGCTCGCCAACGTCCTTGTCCGCGTCTTCTTCGTTTTTAACAGAAACCCAACCCCTAAAATTTAATCTTAGCCGCCGTCAAGAATCCATCGGTATTGCGATGATGATGGAGATCGGATGGACGGTGATGAGGGGTTGGACGACGATGGTCAAAGGCTGATGAAGATGAGTTGCAGGTTGCCAGTTATACATTGATCGGAAGTGATGTTTAGAAGATATGGTGATGATGATGAGAGAGAGAGAGATTGTAGGGTTTTTGATTGACAGTTTCTATTTTTGAAATGATATAAAGACTTTTTTACCCCTATAATTTTCAATTCAGTCCAAAAAAAAAACTAAATTTTACAATTTGGTCCCTATTAATCTCAACCATTAGATCAAAGATCTAATGGTGTAGATTCTTTCTTACCCTTCTCACACTTTTAGTCTTTTTTACAGGATCCTCTACCACAATAATTATACATTTTACACAGGACAAATATGTGTATTTTACCACACATCAAATATCCCCACACTTAAACCTTTTTTGTCCTTGAAAAAGACTTATGCAAACGGAATCATAATCAGATAATATTTAGGTTCAAACATCTAGATTACTTATTAAAATTAACACTTGTGTTAACCGCGATTGTAAGTATACTTGTCCTCTTAAACCCAAACCCGGTTCCAAGCCTTATCATGCAATTTAAGTTCAGGTGCGGTCAATCTACCTAGGGTCTCACACTAGAATCTGCCGTTTCACCTAATCCCGCCTCAAGCTTATAGAACAAAGGAACAGTCACTGGACTATTTCCAAACCGTTTTATACCAAAATCAAAAGAATTTAAAATCAAACTTTTTCTCTCTTTTTTCTTTTTCTTTTGAGCTTTTAGACTATGCATACCTATCCCAGAGGCTGTCTCAACCAGAGTCACCATCTCCGAGAGCGAAAAAGTAAGCATCAGTATTTTTGCATTTTCTTTTTTTAACAATCCCAGAGGCATTCTAAGTCAGAGTCACCATCCCCAACAAAGATTACATAGGCCTTGTAAATTTTTTTTCGGTCTAGTTCTTTTATTGTATTTTTTTTATTTTTTGATAAAAGATTCTAATAATTTTAGCTTATAACGACATTCCTTATACTATTATTGGCGGTTTCGGCTTCCTTATTTTTCCTAGATGAGAACCCACTAGTAAACTAACAATTAGGTATATTTAGCTCAAAGAAACCTAAAACCGGGTCAGGCCTACTCACATATCCCAAATTAGACACAAGCTCAACTTTTATTCTCATATTATTATTATTTGAAACCCGAACAAACCTGATTTTTCTATCATTTTCCGTTTTTATTTTGCAAACATCTAAAAAAGGAACATTTTCTAGTTGTATTTTTCAAATTTTATGACTCAGTACACTAAATAACTAGACACTAAACGATAGTTTCCCATCCCCACACTTAAACTCTACATTGCCCTCAATGTAGGATGGAAATAAAATAAATAAGAAATAAAAGACTAAGGGCATAATTGGAAATGACTTAGCTGGTTATATAACGCGTAAGCTCCAAAACTCTCGTCTGATCCAGCTCGATCGTATAGCATTTCGGTCGCGATCGGCTTCGACTCTGACTGGTATACTTGGTAAATGCCTTGAAATTTGCTAAGCAGCTCCAAAAGCACCCGAATGGAGATTGAGTACGGGTGGTACGATTCAAACCTGCATAAACAAAAACAAGAAAAATCAAAGCAGTGCCGACTCTAAAAAAACGACTCAAACGATACTAACTTAGACTCAATATACAAAAACTACGACTCTATACAAACTCTATGAAACCTCCCCACACTTGAATTTAATGAGGAGGTTTCTCCTTTATCCAACCTCGGTCTAACCCAACCATTTAGTTTTAATTGTTCATCGTTATTTATTAAAAAACTAATAATGAAACTAGAGAATATTTTAAGACGTTCAAACGGGTCAACCCACCAAAATTTAAATTTACCTGGATCAAACCTGATACGATGTATGTAACGAGGAAGATGGTTGTCTCTGCACTTTAGTGTTGCCTTAAGCTTCCGTTTGCACCATCTCCGAACCCTCATAATGTGTTGATCCAAGCTTCTTCTCTCCATCTCACGTGATTTTATTGGTGTGTGTGGCAATCCAACTTCTAAAACCTTTACTGGCCAGCTATCCAAATCTTCAGCCACTTTCTCTTCTTCTACGTTTGGTATTTGTTTGATCTCCATGGTCGGCTTCTCTTCAAGTAATGTCTCTAGATATGCTAGATCACTAACCAGGTCAAATTCTTCATCTACAAATGTTGGTAAACCAACTAACTCATCACCAAACTCATCCTCCCAAGATGGTATATGCATCCCTCTCTCATTCTCCATCTTGTCTAGTGGCTCACCCACGTCTTCCCCATCATCATCATTCCAGAAGTGATCATCAATGGGTTTAGGACCGTAATACCATGGCGTGGAATACCAATTAGGTGTCACGTCCTGTTGAACTGGAGGTGGGACTGAATCGTCCGTTGTCGTCTCCAGTCCTATATCAGAGAACTCTAGATTATTGGGAAGCTCCTCTTCAACCTCTTTTATCTCTACTACTTCTTCTTCTCTCCCATAGCTTTCAAAGCCAATATCATTATCATAGTAATCATCCCATGTAGACCGTATTGTACTTTGATTTTTCTTTTGATTCACGTAAACAGGACAATCCTCAGCTACGACTGCCAGAGGAAATGGCAAGAATACATGATGTGTTTCATTTTTGCAATCTCAAAAAGTGCTTAGCTGACGAATCATTGGTGATACCTCTTGAAGACATAGAGGTAAATGAGAGACTTAAGTTTATCGAGAAACCCATCTAGATTGAAGATAGAAAGATCAAGAATCTCAAACACAAGACACTAGTTCTGGTCAAAGTTAAATGGGATTCCAAGAGAGGACCAGAATACACTTGGGAACTCGAGTCAGAGATGCAAAGGAAATACCCACACCTGTTCTAGTAGACCTTGAGGACGAGATCTAAAACAAGGTGGGGAGGATATAAGAACCCTCCTGGAACCCTTAACGTGACCCTAGATGTCTTAAAATACACCCCGTACGCGAGAAACGGACCCAAAATACCCTTATATTTATAAAAATCAAGAAAAACGAAATCTGGGAGTCGCTCGCAGGGCGCGACCCCCTTACCCATTTCCTTCGCGGGCCGCGAATGGCTTGGATTGCCGGTCAAGGCATCCCGCCACGTGGCAGGTGACTCGTCAAAGTTAGCCCCTTAACTCGACTAAGTTATACTCGACACGTGCTCTCTCCCGGGCCGCGAGAGAGTTAGCTTTGGTCTTCGCGGACCGCGAGCCGCCATACGGCAAACCTATAAATAGGATCGATCGAGTTCATTTCAAATCGTTCAAAATTTCTAATTTTCTCTCAAATTCTGATAGTATAAATTATACCCGGGCATAATACCCCTCTAAAAGCGAAGCTTTGCCTCGTTGTAAGTATTATAACCCTGCTATTACCCTACACGATCGATTTATGGCTCCGTAACGCATGTCAAGGCTCTGCCTGACTCAGTCGTTGGAGTTCTGTCTCGTGTTACACCCGATTGATCTAGGATTCTGTAATGCATGTCAAGGCTCTGCCTGACTCAGTCATTGGAATTCTGTCTCGAGTTGTACGGTTAATGTGATTTGGGTTATTTTACTAACACGTGTGCATTGTTTAATTTTTATAGATAATAACCAGGAGATTCCCAGGAAGCTTTTGATTTATCGAAGTCAACAATGTGAGTACATCTTACTTTTTGTCACCTTTTTGTAAACTGTTTTTACAAAACCTCAAATGTTTTAAAATATAATTAACAATGATTGAGTCTATGTATTCTACAATTATTGTCGGTATGTTTTGTATACAAAATGTGAAAGACGTTACCATTGGACAAAGAGTTAGCCAATGAGTAATATTGTCACACCCCGAAATTTCCACATATTACCGGTGGGCCCGGTGGGCCCGGCGGGGAGTATCGTGACGTAGTTGATATCATCATTGTCAATACACACAATATAATAGCACAACGGAAGGCTTGGTGAATAAACTATTACAAACCATAAAGTGTGAGTGTCCAAATGAAAGAATATACAGACTTGGTTGTAATAAGATTGTAACACCTCGAAAATTTACGTCCAATAATGTATTGACAAGTGTCATAGGCTTTGAATATGTGAAAAAGTACTTTAGAGGGACTAAAGTTGACAAACAGTGAAACTATGTGAATATAAGGGTCCAAAGTGTCAACAACGGATAAATAGGCCCTACAATAACTCTACATGGTGTTTATAATCTCAAACGAATAAATCATGGATCATACGAAGAAGAAAATGAAAGAAAGTGAGGAATTACAAACTACAGGGGCTAAATGTGTCAACATGTTGAAAGTATACCTCTGAGTGACCTTTTGGCAAACCCGAAGCTTTGTAACGATAAAATATGCTCACTAGAATATGTGGTAAAAATTTCATAAAGTTTCGTTATCGTATGAGAAAGTTATGATCAAAACCGTGTATGAAGGGTTAAATGCGTCAACGTTGAAATTCGTGACTTTTCGGGTAAGCACAAAGTTAACCAAGGACTTAACCAAGTTTGTAAATGTCCCAAGGTCCTTAAAAATCAGGTTTGGGGGTCTAAAGTGCAAGAAAAACAAGTAAAACCACGTTACAAAGGACTGAATTGTAATATTTAGAAACTTGTTTGGCTGGTTTCTCGCTTGTACGCGCCCCGCGAGAGGCTCTTCGCGGCCCGCCTATGACCTACCAGCGACAAAAACCTGCAGATGCCAGTTAACAGCCCTTTAACCGACTTCAATCCATTGTTTTCTTATACCAGAGCCTCACCAATGGTTTTACATGCATAGAGGGGCACCTGGACGGATCTTATAACACCTGTAGGCTATTGTGGCACCATCTCATGAGATTAAATTGCATTTATAAAGAACCATTTGGTTGCAACTTTGTGCCATTCACTTGCAAACATTCACAAGTCCACTTCTGGAGCTCCTCTGATCAACCTCAGGCTTTCTAGTGATCTCTAATCGTAATTAGGACTCTTGTAAGTATTCTTAACCCTTTCTAATTCGTTTTAGCTTAGTTAATTAGCTTATAGTCAAACCATCGTAATTTAAGTTTGACTTCGCGATTAAATGAAATCCGCTTAGTCATTTCTCGA
The DNA here is from genome assembly GCA_030545235.1 of Helianthus tuberosus. Classification (NCBI taxonomy): domain Eukaryota; kingdom Viridiplantae; phylum Streptophyta; class Magnoliopsida; order Asterales; family Asteraceae; genus Helianthus; species Helianthus tuberosus. Next base: position 193,759,143 of record CM060370.1, on the reverse strand, counting down.
ATTTAAAGTACCTATAAGTAGGTATTTATGTGGGTAACAAACCCTTAAAAGGGTACTTTCAGATTCGCAATCTAACTATGTTAATTGTCGAGTCAAAGCTTACTTTAAAAAGTCAACAGAGTGTGTATTTTTAAATTTAAGCATAATTAGCAATGTAGGATACATGCAACCTATTGGATCATTAAAATAACATGGTAACTAATGTAAGAACATGTCCCAACATGTTCAACTCGACAATTTTCAGTTTAAACCCGGATCGGAACTGAAAGTCGCATAATTTGCCTTCTGCTTTGACTTTCAGTTCTGACCAGTTCATGCATGTTTAAGATCTGCCTTAGAGCTTATTTTGGACCAGGGTTCATATAAGTATAACTCTCTGAGATTATACAACTTGGTCCAATAGTTATCCGATTCATATGCATGTTTCCGATTAATGCTTAAATGTTGACTATTATGCCCTTTTGACTATAAAACGTGATTTTTGAAAAAGTAAAAGAGTAGAAACCTTAGTTACTGATTTATAAACTTGCACCTAAAATTTGACATCAGTTTGAGGTCTAGATTAGGAGTTATGCTCATTAGCGTAATTTGAAAGCTTTATGTTAATTAAATGACGTAATTAGCGTATAGCCTATTTAAACCCACTTTTTGATATCAAACTTTTTACCCACTGATGTAATATAATATTTTGGGATTTTTGAAGATTTTTATTTAATTTTTGGCTGAGCATAACATAGGTCTCTAAGTTTAATTCGGTTAATACCGATTTTGCCCTTTTTAGCCATAAAATGAGTTTTACAAATCCTTTTGACCCCAAACCTTTTTTTACTGATTTTATTTGTTAAATAAAATATTTTGAGCCTTCTGGAATTATAAAAATATCAGCTTTCCTTTAAAAACCCGGAAATGGCTCCAAATCGCCTTTTTAAGCGTTTTTAACGCATAGTATGTACTAAAACTATATTAAACATATAAGGTTAATACCTACTGATATTTTTAGTATATTTTTATATAATAACAGTAAGTAAAAGATTATAAACTCAGATTTCCAGTTTTGACCTTTTAAGCCTAAGTGAAATTACCAAAATACCCCTAAGGTGCATAGTTTGGTTTTAAATGATAAATTTCACATATAGGTCATACCCTACTGTTATAACTTATTAAATTAAGTGTATTTACTGTATAAATCAGACCTGTAACTCATATTACTAATTAAACTCTTTTATAGTCTTTTAAATGACCAAAATGCCCTTATGAGGCATAATTTGTGTTTAAATCCGTTTTGGGCATAATAGAAGATACCTTACTGATATCACAACATGTTTAAGGCATATTAACTCAGGGAACTTGCATATGACTCTTATGGTTACCCGTGACGCCCTTTTCGCGCTCGGTTCGGTTTATGTAACTAGTTTGCATAAATTGACCGAAACGGGTCAAACCTTATCATCTTTGTCTCAAAATCCAGAATGTATTTAGTACACCCATATTATACAAGTATTCAAACTTGTCGGGTCTAAATCACATTCTATCCGGTCTTCGCTTAATCGTGCGTTTGAACCGTATCGTCCTTAAAAGCTAACCGGTCTAAGCTTAGGCTTAAATAAAGACCTGTTATAAATCTAATAGGTTATTATAAACCTTTGTTCCAGAATAGAAGAACCAGTAAAAGCTACCTTCACTCGCTAATTGTGATTTATACTTACAAAGGTAAATACTTTTAACTTATTTTCCCTATACGGGCTTGGGATACGGTATATAAAATACCGCTTGGTCCGGCATTGAATCTTTAATCGAATAGTGGTTAAATCCTTGATATGCTACGTTTTGAAATGTTTTGTTTGCTTAAAGCCTTTGGGGGGTTAATGACCATGTCCCGGATATCCTTGGCATCATCTTACGAGATGGCCACGACCAAAGCACGGAGTGTAGGCGTACACTCGTCAGTGCCTAACCAAATAATGTGGTGTGTCTATTAATCTTTAACCCGGTCTACGGATCGGGCTACTGAACGCATAAGTAACATGTAATTCACTTACAAGATTATATTCTCATAATTATCCCAAGTTATAAAATGTTTTGTGCCACGTGCATTCAAATCAATTTTCAAACCTTTTCAAAATGAGTCAGTTAAATTGTATTTACCAGTGTAAACTGACGTATTTTCCAAAAGGTTAAGTGCAGGTACTACTCGTACTAGGCTGGCTGTCTTCTAGCGTCCTCAATAAGTCTCGCAATCTTGGATGTCAATAAAACTGTTGAACAATATCTTCTTTTATTTTGATCCGCCTGTGGATCCGTTTCAACTATTTCGTGATATTTAATATTACAATTTATATATGTTGAAATGAATCTATCTTTGCTTCCACTGTGCATTTATATATTGTGTTGTTTGACTTATGATGATATCAACTACGTCACGATACTCCCCACCGGGCCCACCGGTGACATGTGGAAATTAGGGGTGTGACAAAGATCCACAAGAGGATCATAAATAAAATACAAGAAACTGAAATAACAGACTCCAGGTATCTAGGGATTTGCAAGATCCTCTTATATGACACCTAGTAGCTCCAGCCTATTTACGAGAGGTACCTGTCAATCAGTCTTTAGAAAATACGTCAGTTTACACATGTAAATACAATTAACTGACTCATTTGAAAACATTTATGAAAATTGATTTAAGTGCAGATGGCACAAATCATTTATAACTTAGGACAATTATTTAAAGATAATCTTGTATACAGGTTTACATGCTTGTCATACAATTGGGGCCGGTTTAGAAGCCGGTCTTGATTAACTGATGGAGGGTGTGAAACCCGAGTGTTAACGTGCGTATTTGTGTGAATTATTGTCATTTACGTGATAATGCGCCTTGAATAGGTTAACTACGTGTGCTTGTGGTTTTACAGGTAAAACACATAAAACGATGATGTTGTTCGGTGGATTTAAGGTTCTGAAAAGACCCTATTTGGTGGGCCTGATGATCCACGCAAATATAGGCAGCCACCATCACGATTTTGGGAGCCATATATTATTATTTTCTACTCTTAAATCTTAACTTCCTTCCATGGAATATTGGCAGCATATATACGAATGTGGGCAGCCACATTAAATAATTTTGGGCTCCCAACTCACGGCCCAACATTATCAAATATTGGAGCATTAAACAATTCATCATCACAACTTTTGGCAGCAAGATCCACGAAATATTGGGGCCGTATATTATCATTTTTCTTGGAGCTCCAAACTCACGAGGACTTCCATTCAATTGACTTTTTGGGCTGATATAACCACACATCATTATCATTAGGGGTGCAAACGAGCCGAGCCGAGCCCGAGCTTGACCAGGCTCGAGCTCGAGCTCGATTAACTTATGAGAGCTCGGGCTCGAGCTCGGCTCGATTCGAGCTTTGTTTTCAAAGCTCGAGCTCGGCTCGTTTGTATTTTCTCAAGCTCGAGCTCGGCTCGGGCTCGGCTCGTTTATTATCTATTAATTAGTATATTAAATAAAAATAATATAAATAATAGACTTTTTAAGCTCGCGAGCTCGATAAGCAAAGCTCGGGCTCGAGCTCGTTTACTAAATAAACTTATTTTTAGGTTCGAGGTCGGATTGTAAACAAGTTTAAATAAGCTCGGCTCGACTCGGCTCGTTTACACTAAGGCTCGATAAGGCTCGACGAGCCTAACGAGCTTCACATGCGAGGCTCGAGCTCGGGCTCGATGAACAAACGAGCTTTGTTTTTAGGCTCAAGCTCGGCTCGGGCTCGATAAGGCTCGATTCGTTTCGAGCTTTTTCTCGAGTAGCTCGCGAGCCGCTAGGCTCGTTTGCACCCCTAATTATCATCGATTGGGGGGGGGGGGGCATTATCTCGAAAGTGACATTATTCTGGGACTTCGAATCCATCAGCAAGGGGAGGATCTGAATTGGCAGCCATATAACAACTTGGGGGTTCTCAAAATCACGATCATTATCATCATTCCAATTTCACTTAACGAATCAATCATATTTTTTATCATTCTTTCAAGCCATTGAGGATTGTTCGAGTATCATGAGCGGCTAATTCTCTCGTGAACACTTCGGGTGAATGATTCTTGTGAGACATTTTTAATTCTAGTTTCTGTTTTGAATTGAGATTTGGATTTGTAGTCGGGTGACAGCCGCCTATTTGCATGATTATATAATTTGTGTGACAGACAAATCCTGAGTGACAGTCAGAGTTATAATTATGTGTTGAATCCAATTATGTTTTTGTTGATTGAATGATTCCTATGTATGTTTGTTTTAATATTTATCTGATCAATTAATATTAAGATTTTGAACTGCATAGGTAATTGGTAGATGTGACAGATTTACTATTCAATCAATAGCATCCAAAAAAATCAGAACTAGGTTATTAGTATTAGTAATTACAGAATCTGTATCCCGGAGTGCTCACCTTTTCTCATCCTTGTTTATTACGACTCAATCTTTTTCTTAATTGCAACTAGTTTCATGTGTTTTTAATTCCATATTAGTTTTGTAATAATCAGTTAGTTTAGTAAAATTTACAAACAAAACGTGTAGCACTAACCACATGCTCCTCGCGGATTCGACACCCGACTTACCCTGTCTATAGGTAAAGTTAGGTTATTTATTATTTTTGAGTGGCCCACGACATCCTCATCAAAATGGCGCCGCTGCCGGGGAGCTAGTGCGCTTAGTGTTATATCGTTTTTTTTTATTTTTTTTTCAGTACTACTTTTAGTTTGTTACCTGTGCAGCAACTATGGAATGGGATTATGATGTTGAACCATGCTCATGTTGCGGGAGTCACAATCACTGGGCTCAAGATTGTCCATGTTCTTACCACCCAGATCATGGCTCCAGAGGATATCAAAATTACAATCAATCCGATAAAGGCGGTAACGAGCAGAATCGAAACGCAATTGAGGAAGATAAGATTTTAGAGTTATTCAAAACCCTCCTCAAGCATGTAGAGGAACTCACCCAGTCTCTCAAGGAACAGCAAAATATTAATGAATCACTTAACCAGCGAATTGAACAACTAACTAATCAGTTTGACAATTTTGCAGAAAGAAAAGCTACAGTTAGCCTGGTTGAGGATGCTGGATCAGAGACAGATAGAGATCCACGGGAACCGCTCATCCCAATTCAACTTGGGGATCTCAAGACAGATAACGCTTCATTGAATTTTGGAGTTAGTATGAGTGTTCTTCCCGGGTATATTTATGACAGGTATGATTTGGGCCCATTGCAACAGGTTAATGATCCTATGGTTTTAGCTGAATACTCACGAGGAAGGCCCCGAGGGATTTTGAAGGGATTGACTGTAAAGGTAGGCGACTTTTATTATCCTGAAGATTTTGTTGTCTTAGATCCATATACAGAGAAGGAACAACTGAGGGTGATACTTGGCAGACCATTCTTGGCCACTGCAGATGCTCAGATCTGTTGCTGGAAAGGTACAGTTGATATGACATACGGGAGCCGTAAGCTTTCTATTGACTTCCTTTCACATTCTTTTGATTATTCATTTATAAATACTTGTTCATGGGATTTTGTTACTAACACGAGTTATTCTCGAGTGTGTGACGATGGCCCGAAAGAGAGTGTTGCTATGATTGACAGGTCTAAAGATGACAAGATCGTGAAGGATAAAGAGGCCAAGTCACCTTGGTGGCTCAAATTGAGAATTAAAAAGCAATTAGCCAAGCGAAAAAAGAAGCCACCAAAGGAAGCAACCAAATCCAAGAAGAATCCCATAGAGACACGTACGGGCGAGTTATTATATTCTTTCGATGATGCAGATCCAGATAACCCGGATCATTGGAATGCCATAAGAGATGATGGATGGATGTGGGATGATAACCATGTGTTTCATACACAGGGGATACTATATGAACCACCATGAGCTTAACCAGATACGGTCTCGCTGAAGACTATAAACTTAGCGCTCTCGGGAGGCAGCCCGAGGATGTAGAGTAGTGTATTTTTTTTGCGTGATTATTATTGCAGGTTACCAGGTTATTAATCTTTACGGATGCAATGGTCCAAGTGTGGGGATGTTTGGTGAAGTCCCAATACGTTCTAGTGCAGTGGCGGACGATGCACGGATTAGAGTTCAGTCAAAACTGTCCATACTCAATCTCCATTTGGACGGGGATGATTTGTACACTAATTGTAGAGATTGACCCGAGTACTTGTTGGACACGGCCGCGAATGAAATGCTGTACGGTCGTGGTGGAACATGACGCATGAGGATTCTACGCTTTAAACTAGGGGAGTCTGTTCCACTTTTATTATTGCATTTTTATTTTTGTTTTTGGTGGTGTTGAACTATTTATGTTTAGGGAATGTGTTTACGTTATTTGTGTTAGGGATAGCCACTCAGGGGGTTGTTAGTTGGTATTCCCGGGTTTTGTTTTAAAAGCACTATACATTGGGGACAATGTCGCCCAAGTGTGGGGATATGGGAAACCCGGGAAGGGAAAGGTTTGAAAGAGGTTAAAAGTGATTGAGAACGATGAAAAGTGAAAAAAAAAATTGAAAATTTTGAAAAATTTCATCGCCTTAAATAAGCTAAACGGATAAAAAAACCGAACGTTGCAATCACTAATGGGTTCCTTCCCGGTAGTAAACTAACATAGTCCCTTGTCATGGTCGTTCCTTTAAGTTTCATGAGAGTAGGTCCGACAGGTGTTTTTAGGATAAAAGAATTGAAAAGAGATGTCTATTTAGGGGTAACATGCTTTAGATTGCATATGCTACGTGTCGGCAGCCTTTTTACCCTTTTCTTGGTGAGAATTTTGTGCCTGTAGAATGATAGAATAATTCACATTATGAATTCATTTGATGAGAGCAGGCCGCATGTTATTCTGTGTTAGAACTTGTATGATTTGATGCATGCTGAGACTGTGGTTTAATATGTGCACGTACATGATAAAGGCATTAGGATATCCTGTACACCCGCTGTGTTTGTTTCATGTTTACCGAACCATTACCCCTAGTTGCCCTGTTGAGCCTATTTACCCTTTCGTTTGGCCACCTAATGTGAGTTGTTTGATACCGACCGTGAATGACAAATTATGAAAAAAAAAACAAAGAAAAGAAAAAAATATAGAAAAAGAAAAAGGAAAAAATAGAAGTGTTGTGAATATCGTTTATGTTCTTGGGTAGAAACCAACCCAAAAGTTTGTTATGTTTGCAAATAATGTTGTCACGGTTTGGTCGTTTGTTTGCTCGCCACATAAAAATATAAATATAAGCCAAAAATTTCCTACCTTAGCCTAAGCCCAAAACCGAAAGTCCTTTTGATATGTGTCGTGTTATATGATACAGTGGAGGTTTGATTGTCATACAAGCCTATGACTACAGAATTGCATGTTTGGTTTTGAGTGTTATACATGCTAGCACATTACACGCTAGTTCAGTTTTTAAACCGAGAGGAGAGTTGATTGTGAGGGGCGTGCAGCATGTGTTAGAATCCTAAGCATGTTAGTTTTGAATAGAAAAGTCTTAAGTTTTATAAATTGTACGAATTTCTTGTCGGACTGTCAATCTTGATTGTGTCAGTCTATGGAACGGGTATGACTTGGGACTCAAACTGTTGCATTGGTATAGGGGTTTAGAGGTGTTGTTATTGTGGTGAGTAGTTATGGATTGGTTTGCTTGAGGACAATCAAAGGTAAGTGTGGGGATGTGATGGAGGGTGTGAAACCCGAGTGTTAACGTGCGTATTTGTGTGAATTATTTTCATTTACGTGATAATGCGCCTTGAATAGGTTAACTACGTGTGCTTGTGGTTTTACAGGTAAAACACATAAAACGGTGATGTTGTTCGGTGGATTTAAGGTTCTGAAAAGACCCTATTTGGTGGGCCTGATGATCCACGCAAATATAGGCAGCCACCATCACGATTTTGGGAGCCATATATTATTATTTTCTACTCTTAAATCTTAACTTCCTTCCATGGAATATTGGCAGCATATATACGAATGTGGGCAGCCACATTAAATAATTTTGGGCTCCCAACTCACGGCCCAACATTATCAAATATTGGAGCATTAAACAATTCATCATCACAACTTTTGGCAGCAAGATCCACGAAATATTGGGGCCGTATATTATCATTTTTCTTGGAGCTCCAAACTCACGAGGACTTCCATTCAATTGACTTTTTGGGCTGATATAACCACACATCATTATCATCGATTGGGGGGGGGGGGGGGGGCTATTATCTCGAAAGTGACATTATTCTGGGACTTCGAATCCATCAGCAAGGGGAGGATCTGAATTGGCAGCCGTATAACAACTTGGGGGTTCTCAAAATCACGATCATCATCATCATTCCAATTTCACTTACCGAATCAATCATATTTTTTATCATTCTTTCAAGCCATTGAGGATTGTTCGAGTATCATGAGCGGCTAATTCTCTCGTAAACACTTCGGGTGAATGATTCTTGTGAGACACTTTTAATTCTAGTTTCTGTTTTGAATTGAGATTTGGATTTGTAGTCGGGTGACAGCCGCCTATTTGCATGATTATATAATTTGTGTGACAGACAAATCCTGAGTGACAGTCAGAGTTATAATTATGTGTTGAATCCAATTATGCTTTTGTTGATTGAATGATTCCTATGTATGTTTGTTTTAATATTTATCTGATCAATTAATATTAAGATTTTGAACTGCATAGGTAATTGGTAGATGTGACAGATTTACTATTCAATCAATAGCATCCAAAAAAATCAGAACTAGGTTATTAGTATTAGTAATTACAGAATCTGAATCCCGGAGTGCTCACCTTTTCTCATCCTTGTTTATTACGACTCAATCTTTTTCTTAATTGCAACTAGTTTCATGTGTTTTTAATTCCATATTAGTTTTGTAATCATCAGTTAGTTTAGTAAAATTTACAAACAAAACGTGTAGCACTAACCACATGCTCCTCGTGGATTCGACACCCGACTTACCCTGTCTATAGGTAAAGTTAGGTTATTTATTATTTTTGAGTGGCCCACGACAGCCTCATCATTAACCGACTCACCACTTATAGAACCCACAAAGGAGTTATCCCCAACATATGGGTTTATATTTTAGCATTTGTATCTGTCAGGTGTATGCCTACACTCCGTGCATAGGTCGTGGCCATTTTCAAATGAAATGAGCCGAGGATATCTAGGACACGGTCGTATTAACCCCCAATGTTTATGTTATCAAACAAGACATATTAAAACGGGTTATGTAAATTTATTAATCACAATCCAATTAAATGATTTCATACCCGACTAAGTGGTATTATTATAATACCATATCCCAAGCCCGTATAAGGGAAAATAAGTTAAAAATATTTACCTGAGCTAAATGTGAGAAGTAATTCAGTCGTATATTCCTAAAGCTTTATGATAATACTTTCTACTGAAGCTACTCAATCTGTATGGAAGGTTTAATAACCTATTAGGATACTAACGGGTCTTTATTTAAGTCTAGGACTTAGATCGGTTAGTGGGAAAGATACTTTACGGTTCTAAAAGCTAGATTAAGCGGAGACCGGAATAGAATGTGGTTTAGACCCGACAAGTTTGGATACTTGTATAATATGGGTAAACTAAACACATTCTGAAATTTGAGGATTTAATGATAAGGTTAAACCCGTTTCGGCTATTTTACGTAAACTAGTCACATAAACCGATCCGAACGCATAAATGCGTAACGGGTAACCAAATGAATTATATACAGGTCTCAATTGTTATTATGCTTAAAATATGTTAATACATTAGTAGGATGTTAACATATTTGCCCAAAAAGTATTTAAAACCAATTTAAGTCCCGTAAGGGCATTTTGGTCATTTTAATGATTATAAAAGAGATTTTATAACAAACTGAGGTTCTGGTCTTTGATAATCAGTAAAAATATTTATTTTATCACATTACATCAGTAAGATATTATACATATGTGAGGTTTACCATTTATGGCCAAACTATGCCCCGAAAGGGCATTTTGGTCATTTCACATATGCTTTTAAGGACATTTTTGGAAGTCTGAGTTCATAACTTATACCTACTGTAATAATATTATAATTTGTTTAGAAATTCAGTAGGTAACAAGTCTTAGGTGTTAAATATGGTTTTAAACCATACTATGCACCTAATTAGTGTAAAACTCGCTAATTGACGATAATTAAGATGTTTATGTAAATCTGAGATTTTGATCAGTTTTAAATGCTCAAAATAATTTATTTAATGTATGAAATCAGTAGGAAAAGGTTTGGCATTCAAATCATTTGTTAATCTCATTTTATGCATGAAAAGGGTATTATTGTCATTTACCGAATTACACATGAACTCTATGATATGAGCAGACTATAATCTGACAAAAAATCCTAAAAATCCTTAAAAATAATATCTTAACAGTAGGTAATGAGTTTTGGTTCAAAATCCAAGTTTAAACATGTCTTATGCAAGATATCGCAATTTAATTAATAAAAAGCTTCTATTTACGATATCGAGCATAACTTCTGTTTGAGACCAAGAACTGATGTCAAATTTTTGGGACAAGCTTATATATTAGTAACAAAGGTTTTTGTCCTCTCACATTTCTAAAAATCTCATTTATATGTCAAAAGGGCAATTATGGCATTTATAAGCATATTAACAAACAAGAGCAAATAATTCAAACTACTAAGGACCAAGTAATATAACTCCAGGGGGTTATACTACTGTATAATGTGGTCCTAATGGAAGCTTAAAACATGGAAGAATTAAGCTCAATCGGGTCAGAACTGAAAGTCAAAGCAAAAGTCAAGCTTTTGCGACTTTCGGTTACGAACCGACCTTAGACTGATAATTGTCGGGTTAGACATGTTTAAACATGTTCTAATACTAATTACCAAGTTATTAGAATGCTCAAATATAATTTATAACCTCTGTTTTATTAGTTTAAATCATTATTTTAAATTCTGTCCAGTTTGACTTTTTGACTCATTAGTTTGACCCGACAATTAACTAGTCAAACGAAATAATTAGGAGGTGCCCTTTTAAGGGTTAATCACCTACCTTAATATGGTCCCATAACCACTTTTATTTAGGTCAGTGGCTGGACCATTTGTGATTAAACCCAAAGTCAAAGTCTATTTACGATATCTTTGACTTTTCAGTTTTTAAACTAGTAAACTGAACTAAGAAAGGGCTAAAACACTTACATAAGGTTCTAGCTATCTTTTCTACACTTCTTGATCCTCTTCTAATGCTGGCTATCTCCAGAAGTGAATGTTGTAGTGTTTGCAAATGAATGAACAAATAAACACAACAACTAAGGTGCCTTATATACTTTAATGGCATGCAAGGAGATCAAAGCAGGTGTTTTTGGAAGGATTAGGATCACCCCAGGTGTCCTAGTAGTATTTCAAGTCCGTCCAACAGCCCATGGTATCGATTTGAATGAGCTAAAGTCGGTTTGGAGCTGAAACCTGCAGCCGGCAGGTTTTTTCTGCGCTGGGCACTTTTACGCGGGCCGCGTAAGACTCAAAAGGAGTCTACGCGGGCCGCGACGACCTTCTGTTCAGGTGAAACATGTTTTAAGCTTGGCAGATTTAGTCCCTAGTCCTTAAAAACTTAATATAACCTCATTTTTGGCATAAAAGGCCCTTGTAGTTAGTTTGTAGAGGTTCAAGGGAGTATAACCAAACTCCGTTAGGCCCGGTTTCGTTAAAAGATCACTATAAACACAAGTTTCTTACTATTGACACTTTTAACCCAAAGTCTTGAAAACTTGCTTAACGGTCTCGAAACCACGTGAAATTTATACCACTTATTCTTGAGAGTATATTTGAATATTTCGAAGCCTCAGGTTCGTTAAAAGGTCACTCAGAGGTAAGAATTAACATGTTGACACGCTTAACCCCTGTAGTTTATAATCTTCTGATTATTTTTATAAACGGCTTCTTATATCCAATTAATCACTCGTTTAAGAATATATTCTCCGTGTATGGTCATTCAGAGGCATAAGTTTGGCATGTTGACACTTTTAGTCCCTTTGCATACATATTTTCATCTTTTGTCAACTTTAGTCCTTCAAACTCAATCTTTCACATATTTAGAGTTTAGGACATGTGTCTTTACATAATTGGACACGTTTTTATGTGGTGTTACAAATATGACCCACAAGTCAGGTGTTGATAGTACTGAATGAGTAATTGTGTAGATATAAACATTGTAATCGCTCTCAATACTATGAAATTATAAAAGCTGTTTTGATTAAACTGGGATGCGCTCGCCAGTATTTCTTGCTAGGGGTGTGCATGGGTCGGTTTGGTTCGGTTTTTACTATTAACCATAACCATAACTGCTAGTTCGGTTATGGAGTTTTGGTAACCATAACCATAACCAAACTTCGGTTATGGTTAATCGGTTATGAAGTCGGTTATGGTTCGGTTTTGGTTAATTTCGGTTAAGTAACCAAGCAAGGTTTGAAATAAATAGGGTTGTGCACGATTTGAACTTAGCTTGAGCCTATTTTATAAGATAACGGAGACTAAACTTTTTGGTTAAACTACCGATTTGGGGTTCTTTTTAATAAGGTAATTCTCAAACAAAAAAAAAGTATGGACATCACACCTTAGTTCTTTATTAAAATAAATGGCATCTACATCAAAATCATTTTGTTACTAACATACTTTTATCTTAGTAAAAACCTTCTATATGATTTTGTCAAACACAAATCCATTATATAAAGTTAGCATTACAAGTTCGGTTCGGTTTCGGTTATATCGGTTAACCAAAGCTTCATAACCATAACCATAACCGACTGAGCGGTTATACAAAGTTTCATAACCATAACCATTGGTTATATTGGTTATCGGTTATTAGTGGTTCGGTTATGTCGGTTATGGTTCGGTTATCGGTTATGGTGGTTAATTTGCTCACCCCTATTTCTTGCTGATAAAATATTTTTAAAAACGCGTTTCAGATAACAAAATGTGAAAGCCAATAGAAGCCAGCTGGAGAGCACTGAAGGCTTGGAAAAGTGGCTATAAAAGTTACCTAAATAAAAAGAAGTTTTTTTGTAATTAGGGTTTATCCCTACAAATGTATTGTCAAATGAACTTGGGTTTTATCCCAATGATTTGTTATAAAAAGTTTGGTGTTTAAACTCCGATGAAAATATTTCCTAACTACGGTCCTGATGTATTCCGCTGCTAAATTAATAAACACCGATACCACTAATCTGGATCTCGCGGCGCCCGCTCTCGGGATAGGGGTCGGGGGCTACGACACGATGTCAGACCTTAACAAGCAAATTGAGAAGCTCAAGAACTATGAACCATTAGAAGAATCTGAAGTCAACGCTCTATGTTTAAAGGCTATCGGTCAGTGAGCATGTTATATATTCATATAGTCAGCAAGAGAAATGGGTGAAACGATGATTAAAACTTGGGTTTAGTTAGAGACGGTTGAAACGATGATTAGAACTTGGGTTTAGTTTTCTGATAGGTGTTGGTTGTGTGTGATTCTTTTTGAATGATTCTTTTTTCTTTTGAAGATTTGGTAGAAGTAAATCTGGGTTATTTATACCGATTTGGGGGATTTGTGGTAGTTGCAGCAGAACGAGTGGGTGAAATCATGAAGAAAAGACGGTCGCAAAGATCTGGAAATTTGATTTGTGAAGAAAAGATGTTATTGAATTTGGGTTTTGGTTGTTTTTTATTTGTTCTTGTTCATAGATCTGGGTTAGATTTAAAGGGGAGGAGAAATTACCATAATACCCATCATGTGCCAGTCATGTGACTAATAATTAGCCAGAGTTTGGGGTTTGGTTAGACTCAGGGGCCAAAATAGTTAGTTATAGAGTCCATGAGGACACATATGTTAAAAAATCTTATTTTGGGCCAATATAGTAAAAGTGATATAACCACAGGGGCCAAAAACGTAATTTACTCTTTGTATTTTGTTAATTGCATTGTTTATCGGATGCAATATTTTTGTCAATGGTTCACGGTTGTATGAAAAACTAGTTTAAATTATTTATTTCGTTAAGGCCCGGGTGCACATTTTTTCGAGCTCGAACAGCGTAAAGGACTTCTCAGGGCTGGCCCTGCTTATTCACCACTTTTTTTTTGAAAGGTGTGAATTATTCGCGAATATCGGGAGGTCTAGCATACGTTGTCTTAACCGGGTCCGCGCTAGAGAGCCCCCTCGCACAATAGATCCTCAATTTAAACCCCTCAATGAGAAACCCCTATCACCAAGACTCGAACTTGAGACCTTGAGGGGAAAACTCACCCGGGCCCACCATAAGTGAAACTTAAATACCCGTGGCCACCACTAGAGCACTAGTGATGGTTGCTTAGGCTACTCGGTATGGTGATGGATCATCCTTGGAGGATGATCCGCCACGTAGGCTCCACGTCATCATCCTCCCAAGGATGGTCCATCCTCCAAAACTAGAGGGCATGGTTAAGATGGTCCTAGTCATCATCCTCCACCACTTTTTATGTTTTTTTTTATTTTTTTAGTCTTCTATTTTTTTTTTAACATTTAACAAATATACTAACAAAATATTTTCATTAATATTAAAACCACATTACATAAACATAAAAAAAAACATAAAGTTAATAAAAAAAACATAAAGTTAATAAAAAAAAACAAAGACTTAAAAAAAAACATAGACTTAAATAATATTATGCTTCTTCATGATGTCGTTTTGAAGTTTTTTCAACATCGAACGTTTCGGCTCGGGTTCGTCCTCGACATTCATCATCATTATTTCCCATTCCTTGAGCCGAATTTTTTCATCGGAAATTCGGATTTTCTCATTCGACAACCGCACCTTCTCGCGTAACTTTTCTTCCTCTACACGAGCTTTTTCTTCCGCGGCCCGGTCTTTCGCCTTCGTCTTTTGGGCCGTGACGTCATTGTACACTTTTAAGTGTTCCATAAACTCAAGCATGTTCGGGTCCACCTTTTCCTTTTGTTTCCCCTTGGCCCGCTCCTTCTTTGATTTGTCTCGGCCCGGTGGACGCTCCGGCTCATGTACGGCGTACTCCTCTTCGTCAAAGGCGACGTCATCATTTAAGTTTAAGTTACACCTCGCGTCCGATCCACCGGCGCTAAAACTACTCGTTTCCGATATTTTTTGGCGTTTCGCCATCGCCACCTCGTTGGGGATCGGCCTCCATTTTGGTTCGTCTTTTACAACCATCCATGCGCGAACGTGAGCAAAATTGGTATTACCATTGTTCGCCTTATACTTCTCCAACGCCATTCGGAACACATCGTCGTCGCTCATGCCGCTACGACGGTCACTTGTATATAGTTTATTATATTCCTCGCAAAACCTATTGATGAGCGTGTTCATTTTACGCCACTTTGCTGAGACCGAATCGACATCTCGATACGCGCCTTGACCCATATAGTCGAGAAACTTCGCCAAAACCTTTGCCCAAAACCCTTCACCCGGTTGGTTATTACCTATAAAAAACAAACAAAATATATAGAGTAAATAAAAATAAAAAAAACAAATTGTAAAACAATAAAAAAAACGAACTGTGAAGTAAAAAAAAAAAACAAAACAAATTAAACTTATAAAAAAATACGAACCTTTAATCGGGTTGTCAGACGTCCAATGTAGGCCTTGGCTAAGGCTTCTTCTTCGATTGGCGTCCACTTTTGCCCCTTTGCTTTGGACGGTTCATCACCCACCACTTTCTTGCCTTTGTTTCGTTTTCCTTTTCCTTTAGGCGGTTGGGTTTCGGGAACAACCTCCACATCGTCGTCGGGTTCGGATTGTTGAAAGGATTGCGGTGGGATCGGTTGGGGTTGAACGGGTGGAGTCGGGTTCGGTGGGAAATTATAAGCACCCCGCATCATCATTTGTTGAAGGGCTTGATTTTGAGAAAATTGAGCGAATTGGTTTGGCGAGTGTTGGAATGATGCAAACGCATTTGATGAGTATTGCGAGAATTGGTTCGGTTCTAACGTCGGATAATATCCCGGACCCGAGAAAACATTAGGTTGGGTCGGGTTGATGGGAGTCGTCGGGTTATACGGATTGTTCGGGTTGTTCCGGTCGCTCGGGTTGTTGAACGGGTCCATGCTAAAGTATAAGGTTTATAAAAGTGGAAGAAGATTTATAAAAATTATGTGAGAGAGGGATGAGATGTTGTGGTTAGTTTGGTGAATGAAAGTGAAAATGGTATTGAAATTTATAAATAATAATAATATTGTTGGAAAAATAGGTGAAAATAGCATTTTTCACAAATATAGGAAAATGATTTTTTCCTATTTTGGGCTAGAAATAAATATAATAAAATGAGCGGGTTTTATATATTTATTTGTGGGTTTGTGTTCTATGTTGGAAGACCTTCGCAACGAACTAAACCACGTTCAAAACCGAGCTAAGATGAATGAGATATCGATGCTCAAAGTTGGGTGTTTGGAACATTCAATGCTGAAACAAAAAGGGAAAGTAGCACCTTGTCCCACATTGGATGAGAGATGGAACTTAAAGGGGTATTTAAGTGGGAACTCTCCATCCTTATTGTTTCATGGAAGCACACACTAGTGTCCTCGCGAAGGGTGCGGAGCACCCTAACTCGCACTCGCACTCGCACACGCTCGCGCGCGCGCGCGGCGTGGGCGATGAGGCGCAATGTGGCGCTTTGATGGCGCACTTTGCACTTCGCACGCTCGCATCGCCGCGAGCCGCTTGAGAGCCGCCTTTGTATTTTGACCACGTGCGTGTGGTGGAGCACAAGGGTTGCAAGGACCAAGTGGTAGGTGATGCGGCGCATGACGTGGCAGTCATGCGCATGCGCGCGCGGGTGCACGCATGGTGCATGGGTCCTGCTGTGTCGTGCACGGCGCACCAGAGTGAGCCAATACGGCGCGACTGTGTGGCGCGCTCGTATAGCCGCACAGGTGACGTGGCGCACGCGCGCATGGACTTGAGCCAAGAGGACGCACCGCATGGTGACGTGGCGCATGCGCGCACGGCTGTGAGCCAAAAGGCCGTACCGCGCATGGGCGCGCGGCGCACGGCTATGAGCCAAGAGGCCGCACCGCGCATGGGCGCGCGCGCGCGCAGAAAGCTTCCAGCATTGAATAACAGAGCAGTTTCAGTCCAGCTTCGTAACTGACGAGTTAACTGGCTTTGACTGAGAATTAAATGACGTATTAAATTGCATTGAAGACGTTTAATGCAATTTAAACCTCTCTTTAATTCGTTTTGACTGTTTCGACTTAGGAGCTGTATAAATACAGCTCCATACCCAGCAGAAGAGATCACCAGCTACACAACAGCAACTAATACTTTCTCTCCACAGTTCAATCTTTTTCCCAGCAAGCTTTCAAGGTAGACATCGGGTTGTTGGCGAACTCCGGCAGTACTACTGCTCCGGCTGTTGTACCCTGGGAAACAAAACGAGTACTCTTGGGAGACTCGGAATTTGTTTTAAGGGAAGCGTGTTGAACACGTGACTCAGCCACTCTTCTTCTACATTTCTTGTATTTTGATTTATTTCAGTTGTATTCGTACTAGTATTTTTAGCTTTCTCATTTCTGTATTGTAATCGTATTAATAAAATTTGTTTATTTTATTTAATTAAGTTGTTGGAAATTTTAGTGAAAATGAGTTTTTCACTAAATATTTTGGACATTAATAATATTTATATATGTGTTGTATAAATAATTATTTATGGGTTTGTGTTCAAACTATGTCCAAATAGAGCTGAGATGAATGAGATATCGAAGCTTGAAGTTGTATGTTTGGAACAAACAAAGATGAGAAAAATGGATTGAGATTTGTCACCTTGTCCCACTTAGGTGGAATGACAAACCTTAAAGTGGTATATAAGGAGGAGCACTCCTTGAAGGCAAACACTAGTGGAGACCCAAAGGGTGCATCACACCTGTACATATGCGCGCGTGACGTGGGCTATAGGCCCTATGTAGTGCGCTTTGAACTTCGCACACCGCCTTTGTATTTTTGCCCATGAGCGCGTGGTCAAATACATGGCGGGTTCGCTTATGGCGCACCCTTGGGTGGCATAGGCGGATGCCATGGCATGGCACATGTCGATGTGACGCGCGACTACGCAAGGCTGTGTGTCCGCGCGAGTTCTAGTGCTGTGCGCGGTGGCGCACGAGTATGGATGGCGCATGACCAGGTGGCGTCCTGGTATGCGTAGTAGCATCCGTGTGGCGCGCAACTCAGTTAAGTCAGTCAACCCGGTCTTCACTAGTTAATAGAATGTCATGAATTGATATGACGGTTTCATTTGACCACATTAATTCCATTTTATTGTACATCAATATTGTTTATTACTAGATTGATGATCTTGTTAATTACAATATTAATGGTACATTTTATTACAAAATTAATATTGTTTATTACTAGATTGATGATCTTATTAATTACAATATTAATGGTTAATATGTTTCATCTTTTGTAAGTATATATATATATGAACGTTGGGTTCATATGGTATGAGATATACTAGAGAATCTCAATAACTCATAAGTGTTAGAAACGAGTTTCTGTCACATTGAGAGGAGAACTCTCAAACTAAACAACTTCACATTTTTCTACTAAATTAGAACACCATTATACCTGGTGTAATCTCGGGCGCGAGTGCCATCTCCGGCAGGACACATACTGTTCCGGTTGTTGTACCCTGGGAGACAGACCGTCTGAGAGGAGGCGCGGAATCTGTTTTAAGGGAAGCGTGTTGAACACGTGCCTCAACCAAAAACCGTCAACAATTTTGCTTGTGTTGCAGCGGAGTTTCGATCTCGTAGATGCGGTTGAAGTTTTCAAAGACATTGGCCTTGAATCAAGATTGGTACAATTTAGTTGTATTTTATATTCGTTTATTTAGTTTTTGTAACCGGTATTGTACTAATCGAATTTCCCACAAATAACGAGAGTCTCGTTATTATTTATTATTTATTTTGTAATATATTTTAATAAAAAGTGAACCTCAAAGTAATCTAGACCTTCCTTTTGTCTAAATCCTTTAATCACCAACCTAGCCTTATATTTATCAATACTTCCATCAGTTTTCATCTTCCTTTTGAATATCCAATGATATCCAAGTGGTTTACAACCAGGTGGAAGATCTACTAACTCCCAAGTATGATTTTGCAATATCGAATCAATCTCGTTCTTTATTGCTTCTTTCCATTGAGGTCCTTCCGAAGAAGAAACCGCTTCGCGATATGTATTAGGCTCGCCCTCAACCATATAGCTAACGAAGTCTGGACCGAAGGATTTTTCAACCCTTGGCCTTTTGCTTCGCCTACGGTCACTTTCTTCAACCTCAGGTTGTTCATGTGTCTTATCATGAACTGCCTCATCAACTGGTCTAGATGAGCTTTCACCTACTTCAAAAGTAGGTGTATATGACGTTGCATGTGTTTGTCTTCTCAAAGGAAACACATTTTCAAAGTAAGACACAACGTTAGGATTTACCTCCATGATAGTGTTTACGTGTACATCAGGATTCTTGGACTCATGTACAAGAAATCGATGTGCACTACTGTTATGCGCATATCCAATAAATATGCAATCAACAGTTTTGGGTCCTATCCTAAGAGCCTTAGGAGGTGGCACAATCACCCTTGCTAGGCACCCCCACACTTTCAAGTATTTATATGAAGGCTTTTTCTTTTTCCATAACTCATATGGAGTCTCGTCTCTCTTTTTCAATGGTATCTTGTTCAAAAGATAATTGGCCGAGAGAATGGCCTCCCCCCACATTTCCTGGCTCACCCCAGAACTTATCAACATGGCGTTCATCATTTCTTTCAATGTGCGGTTCTTTCGTTCCGCCACGCCATTTGATTGTGGAGAATAAGGAGGTGTACACTCATGTACAATGCCACTTTTTGCGCATAAATCGGCAAAAGGTGCAACATATTCACCTCCTCGGTCGCTTCGCAAAGCTTTTATCTTCTTTTGAAGTTGATTCTCAACTTCATTTTTATACAAGATAAATTTAGTTATTGCTTCATCTTTACTTTTTAGTAAATACACATAGCAATATTTAGTACTATCGTCAATAAATGTGATAAAGTACTTATTTCCACCTCTTGTGGGTACCGCTTTTAAATCACAAATATCGGTGTGAATTAAATCAAGGGGTTCGGTTATTCGTTCAACCGATTTGGATGATGTTCTTGTAAGTTTGGATTCTACACACGTTTCACATTTATAGTGTGAATCAATATGGAATGTTGGTATACAATTTAAATTGATTAAACGTCGTATTGAATTAAAATTAACGTGACCTAATCTACCATGCCATTTATTTGAATCAGAAAACTCAAGCATATAAGTAGAAGTAGTAGCAATTTTATTCATCTTTTTGACAGCCATTACATTCAATTTAAACATGCCGTTTTGGGCGTAGCCCTTACCAACATACATTCCTCGTTTAGTAAGTACAAATTGATCGCTCTCAAATACTAAACGAAATCCAAACTTGTTAAGCAACCATCCCGAGACTAGATTCTTCCGCAAGTCCGGGACATACAACACGTTGCTTAGAGTGAGCTCCTTTCCTGAGGTCCACTTCAAGATCACCGTTCCTTCACCCATGATGTCGGCGGTGGCTGCATTGCCCATATACAGCTTCTCATCTCCTTCAAGCGCCTTGAAGGTGGTAAAGAGGGTTTTGTCTGCACAAACATGACGGGTCGCTCCCGTATCAACCCACCAACCTTTTGGAGTATTGGTCACCGTATTGACCTCATCCATCATTGCACTTTTGTCGGAAATCATTGCCACCAAAGGCATTCCGTCTTCATCCACCATGTGCGCGCGCTCACGCTTTGGTTTCTTGCATTGGTTAGCCCGATGCCCCGGCTCGTCACAGTTGTAACAAGTCCCTTGGAACGTTGGAGGTTTCTTTTTCGCAACCCCTTTCTTCGGTCCAAGTTTGCTAGCCTTTGCTTTCCCTTTGTCCTTTTTCCCCTTACCCTTTGCGCCTTTAGAGGATTGCCCATGCTCAACCACGTTTGCACTAGCACTAGGCTGCACAAGGCTGTTTTTTAGGGCGATCCTATTCTCCTCTTCTATACGAAGACGAAGAACAAGGTCCTCCACCGACATTTCCTTCCGCTTGTGTTTAAGATAATTCTTAAAATCCAACCAAGCAGGAGGTAATTTCTCAATCATGGCTGCCACTTGAAATGTCTCGCTAAGTACCATTCCCTCGGCATGGATGTCATTTAGTATAATTTGCAACTCTTGGACTTGGTTCATAACCGGCTTGTTATCAACCATTTTGAAGTCCAAGAAACGGGCGACAACAAATTTCTTTGTTCCCGCATCCTCCGTTTTGTACTTTTTCTCCAAGGACTCCCATAACTCTTTGGAAGTCTTGATATTATAGTACACATTATACAGTGCATCCGAGAGACCGTTGAGTACATAGCCTCGACATATGAAATCCGAATGCTTCCACGCATCTACCGCGCTCAGAGCCTGAGCGTCGGTCTCCCATTCCGCAAGTTGGGGAGCGGTTTCCGTCAAGAACCTCGCAAGGTTCATGGTGGTCAAGTAGAAGAACATCTTCTGTTGCCACCGCTTGAAGTGTAGACCCGAGAACTTCTCGGGTCGTTCAGCATGATTTGCCACTGTGGACGCTCCCACAGTGTTGGCAGGGGTTCCAACGACAACATTCGTATTGTTGTTGTTTGAGGTCGACATTCTGAAAAAATTAAAAATTAAAATTTTTAGTCAAAAAATTCTGATTTACGCACAAACCAGAAGGAAACTACTAAATTTTAATTTTACCACAATTTACTGTTTCGGCTTCTAAGTCCAACTTTGAAGACCAAAAACAGAAAATTTATAATTTTTAGAACTTACTAATTGGCTTCTAAGTCCAACTTTGAAGACCAAATCAGAAAGTTTAGCAATTTTTAGGACAAAAAACTGAAAGTAACCAGAATGGTTTTCAACCAAAGTCGCTCATTTGAAGGTGAAAACCAAAAAAAATCTGTTTTTAAAACACAAACTGAGTGAAAACAAAACTGGTTTGAATCACAAACAGAATGGTTTTGTTACACGAACGGTTTTAAAAATTTGTTTTAAGATTGTAGGAACCGTTCGCGTAAATTAAATAAAATAAACAAAAGATTATGGACTGCATTATACCCGACAACCAGCAGTGATCGAAGGATACACTGATGCAAACTGGATATCGGATAATAAAGATTCCAAATCAACAAGTGGTTATGTGTTTACACTTGGAGGAGCTGCTATTGCTTGGAAGTCTTCTAAGCAAACGGTCATAGCGAGATCCACAATGGAATCTGAATTTATCGCCTTGGATAAGTCAGGCGAGGAGGCGGAATGGCTACGTCAATTCGTGGAAGATATTCCAAGATGGCCAAAGCCTTTGCCAGCCATATGTGTACATTGTGATAGCCAATCAGCGATTGGTAGAGCTCAAAGCTTGATGTACAATGGCAGATCAAGGCATATGCGACGTAGACATAACACGATACGACAACTACTCTCAACGGGTGTTATCACAATTGATTATGTGAGATCAACGGATAACATTGCGGACCCGTTTACGAAAGGCTTAAGCAGAGAGTTAGTAGAAACGTCGTCAAGAGGAATGGGACTAAAGCCCGTGGTAAATGGGAATATGAGGGAAACCTAACTTAGTTGACTGGAGATCCCAAGATCTAAGTTCAATAGGACAACTTAATCATATTACCAAACGGAGTCACTGTGGGGGAGTACCCCAAACTAAATAAAAAGGGAGTTATTTATACTTCCTAGTCCATTCCAATCAGTGACATTGATGTGAGGCTAAGCATATTAAGGTTAACGATTTCGGGAAATCAAATAACCATGATGCTTTTAATGATTCAGGGGAATCACCTATGTTAGAGAGAAGTGGGGTCGCTTCAAATGGATTTGTGGGGTGCGCAAATCCTAGAGCTCTCGCAGAACCAGGCTAGTGTTCCAGGACCATAATAGGACACGACAATGAGGAGTTGGCCAAACCAGGGAGAGTATTGTGTGAAGTGTATTGTCGTTTACACAAATGGGGGTATGTTCAAGGACATCGCGTCTACACACCGCTAGTAAGCTAAGTGCGCTTCACAAAAGAAGGTTCAAAGGTTAAAACCTACCTATCTTGCAATACTCAACTGTCGAAGCTTATCGTTGAAAAGTGTAAGGAAAAGATCCATTTCCATACATGTGGGGGATTGTTGGAAATTTGATGAAAATAGCATTTTTCATGTGGGGGATTGTTGGAAAAATAGGTGAAAATAGCATTTTTCACAAATATAGGAAAATGATTTTTTCCTATTTTGGGCTAGAAATAAATATAATAAAATGAGCGGGTTTTATATATTTATTTGTGGGTTTGTGTTCTATGTTGGAAGACCTTCGCAACGAACTAAACCACGTTCAAAACCGAGCTAAGATGAATGAGATATCGATGCTCAAAGTTGGGTGTTTGGAACATTCAATGCTGAAACAAAAAGGGAAAGTAGCACCTTGTCCCACATTGGATGAGAGATGGAACTTAAAGGGGTATTTAAGTGGGAACTCTCCATCCTTATTGTTTCATGGAAGCACACACTAGTGTCCTCGCGAAGGGTGCGGAGCACCCTAACTCGCACTCGCACTCGCACACGCTCGCGCGCGCGCGCGTGGCGTGGGCGATGAAGCGCAATGTGGCGCTTTGATGGCGCACTTTGCACTTCGCACGCTCGCATCGCCGCGAGCCGCTTGAGAGCCGCCTTTGTATTTTGACCACGTGCGTGTGGTGGAGCACAAGGGTTGCAAGGACCAAGTGGTAGGTGATGCGGCGCATGACGTGGCAGTCATGCGCATGCGCGCGCGGGTGCACGCATGGTGCATGGGTCCTGCTGTGTCGTGCGCGGCGCACCAGAGTGAGCCAATACGGCGCGACTGTGTGGCGCGCTCGTATAGCCGCACAGGTGACGTGGCGCACGCGCGCATGGACTTGAGCCAAGAGGACGCACCGCATGGTGACGTGGCGCATGCGCGCACGGCTGTGAGCCAAAAGGCCGCACCGCGCATGGGCGCGCGGCGCACGGCTGTGAGCCAAGAGGCCGCACCGCGCATGGGCGCGCGCGCGCGCAGAAAGCTTCCAGCATTGAATAACAGAGCAGTTTCAGTCCAGCTTCGTAACTGACGAGTTAACTGGCTTTGACTGAGAATTAAATGACGTATTAAATTGCATTGAAGACGTTTAATGCAATTTAAACCTCTCTTTAATTCGTTTTGACTGTTTCGACTTAGGAGCTGTATAAATACAGCTCCATACCCAGCAGAAGAGATCACCAGCTACACAACAGCAACTAATACTTTCTCTCCACAGTTCAATCTTTTTCCCAGCAAGCTTTCAAGGTAGACATCGGGTTGTTGGCGAACTCCGGCAGTACTACTGCTCCGGCTGTTGTACCCTGGGAAACAAAACGAGTACTCTTGGGAGACTCGGAATTTGTTTTAAGGGAAGCGTGTTGAACACGTGACTCAGCCACTCTTCTTCTACATTTCTTGTATTTTGATTTATTTCAGTTGTATTCGTACTAGTATTTTTAGCTTTCTCATTTCTGTATTGTAATCGTATTAATAAAATTTGTTTATTTTATTTAATTTACGCGAACGGTTCCTACAAATATTACCGTTACTTTTTTGAAAGTGAAAATGAAAAATGAATTTTTTTTTATTTAACGGTCACTTTTCAATTGGGCCCCACCATTTATGGATCGTCGCAAACGTCTAGCTGCGGACGGGGAGGACGGGACGCGGGGGGGGGGGGGGGGGGGGGCGGCACGGTGTTTGGACCGTCGCCGACCCAGGATGATCCGGGGACGAACCCCATGCCGACTAGTCTTATTCACCACTTACTTCACTTTAATTGGGTTAATGATTAGCAGCAGGGGCTAAAAATAGACTGGGTGAAAATAAATATTCTCAGGATGTTCTTGTTGTTTCTTCGATGCTTAATAGAAAATGTATTTTTAATAGAATCATGAAAAAAAAATCCGAAAATAATTGTGATATTTTGGAGTTAAACGTGAACTTTTAATGAAGAAGGGTTATATTCATGAAACTATGTATTAAACTTTAAAAACATGAAATTTCATCCTTAGAAATTTTATGATTTGAGGCCCTCATCTTTGCTCTCTCTTCTTATATGAGCACTCTAATTGTATCTTATATCTTGATCAATCATCCTTCTTGTATATTTGATTCTGAAATTTTATTTTCATTTTCTTTCTTCTACCTTCCAAAAGATTTGTATCTTGTCTATGCAATTTTACCTTCCCAAAAATGCAGATTTGACTTCCAAGAGGTCAAAACTTCATAAATTTGCATGAAACCAAACCTTGTGAGCATCTAAATCAAGTCTGATATGACTTTTGTCTAGGTTCGGCTTTGACTTGTGATTATATGTTTGTATAGCCGTATAGAGGAATTTTCGTGGTAAACATACACGACCTGTTCTTGAGTTTCAGAATGCACAACCATAAAGCTTTGAACCCACACAGTTTATAAATTCTAGATGGGTTCAAAAATTCTTAACACTTAAGAGTTGGTATAGTTGGATGTGTCAACCACCTATGTGGGGGCAACATGCAACAATATGTTCCGTCCTTTATTCGGCATGGGAATAGAGCCCATAACCTCATGGAGAATGATACCTTTTCGTCACACCTTCATACGGATGGGCTACAGACCATTTGGTGCCCAAGAATATGTTCCGTCCCTTCGTCACCAATGAAAGATGATCCGCACAAAAAGAAAGAAAGTTGAGCTGGTGATCGAGTTGGTTTCGTTTCTCTGTTAGAAAGGACAAAGTATTAGTATGGTTTTGAATTAATCAATTTTGTTTTGTTAAGTAAAGTAAATGAATGGAACAAAGTACTCAGCTTTCATGGATAGTAAGAATGCATTCAGATTTTGTCATTATTCTGTGTGATTGGTGTAATACAACGTATATTATTTAGTAATATAATCATATTTCATGAACTAGATTTTTTAGTCATTTTAACCTTCTTGATTTAGTATTTTATGGGTTGCAAAATAATTATACACTCAACATATAAAACTTAAGACACTTAAAATTACAGGATCTATTCATCTAAAAAAGAATGGATTTTGTGTTATTAAATAGAATAAAAAAAAAACTTCGTGTTGATTTTTAAAAGTTGGACTTAAATACTTAATTATGTAATAATAAATTACATGAACTCATACATAAATTCAACATAAGCCTGTGTATTTTTTTCCGACAATTACCCTTAATATAAAATCAGTACAATATAACCTAATTAGTTTTTGAAAACCGTAATTAATTAGAATTTTATGTATTAACATGGACTTTCATACCTTGTAAACTATTTTTTTATTTGACCAATTCGAGATAGGATACAAACTCTCTCAACATATGGCTAGAATTACCCAAAATGTAGTTTTAATGAATAAAACTTCCTAAATCTTCTTGTTAAAATAAATTAGATTGTTATTAACATGATATTAAAACTTTTGCAATCACATTTGGCATACAAATTATTTATTGAATTTTTAAGAACTATATGTAGGAACCGTTCGCGTAAACGAATAATGGCATACAAATTATATATTGAATTTTTAAGAACTATATGTAGGAACCGTTCGCGTAAACGAATAAAATAAACAAATTTTATTATACGATTACAATTCAGAAATAAAGAAAACAAACGGCAATTACAATTACAACTGAAATAAAATGAAATACAAGAACTTAGATGAAGAAGAAGGCTGAGGCACGTGTACACACGTTTCCCGTAAAACAAATTCCGAGTCTCCCAGGAGCACTCGTTTTGTTTCCCAGTGTACAACAGCCGGAGCAGATGTACTGCCGGAATTGGCACAAGACCCGATGTCTACCTTGAGAGCTGCAAGAAAAAGATCAGAAATAGGAAGAAAGTTGTTTGCATAAAGCTGTTGTTTCTGGTGTACTTCTACAGTGGGTATGGAGCTGTATTTATACAGCTCCTAAGTCGAAACAGTCAAAAGGAATTAAGGAGAGGTATAAATTGCATTAAACGTCTTCAATGCATTTTAATACGTCATTTAATTCATTGTTATAACCGTTTGACTCGTCAGTTTTGAATGCAGAACTGAAACTGCTTCGTCATTAAATGCTGGAGGCTCCTGCGCGCACGCGCAAGCCACACTGGTGCGCGCGCAGCCCTGCACGCTCATGCGCGCTGCGTCCATTTGGCTCACTGCCATGTGCGCATGCGCCACACTGACTCAAGTCCATGCGCGCGTGCGCCACGTCACCTGTGAGCCTCTACGAGCACACCACACAGTCGCACCGTTTTGGCTCACTTTGGTGTGCCACGCACGTCACATAAGGACCCATGCACCATGCGCAACCGTGCGCCTTCACGCCACATAGCCTCTGTAATCCACCACGTGCACGTAGTAAAAAAATACAAAGGCGGCTCTCAAGCGGCTCGCGGCGATGTGCATAGTGCGCCATCAAAACGCCACATTGCGCCTCATCGCCCACGCCACGCGCGCGCGCGAGCGTGTGCGAGTGCGAGTGCAAGTTAGGGTGCTCCGCACCCTTCGCGGGGACACTTAGTATGTGCTTCCATGAAACAATAAGGATGAAGAGTTCCACCTTAAATACCCATTTAAGTTCCATCTCTCCTCCGATGTGGGACAAGGTGCTACTTTCCCTTTTGTTTCAGCATTCAATGTTTCAAACACCCAACTTTGAGCATCGATATCTCATTCATCTTAGCTCCATTTTGGACGTGGTTTAGTTCGTTGCGAAGCTCTTCCAACATAGAACACAAACCCACAAATAAATATATAAAACCCGCTCATTTTATTATATTTAATTTTAGTCCAAAATAGGAAAAAATCATTTTCCTATATTTGTGAAAAATGCTATTTTCACATATTTTTCCAACAATCCCCCACATGAAAAATGCTATTTTCATCAAATTTCCAACAATCCCCCACATGTATGGAATTAGATCTTTTCCTTACACTTTTCAACGATAAACTTCGACAGTTGAGTATTGCAAGATAGGTAGGTTGTTACCTTTGAACCTTCTTTTGTGAAGCATACTTAGCTTACTAGCGGTTTGTAGACGCGATGTCCTTGAACATACCCCCATTTGTGTAAACGACAATACACTTCACACAATACTCTCCCTGGTTTGGCCAACCCCTCATTGTCGTGTCCTATTATGGTCCTGGAACACTAGCCTGGTTCTGCGAGAGCTCTAGGATTTGCGCTCCCCACAAATCCATTCGAAGCGACCCTACTTCTCTCCAACATAGGTGATTCCCATGAATCATTAAAAGCATCATGGTTAAGTTGATTTCCCGAAATCGTTAACCTTAATATGCTTAACCTCACTTCATGTCACTGATTGGAATGGACTAGGAAGTGCATAACTCCCTTTTATTTGGTTTGGGGTACTCCCCCACAGTGACTCCGTTTTGGTAATATGATTAAGTTATTCTATTGAACTTAGATCTTGGGATCTCCAGTCAACTAAGTTAGGTTTCCCTCATATTCCCATTTACCACGGGCTTTAGTCCCATTCCTCTTGACGACGTTTCTACTAACTCTCTGCTTAAGCCTTTTGTAAACGGGTCCGCAATGTTATCCTTTGATCTCACATAATCAATTGTGATAACACCTGTTGAGAGTAGTTGTCGTACCGTGTTATGTCTACGTCGCATATGCCTTGATCTGCCATTGTACATCAAGCTTTGAGCTCTACCAATCGCTGATTGGCTATCACAATGTACACAAATGGCTGGCAAAGGCTTTGGCCATCTTGGAATATATTCCACAAATTGACGTAGCTATTCCGCCTCCTCGCCTGACTTATCCAAGGCGATAAATTCGGATTCCATTGTGGATCTTTCTATGACCGTTTGCTTAGAAGACTTCCAAGCAATAGCAGCTCCTCCAAGTGTAAACACGTAACCACTTGTTGATTTGGAATCTATGTTATCCGATATCCAGTTTGCATCAGTGTATCCTTCGATCACTGCTGGTTGTTGGGTATAATGCAGTCCATAATCTCTTGTGTATCTTATGTATCTAAGCACCCTCGTGATAGCTTTCCAATGATCCGCGCACGGATTGCTTGTGTATCTACTTAGCCTACTCACCGCGTAAGCCAAGTCGGGTCTAGTACATGTCATTAGATACATTAGACTGCCAATAATTCTTGAATACTCTAACTGAGCAACTCAATCTCCTTTATTTTTCTTGAGATGTTGGGAGGTATCAACTGGAGTTCGAGCTACACTCGTATCTCCTGAGTTGAATTTTTCAAGAATTTTATCCACGTAGTGAGATTGACTTAACACAAGACCATCTTGGGTTCTTATGATCTTTACTCCAAGAATCACATCCGCTAAACCCATGTCTTTCATGTCAAATCTCGCTTTCAACATGCTTTTAGTAGCTTTGATAATTTTATCATTACTCCCAATGATAAGCATATCGTCTACATAAAGGCATAAGATCACATAACCTTCATTTGTGTCTTTGAAATAAACACATTTGTCGCACTCATTTATTTTGAAACCATTGTCAATTATGACATGGTCAAACTTTTGGTGCCATTGTTTTGGTGCTTGCTTCAAGCCATACAAAGACTTGACGAGTTTACATACTTTACCCTCTTGACCTGGGGCGGAGAACCCTTCAGGTTGCTCCATGTAAATCTCTTCTTCTAAATCCCCATTTAGAAATGCAGTTTTAACATCCATTTGGTGAACTTCCAAATTTCTTAAAGCCGCTATAGCAAGAACCAATCTAATCGATGTTATGCGCGTCATAGGCGAGTAGGTATCAAAGTAATCTAGACCTTCCTTTTGTCTAAATCCTTTAATCACCAACCTAGCCTTGTATTTATCAATACTTCCATCAGTTTTCATCTTCCTTTTGAATATCCAACGATATCCAAGTGGATTGCAACCAGGTGGAAGATCTACTAACTCCCAAGTATGATTTTGCAATATAGAATCGATTTCATTCCTTATTGTTTCTTTCCATTGAGGTCCTTCTGAAGAGGAAACCGCTTCGCGATATGTATTGGGCTCGCCCTCAACCATATAGCTAACGAAGTCTGGACCGAAGGATTTTTCAACCCTTGGCCTTTTACTTCGCCCACGATCACTTTCTTCAACCTCAAGTCGTTCATGTGTCTTATCATGAACTACCTCATCAACTGGTGTAGATGAACTTTCACCTACTTCAAAATTAGGTGTTGATGACGTTGCATGTGTTTGTCTTCTCAAAGGAAACACATTTTCAAAGTAAGACACAACGTTAGGATTTACCTCCAAGATAGTGTTTACGTGTACATCAGGATTCTTGGACTCATGTACAAGAAAGCGATGTGCACTACTTTGATGTGCATACCCAATGAATATGCAATCAACAGTTTTGGGTCCTATCCTAAGAGCCTTAGGAGGTGGTACAATCACCTTTGCTAGGCACCCCCACACTTTCAAGTATTTGTATGAAGGCTTCTTCCTTTTCCATAACTCATATGGAGTTTCGTCTCTCTTTTTGAGTGATATCTTGTTCAAAAGATAATTAGCCGAGAGAATGGCTTCCCCCCACATTTCCTGGATCACCCCAGAACTTATCAACATGGCGTTCATCATTTCTTTCAATGTACGGTTCTTTCATTCCGCCACGCCATTTGATTGTGGAGAATAAGGAGGTGTACACTCATGTACAATGCCACTTTTTGCGCATAAATCGGCAAAAGGTGCAACATATTCGCCTCCTCGGTCGCTTCGCAAAGCTTTTATCTTCTTTTGAAGTTGATTCTCAACTTCATTCTTATACAAGATAAATTTACTTATTGCTTCATCTTTACTTTTTAGTAAATATACATAGCAATATTTAGTACTATCATCAATAAACGTGATGAAGTACTTATTTCCACCTCTTGTGGGTACCGCTTTTAAATCACAAATATCGGTGTGAATTAAATCAAGGGGTTCGGTTATTCGTTCAACCGATTTTGATGATGATCTTGTAAGTTTGGATTCTACACAAGTTTCACATTTATAATGTGAATCAATATGGAATGTTGCTATACAATTTAAATTGATTAAACTGCGTATTGAATTAAAATTAACGTGACCTAATCAACCATGCCATTTACTCGAATCAGAAAACTCAAGCATATAAGTAGAAGTAGTAGCAATTTTATTCATGTTCTTGACAACCATTACATTTAATTTGAACATGCCGTTTTGGGCGTAGCCCTTACCCACATACATTCCTCGTTTAGTAAGAACAAAGTTGTCACTTTCAAATACTAAACGAAATCCAAATTTGTTAAGAAACCAACCCGAGACTAGATTCTTGCACAAGTCCGGGACATACAACACGTTGCTTAGAGTGAGCTCCTTCCCTGAAGTCCACTTCAAGATCACCGTTCATTCACCCATGATGTCGGCGGTGGCTGCATTTCCCATATACAGCTTCTCTTCTCCAGAAAGCGCCTTGAAGGTGGTAAAGAGGCTTCTGTCTGCGCATACATGACGGGTCGCGCCCGTATCAACCCACCATCCTTTTGGAGTGTTGGTGACAGTATTGACCTCATCCATCATTATGCTTTTGTCGGAAATCATTGCCACCAAAGGCATTCCGTCTTCATCCACCATGTGCGCACTCTCATGCTTTGGTTTCTTGCATTGGTTAGCCCGATGCCCCGGCTCGTCACAGTTGTAACAAGTTCCTTGGAACGTTTGAGGTTTCTTTTTCACAACCCCTTTCTTTGGTCCAAGTTTGCTAGCCTTTGCTTTCTCCTTGTCCTTTTTCCCCTTACCCTTCGCGCCTTTAGAGGATTGCCCATGCTCAACCACATTTGCGCTAGCACTAGTCTGCGCATGGCTGCCTTTTAGGGCAATTCTATTGTCCTCTTCAATCCGAAGACGAACAATAAGGTCCTCTATCGTCATCTCCTTTCGTTTGTGTTTAAGATAATTCTTAAAATCCACCCAACCAGGAGGTAACTTTTCAATCAGCGCTGCCACTTGGAATGTCTCGCTAAGTGTCATGCCTTCCGCAAGGATGTCATGTAGTATAATTTGCAATTCTTGGACTTGATTCATAACTGTTTTAGAATCAACCATTTTAAAATCCAAGAAACGAGCTACCACAAATTTCTTTGTGCCAGCATCCTCCGTTTTGTACTTCTTGTCCAAGGCATCCCAAAGATCTTTGAAAGTCTTTACATTGTAGTACACATTATACAATGCATCCGAAAGCCTGTTTAACACATAGCCTCGACAAATGAAATCCGAGTGCTTCCAAGCCTTTACCGCGCTCAGAGCCTGAGCGTTGGTCTCCCCTTCCGCAGGTTGGGGAGCGGTTTCAGTTAAGAACCTCGCAAGGTTCATGGTGGTCAGGTAGAAGAACATCTTCTGCTGCCACCTCTTGAAGTGTAGACCCGAGAACTTCGCGGGTCGTTCAGCGTGATTAGCCACTGTGGACGCACCCACAGTGGTGGCGTTCAAGGGGGTTCCCGTCACAACACTCGTGTTGTCAACGTTGACGTTTTCGGTCGACATTCTGAAAATTAAAATTAAAATTTTTAGTCAAAAGGTCTGTTTTACGCAAAAACAGAAGTAAACTAATAAATTTTAGTTTTACCACAATTTACTGTTTCGGCTTCTAAGTCCAACTTTGAAGACCAAAAACAGAAAATTTATAATTTTTAGAACTTACTAATTGGCTTCTAAGTCCAACTTTGAAGACCAATCAGAAAGTTTTAGCACTTTTTAGGACAGTCTGAAAGTAACCAAAATAGTTTTCAACCAAAGTCGCTCATTTGAAGATGAAAACAAAAAAAAATATGTTTTTAAAACACAAACTGAGTGAAAACAAAACTGGTTTGAATCACAAACAGGATGGTTTTGATTACACGAACGGTTTTAAAAATTTGTTTTAGGATTGTAAGAACCGTTCACGCAAACGAATAAAATAAACAAATTTTATTATACGATTACAATTCAGAAATAAAGAAAACAAACGACAATTACAATTACAACTGAAATACAAGAACTTAGATGAAGAAGAAGGCTGAGGCACGTGTACACATGCTTCCCTTAAAACAAATTCCGAGTCTCCCAAGAGCACTCGTTTTGTTTCCTAGGGTACAACAGCCGGAGCAGATGTACTGCCGGAATTGGCACAAGACCCGATGTCTACCTTGAGAGCTGCAAGAAAAAGATCAGAAATAGGAAGAAAGTTGTTTGCATAAAGCTGTTGTTTCTGGTGTACTTCTGCAGTGGGTATGGAGCTGTATTTATACAGCTCCTAAGTCGAAACACTCAAAAGGAATTAAGGAGAGGTATAAATTGCATTAAACATCTTCAATGCATTTTAATACGTCATTTAATTCATTGTTATAACCGTTTGACTCGTCAGTTTCGAATGCAGAACTGAAACTGCTTCGTCATTAAATGCTGGAGGCTCCTGCCGCCATCAAAGCGCCACATTGCGCCTCATCGCCCACGCCACGCGCGCGAGCGTGTGCGAGTTAGGGTGCTCCGCACCCTTCGCGAGGACACTTAGTGTGTGCTTCCATGAAACAATAAGGATGAAGAGTTCCACCTTAAATACCTAGGGCTGCAAACGAACCAAACGTTCGGTGAACAGTTCGTGAACCGTTCGGCGGGAAGTTCGTTTGTGTTCATTTGTTTATTAAACAAACGAACACGAACAAGAAATTTCGTTCATTTAGTTAAATGAACAAACATGAACAGAGGTCGTGTTCGTTCGTTTATGTTCGTGAACGTTCGGTACCGTGTTCGTTTGTGTTCGATAGTTCATTAGTGTTTTTAGTTTTTATATTTATTTAAATACTTCAAAATTCTGACAAATTCAATATCTAATAAGTGTTAGTGTATTATATATTATGTTCACGAACGATTGTTTGTATTCGTTTGTTTCCATTGTGTTCATGAACATTAGTTTGTGCTCATTTGTGTTCGTCAACGTTTGTTTTTGTTCGTTGCCTACAATTAACAAACAATCACAAACGAACACGAACAAATTCATTTCCTTAACAAACAAACACGAACATAAAATCTCGTTCGATAAGTGTTCGTGAACGGTTCGCGAACACATATATTTCTTAACAAACGAACGCAAACAAGGTCTTGTTCATGTTCGTTCGCTTCGTTTGCAGCCCTATAAATACCCATTTAAGTTATATCTCTCCTCGGATGTGGGACAAGGTGCTACTTTCCCTTTTGTTTCAGCATTCAATGTTTCAAACACCCAACTTTGAGCATCGATATCTCATTCATCTTAGCTCCGTTTTGGACGTGGTTTAGTTCTTTGCGAAGCTCTTCCAACATAGAACACAAACCCACAAATAAATATATAAAACCTGCTCATTTTATTATATTTATTTTTAGTCCAAAATAAGAAAAAATCATTTTCCTTTATTTTTAAAAAATGCTATTTTCACCTATTTTTCCAACACTATACAAATTATTCATAGTTTTTTTAGGAATTTTAACAAACTATTTTTGGCGGATCCAAATTGATCCCAATTCCCAACAGACACCCACTTTTACCTCAACCTGTTATCTTATAACCGACTCAAAACCGCCTAATGATGGTTACCTTTTGTGTAATATATATATATATTTTTAAAGTATATATATAGTAAAAAAAATTGATCAAAATATTAGTAAATGGTAACCATGCATGTCATTCTACGGGTGTAAACAAGCCCAGAGGCTAAAGAGCTACTCGTGATAGACCCGGCTAAAAGCTTGAATGAGCCGAGACGTAATCAAATGTGCAACGTGAACACCTCACCCTTCGCCTTCGGTGTAATCAAAATGTTTGAATATTTGTGTTTACAATATTTTTATTTTTTATTATATATATTTGATAGACCTCGTATATATTGTAAATTTCTAAACAAGGGGTAGTGACATTCTTAAAAAACATATTAGGAGTATATTTCTTTACGTCAACGGGTTTAATTGATTAAAAGCTGTATGATATCGTAGCAAACTTCAATATATTATAAATGTGAAATATTATAAGTAGTTTTAATTGCTTAATTTTTTTTTACCAGAAAAAGAAAAAGAAGAGACGTGTTGTCGAGAATTTTACTTACTGAAGTAGAGTTGTTGCTGCTTGTATTTTCAAACACACAACTTTTCCATTTTCATATTTACATTGCATACTCACACGTTTCACCCATTTCAACTTTACAATCAACTTTTGTTTAAATTTAAAACCATATGATATGAACATCATATTTTATTTTTTCTTATTCTTCTTCACTACTTATTTACAGGGCCGGACCTGAGAATTCATGTACCCTGTTCGAGCTCGAAAAAACGTGCCCTTAGGTCTTAACTAAATAAAAAATTTAAACTAATTTTTCATACAACTTTAAACCGTTGACAAAAATATAGCATTCGATAAACAATGCAATTAACAAAATATAAAATATAGTATTCGAATGAATGACATACCGTAAGAGTTGCCGCCCAAAATTTTTTTTATTAGTTTTTAAAAAATATTTAGATATTGGGCTCACTAACCCAATGGGCTAAATAGTTTAAACAATATGATTTTTTAAGTGGTCCTATGTTAATATTTTTTTGGTTATACCCTATTAAAAAAAAAATTTACATATATAATATCGGACTTTTTTTAAAAATTACGTGCCCTACCAAATCACGGGCCCTGTTCGGTTGTCCTCCCCGCCCTCCTTCAAGGCCGGCTCTGCTTATTTACAATCAAGTTTTGTTAAATTTAGAGTAAATTGCGATTTTAGTCCTTGAGGTTTGGTCTAAATTGCCATTTTAGTTCAAATAGTTTTTTTCTTCTCTGAGTCCCTGACTTTTACATTTACTTGCCATTTTGATCGCATTGCCTAACTCAGTCTAAAAATCTGGTTATAACCAGGGGTATTTTTGGCATAACTGTTGTGTAGTGATAACCAGGGGTAGTTTACAACATAAGTTATAAACCTCATAATAATTTAATGCCAAAAATACCCCTGCTTATAACCTGGTTTTTAGACTAAGTTAGGCAATGTGATCAAAATAACAAGAAAAATGAAAAGTCAGGAACCCAGAGGAGAAAAAAAAAGTATTCGGACTAAAATGACAATTTAGACAAAAACTCAGGGACTAAAATGACAATTTACTCTTAAATTTCAAACCATATGATATGAACATCATATTTTATTTTTTCTTATTCTTTTTCACTACTTATATCACTTTTTTGATAAATATGTGTTAAAAATGGACCGAGTAAAAATAATCTCATAAGATATTTGAAGGGATATGGTCTCAAATCTCGCACAATACCTGGGCACGAGTGACCATAACCCGGTTCGTTGCCCCTACTGACAAGGATTCACCTGCGGTCATGCGGACACGCGCAGACGTAGTTTGCTGTCCCAATCGGAGAAGGAGAAGACAAACCTTGTGTATGAAAATGAGTTTTCGTCACCACAAGGGATGCGGTAACCACTGCGGTTACCGCACATAGCAATACGACCCAAAACCGCATCCTGTTGTCCCACAAATGGAACTGCCATTTTGACTTCAGCAACAAAACCAGCAGGTGGTCTGTCCGGGCACTGACAACGGTCAGCTGCCCATGCCACATGCATAAAAAGCTGGCAGACGGACTGACAGCCGAAGCAGGACGTGACATCACCTTAGGAAGCGTCCAACACTTCCGTGACCTGCGCTTCTGACACACCTGCAAAAGGCTACGTGTTGTCAGTCTAGCCACTCAATTACCCTCATTCGCTCTTCGGCTATAAATACCCATCCCGGACCAGGTTTAAGGTAATGCTAATCTGCTCTCTCACATACTACTCAAACACACACTTTGCTCTCAAGCAAATAATGATTCTTACGCCGGAGAGTGGTAACAAGGAGCACCCGCACCCCATCCTCCTTGTTACGAGTCACGATGTGTTTCCTTGTGCTGGAGACAGGTTAGAGGACGACCCGGCCATTGATCTCGGAAAGAAGAAATTAACCCTACTTGACGAGACTAGTGAATTAACCTTTCCGGTTAACCATTGTTTCATAATTGGCGCCCACCGCTACTCTTAGCATTTTTTCCTCTCTTCGATCTTAAGATCATGTCGGATCATTAGATTCCTACTACAGGGGAAACCTTGGCCACACCAAACACAGGGCAAACAGAGAACACCCCCTAGCCAACGAATATGCCACGTCCGTACATCCACACATGCGGGTAATCCCTCCACGTATGTGCCGGATGTGACAACCGTCAATTTTTCTTGTATCCGTACGATAATTAAACAGTAATTTGTATCTTAATGACTGTGCTTGATTTGAATTAACGACATGTAAGATTTCTGATATTTTCATATACATACAAGTGCATTACATGTTGCATGATTATTTCTCATTATTGCATGCAACACATTATGATTAAATTAGTGCACGAAACAAAGTTAGCACAGTTATCAGACGAACTAGAAGTACTGACGGGAGTTCAGTACGCAGACAGACATGATGA
Source organism: Helianthus tuberosus (assembly GCA_030545235.1). Lineage (NCBI taxonomy): Eukaryota > Viridiplantae > Streptophyta > Magnoliopsida > Asterales > Asteraceae > Helianthus > Helianthus tuberosus. The sequence goes on along the minus strand of CM060370.1, from coordinate 193,721,536 downwards.
TAAGACACAGAATGAGTCCGAAACCAAGAGTTATACTAGTATAGTGCGTAGGAAATTAAGGATCATAAATCTGCCTTCCTAGAGATAGTTTAAGTGTCAGAAAGTGCCTAAAACTCACACAAACGGCATAATTCTGCATTTTTCAGCAAAAATCAGCATTCTAACACTAAAATATAATGCAGAATTATGGTTAAATGGTCCAGAATACCTTCCTAGGTTTCGGGAATCAAAACTGTCACAAAAGGGAACTTAAAGCACACTAAACTACGTAATTTAGAACCTTAACGAACCGGTAAACAACCGAACAACCGGACACTACCCGAAACACCAAATTTTCACTAGAAGCATTGTTTTAACATTTCCGGGCTAGTTATGGTCACCGAACATCATAACACACCTTATAATTACATAACACATATAAACACTAAACTTTACACTTAGATTCTAACTAACATAACTAACTTACCATTACATTGCAACCATACCCCCTCATTTTGATGGTCACCGTAGGGGACCCACACGAAGATTTTTATTCATTTGTTTAATTGATTTGCTTGATACTTTGGAGACATTATAACCTCTAGATAACAAGTTGTTGGAAGATGATTTTATAAGGACCTAAAGTTAACCATTCTCTCACATATCACCACATTACAAACTCACTTCTTCTTCTTCCTTCTCCCTTCTCCCTTGCTCACGACCGTAACCCACCACCCACATCACCACCATTTTCACTTCAATCTCATACAATCCAATGTGATCCTAAGGTGTAAGAAGCAAGATTAAGAAGCTAGGAAGCATTGGAGCTTGAAGGACCATTCTCTAGAGCTTTTATCCACCTTGTTCATCATCTTCATCATCTTGATTTCTTCCCTAGCCCTTGTGCTAGTAGTAAGCCTCTTGTAACTTGATTTTACTTCTCTTTTTGTTGGTTAAAAGATTATTTAAATGGTTAAACATAAAGATCATGAAGAAACAAGAAGATAATCCTTCACATAAAGCTTAAAATCATAAGAATCTATGTTGTTTTAGTGTATGTGTGATACTTGATTATTGATTTCTTGTGATTATGATGTTGATCATCATAAGAAGCTTACTAGATTGTGATTAAACACATGATCTAGTAAGTATGGGGGTGAATCTTGTGAAAATCAAGATGATCATCCTTTATGTTCAACATGAACTTGAAAAATAAAGATGTTTTTCTGTATGATGATGAATGATACATGTTTTAAGTCTTGTAAATGGATGATTACAAAACTAATTTTCTCAAGGAACCAAAGTTATTTGCAAGATTTACATAACCATGGTTTTTAAAGAAACTAATCATGTTTCTAGTATTAAATCAAGGATAGAAACATGTTGATAACAAGAAAAATACAAGAAGAAATATTTTTAGAAAATCATCTTGTAAGTTGTAAAAGACTAAATTTTACAAGAATGTGATTTATGAACAAATAACCATATTTTTAAGGGTAACTAAACCTACTAAATAACATAGTAAGTTACTACAAACTTTTACAAAATTTCAGGTTCATGATGTAGTGTAAATTATATGATTTTGGCTCATGGTAAGTATTGATTGAATTGTTGATGATTGATTGTAAGTTGTAAAAGACTAAATTTTACAAGAATGTGATTTATAAACACATAACCATATTTTTAAGGGTAACTAAACCTACTAAATAACATAGTAAGTTACTACAAACTTTTACAAAATTTCAGGTTCATGATGTAGTGTAAATTATATGATTTTGGCTCATGGTAAGTATTGATTGAATTGTTGATGATTGATGATGATTTTAAAAGAAAAAAGATATGCTTTTTAAAGCATGGAAACCTCCATTTTTAAGGGGAAACTATGCCAAAATTTTTGTAGAATTTAAACACTTAGAAAATTATTTTTTTAAACAAGTGTTTATAAGTAAATTTTGATCATGGTTTTAAAATAAAAACTTGCCATAATTTTTGTTACAAAAATTATAAATATTGGAGGTTGATTTTTGATAAATAAAAGTGACTAAGTATATATTTAGGAAAATATATATTTAGAAGTCACAATCTTTGTGCTACTTGTATATTATGTGTATTAGTTATATTATTTTAGGAACTTGAAAATAATATAACTTACCAAAATACAAAAATAGTAATACAAAATAATACCAAAATTCCAAGAAAACAAATATATAATTTATACCCGAATATCGGACAAACCGAACAAGGAATATAAACTACATATATATATTCCGGAATTGAATTCATATATTTTAACAAACAAGTTAAACGGTATTTTGGAAACCGAAAGGACGGAAAGTATGATTTTTATAAATATTACAAGACATATCATATTTTATCAAGTAGAAAATATATTATTTTGGGATTTATATGAAAGTATAATCATTTTTGCCAAGAAAAATTTGTAGATGATTTCTATAAAAGTTTTCTTAAAATAAATATATTTTAAGAATATAAATTGGTGATTTTTATTGATTGAAAATAATATTCCAGAGAATTGAATATAAAAATTAAGTATGGGAATACTTAATAAATACAAGAAAATACGTATTCTCGTACGTACAAATACACACCGGAATACGCCACAAATACTTGGCAAAATACACAAGACTAAAATATACACGTATAATGTTACCCACACTTGGGAAACATTCATGAAGGATTACAAAATGAGATAAGTTAAAATATATTATTTTAACAAATATTCCAAATAATTGACAAATATAATTTAAGTTAAAATATTATTATTTTAATTAATAATTATACACTTTGGAATAATATAATATACATCCAACATGTAACTCAGAAGACACTAAGTCATAACAAACAAGACTAAAAGTCGTGGCACGACCTAACCGTCTAATAAAACATAGCACGTGTGTAGGTAGTCGTACGACCCGAGGAGAAGCTTTGAGTTACTTGGTTGAAGAACACAAGATTGTGAGTTCGTGTCCCCCTTTTCTTTTAATTGTTTTCGGTTTTATAACTTCGGGGGTGAAATACATGTTACAAATGTTTCGATGATTACAAATGGTATGGTTAGCTAAGAAATGAAATGTTAGATCATGTGAATGGGTAGGCGTTAACTTAAGAACATTAATCCTTGTATAAGGACCGAGGGGCATGAGTGATAGATCTATTTGGGTGTTGCGAGCCCCACCCATGGGTCAGCGAGTTGGCCGCATGTGGTGACTATGTCGTTCCAGCCGGGTGGCCCGGTACGAAATACTCAAAGATTTGAGCCTTCCTGCACCATTGCACACATATTAATGACCTTGCAAATGTCACACCCCGACCACGTGGAACATGCAAAACGTGGCGGAAACATCGGGGAGTGTTGTAACAGAATTAATGTTTCACAACCATGGATATTAAAGTTTCGTTTTATTGATAATAAGTGTTACAATGTCTTAACAAACAAAGAAATACAACATAATTAACTAGTCTTGCATCTTTTATTGTCACTAAAGCCCAAGTCTGCCTATGTGTATCTTGATCATCTTATGCAACAGCTCCTGAAAAACACATGTGAAAATATGGTACGTCAGCATAAAAATGCCTGTGAGATACATAGGTTTTGTGAAAATAAGATTCATGACTTACGTTTGAGAAAATATTTAGTCATGAACCTTGTTATTTGCTTTGTCTTTTAAATCATTTGAAAAACGATAATATCAGATGATAAGTATAAATAAATGTAAGGTTAAATGAATAACCAAGTAAAATATGTTTGCATAAGATAAGTTGTTTATAAATCAATGTCTTGTGAAAAGTATGTTATTTGTATAAAATGTTATATGTATCAAACTGAAATGATTCAAATAACGCTACGATATGTAATACCATACAAACACTTATATATAGGAAGTACCAGCGGCGTATCCACCATGCTTGTATCATATTACACACGCATCGTTACTTAATCACTTAATCAAACCAAACCAAACAATGTAAAATGTTCATGTCAAGATGTAAATCATGTCAAAATGTCTATGTCAAATATCCATGTCAAATGTCTATGTCAAATATCCATGTCAAATGTCTATGTCAAATCTCCATGTCAAATGTCTATGTCAAATCTCCATGTCAAATGTCTATGTCAAATATCCATGTCAAATGTCTATGTCAAAATGTCATGTATGGCAAGTGAAATGTCTCAACTAAACCATATGCACAAAAACAAAGTATTGAAGTAAAACTTGGTTTAAATCAAAGCTATGTTTTGTGTAAATGCATGCAACTATTTAATATGAACATTTATGCGGTATTGTGAATATGCATACATCCAAGCCTTGAGACAGACGGATAACTATGTAAAAGTGAGTTATCAAGAGAATATGTATTCGGATTCGGTCATTCCTTTCATCCCCTTTCCCTGGGATGTCCGGAACGGGATTTGTCAAGTCCTATGGTACCACTACCTACTACCGAGCGGCATGATCGGTGTTAATGAATGTATTGTCCCATGTAAACAAACCAAATGTCATACCAAAAATGTAAGCATGTGATGAAAAACAATGTACTAAGTATGCACGCAATGGACATAAATAGCATAAAATGTAAATGTAAAACGATGTACTAAGTATGAACTAAATGGACATACATAGCATAAAATGTAATGAAATCATGTACTATAATGTACTAACGAACATAGCAGTATATGATGTGAAAACAGGAAAGCATGAAAGTAACAAGTAGGCACATGTGTTCCACCCCAAAACAGTTTGGAAAACAGTAAAAGAGGGGTCTATGTACTCACTTGAGATTGCTCAGTTGTCTAAAGATAACCACCAAGCAGTGCTAGAGATCTCGGAATCAAACGGCACCTAATATAGGTACTATGTTAAATAACCGGACCTAAATCGGAAGACTGGGTAGCATTAGGGTTTGTAAACCAAACGAGTGTAGAGACTCGTGTCATTTGGTTTAACAAAGCCTACATACTAAATGAAACTTAACCTAATTGTTTACGACCCATTACGACCCGTTTAGGTAGCTTATGCTACTTTAACGCGTCGTTCGCGTGAAACGCGTTCGGACCGCCTAACTAGTCCTATGACAAGTGTTATATGCCTAAACATGTTACATAATCAGTTATGTGACAAAAGTTTAGGTTACATATGCTTAATTACCAATTATACATGAAAAGGGTATTCTGGTAATTTACCTAAGGCATATAAACTACCTATCATACAACTATTTAAACGATGTGACCATAGGGTATAACCTCGGAAGGTTATTCCCTACCTACTATGGTCACCTAATGTATTTGGTCGGATCCTAATGATCGACCAAACTGGGTCGGGTTCGAAGGTATAGGCGATTTATTAGATCGCCTACCCTACGACCCTAGACAACGTGGTAATCAGTGGGCATAGTCCCAAGGGACTATGACCAACGTGATTACACTCACGTTGCGAAGTTCAAACGAACTTCGCATTGACCATTACTGGTCAACACTGAAAGTCAAACAAAGTTTGACTTTCTGACTCGAAAAGCAGTAAAATAAGGAAAAGAACGAAAGAATACTTACCCAGGGTCCCCGAATGCTAATCCCGATTCAAGAATCTCAGGTATGAAACAATGGTTTCAACTTAGAGCTCCTCAAATCAGAATTCTTGTGCATTTGGAGTAATGGGGGGTGGGGTATTTATAGTTTTCGGGTAACCGTTAAGATCGTTTCAAGGAAACCGTGCCTTAATCCAACCCGTACACTTGTCGGAACCTTATGGAAGCTAAATGCCATCCTTATCTTCATGACTAAGCATTTTAGAACATGTGGTGGAGGATCAAACATGTGCAAACAGGCTGTTAGAAACTCTGCATCTGGTCTGGACTTGGCTAGCGCACCGCTACACTAAAAGTGTAGCGCACCGCTAGCCAAAGTTTGGCAGAATTACACATTTGGTCCCTGAACTGTATTTAGGCCATTTTTGACACGTTTAAGGCCCGTTAACCCCATTTCAAAGCTCTAAAATGAAGTTAAAGTATAGGGAACTTAAAGTGTGTTCAAAAAAATCTCGGATGTCGGTTCGTTTGGCCGTACGAACGCGATGTTCGGTTAATTACGACGGAATGCGCATAAGCGCGAAAAACGATCCAAATGACGCGACGAATGGATTTTTCTTAAGGCGAACACTAAAATATAATGTAGTCATGCTTACATAAATTTTTAGATGTCCGGATGTATTCAGAACGTAAGTTATGCTCGAAAATGCAAACTTGTGCACTTTTTGACACTTTTAGTCCCTGAATGACACAAAAGTTTATTTTAGCATACCGAACACCTCAAAGCCTATTTCTAAGCTATGTAAAGGATATTTATGGTATGTTTAAATTATGGTCATGTTCCGGAAGGTCTGTTACAGTTCAAATTGGCATACTTTCGCAGTTTGTCAACTTTAGTCCCTGTAAGCGATTAAACTTTGATTTCACCACACCAAACCTTCCAAAACTTATATCTAAGTTATGTAAAGGTTATTTAAGGTATGTTAAGCCTATTTCACTATTCCGGAGTGTTTGTTGGATTAAACTGGTTATATTTACGCATCAGTGCGCGTATAACCTTCCAGAAAGTGATTTAAAGCTTGAAATTGAACAAGAGTTGATATGTGTAAATGATACACATATTTTTACAAATCACAAGTATGAAATACAATATTTCATTGGTTGGACATTTGTTTGACGGCCGTGGAGGCACAGGTGTTACAGTCTCCCCTACTTTAGGAAATTTCGTCCCGAAATTTATTTAGAGGAAACTTGTAAGAGTTTAAAACATGAAGTTGAAAAGATCGAACAACATTGGTTTGGGTTCTGAACTTCTAGTAACTTTAATAACATCAAGATTGCAATGTAAGAGGGATACTTATATACAAGTATATGAAGCGTCATTGGTGCGTCCACCGTACCTCCATTACATCGTTATCATTTTGTTATTGTTATCGCTATCGGTTCTTACACATAATAAATCTTACTGGGTTTCTGTGCATTGAATTCCATAATTATGTAGGCCTCCATAATTACGTAGTTCCTTGTACAGTCCGCACAGTCTATTTTATAATGTGTTGTGTAAAACCAAATGAACAACCCTGTGATGAGTGTAACTAGACCGCCATAGAGTCCTTTAGATTAAATCAATAAATGATTTAAATAGACTATCAAGGAGTCTGTTCAGCTACATCACTGGATGTCATTCTTTAACCAAATTGTGAATCAATCTTTTTGACTAGACCACTAAAGGGTCTCTTATGAATCATGGAGTAGTACTATATCAATCCAAGGGTCTTAACTATTACATAGAAGCCCATTAAGGATTTAAGGTAGTACCTTTTGAATATCCTGCTATGAATCCCTCATATGAAGATATGAAAGATCCTGCAAGGATTTGGATACAGAATATCCAGAGTAGTAAAAACACCAAAAATGCATAAAAGAAAACATGAGATGAATAAACACATAGTCACATAACCACAAAATTGTTTAACTAGAAGTTTGTTCTGCTAACAGAGTACATGTATTTAAAGCACACTAGGAATCCATCTCGTGGATTTCATTTGGTACTTTAAACATTATAAAGAATCTAACTATTAAGATAGAAAGATCTTTAAAAGAACAAAATTCGATTTCGATTATAAGGAACCGAAATGTTCGAATTTAGGTACATAAGGAATCCAATTAAGGACTCTGATTTGAATAATAATCATCCACAAGGATCTAATTGTGAGGATAAAAAGATCCCATATGGATTTAAAAGTTGGAGATGTTTTGAAACCTTGCACTGGACGTGCTTAGGTCAAAACATGATGTAAAATGCTTAAGAAGTTGAGATGCTTGATATGTCAAGGCGACATATGAAGCAGAATTTTGAAGGTTAAGTCAATGTATGAGGAAAAATATTTTTGAAAACTATGCATGGGGTTCTTTTAAGAAAAATGTGTTTAACATTTTTGAAACCTTATATATAATACTTTTTGAAATCATAAAGTAGGTGTATTAGGTAGATATATTTACAAAAATGTTTTAAAATCATGCGAGATGAATTTTGAAATTATGTATAAGGTTTTTGAAAGACATGAATGATGCTTTTCGAAATCATGCACTTGATCAGAAAATGTATTGTGTTAATATTGTCTTCAGACTATATGAAATATTTTGAAATTAGAAAGGTTGGTTTTGATAACATGGCCAATGTTTTTGAAATAACATAGACAATGCATCTAAAAAAAAATTGTTTTCAAACTATATGAAATGTTTTGAGATCATGAAGATTGTTTTGAAATACTGGTACTGTGTATGTTGAAAAGTCAAAACGTAATGGGTATGAGATTTGAAAATACCCTTAGTTATCTAACCAAGGATTTAAAGGCACAGATGTGCGAAAAGCACGATTACTCATAATGTCACTTATTTCCTGTACTTCGTTTCTTTAGAATGAAACGAGTACTTAGAACTTTCGAGGAAATTATGAGCGATCACTTGAAAGTGAGAATCACAAGAGTAGTTTGTAAGGAACATAGTTCCTTGATGTAGGTATCATAGGAAAATCCTACACATATGTAACCACAATTGTACATCAGAATCTGTGAACAACTACTTTTATTTATGAACGAGACAGATTGTTTCACAATCAAGAAAACGAAAGAAACAAAAGCATAAGATAGCAACATCTTCTACTCGGCCAACTGCTCATCCGTGGGTCAGATTTGCCTTAGCAAGCTTTGGGCAATCCCTTAGGAAATGGCCCATCTCGCCACAGTTATAGCAAAGCCCTCGTGAGAAACGAGCTTGAGCAGGAGTGTCGCCAGCTTGATTTGGTACAGCTGTAGTTGGGCAAACCCTTGCTGTATGACCTATAAGTCCACAAATCTGACATTTGCGGCACTTCACACAAGGGTGATGTGAAGGTTACATTGGTTGCACAAGAGTGCAGTTCCATTGTATGACTTCCTAGCAGGGGGTTGAGCTGGTTGGTTGGGGAAGGCTTGACCATTGTGAGCGACAATGGCGAAGTTCTGAGAAGCCTTTCGCTTCTTTGACTTCTTAGGGGGTTGTTCATCCATGGTCTTTGATTCCTCGATTGGTTTATTGGCTGATGGTGTTGTCACCTGACTAGGTCCTGCCTGTCTTGGTGACTCTTGAGTGGCTTCATCCTGGAGACGATACATGGCAGTAGCTAATTCAACAGTCTTCAGGACTACTTCGCCTATTCGCTGAGCGAATTTTTCAGTCTGCTTGGATATCTGGGCGTCATTGTGATGAAGAGACATTCTTGAAGAAAACGAAAGACAGAGGAAGAAACGAGTGAAAGGTTTTTGGAAAATCAATACCGAATGGTAACGAATGAAAATTGTGATCATTTGTTTGTTACCTAAGGCAAACAAATGAGATGGTGACAAATCAAAGTAGATAGGTCAAAAATAATGTATCGCGAAGACATGCTCGCCTATAAGTGAACACTCATCCCAAGAATTCCCAGGTAAGCACAACTGGTCTCGCGTCTGATGAGATGTATACGAAGTGCTTGCTTAGACAGAAAACCCAGAATACAGGCATTCACCCTTCCAGTTTGCACGTGTTCACATTATTTAAAACCCAAAACCTTGACAAGATTTTGAAAACTCAAAGGGGTTCAAAACCATATAATAGAGAATTCAAAACCTAATAATCAATCATCCTAGAACAGATGATTAGTTTTCAAAGCGGTTTTGAAATTTATGTTCTTGTTGTGGTTGTCACCTAAGGATAGGTGACAGTATTGTTTTATGACTAAACGCCAGTAAACTCGCGTTAGGGTCCTAGAAAGGTTATAGACTAGGTCAAAGCATTACTAATAACCTAATTCCCTATAACCATTGGCTCTGATACCATCTTTTCTGTCACACCCCGACCACGTGGAACATGCAAAACGTGGCGGAAACATCGGGGAGTGTTGTAACAGAATTAATGTTTCACAACCATGGATATTAAAGTTTCGTTTTATTGATAATAAGTGTTACAATGTCTTAACAAACAAAGAAATACAACATAATTAACTAGTCTTGCATCTTTTATTGTCACTAAAGCCCAAGTCTGCCTATGTGTATCTTGATCATCTTATGCAACAGCTCCTGAAAAACACATGTGAAAATATGGTACGTCAGCATAAAAATGCCTGTGAGATACATAGGTTTTGTGAAAATAAGATTCATGACTTACGTTTGAGAAAATATTTAGTCATGAACCTTGTTATTTGCTTTGTCTTTTAAATCATTTGAAAAACGATAATATCAGATGATAAGTATAAATAAATGTAAGGTTAAATGAATAACCAAGTAAAATATGTTTGCATAAGATAAGTTGTTTATAAATCAATGTCTTGTGAAAAGTATGTTATTTGTATAAAATGTTATATGTATCAAACTGAAATGATTCAAATAACGCTACGATATGTAATACCATACAAACACTTATATATAGGAAGTACCAGCGGCGTATCCACCATGCTTGTATCATATTACACACGCATCGTTACTTAATCACTTAATCAAACCAAACCAAACAATGTAAAATGTTCATGTCAAGATGTAAATCATGTCAAAATGTCTATGTCAAATATCCATGTCAAATGTCTATGTCAAATATCCATGTCAAATGTCTATGTCAAATCTCCATGTCAAATGTCTATGTCAAATCTCCATGTCAAATGTCTATGTCAAATATCCATGTCAAATGTCTATGTCAAAATGTCATGTATGGCAAGTGAAATGTCTCAACTAAACCATATGCACAAAAACAAAGTATTGAAGTAAAACTTGGTTTAAATCAAAGCTATGTTTTGTGTAAATGCATGCAACTATTTAATATGAACATTTATGCGGTATTGTGAATATGCATACATCCAAGCCTTGAGACAGACGGATAACTATGTAAAAGTGAGTTATCAAGAGAATATGTATTCGGATTCGGTCATTCCTTTCATCCCCTTTCCCTGGGATGTCCGGAACGGGATTTGTCAAGTCCTATGGTACCACTACCTACTACCGAGCGGCATGATCGGTGTTAATGAATGTATTGTCCCATGTAAACAAACCAAATGTCATACCAAAAATGTAAGCATGTGATGAAAAACAATGTACTAAGTATGCACGCAATGGACATAAATAGCATAAAATGTAAATGTAAAACGATGTACTAAGTATGAACTAAATGGACATACATAGCATAAAATGTAATGAAATCATGTACTATAATGTACTAACGAACATAGCAGTATATGATGTGAAAACAGGAAAGCATGAAAGTAACAAGTAGGCACATGTGTTCCACCCCAAAACAGTTTGGAAAACAGTAAAAGAGGGGTCTATGTACTCACTTGAGATTGCTCAATTGTCTAAAGATAACCACCAAGCAGTGCTAGAGATCTCGGAATCAAACGGCACCTAATATAGGTACTATGTTAAATAACCGGACCTAAATCGGAAGACTGGGTAGCATTAGGGTTTGTAAACCAAACGAGTGTAGAGACTCGTGTCATTTGGTTTAACAAAGCCTACATACTAAATGAAACTTAACCTAATTGTTTACGACCCATTACGACCCGTTTAGGTAGCTTATGCTACTTTAACGCGTCGTTCGCGTGAAACGCGTTCGGACCGCCTAACTAGTCCTATGACAAGTGTTATATGCCTAAACATGTTACATAATCAGTTATGTGACAAAAGTTTAGGTTACATATGCTTAATTACCAATTATACATGAAAAGGGTATTCTGGTAATTTACCTAAGGCATATAAACTACCTATCATACAACTATTTAAACGATGTGACCATAGGGTATAACCTCGGAAGGTTATTCCCTACCTACTATGGTCACCTAATGTATTTGGTCGGATCCTAATGATCGACCAAACTGGGTCGGGTTCGAAGGTATAGGCGATTTATTAGATCGCCTACCCTACGACCCTAGACAACGTGGTAATCAGTGGGCATAGTCCCAAGGGACTATGACCAACGTGATTACACTCACGTTGCGAAGTTCAAACGAACTTCGCATTGACCATTACTGGTCAACACTGAAAGTCAAACAAAGTTTGACTTTCTGACTCGAAAAGCAGTAAAATAAGGAAAAGAACGAAAGAATACTTACCCAGGGTCCCCGAATGCTAATCCCGATTCAAGAATCTCAGGTATGAAACAATGGTTTCAACTTAGAGCTCCTCAAATCAGAATTCTTGTGCATTTGGAGTAATGGGGGGTGGGGTATTTATAGTTTTCGGGTAACCGTTAAGATCGTTTCAAGGAAACCGTGCCTTAATCCAACCCGTACACTTGTCGGAACCTTATGGAAGCTAAATGCCATCCTTATCTTCATGACTAAGCATTTTAGAACATGTGGTGGAGGATCAAACATGTGCAAACAGGCTGTTAGAAACTCTGCATCTGGTCTGGACTTGGCTAGCGCACCGCTACACTAAAAGTGTAGCGCACCGCTAGCCAAAGTTTGGCAGAATTACACATTTGGTCCCTGAACTGTATTTAGGCCATTTTTGACACGTTTAAGGCCCGTTAACCCCATTTCAAAGCTCTAAAATGAAGTTAAAGTATAGGGAACTTAAAGTGTGTTCAAAAAAATCTCGGATGTCGGTTCGTTTGGCCGTACGAACGCGATGTTCGGTTAATTACGACGGAATGCGCATAAGCGCGAAAAACGATCCAAATGACGCGACGAATGGATTTTTCTTAAGGCGAACACTAAAATATAATGTAGTCATGCTTACATAAATTTTTAGATGTCCGGATGTATTCAGAACGTAAGTTATGCTCGAAAATGCAAACTTGTGCACTTTTTGACACTTTTAGTCCCTGAATGACACAAAAGTTTATTTTAGCATACCGAACACCTCAAAGCCTATTTCTAAGCTATGTAAAGGATATTTATGGTATGTTTAAATTATGGTCATGTTCCGGAAGGTCTGTTACAGTTCAAATTGGCATACTTTCGCAGTTTGTCAACTTTAGTCCCTGTAAGCGATTAAACTTTGATTTCACCACACCAAACCTTCCAAAACTTATATCTAAGTTATGTAAAGGTTATTTAAGGTATGTTAAGCCTATTTCACTATTCCGGAGTGTTTGTTGGATTAAACTGGTTATATTTACGCATCAGTGCGCGTATAACCTTCCAGAAAGCGATTTAAAGCTTGAAATTGAACAAGAGTTGATATGTGTAAATGATACACATATTTTTACAAATCCCAAGTATGAAATACAATATTTCATTGGTTGGACATTTGTTTGACGGCCGTGGAGGCACAGGTGTTACAGCAAATCATTAATTGATCTGTTCATAGACGCTTTCATACTGGTTTACAAATACATACTTAAAAATGTTTACAAGGTTATTCGTGCACACAGACAAACACATGAACTCGCTCAACTTTTGTTGATGTTTTCAAATTACATGTGTTTCAGAAAATTGATAGGGATCTGGCGGCGTTTCAAAGTTATCAAGATGTGTTTACAAGAAGTGATGTCATCCCATTTTGAAGGGTTTGAATGATGTATCTTATCCTAGATAAGATACATGAATCAAAGCCTTGTTTTATCTATGTCTTTTGATAAAGTCCTTTATGGAACTTAAAACATTTGGTCGGTTTATATGTTAAACTTGAAGTCTTTGGTTGGTACTAAACAATGTGGTTTGTATTATTTTGAAACTTATTAATGGATGACGACATGGTTTTATTCATATAGTTGTTTGTTATAATTGATTGCAATGATATTAAGTAAGTCACACATCATACGCTTTCGCAAAAGTCAGGGTGTGACAGTTTGGTATCAGAGCTTCGATTGTAGTGAACTAGGATTCCTTCTCGAGTCTAAACTACAATCATTAGGGTTCTCTCATGAAATATTTTTACAAAATATTTTTCATTGCATTTACAAAACGCTAAGATCCATGAAACAAACATTTTACAAAGGGAAGACAAGAAACACGAGCAAGGTCACAGACAGTGGTTTAGTTTGCATGGGGTAGACTTGATAAGTTAGAAAAGACTCACGTAGGAGTGACATGGATACATGTTAAAGTGATGCCTGTCTTTGTTTACATACACCGAGCAATAGTGGTTAACATATATGCACATGCCATGATTATTATGTTACAGGTACCTATGTCTTCCTCTGAGAGCGGATTGTCGGACGCTTATGATCCTACGGCCATCGTTTCAGACGAGGAGATCGCACCAGAGCCGGAGCTCTTCACATCCGATGTAGAGAGCGATCCAGAGATGTTGTCTGATGATGAGGATGATTTTCAGCCCTTCGCATTACCGGACTTTAGAGATGACGCACCTATAGCTGATGGCATTCCTGTTGAGGACGTTTTTGAGTTTCCTGCTCCTATCCACGACCACCTCATCATCGGTCACCCTGATGGTGAGCATATTGTCGCACCTATCCTGGATGCTGTTCCTTTAGTGGTCATTCCCCCAGAGGATTGGCCCTTCGATGATCTTTTTGACGATGGCGTTGACTTGTTTTTGGATGGTCCCCCAGCGGATGCTCAGGGTGATGGGGAGGATAACGATGTTTTCGTGCTGGATGTGCCCCCTCCTGTCATACCTGTTATTGAGATATCTTCCGACTCTAGCTTGCACTCAGTTGCAGACTCCTTTGAGTCTGTGATTTCATCGGCCCTGCGGGCTGCAGGACTTCAGCTGTATGCCACCGACCTAGATGACGACGATGCGATGTCTGCTGCACCGTCATCTCCCGTTCGAGTCCCAACACCTTCTCACGTCCCAGAGCACATTCTTGAACCAGACCCAGTTCCATTTGGTTTACCCGATATTGCACCACTCATACCTGAGCCTGTTACAGCCCCGTTTGACCTTCCACCTGTTGATCCATTCTTCCTACCGCCTCCACCTGCTAACGTTGCTCCCCTACTTCCTTTTGTGTCCGATGCTCATCGTACCGATCTTCCGATCGTATTTCTACAGGAGATCCCAGCTCCCCGACCAGGGGAAGGCACCTCGGGACAGCCCCCGAGTTTTGATCCTTTTGTTTCAGCAGATTTTCCTCCTATCCCTCACTATACACCATTAACACCAGCTTCATTGGATGAGCCTTTCAGGTGGTCCCCACCTGTCACACCCCCAAAACCCACAAGCGTAGTATCACCGCATGGAGGCGTGACTGACCAGGATCCAGCCACCAATCATATTGAACAACGTAATTAAGTAAATAAAACCAACCACAATAAAATTGGTGAGCAAAAGAAAGTAACCAACTTTAAGTTAACAGCGAAAGCATAAATTGTAAAACCAAAACATAAGTTCAATAAGTTCATAAAGTTAACATGGCACAGAACGCTCCATGTCCCACAACGACTCCTCCTGCTCGTGCAAGCTCCATAAATACCTAACGACCTGCAAGGCATGTAACAGGGAGTCAACAACAAAGTTGAGCGAGTTCACAGTTGGTTGTTTAGTTTTAGAGTTTGTTTTGGAAACCATAAGTTGTTTCGTAAACCACGAGTTAACCAGTATCTTTATTTTTCCCCAAACCATATCCATAATCAGTGGGGGTTTCCCCATGTGAACCACTAGACCGTTACCATATCGACTACTGACAAAAATAAGTTGTGCCCTAAGTCAATGTCTATCATCATTGACTGTTTGCCATGATCCATTAGTACACGCCCGTCCTACCGGCACGGTGTGAGGTTTGTCAAACCCTAATAGCGCTATTAACTAATGACCCGCTCGCCATCGGCCTCGGCGGCACAAAGGTGAGCCGAGAGGGAGAGAGAGAGAGGTTGAGGGAGCGGAGTGGTGAAGTAAGGTGTGAGATATGAAATGATTTGGAGATCACTTGAACCATTCTTATAAGCATCTTTCAATATTTTGTTCAAGTAAGCAAGCAAGATCTATATAAAATATGAGATAATATCTAGTGGGATTTGGGTGATCTTGGGTGGGTCCCTTGGACCGTAAATGGTGAAGGGGAGGGGGGTTAAGTGAAACTTTTGATGGTAAGTAGGTAAATAATAGTTCAATTCTAAGTATAAGGTTACATGTTTTAGTTAGTAGATATCTAGTGGGTGTTATGGTGTTCGGGGACCATAACTAGTCAAGAAATAATTAAACAATGTTTCTAGCAATATTTTGGTGTTCCGGGTAATGTCCGGTTGTTCGGTTAGATACCGGTTCGTTAAAGTGCTAAGTTATTCCGTATAGTGTCTTTTATGTAACTATTTGTAACACTTTTAATTCCCAACACTTACGAACACATTCAGGACCATTTAGTCAATTTTCTGCACAATCATTAAGCACAATTTAATATTAATTAATCGTACGGATACATGTAATTATGAGGGTTGTCACATTCTCCCCCTGTTAAGAAAATTTCGTCCCGAAATTTACCACATGGTTACTGAGGAAACTAGTTAAGTTGCATTGTTTCCTGGTTTTTCGGGGGTGTCACATCATCCCCCCGTTGGTTTGGAATTTCATCCCGAAATTCCGCAGTAGCTTCAGCCTCAGTAGTGGTTGCACTTTTCTCAAACAACTGGGGATACTTGTGTTTTATTTGGTCTTCTCATTCCCAGGTATACTCCGGGCCACGACGGGAGTTCCAACGAACTCGAACAAGAGGTATTCTGGTATGCTTGAGAACCTTAACATCTCGATCGGTAATCTCTACTGGTTCCTCGACGAATCGCAGCTGATCGTCGATAGTGAGCTCCTTGAGAGGAACTATGAGGGTCTCATCTGACAGACACTTCTTCAGATTCGACACATGGAATACGTTGTGAACTTCGCTGAGTTCTGCAGGTAGATTCAACTTGTAAGCGACTTTGCCAATTTTCTCAATGATTTCGAACTGTCCGACATAACGCGGATTGAGTTTGCCTCGTTTGCCAAAACAAACTACACCTTTCCAAGGTGAGACTTTGAGTAGCACTCGATCCCCAACCTGGAACTCGAGTGGTTTCCTGCGCTTATCAGCGTAGCTTTTCTGACAGTCACGAGCTACCGCCGTTCGTTGTCATATCTGAGCAATCCTCTCAGTCGTGTCTACCACAAGTTCTGGGCCTGTGATTTGGCTGTCACCAACTTCTGCCCAACAAAGAGGTGATCGGCATTTACGTCCGTACAATGCCTCAAACGGAGCGGCCTGGATACTGGTGTGGTAGCTGTTATTATATGAAAACTCCACAAACGGGAGGTGTTTTTCCCAGCCATTACCAAAGTCGATTACACATGCCCTAAGCATGTCTTCAAGGGTTTGGATGGTGCGTTCAGATTGCCCATCCGTCTGTGGATGATATGCTGTGCTCATGTCTAATCGAGAACCAAAGGACTTGTGCATAGCTTGCCACAATTCAGATGTAAAACGTGAGTCACGATCAGAAATGATGGAGGTTGGCACTCCGTTCCTTGACACTACTTCCTTTAGGTAGACGTCTGCTAGAGTAGAAAACTTATCCGTTTCCTTGATAGCCAAGAAGTGTGCAGACTTAGTCAATCGATCCACTATCACCCAAATAGTGTCATTTCCGCGTTGAGATCTAGGCAGGCCAGTAACGAAATCCATGGAAATTTGCTCCTATTTCCATGTCGGGATCTCTGGTTATTGGAGTAGGCCTGATGGTTTCTGATATTCGACCTTGACCCTAGCACAAGTCAAGCATTTACTGACGTAGGTTGCTATGTTGGCTTTCATGCTAGGCCACCAGTATGTGGTCTTGAGATCGTGGTACATCTTATCCGAACCAGGATGTACTGAGTAACGATACTTATGCGCTTCATTCATCACAAGCTCGCGTAAGTTTCCATAAAGTGGGACCCAAATGCGCCCTGTTACATAGTAGGCGCCGTCTTCCTTTTGTTCTAATCGCTTCCTCGATCCTCGTAAGGACTCAGCCCTGATGTTCTCTGCTTTCAACGCTTCAACCTGAGCATCTCGTATCTGGGTAGGGAGACTAGATTGGATGGTAAGTTGTAACGCTCGCACACGTTTAGGTGTAGTATCCTTTCGACTGAGGGCGTCAGCCACAACATGGGCTTTGCCCGGATGGTACTTGATCGCACATTCGTAATCATTCAAGAGCTCGACCCATCGACGTTGTCGCATGTTTAACTCCTTTTGCTTGAAGATATGCTCGAGATTCCTGTGATCGGTATAAATAGTGCACTTGGTACTATACTAGGTAATGTCTCCATATCTTAAGCGCGAAAACAACAGCTCCCAGTTCCAGATCGTGGGTATTGTAATTTATTTCGTGGACCTTAAGCTGGCGTGATGTGTAGGCAATGACCTTGTCACGTTGCATCAACACGCAACCAAGTCCTTGGATGGAAGAGTTGCAATAAACCACGAAATCGTCCGTGCCTTCAGGCAGTGAGAGAATTGGTGCGCTACAAAGTCTATCTTTTAAGTGCTGTAATGCAGATTCCTGTGCATCACCCCAACGATAGGTGACACCCTTTTGAGTCAGTGAAGTGAGAGGTTGTGCAATCTTTGAGGAATCCTTGATAAACCTTTTGTAATATCCTGCCAAGCCCAAGAATTGGCGGATTTCTGTTGGTGTACGGGGTGTAGGCCAGTTCTTGATCGAGTCAACCTTGGATGGATCAACATGAATCCCATCCTTGTTTGTCACGTGGCCTAGAAAGTGGACTTCGCGAAGCCAGAAGTCACATTTCGAAAATTTGGCATACAACTGCTCTGTTCGAAGAAGTTCCAAAATAAGCCTCAGGTGTTGCTCGTGTTCTTCCTGACTCTTCGAATAGATCAGGATGTCATCGATGAAAACTATGACAAACTTATCCAGGTAAGGTTTGCACACTCGGTTCATGAGATCCATGAAGACCGCAGGTGCATTCGTCAATCCGAAAGGCATAACTAAAAACTCGTAATGCCCATAACGAGTCCTGAATGTTGTTTTAGAGATATCCTCGTCTCGGACTCTCAGTTGATGGTAACCTGACCTCAAGTCAATCTTGGAATAGAAACTCGACCCTTGCAACTGGTCGAATAAGTCATCAATGCGTGGAAGAGGATAACGATTCTTCACGGTCACCTTGTTGAGTTCGCGGTAGTCAATACACATTCTGAAGGTACCGTCTTTCTTCTTCACAAATAACACTGGAGCTCCCCAAGGCGAAGAGCTAGGGAGAATAAAACCCTTGTCCAAGAGCTCTTGTAGTTACGAGGACAATTCTTCAAGTTCTGATGGAGCTAGACGATAAGGTGCACGAGCTATTGGTGCTGCTCCAGGAGCTAGCTCGATTTGAAACTCGACTTGTCGATGAGGCGGAAGACCAGGTAATTCTTCAGGAAATACCTCAGGAAAGTTGCGCACAATAGGAATGTCTTCTATCTTCTTTTCCTTTGAAGATGTATCAGAAACGAGGGATAGAATAGCAGTGTGGCCCTTTCGCAACCACTTCTGGGCCTTAAGGAAAGAGATGATGCCCACAACAGCACCACTCTTGTCGCCACGAATCACGAGGGGTTCTTCACCAGAACGAGGGATGCGGACAATCTTCTCGTTGCAAAGAATTTCCGCTTGCTGATGAGATAACCAATCAATCCCAATAACAACGTCGAAACTACCCAGAACGATAGGAATAAGATCGATAGAGAAGGTCTGACCAGCTAAGACGAGGTTACAACCCTTAACTATGTGTATGGCCTCGAGACTTTTACCATTTGCTAGCTCTACGGTGTGTTTGGTGTTCAAAAGTGTTGGAGTGCGCTTAAGCATTTGACTAACTTTTAAGGACACATAACTAGTATCGGCACCCGAATCGAATAAAATAGTAACAAAGAAATCATCCAGAAGAAACTTACCCATCACAACGTTGGGATCGTTCCTCGTGTCACCCTGACCCAGCATGAAAACACGTCCCCTGGCTCCATTGCCATCATTGTTTCCCCCATTATTGTTTCCGTTCCCCTGATTGTTGTTGTTGTTCTGTTTCTGGTTCAACTTGGGGCAGTTTCTCTTGAAGTGACCTTCAGCACCACACTGATAACATCCCCTGTTACCCTGCTGTTGCTGCTACTGATTCTGTGGGGCTTGTGGCTGCTGTTGACGATTCTGATTCGCAGGACGTGAGCTCCTGCAATCCTTGGCTTCATGACCCAGCTTGTTACATCTCTGACAATGACCCTTGTTGCACTGCCCGCTGTGGTGCAAATTACATCGGTTGCACTTAGGGTGATTTCCCCTGTATCCACCCTGACCTTGATTCCCAGAAGACTGCTGACTGGGGCTCCTGTACTCATCTGTCTTTCTTCTGCTGGGACTGAGACTGAACTGAAGTAGAACCCTTGCCCGAATTTCCATCCCACTTGCGCTTGTTATCACTGGGAGCATCAGAAGTAGTAGTAGCGCTAATACGCTTGGGCAACTTGTTCTGCTCAACTGCCTGATCAATGAGACGATGAGCCAACCGGATGATTTGCTGAATGGTGCCAAGATTAGCTGAGGTCACGTGGCTTTGAATTTCTGGCACTAAACCCTTAAGGTACAGTTCAATACGCTTGATAGGAGGATCCACCATAGTAGGACACAAGATAGCTAATTCGTTCGATCTCTTTATGTATGCCTCGATTTCAGACCCCGTCATCTTCAAATTGAAAAATTCCACCTCTAGCTTGTGGATGTCGTCACGACTACAGGACTCTTCTTTGATCAAATCTTTGAAGTCGTTCCATGGGGTGGCATTAGCAACCGCCAGCCCTAGCAGTTGAACCTGTGCTTTCCACCAGGTTAACGCAGCACATTCGAGTGTTCCAGTAGCAAATTTCACCCTACGAGCTTCAGGGCATTCACACATCTCAAAAACAGACTCAATCTTCTCGAACCGGTGAAGAAGACCTACAGCGCTTTCTGTGCCGCTGAAAGTACTAGGTCGGCAATCCACGAATGTTTTGAACGTACATATGGGAGGCTAAGCATGTTGACCTGTGGCGCGAGAATAAAAGACAAGGTTAAGCACAAGAGTTGGTTCGCGGGGGTAGGATCTAAACGTCCTAAGATGGGTTGATATGGCAGGTTATACCTCCTACAGGGACAGCTGCGAGTGCCTCAGCCACTCGTTCGTTGATTAGAGCCGTCAGCTGGGCTTGAGTTAGGTTCAGTCGTCCACTCATGATCTTCATATCAAAGGAAACATGAGTGAGCAAGGTGTCAAAAAAGTGCGATGACAGAAGAGAGTAAGCACACATGTGTTTCAAACAATAGTTGCTACATTTATCTAAGCATACCATGAACAATGTACTATGTAACTAACAGGTAGGTAATATAAACATAAACCACATCGCCTAGAATGTTGAGTCTTGCACGTGGAGCGAAGCGTCGTTGTGGATCGTTGAGCACTGTACAGGTTATAGTCTGGTTTTGTCAAAAAGATTTTCTCTTTTTAAAACCAAGTTCACTATAACCAATGGCTCTGATACCAATCTGTCACACCCCCAAAACCCACAAGCGGAGTATCACCGCATGGAGGCGTGACTGACCAGGATCCAGCCACCAATCATATTGAACAACGTAATTAAGTAAATAAAACCAACCATAATAAAATTGGTGACCAAAAGAAAGTAACCAACTTTAAGTTAACAGCAGAAGCATAAATTGTAAAACCAAAACATAAGTTCAATAAGTTCATAAAGTTAACATGGCACAGAACGGTCCATGTCCCACAACGACTCCTCCTGCTCGTGCAAGCTCCATAAATACCTAACGACCTGCAATGCATGTAACAGGGAGTCAACAACAAAGTTGAGCGAGTTCACAGCTGGTTGTTTAGTTTTAGAGTTTGTTTTGGAAACCATAAGTTGTTTCGTAAACCACGAGTTAACCAGTATCTTTATTTTTCCCCAAACCATATCCATAATCAGTGGGGGTTTCCCCATGTGAACCACTAGACCGTTACCATATCGACTACTGACAAAAATAAGTTGTGCCCTAAGTCAATGTCTATCATCATTGACTATTTGCCATGATCCATTAGTACATGGCCGTCCTACCGGCATGGTGTGAGGTTTGTCAAACCCTAATAGCGCTATTAACTAATGACCCGCTCGCCATCGGCCTCGGCGATTAAGTCGATATAAAATGAGGGACTTAATGATATAGTTTTGTCTAGTAAGTTTAAGGTTGTTGTCCTACACAAGGAGGACGAACGTACGTACGTATTCTACCCAAGGAGAATACGCAGGATTAATATTGGCATCCTACCCATGGAGGATGGCGGTACATATCCTACCTAAGGAGGATATGCAGGTTCCATTTTAGTTCTTTAACCCATTCCCAACCACCGGGAATCCCATGCCTTAGAAGGAGTGTGAACTCACCTTGGGTTGCTCGGTTGAACTCTTAAAATAGCTAACGGTCAGGGTTGGTCAATCATGTCCTAATATGATTACCATTTAGTTTGTTAATAGTTTTAAATAAAACACAAAGTTCCTACACGCATCTATCACATAGCACGCACTCACGTTGACATTTCACGCCCATATAAACATCCCATCTATACCCATTCAAAAGCAAACATACGATATTGCACATAATACTTTCATTGACATATAACAAGTTAGATCATTCTCAGATAACCTAACCGACATTTAGACATGCAAATCACTAGTTATATTGTTTCAGCTTGAACATCCAAAACTGGACTGTTTTCGGGTATTTTAATAAGATAGTTAACTTATTCCAAAAATTCCCAAACTTTTACAGAATGTTCTAAACAATCCAAATATTAACGTGTAAAAATCTCGGGATCTAGTTCTTTACCCATTCTTTTATAAAAATCATTTACCAGGCTGCAATCAGATTCGTCACTTTCTGACTGCAGTCAACGGAAAAATTCATTTAAAATTCATCGTAAGTCCAATTGACGAAATTCAAGTGGGAGAATTACAATGACATCAGTGGTCATCTACAGTACAAATTTCATGAGCTAATTCTACACAAATTTCAAGTTATGACGAAAAATATAACACACATTTTCTGCAGTAAAAACGCAGCTTTTGCTGCTGTGAAAAACACCCCTTTAAAAATAGCAAACCACCTCAAAAAAATATGATTCCAGTGCCATTTGAAGCGTTTTTCGAAATAACACGTTATAGACTCAAGAAAATGAATTTTTCATTAAGTTATGACCCGGTTACAGCCAACTGAAGTTGGCTGTAAACACCGAACAGTTTTCTGTTTTCACATACCCTTTTATAAAACAAGTTTCTGGGTTTCTTTATCATGTTCAGCAACTGAATAAATTCTTTCGTACCATCCTTAGCAGTTGTATGCTACTTTCTAACAGATTCATCATACCGAACAATCAAGATCATGCATGTATTTAACAACATTATTTTAACAAGATTTCATCATCTTTAAGTTTCATGTTCATGATTCTTGTTTAAGTCTTTTAGTGTTCTTGTTCTTTATAACAATGTATATCTTTTTAACTAACAAAAAGAGAAATAAAAGCTAGTAACAAAAAGCTTACAACTAGCTCAAAGGCTAGGGAAGATCTCAAGAGAAAATGATGAAGAAAATGGTGGATGAAAGCAATGTATGAAGTTCCTTCAAGTTCTTCAAGCTTCAATCTTCACAAGGCATCTTCTAATACTTGAATGGAGCTTGAAAGTGGATGGATATGGTGGTTGTATGGTGGTGGTGGTGGCGGCACAAAGGTGAGCCGAGAGGGAGAGAGAGAGAGGTTGAGGGAGTGGAGTGGTGAAGTAAGGTGTGAGATATGAAATGATTTGGAGATCACTTGAACCATTCTTATAATCATCTTTCAATATTTTGTTCAAGTAAGCAAGCAAGATCTATATAAAATATGAGATAATATCTACTGGGACTTGGGTGGGTCCCTTGGACCGTAAATGGTGAAGGGGGGGGGGGGGGGGTTAAGTGAAACTTTTGATGGTAAGTAGGTAAATAATAGTTCAATTCTAAGTATAAGGTTACATGTTTTAGTTAGTAGATATCTAGTGGGTGTTATGGTGTTCAGGGACCATAACTAGTCAAGAAATAATTAAACAATGTTTCTAGCAATATTTTGGTGTTCCGGGTAATGTCCGGTTGTTCGGTTAGATACCGGTTCGTTAAAGTGCTAAGTTATTCCGTATAGTGTCTTTTATGTAACATTTGTAACTCTTTTAATTCCCAACACTTAGGAAAACATTCAGGACCATTTAGTCAATTTTCTACACAATCATTAAGCATAATTTAATATTAATTAATCGTACGGATACATGTAATTATGAGGGTTGTCACACCACCCTACTCTATGCCTATCTCTGACCCATATCATCCCTCGCATCACGCCGGCTACACTCGTGATGATTTGCTTTTGTCCTTACAGTTATAGTTCGAGATTTTGAGTCATAGAGTTCTCGAGCTGGAGTTCGGTGAGGGTGCTAGACGGTCACCATTTCCCCTACATCCTACTTCTGTCCCTCCACCCTCATCATCAGCTTCATTCGTACCTCCACCTGCTACGCCTCCCGCTATTTCGGGCTTTGATGCTCGCTTCCTTACCGTTGAGCAGCAGATTAGCTTTTTGATTCGGCGTGTTCATGAGCTCGAGGAGGAGCTCGTCCATGTTCGCAGTTTACTCTTTTTCCCTCCTCCTCCTCCTCCGCCATCAGCATAGTAGGTTTTTGGTCTTACGCAGGTACCCTGCTTTTGGTGAGAATGCTACAATTGAGCCGAGATTGTGAAGATAGGAAGACCACTTTTGATTATTGCTTTTGTATATTGACAGACTTATTTGACAAAGGTAGTGTAACCCTATGTCTCTTTTGATATGATACAGTGTGAAAACAATGTAACTTGTGGTTGGTCATTAATGAAAGCTCAATAGTCGTGTTTTCATTAAACACATTGTTGGTTTACATGTTCGTGTGATGATTATGTTATTATATGGTTGGTTGTTGTGATGATTATTTATGATATATTATATACGCCTCCTAGATAGTTATTTACCGAATAAGGCCTAACTCATCCGAATCTCCTTACTAGAAGAAGGATGCCGCCTCGAAGAGATACCGATACCAACAACCCGCTGCCAAGGATTGAGGCTGAGCTGCAAGAACGCATATCACTAGCTATTGCTCAGCACAAGGCCCTCTGCTCCGAACATAGCGGTGGTACCTCTAGGAATAACCCCCTAACCGGTAATGTTAAGTCACCTTAGACACATTACAACTCGATTGGATATTTCCAAATGTGCTTTGCCAATTCTTACTGTGAATCGTGTTGCTTATGTTACAGGTTGTACCTACAAACAATTCTTGGACTGCAAGCCCCTTAATTTAGATGGCACTAGGGGTGCTGTCGCTTTCGTACGCTGGGTGGAGAAAACTGACTCTGTATTGAGGATGAGCAAATGTGCTCCGGAACAAAGAGTTACGTACATTTCTGGGTTATTCCTGGACGGAGCGCTTTCGTGGTGGAACCTCCAAGTTCAGACATTGGGCGAGGCTGCGGCATACGCATTAACATGGAATGAACTGAAAGAGTTAATGCCCAAAAAGTACTGCTCACGGGCGGAAATTCAGAAGCTTGAGACAGAATTCTGGAACTTAAAAATAGACGTTCCGAAGGTAGTAGAGTACATTCAGAGATTTCACGATTTGTCAAGGGTTGTTCCTTATCTGGTGGAGCCAGAATTCAAAAGGATTGAGCGTTTTATCTGGGGACTGGCACCTCAGATTTTGAGCATGATTACAACTTCCAAGACTCCGACTATTGCTGAGGCTATTGATCTAAGTGTGGCGCTCACTAAGGAAGCAGTTCGGTTGGGAAAGTTTTCTATCTCTGAAATGAAAAAGAAGGAGACTCATGTAGAGTCATCGGGTGATACTAAAAGGAAGTTTACTAATTTCAAGAAGAGCACTCGAGCAAACAACAATAACACTCCCAACAAGCGTAGAGACTCCAACTCGCCGGCCGAGGTCAGGACTGGCGCAACAAACACCGAACCCAAAGGAAAAGGGTATGTGGGCACCCTACCCAAGTGTGACATCTATCAGCATCATCATACGGGAAGGTGCAGGTATGGGAGATGTGAGAATTGTGGCAAGGTGGGGCATGCCAGGGAGGCATGCTGGTATGGTGCTGGACGTGGAAATGGAGGACAAGGTGGTAATGGAAACCGTGGTGGAAATGGAAATTAGACTGGAAATCGAAACCTGGGAGGAAATGGTAATTTTGGGGGAAACGGGAATCGTGGTGGTTATGGGAACCAGGCTGGTAATGGTAATCGTGGAGGAAACAATAACAACAACAATCAGGGAGGAAACAGAAATGACAATGGACATGGCCAGGGTTTCTTTGGTTGCGGTGATATGGGGCACTTTAAGTGGGACTGCCCTAAAAATAATCAAGCTCGTGGAAGGGTGTTCACCATTGGAGCCAGGGAAGCACGCCAGGATCCAAACGTGGTTACTGGTACGTTCTTTATTCATCAACGTTATGCATCTGTGTTGTTTGATACTGGTGCCGGTTTTAGCTTCGTGTCCATAGACTTTAAGAATATACTTGGTTTAGTTGCGAGTAAGCTATACGTACCATATTCGATAGAGCTGGCTAATGGAAAGTTAGTAGAGGCGAATGAGGTGGTTAAGGGTTGCATTTTGGAATTGGGAGAGCGCGAATTTTCTATCAATCTTCTACCCGTGGATTTGGGAAGTTTCGATGTCGTTGTTGGAATGGATTGGTTGTCTAACAACCGTGCAGAGATAGTTTGTCATGAGAAGATCATTCGCATTCCGTTGGCGAATGAGGAGACGATCGTGATTCATGGAGAGAAGCATGATACGCCTTTGCGGATTATCAACTGTATGAAAGCAAAGAAGTGTCTGCGAAAAAGATGTGTTGCCTTCTTAGCTCATGTAGTGGATAAGGAAGCCGAAGAACCAAAGCTTGAAGATATCCTTGTGGTAAGGGAATATCCGGAGGTCTTCCCCGAAGACTTGCCAGGATTACCTCCGCAGAGACAAGTCGAGTTCCACATTGACCTGGTTCCAGGCGCCGCGCCTGTAGCCAAGGCACCTTATCGACTTGCGCTATCCGGGATGCAAGAGTTATTCACACAACTTCAGGAGTTATTGGACAAGGGATTCATAAGGCCGAGCTTCTCGCCTTGGGGAGCTCCAATATTGTTCGTTAAGAAGAAGGATGGTAGCTTTCGAATGTGTATCGACTATCGGGAACTGATGTAACGCCCTGCGTTTTCATACTTTCCATATTTAGAAACCATTGCTTGAAATTCTATTTTTTGGAAATCTTGTATTCCTTGTAATCGTATTTCGTTGTATCATTGTAAAATCCGAGACTTTGTTCGTAATGAAACGAATCTTTTATACATCGTTTATACATGTTTATACATTGATACGTGCACTCGATTGATACATGGTTCGTAATTCGTATAAACGTAAGCTTAACTCGTAAACAATGATCGTGTATTCGTAATCCTTAAATCTTCATACATTTAAACACTTAGTTATTCGATTATAAGATTAAGTTGTATGTTTTTTTTCACTTGATCATACCAAACTATAAACCATACATACTTGTTATATTTCATGTGTTATACACACCTATGTTATCACACTTTTTGCTAAATTAAAACATGTCATTTATGCATTTTGGACCTTGTTACAAGTTACATACATACTAGACACCATGTAACACTTTATTAAACATCAAATATATACCTTATAATGTAAAAATAAAATAAAATAAAAATTATAGGGCTGTTAACAGCCTTGCATCAACCCACTTAATTTCCTTGTTTTGAGTTATTTAGCCCACTAAACACTTTCAAAGCCCAGCCCAATGAAACCCTAATCCATCCCCTATATAACCCAAGCCTCCTCCAAGCATTTTTCATTTTCTAAACACTCTCCATTCACTCTCAAACACTCCAAACCGTAGCTGATTGCAGAAGTTCGGGCAGATTTATACCACTTCACTAAAGTGAGCATAACTCACTCAATTCTTATCTGATTCACTCGATTCTTTTTCCTACTACTTTGTATTGACCTTAGCTACATTTCCATGGGTTTTCCCTAGAAAACCAGAGCCTGGAACGTTGCCAAAAGGGCTCCAAAGTGGACTGATTTTTCTATTCTTGTTTCAAACTTTGATAAACTTGAACATCGATGTCGGTACCGGTGTTGTTTTCATTGTTTTCGGATGATGTAAAGCACACGTTAGTTTGTATACCGAGCGAGTGTATGTATCGCGCAAGTACTGTAACGAATCGAACCAATACCCATCGAATGCTCGCGGTCACATATCGCCACAACGCGCGGAGAAATACTCCAGGGGCGGACCTAACTAACAAACATCGGGTTCCCAGGAACCCATTCGGTTTTTAATTTTTAGTGTAAATGTATATAACAAACTGAAAAGGAACCCATAAGTAAAATATAAAAGGAACCCATAAACAAAAAACTTTGGTTCTCCACTGGTTAAGTCCGCGTTATTCTTCTGAGGAAACTCATCTCAAACCTATGTCCTTATGCTTATAACCACTTCTATGGTTAGTTAGGCTTAAAAACAAGGTTGAGACATTCAAAATCAGAGGTATAAACCTCACAAACTTTCTGTTTTGTTCAAGGGTTTTAACCTATAAGTGATGTTCAAGTTCAAGACTTGATGATTGTGTGATTTAGGATTAGCTTGGGCTAATGTCACGGCCCCAGCCCCGGTTTGACCCGGTCAGGAGCCGCGGGACAGGAACCCGTGGTATTTAATTGATGCAACAGCGGAAGATTTACAGGATCTTTTAAACTCGAAAATGCCCGATTATTTTATTTCATAATTCGGGATAAACCCCGTAATTTACAATAGAGGAATTTCATAAGTAAATTCCCTGATTTATAAAACATGTTTATTCGTTTTAACTGAGCCACCTCTTCAAGCTTGTTAGTGCTCCGTAGCACGTTTTCCTTGATTTACAGCAGGTCGCCTGAAACATGTTTTAAAATTATTTTATCAGCGGGGAAATGCTGGCGAGTCATTCAAGTATGTAAAACGACACAGTAGTTATCAATTACAACATAAGAGCGATTACAATGGCTTCTATCTTATTTTTATCTGGCGCCGTGTCACCTGGTGACGATGGTCATACCACTATTGGGTCTTCCCCCAAGTAGTGATGATTATCACTGTTAGGATTTATTTGCCTAACCGTGAGAAATTAGTAATGTGCACAATACCCCAATTAGCCAGTGATTCAAGATAACCACGACTTAATCCCTGTAATTATAACATTTGAAAATGATTGGAGTATTGTAAAATACTGTTGGTAAAAAGTGAATGACTCACTTTGCAGATTTAAACGGGCAGAGTTTAGCCTACTGATTAGCCTTGTAACCTAATTTAAATAACAATGCACACGAACTAGGTCAGTAACTAATACAGCATTTACGATAACTCATGAGATTAAAACCCTTACAACGAATGACAAAGTGCAACACTTAAACATCCATCGGATTCGCAACGAATGACAGAGTTCAATACTTAAACATCCACCGTTTTCACGACGAATGACAAAGTATACCCCGAGTTCGGGTGGCACTCAAACATCCTGTCGGATTCACGACTAATAACAATGGATAGCCCGAAGTTGGGCAGCACTTAAACATCCTGTCGGATAGTTTCAATTGATCGGATATTGAATCGTAGCAGCGATCGAGTTAATACCCGGTATCGTAGCAGCGCCTCACTATTACAAAAGCAAATTTCGAATTTGAGCAGCCAAACTTCGTTTTTTGAAAGTTGATTTCGACAACAGTGGACTGCTCATGGCCATTCCTATTTATAGGTGAAATATGGGTCTCACGCGGCCCGCGTGAGCCCATCCTTAATCCTTACGCGGCCCGCGAGGGCCAGCTATACGTAGACTAGGGCTAGCGTGTCACACATAGGCCTGCCACATGTGCGACGCGTGGCCCGTCAATGCTTATCCGGTCAACCACACTTTGACGCGGCCCGTGTAAGTTTACCTTAAGGTTTACGTGGCCCGCCTGAAACCAAAAATCTGTTTTTCTTGATTTTTTATATGGATTAGGGTTTCAGGGGTTCGGGTTCGTACTTACGGGTCAATTTGGGACATTTTTGAGAGTCCTTACATCCTCCCCACCTTATTTAAAATCTCGTCCTCGAGATTTACTGAAATAAGTGAGGATATTTCCGTTTCATCTCTGATTCCAGCTCCCAAGTATATTCGGGTCCTCTTTTTGAATCCCACTTGACTTTAACTAGTACTAATCTTTTGTGTTTGAGAAACTTGATCTTTCTGTCTTCTATTTGTAGTGGCTTCTCTACAAATTTTAACTTTTCGTTTACCTCTATATGTTGAAGAGGTACTACCAAAGATTCGTCAGATAGACATTTCTTGAGGTTGGATACATGAAATACGTCATGTACCCCCGTTAGCTCCTCTGGTAGTTGTAAGCGATAAGCAACTAGTCCTATACGTTGGATTACTGGAAATGGTCCTATGTATCTTGGACTTAGCTTTCCTTTCTTACCGAACCGAACTACTCTTTTCCAAGGAGAGACCTTTAAAAATACATTGTCTCCAACTTGGAATTTTAACGGCTTGCGCCTATTGTCTGCATAACTTTTCTGGCGATCTCGAGCCGTCTTTAGTCTTTCCTTGATTTGAGTAATCTTGTCGGTAGTTTCTTGCACAATCTCCGGACCTGATAATTTCCTTTCTCCTATTTCTGCCCAACAATCTGGAGTTCTACACTTCCGTCCGTATAGTGCTTCGAATGGGGCAGCTTCAATGCTTGAATGATAACTATTATTATAGGAGAATTCAATTAAGGGTAGGTGGTCATCCCAGTTTCCACCAAAATCTATTACACATGCCCTAAGCATGTCTTCCAGAGTTTGGATCATCCTTTCACTTTGTCCATCTGTTTGAGGATGGTATGCAGTGCTTAATTTTAGTCGAGTTCCCATTGCTTCTTGGAAACTTGTCCAGAAATGGGAAGTAAAACGACTATCCCTATCCGATACAATGGAGAGTGGGACTCTATGTAAGGATACTACTTCATCTATATATAACTTTGCCAACCTTTCCATGCTAAAGGTTTCTTTCATGGGTAGAAAATGAGCTGATTTGGTTAATCGATCCACAATTACCCAAATTGCATCATTACCTTTTCTGGTTTTGGGTAACTTAGTAACGAAATCCATTGTTATGAGTTCCTATTTCCATACTGGCATTTCTAATTGTTGTAGTAGACCTGAAGGTTTCGGGTGTTCTGCCTTAACTTGTGAACAAGTAAGACACTTAGAAACATATCTAGCTATGTCCTTTTTCATTCCTATCCGCCAGAAGTTATTCCTTAAATCTTGATACATTTTATTGTTACCAGGATGCATGGTATACCTAGATTTATGGGCTTCTTCTAAAATCTTATTTCTTAATTCTCCCTGCTTAGGTACCCAAATTTGTTTCTTATCGAATCTCCAAATTCCATCAGTTCCCTGTTCTAACTCCTTTGTTCTTCCTTTCATTCCTTCAGCATCATTCTTGATTGTTGTTTCTTGAATATTCTTCAGTTGTTCCATTAAGTCTAATTGTAAACTTAATCTAAGAGCACGAACTCGTCGTTGTTTCTCATGATACTTACGACTTAAGGCATCAGCAACTACGTTTGCTTTTCCTTCATGATATTGAATATCACAGTCGTAGTCACTTAGGATTTCCATCCATCTCCTTTGCCTCATGTTTAATTCTTTTTGCCCAAATATATATCTTAAACTTTTATGATCTGTATAGACAGTAAACTTACTTTCGTATAGATAATGTCTCCAAATCTTAAAGGCAAAAATTATGGCTCCTAACTCTAAATCATGAGTCGTATAGTTTTCCTCGTGCTTTTTCAATTGCCTTGATGGATACGCAATTACCTTCTTGCGTTGCATTAACACACATCCTAATCCTAGCTTTGAAGCATCACAATATACTTCAAAATCTTCTGTTCCTTCTGGTAAAGCTAGAATTGGAGCATTTGTTAGCTTTTGCTTCAAAATCCTAAAGGCCTCTTCTTGTCTAGGTCCCCATTCAAACTTAACTGATTTACAGGTTAGCATAGTTAATGGTACAACTATTTTGGAAAAATCCTTAATAAACCGTCTATAATATCCGGCTAACCCTATAAAACTTCTAATTTCCATTGCTGATTGCGGAACCTTCCATTCGGTGATCGCTTCTATCTTGGAGGGATCAACATGAATGCCTTCGTGATTCACCTTGTGTCCTAAAAATTGCACCTCCTGTAGCCAAAATTCACACGTCGAGAATTTGGCGTAAAGCTTCTCATTTCATAACAAAGTTAAGAGTACATGCAGGTGCTCACAATGTTCCTCCTGACTTTTGGAATAAATAAGTATATCGTCGATAAAGACAATTACATATTTATCCAAGTACGGTTTACAGATTCTATTCATCATATCCACAAATGCTGCTGGGGCATTTGTTAGTCCAAAGGGCATGACTGTAAACTCGTAATGACCATACCTAGTTCTGAAAGCAGTTTTAGGTATGTCTTCTTCTTGTACCTTCAATTGATGATATCCGGAGCGTAAATCTATCTTAGAAAAATATCTAGCTCCTTGGAGTTGATAAAAAAGATCATCAATCCTAGGTAATGGGTATCGATTCTTAATTGTAACCTTATTCAATTCCCTATAATCGATACACATTCGCATCGAACCATCTTTCTTTTTCACAAACAACACTGGCGCTCCCCACGGGGATGAACTAGGTTGTATAAATCCTTTGCTTAGTAATTCATCTAACTGCTTTTTCAATTCTAGCATTTCGGTGGGTGCTAACCGATAAGGTGCCTTAGCTATCGGTGTAGTTCCGGGAATTAAATGAATTCTAAATTCTACTTCCCTATCAGGTGGTAATCCAGGTAGTTCTTCTGGGAATACCTCTGGGTATTCTGATACTACTGGAATTTCCTTAAGTTTCTTATTTTTAGTGTTAATGATTACTGAAATCATATATACCGTTTCATGTTTTCTTGAATAACTAGCCAATTTCATTACTGAAATGAATTTCATTGGCTTACGTGGTTTGTCTCCTTTAATCACCACTACTTCTCCTGTGGGTGTATGAATTTCTATGGAATTCTTATCACAAAGAATTCGAGCATGGTTGGCTACTAACCAATCCATTCCTAACACAATATCGAATCCGGCTAAATTCATAGGTAACAGGTTTGCAGAAAATTTAGCAAAACCTTATCTATGTTAACAGAATTCCCATCTGCCGTTTCGACTGTAAAAATCTGCCTAAGGTTGGTTAAAGGTAAGTTAAGAGCTTGGCAGAATGAAGTATTTATAAAACTTTGGTTTGCACCAGAGTCAAATAATACTTTTGCATAAACGTCGTGAACTAGGAACGTACTAGCTATCACGTCAGGAATTAGTTATGCTTCCTGAGTAGTCAACTGGAAGGATCTTGCGTTCTTCTTGGTAGTTCCTTCTGCAGGTTTGGCTTTGTTCTCAGCTGGTTTGACCAATTTCGGGCAGTCTGGCCTAAAATGTCCAGCTTCTCCACAGTTGTAGCAAACTGTTGCTTTCTTCTTCCTGCAATCTTCTTCTTGATGTCCCGGAATTTTGCAGAAACTGCAATATCCCTTGCATCTTCCAAAATGCTTTCTTTTGCAGGTATTGCAAAATGGAACAGTGGAAGATTGCCTAGTTCCCTTTTTCTTGAAGTTACTTCTGTTACCCATACGAAATCCCTGGGTAATCTTTTGGGCCACTTCCTTCTTCCGGGTTTCTTCTCTCGTGCGTATCAGTTCGTCAGTCAGAGTATTGGCTAATTCCACCGCATCATCGATCATGCGGGGTCTCGCAGCTTTGACAATATTACGGATCTCGCTAATTAAACCCCAAATGTAGCGAGAAATAAGTATCGGTTCTGTCGAAGCCAGGGTTGGTACCACTCTAGCATACTCGAAGAATGTCGAAGTATACCCTCTACAATCAACACCTACCATCCTGTGATTTAGGAATTTATTTGTCATCTGTTCCTTTTCATACTCGGGACAAAATTTTCTTTCCACAAGACTCTTAAATTCTTCCTAGTTCATAGCATACGCCACAGTTCTTCCTTTAGCTTGTAGAACCGTATTCCACCATTCTAGCGCCCCTTCTTTAAAAAGATGCGACGCATACATAACCTTTTCTTCTTCAGCACATTTACTTATGGTAATTACCGCTTCGGTTTTCTCTAACCAACGCAGTGCTGCAGTCGCCCCTTCGTTGCCTGCAAATTCAGCTGGTTTACAGGCAAGAAATTCCTTGTAAGTGCAACCAGGCATTGCAGCTTTCATTCTTTTGAGAATTGGGGCTTGCAGTACATTATCGTTATTATTATTGTTTTTGTTGCCGCCTCCGTTTACACTATTACTAAATTTGTCCTCATGAGTACGTTTGCTAGGAATAATTTGAGGTTCAACTGGATGTCGAGCAGCAGCAAGTATTGCTGGAATAGCATTAGCTATTCCCTGAGCAACGATATTCTCGATATCTTGCCTATTTAGAAACTGATCGTCGTTGTTTTGCTCGGACTGATTTACTTCATTAACTGGTTCATTACCAGTGTTTGCCATCTGATAATTAATTTATATAAGTGATTAACATAAAATACTTAATAATCAAATATAACAAAACAATTGCACATAATCATGTTAACACGTATAGCCAAAATTGTCGCTCTTTCGACTTTCGATATTTTATATATATTAGGCATCCGTACACACTGGTTATCTTACAAAAGTTTTATTTTTAAGTTATTACACATAATTATATTTTATTATTATATTATTATTATTATTAAACACACATTCCTACAACCACATATTCTCCCGTCAGTTGGCTTGTCAGAAACGACGCTCCCTCTCGTCGTATTTCCAGGTAATTCGTTCTCCCACATCCCTAATCTTGTTTCCTGCATCAATCAGCTCCTCGCCATAGTGGCGGAGTTCAGCCAGATTTTCAAGGCTCATAGGTGGGTGTAGTGGAGGCTCTGGGTCGAACTGGGGGAAAAAGGTATCTGGGTTATTTAGGAGATTCTGGAATTGCCAGTCGGTGGTCCACCACTCTTCTAGTTCTGCTGGTAGAGGTTGGGTGTGGATAATAGGATCTGGAATAGCAGGTTCCAGATTGACTGGAAGTTGGGCTTCTGCTGGGTAGTTGAAAAGGTCTTCTTCGGCAAGTCCGAGGTTTTCATTAATAGGTTCGAGGTTTCCATCGGCAGGTCCGATGAGGTCACTAAGTGCTAGTTTATGATCCAGTTCTTCCCAGGGTGGCATTTCCTGGCCTTGCCTGGAACTTTTCCCAATCTCTATTTCCTTGCCTTTACCTTTGGGATCTTCCTTCTTGGTAAGTTTCCGTGTCGCTGGTTTCTTCCTACGCACACGCCTCCAGCCCACAATTCTTCTTCTCTTCTTTGGCTTGGGTTTTTCCGGTGGCTGGGTTTGAAATTCCATAGGTTCCTCCTTGTCGGTAAAATACCCAGTGAAGTTTCTGGAAACTTCCACATTAACAGGATAGAGATTGAGATTCTCTAGAGCTTCAGATAATTCATTCATGCTGTTTTAGCAGTTATAAAGAAACACACAAAATTCTAGGTTAAATTTTTGTAATTCACACAATCACAGAATGGCAATTTAGAAAACTTAAATACAATTTATTTGATTAAAACGAACTATCGCTAGATATTTATTACAACTGATTTTCAAAATATACTAGTGGTTATTTAATAGTTTAAAGTTTCTGTCTCGTAGGTGTCGTAAGTGCTGATACTGGTTTGGTGATTTATAAGTTAGCATTTACTGCGGTAGTGGCTAACATGTAGAGATTTGCCCATTGTTTGTCTAATTCATCCTCCCATGGTGGTTTGCTGCCTATTTCCTGGGTTTCCTGTGACTTCTTTATTTTCTCTTGACTTTTTCTAATAATCCAACTTCTTTTATTAGGGGTAAGTGGTTTTTCAAATTGTGCTTTACGAACAAATATTCCTTCCTCAGTATTTGCTGAGTATCTTGAGGAATTTGATTGGGATGAAGTTCCCTTATCTTTCGGTGAACTATCTAATTTTCGATAGATGTCCGAAATTCTTTGCTTACCCATATTGTAAATTAACAGATAGTCAAGATAGAAACATATAATCACAGAATGGTAATCAGGAAAATTAAGTATTCTTAAATACTTAATTGGCTTAAATCAGTGGCTCTGATACCACATTTTCCTGTCACGGCCCCAGCCCCGGTTTGACCCGGTCAGGAGCCGCGGGACAGGAACCCATGGTATTTAATTGATGCGGCAGCGGAAGATTTTACAGGATCTTTTAAAACTCGAAAATGCCCGATTATTTTACTTCATAATTCGGGATAAACCCCGTAATTTACAATAGAGGAATTTCATAAGTAAATTCCCTGATTTATAAAACATGTTTATTCATTTTAACTGAGCCACCTCTTCAAGCTTGTTAGTGCTCCGTAGCACGTTTTCCTTGATTTACAGCAGGTTGCCTGAAACATGTTTTAAAAATATTTTATCAGCGGGGAAATGCTGGCGAGTCATTCAAGTATGTAAAACGACACAGTATTTATCAATTACAGCATAAGAGCGATTACAATGGCTTCTATCTTATTTTTATCTGGCGCCGTGTCACCTGGTGACGATGGTCATACCACTATTGGGTCTTCCCCCAAGTAGTGATGATTATCACTGTTAGGATTTATTTGCCTAACCGTGAGAAATTAGTAATGTGCACAATACCCCAATTAGCCAGTGATTCAAGATAACGATGACTTAATCCCTGTAATTATAACATTTGGAAATGATTGGAGTATTGTAAAATACTGTTGATAAAAAGAGAATGACTCACTTTGCAGATTTAAACGGGCAGAGTTTAGCCTACTGATTAGCCATGTAACCTAATTTAAATAACAATGCACACGAACTAGGTCAGTAACTAATACAGCATTTATGATAACTCATGAGATTAAAACCCTCACAACGAATGACAAAGTGCAACACTTAAACATCCATCGGATTTGCAACGAATGACAGCGTTCAATACTTAAACATCCACCGTTTTCACGACGAATGACAAAGTATACCCCGAGTTCGGGTGGCACTTAAACATCCTGTCGGATTCACGACTAATGACAAAGGATAGCCCGAAGTTGGGCAGCACTTAAACATCCTGTCGGATAGTTTCAAGTGATCGGATATTGAATCGTAGCAGCGATCGAGTTAATACCCGGTATCGTAGCAGCGCCTCACTATTACAAAAGCAAATTTTGAATTTGAGCAGCCAAACTTCGTTTTTTGAAAGTTGATTTCGACAACAGTGGACTGCTCATGGCCATTCCTATTTATAGGTGAAATATGGGTCTCACGCGGCCCGCGTGAGCCCATCCTTAATCCTTACGCGGCCCGCGAGGGCCAGCTATACGTAGACTAGGGCTAGCGTGTCACACATAGGCCTGCCACGTGTGCGACACGTGGCCCGGCAATGCTTATCCGGTCAACCACACTTTGACGTGGCCCGCGTAACCTTACCTTAAGGTTTACGTGGCCCGCCTGAAACCAAAAATCTGTTTTTCTTGATTTTTTATATGGATTAGGGTTTCAGGGGTTCAGGTTCGTACTTACGGGTCAATTTGGGACATTTTTGAGAGTCCTTACAGCTAACCTACTTGAAAATCCACACATTGCTTGATGTTTTCTCATAGATTAGTTGTTCATATTCTATTGTTTTTTTAAGTTCATGACCCTCCTTGAATATTCATAACATCAAGTGTAGTGGTGAACATCTAGAGGTACCTATATAGAAGACTTTTCTTCCTACCTCCTACATGAATTCTATGACACTTAAGAGGTTCCTAAATGGAGGACTCATCCTCCTACCTCATGCTTGAACTATTTGACATATTAACATGTTACATAACTTATATATATACTTAGTAATCAAACCTTGATAATGAACTAATGGTCACTTGTCAAAGTATATGGTTACATCATCTAAACACTATGTGTTAAAAGATGATTACTTTCATACGAATATGTTCATACATTTTAAACTCCAAATCCTTAATCTACGTCCATCCTTCCAACCTCATACACTCTTCAACACTTGGATAATCAGAAAGCATATGCAATTTTTGTGAGTACACTTGACCCATTTTCCTTTTAATGCACTTTGGGTGCAACATGTTTTACTTGTTTAAATGCACAAATCACGCAAACATATTTTATTCAATCAATCCTTATACATGCTTTGTTATGCTTAAGTTCATGCTAGAATTCATACTATTTGTTAACCCGCCTTAACAATTATAGCGCTATAGGAGTAGCACACCACCCGACGGGGTTTTGTTAAGTTATATTCTTTACGGTCTCGATATTGCTATATCTAGGGATGCTATTATTCATACTTCACGGTCTCGATGTTGCTACATCGAGGGATGCTATAATACTAGTGGACACTTGGGTTTGACTTTTAGTTATGGATGATAGTTTGGCCTTGTATACCAAATTGCTATGTTGGATTGAAAATACCTTTTTATACTTATGTCTCGAGTCTAAAACTAGTGTGCTCGCCAATACCTTTGTATTGAACTATGCTTTTTAAAACATGTTGCAGGTTTAGCGATGATGTTGATGATGCATGGAATCTAGTAGGATGCTGAGATACACACTTTAAATTTTGTATTTTATTTGTATTGTATTTCATTATTAATGTTGTATTTGTTTCAAATCCTTGCAATTGACTCTTTAGAAATGAAATGAAAATTTATCATTTAAATACTTGTCACCAATAGTGTTATGAAGTCTCTTGCAATCTATTTCGTCTCACTCCGATGTTTCCGCCATCGGTTGGGGTGTGACAGATTGGTATCAGAGCCGTAACGATAGGGAATTAGGAAAATTGCCATGCTTTTGACCTAGTCTATAGTTAAGCACCAAAATTCGACCATACTTGCTTCACATGCTACTTTTATTAAATATCTTTACATGTTATTCTTGAAATGTCTCTTATGTGTTATTTTCTTAAAATGCTTTATGTGCTTATACTTATTATTATTTTGATCATACGTCTTTTACTCATTTATACTAAATTCGAAACCACTTGTAATACACAAACGAGACGACTTCACCAAAATAGGCGTGAAACCCACAATTTGGTGAAAGACTCTCAATCCAACTATTATTTTTACACGAAATTCGCCACCAAGTTAGGAGTGAGATCCTCACCTTGATGGAGAATTTCCGCTTTCAAATTTGTAACAACTCTAATCAAAAGTCATAATTATTAAATTAATTAGTCCAAAAGGAAACCCTAATTGAGACACCCAAGTGATTCTGAACAAACCCTAAAATTTTCATAATTTTCAGAATCAGGATTAGGGCCCCTAAAACTCAGGGGGGGTTAAACCCTATGGACGATTATCCATCTAAAACGTTGGCAGCAAGTAATTTTCGAAAGTTATCAACTCAGCAAAGCTAGTGCCAAACGTGGCAACCCTATAGCTAAAAATAGGTCTCACGCGGCCCGCCTCAGGTTAAGCTTATTCTCACGCGGGCCGCCTGAGGGTAAAATTTCACCTATAAATAGTGGGGTTTGGGACTGGAATCTGGGCACAGAAACGACGTAAAAATTCATAATATACACTGAGTTACGTTCGAATTACTATACAAACACACACGGGTCTCGAAATTCTGCTGCAAAACAGGGTATTAGCACAATCGCTGCTACGATTCATTTTCCGACGATCAATATATCCAATGAATGTTTAAGTGCCACCCACATTAGGGTTATACTTTATCGTTCGTCATTAATTTGACGGATCATCGTTAATTCGATGGATAAAGTATTATACTTTGTCATTCATCATTAATTTGACGGATCATCGTTAATTCGATGGATGAAGTATTGCACTTTTACATTCATTGTGAGAATTTGATCTCGTGAGTTATCGTAATTGCTGGATTGATTATTAACCCAGTTTTGTGTGCATTGTTATTTAAATTAGGTTAACAAGGCTAAATCATAGACTAGACTCTGTCCGTATTAAAACAACAATGTGAGTCATTCTCTTTTTATCAAATTGCTTTATAAATTATTAAAATATTTTCAAAGTTATAATTACAGTGATTAAGTTTATGTAATCACCAAATTACAGCCGGTATGTGGGGTATTGTGCACAGTATTACATTTTTATCACTTTAGGTGGGCGAACCTAAATTTAGTGATATTCGTCATTCATTGGGGCAGCCAATGGTGATATGACCACAGTCACCGTAAAGATTCGAGTGACAAATACTGTGGGTAGTTGGTTTGATATCAGAAACATTGTAATCTCTCTTAATACTGAAAATTATAACAAACGAGTCGTTTTAGTAAAAATGAATGATTCACTCAGTATTTCCCGCTGACAAAACCTTTTTCAAACATGTTTCAGGTGATCTGCTGTAATTCAGGAAAAGTGCTGGGGAGCATTTCAAGCTTAAGATAGTGGCTCATTATAAAAATTAAGGAAATAAGTTTGTAACATAAAGATTTTATAAAATCTTACTTTTGTAAATTATCAGGGTTTTATCCCGAATTGTGAAATAAAATAATCGGGAAAAATTTTAGCTTTAAACGATCCTGTTAAATAAACTTCCGCTGTTAAACTTAATCAATTAAATACCGCAGTATTTCTGTCCCGCGGCTTCTGAAAC
The DNA here is from genome assembly GCA_030545235.1 of Helianthus tuberosus. Classification (NCBI taxonomy): domain Eukaryota; kingdom Viridiplantae; phylum Streptophyta; class Magnoliopsida; order Asterales; family Asteraceae; genus Helianthus; species Helianthus tuberosus. Next base: position 193,680,723 of record CM060370.1, on the reverse strand, counting down.
GGGTCAAACCGGGTCAAGGGCCGTGACAGAAAAAGGTGGTATCAGAGCCACTGAGTTAAGCTAATTAAGTATTTAGAAATACTTAATTTTTCCTGATTACTATTATGTGATTAATTGTATTATTAACTGATTATTTGATTATTTGTTAGTTACAGTATGGGTAAGAAAAAGCTGTCAAGTATCTATCTTAAATTAGATAGATCATCCAGTGAAAAGGGAAGTTCATCCCGAACCAAATCCTCGAATCAGGCTGAAATTCCTGAAGAAGGAATATTCGTGCGAAAGGCACAATCCGAGGAATCACTTTCTCCTCAAAAGAGGGAAATGATTATTAAGAAAAGTAAAGAGAAAATCCGAGAAAAGAGGATTAAACGGGAAACTCAGGAATTAATTAATAAATCACCTTGGGAAGATAAACTAGATAAGAAATGGGCAAATTTATATATGCTAGCCACAGTAGCAGAAAATATAAATCTTTAAAGTTTAGCACCCTATCCTCACAATCTAGAAACTCTGTGTGATAAATAAAAATTTGAAACCTAAGTGTGTTTTTCAGTTATCTTTGTAATCAACTAGTACACAGTATGTAATAAATTACAAAGTTATTTGTAAATTTTAACTTAGTATTTTATGCATTTTGCATATATGCTATATCAGCATGAGTGGGATATCCGAAGCTTTTCAGAACCTTAATCTTTACCCCGTAACTATCGAAGCTTCCAAAGAATATACTAGCTACTATCCCGATGTTGAACAACCAGTAGAATTCAAGGTTCCACCTTTGAGCAAGCCAAAACAAAAGAAAAGAACTTATGTAGGATGGAGGAAAATACGTAAGAAGAAGCCAGCTAAAAAACTGCCCAAAATAAACAATCCTTTGAAAAAGGGAAAAGGAATTATAAACGGAGAGAGTTCTAAACAACAGGAAATGGAAACTGGAGACAAGGAGGAGGATAAGAAGATAGAAATACAGATGGAGGAAATTACTAAAGAAGTAGTAATAGAAGTTGGGCAAGGGTCTATACCAGCTCAGAGAGAAATCGGAGAGAGCTCCAATCCAACCCAGGAGAGAACTTTTCAAGATGAGATAGATTTCCTATTGGCAAGCTGTGAAACCATTCAGCCTGTCAATAATAATAATAATAATAATAATAATAATAATAATAATAATAATAATAATAATATTTTTAATTATTCTCTTGGAAACCAACTCCCTATGAATTGGGAACCAGCAATTCCAGATCCAATAGTCCACTCCCAACCCATAGGAATGGACGAATGGTGGACGAACGATTGGCAATTTCAAAATATTGTCAACGATCCTTACTCTTTTCTTCCACAATTCGATCCAGAACCATTACCTAATCCACCCATGAGCAATGAAAACATGGCTGAACTTCGCCACTTTGGCGAAGAGCTGTTTGATGCTGGAACTAGAATCAGGGAAATAGGGGGACAAATTGCCTGGAAGTACGATGAGAGGGAACTGCGTTTTTAGAACGGCAAGTGACGAAAGATAGTAGGATGGTAAAACGGTGTTTGTATAATAGTAATAATAAAGTTAGACTGTAAATATCCAATAAAACTCTGTATGATATCTGTGAGTAATGATGCATACTATGATAGATATATAAATGAAATCGAGAAATCGATTGTTTTGACTATATCTGTATTATATAATTTTCTGATTGTTTGTATATAATTATTATTTATCAGTTACTAATAAAATTTATATATATACATTATCAGATGGCAAACAGTGGTAATGAACCTATAAATGAAGTTAATCATTCCGAACAACATTCAAGAGATCAATATATGACTCGGCAAGATATCGAAAACATTGTTGCTCAAGGGATAGCTAATGCTATTCCAGCATTTGTTGCTGCTATAAAGAATCCGATCGAACCACAACAAATTGTTCCTAGTAAACAAATTACTGAAGATAACTTCAGTAATAGTGTAAATGGAGGCAATAACCATAATAAGGAACCACATCAAGCTCCATTACCCAAGAAAATGAAAACTGCAACGCCTGGTTGCACTTTCAAAGAATTCCTTGCTTGTAAACCCACGGAATTTGCAGGCAATGAAGGAGCAACTGCATCACTGCGTTGGTTAGAGAAAACCGAAGCAGTCATTGCAATAAGTAAATGTGGTAAAGATGATCAGGTCATGTACGCATCCAATCTGTTCAAAGAAGGAGCACTCGAGTGGTGGAATACCGTGTTACAATCAAAAGGAAGAGTAATAGCTTATGCTATGACTTGGGAAGAATTTAAGGGTTTGGTGGAAAGAAAATTCTGTCCCGAGTATGAAAAGGAACAGATGGCGAATAAGTTTCTAAATCATCGGATGATGAATGTAGATTGTCGCGGTTATACCTCGACATTCTTTGAATATGCAAGAATGGTACCAACACTGGCTTCGCCAGAACCGGTACTTATTTCTCGCTATATTTGGGGGCTAATTAGCGAAATCCGTAATATTGTTAAAGCTGCGAGACCTCGCACTATTGATGATGCGGTAGAATTAGCTAACACTCTAACCGATGAACTAGTGCGCACAAGAGATGAAGATAGGAAAAAGGAACTAGCTCAGAAAATTACCCAAGGATTTCGTGTGGGTAATAATAATAGCTTCAAGAGAAAAGGAACAGGGCAATCTTCAGGTCTGCCATTCTGCAGAAAATGCAAAAAGAAACATTATGGAAGATGCAATATCACTTGTAATTTTTGCAAAGGTATAGGACATCGTGAAGAAAACTGCAAAAAGAAAACCGTAATCTGTTTTAATTGTGGAGAAGCAGGGCATTATAAAACAGAATGTCCTAAATTGGTCAAATCAGTAGATAACAAACCCAAGACGACCGAAGGAACTACTAAGAAGAATGCTAGGGCATTTCAGCTGACCACTCAAGAAGCAGAACTTATTCCAGATGTGATAGCTGGTACGTTCTTGGTTCACAACGTATATGCAAAAGTATTATTTGACTCTGGTGCAAACCAAAGTTTTATAAATACTTCATTCTGTCAAGCTCTTAGTTTACCTTTAACCAATATTAGACAGATTTTTACAGTTGAAATAGCAGACGGAAATTCAGTTAAAATAAATAAAGTGTTGCAAGAAGGACACATAGAACTTGTAGGACATAAATTCTCTGCAAGACTATTGCCGATGAATTTAGCTGAATTTGATGTTGTATTAGGAATGGATTGGTTAGTAGCCAACCATGCTAGAATCCTTTGTGATCAGAATTCCATAGAAATTCAATCACCTACCGGAGAAGTAATTAGGATTACAGGAGATAAACCACGAAAGCCCATGAAGTTCATATCAGTAATGAAAGTTGCTAATTATGAACGAAAACAAGGAATAGTGTATATGATTTCAGTAATCATTAGCACTAAGGGAAAAGATCTTAAGGAAATACCAGTAGTCTCAGAATATTCTGATATATTTCCAGAAGATTTACCAGGATTACCTCCAGATAGGGAAGTAGAATTTAGGATTCATCTAATTCCAGGAACTACACCGATAGCCAAGGCACCTTATCGGTTAGCACCCACAGAAATGTTAGAATTGAAAAAGCAATTAGATGAATTACTAAGTAAAGGATTCATACAACCTAGCTCATCCCCTTGGGGAGCGCCAGTGTTGTTTGTAAAGAAAAAGGATGGTTCAATGAGAATGTGTATCGATTATAGGGAATTGAATAAGGTTACAATTAAGAATCGATATCCATTACCTAGGATTGATGATCTTTTTGATCAACTTCAAGGGGCTAGATATTTTTCTAAGATAGATTTACGCTCTGGATATCATCAATTGAAGGTACAAGAAGAAGACATACCTAAAACTGCTTTTAGAACTAGGTATGGTCATTACGAGTTTACAGTCATGCCCTTCGGATTAACAAATGCACCTGCAGCATTCATGGACATGATGAATAGGATCTGTAAACCGTACTTGGATAAATTTGTAATTGTCTTCATAGACGATATACTTATTTATTCCAAAAGTCAGACAGAGCATTGTGAACATCTTCATGCACTCTTAACTTTGTTAAGAAAAGAAAAGTTGTATGCCAAATTCTCGAAATGCGAATTTTGGCTAAAGGAAGTACAATTTTTAGGTCACATGGTGAATCATGAAGGTATTCATGTAGATCCTGCTAAGATCGAGGCAATTACCAAATGGAAGGTTCCACAAACAGCAATGGAAATTAGAAGTTTTATAGGTTTAGCTGGGTATTATAGACGGTTTATTAAGGATTTTTCCAAAATAGCCGTACCATTAACTAAGTTAACCTGTAAAGCCACTAAGTTTGAATGGGGACCTAAACAGGAAGAAGCCTTTAGAATTTTGAAACAGAAATTAACCCATGCACCAATCTTAGCTTTACCAGAAGGAACTGAAGATTTTGAAGTATATTGTGATGCTTCAAAACTAGGGTTTGGATGTGTACTTATGCAACGCAAGAAGGTAATTGCGTACGCATCAAGGCAATTGAAAAAGCACGAAGAAAACTATACGACTCATGATTTAGAATTAGGAGCCGTAATTTTTGCCCTTAAGATTTGGAGACATTATCTGTACGGAAGTAAGTTTACTATCTATACAGATCATAAGAGTTTAAGATATATCTTTGGGCAAAAAGAGTTAAATATGAGGCAAAGGAGATGGATGGAAATTCTAAGTGACTACGACTGTGATATTCAGTATCACGAAGGAAAGGCGAATGTAGTTGCAGATGCCTTAAGTCGTAAGTATTATGAGAAACAAAGACGAGTTCGTGCTCTCAGATTAAATCTACAAATAGATTTAATGGAACAATTGAAGAATGTTCAAACTACAGCAATCAAGGATGATGCTGAAGGAATGAAAGGACGAATCAAGGAATTAGAACAAGGAGCAGATGGAATTTGGAAATTCCACAAAAGTAGAATTTGGGTACCTAAGCAGGGAGACTTAAGACCTAAGATTTTAGAAGAAGCTCATAAATCTAGATACACTATGCATCCAGGAAACAATAAGATGTATCAAGATTTAAGAAAGAATTTTTGGTGGATAGGAATGAAAAAGGACATAGCCAGCTATGTTTCTAAATGTCTTACTTGTTCACAAGTTAAGGCAGAACATCAGAAACCTTCAGGATTACTACAACAATTAGAAATGCCAGTATGGAAATGGGAACTTATAACAATGGATTTTGTTACTAAGTTACCCAAAACCAAAAAAGGTAATGATGCGATTTGGGTAATTGTGGATCGATTAACCAAATCTGCTCACTTTCTACCTATGAAAGAAACCTTTAGCATGGAAAGACTGGCTAAATTGTATGTAGATGAAGTTGTATCCTTACATGGAGTTCCACTCTCCATTGTTTCGGATAGAGATAGTCGGTTTACTTCCCATTTCTGGAAAAGTTTCCAGCAAGCTATGGGAACTCGAATAAATTTGAGCACTGCATATCATCCCCAAACAGATGGGCAAAGTGAAAGAACGATCCAAACTCTAGAAGACATGCTCCGAGCATGTGTAATAGACTTTGGTGGAAGTTGGGATGATCACTTACCATTAATTGAATTCTCCTATAACAATAGTTATCATTCAAGCATTGATACTGCTCCATTTGAAGCATTATATGGAAGAAAATGTAGAACTCCAGTTTGTTGGGCAGAAATAGGAGAAAGTCAATTATCAGGTCCTGAAATAGTGCAAGAAACAACTGATAAGATTACTCAAATCAAAGAAAGGCTGAAGACGGCTCGAGATCGCCAGAAGAGTTATGCAGACAATAGAAGCAAGCCGTTAGAATTCCAAATTGGAGATAGAGTATTGTTAAAAGTTTCTCCTTGGAAAGGAGTTGTTAGATTCGGTAAGAAAGGGAAGCTAAGTCCCAGATACGTAGGACCATTTCCAGTGATCCAACGTATAGGACCAGTAGCTTATCGTTTACAATTACCAGAAGAATTATCTGGAGTACATGATGTATTTCATGTATCCAATCTCAAGAAATGCTTATCAGATGAATCACTGGTAGTACCTCTTCGAGATATAGAGGTAAACGAAAAGTTGAAATTCGTTGAGAGACCTCTTCAAATTGAGGATCGAAAGATCAAGTTTCTCAAGCACAAACGACTAGCTCTAGTCAAAGTTAGATGGGATTCAAAGAGAGGAGCTGAATACACTTGGGAACTGGAATCAGAAATGAAGAAAAAGTATCCTCAATTATTCCAGTAAATCTCGAGGACGAGATTTTATTAAGGTGGGGAGAATGTAACAACTCTAATCAAAAGTCATAATTATTAAATTAATTAGTCCAAAAGGAAACCCTAATTGAGACACCCAAGTGATTCTGAACAAACCCTAAAATTTTCATAATTTTCAGAATCAGGATTAGGGCCCCTAAAACTCAGGGGGGGTTAAACCCTATGGACGATTATCCATCTAAAACGTTGGCAGCAAGTAATTTTCGAAAGTTATCAACTCAGCAAAGCTAGTGCCAAACGTGGCAACCCTATAGCTAAAAATAGGTCTCACGCGGCCCGCCTCAGGTTAAGCTTATTCTCACGCGGGCCGCCTGAGGGTAAAATTTCACCTATAAATAGTGGGGTTTGGGACTGGAATCTGGGCACAGAAACGACGTAAAAATTCATAATATACACTGAGTTACGTTCGAATTACTATACAAACACACACGGGTCTCGAAATTCTGCTGCAAAACAGGGTATTAGCACAATCGCTGCTACGATTCATTTTCCGACGATCAATATATCCAATGAATGTTTAAGTGCCACCCACATTAGGGTTATACTTTATCGTTCGTCATTAATTTGACGGATCATCGTTAATTCGATGGATAAAGTATTATACTTTGTCATTCATCATTAATTTGACGGATCATCGTTAATTCGATGGATGAAGTATTGCACTTTTACATTCATTGTGAGAATTTGATCTCGTGAGTTATCGTAATTACTGGATTGATTACTAACCCAGTTTTGTGTGCATTGTTATTTAAATTAGGTTAACAAGGCTAAATCATAGACTAGACTCTGTCCGTATTAAAACAGCAATGTGAGTCATTCTCTTTTTATCAAATTGCTTTATAAATTATTAAAATATTTTCAAAGTTATAATTACAGTGATTAAGTTTATGTAATCACCAAATTACAGCCGGTATGTGGGGTATTGTGCACAGTATTACATTTTTATCACTTTAGGTGGGCGAACCTAAATTTAGTGATATTCGTCATTCATTGGGGCAGCCAATGGTGATATGACCACAGTCACCGTAAAGATTCGAGTGACAAATACTGTGGGTAGTTGGTTTGATATCAGAAACATTGTAATCTCTCTTAATACTGAAAATTATAACAAACGAGTCGTTTTAGTAAAAATGAATGATTCACTCAGTATTTCCCGCTGACAAAACCTTTTTCAAACATGTTTCAGGTGATCTGCTGTAATTCAGGAAAAGTGCTGGGGAGCATTTCAAGCTTAAGATAGTGGCTCATTATAAAAATTAAGGAAATAAGTTTGTAACATAAAGATTTTATAAAATCTTACTTTTGTAAATTATCAGGGTTTTATCCCGAATTGTGAAATAAAATAATCGGGAAAATTTTAGCTTTAAACGATCCTGTTAAATAAACTTCCGCTGTTAAACTTAATCAATTAAATACCGCAGTATTTCTGTCCCGCGGCTTCTGAAACGGGTCAAACCGGGTCAAGGGCCGTGACAAAATTCTAGTGGACCCTCGTCAAAGTGTTGAAATTAAATTTTGACCCGACGAGTACCAACCACACTTAGGATACGAAATCGTCAAGTTAGGGGTGAAACCTGCACCTTGTCGACTAGTTCCCCTCCTTGAATTTTTCATAAATCCCGCCAAGTCTTGAAATTTTGATTGATTTGGGGCATGTAGTAACCGGAAGGGTAAATACCGTTAACCGACTTGTCGGCGAGAGTATTCCACCCATTAGGCCAAATCATGCTCCTCAAATTTGAAAGACTTTTCGACCACTTTGGTTAGTCAAAGTTCCATTTTGGAACCATCCCAAATTTTAATTAAACATGTGTTTCTATTATTTATTTTATACGATGCAATCTTTCAAATTCGAATTTACTTTCGATATTTTCTTCCCACACACACATCATACTAAATCTTTTTCATACATTTATACCTATGCATGATTTCAAAACGTCACTCAATTTTGTTTACATTCTTTATAACGCCAAAATGGAGATATATCATTGAGTTAGGAGTGATATCCTTACCTTGACGATTAACTCCACTCCTTCTTTTCTTAAAACGACCTCACCAATGAGTTAGGGGTGATTCCCTTACCTAGGTGATCGTTACCAAAACTTTCCTTCAAAATACTTTATCAAGCAAACACAATCATGTTTCATACCTAAATCATTTATCATTTATCGAAACACCCACTTATATCAATTTCAAAATACATTGTTTTATCAAACGTACTTCTTATCCTACATTCTATTTTCACATAACTCACATACACGAAATTCTTAATAATACCTTAAAACGTTTTATTACCCGAATTTCAAAACCTTACGAAATGCTACCTATCAATTTAATCGGTCCAATGAATCTCTGGCCCATGAACTTCATATTCAACTTAATCACTAAAACAAGCTCACGTTATATCATCATACTAGAGACTTCCATTCTTACTCGAAATCAAACCAACCTTTGTCAATTACTTATAAGATCTTATAGATGTTATATGATCGTTTTACCAAATACTCTTTTCAACATCAACAAATCATTTGTTAAAACTTTTAACAATCACTAAGTCCTTTTGCTAAATTTCTTTTCTAAGGATCCTCGTTTTCACAAGAACCTCCTAAATTCATAATTTCTTGTTTGATGAAACGAACTTACTTCTTATCGAAAACCTTTTTCCTACACCAATTTACAAAACACGTGGGCAAGAAGACTTCATGGGGACCGACCATCTTCGGATTACGTAAACTCTTTTAAAATAAAAGTAGCATTTCCATTCATTACAAAATACATTATGCTTAACCAATGAGTACCTTATATCCTCTTACATATACAAACTATATTCTATCCTTAAAATCAAGCTCAATCTAATTTTGAGTTGATAAATTCAACGTTTCGTTTAAACAACTATACATGCATATCATCATACACATTTTAGTCGATATCTCGCGATAACATCATTCATATCGTTCGTATTTACATACTCAACCTTTTGAATGCTTTTATATGCTTAAATCCGCTATGTCCCAACGTACACTATATACGTAAATTTTATTATTCGTACCTACACTTATACGCATATGTTTTATGCTTATACTTATACTCATACTACTCGTACGTTTTATGTTTATACTCATACTTACGTGCATATTCATACTTATACTTATGCTCATACTTCCATTCATACTAATGATTCATACATTCGTACCCGTACGCGAGCGTAATCCAAGTGATTCGCTTACGTGGGTCCCATACATACTTAAGCATGGACTTTCTTATATACTATATTATACTTATGCTCATACTTCCATTCATACTAATGATTCATACATTCGTACCCGTACGCGAGCGTAATCCAAGTGATTCGCTTACGTGGGTCCCATACATACTTAAGCATGGACTTTCTTATATACTATATTCTTATACGTACACATTCTTATTTTTAAATTATGTATACCCTGATTCATACACAACTAGTACAAGCTATGCGGATCATGCGACGATCAAAATAATTGCGGGTGCACACGGGATTATAGTGATAGGCGTATGAAAACCATAGAGCGTACTACTGTGTATGGTAAGACACGGAACGTAACATGACACCGAATAACGAGACGGACATAACATGGTCAAAACATGGTGGATACGCCGCTGGTACTTCCTATATATAAGTGTTTTCACCATGTTACCAAACTTTCGTAAAATGTGCCATGAGAAATTCAGTGTTTTGTAGACCTTTTGACCTAATACAAACTTTAAACAACTCACAAACGAATTATATCCGATTATCCACGATGAGACTTCATCTTTATTCGACCAATTGCAAGGATCGAGCTACTACTCCAAGATTGACCTTCGATCAGGTTATCATCAGTTACGGATTCAAGAGGAGAGCATACCAAAGACTGCATTCAGAACTCGTTATGGACACTATGAGTTCCTTGTAATGCCGTTCGGGTTGACTAACGCGCCAGTAGTGTTTATGGATTTGATGAATATTGTATGCAAGCCATGTCTCGATAAATTTGTGATTATATTTATCGATGATATTTTGATTTATTCGCGAACAAAGGAAGAGCACGAGCAGCATCTCAGAGCCATTCTAGAACTACTAAAGAAGTAAAAGCTCTACGCAAAGTTCTCAAAAAGCGAATTTTGGATTCGCGAGGTCCAATTCCTTGGTCATGTGGTAAACGAGAATGGTATTCATGTGGATCCACAAAGATCGAAGCAATAAAGAACTGGGAACTCCCAAGACACCTACTAAGATTCGATGGTTTTTGGGATTAGCAGGCTATTACCGTAGATTCATCGAGAATTTCTCCAAGATAGCTCAACCGTTAAGTTCTCTTACTCAGAAGGACAAGAAGTATGACTGGGGAGACAAACAAGAGGAAGCCTTTCAACTACTCAAGAACAAGCTATGCGATGCACCGATACTATCCCTACCCGAAGGCACTGAAGACTTCGTGGTATATTACAACGCTTCGCGTCAGGGATTAGGTTGCGTGCTAATGCAACGCCAAAAAGTCATCGCTTATACATCACGTTAGTTGAAAGTACATGAGAAGAACTATACCACTCGCGATCTGGAGCTAGGTGCAGTGGTATTTGCTTTGAAGATTTGGCGACATTATCTGTATGGTACTCGATGTACTATCTTCACGAATCACAAGAGTCTGCAGCACATAATTGATCAAAAAGAGCTTAATATGCGACAGCGACGATGGGTTGAGTTGCTGAATGATTATGACTGCGAGATCAAGTATCATCCTGGAAAGGCAAATGTGGTAGCAGAGGCCTTAAGTCGAAAGGAAAGGGTTAAGCCCATAAGGGTTCGAGCTTTAGAAATGACTATTTAGACGAATCTCACTTCACGCATACGTGACGCACAACAAGAAGCTCTTAAGAAGGAAAACCTTAAGGCTGAATATCTCCGAGGAATGGAGAAGAAGTTAGTGCCAAATGAGGAAGGAACCTTATACTTCATGGGGCGCATTTGGGTTCCGCTTTATGGCGGTATTCGAGAGGTTATTTTTGACGAAGCTCACAAATCGAGGTACTCGATTCACCCAGGATCGGACAAGATGTACCAAGATCTGAAAGATTATTATTGGTGGCCAAGACTCAAGAGCGATGTTGCCATTTATGTTGGGAAGTGCTTAACCTGTGCCAAGGTTAAGGTCGAGTATCAGAAGCCTTCAGGTATTTTTGCAACAACCGGAAATACCCATGTGGAAGTGGGAACAAATTTCGATGGACTTCATAACAAAATTACCCAGGACACCTAGAGGACACGACATGATATGGGTAATAGTGGATCGCTTAGCAAAGTCTGCACATTTCCTACCTATTCGAGAGAAAGATAGCACGGGAAAGTTGGCTGAGCTTTACCTCAAGGAGATAGTAGCACGGCATGGAGTGCCTATCTTAATTATATCAGATAGAGATGGACGGTTCGTATCAAGGATTTGGCAATCCCTTCAAGAGGCCTTTGGATCTCAATTGAATTTGAGTACGGCTTTTCACCCACAGATAGACAGTCAAAGAGAACGAACTATCCAAACACTGGAAGACATGCGTCGTTCATGTGTGATGGATTTAGGTGGCAGTTGGGATACTCACCTACCTCTAGTTGAGTTTTCCTACAATAACAGCTACCATACGAGCATTCAAGCCGCACCGTTCGAAGCTCTTTATGGCTGTAAGTGCCGCTCACCGTTGTGTTGGGCAGATGCTGGAGATAGAAGGATGGTTGGTCCTGAACTGGTTCAGGAAACAACTGACAAGATCATGCAGATCCGCGAGCGCATCAAGGCGGCTCGCGATCAACAAAAGAGCTGCATAGATCAAAGACGAAAACCTTTGGAATTCGAGGTAGGAGACAGGGTTTTGTTGAAAGTCTCACCTTGGAAAGGTGTAGCACGATTCAGAAAACGTGGCAAGTTGAATCCACGTTACATTGGGCCATTCAAGATTTTAGAAAGGGTTGGCACCGTCGCGTACAAGCTAGAATTACCAGAAGAATTGAACGGTGCTCATGACACGTTTCATGTGTCAAGCCTGAAGAAAAGCCCAACTCAGGAAACGGTTATCATCCCTGCGAATGAAGTGCATATTGATGACAAACTCCAGTTTACTGAGGAACCCGTTGAAGTTACAGACTAGAAAGTTAACAAGACTCGGAGGAGTTGCGTTAAGCTTGTCAAGGTTCGTTGGAACTCACGTCACGGCCCAGAGTTTACTTGGGAGCGTGAAGATCGAATGAAATCAAAGTATCCGCATTTTTTCCCTAACTCCCCTGCAACTGATAGCGCAACTTAAAATTTTGGGACGAAATTTTCTTAACGGGGGGAGAATGTGACAACCGTCAATTTATAGTGTATCTGTACGATAATTAAACAGTAATTTGTATCTTAATGACTGTGCTTGATTTGAATTAACGACATGTACGATTTTTTATTATTGTCATATACATACAAGTGCATTACATGTTGTATGATTATTTCTCATTATTGCATGCAACACATTATGATTAAATTAGTGCACGAAACAAAGTTAGCACAGTTATCAGACGAACTAGAAGTACTGACGGAAGTTCAGTACCCAAACAGACATGATGATAAGACACAAAATGAGCCTGAAACCAAGAGTTATACTACTATAGTGTGTAGGAAAGTAAGGATCATAAAACTACCTTCCTAGAGATAGTTTAAGTGCCGGAAAGTGCCTAAACTCACACAAACTGCAGAATTCTGCATTTTTCAGAAAAAATCAGCATTCTAACACTAAAATATAATGCAGAATTATGGTTAAATGGTCCAGAATACCTTCCTAGGTGTCGGGAATCAAAACTGTCACAAAAGGGAACATAAAGCACACTAAACTGCGTAATTTAGCACCTTAACAAATCGGTAACCAACCGAACAACCGGACACTACCCGAAACACCAAATTTTCACTAGAAGCATTGTTTTAACATTTCCGAGCTAGTTATGGTCACCGAACATCATAACACACCTTATAATTACATAACACATATAAACAATGAACTTTACTCTTAGATTCTAACTAACATAACTAACTTACCATTACATTGCAACCATACCCCCCCCTCATTTTGACGGTCACCCTAGGGGACCCACACCAAGATTTTTATTCATTTGTTTTATTGATTTGCTTGATACTTTGGAGACATTATAACCACTAGATAACAAGGTGTTGGAAGATGATTTTTTAAGGACCTAAAGTTAACCATTCTCTCACATTTCACCACATTACAAACTCACTTCTTCTTCCTTCTCCCTTGCTCATGGTCGTAACCCACCACCAACATCACCACCATTTTCACTTCAATCTCATATAATCCAAGGTGATCCTAAGGTGTAAGAAGCAAGATTAAGAAGCTAGGAAGCATTGGAGCTTGAAGGACCCTTCTCTAGAGCTTTTATCCACCTTGTTCATCATCTTCATCATCTTGATTTCTTCCCTAGCCCTTGTGCTAGTAGTAAGCCTCTTGTAACTTGATTTTACTTCTCTTTTTGTTGGTTAAAAGATTATGTAAATGGTTAAACATAAAGATCATGAAGAAACAAGAAGATAATCCTTCACATAAAGCTTAAAATCATAAGAATCTATGTTGTTTTAGTGTATGTGTGATACTTGATTATTGATTTCTTGTGATTATGATGTTGATCATCATAAGAAGCTTACTAGATTGGGATTAAACACATGATCTAGTGAGTATGAGGGTGAATCTTGTGAAAATCAAGATGATCATCCTTTATGTTCAACATGAACTTGAAAAATAAAGATGTTTTTGTGTATGATGATGAATGATATATGTTATAAGTCTTGTAAATGGATGATTACAAAACTAATTTTCTCAAGGAACCAAAGTTATTTACAAGATTTACATAACCATGGTTTTTAAAGAAACTAATCATGTTTCTAGTATTAAATCAAGGATAGAAACATGTTGATAACAAGAAAAATACAAGAAGAAATATTTTAAGAAAATCATCTTGTAAGTCGTAAAAGACTAAATTTTACAAGAATGTGATTTATGAACAAATAACCATATTTTTAAGGGTAACTAAACCTACTAAATAACATAGTAAGTTACTACAAACTTTTACAAAATTTCAAGTTCATGGTATAGTGTAAATTGTATTGGCTCATGGTAAGTATTGATTGAATTGTTGATGATTGATGATAGTTTTAAAAGAAAAAGATATGCTTTTTAAAGCATGGAAACCGCCATTTTTAAGGGGAAACTATGGCAAAATTTTTGTAGAATTTAAAAACTTAGAAAAATATTTTTTTAAAAAGTGTTTATAAGTAAATTTTGATTATGGTTTTCAAATAAAAACTTGCCATAATTTTTGTTACAAAAATTACAAATATTGGAGGTTGATTTTTGATAAATAAAAGTGACTAAGTATATATTTAGGAAAATATATATTTAGAAGTCATAATCTTTGTGCTACTTGTATATTATGTGTATTAGTTATATTATTTTAGGAACTTGAAAATAATATAACTTACCAACATATAAAAATAGTAATACAAAATAATACCAAAATTCCAAGAAAACAAATATATAATTTATACCCGAATATCGGACAAACCGAACAAGGAATATGAACTACATATATATATATATATATATATATATATATATATTCCGGAATTGAATTCATATATTTTGACAAACAAGTTAAACGGTATTTTGGAAACCGAAAGGACGGAAAGTATGATTTTTTATAAATATTACAAGACATATCATATTTTATCAAGCAGAAAATATATTATTTTGGGATTTATATGAAAGTATAATCATTTTTGCCAAGAAAAATTTATAGATGATTTCTATAAAAGTTTTCTTAAAATAAATATATTTTAAGAATATAAATTGGTGATTTTTATTGATTGAAAATAATATTCCGGAGAATTGAATATAAAAATTAAGTATGGGAATACTTAAGAAATACAAGAAAATACGTATTCTTGTATGTACAAATACACACCGGAATACGCCACCAATACTTGGCAAAATACACAAGACTAAAATATACAAGTATAATGTTACCCACACTTGGGAAACATTCACGAAGGATTACAAAATGAGATAAGTTAAAATATATTATATTAAAAAATATTCCAAATAATTGACAAATATAATTTAAGTTAAAATATTATTATTTTAACTAATAATTATACACTTTGGAATAATATAATATACATCCAACATGTAACTCAAAAGACACTAAGTTATAACAAACAAGACTAAAAGTCGTGGCATGACCTAACCGTCTAATAAAACATAGCACGTGTGCAGGTAGTCGTATGACCCAAGGAGAAGCTTTGAGTTACTTGGTTGAAGAACGCAAGATTGTGAGTTCATGTCCCTCTTTTCTTTTAACTGTTTTCGGTTTTATAACTTCGGGGGTGAAATACATGTTACAAATGTTTCGATGATTACAAATGGTATGGTTAGCTAAGAAATGAACTGTTAGATCATGTGAATGGGTAAGCGTTAACTTAAGACCATTAATCCTTGTATAAGGACCGAGGGGCATGAGTGATAGATCTATTTGGGTGTTGCGAGCCCCACCCATAGGTCCGCGAGTTGGCCGCATGTGGTGACTATGTCGTTCCAGCAGGGTGGCCCGGTACGAAATACGCAAAGGTTTGAGCCTTCCTGCACCATTGCACACATATTAATGACTTTGCAAATCATTAATTGATCTGTTCATAGACGCTTTCATACCGGTTTACAAATACATACTTACAAATGTTTACAAGGTTATTCGTGCACACAGACAAACACATGAACTCACTCAACTTTTGTTGATGTTTTCAAATTACATGTATTTCAGGAAATTGATAGGGATCTGGCGGCATTTCAAAGTTATCAAGATGTGTTTACAAGAAGTGATGTCATCTCATTTTGAAGGGTTTGAATGATGTATCTTATCCTAGATAAGATACATGAATCAAAGCCTTGTTTTATTTATGTCTTTTGATAAAGTCCTTAATGGAACTTAAAACAGTTGGTCGGTTTGTATGTTAAACTTGAAGTCTTTGGTTGGTACTAAACAATGTGGTTTGTATTATTTTGAAACTTATTAATGGATGACGTCATGGTTTTATTCATATAGTTGTTTGTTATAATTGATTGCAATGATATTAAGCAAGTCACACATCATACGCTTCCGCAAAAGTCAGGGTGTGACACCGGACTTTTCCCAGTTCGCATCAATGCTGCCACCAGGACTCGATACTCAATCCTGGTACGTGCAACAACAGGCTTTGTTAAACGCAGCCTACACACTGGCATGTGCAAACACACAGCCACCCGGAGGGCCCACACCCGGCCCATTCACACCCGCACCCCGTGTTCTACAATACAAGTAGCGAGCGCCAACGCATTAGGCATCCCGGGATATGCGCGGACCTCATAGACCCTCCTATGTATGCGTTCGTACGCTCGATGAAGGGGATTCCATTTACGGAACCCGGGCCAGAGCCTCAGCGCATGAGCGCCTCGGCCCACCCAAAGAATATAGGCGAGAATTAGCTACATTCCGAGGGACCGGAGTATTAAGCCGCCTTGGCCCGCATCCCAACGACGGTGCATATGATAGAACCGACAAGGACGACTATACGTAACACGGGGATTCCCAGACGGCGTACAACCAGTATGGGGACTACGACTACTATACCCCGGCACAACCCTGCACAACATATGATCGAGCAGCAAAGCACGATCATCGGTCGGTCTACAGACCGAAGTCAGCAGCTGGCAGCTCCAAGTTCACACAAGAGATTGCCTTTTCCCTACTCGCAAGTTCCAAACTTCCGCCCAGTGTGGGCAAATATATTGGCTCGTCGGATCCCGATGACCATATGGCTGTTTTCATCAGTGCCGGTTTCGTCGGCGGCTAGTCGCACCCCCTCTGGTGCCATTTATTTGTTCAAACCCTCACGATAACCGCGAGGGCATGGTTCGATTCTTTGCCAGTGGGCTCACTGGCATCATTTGAAGACTTAAAAGAAAAATTTGCAAAATAACTCAGATTACTATATGACCATGTAATATAACCTCAGAGGGTTATACTGCAATATAATATCGTCACAAAGAAACCTTAAAACAGAATGAAACTAGTCTAATTCGGGTCAGAACTGAAAGTCAAAGTAGATGTCAAACTTCGCGACTTTCGGTTGCGAACCCACCCTAAACCTGGAATTGACGGGTTGAACATGTTTATACATTTTCTAATAATTATTACCAAGTTATTAAAGTGGTAAAACATGTTTTATAACACCTACATTATCAGTTATGAATTATTTTAAAAACTGACCCATTTGACTTTTTAATTTAATAACTTTGACCCGTCAATTGACCAAGCAAACGTGATTATTAGGAGGTGCCCTTTTGAGGGATTAACACCTACTTAATTATGATCACGTAGCCATGTTCGCCTCGAACAATGGCTGGACCATAATGGTCTAAGCCGGAAGTCAAAGTGTTTATCGAAAAACTTTGACTTTCGGCTTTTAAAAGCCTATAAAACGAAAACCAGTGGCTAAGGACACTTAAAAAGGGTTCTAGCTCGAAAACTTGACTGAAGGGGAGTCTCCTTATGCAAGAAATCTCCAAGAGATTTATACAATTGAGAAAATGAAAGTTGCAAGGAACAAAGGTGAATGAACACCTCTATTTATAGTGTTTTGAGGTGATCTTAGATCAAGCCAGGTGTTTAGGGAGGTGCTAAGATCATCCCATGTGTCATAGATGTTTTAAAAACCAGCTAAGGATCCATGGTTTTCGAATTTTATGTGTGCACAGAGTTTTGAGTGGTGAACAAGGCTGCAACATGCAGCTGTCCTTATCTTACTGCCCAGATGGGCTTCTCGCGTGGTGCGACAGAACACAAGGGGGCCGGTCGCGGCCCGCGACCTTCTGTATTTTCGGTAAACAAGTTTTAATGTTGTCATTTCAGCCCCTTAACCTTATATTTCATAATAACTTTCAAATTTAGCATTTTTGGCCACTCAAGTTAGTTTTTAGGTATTATTGGATGTATAACAAACATCGTTAAGCTCCGGGTTCGTTAAAAGGTCATTCAGAGGTATAATTAAACACGTTGATGCTTTTAAACCATCGATTCATAATCTTTTGTATTTAATTGCAAACGGTTTCGTTTATCAAATAAATAATTTGTCAAGGAATACGAACACCGTAAAAGGTCATTTAGAGGCATAGGTATAACAACCCTAATGTAAACCGACACCCTCCTGAATATTTTCTGATACCCTAATATATTTTAAAATACCCTATATATGTCTTAAAATACATCCCATATGTGAAAACCGAGCCTAAAATACGTTACAATATTAAAAATAAATAAAAAAACAAAGAAAATCGGTTTCAGGCGGGCCGCGTAAACTTCCTTTAACCCTTACGCGGGCCGCGACAACTTAAAAACCAGGCGAGCCCGGTGTTGACACGTGTCATGCAACGTGTTGAACCTATATGGTGACCCGGATCACCTACGCCTAGACCCCTACGCCACGCGGGCCGCTGTAACACCCCGAAAATTTACGTCCTATAATGTCTTGACACGTGTCATAACCTTTGAACGTGTGAAAGAATGTTCTTGAAGGACTAAAGTTGACAAACAAAGAAACTATGTGAATTTGAGGGTTCAAAGTGTCAACAATGAATAAATACACTTTGCAATAACCCTACATAATGTTTATAACCTAAAACGAATAGATCACGGATCATACGAAGCGAATTATGAAAGAAAGTGAGAGATTACAAACTACAGGGGTTAATTGTGTCAACATGTTAAAGATATACCTCTGAGTGACCTTTTGACAAACCCGAAGCTTTGTAACGATTAATTATGCTCACTAGAATGTACCATAAAAATTTCACCAAGTTTCGTTATCGTATGAGCAAGTTGTGATAAAATTCGTGTGCAAGGGTTAGAATCGTCAACGTGGAAATTTAGGGCTTTTCGGGTGATCACAAAGTTACCCGAGGACTTGACAAAGTGGGTATAAGTCTTAAAGCCCCAAATATTAAATATCAAAGCTTCTTGTGAAAGATTGGACTTGAAAACGACCTTTCGGAGGACCCGGGGACCAAAATGCAATAAAAGAAACAAAAATCAGATTTACATGTCCCAAGCGGCCCGCTTTGGTTTAGCTGAAATGGGACGCGGGCCGCATTAGGACCCCAGATGCAGAAAACAACCTGCTGCCTTGGCAGGTGTCTGTTTTGCTCATCTAACCGACTTATATCAATGGTTTTTGATTCTATGGGCTGGTATACACTAGTATACAACTTATAAAAGCCATATACATTCATCATTGATCATTCTACACCCATTTGGAATCAAAAACGAAAGATCAAAGTCCTTGTCAAAAGTCTCGTGTTCAACATATAATCACATATCAGCTTCTGGACATCAAAGGAGCTTACGGGTCATTCACAAGACTTCCATATCACCCATTAGACTTGTGTAAGTGCTCTTGATCCTTCTCGATTCAGTTTTACATCGTTTATAGCCTAGAAATCAAACCGTCGTAACTACGGTTTGACTTGGCAATAAAACACAAACGATCCAGAGATTTGTCGAAACGAAAGTTGTTACGAGTTGGTAATTATATGAGTATTAAAACCCTAAAAGGACTCTCACTGATTTTAATCCTAACTATGTCGTTTGTCGAGTCAAAGGTTACCCGAAAAGTCAACAGAAATGATAATCGCATATTTAATGATACGGAGGGCGTGTAATCTGTTTTAACACTCATATAAACTGAAAATAAGTATAAAAACTTGTCTACGCTTGTTTGATTCGACAACTTTCTATTTAGAACCGATTCGGAGCCGAAAGACGCAAAAGTTTGACTTTTGCGTTGACCTCAGTTCTGACCCGATTCTTATAGGTTTAGACATGCCTTAAGGTTCCTTTAGGACCTAGATACACGTGTGTATAAACCTCTGCGTTTATACCACTCGAATCCCTAATCGTCCGATGTTTCCGTTAATCGCCTAAATAGTGACCGTAATGCCCTTATGACCATAAAACGAGATTTTGGGAAAAGTGGAAATGCCATAATCTTAGTTATTGATTATTATGCATGTCCCGAAAATTTCACGATAATCGGAGGTCTAGATTAGGAGTTATGCTTAATGGCGTATTTATAAACATGTTTATTAATTAAACGGCGCCATTAGCGTAAAGCCTATCTAAACCCAATTTTTGACACCAAACCTTTTACTCACTGATGTAATATAATATTTTGGGATTTTTGAAGATTTTTAATTATTTTTAAACTGATCATAAGCTTGGATTAGCGCCTTAATTCGGTTAATACCGAATATACCCTTTTCGGCCATAAAATGAGTTTTACAAATCCTTTTAACGCCAATCCAATTGCTACTGATTTTAAATATTAATTAGAGTGTTTTGAACCTGTTTAACTGATCAGGAAACTCAGAATCGTATTTTAAACCGTACGTCGCTTAAAACGGCTTTATACGCGTATTATACGCATAGTTTGGGTTTAAAACTATTTTAACATATAAGACTTATAACCAAATGTTATAACCTGTTAATATAAGCTATTTTACTGATGTAATCAGACCCGGTTCATAGAAACCTAATTTAATCCTTTTATAATCTTTAAAATGACCAAAATACCCCTACGGGACTTATTAAGAGATTAAACTCGTTTTGGGCATCATGGGTGATATCCTACTGATATCACAACTTAATTAAGGCGTGTTAACTTAGGAAACCTGTTTAGGACTCTTATGGTTACCCGTTACGTTTCATACGCGTTCGGTTCGGTTTATGTAACTAGTTTACATAAACTAGCCGAAACGGGTCAAACCTTATCGGTTTTATCTCAAAATCCAGAATGTGTATCATATACCCATATTAAGCAAGTCTTCAAACTTCTCGGGTCTAAATCACATTCTATCCGGTCTTCGCTTAATCGTGCGTACGAACCGTATCTTTCTGTAAGACTAACCGGTCTAAGCTTAGGCTTAATTAAAGACCCGTTAGCATTCTAATTAATTATTTATACCATCATTCCAGACTAGAGCTTTCCGGTAAATTGTACCTACGCTTGCTTAAGTGAATACGGCTGAGTTATAAATTTCTGCTATTTAAGACAGGAGCTAGCTCAGGTAAATACTCTTAACTTATTTTCCCTATACGGGCTTGGGATACGGTATAATAATACCGCTTGGTCGGGTATTGAATCTTTAATCTTATTATGGTTAAATCATTGAGGTAACCCGGTTTAATCTGTATTGTTTGAAACAAAGACCTTTAGGGGTTAATGACCATGTCCCGGATATCCTAGTGACATCATTGTATTATAAAATGGCCACGTCTTAAGCACGGGGTGTAGGCATACACCTGACAGTGCTTAAGAGATAACGGTATCTCACTCTCTTGTGGGCCTATACTTGTGGCGTGTCTGTTAATCTGACTCGATTTCTACATCGGGCCCTGAACGTACAACGAACATGTAAATCTGTATACAAGGTTATAAATATAATTGTCCCAAGTTAAAAAGATTAATTTTGCCTCTATGCATTTTAATCCAAGTGTCGAAATATTTGCATGTCTTGTGCACCTAAACAAATTTTCATAAACATTTACAAAATGAGTCGGTTGAGTGTATTTACCAGTGAAAACTGACGTATTTTCCAAAAGGGTTAAGTGACAGGTACTGAACGTAATTGGCTGGAAGCTCAGGGCGTTTCTAAGGAATCTTGAAAGTTCTAGGTGCCTAAAGTCTGTTGAATAAAGTTTATGTTTTAAGATCCGCCTGTGGATCTTTTACTTCCGTTGTAATACTTTGATGTTACACTATTCGGATTGTAATATATTTATCCTTTTGCTTCCGTTGTGCATTTATATATTGTGTTGTTTGACTATGATGTTGACAACCACGTCACGTTACTCCCCTACCGGGCCCACCGGTAACACGTGGAAATTCGGGGTGTGACAGGTTGGTATCAGAGCCAATATTGAGTGAATTAAACACTAGCTGTTTGTGTTTAATCTCAATGACACAATTACACATTTCTAAATCTTCTGAGTCTAGACTTAACATAGGAATATTCTCAATCCTTATCTGGAAATTCTGCTTCCAAAATTTTTATATATTGGATACGTCGCCGAGCGAAGAAGCCATAATAATAATTCTCCACACCAGGAGCCTTAAATTTCTGACCTTCGTACAACGGCTAGGACGAAACATGCAAACAAGGAGAAGGCATTCAGAAATAAAATGAAGAAGAAACTCCCTTTGCGAAAAAAAAAATCGTTTCCTTAATAGTCCTTATAAGGACATAATTACCTTTCAGTTCCTTCGAGGACAACATTATTCCTTTCAAGTCCCGCTTAGGGCAACTCTGTACTTTTATTTTCATATATTGGATTTTTCCAATATTCTTATCTAGTCTATTGATCTAGAAATCATAGCTTATATCATCCTATAAGATGATCATATTATAACCATCCCTTAGAAGGGAAGTGCCTACGGGCTATAACGTATTGTCCATCTGAGACACTGACATGTGATCTTTATGATTCCTTGTCTATGGTGGTGAGCTCTGCTCAAGCCTATTAGCCTAAATGATCAATGTGATCATGACTAATATGTCTCTGACATTGTGATCTTTATGATTCCTTGTCTATGGTGGTGAGCTATGCTCAAGCCTATTAGTCTATATGATCAATGTGATCATGACTAATATCATCAATATGATGATCATATTATCGACATCCTTAGTGATGAAGTGCCTACTGGCTATACTTTATAATATTGTCACTACGACAAGGACAGTAGTAAATCTTAGGGTTCTTGTCTAAGGCAGTGGGCTATGCCCAAGCCTCATAGTCAATATGATCAATATTATCATGACTACTATCACCAGTGTGATGATTATTAATTTCTAAAAAAAAAAAAAAAAAAAAAAAACATCGTTTTGTAATGTCAATTGATCCGCCTACGGGCCATATTGTATCGTCAATTTGACAACGACAGTAGTAGTCTTTGACTCTCTGTCCAGGAAAGATAATGAACTATGTTCAAACCTAAATGCTTTGATTCTCTAAAATCATGGCTTATAAAATTTAAAACTGTCCTTGAGACCAGGCTTTTTACGCCACTTTAATATATTTGATGTTTTATAACTAAGATAAGTTATAATGAAAAATATTAACTAAGTATAACTAACAAATTAACCCATATGGTTTATATTACCATGGTTAATAAATTATCAAAAATGATAATTTCATAATGACCTCTGGATAAATCATTGTCAATGTTTATGAAGCAATCAAGCTACATGGCTGGATTAGATGAAGTTAACAGCCACATGAAGGAGGACAATGATGCTACCAGAATCAATGTAACTGGAGCGGAACTGCAGGCAATAATAGATTATGCTGTTACTCGAGCTCTTGACAGACAGTATGATGAATCAAATGATACCCATTCTAAGACTCTATCTGTGGCTCGTAGTAAGCCCCCTTCTAAAATACTTGAGTCAAGAGAAGACGATGTTCATGACTTGTCAAATCAAAGGAGTATTCCGTTTAGACAGGTTGTGTTCCATCAAGAGACACCAGTTAAGACCTGTTCATATAAATATTTTGTCTCCTGCAAGCCTAGAGACTTTACAGGAGAAAAAGGGGCCATCGATTGCATGACGTGGCTCGATGAGATGGACGCTGTTGTTGACATCAGCGGTTGTGCAGAGCAAGATGTTGTGAAATTTGTTTCACAATCTTTTAAAGGAGAAGCTCTAGCTTGGTGGAGGTCACTGATCCAAGCTACGGGGAAGATTCCTTTGTACAACATGACTTGGGAGCAGTTCGTTGCTCTTATCAAAGAAAATTACTGTCCTCAACATGAAGTTGAGAAAATTGAGACTGAATTCTTGACATTGGTCATGGAAAACTTAAATTGTCAAGCATACCTTACAAATTTCAATACCAAGTCTCGATTGGTTCCTTATTTGATCACACCGGAACCAAAGCGAATTGCTCGCTTCATTGGGGGTTTAGCCCCAGAAATCAAAGCCAGTGTTAAGGCTTCAAGACCTACTTCATTCAGGTCAGCGGCCGATCTGTCGCTATCTCTCACACTCGATGTGGTCAGAAACAAGGCTGCCAAAGTCTCTGAAGAAGGAAAGCGAAAAAGGGAGGATGAAATTTCTCATCGCTCTGATAGGGAGACAAAGAGGAACTCTGAGGATAAGAAGAGTTCCGGGTTTAAGAAAGACAGCCAGCAGCCGGGTGAGAAGATCAGGTGCAAAACCTGTAGGAAATACCACCTCGGGAAATGCAGATTTGAATCTCGGCCTCGGCCGTGTAGAATTTGCAAATCTAAGGAACATAAAACCCTGGATTGCAAGAAGTTGAAAGATGCAACCTGTTATGGTTGCAACGAGAATGGGCATATCAAGACCAACTGCCCTAGGAATCAGAAGAAGCCCGAAGAGGCCAAGAAAACAAACGCATGATGAACACCCAAGAGTTGGTGCAGAAGGATAATTACATAGCAGGTACATTTCCTTATCAAACAATTTATTTGTTGCTGACACATATGATTCTATAATGAACGATAAAAGTTGAGAACTGTTGCCTCCGCCTGATTTGGACTCCGGTCATTTAATGCAAGGTAGAAATTGGTTGATACTTTAGAAAATGCTCCAACAAATCCTAGATTGATATTTTATAGTTTTTAGGAATCACTCTTTTCTGATATCCTTATGGCAAGCTTTCAAGCTATCCAAATTCATCACTATAATAAAGACAGATGTGACATTTAGATCCCCTGTCAAAAAGGTGATGGATTCGGACCAAACTTTAAATGCCATTAAAGGTCTTTTGTGACCTAGGCTAAATATAATGGATATACATTCAAATAACATTCACTAGGAATGTTCAGAACAGAATAGCCCATACGGTTTATGAATGTCGTGGCTAATCTAAGCCGGGTCATCAGGATGATGACTAATAATTGTTAAATTTTGGTGATTGGTACCAAGTTTCAAGTATGGAAAACTGAGATGAGGTAGACGACAGTCGCAATACTATTAAGGCGACGAAAGTTAATAAAGCTACAAATGTAAACCTCAATATTAATGGAGTTAATCTCCAAGCTGTGGTTGACGCAGCAGTTGGAAGGACCAAAGCAGTGTGACATCTGCAAAGGAACGGGTCATCATTTTCCCATGAATGTAGGGACATAAAGAATACAGTCTGTCACGACTGTGGTGAGTAAGGCCGCCTCAGAACTAGATACCATAAGGCTACCAAAGAAGGTGCAGCTAAGCCTGGAAAGGCTAAGAAAGGAAACGCCTGAACTCACCTGATGAATGCGGAGAGGCAGTTCACGATGTCATCAAGTACCTTCCTTATCATTTACCAATGATAATTTCTGCTAAGTGTCCTGATTTAATACAGGCAATAATAAATCTTCATAAACCATAAGCTTAGCAAACTTTTATATCATCCACAAGGTATAACTTACCAAGGAAACCATAGTAACCGATTCTTCTGAGTATCGGCAAGGGATCCTTCTGAAAAATCTAAGAGTACTCTTTCTTCGAATCGAGTACGACAATATATATTACTTTATTTTATTATTTTCTCATTGTTTTCTATCGACCGCGAATGCCAAACAATGTTTGATAAAAGTGCCATATGAGGATTGGCGTATCCTAGTGTGTCCCATAGATTGCTTCCATGCCTGATCAGTATGGAGGTTTAATGCATGGAACCTCTGAGATATTCCAATGGTCATATTATACCAAAGTCGACTAGTAGTATTCAAAGAAGATATCCAGAAAAGAATTGTCCAAATAAATGTTCCCTGGTAAAGGAAGCTGTGGACTCATAGCATATAGGTGTCACTCATTTGACACCAGCAAGGATAATTAGACTAGAGCCTGAGATATGGAAATTCTCTGTAACCTATTTGTACCTTGATTATCTTCTCTTTTTATTACCCTATTTACCCCAGAGAGGCAGGTAGAGTTAAGGGTTAAATTCCGTTTAAGGCTGTGTTATTATGAAATCTCCAAGACGGCTAGTACCATCATTGGGAGAATCGAAACCCTGATTAAGTAAACTTTAAGATAGGAGATTCATATAGCCTAACTCGATATTCCGAGAGTTTGATAAGAAAGACGGTTCATTTTGATTATGCATTCATTACCGCAACCCTAATTAGGTAACGATTAAGAATTTGCCATCAACTGCCCAGGATCGTCGATCTGTTCGACTAACGGTAAGGATTAGCTATTCCCTACACATTAGCTAAGCAGTGGTTGGAATAACCATCTCACCTTAAAAATAAAGCTTTCTATAATAATGGATATGTAAGTATTAAGGCTACTCCTTTGGAGACCTTGTATAGATGGAATGTTAAATATCTAGTGATAAATAGAGAATTGGTAAGTCCAATGATCAAGATCTGAAAGTTGCCTGGGGAACAACAAATAAGATTATACAAATCCATAATCGATTGTAGGTTGCCAGTATATGGCAAGAAATCGAGGAGTTATGAAAATAGCAAACTTCCTAAGTTCTTGTTAAGGAATATGGTTTAACAAAAGATATCACCCAGGAAGGGTGTACCAAATTTGTGAAATTATCAGGCTAGTTAATCTCTGAATATATGGAAAGCATTCGAAGGAAATTGAATGTATCAAGATCAAGTAGCTTGTAAGCTAAAACCTACTTAAGGAGTTTGACGGAGCACGCAATACATTGCACACTAATGACTGGAGGATGTGTTCCGCCAATAAGTCAAGAAGCACTATCACATAATGAGATGCAGAATTATGATATGATGAGCACCCTGTATCGATTGAGAATCGACAGGTCAAGAAGCTGCAAAAGGATACATACGCCTAATATAAGAGCCACTATGGGAGCTTGGAAAGACTCCAGATATGTTATAGAAGTTAAGTCCATTATGCGACAAAAAGTACTTCCAGCATTGTAACAAATCTCGAGGTCGAGATTTCTTTTAAGGGGGTGAGGATGTAACACCCCGAAAATTTACGTCCTATAATGTCTTGACACGTGTCATAACCTTTGAACGTGTGAAAGAATGTTCTTGAAGGACTAAAGTTGACAAACAAAGAAACTATGTGAATTTGAGGGTTCAAAGTGTCAACAATGAATAAATACACTTTGCAATAACCCTACATAATGTTTATAACCTAAAACGAATAGATCACGGATCATACGAAGCGAATTATGAAAGAAAGTGAGAGATTACAAACTACAGGGGTTAATTGTGTCAACATGTTAAAGATATACCTCTGAGTGACCTTTTGACAAACCCGAAGCTTTGTAACGATTAATTATGCTCACTAGAATGTACCATAAAAATTTCACCAAGTTTCGTTATCGTATGAGCAAGTTGTGATAAAATTCGTGTGCAAGGGTTAGAATCGTCAACGTGGAAATTTAGGGCTTTTCGGGTGATCACAAAGTTACCCGAGGACTTGACAAAGTGGGTATAAGTCTTAAAGCCCCAAATATTAAATATCAAAGCTTCTTGTGAAAGATTGGACTTGAAAACGACCTTTCGGAGGACCCGGGGACCAAAATGCAATAAAAGAAACAAAAATCAGATTTACATGTCCCAAGCGGCCCGCTTTGGTTTAGCTGAAATGGGACGCGGGCCGCATTAGGACCCCAGATGCAGAAAACAACCTGCTGCCTTGGCAGGTGTCTGTTTTGCTCATCTAACCGACTTATATCAATGGTTTTTGATTCTATGGGCTGGTATACACTAGTATACAACTTATAAAAGCCATATACATTCATCATTGATCATTCTACACCCATTTGGAATCAAAAACGAAAGATCAAAGTCCTTGTCAAAAGTCTCGTGTTCAACATATAATCACATATCAGCTTCTGGACATCAAAGGAGCTTACGGGTCATTCACAAGACTTCCATATCACCCATTAGACTTGTGTAAGTGCTCTTGATCCTTCTCGATTCAGTTTTACATCGTTTATAGCCTAGAAATCAAACCGTCGTAACTACGGTTTGACTTGGCAATAAAACACAAACGATCCAGAGATTTGTCGAAACGAAAGTTGTTACGAGTTGGTAATTATATGAGTATTAAAACCCTAAAAGGACTCTCACTGATTTTAATCCTAACTATGTCGTTTGTCGAGTCAAAGGTTACCCGAAAAGTCAACAGAAATGATAATCGCATATTTAATGATACGGAGGGCGTGTAATCTGTTTTAACACTCATATAAACTGAAAATAAGTATAAAAACTTGTCTACGCTTGTTTGATTCGACAACTTTCTATTTAGAACCGATTCGGAGCCGAAAGACGCAAAAGTTTGACTTTTGCGTTGACCTCAGTTCTGACCCGATTCTTATAGGTTTAGACATGCCTTAAGGTTCCTTTAGGACCTAGATACACGTGTGTATAAACCTCTGCGTTTATACCACTCGAATCCCTAATCGTCCGATGTTTCCGTTAATCGCCTAAATAGTGACCGTAATGCCCTTATGACCATAAAACGAGATTTTGGGAAAAGTGGAAATGCCATAATCTTAGTTATTGATTATTATGCATGTCCCGAAAATTTCACGATAATCGGAGGTCTAGATTAGGAGTTATGCTTAATGGCGTATTTATAAACATGTTTATTAATTAAACGGCGCCATTAGCGTAAAGCCTATCTAAACCCAATTTTTGACACCAACCCTTTTACTCACTGATGTAATATAATATTTTGGGATTTTTGAAGATTTTTAATTATTTTTAAACTGATCATAAGCTTGGATTAGCGCCTTAATTCGGTTAATACCGAATATACCCTTTTCGGCCATAAAATGAGTTTTACAAATCCTTTTAACGCCAATCCAATTGCTACTGATTTTAAATATTAATTAGAGTGTTTTGAACCTGTTTAACTGATCAGGAAACTCAGAATCGTATTTTAAACCGTACGTCGCTTAAAACGGCTTTATACGCGTATTATACGCATAGTTTGGGTTTAAAACTATTTTAACATATAAGACTTATAACCAAATGTTATAACCTGTTAATATAAGCTATTTTACTGATGTAATCAGACCCGGTTCATAGAAACCTAATTTAATCCTTTTATAATCTTTAAAATGACCAAAATACCCCTACGGGACTTATTAAGAGATTAAACTCGTTTTGGGCATCATGGGTGATATCCTACTGATATCACAACTTAATTAAGGCGTGTTAACTTAGGAAACCTGTTTAGGACTCTTATGGTTACCCGTTACGTTTCATACGCGTTCGGTTCGGTTTATGTAACTAGTTTACATAAACTAGCCGAAACGGGTCAAACCTTATCGGTTTTATCTCAAAATCCAGAATGTGTATCATATACCCATATTAAGCAAGTCTTCAAACTTCTCGGGTCTAAATCACATTCTATCCGGTCTTCGCTTAATCGTGCGTACGAACCGTATCTTTCTGTAAGACTAACCGGTCTAAGCTTAGGCTTAATTAAAGACCCGTTAGCATTCTAATTAATTATTTATACCATCATTCCAGACTAGAGCTTTCCGGTAAATTGTACCTACGCTTGCTTAAGTGAATACGGCTGAGTTATAAATTTCTGCTATTTAAGACAGGAGCTAGCTCAGGTAAATACTCTTAACTTATTTTCCCTATACGGGCTTGGGATACGGTATAATAATACCGCTTGGTCGGGTATTGAATCTTTAATCTTATTATGGTTAAATCATTGAGGTAACCCGGTTTAATCTGTATTGTTTGAAACAAAGACCTTTAGGGGTTAATGACCATGTCCCGGATATCCTAGTGACATCATTGTATTATAAAATGGCCACGTCTTAAGCACGGGGTGTAGGCATACACCTGACAGTGCTTAAGAGATAACGGTATCTCACTCTCTTGTGGGCCTATACTTGTGGCGTGTCTGTTAATCTGACTCGATTTCTACATCGGGCCCTGAACGTACAACGAACATGTAAATCTGTATACAAGGTTATAAATATAATTGTCCCAAGTTAAAAAGATTAATTTTGCCTCTATGCATTTTAATCCAAGTGTCGAAATATTTGCATGTCTTGTGCACCTAAACAAATTTTCATAAACATTTACAAAATGAGTCGGTTGAGTGTATTTACCAGTGAAAACTGACGTATTTTCCAAAAGGATTAAGTGACAGGTACTGAACGTAATTGGCTGGAAGCTCAGGGCGTTTCTAAGGAATCTTGAAAGTTCTAGGTGCCTAAAGTCTGTTGAATAAAGTTTATGTTTTAAGATCCGCCTGTGGATCTTTTACTTCCGTTGTAATACTTTGATGTTACACTATTCGGATTGTAATATATTTATCCTTTTGCTTCCGTTGTGCATTTATATATTTTGTTGTTTGACTATGATGTTGACAACCACGTCACGTTACTCCCCTACCGGGCCCACCGGTAACACGTGGAAATTCGGGGTGTGACAGCCGCGTAGCCCCTTGTCTTCCTTTACGCGGGCCGCTAGAAATCCATAATCAGGCCCTATATAAAGGAGGCCTCGGGTTTCAACAAAATTCGTTCAAAATTCTTTCTGTATCTCGAATTCTCACATTATAGGCATAATTCCCGAGTATTATACCCCCTAATTAGCGAGGTTCTGCCCCGTTGTAAGTATTATAACCTGTCGTGGTTCCGTAACAACTGTCGTGGTTTAGGGTTCCGTAACAACTGTCATGGTTTAATGTCGTGGTTCTCACATTATAACAAGTTTCGTATTAGATACGCTGCCCGATTGATTTAGGGTTCCGTAACAACTGTCGTGGTTCTGCCCGACGTAGTTGTTGGGATACCGTCCCGGGGAGGGTATGATTAATATAATTAAAAGGTTATTATACTAACATATGTACATTTGTGTAAATTATAGATTAATCCCAGGAAATCCTTAAACGAAGTCTAAGATAGCAATGTGAGTTTATCCTCTTTTTGTAAATCTTTTAGTAACTATTTTACAAAACCTTAAATGTTTTACAATGCGATTAAGCGGTGATTGAGTCTTTGTAGTTCTTCAATTACTGTCGGTATGTTGGGGTTTTGTATACAAAATGTGGAACACGTTACCATTGGACGACGAGTTAGCCAATGTGTAATATGACCCACCAGTCAGGATTGACAATACTGAATGAGTAATTGTGTAGAAATAAACAATGTGATCGCTCTCAATACTGTGTTAATTGATAAAATGTTTCTTGATTGAATTGGGATTCACTCACCAGTATTTCCCACTGACAAATGTTTTTAAAACGCCTTTCAGGTAACACAATGTGACAGCCAATTAGTAGAAAGCCAACTGAAGAGCACTGACGGCTTGGAAAAATGTGGCTATAAAAGTTACCGAAAAGACGATGTTTTAAATTCAATAAAATAGGGTTTATCCCTGTAAACATGTTGTAATAAGAAACTTGGGTTTTACCCATGTGATTATTAATATCAAATATGGTGGTTTTACTCTGAAAAAATTTTCCTAACTACGGTCCTGATGTAATTTTCGCTGCCAAATTAATAAACTGATACCACCAAAATTCTGAGTTCGCGTCCGCCCGTTCCCGGGACAGATAAGGGATCAGGGGTTGCGACAATAGGTTTTGCATGTTGACACTTTTAGTCCCTCCACATACGTCTTTTCACAATTTGTTGGCAACAATAGTCCATCATAGTCAACATTTGACATCATTAGGGTTTAGGAAACGTGTCAACACATCATTAGACACAATTTTACGAGGTGTTATGCTAGTCGGGCCATCTCCTCATTTTTCGTCTCCAATAGTGGTCATGGAGCACTTGGAGATCTAGAAATTATGCCCTAATTCCATTCGGAGCGACCACACTTCTCTCCAACATAAGTGATTTCCCTTTAAATCATTAAAAGCATTATGGCTTATTATATCATTTAACCACATGTTATGCTTAACCTCACAATAATGTCACTGAATATTATAGGAATGGACTAGGATGTATTTAAACACCGTTTTAAAGTTTAGGGGGATATAACCTCACAACAGTGTCACTAGTTTGACTAGGTCCAACCAGCTCTTTTATTACTGTTTCAAACATGCGCGCGCTAGAACTCACCAATGACGAGCGCCATGCCATGGCATCCGCCAACGCCACCCAAGGGTGCGCCATAAGCGGATCCGCCATGTATCTGACATCGCGCTCATGAGCAAAAATACAAAGCAAGTGTGCGAAGTTCAAAGTGCACCACATTGGGCCTATAACCCACGTCACGCGCGCATATGTGCGGATGCGATGCACCCTTTGGGTCCCTACTAGTGTTTGCCTTTAAGGATACAATTTACAAGGAGTGCTCCTCCTTTACCACTTTAAGTTTTGTCATCCCACCTATGTGGGGACAAGGTGACAAATCTCAATCCATTCTTCTCATCTTTGTTTGTTCCAAACATACAGCTTCAAGCTTCGATATCTCATTCATTTTAGCTCTATTTGGACGTAGTTTGAACACAAACCTATAAATAATTATTTATACAACATATATATAAATATTATTGATGTCCAAAATATTTAATGAAAAACTCATTTTTACTAAATTTCCAACAAAGGAATGACTCTCTATAGTATTGTGACAACTTGGTTGTCAAACACATCACCAACAACACACTTTATCATGAACGTATGAAGCACATGGAGATAAATTGCCATTATATAAGGGAACAAGTGGGGTAAAAGGAAATAGAACCACTATGCATTGACACAAATATGCAAGTTGCGGATTTGTTTACCAAGGCATTCGATTCTCAACAACTACAACACCTACATGACAACTTGGGCACTTGTACGTTTATGCTCCAACTTGAGAGAGAGTAAAGGAGAGGAATACGATTTGACCACGTTTGACCATGTTCTTTCTTATGTTATGCATTTCTTATTTTTGTATACCCTTTGATTTATCCTTAATTAATAGTTGTAAAAGCAGTTGTATATATTCCTACTGTATCTTTTTTATTTTTTTGGTAATCCCTTTGATTCAGCCTTAATGGTATACATTCCTACTGTATTTTTTTTTTTTGCTTGTGAGTAGAAAATACACAAAATATTCTGATCCTAATCATTGACCATATCAACATTATTATATTTGAATGTTGAAAATGGAAAACTTATGACTTGGCCCTCGTTCCCTTCTTTTCTTCTTCTTTCTTGAAAGAATATTGATATAGAAGGGGTCCTCGAAATTAAAAGATGTCCACTATATCAAAACATAAATGAAGTGATAGTGACTAGATATTATCAACCTCGTTCCCTTATGGTCTAGTGACATTAAATACTTATTATTTTTTATCAAAATATACGGGTTTGAGTCACACAAAATAAACAATAAGTATAGATTTTAAACGAGGTGTGTCTTCGCTGGAGATATATATACATTACTAAGATAAAGATAACCCTCACATTGATTCCATAAAACTAAAACTAGATTACAATTTAAATTCACTTAACCTAATTAATTTTTTAATTTGTTTGACTCTTTTAGATAAATAAATTACATACTAAAGGAGTAAAGGGACTTCGGGTTACCAACGTGTCAGGTAAAGTTTTATCTTCTAAGTGATAAGGGTTCAATCTCCATTGTAAACAAAAAAATTGTAGCAGAATTAGTGAATTTGAGTCGTCATTCTATAAAAGATAGACAGATTACACGCCAACAAAACACAGAAACCTAGTTTCGAGATTTTTTTTTTTAACGGCAAATTTGGATCACTAACGGACACTGTAGTATCATCGTGCCACCAGTGGAACCACCCGATCATATCCATCTCCACTAGGCATGATGCCTGTACACCAATTCAGGAGAAAACCTAATAAATATGAGAAAAGCTCCCCTTGTGAGAATCGAACTCAGTACCTATTGGTCTCAAAGTCTTATCCCCCACCAAAATGCCACTAGGCTATAAAGCCATGTACACCTAGTTTCGATAATCTCCCTCTTAAATGACAGTCCTATGGTATAAGACTTGAAAAAAAAACGAAATATAATAACTGTATTAATAGATAGATTAAAATACAAAAATTTTAGTTGTAAATAGAACATATATAGCTAACCTTAATCATATATATGTTTCCCTTTTCCTATTTAATAGAACTCAAAATGTCCTCTTTTTTCACATAAACAAATAAAGTTGACAACCATATAATATATTTTTATCAAGTTATGAACGAAAATAAAATTGACAAACCATATAATATATTTTTATCAAGTTATGAACACAAAACTGAACTCGAGTCTGTTTAGAAGAACCGTTGATTGCATCTGGTCAAACACGTTAGGGTAGGAAGTAAAATAGAAAATGTTTATTGATTTAGTCAATTAATAGTCTAACTAACAAGTTGCAAAATCTTGACTGTATTCATAGTAGATGATTGTATATATAAATAACTATAGATACATCCACTCTTCAACATTAATTAAATTAACACTTTCTTCTTTGCATAAGCTTAAAAGTTTACAATAATGGTGACCATGAAATTTGCTGTGGTCTCCTTAACTTTAATTGCTCTTCTTGAAGCTTTTAATGCCAGACCTTTGTTTCAGGCGGCGGTAATTCAGTTGGTAACCGGAGAAGAAGAACTCCGGTTACCACTACCGCCGCCATTTTCCTCATCACATGATCACCAGACTACTTATGGCCGAGTTAACCTACCACCACCACCGCCAAAAGATGCGCCCTCAACGGG
The DNA here is from genome assembly GCA_030545235.1 of Helianthus tuberosus. NCBI lineage: Eukaryota > Viridiplantae > Streptophyta > Magnoliopsida > Asterales > Asteraceae > Helianthus > Helianthus tuberosus. The sequence continues at coordinate 193,645,638 of CM060370.1, read as the reverse complement.
CCATGCAACTTACGGCCGAGAAAAACCATCACCACCAGCGCCTAAAGATGCGCCCTCAACGGGCCATGCAACTTACGGCCGAGAAAAACCATCACCACCAGCGCCTAAAGATGCGCCCTCAGATGGCCATGCAACTTATGGCCGAGAAAAACCATCACCACCAGCGCCTAAAGATGCGCCCTCAGAGGGCCATGCAACTTACGGCCGAGAAAACCCATCACCGCCACCTCCAAAAGGAGCACCGTCAAAGGGCCAAGCAACTTACGGACGAGTTAAACCGGCACCACCACCGCCAAGAGGAGCACCGTCGCAGGGCCAAACATTTTACGGTGGAGATAAACCGAGCTCAAATGACTCGCAAGGATATTTAAATGAAGACTGGTTGCACTCCATTGCCTTTTCCTCGCTGCCATCTTACGTTACTAGAATATTTAATCAGGGTTTGGCTAAACGTACCTCATGTATGCTTAAAACAGCCTTTACTGAATGGAAGTAAACAGACGAAATGATCGTACATTCAGTAAAAATAAACTTAGGAGGAGTATAAGGTTAACATAACCCTATTTCAGCTTAAAGATTGCAACTATTGGTCAAAAACATATTTGACTAAAGTAGGTTTTTTTTTTTTTTTTTCTGAACGGCCTAAAGTAGGTTTAATTATTAAGTAGATAGCCGTAAGTTTCTTTAGTCATGTTGAAAATGGATATTAATTATGCTTTCAATATTAAAAGAATAAAAGTAATTTAACTCTTTTATTGGACAAATGATTAGTCATTAACTTCTTTTTCTTTACATTAAACGATTTGCATTCTTATTTCTTTGGCAATGAGCTGCAGCTCAATAACTATTGGAGGGTAAGTGTAAATGCGGGTTGAAGGGTACATATTTCAATTTCGAATCCAATTCAAACCAGGTTTTATCGTGGTGGGCCTACGTGCGGTGGGTTTTACCGTAAACTAGAGATAGTGGGCTTAGGCTACCAAACGATGTCTACGATCGCGGACGCATATGTCGCCTTTTGCCATTGGGTTACCCTGTGTAGCCAGACTTTTATTCGTTAGCAGTTAAAAAAAAAATTCTTACTTCTTTCTAATAATACATTTAAATGTATAACTAAATCATTTATGGTCATATACCTAATCCATATATATATATATATATATATATATATATATAAACGAGTTCAGGAGAAAACGCTCAAAAGTGTGAGAACGGTGAGAACGCTTCCTGGCCTAACACGTGTCCCGCGTCATAGAGAAGGGCGGAGGGGCTTTTTTGTCTTTTCATTCTTCTTTTATTTCCCAACGCGGTATAATATTTTATGGCGTCTAAGTTTTTTTTTGGCGTTAATCGTATTTTTTAAACTTTTTGGTGTTGAATTAATTGTTTTTGTGTCACATATATAATTTTTTGGCGTTATAATGTTTTCTGGTTAATTTTTTTGGCGTTATGGCATTTTGTATAATAATTCACTACGAGTCTCTAATATTTGCATAAGATTACAATAAGACCAAAAAATTCACTAAACGCCAAAATAATAAAAAGGGTAAATTACACTTTTCGTCCTTTATGTTTATATCAGATTGCAATGGATAGCCTTTAACTTCAATAATTACAACCGAGGTCCTTTTATGATAAAAACATTACACCTTAGGTCCTTTAGCACTAACCTAATTAAAATTTCCAGTTAATTAGGGTACTTTTGTAATTTTACTCTTTTATCTAAAATAAAATTTATAAATAAAACAAAAAATCAGATCCACTACACTACACCGCCTCTATCTCGATTGAACACTTTAGCAGCATGTCATCTTCAGGAATCAATGCAGATGCAGGTCATCTTCATCTTCAGGAATCAAACAAACAACAAGTGCTTGAAATTTGAAAACCCCCAAATCCCAGCGAGTTCTTTCTCTCTCCCTCCCTTCATCTTCACCACAATCCCCACCATCAACCATCGCTGTTCGCTTTCAGATCTACAATTTTCTCCGGCGACACGAGACAGGTGTCCGACAAAAAAATACGAATCAATAAGCACGAAGAAAAACCTTACTATCTCAGATCTACAATTTTACCAAGTAAGCATATTCTTTGCCCTAACTGTTTTAAAATCAAACCACTTGACTTGATTCATGGATGCTGCTGAGACCAGCATCCACAAGGATTTAAACCCTTCCCCTTCTTCTCTTCTTACTGGCTAGATACATGTGAGGATATCTCTTGCGATGATCTTATTCCCACCGAATTCCTCCAATTGCCCGATACTGATAATCCCCAAGATGTTACCCTCGGTCCCTTTTTCTTTGATGGTGTTCTTGATAGTATCCCAACACTTGATGAGCGTAAAAAGACTGAATTTGGGAATCGGATGTTGGATCACAAGGTGGGATTTGATGATAAGCAGGAAAGACTCGTACCCTAATGGGATTTATTTTTGTTTTTTTTAGAGAGAGACATGAGTAAATAAGATATAATTTAAATATAATAGGAAATATTACTAACATACCCTCATATGCAAGGCACATGCTATAGTTAACTGAAAATTTTAACCTAGTTAGTGCTAAAGGACGTACGGTGTAACAGGTTTTCCAAATAAAGGATTGTGACTGTAATTATTGAAGTTAAAGGCTATCCATTGCAATCTGATATAAAGATACAGGACGAAAGTGTAATTTACCCTAATAAAAATGCTATTTTTTTTATAGAGAACTAGTTAACAAATCAACATATAACTTGATATCAAAACAATATAAAATGAAAACTAAAATAATAAAAAATTGTAATTTAATTTCTCTTCCGAATCTTCACTGTCATCCGCCTCTATCTTCTTGAATTTGTTTTGGCGTTTTGAACATTTTTTTAATAGTTTTGCTAGTTGCCAACTTTCCTACATAAACCCCGTCTTTTTCAGAAGAAGCTGCTTAGTGGCATCCTGTTTTTTGGTGTGATATTCTTGTTTGACGGCATGTCATTGAAGATCAACTCTTGCTTGATGCTATTTGTAATAATGGAGTCCAAAATAGCATTTTACACTTTAGTTGAACCCTTTCTTCCATGCCTATAATCATCAAGAAGAAAGCTCACATGATGGCATACCACTGTCATCAGTCTCTTTTTCTTGAATATTTGTCCATCTCATCCAGCAAAATATTATTGAGTTAACCCTCTTAGAAAAATGATTCATTTCAGTGAAAGCTTTGACATCTGTGGCGTTTTAAAGGTAGTGGTTTCTAGAGGATATGGCGTTTTTGTGTTTTTCTGGGTGTGATTTATTTCATTGTGTATAGACCCCTCTCTTATAGGAGTTTTTTGGCGCGTAGTTTAGGCGGGACTTTTTATTGTAATAAATGATAGTTATAAAGTAACTGTCTTTTCAGTTACTTTATTTTGTATTTACTGTGTTGATCAGCTTTTATCAGTTTTATAGGTTATAGACGTCCCATCTTCTAAGTTTGGCGTTTTTTTTAAATGTCCTTTATGCAGACCATCATGACAAAATACAATAACAGAGTAAATAAAATAGTAAGGATGAAAATATTTTTTGTTATTTATGGCGTTTTGTTAGGGTTAACCATTTTTAGTATTATTTTGGCGTTTTGCTAATAAAGATAGTAATATATCATTTAATTATCTTTAAAAAAAGAAGATTACATAGAAGAAAAAAAAATTAAAATCCTTCGTCAGAATGTACTTTATCTGAATAGTATCCATCACTTGTGTCATCTTCTTCCTCCTCGGAGTCTTCATCTTGATCTTCATCCATATCATCACATTCACCTTCATCAGCTTCTTGTTCCTGAAGATTTTGAAGCCTCCACCTGAACATGTCTTGCATTAACTCTAATTTTGAGTCTATTTCTGGGTTGGTACATTTGGCGTTATGCAATTCTTCCATGAAACCCAGTCGCTGCTTTGTCATGATGTTCTCTAGCCAGTAGACTTGCTGCTCTCCGCTGTCGTATGTAATCGTCACCATGTCTGTTTCATCATCAAAACGCCATGATGTCATGACAGGGTCTGGCTTCCTATCTCCTTTGATTGGTCCAAATTTTCTGGTTAATGCTTTCATAAGCATATGCGTTTCATGGCATTCGTTGTCTAGAGCGATGCCAATGGATAAGATTTGCCTCTGTATCTGTTCTTCCATCTTTAGAATTGCCATGACCGTCTTAACATACACCCTCCTTCTATTGTCAAAATGGATGACGTATCGCCTGATTCCCAGAGTGTATCTCCACGAAACGATTGTTGCCATTTTTAGCGTTTTGTTTAGTTTGGCGTTTTTTGGTTAAAGATGTTTTTTTTTCTTCAAAAAATGGATAGATTTAAGTGATTATTGTAGCTTTGTTTTTACGTTTGTTTATATAATGATGTTTTTGGCGCGTAATTTAGGAGGGAATTTCTTCTAATAAATGTTAATAACTGTAATTTAGTTATTTGTGTTGTTTCATCTTCTTGTAATATTCAACGCGTTTTATTTTTAATTTTTGGCGTTTTGTTTTTAATGGTGTTTTATTTTTTGTATGGCGTTTTATCATATGATGGCGTTTTGAATATGAGGGGTAAAAAGACCCTTTTACCCTTAATGAAGCGCGTCCCACCTAATAATATTGATGTTATTTACGAAAACGCCACCGCGCAATCTAGTCCATCGATTGTTTTGACCAGACGATCCATAATCGTTCTCACCGTTCTCACACTTTTCACCGTTTTCTCCAAATCCCGACCCTATATATATATATATATATATATATATATATATATAGGGTAAGGATCTAGAGTGAACAAGAGTTAAGTTGTGAACAAAGTGAACAAATCCTAGCCATTGGATTTGTTTGATCTTGAGATTAGATTTTAATTTAATTTATTAATTAGTTATTAAAGTATAATAGGTATAAATTAATGGTAGGGATATTTTGGTAAAATTACAACCATTTTAACTATGGCAACAAGATACGTTAGTTGTGATTTGATTCTGATGTATCTTTTATCCCCGTAATCATAGCTAAAAGCCTAACTAAATATCCTTGAAGCTTGGCACTAATCAGAATACTTCTCTTTCAAAAACCCAACATCGGCGATCATAAGAATTACGATGGAGAAGAAATCCGGCGACTGTAGAGAACATAATCTTGACAACGGTAAGTTTAATCTTCAGTACACTGATTATTGATGTACAGTAGTGTTAATTTTGTTTTGTTTAGATAATCGAAAAGTTAGGGTTTGTTGAAACTGATAGTTTGTAATAGAGCGAATGTCGTATAAGAATGTATTTGTGGTTGAGTTTTTAGTTGATTAGATGTGAGTTCGGAATGGGATTTCAGACGGTGAACTCTGTCGCCGGAAATCGTAATGGTAGGGATGGGTTGGGGGTTGCATGTGATGTTCACTGTTTGATGTTAAAGTTTTCTGGTGTACACAAGTGTAAATGTAGTTATTGTGTACAACAATTTGAGTTGTGTGTAAACTTTTTTTTTTTTGAAAATATATAAAAAAGACACAGGGGGGATACACAAGTGTATGTATTGGTTGTAGTGTGGTTGTTATCTTGGTATAATGATGTAATGTTGGTATTGTAGACTGCTGAACTGGGTGTGAACATAAGTAAAAAACTAAGTTTAGTCAGCAATTTTTAAAAATAAGTATATAAAAGTTAAGTACATATGTGGATTAGAATGTTGATAAGGTGTACACCAATTCGATGTATGTGTAAATGGGGTTTTTTAAGTACATATGTATATGTACACAGATGGTATTTTGGATGGAGAAGATGTACATAAGTGTAGTGTATGTTGTCTTTAGATTAAAAGATTAAAAAGAAGGTAATTACTATGCATGTAAAGTTTGTATTTTAGATACTATTGGTGTATATAGTAACACAACGTATTTATTTTCTGTGCATATAATAACACATTTTTTGTATGGACACATGTTTAAATAGCTATTAAGATGGTTGGTGTAAAAAGAGAAGAAGGAGCGAGTGTGGGAGCTAGTCATGATACGGACAAGAAGACAACAGAAGATGTTATTAAGTTTCCAAGTAAATTGTTTGTTGAACAGTCATAACGTGTGAAAGTGTTTGTGTAACTGTTGGTTTTTGTGTGCACACTAATTGGTTGTGTGATTGAATGAAACAGTATTGGGAAAGAGAAGGAAAAGACATGCATGTAGGCTTCCGAGTGAGCAATCATTTAGAGCTGTTCGTGTGCCATTCTCAAGTACACAGGAAGGTATACATTACAGTGATTGATATTTATGACCGTAAACAATCGGTGCCTATGTGCCAGAAGTTGTATTTAGTGTCCTAATGGTTGGGGAATTTTACTTCAGGAAAGGACGAAGTGTGCAGGAAGGAGACAATCAAAGGGGAACAGACAACCAAAAGTGGGAAGGAAAAGGTTGGAAGAGGTAAGTGATATTATGACATGTAAACAACATTTATGAAAAATGTCTATGTATACAACAATGAGAAAATGTGTTTTGATTAGAGTTTGATTTAGGTACCAAGGGTTGCGGAAAACGGATGATGAAGACTGGGGACGCGGAACGCATGGCGAGCGAAGAGGAAGACGTGAAAGGAGGTTTTGTTTGTATTGATATATGTATACAAAGTCTGTTATAATATGCTGTTAACGGTTTTGTTAATTGTTTAGATTACGAAGAAGATGATGAGATGAATGCGGTTGACCAGATTTTCATATTCAAAAAAAGGAAGCAAGCAAAGAACACCAAAAAAAGGAAAAGTAACAGTAAGAAACGAGCGACGGCGAAGCGTATTAAAGGTTTACCATCGATAAGGACGCGTACCTCTCCGAATAAATTGTTCGAAGCTTTGGGTGTGTTGACGAGGTGGCAGAGAAACGTGGTTCGTAAAATGGGTTTTGGGAAGATAATCCATCTCAAAGTATCAGACGTAAATGCGAAGTTGGCGTATTTTGTGGTCGATAGGCTAGATACAGAAAAAATGGAAATCAATCTAGGGGACAGGAAAATAAAAGTTGATAAACAAGGCGTTCATAGAATATTGGGTGTACCTTACGGAGGTATACGGGTGGTGAGGGATGCGGAAGGATGTGCTGATGCTGAGAAACTTGTTGATACATGGAAAAAACGGTTTGAGAAGACCCCGATTAGTTGTAAGATGATCGTCGACAAGATAAGAGAAAATAGTTATGCCGAGGAGGAGACATTCAAAATGGATTTTGCAATGCTACTTATAGCCACAATGATAGCAAGCACCAAGAACGGCAACGCGATGTATTCGATGCTTGGATGGTTCTGTCTTTCAAAGGAGTTTAAAGATCATGATTGGTGCCAGATGATTGTGGACACTATTAGGGTCTGTAAAAGTGATTGGGACAGAACTGACTGTGATTTGTTTTTCGGCGGTTCGCTCACTGTTTTGGTGGTAAGACGCGTAACCTTGAAGATACATCTGTGTAATCTGTTCTGTACATTAGTGTACAACATAGTATATAGCCTCACTGTTTTGGTGCTAAGACGCGTAACCTGGAAGATACATCTGTGCAATCTGTTCTGTACATTAGTGTACAACATAGTATATAGCCATAAAATAATAGTAAAGTTTTTTAATTTTATTTGTAGTTACTTTACCTGGACAGCACAACGTGTCCAGGATTGGGAGGAGATCGTGAGCAAGCTCCAATCAGCTTTTAGACTAAAGAAATGATGAATATGCGGAAGGACTTGGAGGTAAGGAACGGGGGGTTTGGACTGGGTGATGTCAGGGACTTGTATGCTGATGATCAAGAGTACGACCAATTAAGTGAAGACTAAGTCGTAGATCTATCGAAAGGAGAAGACGAAAAAGTAAGTGCAGGATTTGATGGGATGTCGCTTGAGGTATGTTTTCGTTACTATCAAATAACTTGAAAAATTCATATCTTATATACAATAATAATACATTTTACATTTTGATTGTTAATGTTAGGATTGCATTGATGGATTGTTTGGGATGTTGGACGAGACGAACGGGTTAAAAAGGAAGTTGGAAGAAGTTGTTGCCCTAGTTGTTGCCCGTTACCCGAATAGCGATTGCTTGTTGCCGGTACTGGAACGGTATAAGTTGATCTTCAACAAAAGTGTTGTTAATGATAAGGGTGAACCGTCTGGTGAAAAGTCAGATGCTGTACAGGCGAAAGGTAAGGTTTTGGTGTTCCTGTACACATATGTTATATAAACTAATTTATAAAATTACATATGTGTGCTGTCCGTTAAATGTGTGTAGATGACGTTACAATGAAAGAAAACAAAAAAGTGGGGTCGACGAGGCAGAAGGGTTCTCGACTCCGCATGTTGCGTCAACGTTTACACAAACTGTTATTGTGTACACCGATGTACTCGAATATGTTATTTCAGGTGCGTATGATATGCAACGGATGGATGACAATCCCTCGTTCGACTTAGGGCTGTCTCAGCCTCTTCCAACTACACAAGAGTTGGTGGCGATGCGAGAAGAAAATGTGAAAATTGTTGAGCCGGAAGCTGATGTTGGGGGGAAAGGAAAAAGAAAAAAACAAATGTCTAAGTACGGGAAATCTCCGTTTATGTTACGAGCTGTGGACATTAAGACATGGATGCAATCGAAAGATAAAGTAATTTGGAGATACTTGTCCGCGTGTGTAGAAGATACTCAGTATGTGTTATTTTTACTGAAATTTTTTTTATTCATATTCTTGGTTTTTTAAAAACCTTTGTTATGATGGAGAATCTCGTAATACACATGTTTTGTTTTTATAAAATCACTTGTACAGAGTTGCAACTCCGAAAAAGAAGGGTAAAAAGGTTGCGACAAAGGAGGGCAGGGATAAAAAAGAAGTAGCCGAAGTTGCTGCTTCAAAAGGGTAAGCAACAGTTTGACTGGATTATATTAGTACCAATTTTTTCGATGCAAGAAATATATATTCCAGGTTATAACCTTTAGGTTTGTGTTTCCTTATTTAAGTGAATATGGAAACAAAAGTTGATATACACTGGTGTATTAAATGTATAAAATGTCTATATATGAAACTGTTCAGAACGCACGTGTTTTTAACGGAGTCTGGCATCGGGCTAATGTACTTTCAATTAAAAGATTTTTACCCGAGCGTGTGGATGGGAGACGCAGTTATCAACTGCTTCACAACGGTCCTAAATCACGAAGAAGTTGATCGCCAGAATACGACCAAGCAGAAAAGAAAAGAGGTTTACAAAAAAGTTGGTGAAACTCGACATCTTTTCTGCCACACGACTTGTTTTGTAAGTGATAACTTTTTTGTTATTTGTAAATCAATTTTAATAAGTTTTTTGGAAAAAAAATGCAGTTGATGATTGTTTGTTGATTTTAATATGTAGAACGATGACGTCTTAACCAACACACAGTACGATGACAAGGGTCGGTTGGAGAAGTTCAGCAGTGCGTTGCTTATGGTGTTGAATAAGGATGAATCACTTTTGAATCTGGCAGGTTATACCGTGATTGTTTTCCCAATACTGGAAAATAATCACTTTCATCTGGTTAGTTTTGACATGGAGAACTTGGCAATAAGTGTGATTGACAACATGCATGCTAGCGAGAGCTTCATCAAGTTTTCTGATGACGATGATTTTTTAAAGAAGACGACACCATTTAAAGTGGTAAGTATGAATTTAATATGTAAGCGTACGCATGTGTATAACGTTGCTAACCTGGTTTGTGTTGGATTTAAACACAGAAAGATGTTTTTATTAAATACTTGAGATCCATACGCCATCCGAAAAGTTTGGAATTTGATACAGTAATACCGAAAAGGCTGGAGATTGAATGGGTGACTATAGGAAATAGTGTGGACTGTGGAGTTTTTGCTATGCGTCACATGGAGACCTGGTTTGGTGAAACCAATGTAAAATGGGATAGTGGGTTTCCTCTCGCGCATACACAAAAAAAGTCTAGTCTAACCAGATTACGGAAAAAGTACGCTTGCAAGATGATTTCTTCCGATGCAAACAAACTGCGTAATGAAGTAATAGGTGCTGCCGTTGCATGGAACATAGCACAAGGGTTTGAGGTTGAAAAGGGATTGGATGTGAAAGATAAGTGAAGGAACTTAGTAGGGAAAATAATTTTGAATTTTATATATGGTGTAAGTTGACAATGTTGGTAAAGCTTTTGTTTTCTGTATGCACATGGTGTTTTTTTTGGGTTTAATACATTGTTAGGAGATGGACAAATTGCATATATACTTTAAATGAAAAAATTATTAGAACAATACACCAGTGTAAAAAAGTTAAATACACATATGTAACATAAGTAATAAACACTCGTGTATATGCAATGTTAAGTATTCTTCCTTGTAGTTAATGATTGGAGATCAATTATGTTTATATTGGGTTCACAAAAGTAAATGAAAGGGGCTAAATGAAAATACGTCAGAGTATGTAGGTGTGATTGTTCGCTTGAGGTTATAAGGTGTAAGTACATATATGTAACATTGTTAAGGATTGGATATTAGTTATGCTTATATTAGTTAACACAACACAGTAAGGGATACCCACACAGTATAAGGGGTAAGTACATATATGTAACATATCTGAAAACACTAGTGTATAGGCATTCGTAAAGAAACTGCCATTTGGGTAAGGGTTGGAGAACAGGTTATGTTTAGTGTATATGCAGGCATAATGAAACTGCCTTTGTGCACGTTAGTTGTTATAGATTAACATAGACAATAGGGAATCAATAAAAACAATCACCAATATATGTCTTTAAACAATCAAATTTAACAAAAAAAAGCAGCGTAAAAGGGTAGTTTGATTGAATTTATATACTAATCATTGCTCATCATCCTCATCTGTAGACGAGTAAAAACAATGACCAATGTAAGTGTTTTAAATAATCAAATTTAAGACAAAAAGCAGTTTAAAAAGGTAGTGTATTTGCATGAATAAACTAATCATCGCTAGCGTTGCCGTCCCTATCAGTTTCGTCCGATTCAATCTCCATGTCTTCTTCATCTTCGTCTTCCTCATCATCCTCATCTGTAGACGAGTCATCCTTAGTTGGCTTCCCTTTTTTTAAAGGGCAATTCCTTTTGTCGTGTGTTCTAACTCGTTTTCCGCAATAATTACATTTCCTTCTTGGCTTCTTGGCAGCTTTTATTGATTTTTCTCGCGGACCAATCGGTCTTTTGTGCTTCCTACAACCCTTGTTACGAATTTTCTTTGGTGCCGTACACGAGATCTCGTCCGGTTCAGTATGGGCAATAACTTCTTGAATTGCTACCCCCTTTCTATGAATTTCTGTATCATATGGAACTTCAGCAAAAATCTTATCTTTAAGTGTCTGAATATGTGAGTCTAGTTTCTCTAGTTTATCAATGTTACCCCGCACGCGATCTCTGCACATGTCCATGTTTTCTAAGATTCTGCGCCATAATACTGCACTCCTAGATTGGTCTATGGATATCCTGTTCTCCAAACTATGCACAACACCCGGAAGAGCATTTTGTCTCCATCTCAGGTGAATGTATCTGGCTGGGATCTCTTGAATATTATGGCTTCTGAAGACACAAAACATGTGGCGACATAGATATCCATCTCGGGTGAAACCATTGCAAGCACAAGAAACCGACAGGTCTTCCTTGTTAAAGGTCACCTAATAAAAAGGTGGTTGAGAAGTTGGTTAGTATGACTGGAGTGAGTAATAAACACTGGTGTACAGTAAAAATACACAACGAATAAAGAAAGCTGAATACAAAATTAGGTAGTAATGCTAGTAAGTAGTGATAGTTGGCTAACATTGAACTCGTTAACAACTTCCTTTTCGTGATCTAGATGAGCAACTGTAAAACAATGAACGCCATCAACCAGGGACCGTTCGGCAATGTAACTAAATTCTGTACCATTGAAAATTTGCTTTTGAACCTCGTAGAAAATTTTCCTTGTATAAACGACGTTCGCATGACGTTCAATCCTGTAGCTTGTTTTGTATTTTTCTGGGTTGGTAGTCTTAGTATGATTGCAAAGTTCCATTTGCTTGTTTCTTAACCCATCGATGGACGTGTCATAACACAACATGAATTGAACCAGTGTATTATGTGTGCTCGAGTCTGCTTTAAACATGTGGTTTGCACTTTCGCATCTGGATGTCGTTTTCATTAAAGTGCTCATGGGTATTTCACGAAAGTAACCTGGAATCCATTGCTCCCGAATTGCAAACATCTCTGTCAACCATTTATGAGACTCTAACCCATATTCGGCTATCAATGAATTCCACCTTTGCTCGAATGTCTCAGGTTTGATATAGACGTTCCAAACAAGCTTGTGAAACTTCTCTTTTATCTTGATATTTGTCAAGTTGTCTCCCTTGATCTATGTTTTGTAAAAAGAAATGAAAAAGTTATCAAAGTCGAAATAAAAACAGGTAAAAGTTACAAATAAAAAATAAGGAAGAATGAACAACAGTGTATGATGCTACTTGTACACAAGTGTACAAAAAGGTTATAACCAGAAAGTTTGTAAAGAAATACCTTAGATGGTAACTTTTGAACTATATGCCACATACATAGTCGATGATGCGACTTGTCGAATACGTTGCTAACTGCTTGTTTCATGGCACAATCCTGATCGGTTAGAACCAAAAGAGGTTGTTTGCCGTTATGAGCTTGGAGAAATTTTTGAAGAAGCCATGTGTATGACTCGATTGTCTCGTTATGAAGCAGCCCAGCACCAAATATCGTGCATTTTTTGTGATGATCAACGCCAGTAAATGGAACAAAAATCATATCGTACCTGTAAAAAAAAGTAAATTGTAACACCCAAATGTAAATAACTAAAGATTTAGAATATGAGAATTTATAACTTACATGTTCGTGTGGTACGTTGCATCAAAAGCCAAAACATCCCCAAATGCTTCGTAATTCATTTTCGAAACATTATCACACCAAAAATCAACTGGAGTTCTGTGTCAACAATCTGGGTATCAAGGGTATAATTTTCTTTGTTCTTGCATCTTGCGTTCATTTTGTCAACTAACATTTGGGTGTCTCTTTCGCCTATGAAATCTCGGATATCTCTACCACAATTTTTATAGTCAACAACATTGCCCTGTACGTTATGATGACCACCTTTTATGACAACTTGAAGTTTGTGGGATTTCGTGGGACCAATGTTAGCATTACGGCATTTTGCTATAAACTCGGTGGTGGAAAAATCAAGCTTCCTCTTCTTTAGAGATAAATCAAGATTTTCAGGAGACGTAAACCCATGGTTATGTTGTTCTATCCATTTATATAATTCAACCTCATCTGTATCCTTCACACGTTTAAATTTTACACAGGCTTTACAGTCTGTAACTTTTATGTTTGAGCGTCTTTTAGGGGAAATAGTATCAACCTCAGACGGTTGACCATCGGTGTCTTTAGGTTTGTTGGCTCTAGAACACAAGACATATCGCAGATTTGTTATTACTTTGTTGCCGATCTTTTCTTTCTTAGAAGTACCCAACCGTGTACAAAAACCCGCAAGTTGTGCATATTCCTCATACATTGCAATAGCAGCTTCCATCGAACTAAATCTCGCCTTGACAAAGGGTTTGAAACCAGGCGGCACAACTGGCATCCAATACCTACTGCCGTTAGGTGTTTCGTAAACATTGCTAGCAACTGACTCTGATCATTAATATAGAAAACAAGTATAATTAATTAAGCATCAGGAAGTTTGTTATACGAATGAATATATATAAAAAAAGCTGGCAATATCCCAGGAGTGATCAGTACATATGTGTAGAAGCAACTGTTGTTTAATCCTAAAAATATTCATTTACTCATATATATCTGTAAAGAAGTCATCCAATATCTCAGGAGTGATCAGTACATATGTGTACATGCACTTTTATCTTAACATAAAAAAAATTCAGTTACTACACCAAATCTGTAAACAAACACTGAAATCTGTAAAACAAATCATTCTAAAATATTCAAAGATGTTTAGTACATATGTGTACATGCAACTGTTTTATTATCCTTAACTATTCAATTACTGGGATATATCTATAAACAAGTCATCCAAATATCTGATTCATGAATTCTATAAAAACTGAGAACACGATAACCCACAAATACAAATCAACAAAACGGAATGAGGATAATTAAATGCCATGAAGATGAAATTGACAACAAAGAACTGGGCGAAGAAGATCGCCAAACTGTAATTGACGATTCAGATGCAAATACCGAACAAAACATATAAAAAAACTGAACCTGGTCGATTCATGGTGGTGTAAAAAACTGGATTTAATTCATCTTGTTGGATTGGGTCTTGTCCATTGAAGCCGCTACTAGGACCATCCTCCATGATCGATGTCGTGGTTAAGAAATATCAGGGTTTGAATCGTTTCAAAAATTGAACTTGTATATGACATAATTTGAATATAATTAAAGAAGATCACGTATAATATGCTAGAATATAGGAATTGTAACTGACATTATATTATGGAAAGGAATTTAAAAAAAATATATATATAATTACAATCTTGCCCTATTGATCAAGGATTGAAACCAATGGTTGAGATTAGTTCACAAGGTTCACAACCAAGGATGTTGTTCACTCATGATCCCTATCCTATATATATATATATATGTATGTATGTATATCAATACATTTTCCTAAAACACAATTGACAGTATAACTATTATACCCTTTTTAATACAATCTGATTATTTTGTAACTCTTTGCAAATCTTTGAATGTGAACATCTACTAATTTTCTATCATGTAATCTCAGTTGAAGCTCATGAGAACCTTTCTTATACTTCAACTTTATTAGTCAAAAGTTACTTTAACATGACTGCTAGATTAAATCATATCTTAGGTTTGCCATACGTCATAGAGGCTTAAGCCTTCCTGCATAACACTCATCTATCATACGTGGATATGGGCCAATTAACTGTTTCAAATCTGTCAAAAGATTTATTGTATATCTCTTATACTTAACAGTTCTGTCGGATTTGGGAATCTCACTAGATACATTATGTTGTAGAGATCTTCACAATTATGTGTACGTAAGATATCCATATATCTTATAACTCATGATTTATATGTTCTATAGAACTAAGCAATGTGTCACTACATATTCTTATCAAAACTTCTTAGTATCTTACGTACAAGTTAGGAAGACAATTCAACTCTCACTAGCTCATACAATCCACAAAGCATTTCTCATTAAAATTTAATCTTCAAATTCAAAGTCCTTAAAATTGCATTTCAAACTCCAAATGGAATTTGAATAACCACATACCTTATTGTGAATGACTATAACGAATTTCCCAAGAGCATCGCCATGACATTCCTTAATCAAAACTGTTTAGACTTAATCAGAATCCTTTTTCTGATCCAAGGCTTTATAGTCAGTGTCTTCTTGATAATGGTTTGACAGAAGTTAAGCGAATCTTATTACAGGTCATCCATTAATCTGGTTTAAGTTCCTTATCAAGCCTTTGATAGTATGTTGTGTAATTCATACATTGGTCCTTTCACATGATCCAGTTTGTACCTTTGAGTCCTACTCTTTGTACAACCATTAAGTCCTAACTTAATGACCATGAATTATCATTTTAGTGTGTTATTGGATCATAGACTTTCTATGACTTGCAACGTTTGAAACAAATGTTTCATACTTGCAATTCACCCTTTTCAGATGATCTGAATGACGAGGTAATCACATAAGAACATGCCTTGTTTGAGTACTTATCATAATCCAATTATGATTCAAGTTCAAACTCTAAAAGGGAATTGGAACAATTCCATTATTATCAAGTTATTTATAACAGATATTAATTTCTTCCCATTGACATCTCTAATGTAAACTCTTTCACATGTCTAGGACGTCCAAGAGACTTCCTACTTCTCTTTGAACACTCTATGTCATCTTATGACGTTTGCTCATCAGTTCAATCTTAAGTTTGCTAGTAATATATAAGAGCATTTAACTACTTAATTCTAGGATCGTCATCCGAAAAACTTGGTAGAACTACATTACCATTTAGTTAATTGAGTTCAATAATCTAATTATATCTTACACATGTTAGGTATTAAACTTATAATATCATCGTTAGAATCAACTTGTTCATATGATAATCTTGTCAACTTCACACGACTTGTATACTTTATACGAATAGAATCCATGATCACAAATACCCGTTTCATGTTAGTCATAGATATTGATATTATCTAACATAAGAGTTCATAACTCAAAACAATAGACAACCCATTCAAGAATTACTTATATCCATAAGCACCAGACATTATCCAAATATTTGTTCATGCAAAATATGTAAACTTAAATAATTGGTACATAAACAATAAAAATCATCTTATGGTTAAAAGAACTTGAATCTTCAAATCTCATGGTAAAGTGATCTTTAAGTTTCTCTTCCAATTTCATTCTCAAACTTCCTCATCCTTGCGAAACCAATTTTGCATGTAAAAGGTTAGTACCTTAAAGGATAGAGTCAAAGACTATTTATTGCAAATACCTGAAGTGAATGCGACTCGTGCATTCCTTCTCTTTTGCTATTATAAGCAACATTCCAGTTCAAGCTCGTGACTTGTTCTTCTGTCTTTTAGACATTCCTAAGACAAATTTTGTCGCAACCCCCGATCCCTAATCCCTGGGATCGGGCGGCCGCGAGCCAGTTTCGGTGGTATCGCATATTGTCTAATTTGGCAGCAGAATTTTTCATCAGGACCGTAGTTAGGAAATATTGAATCAGAGTAAAATACCACCTTTTCATAACATTAAACACATGGGATAAAACCCAGGTTTTCATTACACACACTTTCATAGGAATAAATCCTATTTTATTAAATAAAAACATCTATTTTATTTTAGGTAACTTTATTGCCACTTTTCCAAGCCTTCAGTGCTGTCCAGCTGGCTTCTATTTGGCTTTCACATTTTGTTACCTGAAACGCGTTTTAAAAACATTTGTCAGTGGGAAATACTGGTGAGTGAATCCCAGTTTAATCAAGTTTAAATAAAAACCATTTCACAGTATTGAGGGCGGTCTCACAATTACATTTGTTTCCAAGTTATATCAATTAACATCCATGGTACTGTCAGACCCGACTTGTGGAAATGTTACTCCTTGACCAGGTGGTAACAAATTTTGTATACAAAACCCCAACATACTCATGATAATTGTATTCTTAGAAATACTCAATAACTGCTTAATATATAATTAATTAAGTGAGGTTTTGTAAAAACAATTTACAAAAAGGTTTACAAAAAACGGATCAACTCACATTGCTGTCTTAGATTTTCCGTAAGGGTTTCCTGGTGACAATCTAAAATTTACACAAATGCACACGCGTTAGTATAATAACTCATTTTAACATTAGTAATACCCTCCCCGAGACGACATTCCAACGACTACGTCGGGCAGAACCACGACAACCGTTACGGAACCCTAGATCAATCGGGCAGCGTATCTAATACGTATCCAGGGGTTATAATACTTACAACGGAGCAGAACTTCGCTATTTATGGGGGTATTATACCCGATTATATTGTCTAATATTCAGAATTGAGAGAAAGATTTTGATTTTGAACGATTTCGACTGAAGATCCGATGGCCTCTATATATAGTGCCTCACTTCAACTTTTACGCGGCCCGCGTAAAAGTTAACATAGGGCTACGCGGCCCGCTTCAAACCCGGTCAACGGCGTAGCTTGGATGGGTCAGCTTATAGGTCTGCCGGGTGTTGGGCCACTTGGCGGCCCAGGGCTTCGCCAGGTGTTAAGTTAACGCGACCTGCGTAAGCTTAAGGGGTGGCTTACGCGGCCCGCCTAAACCCCAAAAACTTGATTTTTAATTATTTTTATTAATATTTAGGGTATTCGGGGCCCGTTTTCACGTATGGGGTGTATTTTGGGACATATTGGGATATTTTAAAATATATTAGGGTGTCGGAAATAATTCGAGGGTGTCGGTTTTCTTGAGGACTGTTATATCCTCCCCACCTTGTTTTAGAGCTCGTCCTCGAGATCTACTGGAACAAGTGTGGATATTTCTTTTGCATTTCTGATTCAAGCTCCCATGTGTGCTCAGGTCCCCTTTTGGAGTCCCACTTCAATTTGACCAGAACTAGTCTCTTATGCTTGAGATTCTTGACTTTCCTGTCTTCAATCTGTAGAGGCCTTTCTACAAACTTAAGTTGTTTATTTACCTCTATATCCTTAAGAGGTACTACTAGTGATTCATCAACTAAACACTTTTTGAGATTAGATACATGAAATACATCATGTATTTCTGCCATTTCCTCTGGTAGTTGTAGCTGATAGGCTACAGGTCCTATTCTTCTAATAATCTCAAAAGGTCCAATATACCTGGGACTTAGCTTTCCTCTTTTGATGAATCTTCTACTCCTTTCCAATGAGAGACCTTCAATAATACTTTGTCTCCTACTTGAAATTCCAATGGTTTTCGTCGGTTATCAGCATAGCTCTTCTGTCGGTCACGTGCTGCTTTCAGTCGTTCCTTAACTTGAATAATCTTGTCAGTTGTTTCTTGTACTATCTCAGGTCCAGATAGTTGCTTTTCCCCAATTTCTGCCCAACATACTGGGGTTCGGCACTTTCGTCCATAAAGTGCTTCGAATGGTGCAGCATTGATACTTGTGTGATAACTATTATTATAAGAAAATTCTATTAAATGTAAGTGATCGTCCCAATTACCTCCAAAATCAATTACACAAGCTCTAAGCATGTCCTCCATTGTCTGAATTGTTCTTTCGCTTTGTCCGTCCGTTTGAGGATGATAAGTTGTGCTCAGTTTTAACTTGGTTCCCATGGCTTTTTGGAAACTTGACAAAAAATGAGAGGTAAAACAGCTATCCCTATCAGAAACAATTGATAAAGGTATTCCATGTAAAAAAACGATTTCATTTACATATAATTTAGCTAGCTGTTCCATACTGAAAGTTTCTTTCATTGGTAGAAAATGAGCTGACTTGGTTAGCCTATCTACAATCACCCAGATTGTATCATTGCCTTTCCTTGTTTTAGGTAATTTGGTAACAAAATCCATTGTTATCAATTCCCATTTCCACACTGTCATTTCTAACTGCTGTAACAATCCTGAGGGTTTCTGATTTTCAGCTTTAACTTGTGAACAGGTTAAACATTTAGAAACATAAGTTGCTTTGTCCTTTTTCATTCCTATCCACCAGAAATTCTTTCTTAAATCCTGATACATTTTATCACTTCCTGGATGCATCGTATACTTAGACTTATGGGCTTATTCTAATATACGATGACGTAGGTTTCCTAATTTAGGTATCCACATTCTCTTCTTATGGAATCTCCAAATTCCATCTGTTCCTTGTTCTAATTCTTTAATCATTCCTTTTAGTTTTTCAGTATCGTCCCTGATTACTGATTCTTGTGCTTTTCTAATTTGATCATTTAAATCTACTTGTAGATTTAATTTAAGAGAACGTACCCTTTTTGGCTTTTAGTGATACTTTCAGCTTAAAGCATCAACAACTACATTTGCTTTTCCTTCATGATACTGGATATCACAATCATAATCACTAAGCATCTCCATCCAGCGTCTTTGTCTCATATTCAATTCCTTTTGTCCGAAAACATACCTTAAACTCTTATGACCAGTGAATATGGTAAATTTACTACCATAAAGATAATGTCTCCAAATTTTCAAAGCAAAAATTATTGCTCCTAATTCTAGATCATAGGTTGAATAATTTTCTTCATGATTCTTAAGTTGTCTAGAGGCGTAGGCTATAACATTTTGGCGTTGCATTAATGCACATCCATAACCTAACTTAGAAGCGTCACAATAGACTACAAAGTCTTCAGTTCCTTCTGGTAACGCTAATATGGGTGCATGGGTTAATCTTTGCTTAAGAATTCTAAATGCTTCTTCTTGTTTTGGTCCCCATTCAAACTTAATGGATTTACAGGTTAACTTAGTTAAAGGAATGGCTATTCTAGAAAAATCTCGAATGAATCTTCTATAATAACCGGTCAATCCTAAGAAACTTCTAACCTCGGTTGGTGACTCAGGGGTTTTCCATTTAGTAATCACCTCGATCTTTGTTGGATCCACATGAATTCCTTCATGATTAACTAAGTGTCCAAGAAACTGTACCTGTTCTAACCAAAACTCGCTCTTTGAAAATTTAGCATAAAGCTTTTCCTTTCTTAATAGACTTAAAAGTGCATGCAAATGCTTTGCATGATCTTCCTTACTTTTAGAATAAATGAGAATATCATCTATAAAGACAATTATGAAATTATCCAAATATGGCTTACATATTCGGTTCATCATGTCCATAAATGCAGCTGGGACATTGGTTAAACCAAATGGAATGACAGTAAATTCATAATGACCATACCTTGTTCTAAATGCGGTTTTAGGAACGTCCTCTTCCTGTACCTTTAATTGATGATATCCTGACCTTAAATCGATTTTAGAGAAAAATCGAGCTCCTTGCAGTTGATCGAACAGATCATCGATTCTCGGTAATGGGTACCGATTCTTAATCGTGACTTTTTTCAATTCACGGTAATCAATGCACATACGCATTGATCCGTCCTTCTTTTTAACGAATAATATTGGCGCTCCCCATGGCGATGAGCTTGGCTGTATGAATCCTTTCTCCAGCAGCTCGTCTAATTGTTTCTTCAGTTCTTGCATTTCGGTGGGTGCCAAACGGTAAGGTGCTTTGGCAATCGGTGCTGTTCCAGGTAGCAGGTGAATTCTGAATTCAACTTCTCTGTCTAGCGGTAGTCCTGGTAATTCTTCTAGAAATACATCTGAAAACTGAGACACTACTGGAATGTCTTTTAGTTCTTTTCCTTTAGTGTTAGTGATTATGGAAATCAAATACACTATAGATCCTTTTCTTATATAACTTGCAGTTTTCATCACAGAGATGAATTTTGTGGATTTAGATGGTCTAGCTCCTTTAATTTTGATCTTTTCACCTTTGGTGAATTTACTTGAATTGACTTTTGATCACATAAAATACTAGCTTTATTGGCTATTAACCAATCCATTCCTAGTACAATATCAAATCCTGCCAGATTCATGGGATAAAGGTTTGCCATAAACTTTTGATATAAAATTTCTATTCTTGCTCCCTACAAGATTTCAGAAATCTTAACTGTTTCTCCATTAGCTGTTTCTACTAGGCATTCTTGTGCTAGTTTAGTTAATGACTGATTTAGAAGTTTACAAAACGAAGTATTAATAAAACTTTGGTTTGCACCAGAGTCAAATAATACTTTAGCAAAGACATCATTAACTAAAAACGTACCAGCTATCATATCTGGAATCATCTTGGCTTCATCTGCAGTCAGAATGAATGCTCTAGCATTTTTAGTGTTCTTGTTGTTCGCAGCTGGAGCCAATTTCGTACAGTTTGGCTTGATATGACCTTTTTCTCCACAGTTGAAGCACAGTCCATTACTGGATTTTCTCCTGCAATCTTCTTCCTTGTGTCCTGGCATCTTGCAGAAATTGCAAAGAGTGGAGCATTTTCCCGAATGCTTTTTCTTGCAGATCTTGCAGAAAGGTGCAGAGGTAGAACCCATATTCCTACGATTGTAATTCCCAGAACGGAATTCTTGGGTAAGCCTTTGGGTTAGGTTTCTCCTCTGGTCTTCTTCTCTAGTACGGATTAATTCATCTGTCAAGGTATTTGCTAGTTCTACAGCTTCTTCTATAGTTTGGGGTCTAGCTGCCTTGACTACATGTCTAATTTCTCCGATTAATCCCCAGATGTAACGGGAGATTAATACCGGTTCAGGTGATGCAAGGGTTGGTACTATTCTAGCATATTCAAATAATGTAGTAGTATACCCCTTACTATCTACTCCGGTCATCCTAAGGTTCAGAAACTTATTTGTTATTTGTTCCTTTTCATTGGAAGGGCAGAATTTCATTTCTACCATATTTTTAAATTCCTTCCATTCCATGTTTTATATCCTATCACTTCCTTTTGATTGGAGGATAGTGTTCCACCATTCTAAGGCTGAGTTCTTAAACAGATTAGAAGCAAACATTATTTTATCTTCTTCAGCACACTTGCTTATTTTTAAAACAGCCTCAGTCTTTTCTATCCAGCGTAGAGCTGCAATGGGTCCTTCATTGCCCGAGAATTCTATTGGTTTGCAGGACCAGAATTCCTTGTAAGAACAACCATAAGGCATGGTTCTTCTTCTTTTATGAATGGGCATTTGAAGTACGGGTCCATTGTTTACGCTGTTTTCTGGTTCAATTGGTCGCTTACTGCTATGTTTACTTTTATTATTCGCTTCTTGAACCGTTTGAATAATAAATGGCATTGCATCTATAATTCCTTGTGCCACTATGTGTTGAACGACACTATTATCCATTTGGTTTCCATTGTTATTGATGCTTGGATTCTCATTAACCAAGTTAATGTTACTCTGGTTATCATTATTCAGATTTTCTTGATTTCCTTCGTCGGCCATCTGAATTTTAAACATTTACCCCGTATTAATATCACAAAATAATATTAATATAGTCAATCACATGACATGCATTTTAGCCAAAAGCGTCGATCATTGCGACTTACTCTATTCATATACTATGCATCTATTACACACCAATACTGAAATAAAAATTACAATACCAACTGAAATAAAATTATACTAATAGTAGTAGGCATCCATACACCCATATTTTATTTTATTTTTATTTTATTATTATTACTACTACCGTTTCCTCCATCGCATCACGGATATGGATTCATCCAAAAATCCATATTGCGCTCGTCGTACTTCCAGACGAGTCGCTCTCCCACCTGTCTCATTCGTTCACTACTCTCTAAAATTTCCTCACCAAATGTCCTAAGTTCTTGTACATTTTCTGCACTCATTGGGGGTGCAGGTTCTAGGACTGGGTTCGGAATCTGGGGTGCGGGTTCTTGATATGGGGTATAGGTGCTTGGAATCGGTAAGGATCTTCTAAAATCTCCCTAATGTATTCATCGTGGTAATAGGGATCTAAAGGATCCAAACCTGGGTAGGCTCCTATGTTCTGCATGGGTGTGTCTTCATGTATCGGGTAGCGTTGCACATAGTCCCTAACGTCATCCCACCAGGGGTCATAATTTGGGTCTAGGGGGTTAGGTGCAGGTACCCTAGGTATTTCTTCCGGATTGAAGTCATGCATCTCTACTTGATTTTCAGGGTTTTCTATCTCCATGGGTTGGTCAGGGATTGGTGGTTGTGGTTGGGGTGCTATTATTTTTTCCAGATTAGGGTCAGCTGCAGTGGTTGCTAGGATATGGATATTGGCGATACCCCTATTTATCATATCCTGGGCGTAGGCATCAGTTTCTCTTTTGGCTGCTGCTAGCACTCTCTGTTCTTGTAACTTTTTCATACGCTTCCTACATTCGTGTGCCCCTCGACTGAACCATCCCCTCTTTTTCTGAGGAAATGGCTCCTCGGACTGAGCCTTAAACACAAAGATTCCTTCTTCCGTATCAGCAGAGTACCCTGAGAGGGCAGGCTGAGAAGAGGAGCTGCCTTCGCTTTTAGGCGAACCAGACAATTAACGCTACGCGTCAGATGGTCCTTGGTAGCTCATACTGTAAACTAACAAATAGTCAAATAACACATAACAATATAATACAATTATGCACGTATTTCCATAATTTATTTCCTAACAGATTGAATTTTGATGTCAGCAGAACACTTATGTGGCTGAATCAGTGGCTTAGCTCTGATACCACCTTCTGTCGCAACCCCCGATCCCTAATCCCTGGGATCTGGCGGCCGTGAGCCAGTTTCGGTGCTATCGTGTATTGTCTAATTTGGCAGCGGAATTTTTCATCAGGACCGTAGTTAGGAAATATTGAATCAGAGTAAAATACCACCTTTTCATAACATTAAACACATGGGATAAAACCCAAGTTTTCATTACACACACTTTCATAGGAATAAATCCTATTTTATTAAATAAAAACATCTATTTTATTTTAGGTAACTTTATTGCCACTTTTCCAAGCCTTCAGTGCTGTCCAGCTGGCTTCTATTTGGCTTTCACAGTTTGTTACCTGAAACGTGTTTTAAAAACATTTGTCAGTGGGAAATACTGGTGAGTGAATCCCAGTTTAATCAAGTTTAAATAAAAACCATTTCACAGTATTGAGGGCGATCTCGCAATTACATTTGTTTCCAAGTTATATCAATTAACATCCATGGTACTGTCAGACCCGACTTGTGGAAATGTTACTCCTTGACCAGGTGGTAACAAATTTTGTATACAAAACCCCAACATACTCATGATAATTGTATTCTTACAAATACTCAATAACTGCTTAATATATAATTAAGAGTTAATTACTATTTTCGTCCCTGTGGTTTGTCAAAAATCACTATTTCAGTCCATTAGTTTAAAAATTGCGATTTCAGTCCCTATGGTTTCACTTTCGTAACCATTTCAGTCCACCTCCGTTAACCCCATCCATTTATTCTGTTAAGTACACATGAATTGACCATAATGCCCTTATTAATAATAAACTAAAAGATATCTAAATGAGTTAATTACTGTTTTCGTCCCTGTGGTTTGTCAAAAATCACTATTTCAGTCCCTGTGGTTTCACTTTCGTAACCATTTCAGTCCAGTCTTCTAACACCGTCTATTTTACCGTTAAGTTTTTAATGAAATACCTAAATTACCCTTCTGTTAATTAAATATGGACTTATATGATTTTATTACTGGATTTATATGATTTTATTGCTGTATGACATATGGACTTAAATTGGATTGTAGGTTTCGACCCACCATGGCTTTAGTAGAAGTAGAAGTCTGGCATTAATTTTACATATACGGTTCTAAAATTTTAATTTTGGATTTTAGAATGAGAAAATGTCCAGGTAAGCATTATTTTTCAAAGTTATTATGTTAATTGATGTTGCTAGGAAGATATTAATTGGGGTGGGGTAATGGGTCGCTAGACATTAAGAGGGTGGGGTTGTGATGCCGGAGACTGGATTGAAATGGTTACGAAAGTGAAACCACAGGGACTGAAATTGCAATTTTTAAACTAATGGACCGAAATAGTGATTTTTGACAAACCACAGGGACGAAAACAGTAATTAACTCATTTAGATATCTTTTTGTTTTTTATTAACAAGGGCATTATGGTCAATTCACATGTACTTAACAGAATAAATGAATGGGGTTAACGGAGGTGGACTGAAATGGTTATGAAAGTGAAACCACAGGGACTGAAATCGCAATTTTTAAACTAATGGACTGAAATAGTGATCTTTGACAAACCACAGGGACGAAAACAGTAATTAACTCTATAATTAATTAAGTGAGGTTTTGTAAAAACAATTTACAAAAAGGTTTACAAAAAGCAGATCAACTCACATTGCTGTCTTAGATTTTCCGTAAGGGTTTCCTGGTGACAATCTAAAATTTACACAAATGCACACGCGTTAGTATAATAACCCATTTTAACATTAGTAATACCCTCCCTGAGACGGCATTCCAACGACTACGTCGGGCAGAACCACGACAGCCGTTACGGAACCCTAGATCAATCGGGCAGCGTATCTAATACGTATCCAGGGGTTATAATACTTACAACGGAGCAGAACTTCGCTATTTAGGGGGTATTATACCCGATTATATTGTCTAATATTCAGAATTGAGAGAAAGATTTCGATTTTGAATGATTTCGACTGAAGATCCGATGGCCTCTATATATAGTGCCTCACTTCAACTTTTACGCGGCCTGCGTAAAAGTTAACATAGGGCTACGCGGCCCGCGTCAAACCCGGTCAACGCGTAGCTTGGCTGGGTCAGCTTATAGGTCTGCCGGGTGTTGGGCCACGTGGCGGCCTAGGGCTTCGCCAGGTTTTAAGTTAACGCGGCCCGTGTAAGCTTAAGGGGTGGCTTACGCGGCCCGCCTAAACCCCAAAAACTTGATTTTTAATTATTTTTATTAATATTTAGGGTATTCGGGGCCCGTTTTCACGTATGGGGTGTATTTTGGGACATATTGGGATATTTTAAAATATATTAGGGTGTCGGAAATAATTCAAGGGTGTCGGTTTTCTTGAGGACTGTTATAAATTTGCCCTCATTGTGATCTTGAACAATCTTGTCTTGTTCTTCCATCTTTGCCCTTCTCTAGGCTAGTTCATCCAAGTTCTTTTAGATTTATGTCATCAACAACTTTGTTGACAATTTTCTTAGTGAGACATATTTCAGCGTCGTTTGTAGTCGAACTACATCTAAGCTTCCAAGCACGCCTAAGATATTTCACAAAGCATTTAGAGATAAACTCCCACCATGCCTCATGAGTTCCCATGTCCTTTGTCGAGGGAATATTTCCTTAAACTCTATCACCATCTCGTAAGAAATGAATCTTTTCAAACGATTCTGAATTTATGGTGATATGGACATTTTTAATATATCTTGCTACTTCATTCGCAATGTCAAAGATTATAATCCATCCTGCTAGATTAACTATATGCTTGGGAGGTTGAAATGGCAATTGGACTTTCAGAACATGTAACCTTTTAGTAGCTCTAAGTACCTCTTTTAGGTTACTATACCAAGCTATGAAATTCGTTTCGTTGAGTTTAACTTTTAGTGTGGATTTCAGAGAAACAATGGAGTTTGTTGGTAAAAGATTATCTACACTTAACAATCACAACTATACAAAACAAAATATAGTAGGAGACACTAGTGGTAATTTGTTCAGTTTCGTTCGAGCTAGTGAACAACAAACTGAAAGGATCTAAAAGGGACAAACAAACACAAGTTTAGCCTTGCTCCCACTTAGTCCAAGATCTATATCTTCAATGTCTTGTTCGTTTCCATCTTCGGTCTTCAATATCTTGTCTCGCCAGGTTTTACAATTTTGTAATAAAACACTTTTACATAAAATAAAAACCTAACTATTATTGAATATTACCAAAAACAACGAACAAACCAACAAAACCACAAGTCTCTAGGGCTCGATTCATGCAATCACAATCACCTCCTAATGATAAAGGCTTGATCTTTTTGTCAAACAAAAGTTTTGACAAAATAAAACTAAAGATGAATTTAAACAATAATATCTGAATAATTGTAAAAGTGGTAATTTTACCACCGATGTGAATTCTTGGTATTTGTTTTCTTTTATAAAATTCAATTTGTCAAACAAAAGTTTTGACAAAATAAACTAAAGATGAATTTAACAATAATATGTGAATAATTGTAAAAGTGGCTATGATACCACGGATGGGAATCCTTGGTATTTGTTTTCTTTTAGAAAATCCAATTTATCATAAAATAATAATAATAACACTTTATTATTAATCAGATCCGGAAGCATGAATAAACACTTAAAGAGTTAAAGTTATTCTCGCCAACAATGCGGAAGTGTGAATAAACACTTAAATAGTTAAAGTTCTTTTCGCCAGCGATCTAGTTAGTGTTTATTGAGATAATTTTAAATCACAACCATAACGGGTTTAGGATTGTACCTTGACGAACACCAAAAACTGACACGATAGATGCAACGAACGGCTTCGCTAGTAAGCCTGATCACAAATCTTTAAGAACACCACGAGATCATACACGTGATACGGATCTGATCCAAATCATGAAAAAGAACACGAGGCGGCAAGGCTACGTAGGCGGCGGTGGTGTGCGACGATCGCTGTAAAAGCGCGGTGGCGTTGCATCACAGTGGTGGCAGGTGGCTAGAGTTTCAGGTTTCTTTTGCCTCTTAGTTTTTGTTTCAATTAGGGTTTGTGATTAAGGTTCCTTATATAGAATGTTGACAACCAAGTTTGACGCTAAGATGGTTGAGAAGTTCATTCCCAAGTATTTCAAGAAGCATTGACAAAGTGTTATGAATAGGTATGAAGCCATGACCCCCCCTCCCTGCATCATATGTTTCATAGCGATCTTTTGTATGTTTTGTGTGTTTAACGTTGTCCCCATACCTAATATTAGGCATTCTTGATTAGGCTCTTTACTTTAGGCATTTGAGATGGGTTTTGATAAGCAACCATACCTAATTTAACCGGAGGCTATGGTCGCTTGTGACCAATAATGGTTTGTAAGCCATTTAGTTTGGTTAGAGTTATATTGGTGTGTACCTTATACATTATTTGCTCTTTTGTGCAATAGGTTATTATACCTTATGCAAAATTGTGTTTGCTTCGTTATTTCCTTATTGCCTGCCCAGTTGGGTGCGTATTTCAGATTTCCATGTCGGGCTGGGATGCATGTGCCGGAGTGATTACATCATGGTATGCGTAATACTTATCGTTTTAATTATTACCTGCCTTTTGTTATGTTCACAGATAATCATTATCAATTTTGTAGGTCAAACGGCACACACAATTCAAAGACAAGCAGTGTTTTTGTTGTATCAACCAATGGGCGTAACCAACAGTTAAGCCCCCTTTTATGATGTACCTTCAACCGGATGGAACCAATGATTGATAAAAGACTTCGCCACAACACCATGATGATCATGCTTTTGTAGTACACAAAAAATCGGTTGGCTTTCTTATTTTTGTAAAAGTAGTATGTTTATAGTTGTAATAGTATTTGTTGTATGAAAACAAACAACTTTATCACTTTATATTGTATGACATTAGTATCAAAGTGTTATGTTTTCAATCGTATTATAAATATGTAACAACCATTAACGCTACGTGTATGTTATAAAAACTATGTATTCATGACATCTTCTACGCAAACACATAGACAGTTTGGGTTAAATTGAATAGACCAAAAATTTTATATATTTTGGTTGCTTATCAATACTGGCTAGTGCCACTTCCCTAGTGGCCACTCAAACACTTAATATTCAAACACAGCGCATTTTAAAGTCATCATAATTTAAAGAGCTTATCCGTCTAGTTAACACTTAGGGGTTGTTTATCTCTGAATCAGTAAGAGGAGGTAAGTTTATTTCATAAAAATAACATCTCTTAATGGTTCATTTTACCTCTTAATGACTTAGTGACATATTTACCATTTCCCTAATAAACTTCCTTAACCCTAAAACTTTAGCCACCATTCGCCACCGCCAACCACCACCACCTATGACAAAGACTGCCAACCACCACCACAACCACCAACCACCACCAGCACCCCTTGACAAACACCACCACCATCACCACCTGTGTCACTGCCAACCATCACTACCCTCTACCAACACCGCGAACCACCTGCACCCATCACCACCATTAACCACTCACTACCAGCGCCAACCAGGGGCGGACTTGGAGTGTTAATAGGGGTAGCACGGGCTACCCCTCAATCCCGTCTCCGTAGTGTAAAAATACCCCTTAACTCCATTTTCGTAGTGTAAAAATACCCCTTAACTCCGTTTCTGTTATATAAAGGATATCCCTGATCCTAAAAAAATAGGATACCCCTAACTTTTTGAGCTAGTTCCGCCACTGTCGTCAACCACCACCACCCACCAACAACACAACCAACCGCCAACGCCATCACCACCGCCAACAACCACCATCATCACCCGCCAACCACAGATACATTTCATTCAACACAAAATAGTTTCAATGGGTACAATAGCCATTTTGCACAGTTATTTAGAGATTTTGTGAAATAGCACTTACTGGTTCAATACTTACCTGTCAGAGTATCTTACCCAATCAGAACTTTTACTGGTTAAGCACTTACTAGTTTAAAGGTTGTCAGACAACCCCTTATACAGTTATATATTTTTAACTTTATCCTTAAACATGATCAACTTTTTTTTTGAACTATGAATTTTAATTGAAAACAGCAGCAAGGCACTCTACCAAATCAAAAAGGACATCCAAAATAGAAACAAATCATACTTATCTAATAAATGGGGATTAAGGCTGATGTCATAAGACAACCCTCCCCCAATCATAGACAGTTATTTTAAAAAGGGTGATGTCAATTCTTTAAAAAATGATGTCATCTTTTTTCTAAAACACATACATGACCACATACATGCACACATACATACATAACTTAACCAATAAAACGATTTTAAACAATAAATTTAAAAAATAAATAAATAAATCCCTGCAAGAGTAATTAAAATATCTACAACATTTTCATTGGGCCAAACTTCTCCCCCAATTAAACCTGTTCTTTTTTGCACGCTCTTCCATCCATTCTCTCCCATCGACAACCATGTTTAAATCTCCAATCTTTATTCACCAGAAGATGTATCTTTCTAAATCCCTTTTCTATTTGTTTTCCCTAATCACTTCAAACAAACAAACCCTAGAGCTCTTCTTCTGCCATCGCAAGCAAACATCAAGGTTACTTTTCTTTTATCTCTAATCGTTTCAATGTATGTTTTCTTTCATGATTCGTGTTTATTATATTTGAAACCTGGTTTTGAAATTCCCAGGTGACTATCAGTCTCCAAAGTAAACGCACAGAAACTGAGATCAGACCAGAGTTTGCAATTGGAAAATGGCGAAATCTTCGACGACGAAAGATGATGCACAAGCTCTTTGATCAGCATATTCCGCCACTCCTACTAATCTCAAGGTTCCCCTCTTTCTCTCCATCTAATCACCTTACTTTTTTATGCCCTAATTATCCAATTCGATTCACATTTTCCTGTGTTTCATCCAGATCATAGATCTGTACGTCGTCTTTGTTGTCTTGACTGCTCTAATTCAGGTATACAGATTCGTTCATTTATGTTTGATTTAACATTGTAGTTTATGTTTTAGACTTTTAGATTTAAGTTCAGATTATTTTTTTTCTTGCAAAATTTTGAAAATCCAGAGGCCTGATTAATGATTATGTAATTTGTTGTGTGTTTTATTGTATGTAAGAATTTAAGTTGTGGATTGAATCAGCTTTGTTATTTGCTAACAAGAAAGCTTGAGGAAATTTTATTCATTAATCTCGAGATATAGTTTTTTAAAATTTTATTGATGTTTGAATATAATGAATGATATGCAACCGACTGAAGCCATAGTTCAAGATAACTTAGCCATAGTTTAAGAGTTGATTTGTGTGTACACAGCCTTCAATTTTATGTGAGGAGTAGGTTTCTCGTATTCAAAGACCAAAGACCTTTCATCAATAGAATTAGGGGCTGTTTGGTGGCCTCTTAATGACCATTCAGATGCTACCTCTTAATGATTTAAAACCTCTGAATGAATAAGAGGTAACCTCAAGTCTGAATGGTTAAGAGGTAACCTCTGAATGGTAAATCATCACATGTCACATTCTTCTACCTTCTCATTGGTAAAATTCTTAATGGTTCCATTAAGAGTTAGCCTCTTAATGACCATTCAGAGGCTACCAAACAGCCCCTTAATCTATTTTTGAAAGGTAACATTCAACCCTTCAAGTGATGCTTAAGTGATATAAAATATATATAGATGAGTAGATAAGGAAAGCAAACAGTTATAATATAACTGGTTGGTGAAAAATAGTTTTGGTTCTTTTGTGCATCAAACAATCATATATATAGATGAGCAGATAAGGAAAGCAAACAGTTAAGGATCAATTTCCTTCATTTCAATCAAACTGTTTAATCTTGATTTATTTTTCTCCTTCATTTTTCTCCTTTAACAGTTTTAATGTTAAATCCTTCTGTTAATTGTATCAGTTTGTTTCCAATTTGCAATTAATTTGTTTGGAGTTCATGTTCTTTAAGGTTATAAGAAAGTAGAAAACAAGATTTTGTTATCAACAATATCTTTGAATGGAAAGAGCTGATCAAAATTCAGAAAGTTCAATGGTTGCATTAACCGAAGCAGCTCCTCAGGTAAAGCTTTGAATTTTCTTCATTCGATATTAAATAGTATTACAAAATTGTGATTTTGAAAAATATTAAAAATTACACATTACAATAAACATTTCCTAGGATATCTATGACTCTCGCCTTCTTCCATGCAATTTCATTTTTTGTTTTAATTTGCAGATCAGCTAGCATATCACAGGTCTTCTGATCCTGTTTCAACAGATGTGTGATAAACTCTTCTGCTTTTTCTTTAAACTCTGATGGAGTAGAACAGACAACTTCATCCAGCAGTGCAATGCTACTCCAGGTTTGCTTATAATATTTATCACTCACTATAGCAACTTTTTTGTTGAGTTCTTCATCTTTTCTCTGTTCTTGGAGTGACCATCTTGAAAATTCAATTTTAAGATCGGTAGTATCCGACCAGTGGTAGAAGGTTTTGCTTGCCATTTAGAAAGAGTGTGAGTGTTTTTGGATGGTTTGTTTTAGGATGAACGGTTTTTTTTTAAAATGAAGTGTTGATGTTTTCAAGTAAACTAATCATGATCCTTTATAGTGTTTAAAATGTTTGATAGGGTAAATGAAGAGTCGTCTCCTAATTATTATAACCATTTTTTGAAGGTTTAAATTTTGTTCTTTGGGTTTCTAGATATTTAATTTTACTTGCTTTCCCATGAAAACTCATTTTCAAAGGTTTTGCATTAAAATGTTCGATAGGGTAAATGAAGAGACGTCTCCAATATACACGTTTTTCCCTCTTAAATCATTAAATGTACATGGTTTTTAAATAAAAAATTTTATTTAATGGTTGCATTTAAATCTGTCCTTTGGCCTGTTACATATTCTATATAATACCATTGCCAATTCAAATGTTGTTTCATCATACCCAGATTCATTCAGTGAAATAGAAGAGCAACTATTATTGTTTTGCCTTAGTTCTTATAAATACATTAAAATGGAGTCATATACTTCTGCACAATCTGACGATTTCAAGCAACGCTTTATTAAACAAATCAAAGAGCAAGTTTTTGCTGATAGGTCTACTCTTCAAGAGTTGAAGAGGTGTTTTAACGGACTGCAACTTGGTCTGCTGACAAGAGACCAGATTTCGAGAGACCTGAGGGCGATGCCGACTACTTTCGTTCGTGACCTGCGTGTTGCGAGTAATATAGAGTGTGGAGATAGAGACCTGGAGTTCATGAGAAAGATCAATGACATACATCGAGAGGTTCAGTGCTCCATGGAGTTGAAGTTAAAGTTTCTTGATTCTTGCTATTAGAGTTTAAGTGTCTGATTAGTTTTGTTTTTTATATGTAATGTTACTTTTTTAATACTTTATATTTTAATCGTATTAATTTTTCTTATCACAGTTTATTTTTACTTCTTTTTATGAGTTTGAAGATAAAGAGACAGTGTTCCATTGTCGATAAATTAGAAAATGTTTCATCTGGATTTTTTTAAGGTTGTTGTTTGGTACCATTTTCTCTATAGATATTACTTTTTCATGCCCTAATAATCCAAATCGATTAACATTTTCCTGTGTTTCATCCAAATCTTTGCTGGCTTCACTGCTCTAATTTAAGGTTGTTGTTTGGTACCATTTTCTCTGTAGGGGCGGTGGCCTCTACAAATGGATCAGCAATAGCAAAGATAGGCTCCACTGTAAATGGACAGGGGATATTTGTCTAATATGGTAGAATTCAAAAGATCATGGTTGTAAGGTAAGTTGTTTCTTGAATAATAGATGCCTTGGATATATGAAAAATTATATTAATTGGTTACGTTTTATGTTTTGTAGTTTAGTCTGCCAATTTGGTTGAATCATCATTGCCATTCATACGGAGTGACCGAGAAGATGTTAAGGTCTACAGATCAGGGCGGTTACTCTCAATTCTCGATTGTTGTTCACTCAGAAAGATAAGGTACTTTTACCATCCGTGAAGATGATCTTGGTCTGTTTGTTGTTAGTCGTGATTGGTAATTTCAAGAATTTGTAGTTTGATAAAGGTTTCATCTTTTTTGGACAGTTTTGGTTGTGGTTATGATTTTTGTTTTCTTGTTTAGTGGGCATGGAAGCTTCTCCATAGTCGAAACTTAACAATGTAATTTTTCATTAACTTCATTATTCAATTATTGTACCTTATTATGGATGTTATATTGGGATTAAATACTGAACTGTTGGAACTACAGCAAGTACAGGTTATGCTTCAAGCTGTCTCGATCTCTTTGGAGTTGGATAGGTGGCTTTGGGAGGTATGAAAAACAAAATTGTTAAATTTAGGCAAAATGTGGTTGAAAGATGATAACCTAATAGTTGAGGTTCTCATTCTACAACTTCGATAAATTCAGGGGTGTTTTCAAATAATGCTTCCTAGATGTTTGAAGACCTACAAATGTCTAAAGAAGCAGCACTGTGGACATTTGTCATTCTTTGTCGGTCTTCAAACTTCTAGGAACCATTATTTGAGAACACCCCTGCATTTATCGGAGATGTAGAATGAGATCCTCCACTGTTGGGTTATCATCTTTCAAACCCATTTTCCCTAAATTTATCGATTTTGTTTTTCATGCAGGGATATAATCTGTTTTTTTAGTATTTGAGTTGGCTGATGACCCGTGTTCAAGGATGCCTTATGTTTCAGACTATACGAATATTGCCTCTTGGTTATCATATGGTTAAATTTTAAATTAATATGGTCTCATTCTTTAATAAGCTTATAATTATACTTAAGAAAGTATGAAGAGCCAATATCTAATCATCAATACACCTAATGACAGCAAACCATAAACAAAGCAAGAAGATATGTTGCGAGGATACATCTGTTATCAATCTCAGGTATGTATTTTCCGTTGCTAATTTCGTGTTAATATAAATCTGATTCTTATCAGTAAAGTAATTCTAGAAATGCTAGGTTTTCCGTTTACATCTCAGGTAACGGTTTTCCTTAAT
The DNA here is from genome assembly GCA_030545235.1 of Helianthus tuberosus. Taxonomy (NCBI): domain Eukaryota; kingdom Viridiplantae; phylum Streptophyta; class Magnoliopsida; order Asterales; family Asteraceae; genus Helianthus; species Helianthus tuberosus. The sequence continues at coordinate 193,610,916 of CM060370.1, read as the reverse complement.
TGATCTCGACACTTAGGTTGTTATGTATGTTTTTTGCTGGGTTTTGAAACTTACGGCATAGTAATATAGAGTGTGGAGATAGAGACCAGGAGTTCATGACAAAGATCAATGACATACATCGAGAGGTTAAGTGCTCGATTGAGTTGAAGTTAAAGTTTCTTGATTCTTGCTATACAGATCATTCATGAACATTTGTTCATTTATGTTTGATTTAACATTGTACTCTATGTTTTAGACTTTTATATTTAAGTTCAGATTATTTTTTTGTTGCAAAATTTTGAAAATTCCAAGGGCTGATTAATGATTATGTAGATATCAGTGTTTTTTTGTTTGTATGTTTTATTGTATGTAAGACTTTAAGCTGTGGACTAAAATTTTGTTTAAAGCATTATGTACTTTTCAAGTTTTGTTGGTTTATTATAGTGTTTTTGTTGATCAGTTCTGTTTAAACATAAAGGAAAACATGAATAACATACCTGTTACAGCAGACAGGCCAGTAGAGAATCCAGTCAGAGATGCAGCCATTGAGTTCGACATACTTGTCAGGATGATCTGGTTCCTCCTTAGGGTGTAAGGTGATGATTGTAATGAACCGAAAGTAGGGAGGTTTCGGTTATGGGGAGAGAGCCGATTTGATGTTATGGGGGTTGGTTGATTCACTAAATTGTGTAACTGTCTAACCCTTTAACTCTCTAATAAGCTCCTTATTTATACACCCAAGATGAAACCCAATTAGTTAATAAGGGTAATATGGTCCATCAACAATTACCAACTAATTATTAATAGGTTATTAATATATTTTGATCTAATATAATATAAATGATTATAAAGGCTACAAGATTAAATATTACATTAATAATATATTTAATCTCACATTTTCCCACTTAGCCGAGTAATCATTTATCATGAGTATTAGGTAAGCCTGGCCAGGAGTTAACACTCATTTTAGCTTTAAACCAAGAACTATAGCAGAGAAATACAGCCGTTGAATCATCATTCGACTCAGGACCCCCATTAGTCATACTATAGCCTCAATTTAAAACCTAACAGTTACGATCAAAATATGTATAAGCCCTTTAGCGTCTGATTTGTATTTATATTTGTCTATATGTCATTACACCGGCAGAACATATGTTAGAGACATACAAAATCAAACTGAGGAAATTTTATTAATTAAAACATAAGCTAGTACAATATGCCATTAAACAAGGTCTTTAGTAAGTCCCATATTCGATACATGTTCTTCGAAAACTTTAGGTGGGAGACCTTTAGTCATCGGATCCGCAAGCATATCTTTAGTACTAATATACTCAATACAAAGATTATTTTCCTCAACTCGTTCACGTACGAACAAATATTTTGTATCGAGATATAAACCAACTCCAGTCGAACTGTTACTGTTCGAGAAACTAACGGCAGCTGAGTTATCACAGTAAAGCTTCAATGGTCTAGAAATGGAATTAACGATTTTGAGTCCAGTGATCAGATTTCTAAGCAACATTCCATGACAGGTTGCGTTGTAAACAGCAATGTACTCTGCCATCATTGTGGAAGTTGTAGTTAACTGTTGTTTATGACTCTTCCATGAGATAGGTCCGCCTGCTAACATAAAGATGTAGCCCGAAATGGATTTCTTGTCATCTTTGCATTTAGCAAAGTCAGAATCAGAATAACCTACCACTTCTAAGTGATCACTTCTTCTATAAGTCAGTTTATAGTCTTTCGTCCCTTGCAGATATCTGAGGACCTTCTTAGCTGCTTTCCAGTGATCTAGGCCAGGATTAGTCTGATAACGACCTAGCATTCCAGCAATGTAAGCGATATCTGGGCGAGTACAGACTTGAGCATACATCAAGCTCCCGACTACTGACACGTAAGGTATCTGGCTCATTTGCTCCTTTTCAACCTCTGTTGTCGGACACTGGAATGAACCGAAAACATCTCCCTTAACTACTGGAGTGACGGAGGGTTTGCACTGTTGCATGTTGTAACGTGTAAGGACACGATCTATGTAAGTCTTTTGAGACAATCCTAAGATCCCTTTGTGTCTATCTCGGTGAATTTCGATGCCAATGACGTAAGAAGCATCTCCGAGATCCTTCATGTCGAAGTTATGCGAGAGTAACCGCTTCGACTCATGCAACATGTCTAAACTATTACTTGCCAATAGAATATCGTCTACATAAAGGACAAGTATAGTAAAGTTACTCCCACTCATCTTGAGGTAGGTGCACTGATCCACTTGATTCTTCATAAAACCTTGCCTCTTCATGACTTCATCAAACTTGAGATACCATTGACGTGATGCTTGTTTTAACCCATAAATGGATTTCTTCAACTTCAGACTAGATGCTCCTGACCTTCAGGTTTAAAGCCTTCAGGTTGTTTCATTTAAACATCTTCGTCTAAGTCTCCGTTAAGGAAAGCAGTTTTGACGTCCATCTGATGCAGCTCTAAATCAAAATGAGCTACTAGGGCCATAACGATCCTTAATGAATCTTTACGAGAGACAGGTGAAAACGTCTCTTGATAATCAATTCCCTCTTTTTGAGTGTAGCCCTTTGCAACCAATCTCGCTTTGTAGCGTTCAACGTTCCCATTCAGATCCAGTTTTGTTTTGAACACCCATTTACAACCTACAGGTTTGGCACCATTGGGTAATTCGACTAAATCCCAAACATCATTTTTCTTCATGGATTCAAGCTCATCAATCATTGCTTTGTTCCACTCAGAAGACTGATCACTGCTAATGGCTTCATTATAAGAGATAGGATCATTGAGCTTTCCAGCATCCATTTCAGTCAGGTAGGTAACATAATCATCCCAATTAGTAGGCCTTCTTTGCCTAGATGACCTCCTGAGTTGATTATCGGGTTCAGCGTTGTCTTGGTTTTGAGCGTTTGATGTGCCTTCGTTATGAGGTATAATGGGTTCTGATTGTGGAGATGGAGTTTGTGCAGTGGCTTCAGGTGCAGTTGCATGGGGTACAAGAGGAGTAAACGGAGTAATGGTAAGCGACGAGTCTCTCCCCCCCGCGTCTTGTACTTCTTGCAATTCTTCGTAAGGGTTGTACTGCTCCCACTGACCTTGAAATCCTCCAAGAACGCAGCACGCTTGGTTTCAACAATACGGGTGACATGAGAAGGACAATAGAAATGATAACCCATCGAATGATCAGGATACCCGATAAAGAAGCAGGTAACTGTTTTAGGGTCAAGTTTCCTTAGGAAAGGATTATAGAGTTTTGCTTCAGCAATGCAGCCCCATACTTTCATATATTTAAGACTCGGTTTCCTTCCTGTCCAAAGTTCATAAGGAGTTTTAGGGACAGACTTAGAAGGAACTCTATTGAGTATACGAACAGCAGCTTTTAACGCTTCAGTCCAGAGGAATAATGGTAAATTAGTGTTGGCTAACATACTGCGCACCATGTTCATAAGGGTACGATTTCTTCGTTCAGCGACACCATTCTGCTGAGGTGTACTAGGCATGGTGTATTGGTTCACAATCCCCTGACCCTTACAAAACTCATAAAATGGACCAGGAGCTTGACCCACATCAGTATGTCTTCCATAATATTCACCGCCTCTATCTGATCTCACAACTTTAATCTGACGATCTAATTGCTTTTCAACTTCAGCTTTATAATCTTTAAAAGTTGTTAGAGATTCAGATTTTTCCTTTATAAGATACAAGTACATGTAACGAGAATAATCATCAATGAAAGTGATAAATGAAGTATGTCCTGTTATGCCAGTGATTTGGTAAGGATCACTAATGTCAGTGTGAATGAGTTCTAATAAATTAGAGCTCCTAGTGGCACCTTTCTTATTCGCTAATGTCATTTTGCCTTTAAGACATTTGACACATGTTCCAAAATCAGTAAAATCGAGAGGAGGTAAGACTTCATCCTTTACGAGACGATTTAATCGTTCTCTTGAGATGTGGCCTAAACGTTGATGCCACAACATAGATGAAGTCTCTAAGTCTCGAACCTGTTTCATCTTTGTGAGTGATTCATTAATATTATATGACAACAAAGATTTGGAAAAATTATCATCTAGTTCTAATCTATAGAGACCACCATCCAGAATGCCAGTACCATAAACAACGGAATTATAGAGAATAGAGAGTTTGCGATGACCATGTGAAACGACAAAACCATCCATGTCTAACTTTGGTCCTGATACAAGGTTCCGAGTTACCTCAGGAACATATAAGGTATCATAAAGTTTAATACATAAACCAGTTTTCAAAAATAATTGTAATGTTCCTATGGCCTTCACTTCTAATTCCCGATCATCTCCAACTTTAAGTGTTCTTTGGTTTCTTCCCAGCTTCCGGATTGTAAGGAATCCCTGAAGTGAATTGGTAACATGAACCATAGAACCAGAATCAAACCACCAAGAATTAGCAAGAACATTTAAATTAAAGGACTCAAGTATCATGAAAAAATCGTTACATTTCTTAGCCAGCCACTCCTTGAAGTCAGGGCATTCCTTTTGCTTATGTTATGTTTTCTTACAGAACTTGCAATAGGGTTTTCCTAAGGAGTTCTTAGAGCTGGAAGGTGCACTTGTATGAGGATTTGGATTTGGATTTTGGACCTTAGAAGCATCCTTTCTTTGATAAGTGTTCTTCCTCTTCTTAGAGCTGGAGGTGGTGAAGTTAGCAACATCAGTAGTGCGATCCATCTTCATACGCTCTTCCTCCTGCACGCACATAGCGATCAGCTCACTCATCGTCCATTTGTCCTTCTGAGTGTTGTAATTGATCTTGAATGCTTCATAGGACGAAGGAAGCGAAGTGATGATAAAGTGAACAAGAAAACCATCACTGATCTCCATCTCTAGGCCCTTCAGCTTATTGGCCATGTCATGCATCATCATGATGTGTTCGCGAATGCCGCTCCTCCCATCATACTTAGTTGTCACCAGCTTGAGGATAAGAGTACTAGCGTGTGCTTTTGATGTTCCCTTGAATTGATCCTCCACAGAAGCCAAATAGGTTTTAGCATCTTCAGAATCAGGAATGGCTCCTCTGATTGAGTTATGAATGGACTGCTTCATGAACATGAGAGACATGCGGTTACACCTAGTCCATTTATCATGAACTATCTGCTCAGCAGCAGTACTTGTAGCAGTAAGGTCCGCTGGCTTATTCTCTCTTAGAGCATAATCAAAGTCCAGCAGCCCAAGCGTAAGCATGAGAGCATCCTTCCATGCAGCAAAGTTATCACCAGTCAAAGGTGGAATCCCGCAATTGGGCGCTGATAGTGGAAATAAGATGAGCAAGTTATGATACTAAGGAAGAAGTCCTAATGTGATCTAAGGGCATGTTATACTAAGGCAGGCATAAGTAATGACCATTTTAATTATGAAGCTGTGATAATGTCTATTACTAACATCAAAATAATAGACTTAGTAAAATCCTACTTAAACAAAAACAAATCAGCTTTGGCCAGAAGTGTAATCATTTAAGTATGTGTGCAAAGTAATCGTGACAAATCAGCTTTGGCCAGAAATGAGACAATCACTTTAGTTATGCACTTGTCAAGCATGCTAAACATAAATGAATTAAATCAGCTTTGGCTAGAATTAAGACATTTCACGTTTGTAATGCATACTTAACATAGCTTTTATAATACTTGAACAATAAATAGATGTATTAAATCAGCTTTGGCCAGAATTAATACATCAGAAGCTCATTCAAGTTAAGCTATTTTGGTTTTGTAAAAATTATCTGATTCTGATTAATTAATTAAGTATTAACAAAACCAAGTGTTTAATAGCAAACCACCTGTTAGCGCGGATCGACTGAGTTATGAGATCTCGAGTCATAATGAGGTCTCGAGTTACAACCACGGTCTCGAGTTATAAAGATTTAAGGACCTGATGATCAATGTATGTAAGGCCCAAGTCTTGTGCGATGTATGTAAGGCCCAAGTCTTGTGCAATGTATGTAAGGCCCAAGTCTTGTGCGATTATGCAGTCTTAACTTGTACAATGTGCTTAATTAGTTGTACAAATCTTGTGCGACTGTCTTGTGCGATTGCCCTTGTGCGATCAGATCATATCTTATGTGATCTGATCTTGTGCGACTGTCTTGTGCGATCAGATCATATCTGATCTGATCTTGTGCGACTGAAGGGAACTTGTGCGATTAGTTACATTGATGATTTCGAATCCACTGTTAAGGCTGTTTATTGTGATACTAACTGAAACTCGAAATTTGAGGGATTGTGGGATAGTGTTTCCTATTTTATTTTTGATCTAAACTTATCAAAAGATTTCGAAAATAATAACTGATTATCCTTTAACAGTTTTCGGAAACTTTAATAGATAAAATTAAGATCAAAACAGTAAAAACACCCACTAATCCAAATTATATTCCAAAATTTAGGGAATTTTCGAGTTTTACTTAGAACAAGCGATGAACCCTAAAAAAAACATAATTCTGGGTTCCGAAACCTGAATTTTAATAGTTCTGTTAACAGATTTCGGATATTAGTTTACCCATATTGGTTTCAAGTCAATATATTAAACAACATATTCCGAAAACAATGATTTCGGCACAAAGGTACTCGAAACAGTTTTGATTTTATAAACTTTCAAAAAATTCTGTTTTCCAGATTTTGATCCCAGAATAATGGATACGAAAACAGAACTGATTTATCAACAAATGCTCTGATACCAATTGTTGATCAGTTCTGTTTAAACATAAAGGAAAACATAAATAACATACCTGTTACAGCAGACAGGCCAGTAGAGAATCCAGTCAGAGATGCAGCCATTGAGTTCGACATACTTGTCAGGATGATCTGGTTCCTCCTTAGGGTGTAAGGTGATGATGGTAATGAACCGAAAGTAGGGAGGTTTCGGTTATGGGGAGAGAGCCGATTTGATGTTATGGGGGTTGGTTGATTCACTAAATCGTGTAACTGTCTAACCCTTTAACTCTCTAATAAGCTCTTTATTTATACACCCAAGAGGAAACCCAATTAGTTAATAAGGGTAATATGGTCCATCAACAATTACCAACTAATTATTAATAGGTTATTAATATATTTTGATCTAATATAATATAAATTATTATAAAGGCTACAAGATTAAATATTACATTAATAATATATTTAATCTCACAGTTTTCGTTTCATTCATTAGTATTTGTTGGTTTAATATTAAATATATATTTTTTATTCATATTTTTTGGCATATAATAAATGAATCGCAATTGCAATCAATTAATGAATAAAACGTAAAGCACTATGGAATTATGATTGTTTTCTATCAATTAATGAATGATTTTTAAAACATTATATACTTACGATTGATTTGATGGAAAATTTGATCTAATGGACTAAAACAAACCCGTGTGTTACACGGGTCATAAGCTAGTTACAATATATACAAGGGAAAATTACATCGTTTGAAAGAGTTTTATACTTGGATCTATATTTCAACCATAAAAAAGCTAGCAATATATTTCAACCATGAAAAACCTAGTGATATATTTCAACCATAAAAAACCTAGCGATTTGATATCTCTGATAATCTTCTCAATGACATATCTTTGTTAGAGAAAAACGTTTTTGTTTTTTACCAATCAAATATACCAACACGAGATGATGATTAGCCCATGAATAATAACCATCTGATTCTTATCTATATTGACATGCTTATGGATAGGTTTTGCATGACCGGTCAACGGGTGATATTAGTTTGTAAATTATTTGTTTTTAGTCATTATCTAGCTAGTATATACTGCCTAGTGGCCACTAAAAATTGTAAGATTAATACTTTGGAATTATATAACCTTTTTGTATTCAAACACGGCAAACTTTAGTCAATAGTAATATGAAGAATTTATTTGTCTGGTTCAAACTTACAAAGTTATATTTGTACTAATTTTATCCCTAAAAATGATTTATATCTTGCTTCAAATTACAAAGTTATATTGTACTAATTTTATCCCTAAAAATGATTTTCAACTTGCTTCAAAATAGGTATGTTTTGCATGACACGTCAACGGATGGTAATTGTTTATAAATCCTTTGTTTTTAGTCAATGTTTCAGACGGTAACTGTTTATAAATCCTTTGTTTTTAGGACAATAAACCATTCATGTACATCCCATGCGGTCAGGGGCAGATCCAGCCTACATTTGTGGCCCAGTGCGTTTGGAAAAAATTAGTGAGAATTAAAAAGAATTCACCAAAAGGAACCCATTAGAATAAAAATCTTGCATCCGTCATTGCGTGCGGTTCAGTGCTTGTGACTGTGTATCTGTGTTTGTTTGGAACAGCCGATTACCATTAAGACCAGTTAAGTTACCTGGATAAATGTTAGTTCTTTTTACTATTTCTTTTTAAAATCTTGCTTAGTGGTTCATGATTTCCTAAATAAGTGTTCATACGTTGTTTATCACTCTTCTTGTTTTATTTACGTTGCAATTTCACACGAAAGATAAGATAGTTTCACATCTTTTTTCAAATGCATAACAAGATATATAACAATGGAACCAAAACTGTAACATTTTACGGGTGCAATTGAAAGATATGATCATTTTTACTTGGCCAAATGGTCATTTTTATCTAAAAAATAACTAGGTGATACTACAAGAAAAAAGAGCTTGTAAAACAACTCTTTTGGCATCATTTTTAGGTGATACTACAAGAAATAAGAGCTTGTCCAAATGGTCATTTTTATCTAAAAAATAACTAGCAGCGACTTTTGGCATCTTTAGCGGCGACAAACGTCGCCCCTAAAAGTCCATTTTCTTGTAGAGTGAAACGTAATTAGTGATTGGTTGATTCCATGCAAATTATATATTATTGCAATATATATTGAATATTAATTCTGTTACATCAAACTTATAAAACTAACTCTTTTGGTCAGCAACTTCAAAGTGTGAACAATGTACACGCATAGTATTATTGTACACATTCAACTCTCAAAATATTACACATGACAATATGAAAAAGTTAAATGACCAAATCAAAATATTACACATGACAATATGAAAAAGTTAATTAACATGGGTTCGGTTCTTTGACGTGACACTAGCTTTATTTTATAAGTAATTAAATTACTAGTGTTCTTGTAAATTTTGTATTATTTAAATAATAATCTATATATCTCTAAGAGATTGATCAATCTACTTGAAGCTATTTCTTTTACTTTGGGTTAACATAAAACAAGCATCAAGTCTATGAATTTTGTCATAAAGTCTATTTGCATCTATCACTCGTGTTAATCCAGTTAAAAGTCACTTTTTTTTATTATATATAGAAATGAAAAACTATTTCTTTAACTTATCCACACACAATGATGAGATCAAATTCTTTCTCAAAGTTGGAAGTACAATTCTTGCATTAAGTAAAACTTTGATGCTTGTTTATTTAACATTTTAACTGGTTATTTTAGCAAAATAGTTCTGGATATTCAAGAAGACCAGAATCCGAAAATGTATGCATGGTCTGACCATGGCTTTGATGAGGAAGACGTTTAGGCTAATGGGTGTGAGGCCCGTCCCCAGGGCGGCAAGCTGCGTCGAGGGCCGGCTACACCGCCCCCTCCTGTGGCGTCCTGTCGTTTTCGTCCTCCCCAAGCCGTGCTCGACGTTCCTCACTTCTATATCCAACACACACACACAAATATACATGCATACATATGTAGATATAAAGGGGCTCATCCCTTACGCGCTAGGCCCATCCCTTTAGGCTCATCCCCCACTCCCGATGACGTGAATGCCTACGTGACGGACCATCTAGACTACCCTCCTTCACATCCATTAGCCTTAGTGACTTGAAAAACACAAGAAAATGGTGACGTTTTGGGTTGAACACCATCCCAAACTCATTTAACAAACAAGCATGTATAGCATATTTACGTGATCCGTTTGTTTTATGGGTGACTCTATCATCACTATTATTGTATATTTATGGGTTGGCCCAATGACCCTCATTCCCTTCTTTTCCTCGTATTGAAAGAATATTGCAAGTGGTTCTCGAAATTGAAAGATATTCTGTGTATCAAAACATAAATGAAGTGATGCGTTATAAGATAAGGTTGCTAACCTGATTTATTTATTAACCTTTTTGAATCATTTAGATAAAATGACTATACGAGTTACAAAGGTCTAACAATGTCCGGATTAGGCCACTCGGGGCACTCCACTGTTAGGTGATTGCGGGTTCTGTTGAAAGTATACGAGTTTCTTGTCATTCATTGGGCTTATATCACGTGTTTGGGCTTATTGTGTTGGCCCGGTTTATATATCAGATTGGTCTTATAATGTTTGGTTGAGTTTTGTACTCAGGTTATTGTGAAAGGGGCTGTATGTAAAGTTGCAGGGGGTGCGATCATCTTGGTGCATAGTTTTGGGCTCAGTTGTAATATTCCAGGGACTAAAGTGAAACATCTCTATGACTTGATATAAAAGCTCAGTATCTGGAGACTTCTACTTATTCACTCCCAAATATTTTTTACTCGCACATTCTCTCTAGTTCAGTATTCTGTTTGTTAGGGTTTGTTAGCAACTGATTGTACAAGTTGTTGGTGAAGATCATTGTGTATAATCTCTCTATTGTATTGTGCGAGAGATTGATCTTCTGGAGTTGATGATTATCTTTGGATGATCATCTGGATGTTTCTTTGTATTTTTGTATCGTTCTCTGATCTTGCTATTTTGTAAGATCTGTTGGGTATTTGGGGGGTAATCATTTTGGGTTGGTTTAATAAGAGATTTGTCACCGTTTTGTTGCTATATTTGTGTTCATTGTGATTTTGTGTTGCTGTGTATTGAAATCGGTCATAATACCACTGTTTTTAACAGGTTCGAACCAGCACCAGAACACCGCCGCTACCCCCACGGGTATGACAGGCGGGTTCAGCTAGTTAGCATGAGTACCCGCGCGAGTTTTGTTTTTGAAGGGGTATGGTCCCAAAAAGCCGCGCAGACCAATCAAGTCGCGCGCAGGACCATACCCCTAATACAACAATCTGACAAATCTACAGACCCCGCGCGGACTACATAGGCACAGCCTAAGCCGCGCGCAAGGCCAAGCAAGATTAAAGCTCAGATCCTACACTTAGCATCCTGAATGAAAGCACTCGATCCCTAGACCTTGTGCCGGCTGATTGGATACACCAGAGGCCGCGCGAGGGTAGCGGCGCGGGTTTATTCCAGGAAACACGAAAGGTACGAGTGGCAGAGGGGTAAGCCAATCAGCGTCCAACAAGCTGTATCCTATTGTGCTCCACGATTAGCAATCATGCATGAGACAAAAAGTACATAAGGACGCCTACGTGGCACCAATCAGGGGGCGGCGACAACTGCCTAATGATCTCCACTCACCTGCTGATGTCAGAGAAGACAACAAGGATGACAACCCAGACACGTGGCTCCAATCAAGGTGCGCCAGCACCGACGATCTTCTAGAAACACTAACGGTCGTCATAGAAGAGACAAGAAGGATATTCCTTGTTGTCGTCTCCAGGCCCAAGGCCCATCAGCCCATCTCATTCTACACTACTCCGGCTATAAATAGGGACCTTCATATACAGGTTAAACCATTCTGCTCTCTACTCTCTCACTCTCAACACACACTTATTTTCTCAAAACAAGTACTTATTCTCACGTCGGAGAGTGGTTAAGAGGAAAACCCCCATATTCCCCTCTTAACGAGCTTAACGAGGTGTTGATTGTTTTGCAGGAAAGAACTCAGCTCTAGCTCAGGAAGGATTAAGAAGATTAACCCTTATGGTTGAAACTTAAACCAAACTAATAAACCTAAAATTAGTTCCGTGTTTCTTCAGTTTTCTTCGAAGAATTTTTTACCGTTGTACCCCAAAATTGACGGTTTACTATTTAAAAAAATCAAATTCAAATAATTTATTACCTTTCTCTAATTAACAACCCCATTCCATTATTTAATGGGTTATTGGATTTTATCACTCTTAACTATTAGGTATTGGTTGCTGCCACTCCCAACTTAACACTTTGTATATTCTGTCACTCAGGTTGAGTGGTTTTTGGCTCCCCTTTTGGCTTTTAGGAGTAGATGCACCTGTAGTCATTAGTAATTCACAAAGTGTTCGCCTAATATCACCAATAACACAAGTCAAACACTAAGAAATGTTCACCTGCGGGGTGACTCAACACACAAAGTGTTAAGTTGAGAATGACGGGAGTCAAAATGATAGTTGGGAGTGGTAGCGGCCAATACTTAATAGTTGAGAGTGATAAAATACAATAACTCTCTACCCCATCCACAAACCTCTTTCAATTTTATATTTCCATCTTCAAAAATAGCAGAGGAGCTCGTGGACGGAAGAGGAAGACATCGCGTTGGCGATGTCTTATGTTGCAATCCATCACGAAGCACACCCATTAGTAGAAGGGGTTTATAGAGCCGGGTGTTCCAACAATTTTATATCCACGTTGGTGAGACCACCCGAAACGTGGATCTCATGTTTCTCGTTTGTCCGTTTCAAGTGTTCAAGATTCCATGGAAGGTTCATGAATGTGGAAAATCCCCACAACGAACTCTCGGAGACGGAAGTTATTCAAGTGGCCCTTGTGGACTACAAACATGCCACGACGAGAACTTTGAGCACCTTTTGGTGTGAAAAATTATTAAGACGTATGTCTAAGTTTTATGTTTTAATTTTATGTAATGTTTAGGCTTTATGCTATGTAATGTTTTAAGTATTATGTTTTATTTTAATGTATGGTTTTAAGTTTTAGGTTTTATTTTTATGTAATGTTATAAGTGTTATTATAATGCTATAATGTTTTAACTATTAGGTAGTGGTTGCTGCCACTCCCAACTATCACTTAGGCTTCCACCACTCCCAACTTAACAGTTTGTGTGTTCTATCACTCAAGTTAAGTGGTTTTTGGCTCCCTTTTTGTCTTTTAGACGTAGATGCACATGTAATCATTAGTAATTCTCAAAGTGTTAGCCTAATATCACTAATAACATAAGTCAAACACTAAGAAATGTTCACCTGCAGGGCGATACAACACACAAAGTGTTAAGTGGGGAGTGATGGGAGTCAAAGTGATAGTTGGAAGTGGTAGCGAATAGTTGAGCGTGATAAAATCCAATAACCCTTATTTAATCTACCCCATCCACAAAATTTATGTAATGTTAAATTTTTATTATAAAATTTAGTTTTTATATACATTTGACTTTATTTAATTTAAAAAATAAAATAATTTATTTATGGCATTAGTAGGCGCCGCCAATACTTTGCTTGGGGTTGAGTTTGGAAATGTTAGTTTTTTGAAAAAGATAATAAGTCAATAAGTCATTTCCAAATGCCAGGATCTGAGGTTTTTTCAAATGACTTATTGGCTTTAATAAGTTAATAAATCATTTCCAAACTCAATCCCAGACACCCCCTTAGACCACCCGGGGGGTTGGCGTTTTTTCCCCGTTGACTACGATTTTGAGGTGGGTCCCCCCCCCCCCTCCATGTTGTGTTGATTATGATGATAATAGAGCATAGTTTCTAGATCTCTTGTTGACCCAACGGACTTGCAAGATAAAAGCCTAACCACACCACCTTATCCATCACCATTTCTTCACTTTTTAAAACACAAAATCCTTCCTTTTTTTCCTAAAAATCGGCCATACCACCTCCACATTTAACCTTCATCTTCAAGTTTAATTCAAGTATTCAAAGTGCATTACAAGATGATCTAAGGAGGTTTGAGTGTGGAGTTCTACAAGGAACTTTATTCTCAAGTCTTGGAGCTTTTTCATCTTCTTTTGTTCATCATAAGAGCTTCCCTTGTAACGCCTCGTATCTTCGTATTTCTATTTTAAAAATGTCCGTATTCGTTTTCTAATTTTAGAAACCTTACATTCGTATTTTAATTTCAATCTCACAATTCGAGGCGTTAATCATAATAAAATTCATATTTTATACATATTTTTTTATTCACACAACCGATCATTTAAACACGTATTTATACGCAAACCAACACAATTATACGTATAAATACTTATACGCACATCCTCAATGTAACGCCTGCGTCCCTAAACTTTCAGCTATTGTCAATTTTAGCCCCTATACTATGTGATTCTTGACACTTTTGACACTTGTGAATCTTTAAGCTATGACACTTGAATCTTATTTATACTTGATACTTAATTCTATGAAGCTAGATTCTTGAAACTAGATTCTTGAAGCTTAACTCTAGAAACTTGATTCTTGGTACTTAATACTATGATTCTTGATACTTGATTCTTGATACTTAACACTATGAGACTTGATTCTTGATATTTGATACTTTGAAACTAGATTCTTGATTCTTGATTCTTGATACTTGGTGCTTGGTGCTTGACTCTTGAGACTCGTGAAACTTGAGACTTGGTTGTGTTAGGACCGGTTTTGACTCTGAAACGATTGCAAACCGACCGTGCGACGTGCGGAATCTGTGCACGAACGAGACCGAAACACACGAGATGTAATTATAACTGTGATTCTATTGAAAGATCTGATAACGTACAGCACCTGAATCACATACACGGAACTTTCTCTCTCTAGAGTTTCTCTTTCTAGATCCTAGCTCTTCAAAGCTCCAAATGGCAAAAGTCAAAAAAGTTCTAAACTCTAACACTTAGACTTCTATTTATAGGCCAAGGGATATAATGAGAGATCTCATTATTTACATAAATGCCACCTTGCCTTTTCCTATTAATAACAATATAAAGCCTACATTTAAATTGTTTCAGCTACGATCTTGAGATGACGGAGGCAATAGACATACTGCACTAACAGACTCCCCCTTGGATATTGCCGCAGTCAATCTCAAACATTTAGTCAGACTCGTAGTGTCTGGTCTTTCTCTCTCTAGCTTGAACAGAATCCCCGTGGATCTGTCTTCAGCTTCAGCTTCAGCTTCCTCTTTCAGTAGACTCTTCAGGCTCCCCCTTTCGTCAAGCTTCCGTGCTTTGGGATCGACACCTGGCTTTCGGTTTACAAGCTCCTCTGGGATAGTTACGTGGCTCCTTGAATGCACGCTCCCCCTTTCGTTGAGCTTGTCTTCAGACTCCCCCTTAGACTCAGCTGTCGGGATCGTAGTCCGGAATACCATCTGCAAATCTCATACATTCATAAGTAAATGCATTTTAAACATCCAATTGTCCAGGAATCGTAATCCTGGCTCTATTAAACTTTCTAAATCAAGATCCTGGCTCTAAGATATAATAATATGGATATATCCAGAATTACTTGATTTTCTTCTTATCAACAATCTTCATAGATTTAGCAGTTTCAACGAACCGGATCGGAAACTGACTCTTTTCAGTAGATTATAACAATTTAAGCATCCAAATCCCTCACAGTTAATCATCCAAGTCCAAATTATTGACCTTGGAGATATCACAAACTGTTTTTGATTTTTGAATTTAAAAACTTCAAGTTTCAAATTAATGAACTTGTTTATTTTCAGAAACACGATCAGCATATTTAGATTTTGAAACTCAGCTTCCCAGACATCGGATGTCGAAAATAAAGCAGAAATCAAAATCTTTTTGAATTTTTCTGAAACATAAAGCAATAAATAAATATGTACAAACATATTTACAGACAATATTTTGGTTTGAGTTTGCGTCAGAGGATCATATCAGTTTTTGACAAGTCACAAGTACCGTTGAGCTTAGTTACACATTAAGAATTAAACAATTCACTTAGATTGTCGATATACTGATCCACTTAAATTTTCACACAAAGTTCAACTTATTCAGGATACGAATTAGGTGTTTTAAGAACTTAAACTCATTCATGTGTCCCACCTCTTGAATATACTCCCGTATCCAGATCCCAATATTCAGTCTTACAGGTGAGTATACCTAGATGATATCTGTAAGGGGAATAAATTATGAAACCATACAAGCTCAGGTCAGAACTTCCGTTCAGCAGAGAACTCAGGTTTGACTTTAGGTGTGTCCCCTTTAGAGGATCTTTTTTTACAACAGCAATGATTATCAATTTTATTGTTTCATCATTTTTGCTGAGGGCGGCGCTATATTTCAGGCATGCGGAAAGTATTCTCCGGGGACTAGGCCATTGCTTCCGCAAAATCAGAAGTCCCGGGATAATACCCCAGATATCACTAAGCATAAAGACCTAGTATCTCAGAAAGAGGGGTCCTTCAAACGAGATTTCAGGGGTTACCTATATATCCAAGTAGTGTTCCCCACGAAATAAGCAAGTTTGAATTTAAGTTTATATCCCGAAAAAGTTTACTAAATGTATAAAAACCTATCGGCATATCATCAGTGAGACTGTTTAATGCTATATAATCATTACATTTCTTTAGCATACTGTACCTGTCTACTGATGTACTATCATTTCCTCTTTTTACACAAAACTCATTTTTGAATTTTATCATGTTTTTGACTTTTTCAAATTTTCAAATGTTTTTGTATTTTCTGACAATTTCTTACTCCCCCTAAAATGCAAAACCATTTAAAGAAAAATTTGCCAACCTGATTACTGATAGCTTCGTCTCGCCATCCATTTTCTGCATCTCATGCTTTGTTTTGCAGAAAATATAACGTACCCCCATGATTTACAACCCATTGATTTTCGACAGCTTGAAAACCGTTTTTCAATCTTGTGAAAGTAATCATGTTTGTTCCGCCGTGAGGGTTTCGGCGTATTCAATCAACACATATTTTTGTAATTTTCTAATTTTGAAAAAAAACAAACATATTTTTGGTTTTTAAGTTTTTCAAATTTTTAGGGTTTTTGAAAATATTGTTTATTTATGTACAGAAAATGTTAAACTCCCTGTTCAACCAAACCAGGGTTCAGCAGCCTTCTCCTCCTGTTGTGCCAGGCTGCTCCAACTTCCAATCTCACAATCTTCGGTTTTGTTGAGCACCTGCACATTCAAACTACTTGATTACTTGAACAATTTAGCCCAGGTCTGTTGGACCTTAGGCATTTCAACACAATATGTATCATGCAATGATGGAAAATCTTTGTCATCTCGTACAAAAACTTTTTCATCTTTGACTTTAACTTTTTCTTCATTCACAGAAGTCACTTGTTTCTTAACCACCCAGTTCTGTCCTTTTGAAGCACTTCTTTTGTAAAAATGTGATTCTTTTTGAACATTTTGTTTTTGAACAACAACTTTTGGTTTCCAAAACTCTTGGGGTTTTGTCATATCAACAGATGTTTTCCAACTTTGTGTTGTTCTAACTCTGGGTGTGTGAGAATTATGGGTTTGTCTTGAATCAGACCTGGTCTGTTTTGGTTTCCAAGTTTGATTCGAAGCAAACTTGTTTGCGTTGTACCTCCAAGTTTGGTTTGAATCAAATCTGGTAGACTTTTGTCTCACTTCCTCAGACTTCCGTTTTTCAACATCAACAGGCTTTGTGTTTGGACACTTGCGTTCAACATGTCCAATTTGATCACATTTAAAACACGTTTTCTTTGAAACATCTTTAGCCTGTTGTTGTTTCTTTTTCTGAGCATAGAACTCTTCATTAGACTGTCGTCTAAATTGTAGTTCTTCCTCTTCTTTCAAACTTTTCCCATGAACGAAATTCATTTTTGTTGAAAATTCGGTTTTTCATTTCGCTTCCAATTTTTATTCTTTTTATAACCCAATCCAGCCTTCATGTTCTTCTTTTTGTAACCAGGCTTGTTATAAAAAGTTCTTGTTTTTCCCAACAAATTTTGAAATTTCTGACTTTTCGATCTCAACCATCTTAAAAACTTTATCAATTTTCTCTGAAATCACATTTTGAATCGGGAATACAATATCCAAGAATAATTTGTCCGATCCAATCATGGTATAAACCAATCCTTTTGAATCATCATTCAAATTTTTCTCGGATTTTATCTATTTAAGATAGCCATCATGAAAATTTCCCTCATTTTCATCATGTGATTCAGACTTACCTTTATTTGACTCATCTTTCAGAACGCTTTCAACAACCTTACTTACCACCTCTGAATCATTAGCTTCATCAGATTTGGAGTAAGTCACATCGATGCTTTCAGGTAATTGGTCAACTATGTTCAGACCTTTTGCCACCTTTTCCTCATCATAAAAAGTATAATTGTTTCTCAATGGTGGTGGTACCTGATGAAATTCTGAACCAATACCCTTTTTGTTCTTGTCAGTATCTTTGTCATCTGGTGTGATGTTGAAAATGCGTTCGAGAATGTACGAAGAGTTATGATAACTTTGAAGTTTGGTAACAACCTTTTCTTTTTCAGCCAGAACTTGTTTAAGATTAGCAATTTCATCAACACATTTGTTTAATTCAAGTTGCTTTTCTTTAAACTTTCTCTCATACATTTCTTTAGTTACCAAAGTTTTAGACAATCTTTGATCAAAACATTTAACTTGGCTCTTCAAAGTATCATAAGCCTCTTGTACTCTCTGACTCGACCACTTTAAAACATCATACTCTTTTTGAAAATCTTGAAACTTATTTTCTTTTTCAACACAACCAACACATTTTGCTGTACACATTTGTTTATACACATCATTTTCTTTTTCAAAATCTTGACATTTCTGTGTCAGCTTTTCAACTTTTAGTTTCAAAATTTCTTCTTTTTCAATCATTTCTTTACATTTTGTTTTCAAAATATTTTCAAGTTTGCTTGTTTCAATATCTTTTGTTTTGATTGTTTCATCTTTTTCAATACAGGCTTTGCACATTTCTATGCAATTCCTGCATTTGTTCTCATTTTTATTAACAATTTCAACACTCGATAGATCAGAAGATTCATTTACCTCTGTCTCTTTCAGCACCAGTTCGTCTGTCTGATCTTCCTTTTTGTTCTCTTCTTCTTCTTCTTTCTGTTCTTCTTCAATCTTCTACTCCTCTTCAGCAGCAAGCTTTGCAGTAATCTTCACTTCCTCTACCATCTTTTTCAACTCTTCTTCATTTCTACCACCTTTGGTAGACTTGCTTCACAAACTTCTTTGATTTTGTTCACCAAATCTGGCAAATATTCTTTTTCAGATAACCTTCTTGTGTTGAAAGTAGCCTGTCTTGGAAGCAAATTTGTTACAGCTTCAAAATCCACTTTTGATGGGTCAACAACTGGATTACCCCGTGGATCCATGTAACATTCTAATTCGTCATTCCATCTTTTGGCTCTCTGGGCTTCTTTGAATGGTTCTCTGAATTTTTCAATTTCCCATCTAGCGTAATCTCTTCTCCACCATTTATCATGATCACTATCTCCTGACATTTTAAATCTTCTTCTTGATATTCGCCCCTTGTAAATCTTTAATCACCTTGAATCAACAAACAAGCAAACACAATTAGTTTAAACAATATCAAACAAATGAATCGAACGGGTATTCGAACAAGTGAGTCAACAAAAGTCAACTTGTTGTCCGATCGGGTGGTAAAGTTGTTCGATCGAACGGGAAAGTTGTTCGATCGGGCAGGGTGTTGTTCGATCGGTTGGCACTACACGACAAATATGTTGTCCGATCGGTTAGCTCAAGTGACTTGGAATCATTTGACAACCCGTACGACCCTCTGTTCGATCGATCAGCACTACACGACAAATATGTTGTCCGATCGGGTGGGAAAGCTGGCCGATCGGTTGGGAACTTGTTGTTCGATCGGTTGGGAACTGCTAGCTGATCAGTTGGGAATTTGCTGTTCGATCGGTTGGGAACTGCTAGCCGATCGGTTCGGAACTTGTTGTTCGATCGGTTGGGAACTGCTAGCCGATCGGTTGGCACGTTGACTTCTTTGACCTTAACGATGAGATTTTATGTTTCAAAACAATATCACATGCTAACTAACACCTATAACCTGCACTACATCAAACTACAAAACAACAATTAGCACATGCAACTTGAATTCTATTGGGCATCAAGAGATAGTGGACATTATTAGATCAGGTGAATCACGTGAAACTGTTGTATGTTATTAATGAAAGTGATATATGATGACAACAAATAACGCTCACATGCACACCGTATACATTTAATGACTCACATGAATGTTGACAAAGTAACTTGATAGGGTGGGATGTGTTGACACGTATTACCGACCGTGCGGGTGGGATGCCAGCCGATCGGTTGGGACGCTAGCCGTTCGTACAGCTGTCCGTTCGGTTAGGTCAACAAAGTCAACCAATTTAATGAAATGCAGTGATGTGCAGAGGATCGGACAGGTGTCCGATCGGTTAGGTCAACAAAGTCAAATACCTTTAATGAAATGAAGTGATGTTTTGAAACGGCTTGCTGATCGTTCGGACAGCTGTCCGTTCGGTCAGCAGTCAACAACTTTGATATGCTTTGCTGTCCGTTCGGCCAGAGTGCCGTTCGATCGGCTGGCAAGTCAAAGTCAACGATTAAATGAATTGTAAAGAAATCTTTGGAACGGTTAGCTAGCCGATCGGTCAGCTGTCCGATCGGATGACATTCATATGAACTTTAACATCAACAGCAAACATTTCACAACTTTTTCGAACAGAAAATCTTAGTTTTCTCCCAAACCGTTAGGAATTAGGATCTGAAAATTTGTAGGCTTGTAGATCAGGTACTTTCGCACAACATATCCGAAAATCAGCAATTTTTGACCATAGAAACCTGTTCAATTTGACAAAAATCAGATAAAAACGTGAAGAACAAGAAAAATATGAAGAATTTGACAAATCTGGATGATTTTGGCTATGAATCTGATCAAATCTTGTACGAATCTGTGCGTTTGATCTTCGCAACCGAGCACCTGCTCTGATACCACTTGTTAGGACCGGTTTTGACTCCGAAACGATTGCGAACCGACCGTGCGACGTGCGGAATCCGTGCACGAACGAGACCGAAACACACGAGATGTAATTATAACTGTGATTCTATTGAAAGATCTGATAACGTACTGCACCGAATCATATACACGGAACTTTCTCTCTCTAGAGTTTCTCTCTCTAGATCCTAGCTCTTCAAAGCTCCAAATGGCAAAAGTCAAAAAAGTTCTAAACTCTAACACTTAGACTTCTATTTATAGGCCAAGGGATATAATGAGAGATCTCATTATTTACATAAATGCCACCTTGCCTTTTCCTATTAATAACAATATAAAGCCTACATTTAAACTGTTTCAGCTACGATCTTGAGATAACGGAGGCGATAGACATACTGCACTAACAGGTTGAACGAGAGACTGGAGACTTGTCACTGGCGGAAACTTGGAAGCTTGGAAACTTTGTGTTAAATGATATGATCTAGTTATGTGATACTATTACACAATAATACACAACGCTTAATCTAACTCGCAAAACGAACCAAAGACGGGAAAGTGGAAAGGATGGGATTGACTGAATCGCAATCCGACCGGATGACCATCCGATCAGAGGGCCATTCGATCGAACCGCCATCCGATCCGCTGCCACACCGCCTTATTCCCCACTCTTGCACTATAAATAGGACCTGTCACATCATTCTTCACTGATGTGACAGCCTCCTTCGACCAGACGCACGCTCTCTCACTTTTCTTCCATTTCTCGGCGATTTCGGTATGTTTTACACTTGATTCTTATACATCTTCGATCTATGTACTATTCTCTACATGATTCCTCTTTGAAATCACACTTTTCACCGTGAAATCTCTAAGATTTGAGCTCTCGAGGATGATGTCATCACGGCGGTTTGTACAAACAGTTGTGTGATGTCATTCCAGTCAAGATCTAGCTTAGATCTAAGGAATTTCATGTGTTTCTACAACGAATCTTTACTAAATCTAGACTTTTTCAGCTAAAACTCATGTTTTCCTTCATCTTTTCTTAAATTTTTACTTAAAGACGGTGGAATCTAGATATAAACGGGCTGTAGACTTGATGACTAGTCTGGAGTCGGCTTGGAAATGGATTATCGCCGGAGAAGATGACCGGAGTACGGATTCCGACATGAACACCGTCAAGAACAGACACCTGATCGGACGGGGTGATTCCCATCCGATCAGACAGGCTGAGCCTTGATGTGTTTACCGTTGTCTCGATACGTACCATGCCGTCACCGTTAAACCAGAAACTTAGAAACTTTACAAGGTTGCAAAAGGAACAAGGTCATGACAATCGAATGGCAATCCGATCGAACTGCCGTCAGATCGGACGGCCATCCGATCGAAGTGACACGTGCCTCACAGCCTCTAAAGTAACACCTCGTGTTTCGAAAGTCAAAGTCAAAGTCAAGATTGAAGTCAAAGGAAGAAAAGATTGCTAATTGCGATCTGTCACTCCTTGCTCAACTACTGTTTTGACTTCATTGACTTGTAATTGAATCTATTTATTTAGTTGCTTTAGTTGTATTATGCGGAGTATCTATTAATAATCGAGGTTTAATCGCATATTAATCGCATGTTTAATCGATTTATCGCTTATCGCTATCGCATCGCAACTCGAATTATGTGTTCTGGATATTGTTTTACGTGTGTGTGCTATTTACGTGTTACTTGTGCATGTTATGTTTATGTTGAGGTGTTAATCGCAATCGCAAATCTATCGCTTCGCAATCGAAAACGCTAAACGCAAGATAATTATAGTGATTGTATGTTAGATATAGTAGTTATGTTATTTGTGTAACTAATGGGTAATACTACCGTATCGCTCCCTCAAATCGCATCGCAACGCTCAACACGCGAATCGAAACGACAAAACTCGTCACGCCGAACACTAGGATCGAGTGGCCAACCGATCGGATTGTCATCCGATCGAGTTGTCACCCGATCTGGCTGCCACCCGATCGGACTGCCACCCGATCGGACTGACACTCCCACACTTTCCTTTTTTGGGAAACCTTATAAATACCCACCTGTCACATCATTTGTGATGTGACAGCTCCCTTGTTCGACCAGCCGACCTCTAGCTCACATTCCTCTCGATTTTTCTCAATTCTTGTAAGTTTCTAACCTAAATCATGTACTTCTATTATCTACACACACTTCTTCATCATTTTCACCTTTGAATCTTAACTTTTAGCCATGAAATCACCGGATTTGAGGTGTTCTAGGGTGATGTCATCATGGGGTTCTTATGAACTTCAAAGTTTGGCTTCATTCCACCAAGAACAACTTAGATCTGAAGGATTTCCACATGAATAAACAATGTTTCTACATAGATCTACACAAATTCATGGTTGAAAGGATTGAAACTCTTTTACACTCAATGCTCTCAAAACCGATAGAATCGGAGCTTGTTCTAATCTTCTACTCATTCTTAGTGATGTATTAGTTCCAGATCTGAATTCTATCTAAGAGACTACTGATTTCGGGTTTGAACATGAGCAACCGTCTCGAACCATGGACCGGTCGGACTAGGGTGGTTCCTGTTCGATCGGGTCACTTAGGTCAAGATGGGGTTTCTCTTGTTTAAGCAAGTTATCATAACGTCTCGTTCAAAACTACAAAACTTCAACAAAATCAAGTGTCAAGACGATCGTGGTCATTGGGACGGATTGTCGTCCGATCGGATTGCCATCCGATCGACCGGCCATCCGATCGGGTTGCACTTGGTTCAACACTTAAACTTTTATTTAAACTCTTCAAGGATCTGAACGTCGAACGGATTTCCATCCGATCAGATTGCCATCCGATCGAACGACCACCCGATCATGTGACGTTTGGGACTTTGGTACTTAGTCAATTTTCAACATGTTCAATGCATACGGATTGCCACCCGATCGGATTGCCATCCGATCGAGTGACCGTCTTGTTGTGAACTTGTTCTCAAACTGAGAAGCCTCGCCAATAGGATTAGGGATGGCAATCGGACCCGAACCCGATGGGTAAACCCGAAACCCGAATCATTTGGGACGGGTTTGGATCTAGTAATCGGGTTTGGGACCGGGTATAGGATTAGTTTTATTTTTTTTCGTGGGTTTGGGACGGGTTTGGGATTTGATGATATACCCGTTAACCCGACCCGATTACCCGATAAAGTATACCCGTTTACCCGATAAATATACCTGTTTACCCATATTCTTTCTATATTTTTTTATATATAAATACACATATTCTTTTATTTGTTTAACTATAGGAAAACAATTTGAAGGAATGAGGGTGCAAACATGACTACATGTCTACATGGTCTTCACGAATGGGCAAATGGCATACACTTTCGTTTTTGTAATCATTTGGTACAACTTTTTTGAAACATCAACATCGTCCTCTTGTACTAACAATCATGAAACATTGACTTTGCACTATTTTTTTCATCTATGAATTTGATTTTTTTGGTTTACATTGAGGTATTTTATTTTATATACTTTGCCATTAATTGATATATTTTCATAATGATAATGCTTTAGTAGTTACCTGGCGGGTTTGGGTCATGTATACCCAACGGGTAATTTTTTAGATTAATGGGTTTACCCGAAACCCGTGGGTATACCCGATACCCGATGGGTATTTACCCGATAGAAACCTGACGGGTTTTGGGACGGGTTTGGGATAGGTTTAGCTAATCGGGTTTGGGTTTGGGATTACCTAAACCCGTCCCAATCCCGACCCATTGCCATCCCTAAATCGGATCGCCGTCCGATCGAACGACCGTTCGATCGACCGACCTGAAGGGTAGAGATACTTCTCTATTTTCAAAATGCTACAACGAAAACTTCAAAGGAAAAACCATCATACACAAACACATCCTCACCAAACGAGGTGTCAATCCAATCGAATGGCCATCTGATCGGATGACCATCCGAACGGATTGCCACCCGATCGACTGGCCATCCGATCGGATTGCCATCCGATCGGATTAATATCCGATCCTTTGTACACTTGCACCGTTTTACACGCCACTCATCATTTATGCTATCGTTAACTGTTCAGGCTAATCTCTCTCAGCGCTCCCTTCAATCCAAGGTAGTGTTTATTAAGTTAAACGCTATCTGTGAGTATACTCGATCCTTTTTTGCTTTATGGACTTTTGGGTGTTACATGCGTTACTTATTCTAAATCACATCGATCACACAACGCAAACACTATTTATACGCTGACCTTTAATGCATGTTATACGTGACTTGATGAATGCCTGTTTGTTATGTTAACACATTGATTGCTGTCTACCTGCCTTAGCAACGATAGTACTATAGTTTGGAATTAGCACTTGTTTACTCAGGGGTTGTTAAGGATAATACTTCACGTGTTCACAGTGGTGGACATGTGATGCGCACTCTCTACTCGCAGTCATTGGTATTGATAGGATCTTTGTCGATAACTTACACGCTTCACATTATACGTTGTACATACTGGTTATGCGTAAACGATTTCGAACTCTATTATGCTATTATCAAACTTGTATGCTCACCTTTACACTATGTGTATTGACCTTTATTTTAACGTATGTGACAGGTGTTTGAATGCATAGGATGTTGCTTACCTGCTTTTGTGGAATCAAGTAGGACCGAGAGTCTAGAAACAAAGACAATTTATATTTTATTTGAATTTGAGTTGTCGGAACATGTTTGTTTTGAGGATATCTATTGTCTATAATAATTAGATTACTTTGTGATATGCCCTGATGTTTCCGTCATCGGTTGGGGTGTGACAAATTGGTATCAGAGCCATAACTATAGGGAATTAGGCAGGACTCGACCTAGTCCGGGTCGATGTCTTAGAACGACCTAGTCTATAGTCTAAGTACCAACAGACCGACTTGTGCATGCCCAGTAAGGGTTTTGTACAAGCTTACTCGCTATTTCTCGCTCGAACTCGCTGTACACTACACACTTGCGCGAACATCGCATACTACAGTTACGCGCAAGATCAGTCTTTCCTAAGGCTGATTACACACATAAACGAATGATCTGGTTAAGACTAGGTGTGAAAACCGCAAACTCTCGACCAGATTACTCGTTCGAATTGCTATTTTTACTACCAACAGGAGAAATTGCGTTGAATTAGGAGTGAAATCCAAACTTTGACGCATACCTCCTTATCTATCTCGTGATTTCATCACACAAACAGGAACGTAGTCGCTAAGTAAGAGGTGAAACCCGGACCTTGGTGACTCGTTCTACTCTCTAATGAGGTTTTACCGAACTCTCACAAAAGTCTCGACGGACTCCAACGACTTGAAGTCACACTGTAACTGGAAGGATGCGTGCCGATCGCTCGAATCAAAGCGAGAGCATAGTCCAAAAAGCCGAAGTGTGGACTTAAGGTCCTTGTGAATAGTCGAACCACTTTGGGTAGTCAACGTCTATCTAGCCAAGGCAATCTATCCTCTAATTTTATGTGTTTCGATTCTGGAAACCGTAGCAGCTAACTCTGTGATTTATCGATTTTGTGTGAACTTTATATGTTTTATGATGTGATTTGGATGATTTATTCGCTTTCGCTGATTCATTTTGATCGACACGCACAACTCGCACTGCACATCTATCTTAAAACGCAAACAAATCGCTGGTCATTATTCGCAATCGCTGCTCGATACTCGCAATCGCTGTATTTAATTGCTATACGGGATGTGAAGGATAGGGAATACGTGCAACATATAGTTAGGTTTCTGTGTTCTGACTGCCTTATGTGCCTCTGTGCCTTACGTGCCTACGTGTTACTGTGCCCTACGTGTTATGTGATTCTGTGATTATGTGTTTATGTGCTTATATGAATGGATGTGTTCTTGAGCTTTATGGTGAATCGCTAGACTATACTAGGAATGATCGAATAGCATTTTGAATCCTATGGCGCTGTCTGTTGCAGACAATGTCGTCATCTAGATCCCTACACTCACGGGATGCCAGGCGTAAGCACGCCGACAAGCGACTTGCTTCTCTCGTCGCCAACCAAATCGCTAAAGTCATCCCTCAGATCGTGAGTGAATTAAACGAAAATGCAAGCAAGTCTTCTGAAGAGTCCAGGACCGATACTCCCAAAGCTGCTTTCAGCTTCAAACAGTTCAAAGCCTGCGGACCGAAAGAGTTTACTGGTGAAGATGGTCCTACGGCCATGTTCCAATGGTTTGATTCTATCGAAGTCACTCTGCGCCAGAGTGGCTGTCCTGACAATCTCCGTACTCTCAATGCAACTGGCGTCTTCCAGTCCCGCGCTTTAGACTGGTGGACGGCCGAGAGAAACAAACGCGAAAATGATGCAGCTTACGGGCTATCATGGGACGAGTTGAAGGACGTGATGATGGAAGAGTTCTGCCCTCCCCATGAGCGCCAAAAGTTGGAGGATGAATTCTGGCACATTAAGCAGAAAGATGGTGACAACGCTGGTCTGACTGCGCGCTTCAAGCAGTTGAGTATAATCTGTATGGATCAAGTCAGGACGCCCGAAATCGCCATCAAGAAGTATATCCATGCTCTTCCGGATTGCGTGGCTGATTTCGCCCAACCTGCAAAGACGACAACGATTGAAGAAACCTACTTGCGTGCTGCTGAAATCAACGACAAGTGAGTCAAGTCTGGTGTCTGGGATAAAGCTCCCAAGAATCTGCATCAAGCTACCACTGCTTCAACCGCTGAAACCGCCACCGCTCCTCAGACATCCAAGCTTTCGAGACGCAAGAGAAAGAACAACAGTAGTTCCAGCAACAAGAACTGCGCTGTAACCAATGTTGCCCTGCTTCAATCAGTTCTAGCTCCCCAGCAACATCAACACCGCCAAGTAGCGGCCCCAGTTACCAACGCACCGTCGGCAAAGCGTGCGTATACTGGTCCTCACCCGGCTTGCCCTACTTGTACTTATCACCACCCAGTGGGAATCGCCTGCAGATACTGTGCACATTGCAACATGTACGGCCACTTCACCGCCAACTGCCGTACAGGTCCACGTCAAAACCCTGCTCCAACCCAAGGTCAAGCTCCTGCTCAACAAGCTCTCCTTGCTGCTCCACAAGGCCATCAAGCGGCTCAGGCACCCGCGGTCAATGCTAGAGCTTGCTATGCGTGTGGTGATCCCAACCACTTCACCAACATGTGCCTGAATCAAGTGGTTAAGCAAGAGCCACAACAGCAGCAGCCTCAGCAACAGCAGCAACAACAAGCAGCCCGCGGACGTGCATTCAACATTAACGCCCGCCAGGCTCAAGCCGATAACAATGTGGTCAATGGTACGTTCCTTGTAAATGGTATATATGTTACGTGTTTATTTGATACTGGAGCAGATAACTGTTTTGTATCGTTTGAATTCAAAAAGCTCCTCAATCATAAGCGCGCTCATCTCCCCTAGACGTTCCATGTTGAAGTTGCCACCGGAAGAACCGTCGCCGTCAATTCTGTTCTTCGTGATTGTACTCTCGAGCTCAACAATCACGTCTATCCAATCGACCTTATTCCGATGCAGCTCGGTAGTTTTGACGTCATAGTAGGCATGGACTTTCTTCGTGAAAACCATGCTGAAGTTGTTTGCTTCGATAAGATGATTCGATTCTCGCTCGCTAATGGTGATCAATTGTGTGTTTATGGTGAAGTCGCGTCGAAGAAACTCCAACTCATGTCGTGTGTCCAGGCTAGCAAGTATCTCCGCAAGGAATACCAAGCTTTCCTAGCGCACATTGTAGTAGCGGAGAAAAAGGAAGTTAAGGTGGTAAACCAGGTACCTGTTGTTTGTGAATTTCCTAACGTTTTCCCCGACGATCTTCCGGGACTACCACCCGCTCGTGATATCGATTTCCGAATCGACCTCATTCCTGGAGCCAATCCTGTTGCTAAAGCGCCGTATCGTCTCGCTCCTTCCGGTGAACTCTCGAGTCAGCTCCAGGAACTTCTTGATAAAGGCTTTATTCGCCCTAGCACCTCTCCATGGGGTGCGCCTGTCCTTTTCGTCAAAAAGAAGGATGGTTCGTTCAGGATGTGCATCGACTATAGGGAGTTGAATAAGTTGACGATCAAGAATCGTTATCCCTTGCCTTGAATCGATGATTTATTTGATCAGCTACAAGGTGCTACGTGTTTTTCTAAGATCGATCTACGTTCAGGCTACCACCAATTACGCATTCAAGATGAGGATATACCCAAAACCGCGTTTCGAACCCGCTATGGTCACTATGAGTTCGTTGTCATGCCTTTTGGTTTAACTAACGCTCCTGCAGTCTTCATGGACTTAATGAATCGAGTGTGCAAACCCTTTCTTGATCGCTTCGTAATCGTATTCATCAACAATATCCTGATCTATTCCAAGTCAAAAGCCGAACACACGCAGCATCTACGTTTGGTTCTTGAGTTACTCCAGGGAAACCGTCTCTATGCCAAGTTCTCCAAGTGTGAATTTTGGCTAGAGGAGGTCCAATTCTTGGGTCACATTGTCAATAGTTGAGGTATCCACATTGACCCTGCGAAGATCGAAGCTGTTAAGAGTTGGGTTACACCCAAGAATCCGTCTGAAGTCCGCTCTTTCCTCGGACTGGCAGGCTATTATCGCCGTTTTATCAAAAGTTTCTCTAAGATCACCGTACCACTTACTTCTCTTATGCACAAGGACAAGACTTTTGTTTGGGGAACCAAACAGGAGGAAGCCTTTCAAATCCCAAAGACCATGCTTTGCAATGCTCCCGTGCTCTCATTGCCCGACGGAAACGACAATTTCGTAGTTTATTGCGATGCGTCGAACCTTGGTATTGGTTGTGTTCTCATGCAACAAGACAAGGTTATCGCGTACGCTTCTCGACAGCTCAAAATCCACGAGAAGAACTACACCACACACGACCTCGAGCTTGGCGCAGTTGTTTATGCGTTAAATATTTGGTGACACTACCTTTATGGTACCAAGTGTACGATCTTCACTGATCATAGGAGCCTACAACATATCTTTGACCAGAAGGAACTGAATATGCGTCAACGCCGGTGGGTAGAACTACTCAACGATTACGACTGTGAGATTCGTTACCATTCAGGCAAAGCAAACGTCATTGCTGATGCTCTCAGTCGACGAAGCTACTTGCTTAGCGTTCGTAATTCCCAAGCCCAGTTTAACCTCGAAGCTCTTATCCGTGACGCGCAGCATGCTTGTTTTACCGAGCGAACTTTGAAGAAGGAAAGAATTCTAAACGATGGAGCCCAACTCAAGAATAAGTTGAATGGTATCTTTCATTATTTGGACCAAATTTGGATTCCCAAGTGTACGAACTTGTGACAAATTCTGATGGACGAAGCCCACAAATCCTGATATTCCATTCATCCCGGTGCTGACAAGATGTACCAGGACATGCGCTACAAGTACTGGTGGTCGGGAATGAAGAAGGATATCGCTATCTATGTTTCGAAATGCCTGACCTGTTCCAAGGTCAAGGCTGAGCATCAGAGACCCTCTGGCTTACTCGTTCAACCCGAAATCCCGATATGGAAATGGGAGAGTATAGCTATGGACTTCATAACGAAACTTCCGCGTACTCAATCTGGTCATGATAACATTTGGGTTGTGGTTGACCGTTTGACCAAGTCATCTCACTTCCTACCGATACAAGAAGACTATAAGGTAGAAAGATTAGCCCGAATCTACACCAACGAGATCATTAGTCGACATGGGACGCCTCGTGACATCATCTCTGACCACGATGGTCGGTTTACCTCACGTTGTTGGGAAATGTTTCAATCAGCTCTCGGTACTACTCTTAATCTAAGTACCGCTTTCCATCCCCAAACCGACGGTCAGACTGAAAGAACGATTCGTACCCTTGAAGACATGCTCCGTTCGTGTGTCATAGATTTCGGTGGTAATTGGGACGCGTACTTACCTTTGGTCAAATTCTTGTACAATAATAGTTATCATTCTAGCATACAAATGGCACCATTTGAGGCTTTATACGGAAGAAAATGTCGATCGCCTATTGTATGGCACGAGATCGGAGAAGCATAAATTACCGGTCCCGAGCTGTTGCAAGAAACGACAGACAAAATCCTCCAAATTCGAGACAATCTATTGAAATATCGGAGCCGACAGAAAAGTTACGATGATAGACGCCGCAAGCCCCTTGAATTTGACGTTGGCGATCACGTACTCCTAAAGGTTGCACCTTGGAAGGGGGTGATCAGATTCAGAAAGAAAGGAAAGCTTGCGCCTCGATACGTTGGACTCTTTAGGATTCTAGAAAGGATTGGAAAAGTGGCCTACAGACTCGAACTACCAGAGGAACTGAGTAATGTCCACCCGACTTTCCACGTTTCGAACCTCGGAAAGTGCTTGGCCGACCAGGAATTACATGTCCCTCTTGAGGACCTACAAGTACACGAAACATTATACTTCGTGGAAAATCCTGTCGAGATCGTGGGACGAGAAACCAAGGTGCTCAGCCGCTCACGCATTCCCATTGTGAAGGTTCGCTGGGAAGGCAAACGAGGCGCCGAGTTCACCTGGGAACTCGAAAGCGACATGAAGGCGAAGTACCCGCAGTTGTTTGTTACGGCTAAAGCCTAATTTCGGGACGAAGTTCCCTTAAGTAGGGGAGGCTGTAACACCCCGTGTTTCGAAAGTCAAAGTCAAAGTCAAGATTGAAGTCAAAGGAAGAAAAGATTACTAATTGCAATCTGTCACTCCTTGCTCAACTACTGTTTTAACTTCTTTGACTTGTAATTGAATCTATTTATTTATTTACTTTAGTTGTATTATGTGGAGTATCTATTAATAATCGAGGTTTAATCGCATGTTTAATCGACTTATTGCTTATCGCTATCGCATCGCAACTTGAATTATGTGTTCTGGATATTGTTTTACGTGTGTGTGCTATTTACGTGTTACTTGTGCATGTTATGTTTATGTTGAGGTGTTAATCGTAATCGCAA
Source organism: Helianthus tuberosus (assembly GCA_030545235.1). Lineage (NCBI taxonomy): Eukaryota > Viridiplantae > Streptophyta > Magnoliopsida > Asterales > Asteraceae > Helianthus > Helianthus tuberosus. Next base: position 193,579,186 of record CM060370.1, on the reverse strand, counting down.
ATCTATCGCATCGCAATCGAATCGAAAACGCTAAACGCAAGATAATTATAATGATTGTATGTTAGATATAGTAGTTATGTTATTTGTGTAACTAATGGGTAATACTACCGCATCGTTCTCTCGAATCGCATCGCAACGCTCAACACGCGAATTGAAACAACAAAACTCGTCTCGCCGAACACTAGGATCGAGTGGCCAACCGATCGAGTGGCCATCCAATCGGATTGCCATCCGATCAGATTATCATCCGATCGAGTTGTCACCCGATCTGGCTGCCACCCGATCTGGCTGCCACCCGATCGGACTGCCACCCGATCGACCTGACACTCCCACACTTTCCTTTTTGGGAAACCCTATAAATACCCACCTGTCACATCATTTGTGATGTGACAGCTCCCTTGTTCGACCAGCCGACCTCTAGCTCACATTCCTCTCGATTTCTCTCAATTCTTGTAAGTTTCCAACCTAAATCTTGTACTTCTATGATCTACACACACTTCTTCATCATTTTTACCTTTGAATCTTAACTTTTAGCCGTGAAATCACTGGATTTGAGGTGTTCTAGGGTGATGTCATAATGGGGTTCTTATGAACTTCAAAGTTTGGCTTCATTCCACCAAGAACAACTTAGATCTGAAGGATTTCCACATGAATAAACAATGTTTCTGCATAGATCTACACAAATTCATGGTTAAAAGGATTGAAAGAAGGTTTTCCAACTTTCTTTCAACTCTTTTACATTCAATGCTCTCAAAACTGATAGAATCGGAGCTTATTCTGATCTTCTACTCATTCGTAGTGATGTATTAGTTCCAGATCTGAATTCTATCTAAGAGACTACTGATTTCGGGTTTGAACATGAACAACCGTCTCAAACCATGGACCGGTCGGACTAGGGTGGTTCATGTTCGATCGGGTCACTTGGGTCGAGATGGGGTTTTTGTTGTTTAAGCAAGTTATCATAACGTCTCGTTCAAAACTACAAAACTTCAACAAAATCGAGTGTCAAGACGATCGTGGTTGTTGGGACGGATTACCGTCTGATCGGATTGCCATCCGATCAGATTGCCATCCGATCGACCGGCCATCCGATCGGGTTTCACTTGGTTCAACACTTAAACTTTTTATTTAAACTCTTCAAGGATCTGAACGTCGAACGGATTGCCGTCCGATCGGATTGCCATCCGATCGAACGACCACCCGATCGTGTGACGTTTGGGACTTTGGTACTTAGTCAATTTTCAACATGTTCAATGCATATGGATTGCCATCTGATCGAGTGACCATCCTGCTGTGAACTTGTTCTCAAACTGAGAAGCCTCGCCAATCGGATCGTCGTCCGATCGAACGACCGTTCGATCGATCGACCTGAAGGGTAGAGATACTTCTCTATTTTCAAAATGCTACAATGAAAACTTCAAAGGACAAACCATCATACACAAACACATCCTCACCAAACGAGGTGTCAATCCAATCGAATGGCCATCAGATCGGATTACCATCAAATCCTTTGTACACTTGCACCGTTTTACGCGCCACTCATCGTTTATGCTATCGTTAACTGTTCAGGCTAATCTCTCTCAGCGCTCCCTTCAATCCAAGGCAGTGTTTATTTAGTTAAACGCTATCTGTGAGTATACTCGATCCCTTTTTGCTTTATGCACTTTTGGGTGTTACATACGTTACTTATTTTGTCCGACACTTACCTATTGTACTCTAAATCAGGCTAATTCTAAGAGCTCCCTTTGATCCAATAACAGTGTGACTGTTAAGCAATCACTATGTGTATACTCGACCCCTTTTCGTTTTAAACTTTTGGGATGCAACATGTATTCTATGAAACTTGAAACTTAATACTTTTGAATCTAAACTCTATCCTATGTGAATGTGAAACTTGATACTTGTGATTCTTGATTCTTTATGCTATGTGAACGTTTAATCCCTGTGTGTAGTTCCGCCTTAACAATAGTAGCGCTATAGGAAGATGCACCTCCCCGTTATTCTTGGGGGTATTGTTAGGAGGATTCTATTTGCTTTCCTTGATTCTTGGGAAAGTGGTTAAAGCATCGGGACACTTGGGCTATCACTTGGACTGCGAACACTAGCATGGCTGAAACTATTTTTATCATTTACATGATGGATATGAGTATTTTTAATCTATTATGCTATATACTCAAACTTGTATACTCGCCAGTACGTTTTTGTACTGACTTTATTTTAATACATGTTGCAGGCTGATAGGATGCAATGATTTCAAGAAACTTGCTAGGATGCTGCTTAGAAACACATCATAGCTAAACTAGAAACTTTGAAACAATTTTGATGATTTGTATTTGATATTTGTGTTTGGTTGTGGATGCTATTAGACAATGTTTGAAACAATTTATATTTATATCGAAATATCTAGTGTTATGGAAATCTCAAGAGCAATCTGAACGCTTAGTGCCGCACCCTGATGTTTCTGCCATCGGTTGGGGTGTGACAGATTGGTATCAGAGCCATAACTCTAGGGAATTAGGATGAGTAGGAATACTTGCCCTAGTCTATAGTTCTCGGAATCTTGACTCTTATTTGTTGTTTAAGACTTATGCATTCTACCATATCTGCTTCCAAGCAGCACATTTCCTGTTAAACTTACATGCCTTTCCTAAGGCCTACACAATATACACATGGATACTTTGATAACAATTAACCAGTGTTTGTATTTTTGCACGAGATTTACCCTCAAGTCAGGAGTGACATCCGAACCTTGATGGGAAATTTCCTTATTATGTTCTAGGAGGTCTTATCTGTTGATAAGTACCGACGCTACTTGGGTACGATGTTGTCAAGATAGAGGTGAAACTCAGACCTTGATAACTAGTTCCACTCCTTGATTTTTATGTCTCGCCAGAGTCTCGAAACTTCCGATCAATTTGGGACGTGAAATGACTAAAAGGACGAATATCGTAGGCCTAACATCGATGACGTATTTGTCTAAGTAAGTCAAGAAACGTTGCCCCAATTCGAAAGGGGTTCGAATCACTTTGGTTAGTCGCCGTTCCTCTACCCGGAAAAATCCTATGTTTTATGAGCCTATCTTTTATGATATCTCTATTTTTATGTGTGGTTTTAAGCTTGATTCTTCGTTTATTTTGAGGCTTTTTACACAAATCGCACATATATCCGCAATCTAAAATGATGACTCTAATCTCTCAGAATCAAACTAAATTTATGAAGCTTTTATTCATCATGATAATCTATGTGGGAATCTTGATCGACTATGATACTATGTGAAGCTAACTGATGAATCTATGTGTTATTTTGGTTGTGAAACTCTAAACGTAACATGGCACTAAAGTACGAGACAGAAGTGACGTGTCTGAAACATGGTGGATACGCCGCTGGCACTTCCTATATATAAGTGTTTCCGAGATGTTACCAACTTTCATACCACGTGCCATGCGAAACTTAGTGTTTTGCAGACCGGTGGTGAGAACGTTGAACTCTAAACTACGTGAAACTACTTGTGTAATCTATGTGAAATCTATGTGTAATCTACGTGTATTCTAGTGTGTATGTGTTGTTTGGAGTAACAAAATACGAAACGTAGCCTAGCGCCGAAGACGAGGTGGACGTGGCATGTCCGAAGCATGGTGGATACGCCGCTGGTACTTACTATATATAAGTGTTTCTGGCATGTTACCGAACCTTCATACCACGTGCTAAGTGAAATTCGTAGTTTTGTAGGCTCGGGTTGAACTTGTTGAAACTATATGGGTTAATCTATGTGAAAGTCTTGGTGATGGTGATGGAATCTAATGTTATGATTAGCGAAGCATGACGCCGATGACGAGACGGACGTGGCATGATTGAAGCATGGTGGATACACCGCTGGTACTTCCTATATATAAGTGCTTCCATCATGTTGCCAAACTTTCGTAGCACGTGCCATGCGGGATTTCGTTGTTTGTGGACCGTGGTAAGATTGTTAACACTAATCTATGTGAATCTATTGGGTTAATCTATGTGAATCTATTGGGTTAATCTACGTGAATCTATTGGGTTAATCTACGTGAATCTATTGGATTAATCTACGTGTGTATGATGATGATGATGAGTGTGTTGTTATGTTTGGCAATTGCGACACGTAACATGACACCGAGTACGAGGCGGAAGTAATGTGCCCGAAGCGTGGTGGATACGCCGCTGGTACTTCCTATATATAATGGTTTCTGACATGTTTCCAAACTTCGTACAACGTGCCATGCGAAGGTCGTGGGTTTGTGGTGTTGAATCTATTGGAATCTATGTGAAACTTGTTGGAAACTTGAATCTTTAAGCTATGTGAAACTTGATGAACCTTGAGTCTTTAATCTATCGTGTGTGAATCTATACTGTGAGACTTTGTGAATCTAGACTTATACGATCCTCTTATTGGATCTTCAGATGTCTTCTCGTAAACTATCTGACACTCTCAAGAGATCCAGGGAAAAGTCTCAGAAAAAGATGATGTTCTTCATGGCCGACCAGATCGCTCGAGTCGTGCCAAAGATCGTCTCTGAGATCCAAGGATCGAACACTCCTCCATCCTCTGTAGAATCGAAAGGCGAGAAGTTAAAGCCTACTAAGTTCAGCTACAAACATTTTATCTCTTGCAACCCTAAGCCTTTCAAGGGCAGTGATTGGGTGACCGCTATGCTCGAGTGGTTTAACAGCATCGATGTTACTTTCATTAACAGCGAATGCCCAGATCATCTAAAGACTAGGAGTGCAACGGGAATGTTTCAAGGCAGAGCTCTAGAGTGGTGGTCGAATGAGAGAAACATCTGTTCTAATGATGAAGCCTATGCTCTTCCATGGTCTGAGGTGCGAGAATTAATGATGCTTGAATTTTGCCCTCCTCATGAACAACTAAAGCTCGAAGAAGAGTTCTGGCACTTGCAGCAAATTGGTAATGATAATCTGGCTTATACTACCCATTTCAAGCAGCTCAGCTCGAAACTATTGAGGAAGTCTACCGTCTTGCAGCTAGTCTCAACAACAACCGCGTTCGTGATAAGCAGTTTGCTAATCCTGCTCCCTCTAAGTCAGCACATCAAGTTACTCAGCAGCCAAATGGAAGCAAGAACAAGAGGAGAAAGTCTCAGGGTTCAGGATGCAATGCTATTGTTCCTGCTGCAAACCCTGCTGCTAAGCCTGCTCCTGCTGCTGCTGTTCCAAACCCTACTGCTCCGGACGTCAAGAGACAGTACACTGGGCCTCATCCTAAGTGTACGACTTGCAACTTTCATCATCCTATTGCTTCTGCATGTCATTTGTGTACCAATTGTAATTGTTATTGTCACACGACTCCTTATTGCCATCAAGTTAACCCAGCCCAGCCATCTCAGCAAGCCCCAATTCAGGCAGCTTTACCAGCTCTTCCTGCTCCTCAGCAAAATCTGAGGCCAGTCAACGCTGTCCGTGCATGCTATAAGTGTGGAGATACTACTCACCTCCGTAATCAGTGTCCTCAGCTGAACCAGGACCAACAGCCAGCCGCTCGTGGACGAGTGTTCAATCTTAATGCTAATCAGGCTCGTAACGACAATGACGTCGTTAATGGTACATTTCTCATCAATAACCTTTACGCTTCGATACTATTTGATACTGGTGCCGATAGAAGCTTTGTGTCCGTAGAATTTGAATCTTTGTTAAACTGTGCACGCTCTAAGTTACCTAACTCGTTTTCGGTTGAGATTGCCAATGGTAAATCGATTCTAGTTGATTCTATTCTCAGTGGTTGTTCTTTGACTCTTAATGACCACGTGTTTACTATTGATCTAATACCCATGCAATTGGGTAGTTTTGATGTCATTATCGGCATGGATTGGTTGCGTAAGAATCATGCCGAGAATGCTTGTCACGAGAAGTTAGTTCATCACTCAGTTCGCCTTCCAAGACCTGATCCAACCCTTCCTTGTTTAGATCAAGTCATCGCAAATCCGTCTGTACTATGTCAACATGTATGACACTGCCTCACGAGACGGAAACCATATGGTTAAAGCATGGTGGATACGCCGCTGGTACTTCCTATATATAAGTGTTTTAACCATATTGTCGAACTTTCGTGGAAAAAGTGTCATGCGGGGCCGACCTTAAATTTAACTTTTTGGTATTATTAAAAGGCTTTGTCTACACAAATTTTAAACTAAGCTCTTCTTACAAAACTTTTTTTTTCTAAAAACTGATCAAAACCTTTGTACAAAAAAACGAGATTATCTTGAAACGACGGTGTGACAATCGACTCAAGTTACTGCCGCGTGACGAGGAAATTTCGTAAAACGAGTTCTAATCACCCTAAAATCTTTTAGTAATCTAATAAAACCCCTCCCATAGCGCTGGTGTGAACATCAAGATAGTTAACGCCGCACTGTGGGAAGATTTTTCGAATTTAAACAACTTTTCAAGTATACCAAAACACTTTGGATCGCTTTTCGCGTGTTGCCATCTTTTGTCATACGAATCGTCTCACTCACCGCCATCTCCGAGACTTGCAACGCTTTCTCTCATCAATCCTCAATCGATCTCCCGCTCTCGCTTGTCGAAATTCAATTAATCGCTCGTTTGTTTTGACGCTTTTAATCGCTCGCATCAACTCTCGCGACCCTTCATGTGGATTAATTTCAGGACGAAATTTCCTAAAGTAGGGGAGATTGTAACAACCCGCACATTCTTGCGTTGTTACTACTCGTAATACTCATTACGCCTAGCACCAGAGATTCGGATCATAATGTACCTGTATCGCATATATAGCTATATCGCAGTATTTTCGCATAATTTCGCGTACTTTATCGCTATTACCTCACATTGCACTTGCTGACAACCACGAAGATGTCAAGTGAGGACCAATTCTACCCTCCTTGATAGCCGTGATGTGTCGCAGTGCAACTCAATACTCAAAAACGCACTCGCAGGCACGCGTAACTCGATTATCGCAGGATTTGAAATATGGATGTGTATATACGACCCAACGTGACTAATTATAATAAATAAATGAAAATGTGGATGAAGATGTGTAACTAAACTATCGCAGCGCTTAACGATCGAAATGAAACGCCAAAACTCAACTCGCCGGAGGCAGTGGATCGAATGACAATTCGATCGGATTGCCATCCGATCGGACTGTCATCCGATCGGACTGTCATCCGATCGGACTGTCATCTAATCGGACTGTCATTCGATCCAAATCACTGCACCACCTCCTCTCCTCTCTTTCCTATAAATAGCACTTGTGTTAGGACAGGTTTTGACTCCGAAACGATTGCGAACCGAACGTGTGACGTGCGGAATCCGTACACGAACGTGACCGAACACACGAGAACGTAATATAATCGGTGATTCTATTAACAGATCTGAAAACGTACAGCACCTGAATCACGTGGATGGAACTTTCTCTCTCAATACTTTCTCTCTCTAGGTCTAGATCTCCAAAGCTCCAAAATGCCAAAAGTTTCTAAATCTAACCCTAACTCTTCTATTTATAGGCCAAGGCTTATAAGGAAGTTCACCTTATTTACAAATATGCCACCTTGCCTTTCTTATCTAAATATAACAATATAAGGCTAGTTAGAACAGTTTCTCGGTTTCTTGCTACGGATCGTATTGACGAAGGCGATAGACATAAATGCACCAACAGACTCCCCCTTGGATATTGCCGCAGTCAATCCGTAGTCAAACTCGTAGCATCTTATCTTTCTCTCTCTCTCTCTGAGTCTTCTAGAAGCTTTAACACGTTTTCAGCAAACATAGACTCCCTCTTGCTTGAACAGAATCCCCGTGGATCTGTCTTCAGCTTCAGATCCCCCTTTCGGTAAACTCTTTCTTTAGGCTCCCCCTTTCGTCAAGCTTCCGTGCTTTTGGGATCGACACCTGGCTTTCTGGTTTCAAGCTCCTTTGGGATAGTTACATGGCTCCTTGAATCCACGCTCCCCCTTGCGATGAGCTCGTCTTCAGACTCCCCCTTAGACTCGGCTATCTAGATCGTAGTCTGGTACAACATCTGCAATTCTCAAACATTTATAAGTGAAAATGTTTTGAACTTCCAGGATTGGAAACCATGGCTCTCTCAGCATAAGCTAAAACATTTCAACAATGAAAGCATTTTCGGTTTTCCTGGAATCGTGACCTGGCTCTATTAAACTTTCTAAATCAAGATCCTGGCACTAAGATATAATAATATGAATATATCCAGGATTACTTGATTCTCTCTCTCTATCAACTATCTTCAAAGATTTGGCAGTTTCAGCAAACCGGATCGGAAACTGGCTTTTTTACATATTTTAACAGTATAAGCATCCAAATCCCTCACAGTTAATCATCCAAGTCCAAATTAATGACCTTGGAGATATCACAAACTGTTTTTTATTTTTGATTTTAAAATTTCAAGTTTCAAATTAATGAACTTGTTTATTTTCAGAAACACAATCAGCATACTTAGATTTTGAAACTCAGCTTCCTAGACATCGGTTGTCAAAAATAAAGCAGAAATCAAAATCTTTTTGTATTTTTCTGAAGCATAAAGCAGTAAAGAAATATTTACAAACATATTTACAGACAATATTTTTGTTTGAGTTTGCGTCAGAGGATCATATCAGTTTATGACAAATCACTAGTACCGTTGAGCTTTTAACACTTTAAGTTCTAAACGATTCACTTAGATTGTCAGTATACTGATCCACTTAAATTTTCACACAAAGTTCAATTGATTCGAGATACGAGATTAGTGTTTTAAGGACTTAAACTTATTCGCGTGTCCCACCTCATAATATACTCCCGTATCCAGACTCCTATATTCAGTCTTACAGGTGAATGCACACTAATGATATCTGTAAACGGGTAATGCGAGGCCATAAGAGCTCAGGCTATTGCTTCCGCAAAATCAGAGAGATGATGGCTCGTCTTTAGGTGGGTCCCGTTTGGGGATCTTTTCTTCAACAGCACATGATTAGCATTTTTCAATGTTTCATCATTTTTTATGCTGAGGGTGGGCTTTAAGATTAAAGCAGTGCAAAGTATTATACGAGGACTAGGCTATTGCTCCTGCAAAATCAGAAGTCCAGGTATAATACCCCAGATATCACCACGCATAAAGACCTAGTATGTCAGAAATAGAATGTGACAACTCTCATAAAAAGTCCTATTTATTTTATTATTTTATCCAATAGGAAACCCTAATTGAGAAACCCAAGTGATTCTGCATAAACCCTAAAATTTTCAGAATAATCAGAATCAGAATCAGGGCCCCTAAAACTCAGGGGGGTAAAACCCTAGTTACGATTATCTACATAAAACGTTGTCAAAAGCGAATTTGAAGAAACCGTCAACTCAGCAAGCCTACTCACACACGGGGCTACCCTATGAAAATAGGTAAGCCGTCGCGTAGCGCGACGACTATAGGGGTAACCAGGGTAATAACTCGATCGCTGATACGATTCAATGTCCAGGGTCAAATTTTCAGTATAAATAGGGGAGTCTGGGACTTGAATTATGGCGCTTAAACGACGTTAAAACTCAAAATATACGCTGAGTTATAGCAGAAACACTATCAAAACACACACGATTCACGAATCGCTGCCGCAAACAGGGTAATAACTCGATCGCTGATACGATTCAATGTCCGATCGATTAAACTATCCAATGGATGTTTAAGTGCTGCCCACATTAGGGTTTATGCTTTGTCATTCGTTGTTAATTCAATGGATGTTTAAGTATCGCACTTTGTCATTCGATGTGAGGGTTTAATCTCGTGAGTTATCGTAAATGCTGTATTAAGTTACTAACCGAGTTGTGTGCATGTTTTTACATTTAGGTTAAAAGGCTAATCAGTAGGCTAGGCTCTGCTCAAATTAAATCTGCAATGTGAGTCATTCTCTTTTTATCAAATTACTTTCAAAATCATGTTTATTTTCAAGGTTATAATTACAGGGATTAAGTTTATGTAATCACCAAATTACAGCCAGTATGTGGGGTTTTGTATACAATACTTGATAATCTTTGCCATTGGACAAACGGGTGGCCAATGGTGATATGACCATAGTCACAGATCCGGTCGAGTGACAAATACTGTGGGTAGTTGGTTGATATCTGAAACATTGTAATCTCCCTTAATACTTTAAATTATAACAAACGAGTCTTTTAGTAAAAAGAATGATTCACTCAGTATTTTCCGCTGACAAAATCTTTTTCAAACATGTTTCAGGGGATCTGTTGTGATCAAGGAAAAGTGCCGAGAAGCACTACAAGCTTAAGGAAGTGGCTCAGTATAAAATAAAGAAACATGTTTTGTAAAATAAAAGATTTCTCCGTGAAATCTTATAATTGTAAATTACCGGGATTTTATCCCGAGTTGTGAAATAAAATAATCAGGAAAATTGCAGTTTTAAAAAGATCCTGAAGAAAACTTCCGCTGTTAAATAAATACCACGGGATTTTCTGTCCCGCGGCTCCTGAAACGGGTCAAACCAGGTCGGGGGCCGTGACATAGAAAGCCCTTCAAACAAGATTTCGGGGGTTACCCATATATCCGAGAGATGTTCCCCACGAGATAAGTAAGTATATGATATTTAGGTTTATATCTCAAAAACAATGTACTAAGTGTGTAAAAACCTACTGGCATATCATCAGTGAGACCGTTTATCACATTTTAAATTTCCAGTTCTTTAGCGTACTGTGATTGTCTACTGATGTACTATCATTTCCTCTTTTTACACAAAAACTCATTTTTGAATTTTATCATGTTTTTGGCTTTTTCAAATTTCAAATGTTTTTGTATTTTCTGAAATTTTTACTCCCCCTAAAATTCAAAACATTTAAAGAAAAATTGACAACCGGATGTAGACAGCTTTGTCTCGCCATCCATTTTCTGTTTTTCATGCTCTGTTTTGCAGAAAATATAATGTACCCCCATTATTTACAACACATTGATTTTTTACAGTTTGAAAACCGTTTTTCAATCTTGTGAAATTAATCATGTTTGTTCAGCCGTGAGGGTTTCGGCGTATTCACTCAACATATTTTTGAAAAAAAAAAATTGAATTTTTGACAAATTTAAAAACAAACATATTTTTTTTTTTTTTTTTGACAAACTAAAAACATATTTTTGGTTTTTAAATTTTCAATTTTTAGGGTTTTGAAATATGGTTTATTTATATACAGAAAAACAAACAAACTCCCTGTTCAACAGTCGCAGGGACCAGCAGCCTTCTCCTCTTGATGACATTCATTTTTCTTCGGAAGCACCTGCACATTCAAATTACTCAATTACTTGAACAATTTAGCTCAGGTCTGTTTGACCTTAGGCATTTCAACACAATATGCATCATTTAACTTCGGAAAATCTTTGTCATTTTGCACAAAAACTTTTTCAATTTTAACATCTTTTTCTTCATTTAACGAAGTCATTTGTCTCTTAACCGACCATGTTTGACCTTTTGGAGTACCTCTTTTGTAAAAATGTGAATCTTTTTGAACATTTTGATTCTGAACAACAGTTGGTTTCCTAAACTTTTGTGGTTTTGTTGCATCGACAGTTGTTCTCCAACTTTGTGTTGTTCTAAATCTGGGTGTGTGAGAATTCCAGGTCTGTCTAGAATCAAACCTATTCAGGTTTGATTTCCAAGTTTGATTTGAAGCAAACTTGTTTGTGTTGTACCTCCAAGTTTGTTTCGAATCAATTCTGGTTGACCTTTGTTTCACATCCTCAGTTTTTTGTTACTCAACATCATTGATCTTCTTTTTCTCAACATCAACAGGTTTCGGATTTGGACACTTACGTGCAAGATGTCCTGTTTGATCACATTTAAAACATGTTCCTTTTGACACATCTTTGACCTGTTGTTGTTGCTTTTTCTGAGCATAGAACTATTCATTAGACTGACGCCTAAGTTGGAGTTCTTTCTCTTCTTCGGAACTTGTTCCATGAACAAAATTCATTTTTGTCTGATAATTTGGCATTTCATTTTTATTCCAACTTTGTTTCTTCTTATAACCCAACCCAGCCTTCATGTTTTTCTTCTTGTAACCAGGTTTGTTATAAAAAGTTTTGTGACACTTTCCAGCAAACTTTGGAATTTCAGACTTTTCAATCTCAACCATCTTGAAAACTTTGTCAATCTTTTCTGAAATCACATTCTGAATCGGGAATACAATATCTAAGAATAATTTGTCCGATCCAATCATGGTATACACCAATCCTTTTGAATCATCATTCAAATTTTTCTCAGATTTTGAGTTTTTCAGATATTCTTCATGAAACTACCTTCATTTTTATCTTGTGATTCAGATTTACCTTTTTCAACCGACTCGTCTTCTTTCAAGACACTTTCAACGACCTTACCTACCACCTCTGAATCACTTGAATCATCAGATTTGGAATAGGTTACGTCAATGTTATCTGGCAATTGATCCACCATGTTGAAAGCTTTTTCGACCTTCTCATCATCATAAAATGCGAACTTTTCCGGTGGTGGAACTTGATGAAACTCTGAACCAATACCTTTCTTGTTTTGCTCAGAATCTTTACCATCCGGTTTTAGATTGAAAATTATTTCAAGCACATATGATGATGCATGATAACTATGTAACTTGTTGTTATCCTGTTCGAAATCAGCTATTTGACGCTTTAGCTTAGCAACATCCTCAATGTAAGAATTGACAACTTGTTGCTTTATTGAATATTGTCGCTTAAGCGTATCAGTTGTTTCAGAAAAGTATTTCAATCTGGATTGAACAAGTTTCATTTGACTCTTCACATTTTCATATGACTCTTTTGTAATGTGATAAGCCAATTTTATTGAATCATACTCCTTTTTCATTTCTTGAAAAGCATTTTCTTTTTGTAAACATTCATCTGTCATTTTTGAAACCTTTTCTTTTAAAATTTCATTTTCTTTTTCTAAACTCTTGCATTTTTGTGTTATCTTTTCATCATTATCTTTCAAAACTTTTTCGTTTTATAACATTTCTTTGCATTTATTTTTGAAAACTTCTTCGATTTTATTGAATTCAAGATCTCTTATTCTGAATTTTTCATCTTTTTCAGTACAAGCACTACATGTTTCCATGCATTTCTTGCACTGTTCAACATTTTTGTTTATGATCTCAGAATCAGAATTTACCTCAGTGATTGGCACCTCAGTGTTCTCTGTTGCATCTGTCTGATCAACATCTTTTTCATTTCCTTCATGAACACCAGCATTATCACCAGCTTCCAAACTCTCATCCTTCACTTCTTTTTCTTCTTCTTTTATCTTCACATCCTCAACTTTCACAGCTTCGACTTTAACTTCTTCAGCAACTTTCTTCAAATCATCAACCAAATTTTCAACATTCTTTTTCATCCTCTCTTCATCCCTCTTTTTCAAACTCGCGGTCATCACGTCACGAATTATCTTGTCCAGCCTTTTCAGATAAGCTTTTTTATCTTTCGCAATATTTGAATAGTATTCGCCGGACAGAGGAATTACTACAAGAACATCATCAAAAACAACTTCCTTTCGATGAACGACAGGATCACCATTTTGGTTGATATAACAATCTCTCTTCTTGTCGTATCTTCCACAGTACTTTACATCTTCGTATTCTTCCTGCATTTTCTCAATTCTGTAGCCTGCGAAGAATCTTTCTCTTTCGGTTTTCTCACTCATAATTTCTTCTCTGGTTTTCTCTTTCATTTCAGCCATGATGTTATCTCCTTGATATTCGCACCTCGTAAATCACAGCACAAGAAACAATCAAATAACAATGATTAGTTACAAAAAAATATCAAACACGTGGATCGGATGGGCCTAATAGACTTCGTTCGAATGGGCCTTTGCTGCCTGAGCGGATGGACAGAAGCAGTTTGACCGGATGGGAATGTTGTCCGACCGGATAGGAATGCTGTTCGATCGGATGGGTATCCGACTCTTTGAGAATCACCTGTTATGTAAGAACTACTATCAAATTAATTCACGTGACATGAATTATGAGCTGACAAAATTTAATGATCACATGGGCTCATATGCATCTGATATCTATGAAATTATTGAAACTTGTTATAATATAATGACAAATCCACTAAAACATTATATGATTGGGCCGATGACTATTTTGGACAAATATGAATCACATGGGCCGATTACTTTTAGCACATGATGTCTGACATACTTTTGATATATTCAATTAAAATATTGCAAGTTTTAAAGAGTTCGTCAACGTAATGGAGTGTTCGTCGACACTAAGTGTTCGTCGCTCCAATTGTTCATCGGTTAATGAGTCTTCGTCAAAGCTCACCTGAATTCAATCAAAAGGAGATTAGATGCAACGACTCGGATTGCCGTCCGACCGAGTGGTAATCCATTCAGATAGGTTAACAAAAGTCAAAGTTTTAGTGATCAGGGTGGCAACTCGCTCGGTTTGCTGTTCGACCGAGTGGCTGTACGACCGAGTGGTAATCCGAGTGAGTTTTAGTCAAACAAAGTCAACCTCTTTTAATGAAATGGTACGTGTGCAATTTGAGTCGGATTACTGCTCGACCGGATGGTAATCCGACCGAGTAGGTCAACAGGTCAACCTTTTAAATGAATTGCAGGAGTGAATTCTGAGTCGGATGGTCATCCGGTCGGATTGCCATCCGATCAGTCAACACCTTATAGAAAAAAAGGAACAGCAACAGTTGACATGATAACGTTTATCGAACACAAAAATTCAAATTTCTCACAAATTACTTAGAAATATGATTTGAAACTTTGTAGGCTTTTAGATCAAGTGTTTTCGCAAAACATATCCAAAAATTAGCAATTTTTAACCGTTAAAACTCGTTTATTTTGGCGATTTTCAGTTAAAAACGTGAAAGGATGAAAAGATGAAGAAATTGATCAAATCTGATGCAATTTGGATCTGATTCTGATGAAATCCAGTACGAATCTGTGCGTTTGATCTTCGCAACCGAGCTCCTGCTCTGATACCACTTGTTAGGACCGGTTTTGACTCCGAAACGATTGCGAACCGAACGTGTGACATGTGGAATCCGTACACGAACGTGACCGAACACACGAGAACGTAATATAATCGATGATTCTATTAACATATTTGAAAACGTACAGCACCTGAATCACGTGGATGGAACTTTCTCTCTCTATACTTTCTCTCTCTAGGTCAAGATCTTCAAAGCTCCAAAATGCCAAAAGTTTCTAAATCTAACCCTAACTCTTCTATTTATAGGCCAAGGCTTATAAGGAAGTTCACCTTATTTACAAATATGCCACCTTGCCTTTCTTATCTAAGTATAACAATATAAGGCTAGTTAGAACAGTTTCTCGGTTTCTTGCTACGGATCGTATTGACGGAGGCGATAGACATAAATGCACCAACAACTTGTCACATCACTTGAACATTGATGTGACAGCTCTCACTCTACCAGCATGCCTTTGGGCTATTTTCTCTCGATTTCTCGCGATTCCTCTAAGTTTTCAACCTAAATATTACTTCTATGATCCGCGCACACTTCTTCATCTTTTTCACCTTTGAATCTTAACTTTTAACTGAGAAATCAGCGGATTTGGGGTATTCTAGGATGATGTCATCATGGAGTTCTTATGAACTTCAAGCTTTGGCATCATTCCACCAAGAACAACTCAGATCTGAAGGATTTCCACAAGATTAAACAATGTTTTCGGATAAATATACACCTATTCATGATTATAAGAATTGAAAGATGGTTCTCCAACCTTCTTTCAACTCTTTTACACTCAATGCACTTAAAACCGATAGAATCGGAGCTAGTGCCGACCTTCTACTCATTCTTAGTGCCGTGTGGTTCAAGATCTGGTTTCTAACAAAGAGACGACCGATTTCGGGTTAACCAAGAACGACCGTCATGAACCAGAAAACCGGTCAGATTTGGGTGATTCCTGTCCGATCGGGTCCCTTGGTTCGCGATGGGGTTTCTGTTGTTTAGCACGTCACGACACCGTCTCGATCGAAACCGCCGAAAACCTTCAAAATAATCAAGTGCCAAGGACGACTAGATTGTTTGGACGGATTGCCATCTGATCGGATAGTCATCCGATCGGACAGGACAGTCATCCGATCGGACAGGACAGCCATCCGAACGGACAGGACAGCCATCCGAACGGATAGAAAAGTCATCCGATCGGACTGCCATCCGATCGGATTGCACCTTGGGTCCCACACTTAACTTTTATTTCAACAAATTGGAGTCTGGACATTGAACAAACAGCTACCCGTCACCCGATCGGACTACCATCCGACCATGTGGTGTTTAGACTTCAACACTTAAACAATTTTCAACATATTCAATACAAACGGATTGTCACCCAATCGGACTACACTCCGAACGAGTGACAAACTGTTGTGAACTTGTTCTCACTAAAGTATCCACCAATCGGATTGTCGCCCAATCGAACAGCCGTCCGATCAACCTACCTGAAAGGTAGAGATACTTCTCTGTTTTCAAAATGCTACAACGAAAACTTCAAAAGGCCAGCCATCATACACAAACACATCCATCTCAAATGAGATGACAATCCAATCGAGTGACCACCCGACCGGGCGACCACCCGAACGGATTGTCATCTGATCGACCTGCCACACGATCGGATTGCCACCCGATCGGATTACCGTCCGACCCTTTGACACTTTGCACCGATTACGCGCCGTTCATCACTTACGCCATCAATCTGTAATCAGGCTAATCTCTGACGCACTCCCTTCAATCCAACCAAGTTGTGTTTGCATGCCGAACACCGACTGTGAGTATACTCGAACCCCTTTTTATCGCATTTTGGGTGTAACATACGTTTCTATCAAATCAAACTTATTAAACGAATTGTTCAATCAAACTGTTTATCCTTCACATTTTTCATCACCATCTCTTGTGTTCTTCCCTAGCCTTGTGCTAGTTGTAAGACTCTCATGATCCTTATTTACTTCATATGTTGTTAGTTAAATGATGATGTACATTGGTAAACTTGATGAACACTAAAAGACATAATCATAAATCTCTAACATAAGCTTGATATATGATGAAACTA
The DNA here is from genome assembly GCA_030545235.1 of Helianthus tuberosus. Taxonomy (NCBI): domain Eukaryota; kingdom Viridiplantae; phylum Streptophyta; class Magnoliopsida; order Asterales; family Asteraceae; genus Helianthus; species Helianthus tuberosus. Next base: position 193,562,129 of record CM060370.1, on the reverse strand, counting down.
TGTTGTTTAGTGTATGAATGATACTTGCTTGTTATTTACTTGAGATTATGATGTTGATCATCATAAGGAGCTTGCTAGATTGTGATTAAACACATGATCTAGCAAGAGAGAGGATGATTATGTGATAAAACAAGATGATCAACCTCATGTGTAAGCATGAACTTGAAAAATAAAATGATTTCTTGAAAAATAGTAATCAAGTGAGTTGATAATCTAATAGATCTAAGATTAATGAATGGTTTTCCAAAAGAACCAAGTTCAAAATGTGATTTTTAGAAGATCTTGGTTCTTACTTAAATATAAACTATTTTTGGTGATAAAACAAGTATAAGAACACTTTGTTTACAAGAAAAATTAAAAAGAATGATTTTTGGAAAAATCATCTAACAAGTTGTAAACACTCAAATCTTCCAAGAATGAGATTTTTAAAGAAGTAAACACACTTTAAAGGGTAGCTAAACCTACTAAACGCGCTACCAAGTTACTACAAGTTTTTATGAAAACTCAAGTTCATGACCATTATGTAGATAGCTTTGTTTTAGCACTTGGTAAGTATGGATTGATTGTTGATTGTAGGGGTGTGCATGGGTCGGTTTGGGTCGGTTTTTACTATTATCCATAACCATAACCGCTAGTTCGGTTATGGAGTTTTGGTAACCATAACCATAACCAAACTTCGGTTATGGTTAATCGGTTAAGAAGTCAGTTATGGTTCGGTTTTGGTTAATTTCGGTTAAGTAACCAAGCAAGGTTTGAAATAAATAGGATTGTGCACGATTTGAACTTAGCTTGAGCCTATTTTATAAGATAACGAAGACTAAACTTTTTGGTTAAACTACCGATTTAGAGTTCTTTTTAATAAGGTAATTCTCAAACAAAAACAATTATGGCCATAACACCTTAGTTCTTTATCAAAGTAAAATGACATCTATATCAAGATCATTTTGTTACTAACATACTTTTATCTTAGTAAAAACCCTCTATATGGTTTTGTAAAACACAAATCTATTATATAAAGTTAACATCACAACTTCGGTTCGGTTTCGGTTATATTCGGTTAACCAAAGCTTCATAACCATAACCATAACCATAACCGATTAAGCGGTTATACAAAGTTTCATAACCATAACCATTGGTTATATTGGTTATCGGTTATTAGTGGTTCGGTTATGGTTCGGTTATCGGTTATGGTGGTTAATTTGCGCACCCCTAGTTGATTGTTTATGATGATTTTTGGAAAAGAAAATGATATGCTTTAATAGCATGGACACCTCCATTTTTAGGGGAAACTATGGCAAAATTTTCTAAAAATATAAACACTTAGAAAAATATTTTCTAATAAATATTTACAAGTGTATTTTGATCATAAGTTTTCAATATAAACTTTGCCATAATTTTTGTAACAAAAATACAAATATTGGAGGTTGGTTTTTGTAAATAAAAATGGATAAATATGTATTTAGAATATATATTTACATAAATAACACATTGTGTGTGATTATTTGTATACTTGGTGTAATAGTTATGTTAATTTAGGATTTAAAGTAATATAACTTAACAAAACACCAAGAATTTACAATCCAAAATAATACCAAGAATATCAAGGAATAAATATATAAGTTACACACATATATTGTGGAACCGAACTATAGAACGTAACTTACAAAATATTCCGACAAATACCGTTATAAATGTATTTTTGGTAAATATTATTTTGGATACAAAAGGAATGAAAGTATGATTTTTATTATTAGTACAAGTTATATCATATTTTCGACAATGAGAAAATATTATTTTTGGGAAGTTAAAATATATTTTCTTAGAAAATTTAGAAGATATATGATTTTTGGGAGAATATATATTTTCTTGAAATACATTATTTTTGGACAAAATAAGTTTATATATATTTTCTAAGATAAGATTTGAAAATATATTGTTTTGGAGCTACAAATACAAATATACATGTATGAGATACCCCATCCTTGGGAAGGAAATACGAAAATAAATACTTGAGAAGTATTAATACAGAAATATTGCTTACTATTATTCCAAAACTAAATACAATTTAAAGTTAAAATGATTATTATTTTAACAAGTAATCATAACTTGGAATAATATTGGAAACATAAGAAACGTAACTCAAAAACGTTAAACTCTAAGCCAAGGCACGGCCCGTTCGTCTAATAGACAGTAGTACATTGTAGGTAGTTGTGTTTGTTGAAGAGATTTGGGTTACGATTCTGAAGACGCAATACTGTGAGTTCATGTCCCCCTTTTATTTTAACTGTTTTCAGTTTTATACTTCGGGGGTGAAATACATGTTACAATTGTTTACAAACGTTTTATACATGGTATGATTAGCTTAAGGAGCGTTACTGCTTGATCATGTGAGTGGTGGGTACAACACTTAAGGCCATTAATCCTCGTCGTAGGACCGAGGGACATGAGTGATAGATCTATTTGGGTGTAGCGAGCCCACACCCATGCGGACCAGGGTGGCCCATGTGGTGACTATGTCTTATTCCCGGAGACAAGTTTGCTAGGTTTGAGTTTTCCTGCACCATTTCACACATATCAATGGCCTTGCAAACCATTGGTGATATGTTTTTCCTTATTGCTACATACCAGGGACATACATACATACATACAGACATACTTTAAAGGTTTATTCATAAACATACACATGAACTCGCTCAACTTTTTGATGTATTTTTAAACTACATGTATTTCAGGGAACTAAGTGGATCTGGCAGGTGTATGCATGTGTTTCAAGCTGCGTTATAAATAAAGGATGTTATCCGTGGTCATAGCGTTTAGGAGATGTATCTTATTCCTGGACGGGATACATGTTCCTAAACTCGATTTTATTTAAGGTCTTTTGTTGAGTCCTTGTGAACTCATTCAAACATGTTGTGGTTTGTAACTTGAATTTGGTGTCGATGTCTCAAACAAGTACGTTGTGTTATTTTCTAACTTAATTTATGGATGAACATCCAATGGTTTTATCATTTAGCATTGTTATGATTGAATGCTATGGTATTAAGAAGTCACGCCAATAACCACATTTCCGCAAAAGTCAGGGTGTGACAGCTTGGTATCAGAGCTTCGATCGTAGCGAACTAGGATTCTTTCTCGAGTCTAGACTACGATCATTAGGGCTCTCACGAAAATGTTTTCACAAACATGTTTTCATTGCATACACAAAATGTCCAGATCCAGGAAACAAACATTTTTACAAATAAAAGACACAAAGTACATTTCAAAGAATTCGTTTATAATTCAGTCTGGGAGACTGGGGAGTTAGTCTGAGAGACTAGTTGGGTAGTCAGTCTGAGAGACTGGGGAGTTAGTCTGAGAGACTAGCTGGGTAGTTAGACTGAGAGACTGGGGAGTTAGTTTGAGAGACTAGCTGGGTAGTTCAGTTTGAGAAACTGGGAGGTTTAGTCTGAGAGACTAAGTAGTTCAGTCTGAGAGGCTGGGTGGGATAGTCTTGGGAAGACTAGGATACATACATGCTTACATTGTTACTACTTATATGCTTATTTGATGATTGTTGATATATGTGCATATGTGTGATTGTTTTGTCACAGACACCATGTCCTCTTCTGATAGTGGAGTATCAGATACCGTAGACCCTATGGCCATAGTTTCTGATGATGAGATCATCCCAGAGGATGAGGTTTTTACATCTGACACTACGAGTGACGACGATGATGATTTCCAGCCGTTTGCTTTACCAGATTTTGGCGATGATATACCGCTAGCTGATGGTCTTCCTGGCGAGGATCTACTTCTTGTTCAGATCCCTGCTCCTTTTCCTCTTGCTGCATTTCCTCTCGAGGATCTGCCTCTTGATGCCATGTCTGACGACGACATCGATCTTTTTATTGAGGGTCCCCCTGAGGGTGCCCAGGATGATGGAGCTCCAGTCGATGATGCCGTTGTCGCTCCACTAATCGAGATTCCAATCGACAATGTCATTGTTGTTCCGCTTATTGAGATTCCTGTCATTGAGATTTCATCCGACCATTCTGGTCGTGATTCATTTGAGTCTGTGTCATCTACTACTTTACACGCAATGGGATTACAGCGTTATCCCACCGATTCCGATTCTGACACGGCTATGTCTGCCGCACCTGTTCCTCCACAGGACTTCGAGTTTGATGATGAGTTTGATCATGTCTTTCCACACGACTTTGACCCTGAGCATGAGATTGAGTTTGTCCCCGATGATCAGCCTTTTGAGGCACCTGTCATTCCTGACGATCAGCTCTTTGATATACCCGCTGATCTTGAGCTTGCACCAGCTGACCCTGAGCCTTTGATTGCACCCGAGCCCATACCTGCTCATGATCCTCTACCGGAGCATGATCCCGTTGACATACCAGTTTTTGCACCACCTTTGCCTGACCCTCTACCTGCACCCGCAAACCATGCTCCTTTTGCTGACCATATAGATCCTCGTTATGCATTCACCCACAATGGGTGGATAGAGGACAACGATGACTTTCCTCCTTTTGTTAGACCTGTTACTCCCCCACCTGCACCTACACATGCACCAGTTGACATTGCCCCGTTTCACCCACATGTGTCAGACATACACCGCACCGATCTACCGGTCACGTTCCTACAGGATATTCCTCCACCCCGTCCAGGGGAAGGACCATCTAGCCAGTCATCTGGTCATGTCCCACCTGTGTTGGCTGCTTTTCTTTTCATGCCACAGTTTTCACATACTGCACCTTTTGCTGCTGCACCATCGGGCGAGCCACTGATTTGGTTTCCGCCTAACACGATGCCTGTTTCTGATCCATATCATCCATTCTATTACACTGGATACACGAGAGATGATCTGCTTTTGTCCTTACAGCTCCAGCAGGAGATGCTGTGTCGCAGAGTAATGGATCTTGAGAGGATTCCGCGTCCTCCGCCTTGCACTTGTCAGTCACCATTCGCGACTCCGCCCGCTCCTCTTTTACCATACCCATATTTTGATGTCCATTTCCTTACTATGCAGCAGCAGATCAGCTATCCGTTGCGTCATGTTCATGCCCTCGAGGAGGAGCTAGCGCATCTACGCAGTTTTCTTTTCGTTCCTCCACCTCCTCCTCCTCCACCATCAGCATGGCAGTTTTTGGTTTTATGCAAGTAGCATACTTTTGGTGAGAGTGCAGCTATTGAGCCCAGATTGCACAGCCTTTTGACGACCACTTTTTGACCTTTGACTTTTGACTACTGTAGTTTGTTAGACGATTTGGACAAGGGCAATGTGACCCTGTAGTCCCTTTTGATATATGGTACATTTGTGAAACATGTAAAACTGTAATTGTGGTCATTTATATATGAAAGCTCAATCGCAACATTCTCATTATATACGTTGTTGGATTATTTGTTTGTGTTATGACATGGGATGTTATGTGTTTACTTGTGTTGATAAATGTTATTACATACGCATACTACATACTTATATACATAAGACCTGACCTATACAAACTTCTCACAGAAGATGCCTCCTCGAAGAGATAACACACTGCCTACAACTGAGGCCGGGTTACAAGAACGGATTTCACGGGCGATAGCACAACACGAGGCCTTACGCCCCGAGCATAGCGGATGTACCTCGGGAAGCAACCCACCTCTTGGTAATGTTTGAGACATTAAAGAAACATTACGTTACTTTTGGATATTCCATGTGCGATCGCTAATACTTTATGTGAATGATGTTACTTGTACAGGTTGTACCTATAAACAGTTTCTAGACTGTAAGCCTCAAAATTTCGACGGCACCGGGGGTGCTGTAGCTTTTGTCAGATGGAGGGAGAAGACTGATTCTGTGATAAGAATGAGCAAGTGTGCTCCGCAACACCAAGTCACCTATATCTCCGGATTATTCTTAAACGGAGCGTTATCCTGGTGGAATCTCCAAGTTCAGACCTTGGGAGAAGAGGCTGCTTATGCCATGACATGGGATGAAATGAAGGAGCTCATGCGAAAGAAATACTGCTCCAGGGCTGAAATGCAAAAGTTGGAAATTGAATTCTGGAATCTCAAGATGGATGGCCCGAAGATCGCGGAGTATGTGCAGAGATTTCACGACCTATCTCGCGTCGTACCGTACATGGTTGATCCGAAATTCAAACGCATCGAGCGGTTTATTTGGGGTTTGGCACCTCAGATTATGAGTATGGTGACAACGTCAAAGCCTGCCATAATCACCTAGGCTATTGATCTGAGTGTATCACTGACTAAAGAAGCTATCAGGTTAAACAAGTTTTCGATCTCTGACCAGAAGAAGAAGGAGACTCACGTTGAGTCGTCTGGTGAGAACAAAAGGAAGTTCTCAAACTTTAAGAAGGGTACCAGTAGCGCCAACAAGAAGAAGGATGTGAACCCACCAGTCGAGGTCAAGACTGGTGCTGAAGTCAAGGGAAAAGGATATATGGGCACTCTGCCCAAATGTGATGTGTGCCAGTACCATCATGCTGGCCAGTGTAGAGTTAGGAAATGTGAGTCTTGTGGGAAGGTTGGCCATTCGAAGGAGACGTGCTGGGTTGGTACTGGTCGTGGTGGCCAGAGAGGTTTTGGTAATGGAAACAACAACCGTGGTGGAAATGGGTATGGAAACCGCCCTCAAGGAGGAAATGGCGGGAATGGTAATCATGGTAATTTTGGGAACCAAGTTGGTAATGGAAACCGTGGAGCGAATAACAATCAAGGTGGTAATGGAAATGGAAACGGTCGAGGACCCGGTTGTTTTAATTGTGGAGATGTGGGGCACTTCAAGCGAGAATGCCCAAAGCTCAATCAAGCTCAAGGAAGGGTTTTCAACATCGGATCTAGGGAAGCTCGCCAAGATCCAAATGTGGTCACTGGTACGTTCCCTATCAACCAATGCTCTGCATCTGTACTGTTTGATACTGGTGACGATTATAGTTTTGCGTCCCTAGAATTTAAGAATATGCTTGGCTACTAACCTAGTAAGCTAGATATTCCGTATTCAATAGAACTAGCTAATGGGAAGCTAGTAGAAGCAAATGAAGTCATTAGAGGTTGCGTAATCGAGCTTGGGGAGCACGAGTTTAAGCTTGATCTGCAACCAGTCGAATTGGGAAGCTTCGACGTGGTAGTGGGGATGGATTGGTTATCGAGCAACCGAGCAGAGATTGTATGTCACGAGAAGGTCATTCGCATTCTGATGGCGAATGAAGAAACGGTTGTGGTACCTGGAGAGAAGCACGATGCCCCTAAGGATCATTAGTTGTTTGAAGGCTCGAAAGTGTCTGCAGAAAGGGTGTGTTGCCTTCTTGGCACACATTGTGGATAAGGAAGCCGCTAAGCCAAAGCTAGAAGACATCCCAGTCGTGAAGGAATATCCTGAAGTCTTTCCAGAAGACTTGCCAGGATTGCCACCTCAAAGACAAGTCGAGTTCCACATTGACTTAGTTCCAGGTGTTGCGCCTGTAGCTAAGGCACCTTATTGACTTGCGCCTTCAGAAATGCAAGAGCTGTCAACGCAACTTTAAGAACTTTTAGACAAGGGATTTATCAGACCAAGCTTCTCGCCTTGGGGAGCTCCAGTTTTGTTCGTTAAGAAGAAAGATGGTAGTTTCCGCATGTGTATCGACTACCGGGAGCTAAACAAGTTGACCATTAAGAATCGGTATCCTTTGCCAAGGATTGATGACCTGTTCGATCAACTGCAAGGTTCAAGTTTTTACTCCAAGATCAATCTTCGATCGGGTTACCACCAGTTGAGAATTCAAGAGGAGAGTATTCCGAAAACGGCCTTTAGGACTCGCTATGGACACTACGAGTTCCTGGTTATGCCGTTTGGGTTGACTAACGCGCCAGCAGTATTCATGGATTTGATGAATAGAGTTTGTAAGCCGTACCTCGATAAGTTTATGATTGTGTTTATTGACGATATTTTGATTTACTCGAAGACGAAGGAAGAACATGAGCAACATCTAAGAGCTATCTTAGAGCTGCTCAAGGAAGAGAAATTGTACGCAAAGTTCTCGAAGTGCGAGTTCTGGTTGCGCAAAGTTCAGTTCCTTGGTCACGTGGTTAACGGAAATGGAATTCATGTGGATCTCACAAAGATCGAGGCGATCAAGAATTGGGAGACTCCGAAGACGCCAACTGAGATTCGACAATTCCTAGGGTTGGCAGGATATTATCGCAGATTTATTGAGGATTTTTCGAAAATCGCTCAACCATTGACCTCCCTCACTCAGAAGGACAAGAAGTATGAATGGGGAGACAAACAAGAGGAAGCTTTTCAGCTACTGAAGAACAAGCTTTGCGATGCACCGATCTTGTCCCTACCCGAAGGCACTGATGACTTCGTGGTATATTGTGACGCCTCGCGTCAAGGTTTAGGCTGTGTGCTGATGCAGCGACATAAGGTTATAGCTTACGCTTCGCGCCAGCTAAAAGTTCACGAGAAGAATTACACCACACATGATTTGGAACTAGGCGCTGTGGTGTTTGCTTTGAAGATCTGGCGACATTATTTGTATGGCATGCGATGCACAATCTTTACTGATCACTAGAGCTTACAGCATATATTTGATCAGAAAGAGCTTAACATGAGACAGAGATGATGGGTAGAGCTGTTAAATGATTATGATTGTGAAATCAAGTATCACCCAGGGAAGGCGAATGTGGTCGCCGATGCCTTGAGTCGGAAGGAAAGAATCAAGCCCATAAGGGTTAGGGCTTTGGAAATGATTATTCAAACGGACCTCTCATTGCGCATTCGTGCCACGCAGAGAGAAGCTCTTAAGGAAAAGAATCTTGAGGATGAGTATCTCAGTGGGATGGAGAAACAGTTGGTACCAAACGAGGAAGGAACGTTGTGCTTCATGGGAAGAATTTGGGTTTCCCTCTTCGGTGGTCTACGAGACGTTATTTTTTATGAAGCTCGCAAGTCGCGGTACTCGATCCATCCAGGATCGGATAAAATGTACCAAGATTTAAAGGATTTTTATTGGTGGCCAAAATTAAAAGGTGATGTTACAACGTATGTTGGCAAATGTTTGACTTGTGCCAAAGTAAAGGCCGAATACCAGAAGCCTTCAGGTCTTCTGCAACAACCTGAAATACCCATGTGGAAATGGGAGCAGATTTCAATGGATTTTATAACGAAGTTACCAAGGACACCCAGAGGTCATGATACGATTTGGGTAATCGTAGACCGTCTGAAGAAATCTGCACACTTTTTGCCCATCAAGGAGAAAGACAACACTAGTAAGCTTGGTGAGCTATACCTGAGAGAGATAGTTGCACGGCATGGAGTGCCTCTCTCGATCATTTCTAAAAGAGACGGAAGGTTTGTGTCAAGGATCTGGCAATCCTTCCAAGAAGCCTTTGGTTCTCAGTTGAATCTGAGTACTGCTTTCCATCAGCAGACTGGTGGCCAGAGCGAACGATCGATTCAAACGTTGGAAGATATGTTACGAGCTTGCGTGATGGATTTGGGTGGTAGTTGTGACACTCACTTACCCTTGGTAGAATTCTCGTACAACAACAGCTACCATGCGAGTATCCAAGCTGCACCATTTGAAGCTCTCTATGGACGCAAGTGTCGATCACCGTTATACTGGGCAGACGCGGGTGATAGACAGCTTGTTGGTCCTGAATTGGTTCAAGAGACGACTGATAAGATTTCACAGGTCCGAGAGCGCATAAAGGCGGCTCGTGATCGACAAAAGAGCTATGCGGACCGAAGAAGGAAACCGTTGGAGTTTGAAGTGGGAGATATGGTTTTATTAAAGGTCTCACCCTGGAAGGGTGTAGCACGCTTTGGGAAGCGTGGGAGGTTGAACCCGCGATACATTGGACCATTCAAAATCCTGGAAAGGATTGGTCTTGTAGCTTACAAGTTGGATCTACCCGCAGAACTAAATGGCGTTCATGATACATTTCATGTATCTAATCTGAAAAAGAGTCCAACTCAAGAAACAGTTGTCATTCCTGCCGATGAAGTTCACATTGACGACACACTCCACTTTACTGAAGAACCTATTGAGGTTACCGATGAGAAGGTTAACAAGACACGCAGGAGTAGTGTTAAACTCGTCAAGGTTCGTTGGAACGCGTGACATGGCCCAGAGTTCACTTGGGAGCGTGAGGATCGCATGAAAGCAAAATACCCACATTTGTTCCCCAAAACCCCTGCAACTAGTAGCAGAACTAAAATTTCGGGATGAAATTTTCTTAACAGGGGGAGAATGTGACAACCGTAAAAAATACAGGTATCCGTACAATTAATTAATATTGATTAGTGCTTAATGACTGTGCTGAATTATAATTAATGACTTAAACTGCTTTCTGATTACTACAACATACTTACATGTGCATCACATATTACATAACGTCATCTCATTATCACATGCAAACTTTATTGACATACATGATGCACAAAGCACAGTTAGCACAGTTAGCGGATAACTCAGAAAAATGCTGACGATTCTCAGTACATAGACAGACAGTGTTTTAAGACCCCGTATGGGCCAGAGACAAGGTACTACACTAGTATGGTGTGTAGGGAAGTATGGACCATAAAACTGCTTCACTAGGTGATAGTTTAAGTGCCGGAAAGTGCCTAAAACCCGCATAAAGTGCAGAATTCTGCATATTTGAGCAAAATTCAGCAATTTAACAAGCTAGTAACATGCAAAAATATGGCAAAATGGTCCTGAATGCTTTCCTAAGTGTCGGGAATCAAAAGTGTCACAAAAGGGTACTTAAAGATCACTAAACCGAATAGTTTGACACTTTAACGAACCGGTATCTAACCGAACAACCGGACATTACCCGAAACACCAAAATTATACTAGAAACATTGTTTTAGTGTTTCTGAGCTAGTTAAGATCCCCGAGCACCCCAACACACTGTATAACACATAATACCCTTAAACACTAACTTTTACACTTAAGATCTAACTTATATCTCTAACTTGTCATTAAATTGACACTTAGACCCCCCCACCCCATGCTAGTAATCGGTCACCAAGGGTGGCCCACCCTTGATCTCCATAATCTTGCTAGATATTGCATAATCTCTATTGATTTAGAAGAAGATTGTGTAGTGTACTTTGAAGACACAAGACCCATTGGACAAAAGGATTAGAGGATTATAATAAGGTCCATAACTCACTTCATCTTCATCACACCACACCTCTCCTTCTCTCCCTCTCCCTCTCGGCAGAACATAGCACCACCACCACCACCACCACCATTTCCATCTCACTTGCAACCATTCCAAGATCATTCCAAGGTGTAAGGAAACATACAAAGGAGCTCGGTGCTTGTGGATCTTGAAGGACCTCTCCCGATTGCTTTTATCCTTCACATTTGTCATCACCATCTCTTGTGTTCTTCCCTAGCCTTGTGCTAGTTGTAAGACTCTCATGATCCATATTTACTTCATATGTTGTTAGTTAAATGATGATGTACATTGATAAACTTGATGAACACTAAAAGACATAATCATAAATCTCTAACATAAGCTTGATATATGATGAAACTATGTTGTTTAGTGTATGAATGATACTTGCTTGTTATTTACTTGAGATTATGATGTTGATCATCATAAGGAGCTTGCTAGATTGTGATTAAACACATGATCTAGCAAGAGAGAGGATTATTATGTGATAAAACAAGATGATCAACCTCATGTGTAAGCATGAACTTGAAAAATAAAATGATTTCTTGAAAATAGTAATCAAGTAAGTTGATAATCTAATAGATCTAAGATTAATGAATGGTTTTTCAAAAGAACCAAGTTCAAAATGTGATTTTTAGAAGATCTTGGTTCTTACTTAAATATACACTATTTTTGGTGATAAAACAAGTATAAGAACACTTTGTTTACAAGAAAAATTCAAAAGAATGATTTTTGGAAAAATCATCTAACAAGTTGTAAACACTCAAATCTTCCAAGAATGAGATTTTTAAAGAAGTAAACACACTTTAAAGGGTAGCTAAACCTACTAAACGCGCTACCAAGTTACTACAAGATTTTATGAAAACTCAAGTTCATGATCATTATGTAGATAGCTTTGTTTTAGCACTTGGTAAGTGTGGATTGATTGTTGATTGTTTATGATGATTTTTGGAAAAGAAAATGATATGCTTTAATAGCATGGACACCTCCATTTTTAGGGGAAACTATGACAAAATTTTCTAAAAATATAAACACTTAGAAAAATATTTTCTAATAAATATTTACAAGTGTATTTAGATCATAAGTTTTCAATATAAACTTTACCATAGTTTTGTAACAAAAATACAAATATTGGAGGTTGGTTTTTGTAAATAAAAATTGATAAATATGTATTTAGAATATATATTTACATAAATAACACGTTGTGTGTGATTATTTGTATACTTGGTGTAATAGTTATGTTAATTTAGGATTTAAAGTAATATAACTTAACAAAACACCAAGAATTTATAATCCAAAATAATACCAAGAATATCAAGGAATAAATATATAAGTTACACACATAATATTGTGGAACCGAACGATAGAACGTAACTTACAAAATATTCCGGAAAATACCGTTATAAATGTATTTTTGGTAAATATTATTTTGGATACAAAAGGAATGAAAGTATGATTTTATTATTAGTACAAGTTATATCATATTTTTGACAAGGAGAAAATATTATTTTTGGGAAGTTAAAATATATTTTCTTGGAAAATTTAGAAGATATATGATTTTTGGGAGAATATATATTTTCTTGAAATACATTATTTTTGGACAAAATAAGTTTATATATATTTTCTAAGATAAGACTTGAAAATATATTGTTTTGGAGCTACAAATACAAATATACATATATGAGATACCCCCGTCCTTGGGAAGAAAATACGAAAATAAATACTTGAGAAGTATTAATACAGAAATATTGCTTAAACGATTATTCCAAAACTAAATACAATTTAAAGTTAAAATGATTATTATTTTAACAAGTAATCATAACTTGGAATAATATTGGGAACATAAGAAACGTAACTCAAAAACGTTAAACTCTAAGCCAAGGCACGGCCCGTTCGTCTAATAGACAGTAGTACATTGTAGGTAGTCGTGTTTGTTGAAGAGATTTGGGTTACGATTCTGAAGACGCAGTCCCCCTTTTCTTTTAACTGTTTTCAGTTTTATACTTCGGGGGTGAAATACATGTTACAATTGTTTACAAACGTTTTATACATGGTATGATTAGCTTAAGGAGGGTTACTGCTTGATCATGTGAGTGGTGGGTACAACACTTAAGGCCATTAATCCTCGTCGTAGGACCGAGGGACATGAGTGATAGATCTATTTGGGTGTAGCGAGCCCACACCCATGCGGACCAGGGTGGCCCATGTGGTGACTATGTCTTATTCCCGGAGACAAGTTTGCTAGGTTTGAGTTTTTCTGCACCATTTCACACATATCAATGGCCTTGCAAACCATTGGTGATCTGTTTTTCCTTATTGCTACATTCCAGGGACACACATACATACAGACATACTTAAAAGGTTTATTCATAAACATACACATGAACTCGCTCAACTTTTGTTGATGTTTTTTTAAACTACATATATTTCAGGGAACTAAGTGGATCTGGCAGGTGTATGCATGTGTTTCAAGTTGCGTTATAAATAAAGGATGTCATCCATGGTCGTAGCGTTTAGGAGATGTATCTTATTCCTGGACGGGATACATGTTCCTAAACTCGATTTTATTTAAGGTCTTTTGTTGAGTCCTTGTGAACTCATTCAAACATGTTGTGGTTTGTAACTTGAATTTGGTGTCGATGTCTCAAACAAATACGCTGTGTTATTTTCTAACTTAATTTATGGATGAACATCCAATGGTTTTATCATTTAGCATTGTTATGATTGAATGCTATGGTATTAAGAAGTCACACCAATAACCACGCTTCCGCAAAAGTCAGGGTGTGACAGCATTCACGTTGACCCTTCTAAAATCGAAGCCGTGAATAATTGGAGTACGCCTAAATCTGCATCTGAGATTCGTTCCTTCTTAGGATTGGCGGGTTATTACCGCCGATTCATCTCGGACTTTTCTAAGATCGTCGTACATCTCACTTCTTTTACTCAAAAAGAGTGACCTTCTGCTTAGGGTCTTGAGCAAGAGGAATCTTTTCAGACTCTTAAGACCCTTTTGTGTAACGCTCCTGTTCTCACTCTCCCTGATGGGAATGACTGTAACACCTCATAAAATCACGTCCAATGATGTATTGACACGTGTAATAAACCCTAATGAAGTCAAACACTGAAATTTAGGGACTAATTTTTCGAAAAATCGAAAAACTTTGATTATGAAAGGACTGGATGTGTTAACATACCTAAAATAAGTTTCTTACGATATTTATATTCACAAATGTGCCACTTGATGAATAAGTGTAGCCGTTTGCATAATTAATTGAAAGTTTGCGCAATAAAGGGTTAAAAGCGTCAACATGTTAATTCTTACCTCTGAGTGACCTTTTAACAAACCGGGAGCTTCATAATATTTAATTATACTCTCGGAAATGCCAAATAATGGTCGTCTAAGGTTTTTATACCTATAATGTCACACCCCGACCACGTAAAACAACAAAAACGTGGCGGAAACGTCGGGGAGTGTTGTAACAGAATTAATGTTTCACAACCATGGAAATTTAAAGTTTCGTTTTATTCAACAAACAAACGAGTTACATTGTCTTTAAACAAGAAATAAAGAGTACATAACAAAAATTAACTAGTTCTTGTCTCGTTTTAAGTCACTAAGGCACAGGTCCGCCTAAGTATGTCTTGATAAGTCCTATGCATCATCTCCTGAAAACACATGTGAAAATAGGTACGTCAGCATAAAAATGCATGTGAGATACATAGGTTTTGAGAAAATAGGATTCATGACTTATGTTTGAGAAAATGTTTAGTCATGAACCTTGTAATTTGCTTTGTCTTGTAAATCATTTGAAAAACGATAAGATCAGATGATATGTATAAATAAGAGAATAATGTAGGGTTAAATGAATAACCATGTAAGATGAGTTTGTATAAGATAAGTTGTTTGTAAATCAATGTCTTGTGAAAAGTATGTTATTTGTATATAATGTTATATGTCTCAAACTGAAATAATTCAAATAATGCTACGATATGTAATACTATACAAGCACTTATATATAGGAAGTACCAGCGGCGTATCCACCATACTTGTATCATATTACACACGCCTCGTTACTTAAATCACTTACTCAACCAAACTACCAAAGTAAAATGTTTATGTCTAATGTTAATCATGTAATGTGTATCCAAAATGTAAGCATGTGATGAATAACAAATGTACTAAGTATGATGAACAATGCAACAAATGGACATACATAGCATGTGAACTGTACTAAGTATGCAACAATAGACATATATAGCATGTGACGTGAAACAACTGTACTAAGTATGCAACAATAGACATACATAGCATGTGACTTGAAACAACTGTACTATGTATGCACACAATGGGCATACATGGCATGAAATGTAATGTAAAACATGTACTATAAATGTACTAATGAACATAGGAAGTATATGATGTGAAAGCATGAAAGTAACAAGTAGGCACATGTGTTCCACCCCAAAACGTTTGGAAAACAGTAAAAGAGGGGTCTATGTACTCACTTGAGATTGCTTAGAAGTCCTAGGATAACCACCAAGCAATGCTAGAGATCGCGGATATCAAACGGCACCTAATATAGGTAACTATGTTAATATACCGGACCTAAATCAGAGGATCGGATAGAATGAGGGCTCGTAAACCAAACGAGCATGGAGACTCGTGTAATATGGTTTAACAAGGCCTACATACTAAATGAAACCTAACATAAGTTCTTACGACCCATTACTACCCGTTTAGGTAGCTTATGCTACCTTAACGCGTCGTTCGCGTAAAACGCGTTCGCCTAGCTAGTCCTATGACAAGTATTATATGCCAAAAATGTTTAATTATGTTACATAATCAGTTAAGTGACGAAAGTTTAGGTTACATATGCTTAATTACCAATTACTCATGAAAAGGGTATTTTGGTAATTTACCTAAGGCATATAAACTACCTATCATACAACTACTTAACGAAGCGACCATAAGGTATAACCTTGGAAGGTTATTCCCTATATACTATGGTCACCTAAGGTGTTTGGTCGGATCCTAATGATCGACCAAATGGGTCGGGTTCGAAGGTATAAGCGATTTATTAGATCGCTTACCCTTACGACCCTAGACAACGTGGTAATCGGTAGGCATAGTCACAAGGGACTATAACCATCGTGATTACAATCACGTTGCGAAGTTCAAACGAACTTCGCATTGACCATAAACTGGTCAACGCAAAAAGTCAAACAAAGTTTGACTTTCGGACTCGAAAAGCAATAAAAGAACAAAGGAATACTTACAAAGGGTCCCCGAATGCTAATCTCGATCCAAGTAACTCAGGTATGAAACAATGGTTTCAACTTAGAGTTTCTCAAATCAAAATTCTAGTGGGTTTTGCAATGGCATGGGGGGGTATTTATAGTTTTCGGTGAGCCGTTAAGATCGTTTCTTGGAAACCGTGCTTTGATCTTGGCCATACACCTTAAGATAGTGGTTTTTGAAAACCATTTGAGCCCCTAGTATTGCCCAATACCATGTGCACAAGTGAAATGGACCTGATTC
The DNA here is from genome assembly GCA_030545235.1 of Helianthus tuberosus. NCBI lineage: Eukaryota > Viridiplantae > Streptophyta > Magnoliopsida > Asterales > Asteraceae > Helianthus > Helianthus tuberosus. The sequence continues at coordinate 193,545,418 of CM060370.1, read as the reverse complement.
AATGTTTCTGCAAGTTTTCTGCTGTCTGGGGACAGCTTGCGCACCGTAACACTCCCAGTGTTGAGGTGCGCAAGGACCAACTTTGGCAGAATGGCAGATTTGGTCCCTGTTAGCATTTGAGCTATTTCTGACACGTTTAAGGCCCGTTAACCCTATTTCAAAGCTATAAAATGAATTTAAAGTATAGGGAACTTAAAATGTGCTCAAAAATATCTCGGATGTCTGTTCGTTTAGCCGTACGGTTGCGATGTTCGCTTATTTACGACGGAATGCGCATAAGCGCGGAAAACGATCCGAATGGCGTAACAAATGGATTTTTCTTATGCCAAACACTAAAATAAAATATTTAAGCGCTTACATAAATTTTTGGATGTCCGGATGTATTCTGAACGTAAGTTATGCGCGAAAGTGCAAACTTGTGCACTTTTTGACGCTTTTAGTCCCTGAATGACCAAAAAGTTTATTTAAGCACACCGAACCCCTCAAAGCCTATTTCTAAGATATGTAAAGGATATTTAGGGTGTGTTTAACTTATGGCCATGTTCCGGAATGTCTGTTATAGTTCAAATTGGCATACTTTCACAGTTTGTCAACTTTAGTCCCTGTAAGCGACTTAACTCGATTTTGCCATACCAAAGCCTTCAAAACTTATTTCTAAGTTATGTAAAGGATATTTAAGGTATGTTAAGCCTATTTTACTATTCCGGAGTGTTCGTTGCATTAAACTGGTTATATCTACGCATCAGAGCGCGTATAACCCTCTAGAAAGCGATTTAAAGCTTGAAATCGAACAAGAGTTGATATGTGCAAACAATACACATATTTTTACAAATCCCAAGTATGAAATACAATATTTCATTGGTTTGGAATTTGTTTGATGGTTGAAGTGACACAGGTGTCACAGTCTCCCCTACTTTAGGAAATTTCGTCCCGAAATTTAATTTTAGGAGAAACTTGTGAGGACGACGGTGATGTTTTCGCTTTGAATGAACCCCTTGAACCCTAAGTAGAACTCTGGGCCATGATAGGGTTCTTAGAGAAATTGTCAATCCCTCAAAGTGAAGTCCTTGTAGCAGCAAAACATGGAGTTTCAAACTATGGATAGGAGAACGTTTCCCATGAAGACTTACCATAGGAAACTTGAATTCACGATTGGGAAGTGTAAGATAAAATGACATCGGTCAAAGTCCAAGACTTCTCCCGTATCATTACTCTTGTCACTATTGGTCTTTACACATGACAAAACTTCCTGTGGTTTATGTGCACTGAATTCCATAATTATGTAGGCCTCCATAATTACGTACTTCCTTGCACAGTCCGCACAGTTCATTTCATAATGCGTATGGGAAAAAAAATCAAACGAATAATCCTGTGGTGATTTAACTTGACTGCAATAGAGTCTCTTTAACTAGGTCACCAAAGGATTAGATCAACGAACAATCTCTTCAGCTAAACTACCCAAGAGAAATATTTAACTACATCAACGTAGGATGTCTTTAACTAGATTGTCGAACCAATCTATTTAACTTAGATCGACGTAGGATCTCTTTAACTAGACCACCAGAGGGCCTTTTTAACTATATCAACGCATGATATATTCAACTAGATTGTCGAACCAATCTCTTAGATCAACGAATGATCTATTTAACTAAACTACCCACGGGGAATATTTAACTACATCGACGTAGGATGTCTTTAACTAGATTGTCGAACCAATCTATTTAACTTTATCAACACATATTGTCCTTAAACTTTGGAATAGTACTTTATAATCCAAGGGACTTAACTACAACGTAGAAGTCCATTAAGGATTTAAGATAGTATGAATAACCTACTACGAATCCCTCATATGAAGGTATGAAAGATTCTACGAGGATTTGGATAGCGAATATCCAGAGTATACAAAAACACAAAATGCATAAATGGAAAGACAAGATGCATAAACACATAGTCACATAACCACAAAATTGTTTATCTAGATCTTTAATTTGTTAATTAGTTTTGCTAACAGAGCACATGTATTTAAGGCACACTAGGAATCCATCTTGTGGATTTCATTTGGTACTTTAAACATTTTCAAGGATCTATCTATAAAGATAGAATGATCTACCAAAAATTCGATTTCGTTTTCAAGAAAACGCAATATTCGAATTAAGGTATAATAATTTTAGAATATACAGAAATACCCTTAGGTACCCTATTAAGAATTTATAGTGGTACTTTGGGTATTCGTACAGAGTTGCAACTTGCGCCTTGTACTTCCTTTCCTTGGAAGAAACGGGTACTTAGGATTTTTTTTTTGTGGGAAATCGCAAGTGATTATAAAATGGAAGAAATTACGGGGTAGTCTGTTCTTCAAGGAATACGGTTCCTTGATTGTCGGTATTGTAGAGGATACGTTGTTTATACATGCCATCACATTTGTACATTGCAATGTAAAATAAAAAGATTTATTTATAAACAACAACTGTTTCATGGACCTTGACTACAAAAGAAAATAATACATAAGGCTTGATTATTTCTAAACACATTGTCTTCTAGTCGGTCCGATGCTCATCCCTGTGCTGGATTCACATTAGCAAGCTTTGGGCAATTTCTTCGGAAATGGCCCATCTCGCCACAGTTGAAGCAAGGTCCTGGTGGAAGACGAGCTTGAGCAGGATTTACTTGAGGTTGGTTTGGACCACCTTGGTTTGGGGTAAATCGACAAGCATTTGCCAGGTGATCGAGTCGCCCACATGATGCACATAAACGACACTGTAGGTGAGCTAAGTGGTGTGCATTACATTTGTCGCATATCGGTGCAGTACCGGCATAAGGTTTCTTTGCAGGAGGTTGAGTTGGTTGGTTGCGGGTGTTTTGGTTAGGTTGAGCAGCAATCGCAAAATTCTGCGAAGCCTTACGCTTCCTAGACTTCTCAGGGGATCCAGTCTGCTCATCCATGGTCTTTGATTCCTCGATTGGCTTCTTGTCACCCTTTCGAAAAAGTTTATGCTTTCTGATCTGAGATTCAGTCAAGGTTGCAGATAGCTCAATGGCCTGCCTAACCGTAGTGGGGTTACTACTAGTAACAATGTCCTGAACTGAGTCAGGGAGACCATCAATGTATTTCTCGATCGCCTTATCCAAAGGCGTAACCATGGTAGGGCACAACAGGCTCAACTCCTCATATCGATCGGTGTATGCTCGATGTTCACCGCTGTCTTGCTTAAGATCATCGAATTCCCTTTCCAAGGCCCTGATCTCGTGACGAGGACAGAATTCCTTCATCATCAGTGCTCTAAGTTCTTCCCACGTTTGAGCCAGTGCCACTTCGGCACCCCTATCTCTCACCACACTGTTCCACCACGTCAAAGCTTGTTTCTCAAAGACACTAGATGCGAAATCTACCTTTCACTCGTTTGGACATTGAACATGCCTGAAGGTGCTCTCTAGACTCTCGAACCATTGCAGAAGTGCAGTCGCTCCAAGTAACTCAGGTATGAAACAATGGTTTCAACTTAGAGTTTCTCAAATCAAAATTCTAGTGGGTTTTGCAATGGCATGGGGGGTATTTATAGTTTTTGGAGAGCCGTTAAGATCGTTTCTTGGAAACCGTGCTTTGATCTTGGCCATACACCTTAAGATAGTGGTTTTTGAAAACCATTTGAGCCCCTAGTATTGCCCAATACCATGTGCACAAGTGAAATGGACCTGATTCAATGTTTCTGCAAGTTTTCTGCTGTCTGGGGACTGCTTGCGCACCGTAACACTCCCAGTGTTGAGGTACGCAAGGACCAACTTTGGCAGAATGGCAGATTTGGTCCCTGTTAGCATTTGAGCTATTTCTGACACGTTTAAGGCCCGTTAACCCCATTTCAAAGCTATAAAATGAAGTTAAAGTATAGGGAACTTAAAAAGTGCTCAAAAATATCTCGGATGTCGGTTCGTTTAGCCGTACGGTTGCGATGTTCGCTTATTTACGACGGAATGCGCATAAGCGCGGAAAACGATCCGAATGGCGTGACGAATGGATTTTTCTTATGCCAAACACTAAAATAAAATATTTTAGTGCTTACATAAATTTTTGGATGTCCGGATGTATTCTGAACGTAAGTTATGCGCAAAAGTGCAAACTTGTGCACTTTTTGACGCTTTTAGTCCCTGAATGACCAAAAAGTTTATTTAAGCACACCGAACCCCTCAAAGCCTATTTCTAAGCTATGTAAAGGATATTTAGGGTGTGTTTAACTTATGACCATGTTCCAAAATGTCTGTTATAGTTCAAATTGGCATACTTTCACAGTTTGTCAACTTTAGTCCCTGTAAGCGATTTAACTCGATTTTGCCAAACCAAAGCCTTCAAAACTTATTTATAAGTTATGTAAAGGATATTTAAGGTATGTTAAGCCTATTTCACTATTCCGGAGTGTTCGTTGCATTAAACTGGTTATATCTACGCATCAGAGCGCGTATAACCCTCCAGAAAGCGATTTAAAGCTTGAAATCGAACAAGAGTTGATATGTGCAAACAATACACATATTTTTACAAATCCCAAGTATGAAATACAATATTTCATTGGTTTGGAATTTGTTTGATGGTTGAAGTGACATAGGTGTCACATATAAGTAAAGTTACGCGCAACTTTGCAAGTTAGAGGGACTAAAAGTGTCAATATGTTTAATTATACCTCTGAATGACCTTTTAGCGAACCCAAATCATCGTGATGTTTAATAATACTTCCAAGAATGCCTAATATGGGTTAGATGAGGCTTCAATGCTATTAGATGATGAGATGCGCAAGTTTGCGCTATAGAGGGACCTAAAGCGTCAACTTTTGAATCTACGCCCTTCGGTGACCATTTAAGCGAACGGGAGCGTAGTAACATGTATTTATATGCTTGAGAATGATCAATATGGGACATGGAAGGCTTTGCTATCATTAAACAGCATTTCGCGCTACTTAGCGCAATTAAAGGACTATTTGCGTCAAACGGCAAAAGTATGCCGATTCGTAGGATATCGGACCTTCCGGAATATGACCATAAGTTAAACATACCCTATTTTATCTTTATATAGCTTAGATATAGGCTTAGAGGTGTTTCGTGCGCGAAAATGAAGTTTTATGTCATTCAGGGACTAAAAGTGTCAAAAAGTGCACAAGTTTGCAATTTCGCGCATATCTCACATTCTGAATATCTCCGGACACCCAAAAATTTATGTAAGCACTAAAATATTTTATTTTGGTGTTCGTCTTGATAAAATTCCTTTCTTCGCGTCGTTTGGTTCGTTTTTAGCGTTCGTTCGTGTTTCATCGTAATTAGACAAACAACGTGACCGTACGGCCAAACGAACCGACATCCGACATGTTTTTGAGCATGTTTCATGTCCCCCATGTTTAGGCATCTTAGTAGAGCCTTAAAATGAGGTTAACGGGCCTTAATCATGCCTAAATTACCTTATGAGCTCACATGGACTATTTCTGTCATTAATTGAAACTGTTTTGCTGGTCTGGGCTGTGAGGCGGGGCGCGTAAGGTCACACAGACCCTTACGCGGGCCGTGTGGGCTGTGCAGCATCCGAAAACAGCTGCAGACAGCCTGTTTCTTGCTAGTTCTTGTTCAAACTGGTTTCCACACTCACATAAATCATTCTAGGGGCTGCCCATTGTATTATAAAACCATGGGTATGAGGTGTAGGGTCCAGATTTGATCACGTTTATCGAGAAACGATCTTAACGGCTCTCAAAATCCTATAAATACCCCCTTTGATTTTGGGTTTCACTTGCACCATTCATTCTTTCTGATTGCTCTGAATTCCTTGAGGGTCTTGAGCTTCTTGAGAACATCTTTCAGTCCTTTGGACTCTTGTAAGTAATCCCTTCACGCTTAGTTTAATTATTTAGCTTTTTTTAACTGAAAAGTCAAGCGTTATCGATAAACGCTTTGACTTTTAAACGGTTGAGCCATGGTTCGCAACGAACATGGCTACGTGACCGGAATTAGGTAGGTGATTAACCCTCAAAAGGGTGCCTCCTAATTACCACGTTTACTTAGTTAAATTGTCGGGTCAAATAAAAGTCAAACGGGTTTAGTTTTAAATAAAATACATAACTATTAATATAAAAGCCATAAAATCAGTTTTCTCACTTTAATAACTTGGTAAATATTAGTTGAACATGCCTAAGCATGATTCAACGCGACAATTCTAAGTATAGGCTCGGTTCGGAACCGAAAGTCGCAAAAGTTGACTTTTGCTTTGACTTTCAGTTCTGACCCGATTTAGCTTAAGTTTAGATATGCCTTAGAATTCCTTTAGGACCAGGTTATAGGTTAGTATAACCCTCCGAGGTTATACAACTTGGTTCCATAGAAATCCTAGTTCATGCTTGTTTCCGTTAAATGCCTAAATGTTGACCGTTATGCCCTTTTGACCCTAAAACGAGAATTTTGAAAATGTGAAAGGAAAATAATCTTTATTACTGATTTATAAACTTGTCCCTAAAATTTGACATCAGTATGAGGTCTAGATTAGGAGTTATGCTCAATAGCGTATTTAGAAAGCCTTTTATTAGTTAAACGGCGTAATTAGCGTATATCCTATCTAAACCGAATTTTTGATACCAAAATTTTTACCTACTGATAAAAAATAATATTTTGGGATTTTTAAAGATTTTTATTTATTTTTAGGCTGAGCATAACATAGGGTTCTAGGCTTGATTCGGTAATTGCCTGTTTTGCCCTTTTGGGCTATAAAATGAGTTTTACAAATCCTTTTGACCCCAAACCTTTTTCTACTGATCTAATATGATAAATAAAATATTTTGAGCCTTCTGGAATAATAAAAATATCAGCTTTCTATACAAAACCCGGAAACGGCTCCAAATCGCCTTTTTAAGCGTTTTTAACGCATAGTATGTATCGAAACTAGTTTAAATATATAAGGGTTGATGCCTACTGATATTTTCAGTAAATTTCTATATTTTAACAGTAAGGAAAAGTTTTAAACTCAGATTCTCTGTTTTACCCTTTTTAAACCTATGTGGAATTACCAAAATGCCCCTACGGTGCATAGTATGGTTATAATTAATAAATTTCACATATATATGATACCCTACTGATATGACTTATTAAATTAAGTATAATTACTGATTTAATCAGACCTGTAACTCAGAATGACATTTAAACTCTCTCATAACCTTTAAAATGACCAAAATACCCCTACGGGGCATAAATTGGTTTTAAATTCGTTTTGGGCATAATGGAAGGTATCCTACTGATATCACAACATATTTAAGGCATATTAACTTAGGAAACCTATTCATGACTCATATGGATACCCGTTACGCATTTTTCGCGTTCGGATCGGCTTATGTAACTAGTTTGCATAAATTAGCCGAAACGGGTCAAACCTTATCTTTTTATCTCAAAATCCAGAATGTGTTTAGTTTACCCTTATTACACAAGTATACAAGCTTGTCGGGTCTAAACCACATTCTAAACCGGTCATCGCTTAATCATGCGTTTCGAACCGTATCCTCTTTTAAAACTAACCGGTCTAAGCATAGGCTTAATTAAGACCCGTTAGGAATCTAATAGGTTATTAAAAACCTTCTGATACGGATCGGAAGCGTACTCAAATGGCTCAAGAACAATCGATTAATCAAAGACGATAAACGAACCGAAAGGTTCAAGAACTATGTTCTTCAAATATTAATCAACCAAAAACTCCCTACACAATAAACCCTAGACCCTAATTTATAACTATGAAAAAGATAAAATAGGAAATTCAAATTTTAAATAAAAATATAAGATATGCTGATATGCTCCTGCATCATACTCCCCATCTTCAAAAAAAATCGTCCTCGAGTTTTGTCTTCGAACCAAGCCACCTGGGTCGAATGGAACATCAACTCGATTCCGCTTTATGATTGTCATCATTACCCCTTTAAACAACTTAACTTCATGGATCTTTTCATCCGACTCTAGACTTGTACCACCCTGGTTGAATGGAGCATTGGTCCTTCTCATGTTCATTATCGTCTTCAAATAATGACCCAAATTCGAAGTTATCTTCTCATTGAGCTTAGAGTAGGGTCCATTAGTAATTGGCTTCAAATGTGATCTGGTAGCATGGCCCAAGTTAATAAAAAACCCATGTAGGTCATTACCCTTGGTAGCCGCAAGTTTTGAGACTTGATTAGTACTTTTCATATTTGTTTTTGATTTGCTTTTAGTGGATGTGGATTCCACCATCACAATTAAAGGGTCATTATCCGAATCCGTCAAGGAATTCACATTGTTTCCTACATTCTCAGTTGGGCCACGTGGGCTTTATCCATGCATTGTATCCATGCACATACACCCCAAATTGTTGGTAGATTCCATCTCATCAATATCCACCAAAATATTTTTGTTATTTTGAATGGATTCTTCCCTTTCAATTACCACTAAAATAGGCACCCCATATGGAATACCATCTTTTCCAACAACACCCATATAATTGCCTACATTAATTTTTTGAATATCTGAGTTATCCCTTTCCATTTGAAATCCCGCAATCATCACTTCTGCATTTAAATCCAATATTTCTTTCGACATGAAGAAAGAACTTACCATGGTAATAGATTGAGTCCCACAAGTAGTCTCCGGATCACCCGTCACCATTGTAGGACCACCACCTTTGACACTTTCAACATTGCAAAACTTGAAGACCGATTCATCACCCGGTACATTGCAAAACTTGAAGACCGATTCATCACCCGGTAAGTTCTGATCACAACCGGCTGCGATCTTCGGACTCAAGGAATTCTCATTCAATCTCACGGCTTCATTGAAACCACAACGATATGAGCCACCGGTTGCCCAAGCATACCACACATCATCCTCATACTCATCAAATACGGGAGGAGAATCATAGATAAGGTCAGGATCCTCGTTGCCTCGGGTGGCGAATCTCCGGGGATGATAACCATCACATGATTCACGAAAGTTTTCATGGTCCACAATCTCGTTGCCTCGGGCGGCGAATCTACGAGAATGATCACCATATCCTCGCGGATTAAAAGGAACTTCGTCGTTGCCTCCGGCGGCGAATCTACGAACGAAAGTCTCTTCTTTTCCACGTAGAGCCATTTGAAAACCGAAAGCTCTGATACCAAATGATACGGATCGGAAGCGTACTCAAATGGCTCAAGAACAATCGATTAATCAAAGACGATAAACGAACCGAAAGGTTCAAGAACTATGTTCTTCAAATATTAATCAACCAAAAACTCCCTACACAATAAACCCTAGACCCTAATTTATAACTATGAAAAAGATAAAATAGGAAATTCAAATTTTAAATAAAAATATAAGATATGCTGATATGCTCCTGCATCAGACACGGTGAGGTATACGTCACAGTCATTCGATGGCAATACCATTGATTAGTAAGGACATTTATGGAGTCCACAAGAAAGATCCTCTTATACATTATGGGATGGTCCAAGTTTTAAGGACCTTATTAGAAAACCTATTAGCCACATCACGAAATGGAAAAAGATGGAATAAGAATTTTCCGACTCCCCCCATAAGAGTTATAAACTATCGGCAGTGTGTTGCAAACCTTGGCTCATTGTTTGAAATAGTACCCTTATTCGGTTAATCTAGAATTTAAGCATAATGCACTATATAAATATTATGATTTAGTGTCGGCAATAAGAGGGCACATTAAGGTTTCAAGGCCTGCTCATTATAAATCCATCATGGATCTGCCTCAGCTACCCGCATTTCATAGATTAAGAAATAACCAGTCAAAGCTGAGACTGCCCTAAAGTTTGTCAAAGATTTTACAGCTAAGTTTAAAAGGATTAAGAATGGAGGCGTTTAACCCTCCTAATGCACGATTAGAGGCAGTTCACATTAATAATAACACTAGATAAATCCTTTATTGTGATTTCATTGCTAAGAGTTATGTTTGGATTCAGATACCGCTAAGTCTCTCATAAGACCATAAGCTTAGAAAACTTTTAGAAACTTTCCGTAAGAACCCCAGATGTTAAGTGTAAGGTAAGACTTACAGGCGAAATCATAAGAACCATTTCTTCTGTTCCTGTTAGAAATCTCTAATCATGGAATTCTAGAAGTATCCTCTCTCTAGAAGAAGTGCGTCAGCATGTATAGTTGATATCTCTTTGATCTCTATCGATTGCGAATACCAGATGGTATGATAAAAGCGCCACATGAGGATTGGTGTATCTTAATATGTTCCATAGATTGCTTCCATGCCTGATCAGTATGGAGGTTTAATGCATGGAACCACAAAGATATTCCGATGGTCATATGGTACTAAAATCAGCTAAAGGTATTCAAAGAAGATATCCAGAATGGAATTGTCCAGGTAAATGTCTTCGATTAAAGAATTCGTGGACTCGTAACATAAATGTGTCACCTATCTGACACAAACTATGATAGATGAATTGGAGCCTGAGATTTGGAAAATCTCTGTAACCTCCTGGTATCTTGATTATCTCCTCCTAAGATTACCCTGTTTACCTCCTGAGAGGCCAGTAGAGTTAAGATTTATACCCCATTTAGGGTTGTATCATTATGAAGTCTCCAAGACGGCAAGTACCATCATTGGAAGAATTGAAACCTTGATTAAGTAAGTTTTAAAATAGAGGATTCTTATAGCCTAACTGTCACACCCCGATTTCCACGTGTCACCGGTGGGCCCGGTGGGGGAGTATCGTGACGTGGTTGGCAACGTAATAGTCAAACAACACAATATAATAATGCACAGCGGAAGCAAATTTAAATAAGATACAACCGAATTTATTTATTGTAAGCAAAGTCACAATTATCCGGTGTTTATCCACAGTAGGATCAAATATAAAAATATTGTTTATGGTTCAACAGACTTTGGCATCTTAAGTTTGCGAGACTTCTAGTGATGCTTAGGAGGCTCCCAGCCCATTTCGCCTAGTACCTGCATTTAATCTTTTTGGGAAAATACGTCAGTTTACACTGGTAAATACATTCAACTGACTCATTTTATAAAATGATTGAAAATTTGTTTGGATGCACATGGCATAAACATTTTTATTAACTTGGGAGAATTATTTAATATTATAATCTTGTTAACGAATTACATGTTACTTATGCGTTCAGTAGCCGGAACGTATCCGGTTTAAGGATCAATAGACACACCACAATTCTAGAGTTATACACGACAGGTGTACGCCTACACCCCGTGCTCAGGTCGTGGCTATCTCGTAAGATAATGCCAAGGATATCCGGGACATGGTCATTAACCCCCCCAAAGGCGGTAAAGTAAACAATACTGTTTAAACGAGCCGTTCAAATTATTCAATTAACCACCTCAGCGATGGAAGATTTGACGCCCGATCAAGTGGTACGCTATGTACCGTAACCCAAGCCCGTATAGGGAAAATAAGTTAAAAGTATTTACCTTGATGCAAGTATAGTTCACAAATAATCAAATAGCAGGTAGCTTTTACTGTTCCTCCTAATCTGGAACGAAGGTTAAATATAACCTATTAGAATCCTAGCGGGTCTTTAATTATGCTTAAGCTTAGACCGGCTAGTTTCGAAGATACGGTTCGTACGCACAATTAAGCGAAGACCGGATAGAATGTGATTCAGACCCGACAAGTTTGAAGACTTGTTTAATATGGGTTCATTATTCACATTCTGGATTTTGAGATTAAACCGATAAGGTTTGACCCGTTTCGGCTAATTTATGTAAACTTGTTACATAAACCGAGCCGAACGCGTAAGATGCGTAACGGGTATCCGTAAGAGCCATATACAGGTTTCCTAAGTTAATATGCTTCAAATATGTAGTAACATCAGTAGGATGTCTTTCGTTATGCCCCGAACTAATTTAAACACAAACTATGCCCCGTAGGGGTAGTTTGGTCATTTTAAAGTTTGTAAAAGAGTTTAATTGTTTAACTGAGTTACAGGTCTGATGTAAACAGCAAACATACTCATTTTAATGTGTTATAACAGTAGGCTAAGTCATGTATGTGAGATTTATCATATTTAACCAAACTAGGCCCCGTAGGGGTATTTTGGTAATTTCACATAAGCCGACAAGCTCAAAACTGAAGTCTGAGTTCATCAACTTTGCTTACTGTTAAAATATGATAATTTGCTTCTTATATCAGTAGGTATCAACCCGGGTATGTCTAATATGATATTAAGACATACTATGCGTTAAAAACGCTAATTATGGCGATTAAAGGCCATTTCCGGGTTTCATACTTAAATCTGATATTTTTACATTTCCAGAAGTCTTAAAATAGTTTATTTATCATAACCAATCAGTAGAAAAAGGTTTGGAGTCGTTTTGATAAGTAAAACTCATTTTATGGCCCGTAAGGGCAAAACCGACAATTAACGGTTTAAGCCTATGACTATGAGTTATGCTCAGCCTAAAATTAATTAAAAATCTTTAAAATTCTCAAAATATTATATTATATCAGTGGGTAATTCGTTTGATACCAAAAAGCATGTTTAACTAGGCTTTACGCTAATTACGCCATGTTGTTAACATAAAGCCTTAATTTAGCGACAATGAGCATAACTATTAATCTACAAGTCAAACTGATGTCAAACTTTGCAAACAAGTCTTTATATCAGTAGCTAAGGTTTCTACACTTTTACATTTTTATAATTCATGATTTAAGGCAATAAGGGCATAACGGTCCACGTATGAGCATTTAACGGAAACTCGCATATTAATTGGATAACTAGTGAACCAAGGTGTATGATCACAGAGGGTTGTTCTAACATGTATCCTAATCCAATTTAAGCTCTGAGGCATTTCAAAAATATGCCCAAACGGGTCAGAACTGAAAGTCAACCGAAAAGTCAAACTATGTGACTTTCGGTTCCGAACCGGGTCTAAACAGGAAATAGTCGGGTTGAACATGTTGGGACATGCTCTTACACTTATTTCTAAGTTATAACAATATTCAAACAGGTTATATATGTTCTAGATAGCTAATTATGCATAAATGATAATTTAAGCAAAATGTTGACTTTTTAAGTAAAGCTTTGACCCGACATTTGACCTGTTTAGGATGGTGATCAGGGGAAACCCTTTTGGGGTTTTATTACCCACATAAACACCATTCTAAAACTACTTTTAATTCGAGATAAGACTGAGTCATTAGTGACTAATCTCGAAGTCAAACCGTAATTACGACGGTTTGACTTTTAGCTAATTAACTAAGCTAAACACAACCAAATAAGAACTAGTAGACTTACAATAGTCCAATGCACGAATTATGATCAGAAGGAAGAGTTCCTATGCTCCAGGATGCTCCAAAGATCAAATGCAAGTGTGAAGAATGTTGTGACCTTGGGGTTCCTTTTATAGTGTAATGGCTCACCACAATTGGTTGACAACTAACTCTAGAGCTGACCACAATCATCCAACAAGTGTCCTAGTGCTCTAGGGTCGTTTAGGGGTCTTTTATAACTGATAAAAACCAGTTTAATCGGTCACAATCGCGTATAACAGCCAACAGCAGGTTTCTGGTCGCTGGGCACCCCTAGCGCACCGTTACGCTACATCTGTAGCGGTGCGCTAGCCTGATATAATGGGCTGGTTGACTTAATGGGTAGCGCACCGTTACGCTACACATGTAGCGGTGCGCTAGCCCTTTCTGAGACAAGATTTGTCGTTGATTGTTGAAGTTCGTAAAGGTAACCAATTATTCCGACTTTGGGACCTGTATCAACACTCATGGACCTCCCAAAACGGTCTTGCACAGTATCAAACCCCACCATAATGATATGTTTGATTTAGATGCAATAGCAAGACCCGTACATCACGGTTTATCATTTAATTCACTTTGTGGGATCAACTCATGCTTTTTGATTTCTATTATTGTAACCCAAAGTTCTGAATCGAAGGTATAAAGATGTGTATATCATTTCATCGGGTCTTGGGATTTATAATTAAGGTCGTTCAGAGGTAACAGTTTAACATGACGTCACTTTAAATTCTGCCGAATCATCTTTATTAAACCCGGGTTTTCAACGTGTTTTGTCTTACTTGACACGTGTCGTTTTATTATTAAACCCGAAATTTTCGAGGTGTTACATCCTCACCCCCTTAAAATAAATCTCGACCCGAGATTTACTGAAATAAGTAAGGGTACTTTTCCTTCATCGTGGATTCAACCTCCCACGTGAAATCGGGACCTCTACGGGCATCCCATTTGACCTTAACAAAAGGTATATGCTTTCTCTGAAGCTTTCTTACCTGTCGATCTTCGATCGACACAGGTTTTTCCACGAATTTCAAGCTCTCGTCAATATGCACATCTGTATGTGGCATGACATGTGTTTCGTCAGCGGAACACTTCTTTAGATTACAGATGTGGAACACGTTGTGAATTCCACTGAGCTCTTCTGGTAAGTTCAACTTATAGGCGACTGACCCGACTCGTTCGATAACCTCGAAAGGTCCTATATATCTCGGGCTTAGTTTGCCTTTCTTACCAAACCGCATCACTCCTTTCCAGGGTGACACCTTAAGTAGGACTTTTTCACCTACTTCGAAGTGAAAATCCTTACGACTTGGATCCGCGTAACTCTTCTGCCTATTCCGGGCAGCTTGGAGATTGTTACGAATCTGGACAATCTTGTCCGTCGTTTCGAACACGATCTCCGGTCCTGATAACTGGACTTCTCCAACTTCCGCCCAACAAACTGGCGATCTACACTTTCTACCGTATAATGCCTCAAAAGGCGCAGCCTTTATGCTGGTATGGTAGCTATTGTTGTAGGAGAACTCGATCAATGGTAGGTTCTTATCCCAGCTTCCTTCCAATTCGATCGCACATGCACGTAGCATGTCTTCCAACGTTTGAATAGTACGCTCACTCTGACCGTCAGTCTGAGGATGGTAAGCCGTACTAAAGTTCAAACGTGTGCCCAAAGATTGTTGGAAACTCTTCCAAAAGTGTGACGTGTACCTAGTATCTCTATCAGAGATAATAGCTACCGGTATGCCGTGTAAGGCTACAATCTTATCAACATATAACTGGGCTAACATGTCGGAGCTATAAGTCTCCTTGATGGGTAAGAAATGAGCTGACTTAGTCAGTCGGTCAACTATAACCCATATCGTATCATTGCCTTTCCTTGTCTTGGGTAACTTGGTAATAAAATCCATAGTTACCATTTCCCACTTCCATGTAGGAAGTTCAGGCTGTTGTAGCAAACCTGACGGTTTCTGATGCTCAGCTTTGACTTGCGCACATGTCAGGCATTTTGCTACATGGGCGGCTACAGACTTTTTCAAGCCTATCCACCAATAATTTGCCTTTAAATCCTGGTACATCTTATCAGCTCCAGGATGAACGGAGTATTTGGAACTATGGGCTTCTTGGAGGATGACATCACGAAGTCCTCCAAAAATTGGAACCCATATTCGTCCGTTTAACCGTAAAATTCCGTCCTTGCTAAGAGTTAACTGCTCCTCAGTTACTCCTAACTTTTCATTAGGATAGTTAGCTTCCAACACAGCTTCCTTCTGTGCAGCTAACACCCTTTCTATCAAACTGTTCTTTATCTCCATACGCTTGGCGTTGATTCGAATGGGTTTAACCCTTTCCTTTCTGCTCAAGGCATCAGCGACTACATTCGCTTTGCCGGGATGGTATTTGATTTCACAATCATAATCATTTAAAGTTTCCATCCAACGGCGTTGCCTCATATTTAATTCTTTCTGGTTAAACAGATGCTGGAGGCTCTTGTGATCAGAAAAGATCACAAACTTGATTCCATAAAGATAATGCCTCCACAGTTTTAGTGCGAACACAACGGCACCCAATTCCAAGTCATGGGTGGTGTAATTCTTTTCGTGCACCTTTAACTGTCGTGATGCATAGGCAATAACCTTGCCTTTCTGCATAAGCACACACCCCATGCCAGTGTGTGATGCATCACAATAAACTACAAATTCTTCAGCGCCTTCAGGTAAGGTAAGCACAGGAGCGTTGCTCAACTTTTGTTTCAAAACATCGAAGGATTCTTGCTGCTTAGGGCCCTAAACAAACTTAACCTTTTTCTTAGTTAAGGAGGTTAGGGGTGCAGCAATCCTTGAAAAATTTTCAATAAAACGCCTGTAATATCCTGCCAACCCCAGGAAGCTACGTATCTCCGTAGGTGTCTTTGGCTCTTGCCAATTCATAACAGCTTCAACTTTAGCGGGATCCACCTGGATACCACGCTCACTGACCACATGTCCAAGGAATTGGACTTCTCGTAGCCAAAATTCACACTTAGAGAATTTGGCATAGAGCTTCTCCTGATGTAGGAGTTTGAGAATACAACGAAGGTGTTTCTCGTGGTCAGTTTGATTCTTAGAATAAATAAGGATGTCATCGATGAAGACGATAACAAATTTATCTAAGTAAGGTTTGCAGACGCGATTCATGAGATCCATGAACGCGGCTGGTGCATTAGTGAGCCCAAAAGGCATCACTAGGAACTCGTAGTGACCGTAACGAGTCCTAAATGCAGTCTTGTGAACGTCTTCATCCTTGACCTTCAACTGATGGTAGCCAGACCTCAAATCTATCTTTGAGAAGTAACTTGCCCCTTGAAGCTGATCGAACAAATCGTCGATTCTGGGCAGAGGATACCTATTCTTAATCGTGACTTTATTAAGCTCGCGATAGTCGATGCACAGACGCATCGACCCATCCTTCTTCTTTACAAACAGGATTGGCGCTCCCCAAGGAGATGAACTGGGTCTAATGAAACCCTTAGCCAGCAATTCATCTAGCTGCGTCCGCAACTCCTTCATTTCCGTGGGTGCCAATCTGTATGGAGCTCTAGCAACTGGTGCCGCTCCAGGGATGATGTCGATCCTGAATTCCACTTGCCTATCCGGTGGCAAACCAGGTAGATCTTCAGGAAACACTTCCGGGTATTCAGAGATGACAGGGATGTCTTCTAACTTCGGTTTGGGCTCATCAATGATCACTTGCGCCATGTAGATGACACATCCCTTCTTCATACACTTAGAAGCCTTGAGCATAGTCACCTGCTCAGGCAGTCCGTACTGGGTATCTCCTCGAATGGTAAGTGACTCACCAGACGGGGTTTTTATTACCACATGCTTCTGGTTGCAAACAATTTGGGCTTGGTTATGAGATAACCAGTCCATACCGAGAACTATGTCAAAACCAGCTAATTTAAACGGGAGTAGAGACAGAGGAAAAGAATGGTTCTTAATGGATATTACACATCCATCTAACACAGTAGAGACGGTTTCTATGGTACCATCTGCTAACTCTACCTCATAGTTCATTTTTAGGGTTTTGACAGGTAAATTCAACAATTTACAAAATTTATGATCTACGAAGGACTTATCTGCGCCTGAATCAAAAAGTACTCTTGCAAAAACATCGTTTACAAGGAAAGTACCTGTTATGACGTTATCATCCTGCACGGCCTCCTTCGCATCCATCCTGAAGACTCTGGCATTAGTCTTCTTAGCCTCTTCAGGCTTCTTGTTGTTCTTGGGGCAGTTAGTACTTATGTGGCCCTTCTCGTTGCAACGATAGCACGTCGCATCTTTCATCTTCTTGCAATCCAAGGTTTTGTGTTCCTTGGATTTGCATAAACCACATGCAAAAGACCTTGACTCGTTATTCGAGTTTGATTTGAGTCTGCACTTTCCAAAGTGCCGTTTCTTGCAAGTCTTGCATGTGGGCTTCTCTCCAGAACGATGCTCGTCTTTCTTCGAATCCGATCCCTTTTTGTGATCACCGTTCCCTCGGTGCTTCTTGTTCGACCTACGCGAACCATCATCTTCTCGCTTCCTCTTCTCAGCATCCTTATTCCTCTTCGATCTTTGTCGGACCGCATCCAATGTGAGGGATAAGGAGAGGTCAGTTACAGACCTGAAGGTAACTGGCCGAGAAGCTTTTACACTGGCCTTGATCTCTGGTTCTAAACCACCAATAAAGCGAGCAATCCTTTTAGGCTCCGGGGTTACCAGGTAAGGTACCAACCGGGATAGTGTATTGAAGCTTGTCAGATAAGCCTGACAGTCGAGGTTCTCCATCACCAGTGCTAGAAAGTCTGATTCGATCTTTTCCACCTCATGCTGCGGGCAGAAATTTTCCTTGATCAAGGCGATGAATTGATCCCACGTCATACTATACAACGGGATCTTTCCGGAAGCCTCCATCAGAGCTCTCCACCAAGCCAACGCCTGACCTTTGAAGGACTGTGAGACAAATTTAACCACATCACCTTCAGCGCATCCGCTGATGTCCACGACAGTGTCCATCTCATCGAGCCACGTCATACAGTCGACGGCTCCTTTCTCGCCCGTAAAATCCCTGGGTTTACAAGACACAAAATACTTATACGTGCAACCCCTGTTACGGTGTCCTTGATGCAGTACTAAATGTTGAGATGGATTACTTTCGTGGTTGGTGGACTGGCGATCATCACCGTTTTTCTTTGGTTCATCCTTTTTGGGTGGAGGCTTGTTATGAGCCTCAGAATGTGTCCTTGGCTTTGAATGGGATACAGAGTGAGTCCTACTTCGGGTACTACTGTATTCTTCATATTGTCTATCCAAAGCTTGAGTAACAGCACCGTCTATGATTGCTTTTAACTCGGCACCCGTTAATGTAATCTGGGCGTTCTCGTTCGGCTCCACAGGATGGCTATTGACTTCATTAGAGTTAGCCATTTGTATTGAACTGTTGCAGAAAACAAGAACAATAATTTATTTGGGAGTTTATTATGGAATTACCTCTTAGGGTAATTCGTTAACCATGGTAAACAGAGACCATAATTGGTTAACTTATTAATCGTATTAATTTAGGATTTCAATTAAAATTTATCCTAAACATAAACAATAACAATATATATTAGCACACAAGGCTTGGTCACATGGACAATTTAAATTATAAGTTATGATTCCAGAGAATCAAGACTTTTAAGGTTTGAACCTAGTTCATTACCCTTATTTGGCAGGGAGTCAATGCTACCACTGTCTTTTGGCTCATGTAGAAATGAGCAAGGCCCGTAGGCACTATATTACCACGTATGGTTAAATATGATCATCTTAATTGATGATGTAAATCCAGGATTCCGAGATCATTAACTGGATTAGGAATCTTCTAAAGAATCCTTATTCATTTAAGAATGACATGTGATTTTTAACGAATCACTTCTGCCAGGAGTGTTAACATGTTTTAAGATGTTAACAGGGATTTGAACCTTTTAAACTGGTCTTACCATTTTGGCCCGGTCTTATGTTTGACACGAGGCTAGGTTTCACACTTAAAGATTCTTAATTAAATAATTACTTAGGCAGATTAAAAGGAACTAATTTATTTATTTCATTTATAATTTATTTATGCACAAATGGCAAACATGAAATTTATAAAAATAACACTCCATTAATTTATCACTATATTACATATTGCCCTAAACGGGTCTTTTACACATGAAATTTTGCCCACGCAGGAGCTAAAACATACCAACATGCCCAAGCAGGGGTCTTACAGAAAACATAAGTCCTCGTAGGGACTAACACACCAACAATTGTCCACGTAGGGACTTAAACAAACATAAGTCCACGCAGGGACTAAACAAACAACATACCCTCGTAGGGTTTATGGAAAGGTAGACCCACGCAGGGGTCAATACACATACACAAACATAATTACCCACGTAGGGGCTTAACAACCAAATATGCCCACGCAGGGGCTCATCAACAGCTGGGAGGATTTAGTAATCCTTCTTGTTCTTTCCCTTGAGCAGTCCTATCAATCCCTGGAAGAGGGTCTGCTTCTCTTGGCGGTCGCGGCGAGCTTCTCGCTCAACCTGATTCAATCTATGTAGAATTTCCTCCCGTTCTGGGGGAGAAAATCGTGGCGGCTGCGACTGCGTCCTAATGATAGGCCTGGGAGGTATTGGGTACCCCTGATTCGGTTGGCTTACCCCCCATGGATCTCCGTAGGGTCCTTGGGTATTGAGGGCGTTATAATTTGCTGCTTCCATATAAGGGTCTGCCTCAGCGTATCCGTAGTTGTGGTAAGCTGGTGGTTCAAACGGGTTGTAGTTACTTGGACCCGTGTACGCTGGGATTGGGTTTTCAAAACCCATGTACGGTGGCTGTTGAAAAGCTGGCTGCGAAGGCCCACCCATTTGTGGGTCCTCATAGTGCGGCGGGTAGTGACTTGCACTAGACTGTCGTGGGGAATCGAAAGTGAAACCCCCAGGTCTCACCGACATACGGGCACCGGTTCTTCTACGCCTTGGTGGTTGAGGAGGTGGCGGTTGAACTGGTGGCGGTGGAGGTGGTGGCGTAACTGCCACAAAGCGGTGATCCTCTGAGGAATCTTGATGATGCGGCTGTGGTTGTGGCTCCTGGTGCTGCTGAGAATGCTGCTGCTGATGCTGCCCATGTGACGACGAGTGGTGTGACGGTGTATAGTACCACTGGTGCTGATCGAATAGGGCTTGAAAACTGTCTGGACCACCGTAGGGTGACCCGTGAAAGGATGATCCGTCTGATATTTCGATCGGATGATTCGGCGTACCGCTAGCTGGCATGATGGGGTCAGTATCCTCATCCATGTCGTCAGCTTGATCACCAGAGAAATGGTCGTCTGGCCCTAGTGGGTTGAAACCCACTGGTTCTGGCAGGTAGTCGGCCGGATTAAATTGGCCTCTAAAAATAGGTGTGGGGTCCCCATAGGAATGATGGGACAGAGACCTTTGTAGTGGTACATATGAAGGTTGTGTGTTGTGAGGTTCATATGGGTTAAGTGCGGGCGGTGTCGAGCTATGCGAAACCGATCGTCTGGCTGGTTCAACCTGGTTTCGCCGGTTTCGGCGAGGGTCTTCGCTTTCCGTAGCTGTCGGAGCCCGTGTATTTGATGGTCCTGCCTCATGGTCGTTGGGGGCGGCTCTCGGCCCCTTTCCGCGTCCTCTTGTTCGGAAGAATCTTGGCGGCATTATCGATATTCCTGTCAATGAAGCATGAGATAACAATACAAAGATATATACAAATTTAAATAAAGGACAACACAATCAATAGTGGAATTTGTCCTATGTTATAAGTCTAGACTCAAAAGTTTAGATATGTGCAATTGTGTAACTGAGATTAAACACAAAAGGCTAGTGTTTAATTCACTCAGTGTTGGCTCTGATACCAACCTGTCACACCCCGATTTCCACGTGTCACCGGTGGGCCCGGTGGGGGAGTATCGTGACGTGGTTGGCAACGTAATAGTCAAACAACACAATATAATAATGCACAGCGGAAGCAAATTTAAATAAGATACAACCGAATTTATTTATTGTAAGCAAAGTCACAATTATCCGGTGTTTATCCACAGTAGGATCAAATATAAAAATATTGTTTATGGTTCAACAGACTTTGGCATCTTAAGTTTGCGAGACTTCTAGTGATGCTTAGGAGGCTCCCAGCCCATTTCGCCTAGTACCTGCATTTAATCTTTTTGGGAAAATACGTCAGTTTACACTGGTAAATACATTCAACTGACTCATTTTATAAAATGATTGAAAATTTGTTTGGATGCACATGGCATAAACATTTTTATTAACTTGGGAGAATTATTTAATATTATAATCTTGTTAACGAATTACATGTTACTTATGCGTTCAGTAGCCGGAACGTATCCGGTTTAAGGATCAATAGACACACCACAATTCTAGAGTTATACACGACAGGTGTACGCCTACACCCCGTGCTCAGGTCGTGGCTATCTCGTAAGATAATGCCAAGGATATCCGGGACATGGTCATTAACCCCCCCAAAGGCGGTAAAGTAAACAATACTGTTTAAACGAGCCGTTCAAATTATTCAATTAACCACCTCAGCGATGGAAGATTTGACGCCCGATCAAGCGGTACGCTATGTACCGTAACCCAAGCCCGTATAGGGAAAATAAGTTAAAAGTATTTACCTTGATGCAAGTATAGTTCACAAATAATCAAATAGCAGGTAGCTTTTACTGTTCCTCCTAATCTGGAACGAAGGTTAAATATAACCTATTAGAATCCTAGCGGGTCTTTAATTATGCTTAAGCTTAGACCGGCTAGTTTCGAAGATACGGTTCGTACGCACAATTAAGCGAAGACCGGATAGAATGTGATTCAGACCCGACAAGTTTGAAGACTTGTTTAATATGGGTTCATTATTCACATTCTGGATTTTGAGATTAAACCGATAAGGTTTGACCCGTTTCGGCTAATTTATGTAAACTTGTTACATAAACCGAGCCGAACGCGTAAGATGCGTAACGGGTATCCGTAAGAGCCATATACAGGTTTCCTAAGTTAATATGCTTCAAATATGTAGTAACATCAGTAGGATGTCTTTCGTTATGCCCCGAACTAATTTAAACACAAACTATGCCCCGTAGGGGTAGTTTGGTCATTTTAAAGTTTGTAAAAGAGTTTAATTGTTTAACTGAGTTACAGGTCTGATGTAAACAGCAAACATACTCATTTTAATGTGTTATAACAGTAGGCTAAGTCATGTATGTGAGATTTATCATATTTAACCAAACTAGGCCCCGTAGGGGTATTTTGGTAATTTCACATAAGCCGACAAGCTCAAAACTGAAGTCTGAGTTCATCAACTTTGCTTACTGTTAAAATATGATAATTTGCTTCTTATATCAGTAGGTATCAACCCGGGTATGTCTAATATGATATTAAGACATACTATGCGTTAAAAACGCTAATTATGGCGATTAAAGGCCATTTCCGGGTTTCATACTTAAATCTGATATTTTTACATTTCCAGAAGTCTTAAAATAGTTTATTTATCATAACCAATCAGTAGAAAAAGGTTTGGAGTCGTTTTGATAAGTAAAACTCATTTTATGGCCCGTAAGGGCAAAACCGACAATTAACGGTTTAAGCCTATGACTATGAGTTATGCTCAGCCTAAAATTAATTAAAAATCTTTAAAATTCTCAAAATATTATATTATATCAGTGGGTAATTCGTTTGATACCAAAAAGCATGTTTAACTAGGCTTTACGCTAATTACGCCATGTTGTTAACATAAAGCCTTAATTTAGCGACAATGAGCATAACTATTAATCTACAAGTCAAACTGATGTCAAACTTTGCAAACAAGTCTTTATATCAGTAGCTAAGGTTTCTACACTTTTACATTTTTATAATTCATGATTTAAGGCAATAAGGGCATAACGGTCCACGTATGAGCATTTAACGGAAACTCGCATATTAATTGGATAACTAGTGAACCAAGGTGTATGATCACAGAGGGTTGTTCTAACATGTATCCTAATCCAATTTAAGCTCTGAGGCATTTCAAAAATATGCCCAAACGGGTCAGAACTGAAAGTCAACCGAAAAGTCAAACTATGTGACTTTCGGTTCCGAACCGGGTCTAAACAGGAAATAGTCGGGTTGAACATGTTGGGACATGCTCTTACACTTATTTCTAAGTTATAACAATATTCAAACAGGTTATATATGTTCTAGATAGCTAATTATGCATAAATGATAATTTAAGCAAAATGTTGACTTTTTAAGTAAAGCTTTGACCCGACATTTGACCTGTTTAGGATGGTGATCAGGGGAAACCCTTTTGGGGTTTTATTACCCACATAAACACCATTCTAAAACTACTTTTAATTCGAGATAAGACTGAGTCATTAGTGACTAATCTCGAAGTCAAACCGTAATTACGACGGTTTGACTTTTAGCTAATTAACTAAGCTAAACACAACCAAATAAGAACTAGTAGACTTACAATAGTCCAATGCACGAATTATGATCAGAAGGAAGAGTTCCTATGCTCCAGGATGCTCCAAAGATCAAATGCAAGTGTGAAGAATGTTGTGACCTTGGGGTTCCTTTTATAGTGTAATGGCTCACCACAATTGGTTGACAACTAACTCTAGAGCTGACCACAATCATCCAACAAGTGTCCTAGTGCTCTAGGGTCGTTTAGGGGTCTTTTATAACTGATAAAAACCAGTTTAATCGGTCACAATCGCGTATAACAGCCAACAGCAGGTTTCTGGTCGCTGGGCACCCCTAGCGCACCGTTACGCTACATCTGTAGCGGTGCGCTAGCCTGATATAATGGGCTGGTTGACTTAATGGGTAGCGCACCGTTACGCTACACATGTAGCGGTGCGCTAGCCCTTTCTGAGACAAGATTTGTCGTTGATTGTTGAAGTTCGTAAAGGTAACCAATTATTCCGACTTTGGGACCTGTATCAACACTCATGGACCTCCCAAAACGGTCTTGCACAGTATCAAACCCCACCATAATGATATGTTTGATTTAGATGCAATAGCAAGACCCGTACATCACGGTTTATCATTTAATTCACTTTGTGGGATCAACTCATGCTTTTTGATTTCTATTATTGTAACCCAAAGTTCTGAATCGAAGGTATAAAGATGTGTATATCATTTCATCGGGTCTTGGGATTTATAATTAAGGTCGTTCAGAGGTAACAGTTTAACATGACGTCACTTTAAATTCTGCCGAATCATCTTTATTAAACCCGGGTTTTCAACGTGTTTTGTCTTACTTGACACGTGTCGTTTTATTATTAAACCCGAAATTTTCGAGGTGTTACACTAACTAAATATTCTAAGAATTCGGTATTGTTATTTAAGAAAGACGGTTCATTTTGCTTATGCATTGATTACCGCAACCCTAATTAGGCAACAATTAAGAATTGTCATCGGCTGCCCAGAATCGTCGATTTGTTCAACTAACGGCAAGGATTAGCTATTCCTTAAGATTAGTTTTAAGCAATGGTTGGAGTAACCATCTCACCTTAAATTAAGCTTTCTATAATAGTTAATATATAAGTATCAAGGCTGCTCCTTTGGATACCTTGTATAGATGGAAAGTTAAACATCTATTAGTAGACAGAAGATTGGTAAGTCCAATTATCAAGATCTGAGAGTTGCCTTGGAAACAACAAATAAGATCAAACAAATCCATAATCATCTGTAAGTTGCCAGTATTTGGCAGAGAATCAAGAATTAATGAAAGTAGCAACCCTCCTAAGTTCTTGTTAAAGAATAAGGTTCGACAAAAGGTATCACACAGGAAGGGTGTGCCAATTTGTTAAATTATCAGGCTAGTTAAGCTCTGAATATATATAAAATCATTCGAAAGAATCGAATGTATCAAGACCAAATAGCTTAAAAGCTAAAACCTAATTAAGGAGCTTGGCGGAACTCGCAATGCATTACACACTAATGATTTAAGGACGTGTTTCACCAATAAGTCGAGAGGAATTATCGCATAATGATATGCAAATTTATGATATGATGAGAAACCTGTATCGATTGAGGATCGACGGGTTAAGAAGCTCCAAAAAGGATATATGTACCTATTATAGAGGTCAACTTGGGAGCTTGGAGAAGCTCCAGATATGCTATAGAAGTTAAGTCCATTATGTGACAAAAAGTACTTCCAGCATTTTAGCAAATCTCGAGGTCGAGATTTCTTTTAAGGGGGTGAGGATGTAACACCTCGTAAAATCACGTCCAATGATGTATTGACACGTGTAATAAACCCTAATGAAGTCAAACACTGAAATTTAGGGACTAATTTTTCGAAAAATCGAAAAATTTGATTATGAAAGGATTGGAAGTGTTAACATACCTAAAATAAGTTTCTTACGATATTTATATTCACAAATGTGCCACTTGATGAATAAGTGTAGCCGTTTGCATAATTAATTGAAAGTTTGCGCAATAAAGGGTTAAAAGCGTCAACATGTTAATTCTTACCTCTGAGTGACCTTTTAACAAACCGGGAGCTTCATAATATTTAATTATACTCTCAGAAATGCCAAATAATGGCCGTCTAAGGTTTTTATGCCTATAAGTAAAGTTACGCGCAACTTTGCAAGTTAGAGGGACTAAAAGTGTCAATATGTTTAATTATACCTCTGAATGACCTTTTAGCAAACCCAAAGCATCGTGATGTTTAATAATACTTCCAAGAATGCCTAATATGGGTTAGATGAGGCTTCAATGCTATTAGATGATGAGATGCGCAAGTTTGCGCAATAGAGGGACCTAAAGCGTCAACTTTTGAATCTACGCCCTTCGGTGACCATTTAAGCGAACGGGAGCGTAGTAACATGTATGTATATGCTTGAGAATGATCAATATGGGCCATGGAAGGCTTTGCTATCATTAAACAGCATTTCGCGCTACTTTGCGCAATTAAAGGACTATTTGCGTCAAACGGCAAAAGTATGCTGATTCGTATGATATCGGACCTTCCGGAATATGACCATAAGTTAAAAATACCCTATTTTATCTTTATATAGCTTAGATATAGGCTTAGAGGTGTTTCGTGCGCGAAAATGAACTTTTATGTCATTCAGGGACTAAAAGTGTCAAAAAGTGCACAAGTTTGCAATTTCGCGCATATCTCACATTCTGAATATCTCCGGACACCCAAAAATTTATGTAAGCACTAAAATATTTTATTTTAGTGTTCGGCTTGATAAAATTCCTTTCGTCGCGTCGTTTGGTTCGTTTTTAGCGTCCGTTCGTGTTTCATCGTAATTAGACAAACAATGTGACCGTACGGCCAAACGAACCGACATCCGACATGTTTTTGAGCATGTTTCATGTCCCCCATGTTTAGGCATCTTAGTAGAGCCTTAAAATGAGGTTAACGGGCCTTAATCATGCCTAAATTACCTTATGAGC
This sequence comes from Helianthus tuberosus, assembly GCA_030545235.1. Lineage (NCBI taxonomy): Eukaryota > Viridiplantae > Streptophyta > Magnoliopsida > Asterales > Asteraceae > Helianthus > Helianthus tuberosus. The sequence continues at coordinate 193,518,670 of CM060370.1, read as the reverse complement.
TCACAGGGACTATTTCTGTCATTAATTGAAACTGTTTTGCTGGTCTGGGCTGTGAGGCGGGGCGCGTAAGGTCACACAGACCCTTACGCGGGCCGTGTGGGCTGTGCAACATCCGAAAACAGCTGCAGACAGCCTGTTTCTTGCTAGTTCTTGTTCAAACTGGTTTCCACACTCACATAAATCATTCTAGGGGCTGCCCATTGTATTATAAAACCATGGGTATGAGGTGTAGGGTCCAGATTTGATCACGTTTATCGAGAAACGATCTTAACGGCTCTCAAAATCCTATAAATACCCCCTTTGATTTTGGGTTTCACTTGCACCATTCATTCTTTCTGATTGCTCTGAATTCCTTGAGGGTCTTGAGCTTCTTGAGAACCTCTTTCAGTCCTTTGGACTCTTGTAAGTAATCCCTTCATGCTTAGTTTAATTATTTAGCTTTTTTTAACCGAAAAGTCAAGCGTTATCAATAAACACTTTGAATTTTAAACGGTTGAGCCATGGTTCGCAACGAACATGGCTACGTGACCGGAATTAGGTAGGTGATTAACCCTCAAAAGGGTGCCTCCTAATTACCACGTTTACTTAGTTAAATTGTCGGGTCAAATAAAAGTCAAACGGGTTTAGTTTTAAATAAAATACATAACTATTAATATAAAAGCCATAAAATCAGTTTTCTCACTTTAATAACTTGGTAAATATTAGTTGAACATGCCTAAGCATGATTCAACCCGACAATTCTAAGTATAGGCTCGGTTCGGAACCGAAAGCCGCAAAAGTTGACTTTTTCTTTGACTTTCAGTTCTGACCCGACTTAGCTTAAGTTTAGATATGCCTTAGGATTCCTTTAGGACCAGGTTATAGGTTAGTATAACCCTCCGAGGTTATACAACTTGGTTCCATAGAAATCCTAGTTCATGCTTGTTTCCGTTAAATGCCTAAATGTTGACCGTTATGCCCTTTTGACCCTAAAACGAGAATTTTGAAAATGTGAAAGGAAAATAATCTTTATTACTGATTTATAAACTTGTCCCTAAAATTTGACATCAGTATGAGGTCTAGATTAGGAGTTATGCTCAATAGCGTAATTAGAAAGCCTTTTATTAATTAAACGGCGTAATTAGCGTATATCCTATCTAAACCGAATTTTTGATACCAAAATTTTTACCTACTGATATAAAATAATATTTTGGGATTTTTAAAGATTTTTATTTATTTTTAGGCTGAGCATAACATAGGGTTCTAGGCTTGATTCGGTAATTGCCGGTTTTGCCCTTTTGGGCTATAAAATGAGTTTTACAAATCCTTTTGACCCCAAACCTTTTTCTACTGATCTAATATGATAAATAAAATATTTTGAGCCTTCTGGAATAATAAAAATATCAGCTTTCTATACAAAACCCGGAAACGGCTCCAAATCGCCTTTTTAAGCGTTTTTAACGCATAGTATGTATCGAAACTAGTTTAAATATATAAGGGTTGATGCCTACTGATATTTTCAGTAAATTTCTATATTTTAACAGTAAGCAAAAGTTTTAAACTCAGATTCTCTGTTTTACCCTTTTTAAGCCTATGTGGAATTACCAAAATGCCCCTACGGTGCATAGTATGGTTATAATTAATAAATTTCACATATATATGATACCCTACTGATATGACTTATTAAATTAAGTATAATTACTGATTTAATCAGACCTGTAACTCAGAATGACATTTAAACTCTCTCATAACCTTTAAAATGACCAAAATACCCCTACGGGGCATAAATTGGTTTTAAATTCGTTTTGGGCATAATGGAAGGTATCCTACTGATATCACAACATATTTAAGGCATATTAACTTAGGAAACCTATTCATGACTCATATGGATACCCGTTACGCACTTTTCGCGTTCGGATCGGCTTATGTAACTAGTTTGCATAAATTAGCCGAAACGGGTCAAACCTTATCTTTTTATCTCAAAATCCAGAATGTGTTTAGTTTACCCTTATTACACAAGTATACAAGCTTCTCGGGTCTAAACCACATTCTAAACCGGTCATCGCTTAATTATGCGTTTCGAACCGTATCCTCTTTTAAAACTAACCGGTCTAAGCATGGGCTTAATTAAGACCCGTTAGGAATCTAATAGGTTATTGTAACACCCCGAAAACGGGTTTGGTAATTAAACCCCGTTAATACTAAAGACGGGGAAAGTACCGTTAGTGGTAAAAGTAAACTGGCAAATATTAGGAATTTATTTAATAATCCTAATATTTATTTGAAGTGAATAAATAGCTTTTAAGAAATAAAGTGATAGAAGGCCCGAGTTAACGGGGCCCGAAATAAACTTAGTCATAAATATTCTCGAACCCGCAAAGTTAACTAGGAATATTAAACCTAGTTAATAAGTGGGGAATATTGTTAAAAATAAGTAGGTTGTGCCCTACTTAATTAACTAACCAAATTAGAGGGGCCAATATTGTTAAAATTGAAACTTAAGTTACTAATTCAAATAAAAAAAAAGAAACCAAACACCCCATTTTTGGGGATGCCTGATCGAACAAAGAACCAGGGGGCGACCTGGGTTTCTTCAAGCCCTAAGATTCTCACAAAACTCACAAATTGGAGCCTCTAATCCAGTCTAAATTGAATTTCAAGCACAAATTCGTGATCACCTCACTGAAGGGATCATAAGGTATGCAAAATCCTAGTATTTTGATTCATCTCAAGTTCTAGGTTAATTATGAAAAACTGAAATTGAGCTTGATTGTGTCATGCATGAGGGAAATTAGAAGGGATATGGTGTCTAGAGATGAACCCTAGGTGAAATCTTGTTAAAAGATTTCATGTTAATTATAGAGTTCATAATCACCATTGTAGGTGATTAATGAAGTTGAAGAAAACTTGATAAACCCTAGAATTTATGATCTTGCTCTAGCATAATCTGAATTTAAGAGTAAATTTCAGAAATATGGATGTTAAGACTTGTGTAGAATTGTCTAATCGAAGTTAATTTAGATGATAATTACAAGTCATAAACTTGGTTTTGATGATATAAAAATCTGACCCGCTAGGTGTTTGATGAAACGCCTAAGTGAGGATTAAAATGCTAAAAGTTGGGTAAAAACGCAGATTTGATTATTATAAAGAATTATGCGTTAAAGCTTATGAAAAATGAGTTTAGGATGATTTAATGAAATTGATGTTGTATTGGTGTTTATAAACACCATACTAACTTGTATGAATGAACTACTTGAACAAAAAGGGAAATTTTTAAGAATTCATACTTGATTTGAAGTGGGTCTAGACATAAGAATTAAACTCATGATTTATGGTTTAGTTCAATAAGAAAGTAGTCAAAGATTCATAAGGTGTGAAAGTCATGATTTAGAATGACTAATCTAACAACCTTGTGAATGATGGATGATAGTAGGCGCTTAACAAGCTAGGTGAAGCTTGGGGAGAAAGCGAGTCGATCAAAGCAAGTGAGAAAAGAAAAACGTAATTCGGATGCAAGGTAAGTAAAACTTACACCACTTGTAGTATATGTGTTTATTTTATGAGTAATGAATACAATAAATGATTAGGTTCGAATCATGGGTTCTGACACGAAGCGAAATGAGTCAGAACCAATAAAAATGTTTTAAACCATGATTAATGGTGAAAGAGGCAAATTGGTAAATTGGTCATGTAATGACTAATAACTAATGAGTTTTCATTAAGATCACTTTAAAGTGTAACTAATAACGAGAAAATAAGTAGAGATGGAAATTTAGTCAAGTACCGACTAAAGTAAATGGTAGTTAAAAAGGGGTCTAGTGGCAAAAATCCGAAATGGGTCGGATGAGCAAATTGGTAATTATTAACCATGTTTTGCTCCTTATGAAGATGCTTGGTCATATAGGCTAAACGGGTCAAATGGCGAGATAACACCATTTGACTATATCGACTGATGTGGTTGTCAAGTCTTGTGTTAACAGGAGCGATTAGCGATTCGGATACTTCCGTCGCCATAGAAAATGTGATAGTAAAAGCGAGTTACAAATCAGGTTTATTTGTTGATCCGAGCCAGGTACACATATTTATGTTGTAGTTAAAAGTGATATTTTGGTCGAATAATTGGTGGGAGTCCTTCATTGTAAAAGAAGGACCAAAATCGACCAAAACGCCCTTGTAGGCTAAATGGGACAAACAACCCTTAAAGGTTGTTTGGAAACAAGTTTTATGATTAAGTAAATACTTAGATTAAGTATAGAGGTTGAAAGAGGTATTATATTAGTCAAACGGTACTATTTGAATTTTTGCCGTAAAATAATGATTCGAGAAGTAAAATTTGGTTTATATAGATCACCACATCAAACCGCCATAAACACAATTGTGGTGGGAGATTATAGGATAAGAAATGTGGTAATGAAATGCTAGAAACAATCGAGAGCGATTTTAGGCTCGAAAATGCTTAAATACCCTTAACGGGTCAAAATAAGCATATGAGCGAAAACGGGTTTAAATTGTGAAATAAACTTGTGATTAGAACCTAAAATGGTAGTTAATAACAAATTGAGAAGTGTAGGTGATGTAGGAATCAAACAAATATGTTCGTTTGATAAAATGCATAAACGGGTCAAAATTTAGTAAAGGGGCGATAAGCCGCAGACTTAAAAGTCTGAAATTTTATTATGAAGGTTGTTGGATTTTAACTCCATAAGATGGAGAATTAAATTACGGACGCGTAGGAAAAAGAATCGGGTAAAACGGATCAATAACGAAGAAGTTATGGCCGTTTCCGTGAAATCAGATCGTGCAGGGAATATGCAGCAACATTCTGCTGAAAAGGGGGCCTAGCGTCACGCGACGCCCCCAAACCCGGAAAAATGTTATTTTTTGTCATATTTAATCCCTGTACTTGTTTGAACTTCATATTTAACCCCTGTACTTGTTTGAACTTCATATTTAACCCCTGTACTTGTTTGAACTTCATATTTGACTATCAAAACTAACTTTTAAGTTGGTTTTGATCATAGGTGATTGCCATGAGTGCCCGGATGAAGATCAAGCGACGAGCAAGAACCGAACACGATCACGAAATAAGCTTCCGCACTATGTATCGTTATTATGTTAAATGACGAATGTCGTTTCATTGTTTCTTTTAAGTGACGAACTTAATTACATTATGTTCTAAACTTTTAAATTGTAAAAAAGTTTTAGTAAACCCGTTTTTTTTTTCGATGGATATGTAATCTTAATTACATGATTGTTTTCGTAAATAATACGCTAAACCTTGATTTATAAGAATGGGTGTTACAATTATTAAAAACCTTCGTTCCAGATTTAGGAGCCCAGTAAAAGCTATCTGTACTTGCTGATTTGATACGGCTGGGATTGAATTTATATTTAGCTCAGGTAAATACTTTTAACTTGTTTTCCCTATACGGGCTTGGGGTACGGTATATAAAATACCGCTTGGTCCGGCATTGAATCTTTAATCGAATAGTGGTTAAATCCTTGACATGCTACGTTTTGAAATGTTTTGTTTGCTTAAAGCCTTTGGGGGGTTAATGACCATGTCCCGTATATCCATGGCATCATCTTACGAGATGGCCACGACCAAAGCACGGGGTGTAGGCGTACACCCGTCAGTGCCTAACCAAATAATGTGGTGTGTCTATTAATCTTTAACCCGGTCTACGGATCGGGCTACTGAACGCATAAGTAACATGTAATTCACTTACAAGTATTATATTCAAATAATTATCCCAAGTTATATAATGTTTTGTGCCACGTGCATTCAAATCAATTTTTTTTTAAACCTTTTCAAAATGAGTCAGTTAATTGTATTTACCAGTGTAAACTGACGTAGTTTCCCAAAAAAGGTTAAGTGCAGGTACTAAGCGTAATAGGCTGGCCTCTCCTTAGCATCATTAAGAGTCGCGCAAGCTTGGATGCAATAAGTCTGATGAACTATGTTTCCTTTTTATTTGATCCGCCTGTGGATCCATCTTACATTCCGTTGTAATATTAAATATTACTTTTGAATCAGATTGTAATATATTTATCCTTTGCTTCCGCTGTGCATTTAAATTGTGTTGTTTGACTATGATGATATCAACTACGTCACGATACTCCCCACCGGGCCCACCGGTAATACGTGGAAATATCGGGGTGTGACAATGACGATTTCGTGGTATATTGTGATGCCTTAAACCGTGGCTTGGGCTGTGTGCTCATGCAGCGGGAGAAGGTTATTGCTTATGCCTCACGTCAACTCAAGATACATGAGAAAAACTATACTACTCACGATCTGGAGCTTGGTGCAGTCGTGTTTGCATTAAAGATTTGGCAACACTATCTGTATGGGACTAAGTGTGTGGTTTTCACCGACCATAAGAGCTTTCAACATATCTTTAACCGAAAGGAACTGAACATGCAACAGAGACGTTGGGTGGAATTGCTTAACGACTACGAATGCGAAATTCGCTATCATCCAAGCAAGGCGAATGTCATGGCTGATGCTCTTAGTCGTAAGACTCATGTAAATACTATTCGTTGTTATCATATCTCTGGTGATCTCCATGAGTGTATCCGTGAAGCTCAGTATTCGTCAACTAATGAAGGTAGTCTATTTGTTGAAATACGAGGTGCTACTGTGGATCAGCTCGAAACTAAGTCTGATGGACTTCAATACTATCTCAATCGCATCTGGGTGCCAGATCGTGATAACCTCTGTGAGCTCATTATGAACGAGGCTCACAAATCTCGTTACTCTATTCATCCAGGTGCTCATAAGATGTACCATGACTTGCGTACGACTTACTGGTGGCCTGGTATGAAGAAGGACATTGCTGCATATGTTTCTAAATGCCTTACTTGCTCGAAGGTTAAGGCTGAACATCAATGTCCTTCAGGACTCTTAGAACAACCCGAAATTCCCGTTTGGAAATGGGATAGCCTTGCTATGGACTTTATTACTAAACTACCCCGTACACCTACTGGTCATGATAGTATCTGGGTGATCATTGACCGTTTGACCAAATCCGCAAACTTTCTTCTTATTCGCGAAGATTATAAAGTGGAGAAGCTTGCTCGGATCTATACTGATGAGATTATATGCCGGCATGGCATACCTCTTGACATAATCTCTGGTCGTGATGGTCGTTTTACTTCACGTCTTTGGCAAACCTTTCAGTCCGCTATGGGTTCTCATTTGAATCTTAGCACGACCTTTCATCCTCAGACGGATGGACAGACCAAGCGTACTGTTCAAACCCTAGAGGATATGCTCCGTTCTTGTGTCATCGACTTTGGTGGTAACTGGGATGTACACTTACCATTGATTGAGTTCTCGTACAACAACAGCTATCATTCCAGTATTCAGATGGCTCCTTTCGAAGCTTTATATGGTCGCAAGTGCCGATCTCCTCTCAGCTGGCATGAGGTTGGTGACAAGCAACTTACTGGCCCTAAAATCATTCAAGAGACAACGGATAAGATTCTTCAGATCCGTGATAACTTGATCAAGGCTAGGAGGCAGGAGCAGACCAAAGAGTTATGCTGATAAAAGGCGCAAGCCTCTGGAATTTGATGTTGCTGATCGGGTTCTTCTCAAGGTATTTCCCTGGAAGGGAGTAGTTCGTTTTGGTAAGAAGGGGAAGCTCGCTCCTCGCTATGTAGGTCCTTTCACGATACTCGAAAGGATTGGCAAGGTGGCGTACAGACTCGACCTGCCACAAGAACTAAACAATGTACATCCAGTGTTCCACGTATCTAACCTACGTAAATGCCTAGTCGACGAGGAACTGCAGGTTCCCTTCGAAGATTTGAAAATAAATGAAGCTTTACACTTCGTGGAGAAACCGGTCGAAATCATGGATCGAGGCGTCAAGCGATTAAGGCGCAACAAAATTTCCATTGTCAAGGTTCGATGGGAAGGAAAGTGTCACAGCCCCCGCCCCTATCCTGGGAGCGGGAGCCATGAACCAGTCAGATGGTATCGGTGTTTATTAATTACGCACCGGGAAATTTTTTCATCAGGATCGTAGTTAGGAAATAATTTCAGAGTTTATAAAACACCGAACTTTTAATATTAAACAAATGGGCTAAAACCCATATTCCATTTAATTGTTTTTATAGGGATAAACCCAAATAAATAAAACATAAATTTCTTCTTTTATTCGGGTATTTATAGCCACTTTATTTAAGCCTTCAGTGCTCCATAGCTGGCTACTATTATCTTTACAGCAAATTACCTGAAACACGTTTTGAAAATATTTTATCAGTAATAAATACTGGCGAGTTCATTCCATTTTTATAAAAATATATTGTTATACTTTACAACATCAAGGTTTTATTATTTGTTTATATTTACCCAACTCAATCAGTATTTGCCACATGGTGGCAGTTCCGATGTGACAGTTGTCATATCACTCATTGGCTCACTTTCGTCTAATAGTGAATTTATCAAGTAATAGATATATAGTATATCTTACTATTATATTGGTCACTAGGCGATTCCTGTGACAGTGGTCAAATCACTGTTGATCATTCTTTCAACTAGTGACTCGGGTCATATTACTGTTGATCATTCCCTCAACTAGTAATTGTGGTCATATCACTGTTGATCATTCTTTCAACTAGTGACTCGGGTCATATTACTGTTGATCATTCTCTCAACTAGTAATTGTGGTCGCATCACAGTTGATCGTTCTCTCAACTAGTGACTGGGGTCATAACACTGTTGATCACTCTCTCAACTAGTGTTTTTGCTTATGTCATTGTTGATCATTCTCTCAACTAGTGACTTTGGACTTAGTAGTGTCCCGTGACATTACTTTGTCAATTATATTTTATATGACACAAAACTACTTAGCCCAGAAAATGAAATATATCATTTTCTGTCAAACTAATAGTTATAACTTATCAAATATAATATATTAATTAAATAATTGTAATATTATTTTTTAATATATTAACGTGACTAAGACTAAAAATATAATCTTAGTATAGTAGAATATATTATTTTTGACTATTTTATTATGGTATACATTTATGAACTAAACATTATTTTATAATGTAAATAGTAATTTAGGTTTATTAAATATATTTTCTTTAATATATATTTTAATAATGATTAATAAAGCTCTATTTTATATACACACCATTTAGATTTATTTCAATCATACATTAAATTTATTAATGATTTAATGTTAAAATAATATTAGTTATAGGCTATGGCTACTGGGGCACAATTCCCCCTGTGATTGTGGTCATGTTACTATTGGCTAACTTTTTGGCCAATAGTAACGAGGGTCAAGCAATGTATAAAACCTCCCATACCGGCAGTTATTACAGAATATAAAAATTTAATCACTGTAAGTATAACTGGTAAACATTTAGGATTTTGGAAAGCATTTTTAAATATAATTGTATCACAAAAAGGTGATAAAAAGGAGAATGACTCACTTTGTAACTTTATGGTTCAACTAGAAAGCCCCCTGGTATAATCTTGGGTATAACTCCTGAGCTATTTAATAATATATATATTTGCACTCGTGTTAAGTATAGTAACCCTAATTCAACCTTATCCCTATGTCACGACACAGAACCCCAACGAACTTAGTCGGACAGAGCCTTGACATGCGTTCTGGGGCTCCAGATCAATCGGAAAGGGTATCAGTGATCGGGAGTTAAAACACTTAAAACAGGGCAAGGCTTTATTATTATTATTATGAGGTAAATAAAAATAAATAAATATATATATATATATATATATATATATATATATATATATATATATATATATGTAGAGAGTGAGATTGAGAGGGAAGAAGGAGGCTGAACAATTTAGAAAGGTTGAATCTATCTTCTATTTATACTACATTTTGTGAACTTGAATTTTACGCAAAGTTTGATCTGATCCTACACAATTGAGCCACGTCCCCTTTCATTAACTTCCATCAATTTTTAGGCTTCCACATATTCATGCATTAATTCTCATGCATACTCATGCATGTAGATTTTATTTTCCTATTTTGATTTTTATTTTATATTTTAATGTTTAGTTGAATCTTTTTATTTTATTAGTATACGTAAAGAGTAACAATTTTTAAGATATTCTTAGGTTTTTATTTTATTATTATATATTATAATTAATTCAGCTGCTTCATTTATTTGGCGCGTATAACTTCTAAAATATGGCGTTTTATAAAACAGTGAATACATTATTAGAATGAGAATATCTGTATCTACATTTTGAGCCAAGTTTCATTAAAAACGGAGTATGTTCAAATATAACGTATTTTTATAATTTAATTATTAATCGGTTCCTACGTTTGCCCAAAATACCTCATATTTCCATCGGTCAACAACTTACCCATGATGCATTCTTTTAATAACATAAGTTTTTATATATATTTTATATAAATAAAAATTTTGGGAATGTTACATCCTCCCCACCTTGTTTTAAATCTCGTCCTCGAGATTTCCTGAAATACGGATGAATATTTTTAGTGTTAGTCCCGAACAACCCGTGATATCACTCTAGGATTAATCGAATGCGGAAAATAAGATCAATCCATAAGAACAAAAAGAAAATAATCATTACAAATCAAAGTGTCGCTGCTTAGATCGCACACAGTCTCAAGGACTGTCTGGTACGATCTTCGAGAACCTTGCACACAATCTATAGGATTGTCGGGTACAAGGTTCTCCTTTTGGGAGCTACATGATTACACAATAGGAGAGCTCTACTACAATAATCTACACATGACTATAAATAGGAGCCTCTACCCCATTGGCCCACATGGCCTAGCCCCTGCCCAAGACCTAATCTAAACCCAATAAACATAAATAATTATAATAAAGATAAGCGTAAAACTCTGGACCCAACAATCTCCCCCTAGTTTTATGCTCTCTTTATTACGGTTTAGATGATCTCGGATGAGCCACAAGTATCTTGGATCTCGGACGATGTCGGATGAAAAATGGTGTAGCTCGGACTAGGTCTCGGATAAGTTGAAGTGTGTCTTGAATGATGGTGTGAACGATGTCTGATCAGACGTGTTATCTTGGATGCAAATGTATTGATTTACTAACGAGAACACACGGATTCAAAGTGATACGTCTGGTATTCAAGTCGTACGATCCATTAGCATCACTAGAAACATTCTAATCCATATTTTTTGCATTGGATTTCCATCATTTTGAAGCCCCTTCACAACTGATCCAACAATAGCTGCCGTAGGCAAATAGGAACCAAAAATAATCTTTTCGGCAGTCCCTTGTCTACTTAAAAAAAACATTATACGCATTCTGATCCCTATTCCATTAGCATCACTAGAAACATAGTTGTTGTAATAGATGGGCTCCCATTTTTTTTTTGTTTTGGGCTTGCATTAGAAATAGAACTTGATATACCTGGGCTCACATCTATTAGACCAAAAAAAATATCACCTGCCATATAGAAGCTTTTCGGTTGGAAATGTTGGCCCCACTAGAATTGTTGCACAAAATTCACAAACAATTTTAATCATTGATCCCTTCAATCATCTGACGGTGCACAATGATTAGGGTTTTTTCTTTTTTTTTTAATTTTGATGTGACCCATGTGCAGCCGCCAAAAGAATGTTCCAACATTCTTTGTTGATGTCATCATCATCATCCGAAATCATAGAATTCATCATCGTTTTTTATCCGGGATCCATCTATTCGTTCAATCATCATCATCTTTTATCAATCTGTGACACATCTTTTCTGTTCGAGACACATCCGAAACCGATCCGGACCACCTCCGCCATCATCGTTCTTCATCTAATACCGTAGAGAACCACTGCTCCTTCTCCATCTCCGCCGTTCTCCGGTCGTCGTCTTCGGCCTTCAACGTTTCCGGTTTCTGTTCAATTTTTTTTAATCGACGCCGGTCACCTTTTCCGACGACCACCACAAACCTCCGCCGCACCAGTGACCTTCGTCTGTCATTTATATTCATCGTTAAAACCTACAACCAAAATATTACGACATCTCTTCGACCTTTGACCACCGTCAGTGTTCCATCACCACTACCGAACAACGAACACCGTACCACCATGTCCGATCAATACATCACCACCGTACTCCGTCTTCTACACCATCACTCTATTACTCTTCATCAACGACATCTGATCATCTCTCACCTGCAACATCTTTGTTTATTATCTCCGATCACTGTTAACTCATCTCTATCACTACTCCGTTCACCATCAAACTCCGGCGACTGTTGTAGAACAAGAAGCAGAGCGTTTGGCGGCTGAAACATCTACAACACACACTTCAGCAGTGTGTAGTTGGATGAACCAAAAGCATAATCAGATCTTAAAGTTTTTCAGATCTGTTGATGAACACCAGATTCCATGAACCGGAGATCTTCTTCATTTACGAACACACATCCCTGACAATGTGCAACGCGTCTTCTTGATATACGAGTGATATAAAAAACCGAGCCTTTGAAAGACTTCAATGGCTCTCATACCACTTGTTAGTCCCGAACAACCCGTGATATCACTCTAGGATTAATCGAATGCGGAAAATAAGATCAATCCATAAGAACAAAAAGAAAATATTCATTACAAATCAAAGTGTCGCTGCTTAGATCGCACACAGTCTCAAGGACTGTCTGGTACGATCTTCGAGAACCTTGCACACAATCTATAGGATTGTCGGGTACAAGGTTCTCCTTTTGGGAGCTACATGATTACACAATAGGAGAGCTCTACTACAATAATCTACACATGACTATAAATAGGAGTCTCTACCCCATTGGCCCACATGGCCTAGCCCAAGCCCAAGACCTAATCTAAACCCAATAAACATAAATAATTATAATAAAGATAAGCGTAAAACTCTGGACCCAACATTTAGTTAGTTTAGTTTCTAGGTATATTCTGGTCCTTATTTTGAATTTCACTTTACTTTGACCAGAACTATTCTCTATGAGATTCTTATCCTTGACTGAAATATGTTTTGTATTTTAACACAGCTTTTAGTTACAGGTTTCCTAATGCATTTAATAATCGCAAAGGAAATTCTTATACTTTCAATGGCGTTCCAACTTATAGGGTTCCTTTCGTTTATCTTGTCGTACGAATTTCGAGACAGATGATCAAACGAAATAATGTTTGATATCAGAATTATAGATGTTATACGAGAGATTTCTAAAATTATCATTGACACACAGGTTCGTGATTTATCCCTAATTGTCAATCATTATGGTCTTTGGATCTCCTCATAGACATACATGTCTATATAATCATATATTTCACATACTGTAATATACATACCATTCATAAGGTCAATGTATTTAACAGATTCATATTTCCAAAAACAGGTTAAACATCAGGTCATGGTACTATTTAGGGAATTCCATTAACATAACATATACCCATCTTACCCGGACAAGCTGGAGGGTCTACTACACCATACCCAGTCTTGCCGGAGAGGTAATTATCATTGTATTTCCCTTAAATAGAATTCCTCTCAAGTCATGATTAAAAGTGCATAATTTATTATGGCTTATACCAAGAAACAAGGAAATTAGTATTCTCATGATGGATCATATTCTAGAACCGAGTAGTACTAATAAACAAGAAATAACAGTGGCCAAGTGTTATTGCTTATTTATCATACTGACACTGTTTTAGTCATCATCCTCACGGCATACCAATATCCATCACAATTTAGCTACACAAGTAATTAGCTTATCTCGAAGCTTATACTAAGACATTTTTTTTCTTAGGTTCAAGTCTAAATATTATCCTGGGTGTTATCAGTAAATATCAACATCTCAATTCTTTTTGTTTAAGCATAAGTATTATTATGGTTGTAACTTTCTTTTATTTTGGAAAATGGAGTTTTGACAAAAATATCATTGTCTCTATTGACACCATGGCTAGGTTCGATGAGTATGCTTACAGTTAACTCTATTCATGCCTATATATTATTAGATTCCGTCGCAAGGAATATTTTATTGGGATAGATGGCATTTTATAACACGTTTCATGATTTATTCTTTATAATGACTTCATGTTTTCATATGGATCACCATTGATATATATATATATATATATATAATACTAAATCATTTTGCAATATCTTTAATTTATAACAATCCAACTATATAACCGATGATACCAATCATCGAGCTTATTTCCATAATTTTATTTACCCTTTTTATAAAAGTGGTATATTGAGATAAATTTCTGTTAAATTTATTGAATATAATATTTTGGAATTAAAGGATGGATAAATAAAAGCTTAAAGAAGTAAATTAATCAAAATATAGACTTTCTGGACTCGTGGAAACAGTTTCATTTTTAACTAGTGGGTTGAACCATATTGGTTTAAAACATTAAAACTTAACTCTTAATTTATTGTATAATATATTATTTATTATAGTAAGTAATACAAAGTTTGGTGTTTCTAAAATTAATTCTAAACATATTAAGTAATTTAGTAATATACATGTATTAGAATATGTATTTGTATCTTAAACAATAGTAATAGTAATAATATTAAAACTGTATATATTTTTTTTTTTTGGCTAAACTTCCTTGCTGTGGGGATTGAACCCATGACCTCCACCTATTCTATACCTTAATACTAACTCACCAACACCATTTAACCCTAAGATTTTGCAACATGAATTAAGTATGCTAAAGTTGAATTTAAACTCAAAAAATAACATAGTATAATTATTATATATATATATGTGTATATATATTATTTTATTATGTTAACAACATGAAGGTTGAGATAATATATAATACTAGTTTTAAATGCAACGAGTTAGTTGCTAATTATGTTGTATATGTTAGAAGCTCTATAATATGCAATATCATTATTACTAAAAACTATGATGGCAGTAGAAAGGGAACAATGCACCTCAAGAATGTATTATGAAGGCAAGTTGTTTTAATTGTGTTTAATAATATAATCTTGTAGTGTATAAATTTAAATGGTTCCACCCATAGTTTAATAATATAAATATTCTAAGGTATTATATAATGTATTTTAAAATTTTATATAGGTCCCTAATAAAGACTGATGTGCGATTAAGTGTCGTATATATTAGGTGTATATTTTAAGCCCTTTTTAACACTTATTTTAGCCAAGTTTTAAATTTATAAAACACGATATTTCACTAACACTAAACACACATATGGGCAAGTGCACCCATCGTTGAGTGTAGTATAGCGTTGGTAAGATACCGAGGTCGTCCAAGGACACAAGAGCTTTTAGTACCGGTTTATCCTCAACGTCTAATCAAAATAAAAGTTTAGAAAAAATGTTTTAAACTAGGAAAAATAAAAACTAACTAAAATGCTGAAAATAAAAATAAAATAAAAAACAGATAGACAAGATGAATCACTTGGTTCCGACTCGTATCTAGTATAACCTTTGATTATTTCCGCACTTTTGCACATAATTAAGAGATTATCTTAGTTATTGTAGTAGGCCCCTCTTTTGAAGGTGACGTTACCCTCACCCCAGTAGTTTGAGTCAGCAAGGATACAATCCTAAAAGGGTGGATTATTGGAAGATAATGAATTAAGTTATTAATGCAGTATTGTGGTAGGCCCCGCTTTTGGCGGTGACGTTACCCTCGGCTAAGTAGTCTGAGTCAGCAGGGATACAGTCCTAAATAGCCGGGTTATAGTATTAATAGTAGTTAACTTATGAGGGGATCAAAGAGTTTGGACCCCCGCCATCCAATACCATGAAGCATTGAAGGAGGTCCTACTAAATTTGACCCAGGTCCATTGCAGGACCTCTAAACGCTGAACAATGGCAAGACATTTACCAAACCGTTCCCTTAACCCCCGACCAGGTAGCCAACATACCTCCATATAGACCGTGGAGATATGAATGGTGAAAATCCTTTATTTTATATAGACAGTAAAATAATGCCAAGACACCACGGACAAACGATAAGGAAAGATCACCTTCAACATAAGTAACTAGTTATTAAAGTCATTAATACAAAACCAAATAAAAAGTGCAAAAGATTAGAAATAAAAAGTATTATACTAGACACTTTGTCTTCACCAAGTGATGTAAGAGACTTAGGCAAACATGGCCTTGATTGTCAAGAACTCTTACGATCAATCTTGGATACCAAGACGACTCACACACTCTACGATGGACAATGGATGATGGTGGTGGATGATGGTGTTGTGATGGTGGTGGGTGGTGGATGAAGTGTGAGAGAGGTGGTGTGCCAAGGGATGAGTTGAAATGAATCCAAGCACTCCTATTTATAGGCTGAACAGAGAGCTGGGCACGGCCCCGTGCCTGTCTGACACTCTCTCTCCTCATTAATTGTAATTCGCAATTACAATTAATGCGCCTGCTATACTTTCGACACGCCCCCGTGTCCGCTGGGCACGGCCCGTTGTGGGCAATAGAAGCTTCTATAGATTTGTCTTTTCTGCTGCTTCTTGGGTACGCCCCCGTGCTGGCTGAGCACGGGGCGTGTTCAGACTTCTGTCTTCTCCATTTTGCTTTGGAAGGTGCCGTTGAGGGGTCGGGCAGTCCACTTATGTTCCTTTCCTTGTATTTATGTTGGAATTAGCTGTCTTTTTGCTTCTTTTGTGTTTTTGAGCTCATTTAATCCTGAAAATACAAAAGGAAGACAAAAACACTCTTTTTCCAATATTAGTACTTAAAAAGGGTTAGTTTTATGCCTTATTTGATGTAATTTATATGTTGCATTTTACACACATCAAAGACATATTACATATGCTTAGGTAGCCTACGGGTACATTTATTTATATTGGTCACTCATACTGTGAACTCAAATTTTGTTAAAATAACCTAAAAATCATAATATAAATATAAAGATTTATCTACACAGAATAACACACGAGTTATTATATTAGTTTCCTAACATAATGTTTAAGTCTAGGTATTAAAAGAACACCTAAATGGCTTAAACCAGTGGCTCTGATACCACATTCTGTCACAGCCCCCGCCCTGGGAGCGGGAGCCATGAACCAGTCAGATGGTATCGGTGTTTATTAATTACGCAGCGGGAAATTTTTTCATCAGGATCATAGTTAGAAAATAATTTCAGAGTTTATAAAACACCGAACTTTTAATATTAAACAAATGGACTAAAACCCATATTCCATTTAATTGTTTTTATAGGGATAAACCCAAATAAATAAAACATAAATTTCTTCTTTTATTCGGGTATTTATAGCCACTTTATTTAAGCCTTCAGTGCTCCATAGCTGGCTACTATTATCTTTACAGCAAATTACCTGAAACACGTTTTGAAAATATTTTATCAGTAATAAATACTGGCTAGTTCATTCCATTTTTATAAAAATGTATTGTTATACTTTACAGCATCAAGGTTTTATTATTTGTTTATATTTACCCAACTCAATCAGTATTTTCCACATGGTGGCAGTTCCGATGTGACAGTTGTCATATCACTCATTGGCTCACTTTCATCCAATAGTGAATTTATCAAGTAATAGATATATAGTATATCTTACTATTATATTGGTCACTAGGCGATTCTTGTAACGGTGGTCAAATCACTGTTGATCATTCTTTCAACTAGTGACTCGGGTCATATTACTGTTGATCATTCTCTCAACTAGTAATTGTGGTCATATCACTGTTGATCATTCTTTCAACTAGTGACTCGGGTCATATTACTGTTGATCATTCTCTCAAGTAGTCGCATCACAGTTGATCGTTCTCTCAACTAGTGACTGGGGTCATAACACTGTTGATCACTCTCTCAACTAGTGTTTTTGCTTATGTCACTGTTGATCATTCTCTCAACTAGTGACTATGGACTTAGTAGTGTCCCGTGACATTACTTTGTCAATTATATTTTCTATGACACAAAACTACTTAGCCCAGAAAATGAAATATATCATTTTCTGTCAAACTAATAGTTATAACTTATCAAATATAATATATTAATTAAATAATTGTAATATTATTATTTAATATATTAACGTGACTAAGACTAAAAATATAATCTTAGTATAGTAGAATATATTATTTTTGACTATTTTATTATGGTATACATTTATGGACTAAACATTATTTTATAATAATGTAAATAGTAATTTAGGTTTATTAAATATATTTTCTTTAATATATATTTTAATAATGATTAATAAAGCTCTATTTTATATACACACTATTTAGATTTATTTCAATCATACATTAAATTTATTAATGATTTAATGTTAAAATAATATTAGTTATAGGCTATGGCTACTGGGGCACAATTCCCCCTGTGATTGTGGTCATGTTACTATTGGCAAACTTTTTAGCCAACTAGTGACGAGGGTCAAGCAATGTATAAAACCTCCCATACCGGCAGTTATTACAGAATATACAAATTTAATCACTGTAAGTATAACTGGTAAACATTTAGGATTTTGGAAAGCATTTTTAAATATAATTGTATCACAAAAATGTGATAAAAAGGAGAATGACTCACTTTGTAACTTTATGGTTCAACTAGAAAGCCTCCTGGTATAATCTTGGGTATAACTCCTGAGCTATTTAATAAATATATATATTTGCACTCGTGTTAAGTATAGTAACCCTAATTCAACCTTATCCCTATGTCACGAGACAGAACCCCAACGAACTTAGTCGGGCAGAGCCTTGACTTGCGTTCTGGGGCTGCAGATCAATCGAAAAGGGTATCTGTGATCGGGAGTTAAAACACTTAAAACATGGCATGGCTTTATTATTATTATTATGAGGTATATATATATATATATATATATATATATATATATATATATATATATATATGTAGAGAGTGAGATCGAGAGGGAAGAGGGAGGCTGAACAATTTAGAAAGGTTGAAGCTATCTTCTATTTATACTAGGGATGAGCATATGCCACCGAATACCGATCCCATACCGATCCCGTACCGATCCAGTACCGATCCCGATCGGTATCCACTTTTAGGCGTTTTCGGTATCGGTACGGTATCGGTATTATACCGATACCGACCCTCAAAATACGGTATAATACCGATACCGTACCGTACCGATACCTAACCGACATGTTTCGGTATCGGTACCTAGTTTGGGTGAAATTCGGGATCGGTATTAGGCGGTATCGGTATCGGTTCGGTATCGGATACCGATATGCTCATCCCTAATTTATACTACATTTTGTGAACTTGAATTTTACGCAAAGTTTGATCTGATCCTACACAATTGAGCCACGTCCCCTTTCATTAACTTCCATCAATTTTTAGGCTTCCACGTATTCATGCATTAATTATCATGCATACTCATGCATGTAGATTTTATTTTCCTATTTTGATTTTGATTTTGATTTTATATTTTAATGTTTAGTTGAATCTTTTTATTTTATTAGTATACGTAAAGAGTAACAATTTTTAAGATATTCTTAGGTTTTTATTTTATTATTATATATTATAATTAATTTAGCTGCTTCATTTATTTGGCGCGTATAACTTCTAAAATATGGCGTTTTATAAAACAGTGAATACGTTATTAGAATGAGAATATTTGTATCTACATTTTGAGCCAAGTTTCATTAAAAACGGAATAAGTTCAAATATAACGTATTTTTATAATTTAATTATTAATCGGTTCCTACGTTTGCCCAAAATACCTCATATTTCCATCGGTCAACTTTACCCATGATGCATCCTTTTAATAACATAAGTTTTTATATATATTTTATATAAATAAAAATTTTGGGAATGTTACAGAAAGCGTGGCGCTGAATTCACTTGGGAGCTCGAGAGTGAAATGAAGGCCAAGTATCCGAAGCTCTTCGAGCAGTCTTCCTCTTAGATTTTGGGGACGAAATCTCCTAAAGGAGGGGAGACTGTAACGCCTGCGTCCTTGAACTTTCAGCTATTGTCAATTTTAGCCCCTATACTATGTGATTCTTTACACTTTTGACGCTTGTGAATCTTTGAGCTATTATACTTGAATTTTATTGATACTTGATACTTAATTCTATGAAGCTAGATTCTTGAAGCTTGATTCTTAATACTAGATTTTTGATGCTTAACTCTAGAAACTTGATTCTTGATACTTAATACTATGATTCTTGATACTTGATTCTTGAGACTTGATTCTTGATACTTAACACTATGAGACTTGATTCTTGATTCTTGATACTTGGAAACTAGATTCTTGATACTTGATACTTGGTGCTTGACTCTTGAGATTCGTGAAACTTGGGGCTTGGTTGAACGAGAGACTGGAGACTTGTCACTAGCGGAAACTTGGAAGCTTGGAAACTTTGTGTTAAATGATATGATCTAGTTATGTGATACTATTACACAATAATACGCACCACTTAATCTAACTCGCAAAACAAACCAAAGACGAGAAAGTGGAAAGGATGGGATTGACTGAATGGCAATCCGATCGGATGACCATCCGATCGGAGGGCCATTCGATCGAACCGCCATCCGATCTGCTACCACACCGCCTTATTCCCCACTCTTGCACTATAAATAGGACCTGTCACATCATTCTTCACTGATGTGACAGCCTCATTCGACCAGACGCATGCTCTCCCACTTTTCTTCCATTTCTTGGCGATTTCGGTATGTTTTACACTTGATTCTTGTACATCTTCGATCTATGTACTATTCTCTACATGATTCCTCTTTGAAATCACACTTTTCACCGTGAAATCTCTAAGATTTGAGCTCTTGAGGATGACGTCATCGCGGCGGTTTGTACAAACAGTTGTGTGATGTCATTCCAGTCAAGATCTAACTCAGATCTAAGGAATTTCATGTGTTTCTACAACGAATCTTTACTAAATCTAGACTTTTTCAGCTAAAACTCATGTTTTCCTTCATCTTTTCTTAAACTTTTACTTAAAGACGGTGGAATCTGGATCCAAACGGGCTGTAGACTTGATGACTAGTCTGGAGTTGGCTTAGAAATGGATTATCGCCGGAGAAGATTACCGGAGTACGGATTCCGACATGAACACCATCAAGAATATACACCTGATCGGATGGGGTGATTCCCATCCGATCAGACAGGCTGCGCCTTGATGTGTTTACCGTTGTCTCGATACGTACCATGCCGTCACCGTTAAACCAGAAACTTAGAAACTTTACAAGGTTGCAAAAGGAACACAGTCATGACAATCAAATGGCAATCCGATCGGACTGCCATCCGATCGGACGGCCATCCGATAGAAGTGACACGTGCCTCACAACCTCTAACACTTAAGTCATTTTTTAATCAGAAACTTTGAACTTTGAAACTTGCAAACGAAGGGTCATTCGATCGAACGGCCATCCGATCGAAAGCCCTGGTTTGAACACTTAATCATTTTGGAAACTCAATCATTGGATCGAATGACCATTCGATCGAATGGCCATCCGATCAAATGGCGATCCATCCCAAATACATATGTCATTCGACCGGATGACCATCCGTTCGGATGGCCATCCGATCAGATGGCTGATCCGACACTTTGCAATTCTCGTTATTCTGTCCGACACTTATCTATTGTACTCTAAATCAGGCTAATTCTAAGAGCTCCCTTTGATCCAATAACAGTGTGACTGTTAAGCAATCACTGTGAGTATACTCGATCCCTTTTCGTTTTAAACTTTTGGGATGCAACATGTATTCTATGAAACTTGAAACTCAATACTTTTGAATCTAAACTCTATCTTATGTGAATGTGAAACTTGATACTTGTGATTCTTGATTCTTTATGCTATGTGAACGTTTAATCCCTGTGTGTAGTTCCGCCTTAACAATAGTAGCGCTATAGGAAGATGCACCTCCCCGTTATTCTTGGGGGTATTGTTAGGAGGATTCTATTTGCTTTCCTTGATTATTGGGAAAGTGGTTAAAGCATCGGGACACTTGGACTATCACTTGGACTGCGAACACTAGCATGGCTGAAACTATTTTTATCATTTACATGATGGATATGAGTCTTTTTAATCTATATGCTATATACTCAAACTTATATACTCGCCAGTACGTTTTTGTACGTAATTTATTTTAATACATGTTGCAAGCTGATAAGATGCTATGATTTCAAGAAACTTGCTAGGATGCTACTTAGAAACACATCATAGCTAAACTAGAAACTTTGAAACAATTTTAATGATTTGTATTTAATATTTGTGTTTGGTTGTGGATGCTATTAGACAATATTTGAAACAATTTAAATTTATATCGAAATATCTAGTGTTATGGAAATCTCATGAGCAATCTGAACGCTTAGTGCTGCACCCCGATGTTTCCGCCATCAGTTGGGGTGTGACACTCAATACTTGAATTATACTTTTTATACCTTTTATATACTCAATTACATAATATATACTCAAGAAATACCAAGAAATATATCAATCATTTTTCCACCTTATCAATCCTCTTTCACCTTTTTTAACCAATCATATTTCACCCCTTTTCACCTTCTTTGCCTATAAATACCAACATTCTTCTACCATTTTCTTCACACCATTCTTCTCTCCATCTCTCTAATTCTCTCAATCTCTCTAAATTAAGAATTATAAGAACTCAAAAAAGACAGTAAGTGTTCCAACCATTGTTCTCTCAACCTCTCTACTTCTCTCAAATATTCCAAGCAAGGAAGATAACTCTAAGAGTTCTAAAAGAAAACACTAAGTGTTTTAAAGGAAGCTTTGAAGCTCCAACCTCCAACTTTTCACGGAATCACCAAAGGAAACTTTGCAAAACTGTGAGTACACTTGACCCATTTTGCTTTAAACACACTTTGGGTGCAACATGTTTTACTTGTTAAAATGCACAATTCACACAAATATGCTCTATTCATTTAATCCGTTATACATGTTTTGTTATGCTTAGGTTCATGCTAGAATTTATACTACTTGTTAACCCGCCTTAACAATTATAGCGCTATAGGAGTAGCACACCACCCGACGGGGTTTTTGTTAAGTTATATTCATTACGGTCTCGATATTGCTATATCGAGGGATGCTATTATTTATTCTTTACGATCTCGATATTGCTATATCGAGGGATGCTAAATTCTTGTGGACACTTGGGTTTGACTTTTAGTTATGCGTGATAGTTTGACCTCATATACCAAATTGCTATGTTGGAATGAAAATACTTTTTATACATATGTCACGAGTCTAAAACTAGTGTACTCACCAATACGTTGTATTGAACTATGCTTTTTAAAAACATGTTGCAGGTTTTGAGATGATGTTGATGATGCATGGAACATAGTAGGATGCCTAGATACACATTTAAAATTTTGTATTCTTATTGTATTGTAATTCTTTTATTTCAAGTTGTTGTATTTGATTTCAATCTTTGTAATTGACTCTTTAGTAATGAAATAAATCCATTATTTAAATACTTGTCGCATATATTAGTGTTATGATGTCTTGAGCAATCTATTTCGTCTCACTCCAATGTTTCCGTCATCGGTTGGGGTGTGACATCCCTAGCCTAGAGCTAGTAGTAAGCTTCTTTTACTTGTTTTTAAGCTTCTTGTTATATGTTAAATATGGAAGTACAAGTAAATCATCTTGAAGCATACTTAAAAATACATGGAAAACCCTAACTAAAACAAGATAATCTAACTTAAATATGTAATTATGAGTTGTCCTTGTTGTTTATATAATTGTAGATGTTGTAGTAAACAAAAGATCTTGCAAGTTTATGGTTAAAAATAAGATCTAAACAAGTATAAGTTTAGATCTAGTAAGATCCATCAACAAGAAGTGTTATGAACTTGAAAATACTTTTGAAAATGGTTTATGAAAGATATAAAGTCTAGATTTCTTTTAAAACTCATGTTCTAAGTTTTAATCTTGAAAAAAGTATGCATCTTAAATTACAGATTTTTTTATTAAACCAATGAACACCACTTCTGCTCCGTTGTAACACCAATACGATCCCTTATCTCCGTCGCTTGTTGGGAGGTAGGCATCTTAAATTACTGATTTTTGCAGGTGTGAATTTGACTATATAATTAGGGTTTTTTTATGTTTCTAATACTCTCTAAGATCCGAATGCATCTTTTGAGTTTTTGTTTTGTTTAATTGGTGATGCACTGATATTGTTGCCTCTGTGTGTGTTCATGTGAATGCATTTTTTTTTCGGCATGTACTGATAATACCTATCCTAACCCATTACCCAAATCAGGGGTGGACTTATTAACAAAGATCGGGTTCCCAGGAACCCATTCAGTTTTTAATTTTTAGTGCAAATATATATATATATATATAGGGAGAAGATCATGCGAGAACCACCTCTTATTGCGAGAACCAATGTGAACACACCAAAAATGCCTAAAAATAGCTAAAAATCACATAAAATTTTTTTTTTGATTTTTTTAATATTTTTTAGGTTAAAATCGCTACTTTTCGCACAAAAAAAAAAAATTTTTTTTTTGGCTTCTAAAAGTAGCGATTTTAACCTAAAAAATATTAAAAAAATCAAAAAAAAAATTTTGGATTCTTTTTTGATTTTTTTAGATTTTTTTTAGATTTTTTTAGGTTTTTGGGGGGTTTAGTTTTTAGCATTTTAGCTTGGGGGGGGGGGGGGGTGGGGGGTTTAGGTTTTTTTTTGGGGGGGGGGTGGGGTTAGGTTTTTTTAGGTTTTTTTTAGCTTGGGGGGGGGGGGGGTTAGGTTTTTTTTTTTGGGGGGGGGGGGGTGGGGGTTAGGTTTTTTTAGGGTTTTTTTAGGTTTTTTTTAGCTATTTTAGGTTGTGTTCACATTGGTTCTCAAGGTTCTCACAATAAGGGTGGTTCTCGCATGAGCCCCTCCCTACCTATATATATATATATATATATATATATATATATATATATATAGGTAAAGAGTACTGTACAAATGCCCTTATCGTACATTACGTACGCGCAAATCTCAGCCGTCAGATCATCTTCCCGCAATGAAAATCGCATGTTTTTTTTTTTGTAATAATTTCGCATGTGATAATTTTGATGAAATAGCAGGTGTTTTTTTGTAACAATTTCGCATGTGGTAATTCAATTTCGCATGTGATAATTTTGATGAAATAGAAGGTTGTTTTTTTTGTAACAATTTCGCATGTGGTAATTTAATTTCGCATGTGATAATTTTGATGAAATAGAAGGTTGTTTTTTTGTAACAATTTCGCATGTGGTAAATCAATTTCGCATGTGATAATTTTGATGAAATAGAAGGTTGTTTTTTTTTGTAACAATTTCGCATGTGGTAATTCAATTTCGCATGTGATAATGTTGGTAACAATTTCGCATGTGGTAATTCAATTTCACATGCGATTTTCAACGCGAGAAGATGATCTGACGGCTGAGATTGTAGCGTACGTAATGTACGATAAGCGCATTTGTACGTTAACCGGCCTCTATATATATATATATATATAGGGGAATGTTCATTGGAGAACACTAAAAAAGTGGGGAACAACGGGGAACCGACTCAAACGAACTCTGATTGGACTCGTTCCAGCGGCGTTGGAACCGGCTCGTCAAACCCTAACTAAGATCTCTTAACCCTAAACCCTAAATCCTAACTCCTAAACTCTAAACCATAAAGCTAAAAAATAAGGCTAAAACCTAAGCTAAACCGTAAAATCCAAAATATAAACCCTAAAAGCTAAACCCTAAAGGCTAAACCTAAAGCTAAATCCTAAAGCTAAACCCTAAACCCTAAAGCTAAACCCTAAACCCTAAAACCAAACCCTAATGCTAAACCCTAAAGCTAAACCATAAAGCTAAACCCTAAAAGCCAAACCCTAATATATTTAGGGTTTACGGGTTATGATTTAGGGTTTAGGGTTAAAAGATCATAGTTAGGGTTCGACGAGCCGGTTCCAACGCCGCTGGAATGAGTCCAATCGGAGTTCGTTTGAGTCGGTTCCCCGTTGTTCCCTACTTTTTTAGTGTTCCCCAATGAACCTCACACTATATATATATATATATATATATAACAATCTGAAAAGAAACCTATAAGTAAAATATATAGGGAAACCATAAACAAAAAAGCTTTGATAGTCCACTGGTACCCGGGTTCGAATCCTGTATAAGGCAATTATTAACACTATGTTCCCGAGTCTCATTTAACGAGGGAAGGAAAATTTTCTCTTCTAATCTCTTCAATTTGGGAGGATGAATATATGGTCATATTTGGTCATATTTTCTTTCCTTTTCCCTTCTTTTCCCTCCCCTCCCCCTGTTAAATGAAACTCAGGAACATGGTTTTTCATATTTTCATCTCTTTTCCCTCCCCTCCTCTGTTAAATGAGACTCGGGAACATAATGTAAAGATTTGTTCCCTTTTTTTAATTTTTAATTTAATTTCTATTTTTATTTTCTATTTTTAGGGTTACGGCCATAACATAAAAACAACAGCATACTCCTCTACGAACCGGCGCCTCCATCCTCACCCTGCCTCCTCCTCCCTCAGCGACCACCTCCGCTCCGGCCGTCCTCCTCCAGCCGACAACCGTCCTCCGCCGGCCGTTATTCACAGGTGTTGCTCTTCTTTCATTCAGTTCGTTTTCGTCAGTCCATTTGAAGTTAACAGGAAACAGTTGTTGTTGTTGTTTAAGGGTTAGGGATGTATTTGCGTTTGTTTGATTTATCTGTTATGTTAAAATTAGGGTTTGTTTAGTTACGTGGAGTAACCTGATATAGGGTTTATACACGAGCTCGTTAGCTTTGTGTTAATTATATCCATTCGTGATTGATAATGCAAAAGTTATATTGGAATGGATTTGAGTTGAAATTCATTTTTAGTAGAATTGTTAATTTTATGTACATTATTATAACATACAGGGCCGGCCCTGAGAATTCATGTACCCTGTTCAAAAGCTCGAAAAAACGTGCCCTTAGGCCTTAACGAATTTGGGTATTAGGCTCATTAAAGATTTAAATCTAATGGCAATGGGCTAATAACTACTAAACCATAAAAATAGTTTTGTAAGTGTGCCAATGTTGGTGTTTGTACGAGAATACCTTATTAATTTATTTATTTTTACATTTACACATCAGATTTTTTTTTAAAATAACGTGCCCTTCGAAGGATCGGGCCCTGGCCGGTGGTCCTCCCCGCACACCCTAAGGGCCGGCCATGATAACATACTAATAGTTTGATAGGTCTTAAGTTATTTTGTTATCTCCTTGTTGTTTTTACGGATTGTTTTACTAGCTAATTGTGTTCTGTTGTTAACGCTTTAAAAGTTATATATATTTTTTTTCATTTTATTAGAAAGCAAGAAAGACAGAGGAAGCATGTTGGACATTAATCTATTTCGGGAGGAAAAGGGGGGAAATCCGGAAATTGTACGCGAATCTCAGCGTCGTCGTGGTGCAAGTGTAGAAATTGTCGATGAAATTATTAAACTTGACAAAGAGTGGCGAGAACGTGAGTTTTTTTTTTTACTTTTATCTTGTTGATTGTTTTTTTGGTTATATGTGAATCTGGAATAAGATTGACAATTATTTGATTCTTTTTTATGTTTTGATTTATAGGTCAATTCGAGCTGGAGCAGTTGCGAAAAGACTTTAACAGGATTAACAAAGAAGTGGCTAAACTTAGAATTGTAAGTTTTATTGATCTTTTCAAATGTTAATATGATCATAAATATATAATTTCTAGTTGCCAAAAACAAATTCTAAATTGCAAAATGTATTCTTTTGAAGTCTGGCGGAGACGCGAGTTCGCTAATAAAAAACACAGAGGAAAACAAGGATTCAACCGCAAAGAAGCAAGCGGAGGTTCAGGAGGCCCGTACAGCATTATATTCAAAGCTAGAGACAGTTGGAAATCTTGTGCATGATTCGGTTCCCGTTAGCAATGATGAGGTTGACATTATTTTTAATAATTTCTTTATATCATTATCTGTTCATACCAATCGTTATATCCTATCCCTTATGCGTTTTGTACATGGTGGTTGTATTACAAATTACAATATTACCCTTTATTACCGATGACAAATCTAGGCGGACAATGCTGTTGTCCGGACCTGGGGAGAGAGAAGAGAAGAGACAAATCTGAAAAATCACGTTGAGCTTGTGGAACTTCTCGGTATCGCGGATCTGAAAAAAGGTACTACGATGATTTTGACTCGATAAAGTCGGTTGGTTGTTTTGGAGCCGGGGGTCTCTCAGGAAGCAGCCTCTCTATTCTTGAATAGAGGAAAGGTTTGCCTACATCCCACCTCCCCCAGACCCTACCAATAGTCTGCTATTTGTGGGATATACTGGGTATGGTTGTTGTTGTTGTTGTAAAGTCTTTTTGTGGTTTATTATTTATATTTTAATGTTTTTAATTATGAATCATAAGTTGGGCTGCAAACCAACCAAACGAACACGAACAAGGCCGTGTTTGTTCGTTAAGGAAATAATGTGTTCATGAACACGCACCGATTTGATGTCCATGTTCATTTATTAAGGAAATGAACTTGTTCGTGTTCGTTCGTT
This sequence comes from Helianthus tuberosus, assembly GCA_030545235.1. Classification (NCBI taxonomy): domain Eukaryota; kingdom Viridiplantae; phylum Streptophyta; class Magnoliopsida; order Asterales; family Asteraceae; genus Helianthus; species Helianthus tuberosus. Next base: position 193,490,223 of record CM060370.1, on the reverse strand, counting down.
AATTTTAGGTAACGAACACAAAGGAATGTTCATGAACACAATTGAACATAAAGAAACACCAACATGCGACAGAGACGAACACAAACGAACATATGTTAAAAGGTATGTTATATACAATACACTAATATTTATTAAATATTGTATTAGTGGGAATTTTTAAGTATATAAATAAGAAATAGAAATTAAAAAACCCTAATGAACTATCAAACTCAACCGAACATAAACGAACATGTTACCGAACGTTCACGAACATAAATGTGCGAACGCGGTCTCTGTTCATGTTCGTTCATTTATTAAACGAACACAAACAAACTTCCCGTTTTTGGTTCATTTGCAGCCCTACCATAAGTATGTGCTATTTTTTATCCTCACTTGGCCATTTGTTTTACCTGTTCATAGTAGAGGTCGCAAAATTGGCGGGTCAGTTGTTGGGTAATGGGTCAAAGAGGTTTTGGGTCAAATGGAGTAACTTTTTAATTGAAGTCAAAATGGTTTAGGTTGGATTGACCAGTTAACTTTCTTTTTTTTTTCTTTGAATTTTTTAAATAGTTCATTTATCAGATGGGATTAAAAACTATAACATAGTAAACTTATGAAATATGAATAAGAAATTTAAGAGGTTTCAAGTATTCAAATACACTTTAGGGTATTTTTTGACGATTTATAAAGTTTTAACCCACATGGGCCAAAATTGCAACCCCCACTTTATAGCGTCACCATAGTTATTAAAGGCGCGGGGCGCATTCAAGGCGATTTGTTGGGCCCGGGGCCTAGGCGAGAAGCGCAAAAAAGCGCGGGCCCGAAAAAATGTGCAAGTAACATAATTATATAAAAATATATCTTAAACGAACCTGAAGGTTATTAGAAGATGTTTTCCAGTGATTGACAGAAGATTATTTGCATACATGAACGAACTTGAAGATTATTGGCAGTTTTTGTTTGAGAATCGATGTTGAGAATCCAGTGAATGCTTTTGTTTGTTGAGAATCCAGTAAATTCGGATGTTTGTTGGGAGTTTGAAAGGTCTCTTATAGATAGAGGCTGAATCTTAAAAAAAAGTAATAAAAAAAGAATAATAATTACCTATACCCACGCTCGTTAAATGTCTCGGAACTCTAAGCGAAGTTTTCCTGCCCAGCGCCTTAATTGCGCCTAGGCGACCGCATTAACAACTATGAGCGTCACAGATATAAATTTTGTTATTTTGCTGATATTGTTAACTTTATAATTTTCTTCACTGAGTTTGCTGTATTCCAGCAACTTGTAAAACGATGGTGTAGCTAATGCTTCTTGATTTTTGAAATCCAGGTGCTAATGTTGCTGGTGGCAGAGGGTATTATTTGAAAGGAGACGGTGTGCGTTTAAATCAAGCTCTTATAAATTTTGGTCTTGACTTTTTGGAGAAAAGGAAATACACAGCACTGCAGACACCATTCTTTATGAGGAAAGATATAATGGGAAAATGTGCTCAGTTAGCACAATTTGATGAAGAACTTTACAAGGTAGCTAACTTGCTTGTCGATTTTGTGAAAAATATTTAAGTTATACAAACTCGTTACAGTTAGGGGTGTTAATCGTGTCGGGTTGACGGTTGGCGGGTTGAAATGTTCAACCCGAACCCGACCAATATTATTATTTGGGTCAAATATTTCAACTCTAAGTCGCACACATATAAATGCAGGTCAATCCGAACCCGACCCGTTTAACCCGTATTTTTAAACGAGTCATACAAGTTGAAGATTTATAAGCAAATTGTTGGGTTTTAACTGGGTTATCCATAGCATGTTTAATGCTGAGTATTAGTGTGACAAGTAAATAATATCATGTGTCAAAACTAACGTTATTATGATTAACCATGTAAAAATGAAACGGAAATAACAAAAATATATATTTTTTTTTCTAGATAGTTAAACAGGTTAACGGGGCAATCCAAACCTGACCTGTTTTTAATACGGGTCAACCTGAACCTAACCCCTTTTTTAAACTTCTAAATAGTTATACAGGTTAACGGGTCAATCCAAACCTGGCCTGTTTTTAATACGGGTCAATCCAAACCTGACCCTTTTTTTAAACTTCTAAATAGTTAAACAGGTTAACGGGTCAATCCGATCCCGACCTGTTTTTAATATGGTCAACCCGACCTGTTTTTTTAAACGGGCCGTGCTAGTCGACCCAAACCTGTTTTTTCGTGTCGGGGTGGGGGGGGGGGGGGGTAGTGTCAAGAATTGCCGCTCCTAGTTACAATTTACAATAGATGTATAAACAACAACCATACCCAGTAAATCCCACAAATAGCAACGCTACTTATAGGGTCTGGGGAGGGTGTGATGTAGACATACCTTGCCTCTATCCCTAGGGATAGAGAGGCTGCTTCCAGAGAGACCCTTGGCTCCAAAACGAACAACATACCAACACACCAATTCAAAGAATATAGAAAAAAGAGAAAAAAGAAGTCACCAATACCAACAAAGTGATCAGAGTGACACAGTATAATGTAAGTCATGTATAATAGCATACAACATCATTTGGGCATAAACACAAGAAGGCAATCACCGGTAAAGTCACTTAAAGAATAAGAAAAACCTACGTCCTTAAAATACCCCTATGGCCTTACTGGAGTATCCTCTAGAAGTCCTTAACCCTAATCCTACGCCTCCCCGAAGTCCTATCTTGGACCATGTCCTCAGAAAGATGCAACTCTAGTAAATCATGCCTACTCTCCTCCCCTCCACAGTAAGAGTTTCCACTACTCTAACTGGTGCCGTCATTTGCCTCCGCTTCACATGCCCAAACCATCTCAAACTCCCCTCAATCTTATCCGATATACTAGCCACTCCTAATCTTTCCCTAAAAACCTCAATTCTTATCCGATCTAACCTCGTGTGTCCACACATCCACCTCAGCATCCTCATCTCTGCTACCTCCATCTTGCACGCTTGTGTCTTCTTGATAGCCCAATAGTCTGTTCCATATAGTTACAATAGATGTATACTTTATATAAATCAAGATGAAGTTTGCAGTCATTGTTCTTGATACAATCATCATAAAGCAAGTTTATTTTTATTATTTGTGTTAATCGTAGGATTTTAAATGGTTTGTGAGAGATGCATAATCACTTAATTCTGCAGCAGACTTAAGTAATTAATATTGTTTTTTTTTTAATTATAGGTAACAGGTGAGGGAGATGACAAGTATCTGATTGCAACTGCTGAACAACCGCTATGTGCTTACCATATAGATGATTGGATTCATCCAAATGAGCTACCATTAAGGTTTAGTTGATACATTTAATAGAAAAAATAACCGGTTTAATCATAAGACCATTTTCATTGTCTGCATCAAAACATCAGAAGGTGTAAAAATTTGGTACTACGCTATTCATCACACCATTTACACCAAGTTCCGTGTCAAAATATTATATATCACACCATGTTTTCATAATTTACTTATTAAACGTCCAACATAAAAAGCAAAGGTTAATTTTTTATGATATATATATGATTAAACAATTTCATAAAGATCTCTAAAATGAGTACCATATTGGATATTAACTTTAAGTTATATTACTACTTATCAATTGTTATTAGTTAGTTAATTAATTATCTTTTACTCAAATAATCAAGTATAGACTTCAAATCTTTTTGACATTTTTATATAAAATTTCTAAATGAAATAAATCAGTTTATAAAACATATCGGCAAACAAAAACTATGTAATTTTGAATTAACGGGTGCAGAAAAATTGATAACTTTTTGGTGCATTCATTGGAGTTGTATGATTTGATGTAAACATTTTCCAAGAATACTAAACTCTTCTTACACAGTTCACATAGGTGCGGCGTGTGCACACACATACATAGTTACATACATACGTACATATAAATTTCACATGTATTCTCTTTTCGGTTGTGTAATGTTGGAAAATTTCTCAGATATGCTGGATATTCGTCGTGCTTTCGTAAGGAAGCTGGCTCACACGGGAGAGACACTCTCGGCATTTTCCGTGTTCATCAGTTTGAGAAGGTTGAACAGTTTTGCTTGACCAAACCAAGTGGCAATGATTCTTGGGAAATGCATGAAGAGATGATTAAAAACTCAGAGGAGTTTTATCAGATGGTAATTGTTTGCTAAATACATTATATGCTATTTTATATGAATTATATGTTTCAATCGTGGTGTCACTGCTTCTAGCTTACGGGTTGTGTTCGCGGGTCGACGGGTTCAACCCGACCTGAATCTGAAAATTTTAGACGAACCCGAGCACGACCCAGACCTGAAAATCCGGCCATACATATGAACCCGAACACGACTCGAATATTCACGGGTTGACCCGAGCACGTCCCGTTCAGGCCAAATTTTTTACTTTTGTTTCGCAAATTCATATATTAAAATTTAGAAAAAACACATGTATACAATACAATTACATTTAAATTGTAAAATCTTATGTCAATTTATGTTTTTAAGTTATAATTATGGCATAAAATACACACCCAGTTTAATTTATGACATAAAACATAATGTAAAAAATATAATATAAATGGGTTAAACGGGTCAACCCGCCAACCTGTTTAATTAAACGGGTTTGTGGGTTCAACCTGAAACTAACTCGAACCCGTTTAGAATAAACCTAAACCCGCGAATCTCGTGTTAGGTTCGTGTCGTGTCAGAACTTTACATCTTTAACACCAGTGCTGTATTTATTATATTACAATGCATGCACCTATAGATAACAGCTAAACACTTACTTTTATGCGTATACGAGGAGTCGAGGACATGCTTTACTATTTAAAACTGATGCATGTCAACCAAAGGGCAATCATTTGTATGATAATTTATGCTTTTTTAAATTGGTCTTGACTAATGAATTTTTATATTTGACAGTTGAAATTGCCGTATCAAGTAGTGTCTATAGTTTCTGGTGCGCTAAACGATGCTGCAGCAAAGAAGTATGACTTGGAAGCATGGTTTCCTGCATCCAAAACTTACAGAGAACTTGTTTCATGTTCTAATTGCACAGACTATCAGTCTAGAAAATTGGAAATCAGATGTGGACAAAAGAAGGTTTGTTTTTTCAATATTATCTTATATATGCTTGATTATAACTAGACTAGCTTTAAGTCAGCCTAAAACCTCTAGAAATGATGTTTATGCTGTGTGTCTTGCTTTTTGACTACTATGGTCAACTCATCACTCAGCCTGCCCATTTTGGTAGCTATAGTTTTGACCATATTTTAGGTAGAGTCTTGGTTTTAAAATGTGCGCATCGTGCGTGATGCGCTCGATGCATTGATGATGCGTGCAACATTGTTTGTTATATTCTTTTTCCAGATTTTATGAAATGGGTTGGGGTTTTTCAATAATTAATATCTTAGTATGCTTGATTTGAAGCAAAAAAGCAGAACTCTTATCTTAACGTGCGAAGTGTACGCGAGTAACGCGACCACAAAATAACATGCGTGATTATGTGATGTTTTGTACATGTGTGATCAGGGTATGCCGTATGTGTGATTATGTGATGTTTGTTCATGCATGATTAGGGTTTGAGTTTTACAACATGCGTAATTTACTCGGTACACTTCACACGTTAAGGGTCTCTTGTACGTTAACCAACCTCTATAATTTTTTTAGTATCTTTTTATAAAGAGCGCACCGCATACATGATGCGCTCGCATCGTGCATCAGATTTTTGGACTTAAAACCAAGGGTAGCGTTTGGTATACATGAATAGAAGGTTGAATAAAACGTTTGTTTGCTTTGTTTTGAGCAGTATGAGTATAATTTTTTTTTTGTTTGATGGTCTATATATGTAAATACGCTAGTTATTCTTTTTATTAGATTGTGCAGTAACTAGAAGTAAAATTGTAAATCTTATTCAGTATTTATACTGGAACGACGTTTCTATTCATGTATGTCAACCAAACACGATAAGTATTATTGTTATTATTATATATTTTTATTTCATATACAGGGCAATGAACAGGCGAAGCAATACTGCCATCTATTAAACTCTACGCTGACAGCAACAGAGAGGACTCTTTGCTGCATTCTCGAAAACTACCAAACGGAAAAAGGTGTTGCGATACCAGAAGTTTTGCAGCCATTTATGGGTGGCAAGACTTTCTTGGATTTCCTAAAGAAAATCAAGAAATGAAAATGAAATGCCTAGTCTCTTTTCATTATAAAAAATGCTCGATTCTAACGGGTTTCTTGATTTTACAAGGTGGTTTATCTGTTGGTTATTTTGTTGAAACTGTTTGTTTAAAATTATTATTGCTACTTGTTTTGAACATATTCTGATGACCCAGAATGATACATTATTCTCCGAAAGTTTTTTGATCATTTTTCCTTTTTCCTCTTAGTGCTTTGGTTGTGTGGAGATGTAGTTAAATGCTCGTTTCTGATCCAGGGTCTGACTCTGCATCTTGTGTCTTGTACGCGTTTTCATCTATATAACACATTTTATTCTAATGAATGGTGACAAAATGAGCAGCTTTTGTAACTAGTCAAGTTCATTACTAATGTAGGACGTTTATCAGATTTTGGTCGCAGACTTTTTCTTGTTTCCGAAAATTATACGTCCTGATTTGTGACATATTTATTATACATAAATTTGTTATCAAGCTGACCCCCTTTCTAGCCCATTTGGGCATACAGCATTAGAAAATAGACTATCACCAAAAAAGAAAATGGCATCCGGCATGCCCATATGGTACGCCGACCCCTTTCTATCCCGTTAGGCATACGATTTTTTCAGTCAGTGTACGGTATACTGCGATCTACACAAAACTTTGTAACCCCTTTGATCATTCTTTCAAAACCAAAATCTTGTTTGAAGAAATGTACATCTTTTGTGTAACCCTTTATCCATCACTATCATGTATAATCACGAAACAACCTAATGTCACACTTTGTCTCGTAAAATATAGTTAAGTGAGTCTTTCCCTCGAGGTTCAGTAATCCCGTATTATCCTTTTTGTGTTTTTTGATGTTCGTGACATAAAATTGGCATCTATTATAAAGAAGAAAGCGAGCAGATGTGAGGGAGGTATTTACGGCGACGATGGTGGAGGCGGTGGTGGTCAACACATGAGATGGAGAATGTGTGGTTAGGGTCTGAGGAAAGAGATGGAGAAAGGCGTAACAAATATATGCATTTTGGTTTTTATATTAAACTATAAATATAAATATACGTATTAGAAATATATAAAAAGGGTGAGAGATGAGTATAACATAGATTTGAACCGTAGAGGTGGTGATGTGACGTTGAGATGACAGTAAAAGATTAGAGTTGCATACGACAAAGGCTAATATGATGTACTATTTCTCTGAGACTCATAGTCTCATTATCTATCTAGTGTTCTTAACTTCTTAAAGGTTCAAGAATTCAATTGAACTTAAATCTCCATTCCATATAACATGTCTATTAGTAAATTCAATTCCACATTTGCACACATTATATATTATATATAAGACAAAAAAATATACATGTATACTTTCAGAATCGATACAACATGATCATCAGAATTAATGCTTCAGTGGATAATGAGAATAACTGTAAATCCTAAATTACAGATTACAATGGAAGAACAAATAAATTCCAAATCTAAACTCAAGCTATAAACAATCTAAGGCGATTTGCTCACAAATTATATACATTAGTAACACGTTGAGTTATCATTTGACACATCACATCTTCTTCAGCAGTAGTTTGGTGCATCAGCACCTTTCGTCTATATCAGTTTTAACTCTCAATCAACTCATTCTTCATCATCAGTTGTCATCTATAGCAATTACTTTGGTTTTTTAATCAGGTTCTAAAGGTTATACAACTAACGCAACATATCCAACAATGCCATATTTCATGGGTGGCCAGTGGCCACCTCACGTCGCGCACCCTATCGTACTCTTTTTATCATGTGAGCTACATTGGAAAAACAAAACGTTACCAAGCAAACACCCTGTAAAACAATGCGACGACGTCAAAAATCACGAATACAAGTGTGTTTGGATGCGTGCGTATTTTGAGAGTGAACATCAGAATCCGATAATCAGATGCTTTAAGTGTTTTGATGGGCTAATAATAAGATGTTAAGTGGTTCGCGAATTCTAAATAATTTAAGACTAATATATAAATTTACAAAAAAAAAAAGAACTTTTAGTGAAAAAAAATTAGGGAAAAAACCTCTAAAACGGTACACAACCCGAACATTTAAAACTGATTATTGTAACTCAATGTCGAATCAGAACACGTATAATGTATATATGTGTAGTCGCTTACCAATCAATTGACCAGGGCGGAAAAGGGTTGCACCGACCCCGGCTCCAATGGATGCAAAAACACCTAACCGTAGCACCACACACCTTTTTGCCAAGAACTTTGACTCGTTCGGACTGATGAACAAAGAAAAACTAAAAATTGAAGCTAGTACCGTTTGGAAACTACATAAAGTTTTTAACTACAAAGTACTAATGAGGTTTGTCTAGTTTTGAGACTTTTGTCCAAAGGTTTGTTTTTCTGCATCTGGATCCAAAAGGTTTGTAATCTTGCCATTTTCATTTGGCTCGTTAACTAAAAACATTTTTCTCCGTTAAGTCAAAGGGTATTTTTGTCTTAACATGGAAGAATAATTCAAGGCGTTGTTGGTAATGGTGAATCCATACGTTTTTGGTGGTCCCCCAATGGAAGTATGGTGAATTATGTGTGGAACCGGAGTAGACAGTTGCTATTTTCAACTGAGTGGGATGAATTTAATAGATGTATGACCATGCTCAACGTTGTTTCTTTAAGTGACTCGAATGACTCTTGGAAGTGGTCTCTTAATGCGGAGGACGGATTCTCGGTTAAATATCTGAGGGGTCTTATGCAAAACCGGCTTCAAATAAAGACGGATGCAATACTGGATGGTGTTCATGGCTGCCAAAAAAAGTAAACATCTTTTGCTGGCGTTTGGCTCTGGATAGGCTTCCAACTCGTATGGGTATGGCTCTGGCATGACGGGGCATTAACATCGGTTCATCTTCTTGTCCCTTATGCAGCGAGGCAGAGGAGTCTTCGGACCATTTATTTTCTAATTGTATGGTGGCGACAATAATTTGGCTTAAAATTTCGGTAAGGTGTAATTTACCTCCTTCGTTTCTCTTCTCGACTGCGGATATTTGGAATATGCATAAGGTAATATTTGATAATCAGGTTAAAAGCAAACTGGTCCAACATATCATTAAAATCGGGTGTTGGCTAGTATGGAAACACAAGAAACTGGTCCAACGTATCATTAAAATCGGGTGTTGGCTAGTATGGAAACACAAGAATGAAGTGGTATTTAAATCGAGCAGAATAGATATTGGAAGCACCTTAAATGAGCTACGTACCATGGGTTTCTTATGGATAAAAAATCTAAAACCCTTAAATTACTTTAAAATTAATCACATACTCGGTGTTGTACCCGAATACTTGTCTCATTACTTTAAAATTAATCACATACTCGGTTTTGAATTCAAACGTTATGGTTTAAACACGGTACAGTAATTCCAAAGACGTTGTTAGTCCAGTTCACACTTAAATAATTTTCTTAATCATTAAAAAGTGTCATGCTGACTTAAGAACAAAACCAGTCAAAGGATGGTGGTAGTTGTGAACTATTTGTCCTTTTAGAATTTAGTTGACTGTTTAAAAGGCTTGAAACATGATTTTTTTTATAAGATAAAATACATACATGTCTTAAAATAAAACTTAAATTCTTGATACAAAACCTTTTTGCTTTTGCAAAAATGCAATGGTTATTTCTATACCATTTTGGTGATTTGATGAAACACTGGTTAAAACTAGGTTATCCCAGCTGGTCGTCTCGTGAAGTAAGGTTCAATCTCTTCCTTCACTCGCTGTTAAACTGAATCTCCTGCAAAACAAAACACCGGTGACCCGCCACAAGGAGGGGAATAGGAAGGTTCTCCTTGTGACCACCATCTGACGTGAAAATAAGTACTGTTCTGGGGAATAAGTGTGTGTTAAGAGTAAAGAGTGAGAGAATGGATCCTTAAACCTGGAAGTGGAGTCCTCTATTTATAGCCGGAGAATGAAGGAGGAGGAGGAGGCCTGCAGCTAGCCAGTGCCCGCCAGTTGTCCGACCAAGGAGAATATCCTTTTCTGTCTCCGCTGCCATCGTCAGTCCTGTGGGTGACGTGGCGCGTGATTATTCGCTCCAGCTGAGCGCTTGCTGGTACTAGCTGTCGGCCTGTCCTCTAGAAATCTTGCAGTCGTGGTTGGCGTCCACCCATTGGTGCCACGTGTCGTCCTTTTTGTCTGCAGGAGCATCTTCCTTGTCACTGGCGGTTTCTTCCAGAAGATTCTAGAACCTTCTGGAGGCACTCGGGTGATGTGGACGCCATGCTGGAAAAGTGGTGTGGCCCCGGTGACATGTGTGCACTGATTTAAGACTATACCTCTTCATGATTAAGGGCATGTTTGGGTAAGCTTTTTGAAACAACTTATTGGCTTACTGGTTTTTTGAAAAGTCATGAGCTCCAAAATAATGTTTGACAATGAGGGTGTATTTGAGGGGAAAAAGTCAATAACTCACTTCATACTGATTTTTTCAAAAAGCAATAAGTTAATAAATTGTTTCAAAAAGTTTAGCCAAATATGTCCTAAAGTATACTATGAATGTTGTGAAAGCTTCGACACCCACTATATGAAATGATAAAAAAAAATTAGGATTTAATACATTAAGTTTGTTCGTATTCACCACAGAAGCACCGTTGACTGCATATGGTCAAACGCGTGGTTAGTAGTGGTTATTGATTTAGTCACATATATTTTAAAATCTTGACTTTATTCTTAATGGATGATTTTACATATAAATAGCTAAAGACACACTCTTCAGCATTCATTCATTAACAACAATGGTGACCATGAAGTTTGCTTTGGTCTTCTTATATCTTTTTGTTCTTTTTCAAGCTTATACTGCTAGACAGTTACATGGTATAACAAAATAAACATCTTTTTTTTCTTCATTATTTCCATAACTTAAATTCTCTTCATTTTTTTAACTAATAACTAGTTTTGATTGTAGATGGATCCATAAAAGAAAGTTTTCATGTACGGCCACTGGCCGTAATTCAAATGGTAACTAGATTAAAAGAACTTTGGTTACCACAATCTCCTTCATTGTCATCGTCATATGACCAGACTACTTATGGTCGAGTTACCCTACCACCACCTCCACCAAGAACGGCACCGACAAAGAACCAAGAAACTTACGGTCGAGTTAACCCATCATCACCACCACCGCCAAATGCAGCACCGTCAAAGGGCCAAGAAACTTACGGCCGAGTTAACCCATCACCTCCACCACCGCCAAATGCGGCCCCGTCAAAGGGCCAAGAAAGTTACGGTCGAGTTAAACCATCATCTCCACCACCGCCAAATGCAGCACCATCAAAGGGCCAAGAAACTTACACCCGAGTTAACCCATCACCACCACCACCATCGAAGGGCCAAGAAACTAATGGCCGAGTTAACCCATCATCTCCATCACCATCACCAGATGGAGCACTGTCAGAGGGCCAAGAAACTTATGATCGAGTTAAGTTATCATCATCACCACCATTACCAAATGGAGCACCTTCAAAGGGCCAAGAAACTAACCTCCGAGTTGTATCACCACCACCAGAAGGTGAACTCCCCAAGGGCCAAGAAACTTACGGCCGAGTTAAACCATCATATCCACCACCGCCAAATGCAGCACCATCAAAGGGCCAAGAAACTTACACACGTGTTAACCCGTCACCACCACCACCAAATCTAGCACCGTCGAAGGGGCAAGAAACTTACGGCCGAGTTAACTCACCACCGCCACCGCCCGATGGAACACCGTCAAAGATCCAAATGTTTTACCGTGGAGATAAAATGAACTCAAACAATGAAGGAAATGGCGCAGCCATAAAAGAACTAGAAGGTACACTTGCCAACTAACTTTTTATTAGAAAAATTACTTGCTTGTAGTGTATATTTATGATAAAGAAGGTACACTTGCCAACTAACTTTGTATTAGAAAAATTACTTGCTTTTAGTATATACTAGAATTTTGACCCGTGTCGCACGTTGTGGCGGCAACGTCACATTTGTAACTTCATTACACGTGTAACTATGATGGCAATAACATATGCGGCGCGCACGTGACATTACGTATGTCGCAGGTTTTTTACCTTCTTCCACACGTTACTTTCGTCATTAGTCTCTTTGTTATGTCTGCTTTCGTCACGACAAAAAAAATTGGAAGCTAAATAATGTGAGACAGTCACGTCATCAACATGATTAGCATTAGATACATGTTTCCAATTCCCGGCATTAAATATTTACTGTTTTTTTTAACGGCATTGTATTGAAGGACCAATACCAGCAAAGGACAAAAAACTATACATCTTAAAAGTTAGAGAGGCTAGATATGAAAATATCACCAACCAATTTACGAATATTGTAACTCTACAACGACTAATCGCACAAACTTATAAATTACTCTACCCATTGATTGAACTACTAAGTTTATGAAGAACACCAACATCTAAGTAATGATATATCCCATAATATTAAATTAAAAAAAAATAACAGTTATTAATATTTGTCGAATATTTTACCCACAGAATTCACAAAATTAAAAAATCAATAAATGGTTTTTTTAATGTCAAATAAATTACTAGAAATTATAATATCTGTCTTAAAAATATAATCTATTGTCTTTTTTTTTTGTTGCAGTGTCACCAACAGAAGATAGTTCAACGGGACAGACCAAATACGGTCGAGATGATCCTAGAGCCCCATCGAGTCCGGACCCAAATGATTCACAGGTACCGGGCATGTATGATCGAGCTAATCCGAGTGCACCTGCTCACCCGACACACCCTTTGCGAAGTGATGGTTGAAGTGCATATACCGGATTATCTGCATCAGCCAAATAAAAAGTTTTATTGTTGACCAACAAGATAATTTGATGAAAGTAGGTTTAATCATAAAATAGAATAATGTGTGTTAGTCATGTGATAATTGTAATTAATTGTAATTCTAATATTATAAGACTTCATTGAGAGCATCACTCGCAGGTTATTTATATGTCAAAATCTATAGAAAGATTAAAGTTTAAATAATAAAAAAATGGTACATCACGTATATGAGAGTTGAGTTGCAGAAAGAAATGCTTTTGTATTCGATAATAAAAAAAATGGGTACATCACAAATAAAACAATACTACTATTTATAAAAAAATAATAACCATCACATGCAAAAATACGCAACAATTTGCTATGTTCACATCCACTAGCAGGTCAACCGGAGATCATGACTGGGTTTGGCTCCATAACCAGGCTCGTACATGTTAACCCATCATGAGTGAACCGCATATTGGACCCGTGACTTGATAATGTGCCGACCCGTGACTGTACTTGACCCGAAACATCAAGATTAACCCAACAATGATCAACATATTTTAAGCTTATAAAATTGTTAAAAAGACAGGCTTCTGGATCAAGATACACACATTCATCTACGGTTTGTTGAGAGCGGTTCTTTCTCTTGTTTCTATCCGTTACTCTCTTTCTAGCTTCTTTAAATTCAGTTACACGAATTTATCTTGCTAGGCATCATTGGCTGGGTTAGGAGTATTTGTTGCATTTGTATTTGTTGTTCTTGGTTGACTATGTGTTTGATTGTTATGTTTATTGGTTGTTATCTTTAATTGTTTGTAGTATTATTGTGTGCTAGTTGTGTGAGACAGTTCTAGGGTGTGGCTCCCTCGTTATACATTGTCCGGACACCAATAGTGACAAACCAGGAATCTTGACCCTGATGTGGTTTCGCCCCTGTTGTCGGTGTGTTTGTTTTACAATGGTTGAGGGTGGTCCTAGTGTTGGAACCGAAATTTGATATTGGTGATCCCTTTTATCTACACCCTAGTGACTCTAGTAGTTTATCTAGTCTCATTCTATACACACCCCCCCTCTTCCTGATTATACCCCCCTTGTGAGAGGAAAACTGTCGGTCCCACGCAGGCCCCACCTGTAAGTATGTGAGAGGAGAGGGGTGAAAAAAGTAAATAGGGGGGGGGGGGGTGTAGAAAGTAGCACCCTTTATCTATTATTATCCTTATATTAAAAATCAAACGAATTGAACAGTAAACTTTATATTGAATTAAAATTATCCTTATATTAAAAATCAAACGAATTGAACAGTAAGCGGGTATATTTTCGGTACCGAATCGGTATCGACTTTTGATATTTTCGGTATCGGTTCGGCACCAGTATTCAGCGGTTTTTACCCTCAACCACCGGTACCGTACCGGTGCCGACCGGTACCGAATCGGTATCGACTTTTGACATTTTCGGTATCGGTTCGGCACCAGTATTCAGCGGTTTTTGCCCTCAAATACCGGCACCGTACCGGTACCGACCGGCACCGAACCGTACCGTACCAGGTATATTCGGTACCGGTACCCACTTTTGGGGATTTTGGTAACAGTATTTTCGATACCGGTTGATACCGAGCTCATCAAATCCTGTAGCAACGCAACTAATTGCACCGGTTTACATTATTTGTCATACACAATCCAATGAATAGTAACATCATCAAGGGGATGAGCAAATGGTATCGGGTACCGGTACTGGTATCAAATTTACCAAATCGGGTATATTAATCAGTATCGACTTTTGACATTTTCGGTATCGGTTCGGCACCGCTATTCATCAGTTTTTACCCTCAAATACCGGTACCGTACCAGTACCGACCGGGACCGAACCGTACCGTACCAGGTTTAATCGGTACCGGTACCCACTTTTTGGGATTTTTGGTAACGGTATTTTCGGTAACGGTTGGTACCGAGCTCATCAAATCCTGTAGTAACGCAAGTAATTGCACCGTGTAGATTACTTTTCAAACACACTGTAAGTAAACTGTAAACTGTATTTCATTTGATTGAGGTTTTATATACACAACAACTTATTTTGTTTTTTGTTTTTTTTTTTGTCTTTTCCTATAATGAATGAATTATAGCATGTAAAATTAACTTGGATATTTAGATTATTGATGAGCAAATCGTATCAAATCCTATAATCAAACCGGTATCGTATCGGTACCAAATTTACTATACCAATCATTTTCGGTACCAAATTTACCCACCTTTTGGCGTTTTCAGAATCGTTACTTTCGGTTCGACACCGGTCTAGCACCATACCTGTATTTACTTATTTTTAACTTCAAATACCATACCATACCATATCGTATCGTACCGAACATTTTCGGTGCAGGTACCTAATTTCGATGATTTTCCGGATCGGTACTCTCGGTGCCGTTACTGGTACCGAGTTCATCCATATTTTAACATGTTAGTACCGTAATAACTAAACTGAAAACAACTGAATTTCCAACATGTAGAACATGTGGGGTCCTATTATTTTATATTAGTTTATTTAAAATCGTTTTTTTGGGGGATAAAGTGACTATCGTTACCACGTCATTATTATTTATGTTTTGATTTTCGATATCCTCTTGCCGTTGCCGACACGCGTTTTGCAGACATTAGGTCCCGCCGCAACGCACGGACGAAAAATAAACTAGTTAGTATAAAACTTAAGGGTCCCGAGAATTATGTTTTCAGGTCTAGTGCTATGAAATTAGCACTTGAAGTAAAAAATAAAAAAATAATAAAAAAATGGTTTTATGAATGGATCTTGTGTTAAATCTAGAAATGGAACTCTTGTGAAACCGTGGGATAAATCCACATAAGTCACACTAAGGTTTGATAACAAATTACTACTAGAAAAATGGTTTTTTTTGTTACAAAACTTTTTGACAAACTTCCCACAACTTAATTTTGGCGACAAGTTGCCCGCAAATTATATAACCCTACAAAAACAACTTTGGTTGCCTCTTTAAAATAAAAAGTTGTGACTTTTAAAAAACCAAACATACATACCCCTTTGCTTAATTATTATATTATATAAATATATAATACTATAACACGCCACTCAAACTTGATTAACCAACGCGTCTTTATATAATAATTTAATTGAAACAATTGTGTATCACAAAATTCAGATTGTAGCGCTGGTAGTCCCACATATTTACATTGCGTGTGACGCCGGTTCGATCCATGTCCGCTGTGTTTCTTTTCATTTTTACGCTTTAACGAACCATCGACTTCTTTGTAACACCTCGTAAAATCACGTCCAATGATGTATTGACACGTGTAATAAACCCTAATAAAGTCAAACGTTGAATTTAAGGGACTAATTTTTTTTGAAAAATCAAAAACTTTTGATTATAGAAGGACTGGAAATGTTAACATGCTTAATATAAGCCTCTGAATAACGTCACACGGTAATCATATTAAAAAATGAGCCACTTGTTGATCGAGAGTAGCCGTTTGCGGAATTAATTGAAAGTTTGCGCAATGAAGGGTTAAAAGCGTCAACATGTTAATTCTTACCTCTGAGTGACCTTTTAACAAAACGGGAACTTCATGATAGTTGATTATACTCCCGGGAATGCCAATTATTGGCCGTCTAAGGTTTTTATGCCTTTAAGTGACGTTACTCGCAACTTTGCAAGTTTAAGGGGGTTAAAAGCGTCAATATGTTTAATTGTACCTCTGAATGACCTTTTTACGAACCCGAAGCATCGTAATGTTTAATAATACTCTCAAGAATGTCTAATATGGATTAGATAAGGCTTCGATGCTATTAAACGATTATATGCGCAAGTTTGCGCATTAGAGGGACTATTTGCGTCAAACTGCAAAAGTGTACCGATTCGTAAGGTATCGAACTTCTGGAATACGATCATAAGTTAAACATGCCCTACATATCCTTTACCTAGCTTAGAAATAGGCTTGGAGGTGTTTGGTGCGCAAAAATAAACTTATTTGATCAACAGGGACTAAAAGCCTCAAAAAGTGCACAAGTTTGCATTTTCGCGCATATCTTACTTTTTGAATATATCCGGACATCCAAAAATTTATGTAATCATTAAAATATTTTATTTTAGTGTGTGGCATGATAAAATTCCTTTCGTCGCGTAATTTGGATCATTTTTCGCGTCTGTTTGTGTTTCGTCGTAATTAGCCGAACAACGCAACCGTACGACCAAACGAACCGACATCCGGCATATTTTTTAGCATGTTTTATGTTCCCTATGTTTAGGCATCATTGTAGAGCCTTGAAACGGGCCTTAAACGTGTCAAAATGAGCCTAAATATCATGCAGGGACTAAAACTGTAATTTATGAAACTTGCTGTTTGCTGACCAGGTCCATACGGACCGTATGCCAAGACCTATACAGTCCGTAAGCTGATGTCCAGTGTCAGAATTCAAAACCAGCCTTGGTTTTGCTTCTTTGTCTCACACAATTGATTCTAGGGGCCTTTGATGGTTTAGAAAAATGGTATTACACCTGTTATGATCTGGTTAAACCTCTCTAACACTTGTAATGATCCTATGCAATCCAAAAACTATATAAAGGGCCTTGTTCATTCATTTCATTTCACCCATTTCTTGAGCTCACTTGCAAAAGTCATTCTAAACACTTTCTCTGGAGCTCTCTGGACTTCAAGCAAGTTTCTCTAAGTTCCAAATTCGTGTTAAGAGCTATTGTAAGCATTCTTAACCTCCTAATTTCAGTTTTAATTAGTTTAATGACCAAAAGTCAAACTTATCGTAATTAAGATTTGACTTAGTGATTAATCACTAATGGTCCAATCATTAGTCAAATTAAAAGTAGTTATATGTTGGTAATTATGTAGGTAATAAACCCCTAAGGGGACACCTACTGATATCACCCTAACTTGGTCAAATGTCGGGTCAAACCTAACGATAAAAAGTCAACAGAAACTAGTTTTGCAAATAAATTCATAATTAGAAATGTAGAAGCTATGGAACCTGTTTTAACACTAAAATAACTTGGTAATTAATGTAAGAACATGTCTAAACATGTTCAACCCGACAATTCTGAGTTTAGGCTCGGTTCGCAACCGAAAGTCGCAAAAGTTGACTTTTCTGACCCGATTGAGATTATTTTAGAAATACCTTAGGGTTCCATTAGGACCATATCACATATTAGTATAACCCTCTGAGTTTATACAACGTGGTTTCTTTGTAAACCTAGTTCGTTGCATGTATCCGTTATATGCCTAAAATTGACCATCATGCCCTTTTAATGAAAAAGCGAGATTTTTGGAAATGTGAGTGGACAAATATCTTTGTTACTGATTTATAAACTTGTCCTAGAAATTTGACATCAGTTTGAGTTTTAAATTAGGAGTTATTCTCAATATCGTAATTTGAAAGCTTTTTATTAATTTATCGGCATAATTAGCATAAAGCTTATCTAAACCCAAATTTTGACACCAAACTTTTTACCCACTGATGTAATATAATATTTTGGTATTTTTGAAGATTTTTAGTTATTTTTAAACTGATCATAACCTAGGGTTCTTGCTTCGATTCAGTAATTACCGATTATACCCTTTTCGCTAATAAAATGAGTTTTACATAACATTTTGATACCAAACTTTTTGCTACTGATTTTATATGATAAATACAATATTTTTAACTTTATAAACTGATCAAAAACTCAGATTTCCTATTTTAACCCGAAAATCGCTTAAAGCCGATTTTTTACGCGTTTTAAACGCATAGTATGAGCTAAAACTATTTTTGCCATATATGACTTAATACCTACTGATGTTTTAGGTAAATTTTATATTTTAACAGTAAACAAAATATTTGAACTCAGATTTCCAATTTTGACCTTTAAAGCTTATGTGAAATTACCAAAATGCCCTTACGGTGCATAGTTTGGTTATAAGTGATAAATTTCACATATATGCAATACCCTACTGATATAACTTATTAAATTAAATATTTTTACTGATCATTTCAGACCTAAACCTCAGATTAATACTTAATCTCTTTTATAACCTTTAAAATGACCAAAATATCCGTACGGGGCTTAATTTGAGTTTAAATTCGTTTTGGGCATAATGGAAGGTATCCTACTGATATCACAACATATTTAAGGCATATTAACTTGTGAAACCTGTACATGACTCATTTGATTACCGGTTATGAATTTTCGCGTTCGGTATGGTTTATGTGACTAGTTCGCATAAATTGACCGAAACGGGTCAAACCTTATCATTTTTATCTCAAAATCCAGAATGTATTTAGTTTACCCATATTATATAAGTATTCAAACTTGTTGGGTCTAAATCACATTCTAATCCGGTCTTCGCTTAATCTTGCGTTTTGAACCGTATATCTTTCCTTAAAACTAACCGGTCTAAGTTTTAACTTAAGTAAGACCCGTTAGGAATCTAATAGGTTATTAAAACCTTCGTTCCAGATTTAGGAGACCAGTAAAAGATATCCGCACTTGCTGATTGTATACGGTTGAGATAAATTTGAATAATTTGCTCAGGTAAATACTTTTAACTTATTTTCCCTATACGGGCTTGGGGTACGGTACTATAATAGTACCGCTTGGTCGGGTATGAAGTCGTACAATCAGATTGTGATTAAAAAGATGCATAACCCGTTTTAATCTGTTTTGTTTGATGCAATGCCTTTGGGGGGTTAATGACCGTGTCCTGGATATCCTCGGCTCATTCATTAGAAATGGCCACGACTTAAGCACGGGGTGTAGGCATACACCTGACAGTTGCGTATGTAAAAAGGTAGTCCACTCGAAGGGTATCTTCTTGTGGGTATTATACCAAGTGGTGTGTCTATTAATCTTGTTAAACCGGCTCTTCTAACCAGGTCCTAAATGGACGACAAACATGTAAAACTGTATACAAGTTTATTTTTAAATAATTATCCCAAGTTATAAAAGATTATTTGTGCCTTGTGCATCTAAATAAATTTCTTAACTCTTTTCAAAATGAGTCGGTTAATTGTATTTACCAGTGAAAACTGACGTATTTTCCAAAAGGTTAAGTGCAGGTACTAAACGAAATAGGCTGGCTACTCCGGGTGAATAAATAAAGAAGTCTTGCAAGCTTTGTCACCTGAAAATCTGTTGAACAATATATTTTTAACTGATCCGCATGTGGATCCTTTTACATTTCGTTTGTATTACTTGATACTTTCATTCGGTTTGTAATATATTTTACTTTAGACTTCCACTGTGCATTTAAACTGTGATTAAATTGACTATGATGATATCAACTACGTCACGATACTCCCCACCGGTAATACGTGGAAATATCGGGGTGTGACAGGTTGGTATCAGAGCCAACGTTTGAGTGAATTAAACACTAGTCTTTAGTGTTTAATCTCAAATGACATAGTAGCACATTCCTTAGACCTTCCGAGTCTAGAATTAACATAGGAATGCTCTCATCCCTATTAAGTAAATATTATTTTCGATTTTATGCATTTTAATTATTGTCGCCAAGCAGAGAAGCCGTTAATGGAAATTCTCCACGTCCGAAGCCAAGAAATGTCAAGCTTCATACCACAGCTTGAATAAGCGCGCGACCGGTTGAAGGGAAGGACCTTTGTGAACCTATTCCCAAAACCAAACTTGTTTAAACCCTTATCCAGACTACGGAGTCCATACCAGAAGGTCCTTGAGGCTCCCATATTGAAGATGATACAGGTGGGTGTTATTAAACCCTATTTCTTACCTCCAAGTTTTGGAATCCCAGACTTTGATTATATCAGTCGAAACCCAATCCGTGATCCATATCATTCCTTACCCATGGAATCCTTGAATTCTACTTCTATAACGGATCCTGATTGGAATACTTACCTTATTCACTGAGGTCTTCAGTATCTTTACCATGAATGGTAAACAAAGAAGATCGAGAAGAAATCAAGTGGAGCAAGGAAGGCGTTAGGAAATCTTTCTTTCATAATATTAATTGTATTTTAAGTCCTTATAAGGACCTATCTCTTCTATACAGTCCATGTGTGGACATACCTTTCGACTTAAGACCCTATATGGGCATTTGCTATTTAGTCCCTTCGTGGACATTGTATTTCAATAAAGTCCCTCGGTGGACATGCTACTTCAATAATAGTTCCTTCGAGGACTTTATACTTCAAAATAGTCCTTTCATGGACAAGTTATTTCATAAAATCCCTTTGGGGATATGTTATTTCTAGATAGTCCTTCCGTGGACACGAGATTTCATTATTGTCCCTTAGTGGACATGGTATTTCATCATGACATTTGTAGACCTAATATTTCACTATAGTCCTTTCATGGGCAAACTGTTTTAATATAGTCCCTATACGGACACATGGTATTTTATAGTCCTTATACGGACTTATAATTTTCTTTTAAGACCTCTATGGACAAGTATGATATTAAAAGTCCTGTTTGAGGCACTATGGTAAATTTCCTAATGACTTATTGGGAGTTTTGAAAAATTTCATATAGGTACTCATATCGTCCTTTATCAATCATTAGTATGAATTTTTATTCGAACTTTATCGATCAGCTAAATAATTTCAAAAGATCTTCTTAATGGTTTACCCCTGCCAAGTGTCAAGTCCACATTAATTGGCCAAAACTTTCGGTAGTTAAGGATAATTGTTCCTTCTACTATGATAGTTAAAGGAGTTACCCCTCCTATCCAAAGGTGGTGAACTATGTTCAAGCCTCCAAGCCTATATGATCAATGCGATCATGGTAATATTGTGTAACCATTAAGACAAATTAATCCTTGTTAACATCTAAAAACATGTTAACATTCCTGGCAGTGTGACTTGAGAAACCATACCAGCCGTCAAGGTATTTTGGACTATATCCAAGCCTTAAAGCCTATATGATCGAATTTGATATTGGCAAGTATCATCAATGTGATGATCAAAATGTAAACATCCGCTAGTGATGGAGTGCCTACGGGCTAAACTTGTTGTCCAATAAGACATCGACAGTAGTGGTCTATGACCCCTGTCTAAAGATATTGGACTATGTTCAAGCATAATAGTCTATATGATCGATGCGATCATGACTAAAATCATCTAAAAAGATGATCATATTATATAACATCCTAGTGATGTTTTGCCTACGGGCTATAACATATTGTCCATTTGAGACACTGACATTGTGATCTTTATGATTATTTGTCTAAGGTGGTGAGCTATGTTCAAGCCTAATAGTTTATATGATCAATGCGATCATGACTACTATCATCCAATACGATGATCATATAATAAACATCCGTTAGAGATGAAGTGCCTACGGGCTATACTTTTTGTCCCTTAAGACAACGACAGATGTGGTCTATGACCCCCTGTCTAAGGATATCAGACTGTGTTCAAGCATAATAGTCTGTGTGATCATTACGACCATGACTAATATCGTCTAATACGATGATCACGTTATTTGACATCCTTTAATGATGTTTTGCCTATGGGCTATATACATACTATATTTTCCATTTGTGATAAAGACAGTGGTGATCTTTTATGATTCCTTGTCCAAGGGGGTGAGCTATGCTCAAATCTCATAGTCTATACGATCAGTGCGATCAAGACTAATATTATCAAAAAGGATGATCATATTTTGCCTACGGGCTATACATATATTATATTGTCCATTAGTGACATTGACATTGTGATCCTTATGATCCCATGTCCAAGGTAGTGAGCTATGCTCAAACCTAAGAGTCTATATATGATCAATGCGATCATGACTAATATCATCTGATACGATGATCATATTATTTTATAGGATAATTCAAAGTACAGGCTTAGGCCTTCCTATCTTCTTAGTGAGATTTTTAAGAAGTACTTTACGACTCAATGATTATGGTTTATATGTAGATTGTCGGTGATTTAGATAACGAAACTAGAATAATACAATAAACACATGGTGGATACGCCGCTGGTACTTCCTATATATAAGTGTGTTTATTGTATTACCATTCGTGGCGTTATCCCGAATCACCGTTATGATTTATGTCGCCTACGGGCTATATACCGTATTGTCCATTAGAGACATTGTCAAGTGTGACCGTTGTGGTTCATCGACAAAGGTGATGGGCAATGCCCAAGCCTTATAGTCTATAAGATCGATGAGATCATGACTAATATAATCAATTGCGATAATTATATATATATACATATGTATATATATGTAAACATCCATTAGTGATGTCCTATGATTTGCCTATGTGCCAAAATGGATCGTCATTCAAGACGATGATAGTTGTAGTCTATGACTCCCTGTCTAACGGTGAAGAATTAGGTTCAAATCCTAAAGCCCCTGATCTAATAAGATCGCGGCTTATAAATTAATGTCCTCTGTGACGGGCTTTTATTGCCATATCTTATAATGTCCTTTGCGACAAGGCCTTCGTGCCATATGATTATTATGTCCTTCATGACGGACTCATGTTTCATATTGTAAAAGCCATTGTGGCAAGCCTTCGAGCTATCTAAAATCATCAATATGACAAAGATAGTTGTGACACTGTGATTTCCTGTCAAAAGGGTAATGGACTCCGTCCAAACCTTAATTGCCATTGATGGACCTTTTGCGACCTAGGTTAAATAAAAATTGATATACATTCAAATGACATTCATTAGGAATGTTCATACTGTCACACCCCAACCGATGGCGGAATCATCGGGGCATGGCACTAGGCGAATCAGATTGCTCAAGAGAATCCATAACAACTATATTGCGATAATATTTATTACATTTGTTATCCCATACTAACAATAATACAATCACGTAAGTTATCATAGATTTCTTGTCCTCTCGGACATTACAAATCCGACAACCTAGATTTTAGGCGAGTTTCTAGAATTCCTAGCTTGATTTGCTGTAGATAGCGATCTAACCTGCAACATACGTTAAAACAACGTTAATACAAAAGTATTGGCGAGTATACAAGTTTTGATAGAGTATTGTAAAAATAATAAAAAGTGCTGCGAATTACCAAATACATAAATGGGATACCTCAACATACATGCATAAAGACAGATACTACAGCTAAGTCACTCGAGCTTCGACCGCGATTGCTATTCATCCTAACTAGACCCTGTCGGGTGCTATAGTACTATACTAGTTAAGGCGGGACCTCGTGAGTATGAGTCCTAACGCGTACGTAACTAGCTTCACGTATAATTATGCATAACAGTCATTTAGCAAGTGATAATTAGTTTGATCGAATAATTCGTTTGATAAGTTCGATTTATTAGGAACGTACGTTACACCCAAAAATGCGATTAAAAAGGGGTTCGAGTATACTCACAGTGCATATTTAGCGAGGATACAACTTGATTGGATCGGTTGTGAGCGCGTCAGAGTTAGCCTAAACATCGTATGGTATCGTAAGCGATGCACGATTTAAACGGGAATAGTATCATAATGACTGATATCCAGTCGGATGGTGCTCATCCGGTCGAATGACAGTGGTTTGGGTCGGATGACAGACATCCGGTCGGATGACATGTTGTTCGGTCGGATGGTATGTTATCCGGTCGGTTGGCATGCTATCCCGTCGGATGCCATGTTATCCGGTCGGATGACATGTTGTCCGGTCGGATGACATGCTATCCGATCGGTTGGCATGCTATCCGTTCGGTTGGCATGCTATCCGGTCGGATGATATGTTATCCGATCGGATGGCATGTTGTCCGGTCGGATGACATGCTATCCTGTCGGATGACCTGTCCGGCTGGTTGACAACAGTTCGTTACAACGTCCCGATTAACTGTTCTTGACGGTTTTTGGAAGGAATACATGTGGTTTTACTGAGATGGTGTTATATCGTATTAAACAAATGAAATTTCATCAGTTCCGACCCATTCTAACGGCCGGGAACCACCCCGTTCCATCAGATTTGGCCATTCTTGATGGTTTTTCCATGTTTAACCCGAAATCGCACAATACCTTGATTAGATACATAGATTTTAGGTGAGATTTTTATAAAAACATGTAGGAATCACCCAGATCTGAGTTGTTTATGGTGAAATGAGGTCACACTTTGAAGTTCATATGAACTCTTGGTGACATCATCTTTAAACACCTCAAATCAGTAGATTTCGCGGTTAAAAGTTGAGTTTTAAAAGATAGAAAGGTGTAGAATCGGGTGTAGATCATAGAAGTACGAGACTTAGGTTGAAATCTTACCGGAATCGCGAGGAATCGAGAGAAAAAGGGTCCAATAGCGTCTGGTCGAACAACAACAGTCACATCAAGTGTTCTTGATGTGACTGAGGGGTATTTATAGGCAAGGAGGAGGAGAGGAGTGATTTGGTGGGTTGGGTTGGATGGCTCATCCGTTCGGATGGCCCATCCGTTCGGATTGCAATCCGTTCGGATGGCCTATCCGTTCGGATAGCCATTCCGGTTGGATATTCGGTGCGGAGAATTTCACCGTTTCGAGCGTTGCGATAGTTTTGGGTACGTGTTTCCTATATTTAATTATTATTATTATTATTATTATTATTATTATTATTATTATGATTATTATTATATATACATTCAATCACTAGGGGTCGTATTTACGTATCCATATTTTAAAGTTGCGATACAATAATCCGGGTTTCGTTTCGAATATGCGATTACTTTGCGACGCTTCACGGTCATTGAGGAGGGTAGAATAGGTCCTTTCTCGATGTCATCATGAACTTTATTGTGTGTTAATGAGGAGGGTAGAATAGGTGTTAGGACCGGTTTGACTCCGAACGATTGCGAACCGACTCGTACGACGTGCGGAATCCGTGCACGAGCAAGACCGAAACACACGAGACGTACAATGAACGTGATTCTATTCAAAGATCTGAAATCGTTACAGGAACCGTGAATCACCTAGACACTTTCTCTCTCTAGTTTCTCTCTCTAGAACTAGAGCTCTCAAATGTAGCAAATGAGCGAAAGTGTCAAAAAGTCTTCAAAAAAATCCTAAATGAGAACACTAAGTTCTCTATTTATAGGCCAAGGGACATAATGAGATATCTCATTATTTACACAAATGCCACCTTGCCTTTTACTAAAATATAACACTATCAGCACAAAACTTAATCCATTTCTGCTATGGTCTTGAGATGACGGAGGCGATAGACATACTGCACTAACAGACTCCCCCTTGGATATTGCCGCAGTCAATCTCAAACATTCAGACTCGTAGCTTCTTTTCTTTCTCTCTCTTTAGCTCGAACAGAATCCTCGTGGATCTGTCTTCAGCTCCAGCTCCCCCTTTCGTCAAGCTTCCGTGCTTTGGGATCGACACCTGGCTTTCCGGTTACAAGCTCTTTCGGGAACGTATCCTGGCTCCTATGCACGCTTCCCCTTGTGTTGAGCTCGTCTTCAGACTCCCCCTTAGACTCGGCTATCGGGATCGTAGTCTGGAATCTGCAACACTCATACATTTATAAGTAAAACATTTTTAGATTTCCAGGTATCGTAACCTGGCTCCATCAAACTTTCTAAATCAAGATCCTGGGACTAAGATATAATAATATGAATATTTCCAGGAATACTTGATACTCTCCCCCTATCAACATGCTTCATGGATTTGGCAGTTTCAACGAACCGGATCGGAAACTAGCTCTTTTACAGATTTTAACAGTATAAGCATCCAAATCCTTCACAGTTAATCATCCAAGTCCAAATTAATGACCTTGGAGATATCACAAACTATTTTTGATTTTAAAATTTTCAAGTTTCAAATTAATGAACTTGTTTTATTTTCAGAAACACGATCAGCATACTTAGATTTTGAAACTCAGCTCTCAAACATCGGTTGTCGAAAATAAAGCAGAAATCAAAATCTTTTTGTACTTTCTGAAAACATAAAGCTGTAAAGAAATATGTACAAACATATTTACAGACAATATTTTTGTTTGAGTATGCGTTAGAGGATCATATCAGTTTATGACAAGTCACAAGTACCGTTGAGCTTAATTTCACTTTAAGAATTAAACAATTCACTTAGATTGTCGATATACTGATCCACTTAAATTTTCACACAAATTTCAACTGATTCAGGATACGAATTAGGTGAATTAAGAACTTAAACTCATTCATGTGTCCCACCTCTTGAATATACTCCCGTATCCAGAATCCCAATAATCAGTCTTACAGGTGAGTATACTACAATGATATCTGTACATAAATTAGGTATGCGAGGGCCGAGGGATCTCAGGTCGATACTTCCGTATACGCAGAGAGATATCAGCTTCGACTTTACGGAATGTCCCCTTTTAGAGGATCTTTTAGCTACAACAGCAGCGACTATCAATTTTATTGTTTCATCGGCATGCTGAGGGTTTATGCTATGTTTCAAGCATTTGCAGAAAGTATTATCCAAGGACTAGGTCAGAACTACCGTTCAGCAGAAGTCCCGGAATAATACCCCAGACATCATTGAGTATAAAGACCTAGTATATCAGATTATGAGACCTTTCAAACAAGATTTCAGGGGTTACCTATATATCCAAGTAGTGTTCCCCACGAAATAAGCAAGTTTGAATTTAGGTTTATATCCCGAAAAAGTTTACTAAATGTATAAAAATCTACCGACACATCCTCGGTGAGATCGTTTAACACATTTAAACTTTCCATTTCTTTAGCGTGCTGTGACAGTCCACTGATGTACTATCATTTCCTCTTTTTACACAAAAACTCAATTTTTTGTTTTATCATGTTTTTGGCTTTTTCAAATTTTCTAATGTTTTTGGAATTTCTGACAATTTCTTACTCCCCCTAAAATGTAAAACCATTTAAATAAAACTTGACAACCAATACTGATAGCTTTGTCTCGCCATCCATTTTCTGCTTCAAGTGTACTGATTTGCAGAAAAATATAACGTACCCCCATGATTTACAACCCATTGATTTTCGACAGTTTGAAAACCGTTTTTCAATCTTGTGAAAGTAATCATGTTTGTTCAGCCGTGAGGGTTTCGGCGTATTCAATCAGAACTCCCCCTTACAACAAACTATTTTCCCATAATGATTTCAAAACACTTAAGTTTGTTTTAATCAGAATGGTTTTTCTGGAAAAATTAGTTTGTTTACCCATCACTTGTGAGTTCGGGGATAATTCATCACCTTGTTCTTTTTAACCCATTTTGAAAATTTAACATTATTAGGTCAAACACCACAATCACTTGTAGAAAATCAAGTACAACTTAATGTCCTTGATTAACCACTTGTAAGACGAAATATCACAGTTACCATCCTGTGAATTTCTCAAGAATGATGCCGATACCTGCTTCACACTTACCAACCTGGAAGCTCCGGCAAGTCAGAAATTCAACCAACAGATTTATGTACCCAAGCCTGACCAGTCTTGGGTGTGTTTTGAACATTTCTCTTTTCTTCCTAAAATTCTTTTGCCCCTTTTACCTTTCCATCAGCCATCTTGCTAAAAATATGTTTAACATTGCTATTAAACATTTTCCAGCATCAACACCTTTTGATTTTATGTTTGCGGCTCGTAATGGTGGAAATTTCTCATCATTCATTAACGGAACTGTCTCTTCTTTTTTTACCTCAACTTGTGGCTCATCTGATTTTGTGGAATCAGATTCATTGCCCGAACTTGGCTTGTCTGACTTGGATGAGCCAGATTCATCGCCAATAACTTTCTTCTTTTTCTTCTTTTCTGTCCTCAGATTTGTATCTGAAGAATTCAATTTGCTTGACTTTGCCGTCGAGTGAATCGATTCATCAGAACTCTTATTCGAACCAACCGGTGAACCTGAAGACAAAATCTTCTCCAGATACTCTCTCGCCTTCTTCCTCTTTTTCCTCAGTCTGTCTCTTTGCCCCTGCGAAAGTTTCACTTTCTGTTCTAGAACCTTCTGTTCTTTGGGCTTGACATTGACTGGTTTCTTCACCGTTCTCTGAGATTCAACCCTTGATCTTCCCATCGATCTCTTTGGACAATCTCTGGCAATATGTCCTCTGATATGACAATTATAGCATCTTCGTGTTTCAAAATTCCAATTCTGGCAGTTAACAGCAATGTGTCCTCTCACACCACAGGTGTAGCACACTCTGTTATCGTACCATTTACCACTTTCACACCATATGCTTAGATCATAACATTGTCTGGCTTTGCGGTAATCATCACTCTTCTTGAAAACTGGTTTTGACTTTGAAGCACTGTGGTCAAACCTGCACCACTTATTACCATCATTTTGTAAGTTTTCATTTACAAATTTTTGTGATTTTTTATAATGATCGAATGACTGAACTGATGAGCTTTTATTTTCATTTTTAAAATTTTTCAAATTTTTAACTTTTTGTTTCTGTTCTACATTCTTCTTAACAGGTTTTTGCTTAGAACATTCACCTGTTTCAGTAGATTGCAAAACAGTATTTTTAAATTTTTCTTGTAAATCTAAAAATATTTTTCTTTTCTTTTTCTATTTCATCATCAGCTTTGTCATCACAATCTTCAATTTTGACTTTGTCAAAATTTGTGACATTGTCACTTATTGGAACAGAATTGATCGGTTTTGGACAAACATGTGATGTAGAATTCACAAAACCTTTCAATTTATTCTCAAGCTCGGTAATTTTATTTCGAGCAATTTCAGCTTCTTTTTCAAGCTGAATGATTTTAGCAAGATGAGAATTGATTTCAATTTGTTTTTCAAGATTATCTTTACCAAAAATATCTCTCTCATCTTCTAAAATCTTTATTTGACTTTGAAAATCTTTTTCAATTTTTAATTTTTAATTTTTAATTTTTAAACTCTTTTTCTTTTTCTTTCAAAACTTTGTTTTCCAATGTCAAACTGTCCACATCACTCAACAGTTTGACATTTTCAGTTTTCAGTTTTTCACAGTTCAAGCGCAACTCCAAAATATGTTCATCATCAGCTTTCTTTTCAGCTTTCAAAGTCTGAATATCTTCAATCTGTTTCTTCTCTTTCTGAACAATCTCTTTCTTAATCACTGGTTCAGATTTCTCAGATACAGACTTTTCAGATTTTTCTTTCTTTGAAATTACTTCCTCAAAAATCTGCTGTTTTTCAGTAACATTTTCTTGTACAACTTCACATTTTGTTTGATTTGAAATCTGCTCCTCTTCAGAATCTGAATCGCCATGATCAAATATTGGCATGTTTCTAGCTTCTTGATCATCATTTACTGCCAACTGATTACCAGTAGCAATTTCAGGCATCTGATCCCCATCATCTCCAGTGAATTTCCTAGGCTTCAGGCACTGACAACTTTTGTCCTGTACACTCCCTGCTCCACAATCGCAAAAAAACCTACTTGATCGAGAGTAGACAACACGATGTCCTCGATGACAGACATCTGCACAAACAGAACAACAACCTTTTGAATCGGTCAGATCACATGTATAACAGAAATACCAGTGCTGTTCCATAAAATTACTCCCACTGATCGTAAACGTACAAACTTTAGAAGCGAGGACTTTTTCACTGTTACTATCATGATCAACCTTACTGCTTGACATCTTCAAACAACTTGAGACAAACAAACAAATCAAACACAATGAGTTTAATCAATATCAAACAAATGAATAGGACGGATATCCAATCAAGTGAGTCAACACAAGTCAACTTATTTTTTTGATCGTGTAGTATTTAAAATATAGCACTACTTGACAAATTTTCTGTTCGACCTAGTATCAATTAAAAATATATCACTAATAACAAATTGTTTGTAATGATTAAACTCTCATGCAACCTTGATTTACTCAATTGAACTTGAACGACAAACAGATTACTTCACATGCAAACAATCAGTGTATCACATGCAATATTAATGATCAGATACAAATCTTAAATTCTTATGAAAATCAGTAGCCGACAATCTTGATGTTATCTAAATTCTCATTGGGCCGTTCAAAACAAACACATGGATATTGGTCTTTATAGTTCACACCGATTGCTATTAATGATTCACATGTGCTGCTGACAAGCTTGACTAACAAACCTGAATATGTTGACTAAAATGACAAACACGGATTGTTATGACGCGTATTGTTATCCGAGTGAGTAATGTATCCGTGCGGACACGTTAGCCTTATGAAGATGTTGTACGCACGGGTGGTGATACGCACGGGTGGTGATCCGTGAGATGTTATACGTACGGATGGGAATGTTATCCGCGTGCACAAGTTGTCCGTGCGTGTGGCAAGTCAACAAGTCAACACGGATGGCTGAAAGTAACCCCAATCGATGGCGGAATCATCGGGGCGTGGCACTAGGCGAATCAGATTACTCAAGAGAATCCATAACAACTATATTGCGACAATATTTATTACATTTGTTATCCCATACTAACAATAATACAATCACGTAAGTTATCATAGATTTCTTGTCCTCTCGAACAATACAAATCCGATAACCTAGATTTTAGGCGAGGTTCTAGACTTCCTAGCTTGATTTGCTGTAGATAGCGATCTAACCTGCAACATACGTTAAAACAACATCAATACAAAAGTATTGGCGAGTATACAAGTTTTGATAGTGTATCATAAAAATAGTAAAAAGTGCTGCGAATTACCAAATACATAAACGGGATACCTCAACATACATGCATAAAGACAGATACTACAGCTAAGTCACTCGAGCTTCGACCACGATTTCTATTTATCCTAACTAGACCCCGTCGGGTGCTATAGTACTATACTAGTTAAGGTGGGACCTCGCGAGTTTGAGTCCTAACGCGTATGTAACTAGCTTCACGTATAATAATGCATAACAGTCATTCGCAAGTGATAATTAGTTTGATCGAATAATTCGTTTGATAAGTTCGATTTATTAGGAACGTATGTTACACCCAAAAATGCGATTAAAAAGGGGTTCGAGTATACTCACAGTGCGTATTTAGCGAGGATACAACTTGATTGGATCGGTTGTGAGCGCCTCAGAGTTAGCCTAAACATCGTATGGTATCGTAAGCGATGCACGGTTTAAACGGGAATAGTATCGTAATGACTGATATCCAGTCGGATGGTGCTCATCCGGTCGGATGATAGTGGTTTAGGTCGGATGACAGACATCCGGTCGTATGACATGTTGTCCGGTCGGTTGGCATGCTATCCGGTCGGTTGGCATGCTATCCGGTCGGATGGCATGTTATTCGATCGGATGACATGTTGTCCGGTCGGATGACAAGGTATCCGGTCGGATGACATGCTATCCGGTCGGTAGGCATGCTATCCGGTCGGTTGGCATGCTATCCGGTCGGTTGGCATGCTATCCGGTCGGATGACATGTTATCCGATCGGATGGCATGTTGTCCGGTCGGATGACACGCTATCCGGTCGGATGACATGTCCGGCTGGTTGACAATAGTTCGTTCCAACGTCCCGATTAACTGTTCTTGACGGTTTTTGGAAGGAATACATGTGGTTTTACTGAGATGGTGTTATATCGTATTAAACAAATGAAATTTCATCAGTTCCGACCCATTCTAACGGCCGGGAACCACCTCGTTCCATCAGATTTGGCCATTCTTGATGGTTTTTTCATGTTTAACCCGAAATCGCACAATACCTTGATTAGATACATAGGTTTTAGGTGAGATTGTTATAAAAACATGTAGGAATCACCCAGATTTGAGTTGTTTATGGTGAAATGAGGTCACACTTTGAAGTTCATATGAACTCTTGGTGACATCATCTTTAAACACCTCAAATCAGTAGATTTCGCAGTTAAAAGTTGAGTTTTAAAAGATAGAAAGGTGTAGAATCGGGTGTAGATCATAGAAGTACGAGACTTAGGTTGAAATCTTACCGGAATCACGAGGAATCGAGAGAAAAAGGGTCCAAGAGCGTCTGGTCGAACAGCAGCAGTCACATCAAGTGTTCTTGATGTGACTGAGGGGTATTTATAGGTAAGGAGGAGGAGAGGAGTGATTTGGTGGGTTGGGTCGGATGGCCCATCCGTTCGGATAGCCATTCCGGTTGGATCTTCGGTGCGGAGAATTTCACCGTTTCGAGCGTTGCGATAGTTTTGGGTACGCGTTTCCTATATTTAATTATTATTATTATTATTATTATTATTACTATATATATATATATATATATATATATATATATATATACACATTCAATCACTAGGGGTCGTATTTACGTATCCATATTTTAAAGTTGCGATACAATAATCCGGGTTTCATTTTGAATATGCGATTACTTTGCGACGCTTCACGGTCATTGAGGAGGGTAGTATAGGTCCTTTCTCGATGTCATCATGAACGTTATTGTGTGTTAATGAGGAGGGTAGAATAGGTCCTCTCTCAATGTCATCACGGCTATCAAGGAGGGTAGAATTGGTCCTCACTTGACATCTTCGTGGTTGTCAGCAAGCGAAATGTGATGTGATAGTGATAAAATATGCGATAATATGCGAAAATACTGCGATTTAGCGACTTATGCGATATAGTTACATTATGTTCCGAATATCTGGTGCTAGGCGTAACGAGTATATCGAGTAGTAACAACGCACGAAAGTGCGGGTTGTTACACATACCCCATTAGCCGGTAAGGTTTAAGGATACCGTGGCTAATGTATGTTGGTCGTCAGGATGATGACTAGCTATAGAAATGCAATTAAGCAATTGTTTAATTTTGGTGTTTAGTGCCAAGCTTCAAGTATGGCAAACTTGAATGAGACACGTAACAGTCGCAATACTGATGATGCGACAAACGCTGATGATGCAACAAAGGTGAACCTCAAGGTTAATAGAGTTAATCTCCAAGCTATAATTGACACAGCTGTTAGAAAGGCTATAAGAAAGGATCTGAAAAGGTTCGAAAAGCCGAACGCTACTTGCTCTAAATCATATTTCCCTGCTCATGAGAAGATTTTTGCTCACACTTCGAGTGCGAAGGACAAACCAAATAAGATAACATATAGTGAGGAGCCCAGTTCCTCTAAAGGATGTACTTAAAGGTACTTTGTCTCTTATAAGTCAAGAGACTTCAAGGGCGAAAAAGGGAGCCATTGATTTCGTATAGTTGTTGGATAAAATAGAAACCATTATGGACATCAGCGATTGTGCTGAGAAAGACATGGTGAGATAGGTGTCACAGTCATTCAAGGACGATGCCCTTAATTAATGAGGACGTTAATAAAGTCCACAGGAAAGATACCCTCACACAATATAGGATGGTCCAAGTTTATGGACTCATCAGAAAAACCGGTTGTTTGTGACACGGAATAGAAGTGATGGAATAAGAATTTTTGACTTTCACCATGAAGGATCTAGACTGTTGACAGTATATCACAGACGATAATTTATTGTCTGGAATACTGTCCTGTTCGGTTCATCCGAAATCCAAGCATAGTGCACTATATATTGGTGGTTTAGCATCGAAAATAAGAAGGCATATTAAAAGCTTGTTTCTTATAAATCCATTATGGATCTATCTCAGCTACTCACGTTATTTAGATTAAGAAATAAACCAGTAAAAGCCGAGACTGCCCTACAACTGTCAAGGATTTTATAGCTAAGTATAGAATGATTAAGAATAGGAGGCGCCTAGACCCTCCTGATGAATGTTGGAGGCAATTCATATCATTAATAACACCAGATAAATCCCTTATTGTGATATTATTGATAAGAATTATGTTTGAATTCAGGTGCTATTGAGTCTTTCATAGACCATAAGCTTAGCAAACTTTTATCCCATAAGAACTCCAGATATTAAGCATAAGGTAAAACTTGCCGAAGAAAATCATAGAGACCTTTCCTACTATTTTCGTCGAATAATATTCATTCACAAAAATCTAAAGTACTCTTTCCCCAGATCGAGTACGACAATATATGTTATTTTATTCTGTTATCTCATTGATTTCTATCAACTGCGGATGCTAGACTATGCTTGATAAAAGAGCCGTATGAGGATTGGCGTATCCTAGTGTGTCCCATAGATTGCTTCCATGCCTGATCAGCATGGAGGTTTAATGCATGAAACCACTGAGATATCCCGATGGTCATATAGTACTGGAATCGGCTAATGGTATTCAAAGAAGATATCCAATATAGAAATGTCCAAGTAAGTATCACTACTTAAGGCATCCATGCATTCGTAAGGAAAATGTGTCATTTATATGGCACTGATAATGACAGATAAACTAAAGCCTGAGATTTGGAATATCTCTGTCATCTCTGTGTATCTCGATTGTCTTCTTTATAGAACTACCTTGTTTACCTCTTGAAGAGGCAAGTAGAGTTAAGATTTACATTCCGCTTAGGGCTGCATTATTGTAAAAGCTCCATAGCGATTAGCACCAACGATAATGAGAGGATTGAAACCCTAATCATAGAGGTTTTAAGATAAAGCTTCTCGAAGCCTAAATCAATATTCTGAGAGTTCGGTATTGTTAATTATGAGAGACGGTTCATTCTGCTTATGCATTGATTACCGCAACCCTATTTAGGCAACAATTAAGAATCGCCATCAGCTGCCCAGGATCGTCGATTTGTTCGACTAACTGTAAGGATTAGCTATTCCTTAAGATTGGTTTTGAGCAGTGGTGGGAAGAACCATCTCACCATAAATAAGATTTTTCGTAATAGTTGTTATGTAAGTATCAAGGCTGCTCCTTTGGGGACCTTGTATAGATGGAATGTTGAACAACTATTGTTAGACAAAAGATTGGTAAGTCCAATCATCAGGATCTGAAAGTTGCCTTGGAAACAACGAATAAGATCATACCAATTCTTAATCATCTGAAAGTCACAACCCTCTTAAGTCCTTAATAAGGAATAAGGTTCAATTGAAGGTATCATCCTAAGAAGGGTGTGCTGAATTTTAATTTAACGGGCTAGTTAAGCTCTGGATATATATTGGACCATTCGAGAAAAACCGGGTATGTCAAGATCGGTAGCCGGTAAGCTGAAACTTACCTGAGGAGCTTGATGGAAATCAATGTGTCCCACACTAGTGATTTAAGGATATGTTTCGCCGATAAGTCGAAAGCATTGTCACTTAATGATATGCAGATTAATGAAAATTTATGGTTCAATAAGAAATCCGCATCAATTAAGGATCGACAGGTTAACAAGCTCCAAAAGGATACATGTACCTATTATAAAGGTCATCTTGGGTGCTTGGAGAGACCCCATATATGATGTGGAAGATTAAGTCCATGATACGTCAGAAAGGACTTCCATTTTTTAGCAAATCTCGAGGTCGAGATTTCTTTTAAAGGGGGTGAGGATGTAACACCTCTTAAAATCACGTCCAATGATGTATTGACACGTGTAATAAACCCTAATAAAGTCAAACGTTGAATTTAAGGGACTAATTTTTTTTGAAAAATCAAAAACTTTTGATTATAGAAGGACTGGAAATGTTAACATGCTTAATATAAGCCTCTGAATAAGGTCAAACGGTAATCATATTAAAAAATGAGCCAGTTGTTGATCGAGAGTAGCCGTTTGCGGAATTAATTGAAAGTTTGCGCAATGAAGGGTTAAAAGCGTCAACATGTTAATTCTTACCTCTGGGTGACCTTCTAATAAACCGGGAACTTCATGATATTTGATTATACTCCCAGGAATGCCAATTATTGGTCGTCTAAGGTTTTTATGCCTTTAAGTGACGTTACGCGCGACTTTGCAAGTTTAAGGGGGTTAAAAGCGTCAATATGTTTAATTGTACCTCTGAATGACCTTTTTATGAACCCGAAGCATCGTAATGTTTAATAATACTCTCAAGAATGCCTAATATGGATTAGATAAGGCTTCGATGCTATTAAACGATGATATGCGCAAGTTTGCGCATTAGAGGGACTATTTGCGTTAAACTGCAAAAGTGTACCGATTCGTAAGGTATCGAACTTCCGGAATACGATCATAAGTTAAACATGCCCTACATATCCTTTACCTAGCTTAGAAATAGGCTTGGAGGTGTTTGGTGTGCAAAAATAAACTTATTTGATCAACAGGGACTAAAAGCGTCAAAAAGTGCACAAGTTTGCATTTTCGCGCATATCTTACGTTCTGAATATATCCGGACATCCAAAAATTTATGTAATCATTAAAATATTTTATTTTAGTGTGTGGCATGATAAAATTCCATTCGTCGCGTAATTTGGATCATTTTTCGCGTCCGTTTGTGTTTCGTCGTCAATATTTTGGGATTTTTGAAGATTTTTAATTATTTTTAAACTGATCATAACCTAGGGTTCTTGCTTCGATTCGGTAATTACCGATTATACCCTTTTTGCTATTGAAATGAGTTTTACATAACATTTTGATACCAAACTTTTTGCTACTGATTTTATATGATAAATAAAATATTTTTAACTTTATAAACTGATCAAAAACTCAGATTTCCTATATTAACCCGAAAATCGCTTAAAGCCGATTTTTTACGTGTTTTAAACGCATAGTATGAGCTAAAACTATTTTTGCCATATAAGACTTAATACCTACGGATGTTTTAGGTAAATTTTAATACTCTAACAGTAAACAAAATATTTGAACTCAGATTTCCAATTTTGACCTTTAAAGCTTATGTGAAATTACCAAAATGCCCTTACGGTGCATAGTTTGGTTATAAGTGATAAATTTCACATATATGCAATACCCTACTGATATAACTTATTAAATTAAATATTTTTACTGATCTTTCAGACCTGAACCTCAGATTAATATTTAATCTCTTTTATAACCTTTAAAATGACCAAAATACCCCTACGGGGCTTAATTTGAGTTTAAATTCGTTTTGGGCATAATGGAAGGTATCCTACTGATATCACAACATATTTAAGGCATATTAACTTGTGAAACTTGTACATGACTCATTTGATTACCCGTTATGCATTTTCGCGTTCGGTACGGTTTATGTGACTAGTTCGCATAAATTGACCGAAATGGGTCAAACCTTATCATTTTTATCTCAAAATCCAGAATGTATTTAGTTTACTCATATTATACAAGTCTTCAAACTTGTAGGGTCAAAATCACATTCTAATCCGGTCTTCGCTTAATCTTGCGTTTTGAACCGTATATCTTTCCTTAAAACTAACCGGTCTACGTTTTAACTTAAGTAAGACCCCTTAGGAATCTAATAGGTTATTAAAACCTTCGTTCCAGATTTATGAGACCAGTAAAAGATATTCGCACTTGCTGATTGTATACGGTTGAGATAAATTTGAATAATTTGCTCAGGTAAATACTTTTAACTTATTTTCCCTATACGGGCTTGGGGTACGGTACTATAATAGTACCGCTTGGTCGGGTATGAAGTCGTACAATCAGATTGTGATTAAAAAGATGCATAACCCATTTTAATCTGGTTTGTTTGATGCAATGCCTTTGGGGGGTTAATGACCGTGTCCTGGATATCCTCGGCTCATTCATTAGAAATGGCCACGACTTAAGCACGGGGTGTAGGCATACACCTGACAGTTGCGTATGTAAAAAGGTAGTCCACTCGAAGGGTATCTTCTTGTGGGTATTATACCAAGTGGTGTGTCTATTAATCTTGTTAAACCGGTTCTTCTAACCGGGTCCTAAATAGACGACAAACATGTAAAACTGTATACAAGTTTATTTTTAAATAATTATCCCAAGTTATAAAAGATTATTTGTGCCTTGTGCATCTAAATCAATTTTCTTAACTCTTTTCAAAATGAGTCAGTTAATTGTATTTACCAGTGAAAACTGACGTATTTTCCAAAAGGTTAAGTGCAAGTACTAAACGAAATAGGCTGGCTACTCCGGGTGAATAAATAAAGAAGTCTTGCAAGCTTTGTCACCTGAAAATCTGTTGAACAATATATTTTTAATTAATCCGCCTGTGGATCCTTTTACATTCCGTTTGTATTACTTGATACTTTCATTCGGTTTGTAATATATTTTACTTTAGACTTCCGCTGTGCATTTAAACTGTGATTAAATTGACTATGATGATATCAACTACGTCACGATACTCCACACCGAGTCCAACGGTAATACGTGGAAATATCGGGGTGTGACATTCTTTCATTTTTAATTTTGTTAGTTATTTATCCTGTTAAAAGATCAAGCCGTTCAATCCATTTGCGACGTCTTTTCTCTCATATAACTACCAATAACTTTACACCCACAAATCTCATTTTCTCCGACATTCATTTCTCAAGGCCGCACACCATAAATCTTCTAACTCCAATACAATCCGGACGCCGGCGACGACGGTTACCTTCTCATGGAATGTCACCGGAATCGTTTACAGATCACACACCAACGATTCCAAAGCAGAGTTCGTTGCAATCGACCCTTCTGGAATTATGTTCCTTACGGACGGTTAAATTAATCTAAATCCCACATACTTCAAGTTATATTTTTATGCAATTACATCCTGGTGATTAAATATCGTAGTCGAGAAGTCTCTATTTCTTTTTGTTGTTCTGAGGGCATGTATGTGTAGCAGTTTTGGGTGTTGTATGTGTCTAGCAACTTTCTAGACCTGTTACACTTTTGGGTTTGTTTAATGAAATATTTCCCCAGCCGTTAAAAAAATATGTTTATGCGATTTGTTTTTCCATTTTATTTGTGTAATTGTTGCTATTTGGATTAAGGATGAGTATTTGGTACCGGTACCAAACCGGTTATATTCGGTACCGCTACCGGTAAATTAGTCTATTTACCGGTAAATACTAATATCGAAAAACGGGAAACATGGATACCGGTACCAATATCGAATATACCGGTTCGGTTAACCATGGTAATGTGTAGAATGCGTGAAATAGTTGTCTGAAAATCGGACTTACATGTTTCACATTTGGAACATCCCTTTTAAAAGTTGTTTGAATGCCTGATGATTATATAATGTTTAGTTATTATATTTGGATCAGTTTCGAGAGCATCTTATAAGTTATAAATGTTTATTGATCTCATGTTCAACATGCTTGATTATTACTTCTGTTATTAAAAACAAATATGGTTTTTAAAGAAACACATTTTTGTGAATTATGTTGGAAAAATAGGTGAAAATAGCATTTTTCACAAATATAGGAAAATGATTTAACTTAGTTGACTGGAGATCCCATGATCTAAGTTCAATAGGACAACTTAATCATATTACCAAAACAGAGTCACTGTGGGGGAGTACCCCAAACAAAATTAAAGTTAAATATACTTCCTAGTCCATTCCAATCAGTGACATTGATGTGAGGCTAAGCATATTAAGGTTAACGATTTCGGGAAATCAAATAACCATGATGCTTTTAATGATTCAGGGGAATCACCTATGTTAGAGAGAAGTGGGGTCGCTTCAAATGGATTTGTGGGGTGCGCAAATCCTAGAGCTCTCGCAGAACCAGGCAAGTGTTCCAGGACCATAATAGGACACGACAATGAGGAGTTAGCCAAACCAGGGAGAGTATTGTGTGAAGTGTATTGTCGTTTACACAAATGGGGGTATGTTCAAGGACATCGCGTCTACACACCGCTAGTAAGCTAAGTGCGCTTCACAAAAGAAGGTTCAAAGGTGACAACCTACCTATCTTGCAATACTCAACTGTCGAAGTTTATCGTTGAAAAGTGTAAGGAAAAGATCGATTTCCATACATGTGGGGGATTGTTGGAATTTGATGAAAATAGCATTTTTCATGTGGGGGATTGTTGGAAAAATAGGTGAAAATAGCATTTTTCACAAATATAGGAAAATGATTTTTTCCTATTTTGGACCAGAAATAAATATAATAAAATGAGCGGGTTTTATATATTTATTTATGGGTTTGTGTTCTATGTTGGAAGAGCTTCGCAACGAACTAAACCACGTCCAAAACGG
This sequence comes from Helianthus tuberosus, assembly GCA_030545235.1. Lineage (NCBI taxonomy): Eukaryota > Viridiplantae > Streptophyta > Magnoliopsida > Asterales > Asteraceae > Helianthus > Helianthus tuberosus. Next base: position 193,449,494 of record CM060370.1, on the reverse strand, counting down.
AGCTAAGATGAATGAGATATCGATGCTCAAAGTTGGGTCTTTGAAACATTCAATGCTGAAACAAAAGAGAAAGTAGCACCTTGTCCCACATCGGAGGAAAGATGGAACTTAAATGGGTATTTAAGTGGGAACTCTCCCTCCTTATTGTTTCATGGAAGCACACACTAAAGGTCCACGCGAAGGGTGCGGAGCACCCTAACAAGCACACGCACGCGTGCGCGCGCGCGTGGCGTGGGCGATGAGGCGCTTTGATGGTGCACTTTGCACTTCGCACACTCGCATCACCGCGAGCCGCTTGAGACCCGCCTTTGTATTTTTGACCACGTGCGTGTGGTGGAACCCAGAGGCTGCAAGGACCAAGTGGTGAAGTGGCATGCAGGTTCGAGGCGCGTGACGTGGCGCACGCGCGCATGGACCTGAGCGCACACGCGCATGGCAGTGAGCCAAGAGGACGCACCGCGCATGAGCGTGCAGACCAGCGCGCGCGCACCAGTGTGTCTTGCACGCGTGCACCAGTGTGTCTTGCGCGCGCACGCAGAAGCTTCCAGCATTGAATAACAGTGCAGTTTCAGTCCAGCTTCGTAACTGACGAGTTAATAGGCTTTGACTGAGAATTAAATGACGTATTAAATTGTATTGAAGACGTTTAATGCAATTTAAACCTCTCATTTAATTCATTTTTAGCTGTTTCAAACCGGAAGCTGTATATATACAGCTCCATACCTTGCTGTAGAGGATACCAGAAACAACAACAGCAAAACAACTCTCTCTACTACTTCTGATCTTCTTTTTCTTGCAGTTTCAAGGTAACCTTCGGGTTGTAGGCGAATTCCAGCAGTACTACTACTCCGGCTGTTGTACCCTGGGAAACAAAACGAGTTCTCTTGGGAGACTCGGAATTTGTTTTAAGGGAAGCGTGTTGAACACGTGCCTCAGTCAAATTCTGTTTCTACTCCTTCTTGTATTTTGGTTTATTTCAGTTGTATTCGTATTGTATTTTGCTTTCTTAATTTTTGTATTGTAATCATTAAATTAAATTTGTTTATTTATTTAAATTACGCGAATGGTTCCTACAATCTTAAAACAAATTTTTAAAACCGTTCGTGTAATCAAAACCATTCTGTTTGTGATTCAAACCAGTTTTGTTTTCACTCAGTTTGTGTTTTAAAAACAGATTTTTTTTTGTTTTCATCTTCAAAGGAGCGACTTTGGTTGAAAACATTTTTTATTACTTCAGAGCTTGTCCTAAAATTACTAAAACTTTCTGATTTGGTCTTCAAAGTTGGACTAAGAAGCCAATCAGTAAGTTCTAAATTTATAAATTTTCTGTTTTTGGTCTTCAAAGTTGGACTTAGAAGCCGAAACAGTAAATTGTGGTAAAATTAAAATTTACTAGTTTACTTCTGGTTTTTGCGTAAATCAGAATTTTTGTCTAAACTTTAAATTTTAAATTTTTTTTCAGCATGTCGAACGAAAACGTCAACGTTAAGAACACCACAAATGTTGTGACGGGAACCCCTCTTAACGCCACCACTGTGGGAGCGTCCACAGTGGCCAATCACGCTGAACGACCCGAGAAGTTCTCGGGTCTACACTTCAAAAGGTGGCAGCAGAAGATGTTCTTCTACCTGACCACCATGAACCTTGCGAGGTTCTTGATGGAAACCGCTCCCCAACCTGTGGAAAGGGAGACCGACGCACAAAGACAGTGCGCGGTAGATGCGTGGAAGCATTAGGATTTCATATGTCGTGGCTATGTGTTAAACGGCCTATCGGATGCACTGTATAATGTGTACTATAATATCAAGACTTCCAAAGAATTATGGGAGTCTTTGGAGAAAAAGTACAAAACGGAGGATGCGGGAACAAAGAAATTTGTTGTCGCCCGTTTCTTGGATTTCAAAATGGTTGATTCTAAAAGTGTTATGAATCAAGTCCAAGAATTCCAAATTATACTAATGACATCTTTGCGGAAGACATGACACTTAGCGAGACATTTCAAGTGGCAGCGATGATTGAAAAGTTACCTCCTGGTTGGGTGGATTTTAAGAATTATCTTAAACACAAACGAAAGGAGATGAAATTAGAGGACCTTATTGTTCGTCTTCGGATTGAAGAGGGCAATAGAATTGCCCTAAAAGGCAGCCATGCGCAAACTTCTGCTAGCGCAAACGTGGTTGAGCATGGGCAATCCTCTAAGGGCGCGAAGGGTAAGGGGAAAAAGGACAAGGAGAAAGCAAAGGCTAGCAAACTTGGACCGAAGAAAGGGGTTGTGAAAAAGAAACCTCCAACGTTCCAAGGGACTTGTTACAACTGTGACGAGCCGGGGCATCGGGCTAACCAATGCAAGAAACCAAAGCGTGAGCGCGCGCACATGGTGGATGAAGACGGAATGCCTTTGGTGGCAATGATTTCCGACAAAACCGCAATGTTGGATGAGGTCAATGCTGTGACCAACACTCCAATAGGGTGGTGGATTGATACGGGAGCGACCCGTCATGTGTGCCCAGACTGGAGCCTCTTTACCACCTTTAAGGAGCTTGCGGGAGATGAGAAGCTGTACATGGGAAATGCAGCCACCGCGGACATCAAGGGTGAAGTAATGGTGATTTTGAAGTGGACTTCAGGGAAGGAGCTCACTTTAAGCAACGTGTTATATGTTCCAGACTTGCGCAAGAGCCTAGTAGGCAAGGGCTATGCCCAAAATGGTATGTTTAAATTAAATGTAATGGCAGTCAAGAAGAACATGAATAAAATTGCTACTACTTCTACTTATATGCTTGAGTTTTCTGAATCGAATAAATGGCATGGTAGATTAGGTCACGTAAATTTTAATTCAATACGTCGTTTAATCAATTTAAATTGTATACCAACATTCCATATTGATTCACACTATAAATGTGAAACTTGCGTAGAATCCAAACTTACAAGATCATCATCGAAATCGGTTGAACGAATAACCGAACCCCTTGATTTAATTCACACTGATATTTGTGATTTAAAAGCGGTACCCACAAGAGGTGGAAATAAGTACTTCATCACGTTTATTGACGATAGTACTAAATATTGCTATGTATATTTACTAAAAAGTAAAGATGAAGCAATAAGTAAATTTATCTTGTATAAAAATGAAGTTGAGAATCAACTTCAAAAGAAGATAAAAGCTTTGCGAAGCGACCGAGGAGGCGAATATGTTGCACCTTTTGCCGATTTATGCGCAAAAAGTGGCATTATACATGGGTGTACACCTCCTTATTCTCCACAATCAAATGGCGTGGCGGAACGAAAGAACCGTACATTGAAAGAAATGATGAACGCCATGTTGATAAGTTCTGGGGTGAGCCAGGAAATGTGGGGGGAAGCCATTCTCTCGGCTAATTATCTTTTGAACAAGATACCACTCAAAAAGAGAGACGAAACTCCATATGAGTTATGGAAAAGGAAGAAGCCTTCATACAAATACTTGAAAGTGTGGGGGTGCCTAGAAAAGGTGATTGTACCACCTCCTAAGGCTCTTAGGATAGGACCCAAAACTGTTGATTGCATATTTATTGGGTATGCGCATCAAAGTAGTGCACATCGCTTTTTTGTACACGAGTCCAAGAATCCTGATGTACATGTAAACACTATCATGGAGGTGAATGCTAACGTTATGTCTTACTTTGAAAATATGTTTCCTTTGAGAAGACAAACACATGCAACGTCATCAACACCTAATTTTGAAGTAGGTGAAAGCTCATCTACACCCATTGATGAGGTAGTTCATGATAAGACACATGAACGACCTGAGGTTGAAGAAAGTGATCGTAGGCGAAGTAAAAGGCCAAGGGTTGAAAAATCCTTCGGTCTAGACTTCGTTAGCTATATAGTTGAGGGAGAGCCCAATACATATCGTGAAGCGGTTTCCTCTTCAGAAGGACCTCAATGGAAAGAAGCAATAAGAAATGAAATAGATTCTATGTTGCAAAATCATACTTGGGAGTTAGTAGATCTTCCACCTGGTTGCAAACCACTTGGATATCGTTGGATATTCAAAAGGAAGATGAAAACTGATGGAAGTATTGATAAGTACAAGGCTAGGTTGGTGATTAAAGGATTTAGACAAAAGGAAGGTCTAGATTACTTTGATACCTACTCGCCTGTGACGCGCATAACCTCGATTAGATTGGTTCTTGCTATAGCGGCTTTAAGAAATTTGGAAGTTCACCAAATGGATGTTAAAACCGCATTTCTAAATGGCGATTTAGAAGATGAGATTTACATGGAGCAAACTGAAGGTTTCTCCACCCCAGGTCAAGAGGGTAAAGTATGTAAACTCGTCAAGTCTTTGTATGGCTTGAAGCAAGCACCAAAACAATGGCACCAAAAGTTTGATCATGTCATGATTGACAATGGTTTCAAAATAAATGAGTGCGACAAATGTGTTTATTTCAAAGACACAAATGAAGGTTATGTGATTTTATGCCTTTATGTAGACGATATGCTTATCATTAGGAGTAATGATAAAATTATCAAAGCTACTAAAAGCATGTTAAAAGCTAGATTTGACATGAAAGACATGGGTTTAGCGGATGTGATTCTTGGAGTAAAGATCATAAGAACCCAAGAAGGTCTTGTGTTAAGTCAATCTCACTATGTGGATAAAATTCTTGAAAAATTCAACTCGGGAGATACGAGTGTAGCTCGAACTCTAGTTGATACCTCCCAACATCTCAAGAAGAATAAAGGAGATGGAGTTGCTCAGTTAGAGTATTCAAGAATTATTGGCAGTCTAATGTATCTAATGACATGTACTAGACCCGACTTGGCTTACACAGTGAGTAGGCTAAGTAGATACACCAGCAATCCGTGCGTGGATCATTGGAAAGCTATCACGAGGGTGCTTAAATACACAAGATACATAAGAGATTATGGACTGCATTATACCCGACAACCAGCAGTGATTGAAGGATACAGTGATGCAAACTGGATATCGGATAATAAAGATTCCAAATCAACAAGTGGTTACGTGTTTACACTTGGAGGAGCTGCTATTGCTTGGAAGTCTTCTAAGCAAACGGTGATAGCAAGATCCACAATGGAATCCGAATTTATCGCCTTGGATAAGTCAGGCGAGGAGGCGGAATGGCTACGTCAATTCGTGGAAGATATTCCAAGATGGCCAAAGCCTTTGCCAGCCATATGTGTACATTGTGATAGCCAATCAGCTATTGGTAGAGCTCAAAGCTTGATGTACAATGGCAGATCAAGGCATATGCGACGTAGACATAACACGATACGACAACTACTCTCAACGGGTGTTATCACAATTGATTATGTGAGATCAACGGATAACATTGCGGACCCGTTTACAAAAGGCTTAAGCAGAGAGTTAGTAGAAACGTCGTCAAGAGGAATGGGACTAAAGCCCGTGATAAATGGGAATATGAGGGAAACCTAACTTAGTTGACTGGAGATCCCAAGATCTAAGTTCAATAGGACAACTTAATCATATTACCAAAACGGAGTCACTGTGGGGGAGTACCCCAAACAAAATTAAAAGGGAGTTAAATGTACTTCCTAGTCCATTCCAATCAGTGACATTGATGTGAGGCTAAGCATATTAAGGTTAACGATTTCGGGAAATCAAATAACCATGATGCTTTTAATGATTCAGGGGAATCACCTATGTTAGAGAGAAGTGGGGTCGCTTCAAATGGATTTGTGGGGTGCGCAAATCCTAGAGCTCTCGCAGAACCAGGCTAGTGTTCCAGGACCATAATAGGACATGACAATGAGGAGTTGGCCAAACCAGGGAGAGTATTGTGTGAAGTGTATTGTCATTTACACAAATGGGGGTATGTTCAAGGACATCGCGTCTACACACCGCTAGTAAGCTAAGTGCGCTTCACAAAAGAAGGTTCAAAGGTGACAACCTACATATCTTGCAATACTCAACTGTCGAAGTTTATCGTTGAAAAGTGTAAGGAAAAGATCGATTTCCATACATGTGGGGGATTGTTGGAATTTGATGAAAATAGCATTTTTCATGTGGGGGATTGTTGGAAAAATAGGTGAAAACAGCATTTTTCACAAATATAGGAAAATGATTTTTTCCTATTTTGGACGAGAAATAAATATAACAAAATGAGCGGGTTTTATATATTTATTTGTGGATTTGTGTTCTATGTTGGAAGAGCTTCCCAACGAACTAAACCACGTCCAAAACGGAGCTAAGATGAATGAGATATCGATGCTCAAAGTTGGGTGTTTGAAACATTCAATGCTGAAACAAAAGGGAAAGTAGCACCTTGTCCCACATCGGAGGAAAGATGGAACTTAAATGGGTATTTAAGTGGGAACTCTCCCTCCTTATTGTTTCATGGAAGCACACACTAAGTGTCCTCGCGAAGGGTGCGGAGCACCCTAACTAGCACTCGGACGCGCTCGCGTGCACGCGCGCGTGGCGTGGGTGATGAAGCGCAATGTGGCGCTTTGATGGCGCACTTTGCACTTCGCACACTAGCATCACCGCGAGCCGCTTGTGAGCCGCCTTTGTATTTTTGACCACGTGCGCGTGGTGGGACACAGAGGCTGCAAGGACCAAGTTGTAAACGGGTCCGCAATGTTATCCGTTGATCTCACATAATCAATTGTGATAACACCCGTTGAGAGTAGTTGTCGTATCGTGTTATGTCTACGTCGCATATGCCTTGATCTGCCATTGTACATCAAGCTTTGAGCTCTACCAATAGCTGATTGGCTATCACAATGTACACATATGGCTGGCAAAGGCTTTGGCCATCTTGGAATATCTTCCACGAATTGACGTAGCCATTCCGCCTCCTCGCCTGACTTATCCAAGGCGATAAATTCGGATTCCATTGTGGATCTTGCTATCACCGTTTGCTTAGAAGACTTCCAAGCAATAGCAGCTCCTCCAAGTGTAAACACGTAACCACTTGTTGATTTGGAATCTTTATTATCCGATATCCATTTTGCATCAGTGTATCCTTCAATCACTGCTGGTTGTCGGGTATAATGCAGTCCATAATCTCTTGTGTATCTTATGTATTTAAGCACCCTCGTGATAGCTTTCCAATGATCCGCGCACGGAATGCTGGTGTATCTACTTAGCCTACTCACCGCGTAAGCCAAGTCGGGTCTAGTACATGTCATTAGATACATTAGACTGCCAATAATTCTTGAATACTCTAACTGAGCAACTCCATCTCCTTTATTCTTCTTGAGATGTTGGGAGGTATCAACTGGAGTTCGAGCTACACTCGTATCTCCCGAGTTGAATTTTTCAAGAATTTTATCCACATAGTGAGATTGACTTAACACAAGACCTTCTTGGGTTCTTATAATCTTTACTCCAAGAATCACATCCGCTAAACCCATGTCTTTCATGTCAAATCTCGCTTTTAACATGCTTTTAGTAGCTTTGATAATTTTATCATTACTCCCAATGATAAGCATATCGTCTACATAAAGGCATAAAATCACATAACCTTCATTTGTGTCTTTGAAATAAACACATTTGTCGCACTCATTTATTTTGAAACCATTGTCAATCATGACATGATCAAACTTTTGGTGCCATTGTTTTGGTGCTTGCTTCAAGCCATACAAAGACTTGACGAGTTTACATACTTTACCCTCTTGACCTGGGGTGGAGAAACCTTCAGGTTGCTCCATGTAAATCTCTTCTTCTAAATCGCCATTTAGAAATGCGGTTTTAACATCCATTTGGTGAACTTCCAAATTTCTTAAAGCCGCTATAGCAAGAACCAATCTAATCGAGGGTATGCGCGTCACAGGCGAGTAGGTATCAAAGTAATCTAGACCTTCCTTTTGTCTAAATCCTTTAATCACCAACCTAGCCTTGTACTTATCAATACTTCCATCAGTTTTCATCTTCCTTTTGAATATCCAACGATATCCAAGTGGTTTGCAACCAGGTGGAAGATCTACTAACTCCCAAGTATGATTTTGCAATATAGAATCTATTTCATTTCTTATTGCTTCTTTCCATTGAGGTCCTTCTGAAGAGGAAACCGCTTCGCGATATGTATTGGGCTCGCCCTTAACCATATAGCTAACGAAGTCTGGACCGAAGGATTTTTCAACCCTTGGCCTTTTACTTCGCCTACGATCACTTTCTTCAACCTCAGGTCGTTCATGTGTCTTATCATGAATCACCTCATCAACGGGTGTAGATGAGCTTTCACCTACTTCAAAATTAGGTGTTGATGACGTTGCATGTGTTTGTCTTCTCAAAGGAAACACATTTTCAAAGTAATACACAACGTTAGGATTCACCTCCATGATAGTGTTTACATGTACATCAGGATTCTTGGACTCGTGTACAAGAAAGCGATGTGCACTACTTTGATGCGCATACCCAATAAATATGCAATCAACAGTTTTGGGTCCTATCCTAAGAGCCTTAGGAGGTGGTACAATCACCTTTGCTAGACACCCCCACACTTTCAAGTATTTGTATGAAGGCTTCTTCCTTTTCCATAACTCATATGGAGTTTCGTCTCTCTTTTTGAGTGGTATCTTGTTCAAAAGATAATTAGCCGAGAGAATGGCTTCCCCCCACATTTCCTGGCTCACCCCAGAACTTATCAACATGGCGTTCATCATTTCTTTCAATGTACGGTTCTTTCGTTCCGCCACGCCATTTGATTGTGGAGAATAAGGAGGTGTACACCCATGTACAATGCCACTTTTTGCGCATAAATCGGCAAAAGGCGGGTCTCAAGCGGCTCGCGGTGATGCGAGTGTGCGAAGTGCAAAGTGCGCCATCAAAGCGCCACATTGCGCCTCATCGCCCACGCCACGTGCGCGCGTGTGTGCGAGTGCGAGTGCGAGTTAGGGTGCTCCGCACCCTTCGCGAGGACACTTAGTGTGTGCTTCCATGAAACAATAAGGAGGGAGAGTTCCCACTTAAATACCCATTTAAGTTCCATCTTTCCTCCGATGTGGGACAAGGTGCTACTTTCCCTTTTGTTTCAGCATTGAATGTTTCAAACACCCAACTTTGAGCATCGATATCTCATTCATCTTAGCTCGGTTTTGGACGTGGTTTAGTTCGTTGCGAAGCTCTTCCAACATAGAACACAAACCCACAAATAAATATATAAAACCCGCTCATTTTATTATATTTATTTCTGGTCCAAAATAGGAAAAAATCATTTTCCTATAGTTGTGAAAAATGTTATTTTCACCTATTTTTCCAACAGCTTACAAGCTCGAACTACCGCCATCTTCACGGATCCATCCAGTCTTCCATGTCTCGCTTTTGAAGCCAAGTTATGGAACCGGGGCAGCTAACAAAGGTGATCTAGCTAAGTTTTATCCGAACGTGGAACTCGCGCATTTATCAGAGACAATTCTAGACGTTCGTTTGGATAGCGACGGGAAGACACAACTTTTGGTTCAATGGGAAAACAAGCTGTTAGAGGAAGCTACGTGAGAAGATAAGACGACACTTGAAGAACAGTTTCCTAATTTCACAGCCATTGAGGACAATGCTGAATTTCAAGGGGAGGGAGATGATACGGGCGAGGCCCACTCGACACCAGATCCGGGCTGTCAAGGCAGGCCCAAGCGTGAGACCAGAAAGCCGGCCCGACTCGAGGAATGATCTAGAATGCAACATGTTTTATTTTGTATTGCACGTTTAAATTGTTTAGCATTGCATTGAACAGTTTCAGCATGTTTTTAGAATATTCCATTTGCATGATAGGTTAGTGGATGCATGCAGAGGTAGTGGCATGGAATAAGGGACATGGGTGCTCAACTTCCAAGTCTCTGTGCATATTTAATTAGGATTTTAGCATGAAGAAATAAAACAGAAAATTGCCCCAAAAATTGTCTTTCTTCCTTCAATTCTTTGGAGTCTAATACACTCTACGGATTACATATCAGTTGCCAAGTCATGTATGTTATTCATTTATTCATGAGTTAATTACTGTTTTCGTCCCTGAGGTTTGTCAAAAATAACGGTTTCAGTCCATTAGTTTAAAAATTGCGATTTCAGTCCATTAGTTTCATTTTCGTAACCATTTCAGTCCACCAACTTAACTCCCATCCATTTATTCTCTTAACTTTGGGTGAAATTACAAAATTGACCCTATGGTTTAGTTAAAAAAAACGCTGGTCACCATCCTATACCACTGTCGCCATCCACCGCCGTTCACCACCGTCACCATCCCCAATCCAAAACCCTGGCCCCCACCACCGTCGTTCAACACCGCCTACAATCACCATTGAGAGAGTTTCAATTTCAGATCTAAAAGGTCTCAGATTTGATAGATGGCAGTGGGGCATGGTGGTTGTGGTGGTGAATGATGGTTGGTGAGGGAGGGAGACGGGTGGTTGTGGCAATGAACGATGGTGGTAGTGGTGTGGTTGTTGTGTTTGCAAAAACCCCATTGATTCTTCCCCTGTTTCGAACACCATCCACCACCACCGTCAACACCATCCACCACTGCCACCATCGTCAATAATCAGTCAGCACCATCCCCACACCTCCGGCCACTCCATAACTACCACTGCCACCACTGGCCAATTGAACAGAGGAGGAAATTGAACATGAATTTAGTTGAGGAAAGTTGGAATGGATCGAGATACATGTATATATACAAATTCAGAGGCGGTTAAGGAGTCAAAAACGTAATGAGATTTGTGGAGGTGTTTGGGGTTAGCGGATAAGCATGAATAGCAGAGAAAACGGGATTTGATTTGGTTTTTAAGTTGATACGGAGAGGAGATAAACATTGCGAACGAACACGAATGAAAAACGACTGTATGGAAGGAGCTCCGGGTTTGCCGGAATCCGACCGGAAATTTCGGAGAAGATGACCGGAAGAGCGGTCTTTCTGTTTGTTTGAAATTTGTTTTGAGGAATTGCAATTTGGTCCCTGCATTTTTAACTCTTTTCAATCAGGTTTAAAACTTGAAGATTTTCACCCAAAGTTAACAGAATAAATGGATGGAGTTAAGTTGGTGGACTGAAATGGTTACGAAAATGAAACTAATTGACTGAAATCGCAATTTTTTAAACTAATTGATTGAAACCGTTATTTTTGTCAAACCTCAGGGACGAAAACAGTAATTAACTCTTTATTCATGTTCATATCATCTATAATCTAGGTCAGTTGATTGTATTGTACAAATCAAAGAACTCACAATTAAATTATTTGTGTGTTCGTCTTTGGTAATAAAGTTTATTCATGGTTTTGTCTTTAGATTTTTGTTCATTTGTGCGATTTATAGTTTTGTTCGAAAATCATACAATCGTAACATCTTAACATCAAAATCAGAAACTAGAAGCTAGCATGTAAGCGATATAATTTTTTTTATTTTGACGAACATCCAACTTATATACGACAAACCGAACCCAACTAGAAAAACAACTGGCCGGGACAAAAAGCAATTACATGACGAGGGCCGGATTGTTAAGCCACTCGACCCAACCAAAATTCACCTTACGCCTCCGACTATAAAACCATAAAAAATAAACATTTACAATTGAATAAAATAAACTCTCTGACTGGGCATAATATTTGCTAGAAATTGCTACATTCCATCCATCCAAACTCTCCAAAAAAACCACAAAGCCATAAAAATAATAGCTTCAATAACCTATTTCTTCCCCTTATTGAACCTACTTTAATCCAACCATGAACGTGTCGACATCAGAGCGTTAGCTAGACACAAGAAAACAAATTTCCTGCCCTCAAGCGATAGCCACCTAAGATCTACTCGTTATGAGACACTCTCCCAAAATATGCCATGTCGATCCACAGACTGTAGACAAGTCGGGCACAAAATCGAAGGAATGTCTTACCCTATATCACTAAGATTTTGTCTCGTTGGAAGCTTATCCAGTGAGACAAGGCAAGCGAGGATGAAAACCTCTCAATGTATTCCATCGCGTAGCTTTATTTCCACCAAAAGCGTTACACGATAAATAACTTTTCTAGCAACCTTAACTAAGAAAAAAAGTCTTCAAGATCCAAATCCCAAACCCATGTATCTGTTTAACAAGACCAAGAAACCGGCTGAAGCTCCACGACAAGAGCGTCTAATTGTGCCACTTCAACTACACCCCTAATTAGATCCCTACGCCAATTCTCCACACTCATCACATCGAAACCCTCCAATTAGTGATCACACAATTTTATCAACCTCTAGGTTGTAAATTCTAGGAAAAGTTTAAAAAGCTAGTCACTTCCCAACCAAACATCATGCCAAAATGAAGTATTACAACCGCTAACCAACTTTATTTCTAAAAGTAGAAGAGGTAATTGCTTTATCATTAAGATAATTTGCCGACTTGATAATTCTAACCCACATCCTTACCTTTAATAATCTCATTCTCGTTAACATAACTTTTTAAGTGAGCTGCTAAACAAATCCCCATTTGTTTCAATTTGTTTCAGTTTTACTTGTTGTACCCACTTCATCAAGTTTTTCAGGCAAATACAATTCAGTCCTTTTCTATTTTGTTGTGTTTCTTTTGCCTAAGAATAACCAAATTAATTCCATAACTTTTGCCAATGATCTCTAGATCAAGTGGTGGAAGACTTGCGTATCTCTTGAGAGATGCAGGTTCAACTCCCACGTGGTGCAGAGTGAGGGACTGGTGGGCAATGATAGGAGACCCAGGAAAACCTGAGTTCGATCCTTGCTTCAAACGGGTTTTACTGGTAATTTCACCATCGTGCCTATGGGCGGGTGGGTTACCGGGTTGGATCCCGGGTTAGCACTTCTGAATAAATTTGCTCGGAGATTCTACAACATTTCATCACGCTGTTGTTGTTGTTTAAGCTGCCGTAGCAGATCTGCATTTCGCTGTAAGAAGGCATCATCGAACTCTGGCAAGGCCGCAGAGACGGGAACAACAACTGCAGTGGAGACCACTGAGCTCATAGTCGAAGGAGCAGCTAATGTGTCGTGAGAGACAGTGGAACCTTCAGAAACTGTGGAGGCAATTGTTGTAGAGGTGATATTACCTGTTATAATGTCACTAAAAGATGGGAAAGATGAAGCCATGGTTTTGTGATGAACAAACTGGAAAATTGAGTTTAGTGAATTCGAGAGGATGGTGCCACAGAAGACTCAATGAACAGTAGCTTCGAGCTAGATGAAGAGTAGAGTCTCAGAACTTGAGTTGTAACCTGTAAGATCACAACAGAGAAAGAAACACATTGTTAGCCTCGTCACAGGGAGGGGGGCCTCTATGTGACCAAGCTCGGGCATGAGAATAAGTATTGGGAGCAAATGGAGAAGTCAGTGAGAGAGTAGGAGATTTTAGAGAGAGAAAGTATTGATTACCTGCTTTTGAAGACTTAAGTATGGTATTTATACTTTGGGGTATGCTGATGTGGCGAAGGTAGTTATGGCCGAACCGGTCGTTATCAGGTAGTTAGAGTTGTGCGCTCTCAGTTAGTTAGAGAAGATATTCTAGGTCAGACGTACCTCGTAGATGTTCGGTCTGTATCGGGCAACGTTCGGTCCTTGTTGGGTGACATTCGGTCCGGTGTGTTATACGTTGCCTCATCAGAAAGTGTTCGTGACAATCGGGTCCGCAGTCCCGTTGAGATCGATTCGGTTACTGAAGTTGCTCTTGATGAGGTGGCAATCAAAGCAAAGATTTCTATTTTGAGCGTAAAAAAATACCTAGAGAATCAAGATTTCCTGACATCAATGTCTCACAATTGCTTTGCTGCACTTAACTTTTCAAAGTTAAAAAAAAACTTCGTTACAGCTAAGTGTGATCACCGGTCTAAACGCAAATTGTTAGCGTAAATTATTTGATAAATAATTATGGTGCCCTTATTGATCATTTATCTAATAATCGGATCAATTTACCTTAATATCCCAATAAAATTAATTGGACTTTATTTGATAGACGTAAAGGCCCGTACTAGTTAATTTGGGTTTCCCCTTAGGTGAAGCATATAAATACAGCTTATTGGGGAACCCTAAAAAGACACACACTAACCTATTAATTTTTGGCCCCCCTCACCATAATAACCGAATTCGTATTATTTAACTGGAGATCTACCTGGTATCATCATTCCTCTCCATCCTAACTGCTCACCCTAAACGGGAACCGATCAAGATGACTTCTTCTTCATCTCTAACTACTACTGGATAACATTTAATTCTGAATGGGTTGGAGGTGGTGCAGTGACATGCGGTGCAGCATCAGGTACAAAAGGAGCAGTAATAGGAGGTAATGAAATGGACGAGTCCCCCCCCCCCCCCCCGGTCGTCCTGTACTTCTTGTAAATTATTGTAAGGATTTTCACAAATGATTTAAAAGATGGATTTACATCTGGGTTTCCGAATTCCGTTTTATCAGCCTGTGGAGTGGGGTGTAGACTTTTGATGTTTGACTGATGAAACAAAAAAAAGAAAAGAAAATAAGGATTTAAAAAGACTAAAATACCCTCACATACAAAGCATGTGAGATAACTTAACCAAAAAATCTAACGGGTTAGTGCTAAAGGTTGAACCATGTATCAAAATATGAACATAAAGGTTGATTATTGTCGATTTCATAGTGAAAGGTATAAAGTGTAGTTTGAGACAAATATAAAGGTTGTTTTCTACAATTCTGTCTAAAAAGTATTGACTCATTTGACTTTCTCGCATTCCTTATATCTTTTGACAATTCGATTATAAATTTTCTATCCTGATTTGATATTATGATTTTTGTTTGATGATGTTTGTTATTACTTGGAATAGTGTCTTGATACTTTAGTATGAAAAGATTTTTAGGTCTTTTCGTACTTTCTAAGACTTTGAACTACCAATTAAAAGGGTAATGCATGGTACCCCCGACCACGGAAGAGATAACTCTTCCCAGGCCTCAACCCAACAATGTTGCCTGGCGGAAAAGTCCCCTACCAACTCAAGGGGCTGAAACATGACCCGAGACCTCTAGGTGTCCTTGAGCCGGATTAAAGTGGGGGTCGGTGGCCACTGGGCTGACACCCAATGGTGTTACATAACTTTTAAAGGGGGCTAACCTTTGTTACCGCTAGTAAAGTACGTATTCCAACTTTTTTTATTGATGCAACAAATTGTTATAGCGTTTTGTATCCAGTTATGCCTAATGGCAATTTGGTTGTGCTTGAGTGTGTTTTTGGTTACGCCTTTGCGCGTTCAGTTCCCACACCCTAATATTTCTTGATGGATCTCGATATTGCTTGATAAATCATGATACTTCTTGATAAATCTCAATACTTGTTGATTCATCATGATACTTGTTGATACATCTTGAAATTATTTGATAAAGCTTGATATTACTAGATAATTCTTGATGGGGATGTTGTGTATGACCATGCCACCACCTAGCTTGGTTTAAAATTACATGTGTGGTTCTAAATATCTATACCCTTTTATTGTTATAGATTGATCAATTTCCATTATTTGTTATTTCTTGGTACTTTACTGAGCTTTACGCGTAGACGTACTTTTTATTTATACACGACAGCTTAACAATCATCTAACGAAATCGTGAGCATGTGCGAAGAGAAGCTAGAGAGTTTAGAAAACTTAAACGTAACTTGTAAAGAGCTAACAAGTGGGTCTTTAAGATTTCCTTGTCAAAACATTACAATTCAATACGGTATTATGCTTTATTCTCATTTTTCATGATAGTGACACGTTAACCCTAATCAGATCAGGGCGTTACACAATGTATTGTTTTAATAGCTGAGTTATACAATGTATTGCTTTAATAGCTTTAACCCACAAAATATTCAGCTTATCTATAAAACGCCACCTCTAGTTATGAAGCAAAGCTAAATTAAAACCATACAAAATAATTTAGAGGATAAGGCCATGGGCTATGAGGCTTGGGTTGGGGCGTGAGTTGGGGGAAAACGCCCAAGCCACTACCCCGGGTGGGCTTGGGTTTGGGCGTGGCCCTTGGGGCTTGGCTTTCAAGCCGGGCGTGGGGCGGTATGGCCATGCTATCTGGCTGCCTCCCGCTCACCCCGCCACGTCAAGTGGAGTTTTCAAATTTTAAATTTTAAATTCAAACGGTCCCCCCATACCACCAAACCGCCACCCGGGTCTCCCAAAATCCCCTATATATATTATAACCCCCAACCCACTGGTCCCCCCATCCCACGAACCCAACCCCATCGGCTACCCACTTCTCTCGAACCCGCTAACCCACTGGTTCCCCCCATCCCACGAACCCAACCCCACCGGCTAACCCACTGGTCCCCCCATCCCACGAACCCGAACCCGCTATGGCATCCTGGACTCATGAAGAAGAAATTGCTCTCGTCACAAGCGTCGTTGACGCCATGAAGGGGCGGCCACCGGGCCAAACAAAATATTGGTCGGAAGCATTCGGAGCCTACCGGCATAACGTCGGTAACGACCGCCACAACCTCAACGCGTGCCAACATAAATGGCGCGAGCTACGGCCCAAGCTCGAGCGTTTCAAGGCTTACTACGAAGCCGTTCCCGGGGGCGAGTTAAGCTACGAGGACCGGGTGGCGGTGGCAAACATAGAGTTTCGAGGCAAGGAAAAAAAGACGTTCGACAAGATCGACCTTTTTGAAATTTATTTAACGCTCTAGGTTTGTTATTTTGTAATTTTTAGAAATTATGTAATTTTTAGGATTATGTAATTTTTAAAATTTTAATGAAGTTGTAGGTTTTTTTTATAAATGTTGTGTGATTTTTTATAAATTTTTTGTTATTTTTTTTTAAATTCTGTCACGCGGTGCACCCAACCCAAGCCCAACCCACGCCCCGCCATACCCCGCTGACACGTAACCAGGCGGTGGGAGGGCTCCCATTCCACGTGTCAACCGTTGCCCCAACCCAACCCAAGCCCCACCATACCCCACGGCCTAAAGATTCTTATATATTTTTAACTTGAGATGACAGTAAAATTAAAGACATGTAATGAATATGAATAGCTCCAATAATAGAGGATATAAGCCTCGATATTCCCCAATTATTAACATTAACAACACCTACATTTTCCCTTGTCGGCGGGAATAGTGATGTTGGGTGGTTGGCCAAAAGTGGCGGCCACCTTTTTTTTTTTTAATATAATAGTGATAGTAATTTATAGGTCTTGTCAAATTACAATTATATCATAAGTTTAAAATTACGCTTATGTCCCCGGTTCAAACTAAAATTTCTCTTTTGCCTCTGCCTAAATTTATGTTTTTTCCCTCAGTAAAAAAAAATACGCTTTTGACCCAGTTCAAAATAAAATTATTCTTTTTGCCCCATATAAATTACGATTTGGTCCTCAGTTTAAAATTACGAGTTCACCCCCGGTTCAAAATAAAACTTTGGTTGGCGGGAATAGTTGTGTTATGTGGTTGGCCAAAAGTGGCGGCCACTTTCGGTTTTTTCCCATATAATAGTTATTTATAGGTCCTGCCAAATTACAATTTTATCCTAAGTTTAAAATTATGATTTTGTCTCCGGTTCAAATTAAAATTTTGGTTTTGCCCCTTGCTTAAATTTACGCTTTTGTCCCCAGTTAAAAAATACGCTTTTGCCCCAAGTTCAAATAAACTTATGGTTTTGCGCCTAGCTAGAGTCCTGCCAAATTACGATTTGGTTCCCAGTTTAAAATTACTATTTGGCCCCCAGTTCAAAATAAAACTTTTGTTTTGCCCCAAGCTAAAAATTATGATTTCACCCGTAGTTAAAAAATTACGATTTTGCCCCCAATTTAAAAGAAAAAATTAGTTTTGCCCTCAGTTAAAAATATTATTTTACCTCCATTATAAAGTTATGATTTGACCTTAGCTAAAAAATTGCAATCTTGCCATTGTTTTTTTTGGGCAAAACCATGGTAGTGTTTTATTTTACTTGGTTAAGTCAATTTTGTTTTATTCTTGCGAAACAGCTGCCTAGCACTCGCTAATTGTTCCTGACAAATTATTCTTTTGCCCCCAACTCTAAATTACACGATTGCCATCGTTTTAGTTATTTTTTTTTATCATAACTATGATACTGTTTTTCTTTAATTGGTTAACTTGATTTATCTTTTTTTATATCGTGTTATAAGTAGCATGTATACCTAACCGACATAAAGACGTACATGTTATTAAACTATGAAATATTCGGTTTAGCGCCCCGCAACGCGGGCGACGCATAATCTAGTTATACTACATATACATTTATAAGTTGGGGGGAATAATGCCAGACAGCTGTCTGATACTCCTCCATTGGACCAACCTTTTTTTAATTTAATTTTATTCCCAATTTAAAATTACGCTTTCGTCCTTCATTTAAAAATACGTTTTTGCCCCAGCTCAAAATAAAATTATAATTTTGCCAGGACCTCAAAATTACGCTTTTGCCCTCGGTTCAAAAACTCATTTTTAATTTTGTTTTCAGTTTAAAATTACGGTTTCGCCCTTCGTTTAAAATTACGTTTTTGCCCCCAGTTAAAAATAAAATGTTGGTTTTCCCTCTACCTTAAAATTACGATTCTGCCCTCAGCTCAAAATTACGTTTTTGCCCACAGTTCAAAACAAAATTTTGATTCCCCCCCAGCTCAAAATTATGATTTTCCTCTCAGTTTAAAATTATGATTTCGCCTCCAGCTCAAAATATAATTACGATTTTGCCCTCTACACAGACATACATGTTATGAGAGAGAAATATTCGGTTTATTGCCCGGCAACGCGGGCGGGGCAAAAACTAGTTATCCTACATATACATTATCCTACATATATTATCCTACATATACATTTAGAAGATGGGGAATAGTGCCCATTGGATCAATAAGTTTACTATTTTATATTCATTTTAAAATTACGGTTTTGCTCCTGTTTAAAATTATCGTTTTACCTCCTGCTCAAAATAAAATTACGCTTTTGTCCCCATCTCAAAATTATGATTTTGCCCTCAATTCAAAATTACTATTTTGCCTGTCACTCCCCCATTGGACCAACCAGTTTATTATTTTATATACATTTTAAAATTACGTTTTTGCCCCTCTTTAAAATTACGATTTTGCCCCAGCTCAAAATAAAATTACGCTTTTGTCCCCCGATCAAAATTTTGATTTTTCCCTCGCTTCAAAATAAAATTGTGGTTTTGCCCTCAGCTCAGAATTATCTTTTCACCCCCAGTTCAAAATAAAATTATGTTTTTTCCCAAGCTAAAATTACGATTTTGCCCTCTGTTCAAAAATGTGATTTTTCCCCGTTTAAAAAAAATATGATTTCGCCCTCAGTTCAAAATTACGTTTTTTCTCCCGGTCAAAATAAATTTATGCTTTTGCCCACAACTCAAAATTACGATTTTGCCCTCGGTTCAAAATAAAATTGTGGTTTTGACTCTAGCTTAAATTTACGATTGTGCCCTTAGTTCAAATTTATATTACGCTGTTACCCTAAGTTAAAAAATTACGAATTTGCCCCTGTGAAAATTTACAATTTTGCCCCCAGATCAAATTTACAGTATTGCCATCACTTTAGCTTTTGGCAAATTACGATTTTACCCAGTCAAAAAATACAACTTTCCCTAAGTTAAAAATTACAATGTTGCCATTGTTTTAGTTTTTTAATCAAAACTATAAAAGTGTTTTGTTTTAATTGGTTGACTCGATTTAATTGTTTTTCGTGTCAATGAGCTACCTAACACTCGCTCATTATTCGGCCATCGCCCCGCAACGCGGGCGGGGCATCAACTAGTATACAACAAATTCGCTTTCCGATTTCAGTATTTACTATGAAACTTGAGGATAAGACCATACGTTAGGGGTAGGGATGGTTATCACTTGCAAAAATTCCATCACTCACAACATCCAATCAAGTTCGGTCATGTCATCAACCATTATTCCATCACTCACAACCTTTTTTAGTGGCAATGGTCATCACTCACAACCTGTTTTTTTTATTCCATCAACGTACAACTCCTCAACACTAGAGTACAACCCACCATATAGAAATGGATAAAATTCAACACGTCATAAATATATGACGTGAAACATGTTTCACGCGTGAATTATATAGGGTGGCGGTGGTGTTTTGCAAACTTCCACTCGTGGAAGAACTTCATCACGCACAAAAGGAAGACCACCCCGGGTCCCCTTATACGTTATTGTCTCACACCTACATGCCACATTGAATTTTAACTTTCTTTCATGCCCCTCTACGCAATGGCAGAGGTTAATGGAGGCTCGGGAATGCCTGACCTCCACTGACTTTTCATTCGTAGTGTTTAGTTTTACAGAAAATTTTCTTTTTGTAGAGTTAATTATTGAATTTTAAGAACTTGGCTCTCACTGATTTGGATTTTAAGAGTCCGGCCCACACCGAGTTTTTGTTCAAGCTCCACCACTGCCTATACACCGTCCCAAGGTTTGTAAAAATAGTGGCGTGAAGATGATATCATGACTGCTCCCACGCCCACCATGTCTGCATCCTTTACTTTTGGCTTAGGCCATGCGTAGTCATAACGCCCCTTTGTGGGCGTTATGCGACACGTGGCGCTCCACGTGTGAGAGTGGGCGTTATGGGGCATTATGCATTTAAGCCCGTAGTCATAAAGCCCCCGCCTAATCATTACTCAATTATTAATTTCTAATTTTTTATAATTATTTTCTAACTTTATAAAATTAAAATTCATTCATTAAATTAAAAAAAAAACATTACACTAAAATAATAAAAAAAAAACATTACACTTAAAAAAAAAACATTACAGTAACATAAAAAAAAACATTACACTTCAAAGATTATATTTTTTTTCGATCCTTTCCTTTTGGGCCAACGCCATCTTCAAAGCTTTTCCGGTAAGGTGGTCATGCGGTTTCGAGTAGAACTCAAAGTCGTGAGCCCATTGTCTATCCCGCATAATCTCCGTAACTTCGCGGTTCTCCTCCATACGTTTAGTACCGAGTTCGTGTATGTCTTGAAGTCGGTTGTTTATCTCCGAAAATGCGTCACTCATATCCGTTCCCATAGATATCGATGACGACTCGGGCTTTTTCGCCCGCCTACTTTTTCCGGGCGGTCTTGGTAGCTCCTCCACCGGCTCGTCATCCGGAATATCCTCGTTCAAGTCGGTGTTTCGAGCGCCGGAGGTTGGCGTTTCGGGTTCACCGGACTCGTTTGTTTTGGACCTCTTTGACGGCCGTTTATTTCCCGAACGACCACTCGGAGTAGATATGGTGGCCCATTTAGGGTTATGGCGAAGGATTTGCCAACACCTCATGTATGGGAAATGGCCATTACCATCCGTATACTCGATCAACGCCGCTTGCGTGATGTCCTCGCCCTTGCTTCCACTTTTCCATCCGGCAAAAGTGCGTTGGTACACGGTTTGAAAGTTCGTGCATTTTTTGTTTATATCGGCCCACTTGCCCGATATAGAGTCCGGTGGGCGGTATTCGTCTCCTTTACCCACTAGATCGAAAAAAAGCGCTCGTATTCGGCGCCAAAAAACTGATTTATCTTGATTGTTTGCTACAAAAAAAAGATATAATTAATTAGTCTTAAATTTAAAAAAAAAAACTCAAATAAAAACAGAAAATAATTAAAAAAAACTGCAAAAAACAGAAAAAAAAACAGAAAAAAAAACGGAAAAACAGAAAAAAATAAAAAAATTTAAAAAATATACCTATAACCGGGTCCTCCGACACATCGATCCAAGCGCGGGTTAACGCATACTCCTCATCGGACACCCACGATATCACATTTTTTTTTCGCTCGGGTGGTGGTTTCCGCTTTCTCTTTATGTGGCCGTTTTGCTTTTCCTTTTCCTTTTTGCGTCTCCGCTCTTTCGGGTTGTGTTTCCGGAACAACATCGGGTTCGTGTTGTGGGGAGCCGAAAGATTGAGCCGACCCGAACGCTTGAGACGACCCCATTCCGTCGGTGTTTTGATTCGGGTTCCACCCGTAGAGATTCGGGTCCCAAAAAAGCGGTTGGTTCAAAAGATTCATGAACCCGGCATTTTGTTGACTGTAATCGACAAAACCGACACCTAAAGGGGTGGGTCGAGTGGGAACCGGTGACACGGGGCGGGTAGGATTACCACTTTGGTTTGGGTCCGCACTCGATCGGGGAGGAATAAAACCACAGTTGTAGGGATTCATTGTATAAAATCTGTGGATTTAAAAAAAAAAACTAGAGAGAAATATGAGTTGAGAGTGTGTAGGTTTTATAAAAATATGGGAGAAGGGGGTATTTAAAGGGAATTTTGAAAATTAAATGAATAATTTTTTTTTTTTTACATTTGACCGTTTTCAAACGGTTTGAATTTCAAAATAAACAACACAATCACGCCGCTACCCACATCGCGCCGGATCTTTTTTTTGGCCTATAACGCCGCGCGTTTCGGTGTTCACCGGCGCTATGCGGCGCTATGAGGCATACCGCCCCATAACACACACTCTTAGGAAATTAATTGTTTGACCCAATCAAAAAATTCCACTTCATCCCTCTTTTCATCTTTTTTAAGTTTAATTTTTATATAGTTTAATTATTATTTCAATAGGTGTTGGAAAGTGAAAACTTATAAAACGATCGTACACCAAATGTGAAAAAAAATAACATTTCATGATTGCGTGATGATGATGTAGAGTAAAAAAATATGAAACCATAACATTTCATCCTTGAAAATTATTCATACCGAGTAATTATACAACCTTTTTGCATTCTACCTTCAAACATGACAAATTTCTTACCGAGTAATTTCAAAGAATTTGTTTGTAATATGATTCACACTTGAATAATGATATATATTATTAATTAAAGTTTAAATAGGATAAGTAAACAACTAGGTACATAGCCATGCATGACTTAAGAACATAACTAGTCAATGTATGGTAGTAGTTGTGAGTTATTTGTCCTTTTATAGTTTACTAGATTGTTTAAAAGACTTAGGAAAATTAAAATTTGATATGATACCTCACCTTCATATAAAAAGTATACATATATATGTCTTAAAATATAAGAGTTAATTTGGTTTTTCGTATTTGTGGTTTGTCAAAAATCATTATTTCAGTCCATTATTTTAAAAATTGCTAAAACAGTCCTTTTAGTTTCACTTCGTAACTATTACAGTCCAGTCACACTAACGACATCCAATTATTTTGTTAATTTATTTGAAATGACCATAATGCCCTTGATATTAAAACTACAAAATAAATAAAGAGTTAATTAGGTTTTCATATCTGCCGTTTGTTGAAAATAATCATTACGGTCCATTAGTTCTAACAATTGCCAAAACAGTATGAGTATCCTTCACTTTACTTTTCATTCTCCCCGTTTCTTTACATCCGGCCACCTAATTTTCCCAATCACAATCGACGTCAGTAGGAAAACTTAAGGCCTACCTGAAAAACTTGAGGGGTGGAGATGAAGTATGGGCGGTGCCCTGTGTAGTGGTCAGAATTGGTAGAATTCATCTGTAGAAAAGGAGTTGGCTGATAATTTGTTTAAAAAGAATGGCCATAGGGTGTGGGGGTAGAGGTGGATGGTAGTTTGATACGTTGGTAGGCATAATGGATGGTGGAGGTGGTCATCGTTCATGTATGTGTATGTAGTGGTGGTAGATGTTGAAGATGGATGAAGTGGAGAGGGTGTGGAGCCGGAGCAGGTAATCTCCTGGCTGGCTGGATTTGAGGAAACAGAGGGAGTGAAGAGTAGAGTAATGCATAGTAGATAGATGAAGCTATTAACCGCCATTCTTGGTGAGTTGAAGGTGGAAGTTATTAAAGTATTGGTACTGTTTTGACAATTTTTAAACTAATGGACTGTAATAGTTATTTTCAACAAACTGCAGGGACGAAAAGCGTAATTAACTCTTTATTAATTTATTAGTAGTTTTAATAACATGGCTGTTATGGACATTCGAAATAAACTGAATAACTGGATGGCGTTAGTGAGGGTGGACTGTAATAGTTATAAAAGTGAAACCACAGGGACTGTTTTGAAAAATTTTTAACTAATGGATTGAAGTAGTGATTTTTGACAAACCATAGAGACAAAAAACATAATAAACTCAAAAGATAATTTAATATTTGATATGATACCCTTATACTTTTTGCCTTAATATGTACAATGGTTATTTTATACTATGTTGTTAGTTAGAGCATACTTATGTATGATGACACTACCAATCAAAGTTGTGAAGGCTTCAACCATACACGAACCGACATATGGCGTCAGGGCTCAACTGAAGAACCGATATCAGCGTAGTATGGTGGAGGGTGGATGCAATGTTCTTGTGGTAAGTTCACCTACAAAACAAGAAGAAGACAAGAATGGGTTCAAAGGATATATATGTATTTTTTATTTTATTTAGTAATGTTACTTAGTATTTTTATGAAAACTTAGGTCAATTGTATTTTTCATCCCTACTGTTGCTTTAAACATTAGGTTTTGTCCACCTATAACATTTTTGGTTCCTGACGTTTCAAGTGTTGTGAAACGACGATCACACACCAAATATGAAAAAAAAAATTGATCGAGTAATATCTGATGCTTACGTGATGATGACGTGGAGTAAAAAAATATGAAACCATAACATCAGCCTAATAACATTTCACCCTTGAGAATTATTCATACCTAGTAATTATACAACCTTTTTGCGTTCTAACTTCAAACACGACAAATTTTATACCGAGTAATTTCAAAGAAATCGTTTGTGATTCAATTCACACTTGAATAATGATATATATTATTAATTTAATGTTTAAATAGATAAGTAGACAATTAGGTACATAATTAGCCATGCATGACTTAAGTTGTCAACTTATGGTAGTAGTTGTGAGTTATTTGTCCTTTTACAGCCATGCATGACTTAAGTTGTCAACTTATGGTAGTAGTTGTGAGTTATTTGTCTTTACTAGATTGTTTAAAGAGTTAAATGCCATTTTAGTCCCTGTGGTTTTGGCCATTTTGCTAGTTTAGTCCAAAGGTTTCATTTTTAACCTGTGGGTCCAAAAAGGTTTCACTGTTGCCATTTTAGTCCACTGGGTTAACTCCACCCATTTTTTCTGTTAACGAGAAGACCAATTTGGTCATTTTATATGGCTGAATTGCCCTTTTAGTTAACAGAATTACATACAAAATTACCGAATTGGCCTTCTCGTTAACAGAAAAAATGGATGAAGTTAACCCAGTGGACTAAAATGGCAACTGTGAAACCTTTTTGGACCCACATGTTAAAAATAAAACCTTTGGACTAAACTGGCAAAATGGTCCAAACCACAGGGACTAAAATGGCATTTAACTCTTGTTTAAAAGATGTGAAAAATTAAAAATTTGATACAATACCTTCATATAAAAAGTATATTAAAATAGGGTTATTAGATTTTAATAATCCTAAGTTTCACATGTTGGCTGATAATAATCCCAACTTTAAAAATTCCCTCTAATAATCTCAATTTGTAAAAGTTTGGCCGTCATTGATCATTTTCTAACATAGGTGCACTTAAACCAATTAAGGAGTCTCTAGGTGTAATTGAATCTATTGAGGAGACCAAATTCTTATATGTTTGAAAAGGATCAATGATGGTCAAACTTTTACAAGTTGAGATTATTGGAGGGAATTTTTAAAGTTGGGATATATTATTATCGGCCAATAGGTGAAACTTAAGATTATTAAAATCCAATAACCCATTAAAATTTAACTTAATACTTGATACATCGAGCCGGTGATCTCACTAGAAGCAGCTTCTCTATTCCTACGGGGTAGAGGTAAGGTTGTGTACATCTTACCCTCCTTAGACCTTACCTTAGTTTTGCTATTGGTGGGATTTACTTAGTATGATGATAATGATTAATGCTTGATATATACAATGGTTATTTTTGTCACACCCCAACCGATGGCGGAATCATCGGGGCGCGGCACTGAGCGAAACAGATTGTCCAGAAGTTTCCATAACAACTATCATTACCATTCAATTTAAGTTAACATGTCCCATACCATGTCTCAAATAGCAAACAAGTTATTACAGACAAAACTAAACAAGTATTCTGTTCCGACAACTCAGATTTAAACATGACGATTTATTTTTTGGTTTCTAAGACTCCAGTTCCTAGCTTCAATTTCATCACAGCCCGAGAAGCATATAAGCAACCTAAGCACCTGTCACATACGTTAAAATAAAGTCAATACATAAAATGTAAAGGTGAGCATACAAGTTTGATAATAGCATATAGAGTTCGAATTCGTTTACGCATAACCAGCACGTACACATAGTGAAATGAAGCACGTTAGTTATCGACATAGATCCATCGATACCAATGACTGCGGGTTGACTGCCCGAGGCAGTTCGCAATACACGATTACCACTGTAATCCATGCAAGTAAAAGATCCTAAACAACCCCCGTGTGAACGGGTGCTGAGTCCAAACTATAGTACTATCGTTGCTAAGGCAGGTAGACAGCATTCCATGTGTAAACATAACAAACAAGCATTCATAAGCCACGTATAACATGCATTAATGGTTTAGCGTTAAAATAGCTTGAGTAGTGTGATTGTTGTAGTTTGAATAGTTGTAACGTATGTAACACCCAAAAGTGCTAAAGCAAAAGGGTTCGAGTATACTCACAGTGATATGGATTGAAGGGAGCGCTTTACAGCGAGTACGATTAGCCTGAACAGATTCGATAACGTAACGATAAGTGACGCGTAAATCAGTACAAGTGAGAGTGGGTAGGATGACGGATCGTGCGGATCAGTTATCCGTGAATAGAAGTCATCCGTGCGCATGACCTATCCGTACGGATGGTGATGCGTGCGGATGGTGATGCGTGCGGACGGTGTTCCATCCGGATAGGTCATCCGTGCGTGTGACTGTCCGTGCGGGTAGCAACCCGTGCGGACTAGTTATACGTGCGGACGACTTACCCGTACGGTTAGATTGCTTGTGTGGATAAATGTTCAAGTGGATTGTTTCTTCCTAAGATGTGTTTGTGTATGATGGCTTGTGCTTTGGAGTTTTCGTTGTAGTATTTTGAAAACACCAAAGTGTTTCTACTTTTCAAGCCGGCCGCGCGGACGGCGGTCCGTGCGTATGGTAGTCCGTGCGGGCAGCCAGTGCGCGCGGCAGAGACAATCCGTCCGGATAGCCTGTCCGTGCGTACGGCTTGGCCGTGCGGATGAAGTTTGTTTGATTTTCATTTTAATGCCTTAGTATCTCATGATCCGAGGAGTAATCCATTCAGAGGTCGTCCGTTCGGATTGCTCGTTCGTCGATACTCAAACCTTTGTTTGGAAAGTGGGTCCCAAAGGTAGTCCGTGCGGATGACAACCCGTGCGTATGACCCGTACGTGCGTATGGGCTGTACGTGCGTATGGCTCATCCGTGCGGACAGCTAGTCCGTGCGGACAACTGGTCTGGTTGTCCCGCTCGTCTATACTTGGTTTCTGTTGTCGTTTATCGAGACGTTCTGATTACGTGGCAACCATTTGGAGTTGTGTTCTCACCCGCGTGACTAGACCGGTCAGGAACCACCCTAACTCGGCCTGCCGGCGACTCAGAACGGTCATCCCGGTTAACCCCGAAATCAGTTGTCTATGGTACAACTCCAGATCTAGAACTAGGGTATCACTATTGACGAGTAAAACACTAGGACTGATCGGATTCGTACCGGTTTTAAGGGTAAAAGGAGGAGAGAACATTAGGTTTATGTCTTTCAACTCTTTTATCCTTAGAAAAGTTTAGATCTAGGTGAAATTATTGTAAAAACTTGTAGAAATCGTCTAGATCTGAGATATTCTTGGCGGAATGAAGCCAAGCATGAAGTTCTTACGAACTTCATGATGACGTCACCCGTGAACACCTCAAATCCGGATGATTTCATGGTTAAAATCGATGATTCGAAAGATAGAGATGTGTAGAATGGTGTAGTGGTTAAAGATGTACAAGGATTGGTGCAAGATCTTACCTGGATTGAGAGAAATCTGAGAAAAGGTGAAGAATGCGTGTGGTTCGGACGTCACTTGCCAAAAGTGGAAAAAGTGGAGAGTGACCCGTGTATTTATAGGATGCCAAAAAGGGAAAGGGGTGAGCCGTGCGCATGGCACGCACCCGGGTAGGTTATCCGCGCGGGCTGGCTATCCGTGCGGACTGGCAATCCGTGCGGATTGACCATCCGTGCGGATGGGCCATCCGTGCGGATGCCGCCTACTATGGTGAGTTCGGCGCGATGTTGATTTGGTTTCGATTTGCGAGCGATTCGATAGGGTTTCCTAATCAAATTACTTTCAGTCCCAACTACTTCTTATATGGTTCGATTCGGTGTTCGGGTTCGGGTTCGATCATATTCGAGTTAGACTTCGAGTTCGATTGAGTTCGCTTGATTATCACCACACAACATAAAATAAACATGCACAAGTAACACGTAAGGCACACACACACGTATAACTGACAAATAAAATACGTAATTCGAGTTACGATTTGATGTCGATTTGATTAGCATAGCTTGATTAACTTTATCGCATTGTTACTTCCTATCCTTCACATTCGTAGGTCGATTGAGATACGGGGTGGTGCTTGCAATGTACGACACTTACTCCACGTAATCTAAATATCATACAAACAATTCTACGAGTCACGTCGCGCGAAATCGGTCGTTGACTTTGATCTTGACTTTGACTTTCACTCGTGAAAACACGGGGTGTTACAATTTTATACTATGTTGTTGGTTAAAGTATACTTATGGATGAAGACACTACCAATAGGGCTGCAAACGAACCACATGTTCGGCGAACAGTTCGTGAACTGTTCGGCGGGAAGTTCGTTTGTAT
Source organism: Helianthus tuberosus (assembly GCA_030545235.1). Taxonomy (NCBI): domain Eukaryota; kingdom Viridiplantae; phylum Streptophyta; class Magnoliopsida; order Asterales; family Asteraceae; genus Helianthus; species Helianthus tuberosus. Next base: position 193,420,722 of record CM060370.1, on the reverse strand, counting down.
TCGTTTGTTTATTAAACAAACGAACCGAAACAAGCAATTTCGTTCGTTTAGTTAAATGAACAAACATGAACAAAGGGCGCGTTCGTTTATTTATGTTCGTGAACGTTCGGTAACGTGTTCGTTTGTGTTCGATAGTTCATTAGTTTTCTTAGCTTTTATATTTTATTTAAGGGGTATTGGATTTTAATAATCCCAAGTTTCACTAATTGGCCGGTAATAATCCCAACTTCAAAAATTGCCTACAACAGTCCCAACTTGTAAGATTTTGGCCACCAATGATCCTTGTCTAACTCGGTTGTTCGTGTTTGTTTGGTTCGTTTGCAGGCCTAACTACCAATCAATGTTGTGAAGGCCTTTACCCTACACGAACCGGTATATAGCGTCAGGGCTCAACCGAATAACTGACGTCGACGCAGAAGGGTGGAGGGTGGATGTAACGTGCTTGTGGTGAGGTTCACTTACGAAACATGAATGTTTTAGGATTTTTTGTGTGTTTTGAAATGTTTTGCAACTTTTGGAATGTTTTAGAATCTTGCTTGTTGCAAATGTTTTGGAATGTTTTATAATTTTGCTTGCTGCAATTTTTTTGGAATGTTTTATATTTTGCTGCATTTTTTTATACAAAAAATGGTTTTTGAAAATTGAGATATTGTTATTTTGTCACAAATCTGTCGCAAAAAATTGTAGGAATTTTGTCTCAAATCTTAATTTCTAAGTTGTAGGAAATTTGAAGCTACATTTAAAAATATATTTTTATATGTAGGAAATTTGTCGCAAACTGGTTTGATAACTTTGTAGGAAATTTGTTGGAAACCGTTAGTTTTGTAGATAATTCGTAGCAAATTGTTTAGAGAAAATTTATAAATTTGTAGGAAACTTGTGGAAAGTTTTATTATTTGTAGGAATTTTTGTCGCAAGAAAGTTTTATAATTTGTAGGAATTTTGTCGCAGAAAAATTCTATAATTTGTAGGAATTTTGTCGCAAGAACGTTTTATAATTTGTAGGAATTTTGTCGTGAAAATAAAAAATTATGAATACTTTTTTTAATAATGTTATTAATTTTAAAAATAAAATATCATAAAATAATGTACAAAAAAGGCAAAAACGTGGAAGAATTGTTGAAATTTTGCAAGAAGAGCGATTTGTCAGTATTTTGTAGCAAATTTTGCGACGAGAGATTTTGTAGGAATTTTGTAGCAGATTTTGTCGTATTTTTGTAGCTAATCCGGTTACCCACAAGTTTATTTCCTATGATTTTTTTTGTAGGAAATTTGTGGGTAAGGCCAATTTCAGACAAATTTGCTACAAATTTGGTTGTCACAAACTTGACAAATTTCTAGCAGTGAAGACGAGAATGGGTTCTAAGGATATATTTATTTTTTATTTTTTTAGTAATGGTATTTTAGTATTTTTTTTTTTATTAAAACTTATGTCAACTAATCTAAAGGGCAAAATACTTTTACATGTGAATGAATGGTAATAACTAAAGAGTAAACTGTGTTTTTCTTTCCTTAGAGTTTACTTCAAATATTAGGTTTTGTCCACCTATAACATTTTTGGTTCCTGACGTTTCAAATGTTAACACGTTCTGTCTTTAGACTTAATGTCTGTTAACTTCTCTGTTACGTCTCCCTCACGTGCCCATCTCATGAGGGGTAATTTCATTGATTTACCGCATTTACTTAAAGATATTCTTTGAATTTACAAATAAAAGACTTTTCCGTTATGCCTTCCCGCCTCCACCTCCATCTCCGCCTTCAATCCCACCAGCACCACCTCAAAATATAAACTAAACATTATACACATATATCATCAATATTTTCTTCATGATGTGGTATAGTTTTACTGTAAAACGACAATATATGTGGTAAAAAGTTTGAAAAATAACCAACTACCTATTATGGGTGTTATTTAAACAATTTTTTGAGATTCAATACACTGTTTATTTGACACAATAAAATAAAATCGGAAGGTAGATTCTATATGTTATGTTGTTCGTTTCGATAAAACAAAGAATTCGAATTGAATCTAAATCACTGGTTCGCCTCTTTCTTTCAAGATACAAATTAGTTATGTCATTTAAAAATAATTCCAAACCCATTAATAATTATACAAACCAAACATAGACATATTATGGGATTTCATAGGAATTTTAATTCGTTATCACACTACCTAAGGGGAGTGGGGGTGGGAGCGTGATAGAATTCTATCACTCGTTGTTTTTTTTGGAACACCGCCGCCACCACTCCCATCACTCGTGAAAAAAAGAACGCACTGAACATATCACGCGTTGTAAAAAATTGATTGTATGCGTATGACTTGTACGTTGTGTATTAATACTTGTACGTTGGAATTCCATCACTTGTCATGACCACCGCCACTTAAAAATGCTTGTGAGTGATAGAATAGTGGTTGCTGACATGACGGAAAATGATTGGATGTTTGTGAGTAATGGAATTTCATCACTTGTAACCACCCCACTCGTCTATGTTGAATGACTATAATTCGTTATAGTCAAACGCGTGGGGATTTAGTCAATAATATAAGTATTAAAATCTTTACCATATTTTATTGGATGAAGTCAATTAAAAAATATTAAAATCTTTACCATATTCTTATTGGATGATTGTATGTATAAATAGCTATAGATACACTCTTGAACATTCATTCATTCACAACAATGGTGACCGTGAAGTTTGCTTTGGTCTCCTTAACTTTCTTTGTACTTCTTGAAGCTTATAATGCGAGACATTTACATGGTATAACTAAATAAAAATCTTTTTTTTTTCTTTATTACATAACTTTTTTTCTATGTACCTTTGAAAACTAACAACTGGTTTTGTTTACAGGAGTATTCATAAAAGAAAGCTTTCATGCACGGCCAATGTCTCATTTGGCCGTAATTCAAATGGTAACTGAAGAAAAAAATCTACAGTTACCACAATCTCCTCCATGGTCATCGTCAAATGACCAGACTACTACTTATGGCCGAATTATCCCACCAGCCCCACCGCTACCAAAAATGCCACCTCCAAAGGGCCAAGCAACTTACGGCCGAGTTAATGTACCACCATTTGCACCAAGAAGACCGCCGCCAAAGGGCCAAGAAACTTACCTCCGAGTTAACTCACCACCGCCACCGTCACCAGATGTAGTACTGTCAGAGGGCCAAGAAACTTACGATCGAGTTAACCCATCATCACCACTACCACCACCAAATGGAGCACCTTCAAAGGGCCAAGAAACTTACCTCCGAGTTGTATCACCACCACCACCAACGCCAAATGGTAACCCGTCAGAGAGCCAAGAAACTTACCTCCGAGTTGTATCACCACCAACACCATATGGTGACCCGTCAAAGAGCCCAGAGACTTACCTCCGAGTTGTATCACCACCACCACCAACACCATATGGTGACCCGTCAGAGAGCCAAGAAACTTACCTCCGAGTTGTATCACCACCACCACCAACACCATATGGTGACCCGTCAGAGAGCCAAGAAACTTACCTTCGAGTTGTATCACCACCACCACCACCACCAGATGATGAACCGTCAGAGGGCCAAGAAACTTACCTCCGCGTTGTATCACCACCAACACCATATGGTGACCTGTCAGAGAGCCAAGAAACTTACCTCCGAGTTCTATCACCACCACCACCAGATGGTGAACCGTCAGAGGGCCAAGAAACTTACCTCCGAGTTGAATCACCACCACCACCAACACCATATGGTGACCCGTCAGATGATGCACCGCAAGAGTTCCAAATGTTTTACCATGGAGATAAAATGAACTTAAACAATGAAAGCTATGACACAACTATAGAAGAACTAGTAGAAGGTACACTTGGCAAATAATTTTTTTATTAGTAAAATTATTTGTTTTAGCATATATTTATGATAAATACGTAACTAATTATAGAGATTTTCGATAAAAATCACAAATTAACCTTGCAAAAAAAGTAATAATCTATGTTATATGTCACACTACTAATTATTGATTGATCCAACTAAATCCAAAAAAAAAAAAAACACTTTTGATTTTCGTTAGATAATTGACAGACAGAATCCACAAATAAAAAAATATACATATTATTTTTGGTGTAATCAAATAAATTACTATAAAAGGTATTGTTAAAAATCACAAAATAAGTATAAATAACCAATACAAAAAAAGTTATAATCTATTACATATTTTCTGGTTGCAGTGTCACCAAAACACGATAGTTTAATGGGACAGACCAAACGCGGTCAAGATTACCACAGAGATCCGCCAAATCCGGACCGAAATGATTCACAAGTACCGGACATGTATGATCGAGTTAACCCGAGTGCACTAGCTATTACAAAACCAACACACCCGTTGCTAAGTGATGGTGGAAGTGCATGGACTGGATTATCAGCATTAACCATTGATCCTAGAAAAGTATCAAATGAAGATCGATGGTATTTCATTGCCTTTTACCGGTTGTCATCTTATGTCACTAGAGTAATTGAATATTGGGGATGATGTATAAACACATGTCTGGCTCCTCCTTTCTTGTTCGTCGTATGTTTGTTCGGGTTATACTTGTATCACTTTGCTATATTTTGGTTTTCTGTATTCGATGTTTGTTGCTGGCTTAACAAAAGGTTTGTAATCAAGTTTCATGTCATTGTTTATAAGCATTACAATGTTGGTTCGTTTTTTTTTTTTTTTTTTTAAGAAAAATAGTGTTTTGACTTCTATGTCAAAAGAAGTCAACTCCAGGAAGCATACCAGAATAAATAACCTGAAACCCGATCTGAACAACCCGATATCCATACAAGGAAATGCGATTTACCCGAGAAACCCAAACAAATAACATTAAGAGTATGTGTCATTTATTTTTAACCTTTGCTTTAGTTTATATTATTTTTAAAAAGAAGCTAACCAAATACGGTTTTCTAATAAACTACGTAAAACTGGATCCGATAGAGACTGTTGTGATCATAATATGGCCAAAATCGAAATCATATGCATGGTCCTACAAACGTAAGGTCTTAATATAGAAATCAGACAATAGCAACTACTATATGGTACGAACGATATAAAACTATTAATAGGTATTCTAAGACTTGTTTTGTTTTTTGTAAGAGTTATATATATACACGATGTAGACTTGTTTTGTTTTTTTATGTTTGTGAAATCGAATAATATTCATGCAGACTTGTTTTGTTTTTTTATGTTTGTGAAATCTAATAATATTCTTTTTTCTCTCACGAAGGGGTCGGGAGTTTTTTCATAGTCTCTCATCTATTCTTATATAAGTTTTCATATTTTACAAATATTTAAAATGTGATTCGTCACTTGACTTTACTTGGGATTATTCTTATATGACTATGGAGGGTGAATACCGTGTTTGTTAAAGCATCCACAACAATAGATTTATAGTCCAAAATCCCATAGTGTCTAATTAGCATGTTACATTAATCAAGGACCGTTTTCGAGAACTCTAAAAAAATTAGGCTTTGGGCGACAAAAAAAAAAAAATCTAGACTCAAAATTGTGGTTTAGGGGAAATGAATTAAAAAAATAAAATCTTGATGGTGAAGCCAAGACTTGAACTTGAGACCATTACATCAATCCAGAGCCAGCCCTGCATCAATCCAAATCACTGCATCAATCCAAATCACCACAATTCAAACGCCACTTTTTCAAACAAATCCACAATAATAAGTCATTACAAACCTCCATCTCATCACCAACTTTTCTTTTTATTTAGCTTTTTATAATGGAATATTAGATTTCAATAATCTCAACTATTCGTCGTTGGTCGCCAACAGTCCCAACTTTAAAAATAACCACTGCCAGTCCTAACTTTTAACATATTGGCCTCCAATGGACCCTGACTAACAGAACCCTAAAGTCGTTAGTCTACGGTCGCCGGAAAAACGTTTTTGGCCGGAAAACTCATTTTTGGCTGGAAAACTAAACATTTTTGTCCCGAACCTCTTTGTAACCTTATTATTGATCTTTGGGAACCGTTTTTCTATTAGTCAGGGTCCATTGGTGGCCAATATGTCAATAGTTGGGACTGTCAGCGGTTATTTTTTAAGTTGGGACTATTGGCGGCCAACAACGAATAGTTGGGATTATTAAAATCGAATATTCCTTTTATAATCTATTTTTTAAATTTATTTACTTAATGCCTGGTGTTTGGAGGTCCAAGACAAGAGATTGGGGCCGAGATACACGCAATAACCAGACGTCGAACGACGGGTGTCAGAGCATCCTGCCCAGTCAGCGTCCGTGTAGCCCCGTAAGGAGAACTCAGTGAATGTCCCAAGGGTTAGACCATAAGAGGAGGTGCCCTGAAGATACCTGATGATCCGTTTCAATGCATTCCAGTGATCAATGCATGGAGAATGCATGTGCATACAAACCTGCTAAACTGCATAAGTAATATCTGGTATGGTGAAAGTAAGATATTGTAGTGCACCAGCGAGACTACGATACAGCGTAGGTTCATCAAAAATGGGGCTAGAAGTTGCACTTAATTTTGAGTTGGTGTCAACAGGTGTTGCAACTGGCTTACAGGAATGCATACCGGCCAGTTCAATAATATCCATGGCATATGGCTGTTGGGATAAAAACATGTGGTTCTTCTGCCAAGTGACATTGATTCCTAAAAAATGACTTAGAGGACCGAGATCTTTCATATCAAACTCATCGGCTAACTGTTTCATAAGAAGAACCTTTAATGCATCACGTGAGGTAGTAAGAATGATGTCATCGACATAGATAAGCAGATAGGCAATGTCTCGGCCCTGATGATAAATAAACAGGGAGTTATCACTTGTGCTCTGCTGAAAACCAATGGTTAAAACGAAGTCAGTGAATCGTTGGTACCAGGCACGAGGTGCCTGTTTTAACCCATATAAGGATTTCTTCAGAAGGCACACATGATCTGGATAGTGACGATGACGAAACCCCATAGGCTGATACATGTATACAGTTTCAGTCAAATTACCATGTAAAAAAGCATTTGTAACGTCCAGCTGATGAATAGACCAAGACTTTGATAAAGCAAGGGTCAAAACAGTCCTGATGGTAGCTGGCTTTACAACTGGACTAAATGTCTCACCACAGTCAATACCTACCTGTTGTGTGCTGCCATCACAAACTAAACGAGCTTTATATCGCTCCAAAGTGCCGTCAGACCTGAATTTGTGGCGAAATAACCACATGCTACGTATAACATGCATGTCACGTGTTCGATGGACTAATTCCCACGTCTTATTTTTAATAAGAGCATTGAATTCAGTAGTCATGGCATTGTACCATTCCGTTGTGGACAAGGCATCTTTAGGTGTTTTTGGTATGTGAGTGATAAGTGCGGTGTGAAGGTTAAATGGTTGTTTAGGTTTAGATATCCCGTCCATGGACCGTGTGCGAATTGTCCGAGTCGTTTGCGGAATGGAGGGATGAGAGGGAGGCGGCTTAGAAGGAGGGGACGTATGGTGATGAGTGGAAGTGGAAGACGTACGAGGACACCTGGAATAGGTTCGAATAGTAGGGGGTGGGCTGGAAGTATCGCCTATTGGTGTTGGACCAGGGGTGGAAGGAGCTAAGTTTGGGTGGGTGGGTATCGGGTGTTGAAAGGGAGTAGGAAGTGGGTTGTTAGTTGGGCCGGGAGAGGGAGATGCGGGTGTAGTGGGCTGTGGGCCAAGAGGATGGGTGGAGGTGGTGTGTGTAGGTGGATTTGTAGGCTGAGAAGTAGATTGTGATTGGACATATGGCTAAATGAGAGGGTTAAGAGAAGCAGTAAGAAAATCATAAGATTGAAGTGAGGGTTTGGGATGATTAGCAAAGGGGAAGGTATGTTCGTCAAAGATGACATGACGATTAATTATGATTTTATTTGTGGCTAAGTCAAGGCATTTGTAGCCTCGGTGGTTTGGGGGATAGCCTAGGAAAACACATGGCATGGATTGATGTTCGAGTTGGTGAATCATAGTGTGAGGGATTAGAGCATAGCACATACAACCAAACACACGAAGGTGGTCGTAGGAAGGGCGAGTGAGGTAGAGTCGTTGGGTTGGGGATTGATATTGAAGAAGTTTGCTAGGTAGGATATTTAAGAGGTAAGTGGCCACGTTAAGAGCGTGATGCCAATAAGTGTTGGGTAAGGAAGAGTGAGCAAGTAAAGTCCGAATTATATTATTTATGGATCGGATCTTTCGTTCGGCTTTACCATTTTGTGAGGAGGTGTGTGGGCAGGAAAACCGAAAATGCATACCATTTTGATTGCAAAATTGTTTAAATTGAGAATTAGCATACTCTTTTCCGTTATCACATTGGAATTGTTTAATGTGTTTTTGAAATTGAGTGTTAATGAGTGTGGAAAAGATCTTGAAGGTTGAGAAAACTTGTGATTTATTACCGATCGGGTAAGTCCACAAGAAATTTGTGAAATCATCAAGAAACAATATATAATAACGGTGACCTCCACTGCTCAAAATTGGGGAGGTCCATAAATCACTGTGAACGATATCAAAAGGTAAAGACGTGTTATTAAGAGAATCGACAAACGGAAGTCTAATATGTTTACCAAACACGCATGATTGACAAATTTTATGTTTCAAAACACCACAATTAATAAAATGAGAATGTTTAAGAGAATGCAATAAATTAGAGCCCGGATGACCAAGCCGTTGGTGCCAAATGTCTTGAGTGATAGCTGCAAAGGTGGTAGGAGATGTGACCAAGCCGTTGGTGCCAAATTCAATAGACACTTGATTGTCCATTGTGAAACGACGGACAGAAAGAAGGTTTTTGATTAAAGAAGGGGCATAAAGGACGTTGTTTAATTTAAAGGGTGGGAAGGGAGGTGGTAAGGTTTGATTGCCGTGTCCACGGACGGGTATAGTTTTACCATTACCGACTACTATGTGACGAAACATGCCATTATTAAAAAAGACGAGAAATTAATTGAATTACGAGTCATGTGATCATTCGCACCTGTGTCCATTGTCCAGTTTTGATCAGGCTGATTCAGGGATAAGTTGTAAAGTGCCTGATTAATGTCTGTCATGGTCTGACCATCATATGATGAAGCCTGACTTGCAGCACAATTTTGGGCTGGTCTTGGGCCTAATATGCCTTGGGCTGGGTTGGTGGATTTTGTGGCCGTCGGGTAAGGGCATGGGGGAATTGTCCAAGGGGCCCACTGATGTAAATAGTAATTAGGTGGTGGACTGGCCCAGTACGGAAAGGGTGAGGAGAAGGGCTGACCAGCAGATTGAGAGACAGATTGTGATGCTGAGTTTGAGTAGCCACGTCCCCTGTTCGAGTTTCCACGGCCACGGCCCCGGCCACGACCACGTCCCCTGGTGCGATCTGAAGAATCCGTGCGACTGTCCGATGTACGAGGAGAGGTACCGCGGTTGCAGCTAGTGCAGTTCCAGCGATCTGTGTAGCTTGCTTGGCTTGATTCAGTTTTCGAGTTTCAGCCATACACAGACGAGATCGTGTGTCATAGAACTCGGGTAATGGTTTTGTTTGTTGTATGATGAGAGCAACACTTTCGTATTGTTCTATGAGACCCGTGAGAATTTGTAGTACCAACTGCGCATCGGTAATAGATGCTCCAACATTAATAAGTTGATCATAGATAACTTTCATAGCCTGGCAATATGCGGACATGGATGTGAACTGATCAAGGCGGGTAGTAGCGAACCGATTGTTGAGATCACTTGTCCGTGTGGCTAGGGATGGCAAAAAAGCCCAAGCCCGACGGGTCTACCCGAAACCCGAAACATACGGGCCGGGTATACCCGAAGCCTGATGGGTATGGGCCGGGTATGGGCTTAAGAAGGGAAAAAATCGGGTACGGGTACGGGTATGGGATTTAGTGATACCCGCCCGATACCCGGCCTGATATTTGGCCCATTTACCCGAATAATCTCGAAAGTATCATATTATAAATTTCCATATATATGAACTTAGTACATGCACTTATTAACTTCTCTATAGTACTAACGTCTAGTCTTCTCTTTCCCGGTAGTCATCTCTTTAAAATTATATTAGATATGGAAGCTACTACTTCATATGGATATGGAAGTACTAGCTTATTTTTAAGCATGTATAAGCTTACTAAGTGAACAAATAAGTTATTTTTGAGCATGTATATTGGATATGGAAGCTAGCACCTTTTATTATGTGGATGTTTATGCAATTAGGTGGTTCTAATACAATTAATTAATTAAGTAATCGTGTTGATTTAGATTGGTATATGTGGTATGAATATGATAAGAAAGTATTTAATCATATTTTCATTTGTTATAGTTATTAAAATTGTAAATTATATAAACATCAAAGTAAAAAATGCACATTTGTCCCAACGGGTATTTTTAAGAAATTAACAGGTATACCCGATACCCGCGGGTAAGCCCGATACCCGATGGCCCGACGGGTAATTACCCGACAAAAACCCGACGGGTAACGGGCCGGGTATGGGCCAAAGAATTAGAACCGGGTACGAGCCTGGGATTACCAATACCCGGCCCAAACCCGGCCCATTGCCATTCCTACGTGTGGCCTTGTTGTCTTGAAAAAGATTAGATAGTGCGGTCCAAGCATCGTAGGCTGTGGTGTTTGGCTTCAATATGGTGTGTAGCAGATATGTGGATATAGTACAGTATATCCATTGCAGGACGAGGGCGTCAAGGCGCTCCCAAGATTCGGTTGGGGCATACTTTTCTTTATCCGTACCAGAGGATGTAGCAGTAGCGGTCCTTGGTTGAAGGTGATCATATACTTGAAAAGCCTTACAGTGGTTCTTGAAAAGTTCCGACCACGATGTATAGTGGTCGGATTCAATGTCCAGGGTGATTGGGATAAGTGTTCGGATATTAGAAACAGTGACCGCGGGGTGAAGAGGAGTAGCCATAGGGAAGATGAAGGGAAAGATATATATATATATATATATATATATATATATATAGGGTTAGGTTCATTTGTGAACACTTCCTATTTGTGAACAAAACGAACAAATCCTGGCCATAGATCTTCTTCACTAAATATAAGGGTAGGATTGTCATTTAACTTAATTTCTTTAATTATAAACAAATTTTGAAATTCATTAATTAAAAGTAGTTACCATAACCGTTTCCTATTTTCATTTAAATTAATTTTTCTAATTGTAAACAAATTTTAATATTGATTAATCAATATTATTTACCTAACCGTTTCTTATTTACGTTAAAAAAAAACCGTTTCCTATTTACATGTGTTTTTTTTATTTTTTTAATTGTAAACAAATTTTAATTCTTTATGTATACATTTAGTAGTTGTTTGGTGAGTATTTGTTTTTATACACATGTGTATAGTTGTTGTTAAGTGACTGTTTGTTTTTTATACACATGTGTATAATTGTTGTTCGGTAAGCAATTAGTTTTTATACACATGTGTATATACTTGTAGTTGATGTTCAGTGACTGTTTGTTCTTTATAAAAATTTGTATGGTTGTTGTTTATAATACACGGGTTGAATAAATATAATTTTATATACTAAATTAAAACAGTTATTCTTTAAAAATCTCGTTTATTACACGAGTTGAACAAATGTAATTTTATATATTAAATAATAAAAAAATTATATCTCTAAGAACCCCATGTATTATACTTAATAAATGTAATTTTATATACCAGATAATAAAAATCCGTATATTGTACGGGTTGAATAAATCTAATTATATATACTAAATAATTAAAAAATTATATCTTTAAAAACACTGTGTATTACACGGGTTAAACATATGTAATTTTGTATAGTAAATAATATGCTATTGGATTCGTTTAAAAAATCATAAATTTGGTTCCCTTTAATTCGCATCAATTCACAAACTTGGTTAAGTTTAATTCGAATTGATTAGAACCCCAATTTGAAAAATAAAAAACAGAATTATATTATTAGTTTCTCTTCTTAATTAGTGTTTTTTTTTAAGTTTGATCTAATGTCTAATAAGTTATTTTGTATATTTTGTTTGTAGTTTAAATTTTTTACATGAGCGTATTATTGTTTTTTTAAGTTTAACATTATTGTTTTGTGTTATTATTTAAAAAATATCTTTAATTTATAACTTAAATTTGTAGATAATATATTATTAGAAAAAAAAATGATTCTATCCGACATTCAAAGGAAGATAAGATTTAATATTAATTGATTATTTATTATTTAATTAATTGATATAAGATAAGTATGAAAAGACAGGAAATTACAAATGTAGACGTCTTCAATGAATGACACGTGTCACTTATTGGTTTCTTTTATTATAGTAGATAGAATAGATGGCTCTCCACTATTTTAGAAAGAGATATGGACTATAATTACAAAACATAATTATCTAACTATATACAATATATCGATAACTATTAATTAACCCAACAATGATCAACAAAAAAAAATTGCGACTATTAATTAACCCAACAATGATCATGTCACACCCCGACCGCGTAAAACAACAAATCGCGGCGGAAACATCGGGGCGTGTTGCAACATAATTAATTGTCTCATAACCATGGCATACAAAGTTTTATTTATTTATTAAACAAGGGTGTTACATTGTCTTGAACAGTAAACAAAAGAGTTTATAACATAATTAAACATAGTCTATCTTCTTTTAAAGTCCCTAAGGCACAGGTCCGCCCTAGTATCATGATCAACATCCTACGGAAAAGCTCCTGAAAACACATGTGAAAATAGGTACGTCAGCATAAAAATGCCTGTGAGATACATAGGTTTGTAAAAATAGGATTCATGACTTATGTTTAAAAAAATGTTTAGTCATGAACCTTTTAGTTTGTTTTGTCTTGTAAATCATTTGAAAACAATAAGATCAGATGATATGTATAAGTAAATGTCAGGTTAAATAAATGACCATGTAAAAAAGTGTGTTTGTATAAGATGAGTTGTTTGTAAATCAATGTCTTGTGAAAAATATGTTATTTATATAAAATGTTCTATGTCTCAATATTGAAATGATTCAAATAACGTTACGACATGTAATACCATACAAACACTTATATATAGAAAGTACCAGCGGCGTATCCACCATGTTTGTATCATATTACACACGCATCGTTACTTAATCACTTAATCAAACCAAACCAACCGATGTAAGAAATCTATGTTCAAACCAATTGTCAAACATGTTATATGTCAAATGTAAATCATGTCAAATGTCTATGTCAAATATCCATGTCAAATGTCTATGTCAAATATCCATGTCAAATGTCTATGTCAAATATCCATGTCAAAGGTCTATGTCAAATATCCATGTCAAATGTCTATGTCAAAATGTCATGTATGGCAAGTGAAATGTCTCAACTAAACCATATGCACAAAAACAAAGTATTGAAGTAAAACTTGGTTTAAATCAAAGCTATGTTTTGTGTAAATGCATGCAACTATTTAATATGAACATCTATGCGGTATTGTAAAAATGCATACATCCAAGCCTTGTGACTGTGGTGATAAACCCTTTAAACAAATTAAAGGTCTATCTGTCTTATATCATCGAATTCGGTCATTCCTTTCTGTCCCCTTTCCCTGGGATGTCCGGAACGGGAGTTGTCAATTCCTATGGTACCACTACCTACTAACGAACGGCGTAGCTAATGTTAATGAATGTATTGTCCCATGTAAACAAACCAAATGTCATACCAAAATGTAAACATGTGAAAAACAATGCACTAAGTATGTAATCGAATGAACATACATAGCGTGAAATGTCATGTAAAACGATGTACTAAGTAATGCACAAAATGGGCACACCTAGCATGAAATGTCATGTAAAACAATGTACTAAGTAATGCACAAAATTGGGCACACCTAGCATGAAATGTCATAAAATCATGTACTATAATGTACTAACGAACATAGCAGTATATGATGTGAGAACAGGAAAGCATGAAAGTATCAAGTAGGCACATGTGTTTCACCCCAAAACAGTTTGGAAAACAGTAAAAGAGGGGTCTATGTACTCACTTGAGATTGCTCAGATGTATAAAGATAATCACCAAGTAATGCTAGAGATCTCGGAATCAAACGACACCTAATATAGGTATCTATGTTAATAACCGGACCTTAATCGGATGATTGGATAGAATGAGGGTTTGTAAACCAAACGAGTGTAAAGACTCGTGTCATTTGGTTTAACAAAGCCTACATACTAAATGAAACCTAACATAATTGTTTACGACCCATTACGACCCGTTTAGGAAGCTTATGCTACTTTAACGTGTCGTGCGCGTGAAACGCGTTTGGACCGCCTAACTAGCCCTATGACAAGTGTTATATGCCTAAACATGTTACATAATCTGTTATGTGACAAAGGTTTAGGTTACATATGCTTAATTACCAATTGTACATGAAAAGGGTATTCTGGTAATTTACCTAAGGCATATAAACTACCTATCATACAACTACTTAAACGATGTGACCATAGGGTATAACCTCGGAAGGTTATTCCCTACCTACTATGGTCACCTAATGTGTTTGGTCGGATCCTAATGATCGACCAAATGGGTCGGGTTCGAGGTATAAGCGATTTATTAGATCGCTTACCCTACGACCCTATCTAAGCACTAAACTAAAAGTGACGAGCTAAGCATGCTAAAACATGCTTAACTAAGTTTAGAAAACAGGTTTGGTATCAAAACAAACGGTTTTGATACCCATAAGTAGTTTGGTTACAAAATACGCAAGAATACGTATTCTGACCGAAACTACGGCTCGTCACGGAGCCTAGATAACGTGGTAATCAGTAGGTATAGTCACTAAGGACTATAACCATCGTGATCACGCTCACGTTATGAAGTTCAAACGAACTTCGCATCGACCATAAACTGGTCAATGCAGAAAGTCAAACAAAGTTTGACTTTCGGACTCGAAAAGCAATAAAAGAACGAAAGAATACTTACGAAGGGTCCCCGAATGCTAATCAAGATCAAAATAGCTCAGGTATGAAACAAAGGTTTCAACTTAGAGCACAAATGATCAGATTCTTGTGAGAAATGTGTGCAAATGTGATGGGTATTTATAGATTTCGGGTAACCGTTAAGATCGTTTCATGAAAACCGTGCTCGAATCTCATGCGTACATTTGTCAAAATGTTATGGTGGTTAGAAATGATGTTTATCAGCTGAAAATGCAAGTTGCAAACATGTGGTTGTGGTTTAATCAGCTGATAATCTGCTGACTGTTTGTTATTATCTGATCTGCAGAACCCATACGCACCGTATGGTAAAGATACCATACGCATCGTATGGTGCAAGTTTGTCAGAATTACAGTTTTGGTCCCTGCAGTGTAATCAGCCCATTTTCGACACGTTTAAGGCCTGTTAACCTCATTTCAAAGCTCTAAAATGAAGTTAAAGTATAGGGAACTTAAAATATGCTCAAAAATATCTCGGATGTCGGTTCGTTTGGCCGTACGGTCGCGATGTTCGGTTAATTACGACGGAATGCGCATAAGCGCGAAAAACGATCCAAATGACGCGACGAATGGATTTTTCTTAAGGCGAACACTAAAATATAATGTAGTCATGCTTTCATAAAATTTTGGATGTCCGGATGTATTCAGAACGTAAGTTATGCGCGAAAAAGCAAACTTGTGCACTTTTTGACACTTTTAGTCCCTGAATGACCCAAAAGTTTATTTTAGCACACCGAACCCTTCAAAGCCTATTTCTAAGCTATGTAAAGGATATTTAAGGTGTGTTTAACTTAAGGTCATGTTCCGGAATGTTCGTTATAGTCCAAATCGACATACTTTCGCAGTTTGTCAAGTTTAGTCCCTGTAAGCGAATTAACTTGTTTTTGACATACCAAAGCCTTCTAAACTTATTTCTAAGTTATGTAAAGGTTATTTAAGGTATGTTGAGTATATGTTGATGTTCCGGAGTATTTCTCGCATTAAACTGAGTACGTTTACGCACTAGTTTGCGTATAACTCTCCAGAAAGCGATGTAGAGTTTGAAATTACATAAAAGTCAAAACATGAAAAATGTAGAACATGACAAAACAAACATTGTGATCAAATAACATTGTTTTATTGATAACAGAACTGTTCATATTGATTACAAGCACAGTTGTTACAGTCTCCCCTACTTGTGGAAATTTCGTCCCGAAATTTATTTAGAGGAAACTCGTGGAAAAAGATGTGGATATTTCGCTTTCATTTGATCTTCGCGTTCCCAAGTAAACTCGGGTCCACGTTTAGCTTCCCAGCGAACTTTGACCAAAGGAATGCGCTTGCGTTTAAGCCACTTGACTTCACGTTCCATGATTTCCACTGGTTTCTCAACGAATTTAAGTGTTTTGCCAACACGAATTTCGTCAAGCGGTATGGAGAAGTTCTCATCAGCTGTACACTTCTTGAGATTGGACACGTGAAAAGTTGGATGAACATTTCCCAGTTCAGGAGGTAACTCAAGTCTGTAGGCTACCTTTCCGATTCTTTCAACGATCTTGAATGGTCCAACGTACCTAGGTGCAAGTTTTCCTTTCTTTCCAAATTTGATCACACCTTTCCAAGGTGAGACCTTAAGTAATACTCGATCACCGACTTAAAATTCCAAGGCTTTGCGTTTTGGATCCGCGTAAATCTTCTGACGGCTCTGAGCTGCCTGAAGGTTATCACGAACTTTCTTGACCTTGTCAGTTGTCTCTAAAATGAGGGCAGGTCCAGTAAGTTGAGCCTCGCCAATCTCATTCCAGCAGACTGGTGAACGACATTTTCGACCATAGAGAGCCTCAAAAGGAGCCATTTTGATGCTAGTGTGATAACTGTTGTTGTAGGAGAATTCAATCAATTTAAGATGTGAATCCCAGCTACCACCAAAATCGATCACACAAGCTCTTAGCATATCCTCCAGAGTCTGGATTGTTCTCTCAGATTGACCATCCGTTTGCGGATGATAAGCTGTGCTCAGATTAAGTTGGGTCCCCATAGCAGATTGCATGGTTCTCCAAAAATGAGAAGTGAAACGAGCATCTCTGTCAGAAATGATGTTCAAAGGAACACCATGTCGAGCTACAATTTCATCCACATAGATTTGTGCAAGTCTGTCAGCAGGAAAATCCTCACGGATTGGCAAGAAATGTGCTGACTTTGTAAGACGATCAACGACTACCCAGATGGCATCATGACCCTTCTTTGTGCGTGGAAGTTTGGTAACGAGATCCATAGTAATGTTTTCCCATTTCCAAACTGGGATCTCTGGTTGCACCAATAAACCAGAAGGACGTTGATGTTCAGCCTTAACCTTAAGACAAGTAAGGCATTTTGACACGTATAAGGCAATGTCTTTCTTCATACCAGGCCACCAATAGTGAATACGAAGATCCTTATACATTTTATCTGAGCCCGGATGAATAGAATAACGAGACTTATGGGCTTCATCCATAAGCAAGGTATGAAGATCATCTAGGCTTGGGACCCACAAACGGTCCATGAAGTAATACGATCCATTGTCCTTCAGTTCCAGAGCAGGTGTTATGTGATAAGGAAATTCCTTATCCATCAATCCTTGTGAAACACAAGATTGTTGAGACTGAGAAATGCGTGCTTGAATATCGGATCGAGCTTGAATAACAGATTGAACACGTACACAATGAAGCTTAGTACGTTCCTTACGACTCAATGCATCAGCTACGACATTCGCCTTACCAGGATGGTAGCGAATTTCGCAATCATAGTCGTTTAGAAGCTCAACCCAACGTCGCTGTCTCATGTTGAGTTCTTTCTGGTTGAAGATATGCTGAAGACTTTTGTGGTCAGTGAAAACCACACATTTTGTACCGTACAAATAATGTCTCCAGATCTTGAGAGCAAAGACAACTGCACCCAACTCAAGATCATGAGTGGTGTAGTTCTTCTCATGAATCTTCAACTGCCTCGATGCATAAGCTATGACTTTGTTCCTTTGCATAAGAACACAGCCAAGACCCAATTTCGATGCATCACAATACACAACAAAATCATCATCACCCTCAGGCAATGATAGAACAGGCGCATCGCAAAGCTTCTGCTTCAGGTGTTGAAAAGCTTCCTCTTGTTTGTACCCCCAATAAAAGGGCATTTTCTTCTGAGTTAGAGCAGTTAGAGGAACTGCAATCTTCGAGAAGTTTTCTATGAAGCGGCGATAATAACCCGCTAGACCAAGAAAAGAACGAACTTCAGTAGGAGTAGTAGGCGTATCCCAATCCTTAATCGCACTGATCTTGGAGGGATCTACATGAATACCTTGTTCGTTGATAACATGCCCCAAAAATTGAACTTCTTTAAGCCAAAATTCGCACTTGGAGAATTTGGCGAAAAGTTGCTCTTTCTTTAGGAGTTCTAGGGTAAGACGAAGATGTTGCTCGTGGTCAGCTCGCGTCTTAGAGTATATCAAGATGTCGTCAATAAAAACAATGACGAACTGATCCAAATAAGGTTTGCAGACCCTATTCATTAAGTCCATGAAAACAGCAGGAGCATTAGTCACACCGAATGGCATGACTGTGAACTCATAATGCCCATATCGAGTACGGAACGCTGTCTTGGGAATATCTTCTTCATGCACCCGAAGTTGATGATATCCGGAACGCAGATCAATCTTCGAAAAATAAGAAGCACCCTGTAGCTGATCAAAGAGGTCGTCTATGCGAGGTAGAGGATATCGATTCTTGATGGTAAGCTTGTTAAGCTCACGATAATCGATACACATTCTAAAGGATCCATCCTTCTTCTTGACAAAAAGAACGGGAGCACCCCAAGGTGAAAAACTGGGACGGATAAAGCCTTTGTCAGAGAGCTCCTGAAGCTGTTTAGACAACTCTTGCATCTCGGATGGTGCAAGACGATATGGAGCTCTGGCAATGGGATTTGCACCAGGTACGAGATCAATGCGGAACTCGACTTGACGTGCTGGAGGTAGACCAGGTAACTCTTCAGGGAAGACTTCAGAATAATCCCGAACGACAGGAATATCTGAAATAGACTTACCCTTGCCTTTATCTTCTGTAACATGTGCTAAGAAAGCCACATAGTTCTTCCGCAGATACTTCCGAGCTTTAAAACAAGACATGAGTTTAAGACCACCGGCAGGTTTCTCACCTTGAACTTGTAGGACCTCGCCTGTCGGAAGCGGCACACGAACAATCTTCTCAGAACAAACTATCTCTGCACGATGCACGATGCTTAGATAACCAATCCATACCCACTATGACGTCGAAGCTTCCAAGTTGCATAGGCGTGAGGTTGATTGGAAAAAGATGATTGTTAAGATTCAACTGGCAGTTGCGAAGAACAGAATCAAGAACAATGGGTTCACCACTAGCAACCTCAACTGTCAAAGATTTGCCTAGTTTCGTTCTAGACACTCGAAGCATTGGTTCAAAGGACAAAGACACGAAACTCTTATCGGCACCAGAATCGAAAAGAACATATGCAGGCTGATTATTAATAAAGAACGTACCGTTCACCACATTATCGTCAGCCTGTGCCTCTTGGGCATTCATGTTAAAAACTCGCCCTCGAGCCGGAGCCTGATTCTGATTCTGGTTCTGGTTCTGGTTCTGGTTGGCTAGTCTTGGGCACCGATTTCTGTAGTGGGTCAGGTCCCCACAATTATAACAAGCACCCGGTGGGTATTGTGGTCGTGCAGCTTGACCCTGTTGCGGAGCAGGAGGCTGAGCAACTTGTTGAGCCGGGTTCTGAACCGCGGGATTCTGAGCAGACCGACAAACATTGGCAAGATGGCCTGATTTCCCACAGTTAGTACAGAAACGGCATGGAAGTTGCGGCTGGTGGTGACTGTTGCACCTATTGCACAAAGGTGCATTCCCTGAATAGGGTTTCTTCGCTGGAGGCTGTGCGGGTTGGTTGGGAGCTGCCTGGTTAGCTTGGGCAGTGACAGCATAGTTTTGGGAAGCCTTACGCTTCTTTGCCCTCTTCGAAGAACCAGAGTTCTTTCCATTCCCGTTTTGACCTTTATTGCTATCCACCTTGTCAGTCGATTGTTTCTTGCCCTTGTCACCCTTCCGGTGTAACTTGTTCTTCCGGATCTGCGACTCAGTCAATGTCGCAGATAACTCGATCGCCTGACGAAGTGTGGCAGGGTTACTACCAGTAAGAATGTCTTGTACCGAGTCAGGTAGGCCATCGATGTATCTCTCGATGGCCTTGTCGAGTGGGGTGACCATTGTTGGGCAAAGCAGACTCAACTCTTCAAACCGATCAGTATAAGCCCTATGCTCACCACTATCTTGCTTCAGTTCATCAAACTCCTTCTCCAACGCTCGTTGCTCATGACGAGGACAGAATTCCCTCATCATAAGGGCTCTAAGTTCAGCCCAGGTCTGTGCAAGAGCAACTTCTGCACCTCTGTCTCTCATAACCCCGTTCCACCATGTCAAAGCCCTCTTCTGAAATACGCTCGAAGCAAACTCGACCTTGCGATTATCCGGACACTGCACATGGCGAAAAGTGTTCTCACTGCTCTCGAACCACTGAAGAAGCCCAGTCGCTCCCTCAGAACCACTAAACTTGAGTGGTTTAGCCTGGTTAAAATCCTTGTACTTGCATGGAACATTGTTGTTGTTGGCTTGGTTCCATTGAGCAAAGAGATTTGGGAATTGGGCAGCCATCTGCTGCGCAATAATTTCTGCCAGTTCGGCAGTAGCTATCTGGTTCTCGCGTCGAGGAGGCATTCTAAAAGGGGAAAACATGAAAAGAAACGAGTGAGATGATTGGATGAAAAGAATGAGATGATAAAAACAAGATTTGCAAACAGCATAGATGGTGGTCATCCGTCCGTATCACAAAGCAAACAAACGACTCACAGTGACTAATCAAAGTAAATGGGTCAAAATAATGTATTAGCGAAGACATGCTCGCCTATAAGTGAACACTCACTCCAAGAATTCCCAGGTAAGCACAACTGGTCTCGCGTCTGGTTGAGATGTATACGAAGTGCTTGCCTAGAAAGAAAACCCAGAATACAGGCATTCACCCTTCCAGTTTGCACATGTTCACATTATTTAAAACCCAAAACGTTTGACGGGATTTTGAAAATTTGAAGGCACAAGGCCAAAAACCAAACTGAAAAGGGTTCAAAACCATATAACAGAGGGTTCAAAACCTTACAATTGAGGGTTCAAAACCTTGTAAAAATTTATTCAAAAATAGATGATTGTTTTTCAAAAATCGTTTCGGAAAAATTTTTTGGTTCCTTGTTTTGTTAATCACCTAAGGATAGGTGATGTACATGTTTTAAGATCTAAACACAAGATAACTTGTGTTAGGTTCCTAGAAAAGTTATAGTCTAGGTCAAAGCATTACTAATAACCTAATTCCCTATAACCATTGGCTCTGATACCAACTCTTCTGTCACACCCCGACCGCGTAAAACAACAAATCGCGGCGGAAACATCGGGGCGTGTTGCAACATAATTAATTGTCTCACAACCATGGCATACAAAGTTTTATTTATTTATTAAACAAGGGTGTTACATTGTCTTGAACAGTAAACAAAAGAGTTTATAACATAATTAAACATAGTCTATCTTCTTTTAAAGTCCCTAAGGCACAGGTCCGCCCTAGTATCATGATCAACATCCTACGGAAAAGCTCCTGAAAACACATGTGAAAATAGGTACGTCAGCATAAAAATGCCTGTGAGATACATAGGTTTGTAAAAATAGGATTCATGACTTATGTTTAAAAAAATGTTTAGTCATGAACCTTTTAGTTTGCTTTGTCTTGTAAATCATTTGAAAACAATAAGATCAGATGATATGTATAAGTAAATGTCAGGTTAAATAAATGACCATGTAAAAAAGTGTGTTTGTATAAGATGAGTTGTTTGTAAATCAATGTCTTGTGAAAAATATGTTATTTATATAAAATGTTCTATGTCTCAATATTGAAATGATTCAAATAACGTTACGACATGTAATACCATACAAACACTTATATATAGAAAGTACCAGCGGCGTATCCACCATGTTTGTATCATATTACACACGCATCGTTACTTAATCACTTAATCAAACCAAACCAACCGATGTAAGAAATCTATGTTCAAACCAATTGTCAAACATGTTATATGTCAAATGTAAATCATGTCAAATGTCTATGTCAAATATCCATGTCAAATGTCTATGTCAAATATCCATGTCAAATGTCTATGTCAAATATCCATGTCAAAGGTCTATGTCAAATATCCATGTCAAATGTCTATGTCAAAATGTCATGTATGGCAAGTGAAATGTCTCAACTAAACCATATGCACAAAAACAAAGTATTGAAGTAAAACTTGGTTTAAATCAAAGCTATGTTTTGTGTAAATGCATGCAACTATTTAATATGAACATCTATGCGGTATTGTAAAAATGCATACATCCAAGCCTTGTGACTGTGGTGATAAACCCTTTAAACAAATTAAAGGTCTATCTGTCTTATATCATCGAATTCGGTCATTCCTTTCTGTCCCCTTTCCCTGGGATGTCCGGAACGGGAGTTGTCAATTCCTATGGTACCACTACCTACTAACGAACGGCGTAGCTAATGTTAATGAATGTATTGTCCCATGTAAACAAACCAAATGTCATACCAAAATGTAAACATGTGAAAAACAATGCACTAAGTATGTAATCGAATGAACATACATAGCGTGAAATGTCATGTAAAACGATGTACTAAGTAATGCACAAAATGGGCACACCTAGCATGAAATGTCATGTAAAACAATGTACTAAGTAATGCACAAAATTGGGCACACCTAGCATGAAATGTCATAAAATCATGTACTATAATGTACTAACGAACATAGCAGTATATGATGTGAGAACAGGAAAGCATGAAAGTATCAAGTAGGCACATGTGTTTCACCCCAAAACAGTTTGGAAAACAGTAAAAGAGGGGTCTATGTACTCACTTGAGATTGCTCAGATGTATAAAGATAATCACCAAGTAATGCTAGAGATCTCGGAATCAAACGACACCTAATATAGGTATCTATGTTAATAACCGGACCTTAATCGGATGATTGGATAGAATGAGGGTTTGTAAACCAAACGAGTGTAAAGACTCGTGTCATTTGGTTTAACAAAGCCTACATACTAAATGAAACCTAACATAATTGTTTACGACCCATTACGACCCGTTTAGGAAGCTTATGCTACTTTAACGTGTCGTGCGCGTGAAACGCGTTTGGACCGCCTAACTAGCCCTATGACAAGTGTTATATGCCTAAACATGTTACATAATCTGTTATGTGACAAAGGTTTAGGTTACATATGCTTAATTACCAATTGTACATGAAAAGGGTATTCTGGTAATTTACCTAAGGCATATAAACTACCTATCATACAACTACTTAAACGATGTGACCATAGGGTATAACCTCGGAAGGTTATTCCCTACCTACTATGGTCACCTAATGTGTTTGGTCGGATCCTAATGATCGACCAAATGGGTCGGGTTCGAGGTATAAGCGATTTATTAGATCGCTTACCCTACGACCCTATCTAAGCACTAAACTAAAAGTGACGAGCTAAGCATGCTAAAACATGCTTAACTAAGTTTAGAAAACAGGTTTGGTATCAAAACAAACGGTTTTGATACCCATAAGTAGTTTGGTTACAAAATACGCAAGAATACGTATTCTGACCGAAACTACGGCTCGTCACGGAGCCTAGATAACGTGGTAATCAGTAGGTATAGTCACTAAGGACTATAACCATCGTGATCACGCTCACGTTATGAAGTTCAAACGAACTTCGCATCGACCATAAACTGGTCAATGCAGAAAGTCAAACAAAGTTTGACTTTCGGACTCGAAAAGCAATAAAAGAACGAAAGAATACTTACGAAGGGTCCCCGAATGCTAATCAAGATCAAAATAGCTCAGGTATGAAACAAAGGTTTCAACTTAGAGCACAAATGATCAGATTCTTGTGAGAAATGTGTGCAAATGTGATGGGTATTTATAGATTTCGGGTAACCGTTAAGATCGTTTCATGAAAACCGTGCTCGAATCTCATGCGTACATTTGTCAAAATGTTATGGTGGTTAGAAATGATGTTTATCAGCTGAAAATGCAAGTTGCAAACATGTGGTTGTGGTTTAATCAGCTGATAATCTGCTGACTGTTTGTTATTATCTGATCTGCAGAACCCATACGCACCGTATGGTAAAGATACCATACGCATCGTATGGTGCAAGTTTGTCAGAATTACAGTTTTGGTCCCTGCAGTGTAATCAGCCCATTTTCGACACGTTTAAGGCCCGTTAACCTCATTTCAAAGCTCTAAAATGAAGTTAAAGTATAGGGAACTTAAAATATGCTCAAAAATATCTCGGATGTCGGTTCGTTTGGCCGTACGGTCGCGATGTTCGGTTAATTACGACGGAATGCGCATAAGCGCGAAAAACGATCCAAATGACGCGACGAATGGATTTTTCTTAAGGCGAACACTAAAATATAATGTAGTCATGCTTTCATAAAATTTTGGATGTCCGGATGTATTCAGAACGTAAGTTATGCGCGAAAAAGCAAACTTGTGCACTTTTTGACACTTTTAGTCCCTGAATGACCCAAAAGTTTATTTTAGCACACCGAACCCTTCAAAGCCTATTTCTAAGCTATGTAAAGGATATTTAAGGTGTGTTTAACTTAAGGTCATGTTCCGGAATGTTCGTTATAGTCCAAATCGACATACTTTCGCAGTTTGTCAAGTTTAGTCCCTGTAAGCGAATTAACTTGTTTTTGACATACCAAAGCCTTCTAAACTTATTTCTAAGTTATGTAAAGGTTATTTAAGGTATGTTGAGTATATGTTGATGTTCCGGAGTATTTCTCGCATTAAACTGAGTACGTTTACGCACTAGTTTGCGTATAACTCTCCAGAAAGCGATGTAGAGTTTGAAATTACATAAAAGTCAAAACATGAAAAATGTAGAACATGACAAAACAAACATTGTGATCAAATAACATTGTTTTATTGATAACAGAACTGTTCATAGTGATTACAATCACAGTTGTTATAGATCAACAAA
The DNA here is from genome assembly GCA_030545235.1 of Helianthus tuberosus. Classification (NCBI taxonomy): domain Eukaryota; kingdom Viridiplantae; phylum Streptophyta; class Magnoliopsida; order Asterales; family Asteraceae; genus Helianthus; species Helianthus tuberosus. The sequence goes on along the minus strand of CM060370.1, from coordinate 193,395,649 downwards.
AAAAAATTGCTATAAGTGCTAGCCCAAATCTAAAATGTACTCATCGTAATATGATAGGACTTACAGTTGATAGATGTTATGAGTTAGATGGTTTGCAAAGTGGTTTAAAGAAAAAGGAATGTAAATGATTTTGGGGAAAAAACAATATGTCTAACAATGTACATGTTAATAAACCGAGAGTATCCGCCATTTTTTTTCTGTGTTACCTTTTACTTCTGAGCAGATTTCAAAGTTGCCAAGTCCAGTAAGTGATTCATTTCTTCATGTTCATTTCTTCATTGTATGAATCAAATAACTCACAATTATCTGTGTTCGTCTTGGTTTTGGTGGGTTTTCAGTTTAGGTGTTATTTGGTAATAAACTTTTTCATGGTTTTGTCTTTAGATTTTTGTTCATTTGTGCGATTTATAGATTCGTTCGAAAATCATACAATCGTAACATCTTAACATCAAAATCAGAAACTAGATGCTACAATATAAACGATATATTTTTTATTTTTATTTTGTTGAACATCCAACTTATATACGACAAACCGAACCCAACTAGAAAAACGACTGGCCGGGACAAAAAGCAATTACATGACGAGGGGCGGATTGTTAAGCCACTCGACCCAACCAAAACTCACCTTACGGCTCCGACTAGAAAACTATAAGAAATAAATATATACAATTGAATAAAATAAATTCTCTGACTTGTCATAATCTTTGCTAGAAATTGCTACATTCCATCCAAATTCTCCAAAAAAAACCACAAAGCCATAAAAAATAGTTCCAATAACCTTTTTCATACTAGTTAACTAACGCATTCATTATGTCTTTTGACAATTCTATTCTTTCTGGCATTCATTATGCAATTCTGATTTTTTCGATTCTTTCTGGCATTCATTATGTCTTTTGACAATTCGATTATAACATTTCTATCCCGATTTGATATTCTGATTTTTGTTTGATTCTTTTGTTTGATGATGTTTGTTATTACTTGGAATAATGTGTTGATACTTTAGTATGAAAAGATTTTAAGGCCTTTTCATACTTTCTAAGGGGGTTTGGTTCGCGAAATGATTTGGATTTGGAATTGGAATTTGTATAGGAACGAGTTAGTGCTAACCCGCACGTTGCGGCGGGAAGTTGATTATGAATTTCTTTAGTATCACTACATCAGTAGCGAAAATTTTTATTTGTCTTTTGTTTTGTTTTTTACTATTATTATTATACAAAAAAGCTTGATTTCCCCCCCCCCCCCCCCCCCCCCCAAAAAAAAAAAAAAAGAATGCACTGTATATTTTGAAGTCCTTTTTGTTGATTTTTTTTGCCAATGAAAAATAGATTAAATCCATGTCTTGTTTAAGAAAAATAATTAAATGATGAAGCATGTATAAGAGTTGCTTACCCGGCAAACCCGAAAATAAATGATGAAACATGTATAAGAGTTGCTTACCCAGCAAGCCTGAATTCAAGATCGATGGACCCGATCAAAAAGACTTTATCCGGTCCTGTATGATTGAATTCCTCACCCTACAGCCGTCAAAGTCGTTTCACATTTAAAGCTTGAATCGCTCTTTACTCTAAATAAAGCGAAGACGTTTGCGATCATCACCTCTTCTTAAGCCTTTGTGACCTCGCATTTTAACTTCTCAATCGGCTTCTAATTTATTCGCTTATTCAAGCTACACCACCAGCATCTTCTCTGTTTCGATTGCGCTATTTCGTCACACAACCCCATTATTGATCACCTTTTCAACAACCGTGTAATCGCCGCTGTGGTTCAGCCTTGACCAACAATTGGTTGCAAATCGTCAATGCACAGTTGTGATCCGGTCGAGGTAAACCAACTTCGCAAAATTTGAAAACTATACATAAATCAACATAAAATTGTACCTTTTTATCAACGGAATCTAGACCTAGAATTTGTATCAAGTTACCAAATAGAGTTATAGAATCTCTAAAAAAGGAAAATCATCAGCACATTTATAAGCGAAGATTGGTGATACTTCTAATGTAAACAAAGATATGTTTTAAATGCAAAAGAGGGAGTCCATGCAACTTGAAGACCTATACCTATGAATCACGTCCAACATTCCAGCAAGAGGCATATTATTTGAATTTTTTTGCACATCAATAGTACGAACAATAAAACAGAGAATGTTAATTGCATTTTGTTGAATATATCATTATGTATTCAATTATATGTTTTTTCTACAAAATGTTAAATTACATCTAAAATTTTACAAAATGTTAACACAAAAGAAAAAAATAGAAGAAATCATGATAACTTCGTAGCCCAAATAATCGTGTCTGATATTTTCGCTAGAATACATAAGAAATTAAGAGCATGAAACAATTTTCTAAGATGAAACAATAGGTATCGAAAATAATGATATCAAATTCAAACATTTTGAATTAAAAAGTGAAGAAAACCATACCTATACACTAAAACGTCAACGGCCGTCGGTCTTCCTCTGTCGATCTTGTTGTCACTCAGAATGCAGAAATGCCTTGTAAAAGTAGGGATATTTATCTCGCTATACGTCGAACCGTAAAAAATATGTTATAATATGCAGGGTTAGGTTAATGTACAAATGCCCTTATCGTACATTACGTACGCGATATGTTATAATATGTTATAATTTCGCATGTTGGTTAGGTTAATGTACAAAATATGTTATAATATGTTATAATTTCGCATGTTGGTTTTTTCACATACGAATTCATCAAAATTACCACATGCGAAATTGTTACAAAAAACCAACATACGATTTCATCAAAATTATTACATGCGAAATTGTTAAAAAAACCAAATGCGATTTAATCAAAATTATCACATGCGATTTCATATATGCTTTTTTATAACATGTGATTTCACATCGCGTACTTAGCGTACGTTAAAGGATATTGTATAGTACACTTTCTCATAATAAGTAATTGTAATATCACTTTGTATGGGAAACTCGGGAAGGATGCAATAACTAAAGAATCCTTAGTTCCTTACCAGCATCGTGGTCATCGTTAACGACCGAAAAAAAGTATGTCAGAAAAGATGACGATGTTCGATGGTTACCGAACAGAAATCTTAACAGATCGATGTGCCAATCGGTGAGAACGGCAACGATTGACGAAACAAAATACAAATTTCAATAGACGAAGGGGCGTCGCTTATGAATAATCGGAGACGAAGTAGCGGCGGTTACGAATCGCTGAAGTCGAAGAGGTGACGTTTACGGACCGTTTTACACAATGTTTTTTTCTTTTCAAAACGCAAACAAAATGATGCTCAAGATTTTTGTAACGAAAAATCATCCACCCCACAACATCATTTAGGGATTTTGAGTGTGTCAATTCAACAAAGGATTTTATGAATCAATCACTTCAAAATCGTTTTTGCAGAAGGAAAAAAAGATAAACATGGAAATTGAATGAAGTTTACCTTTACGAATTGCTTTCGTTTTTCTCGTATGGAGTTTGTAGGATTGAGAATGGATTTGGGATAAGAACATGCATTCTTTCCGTGTTTCCGTAAAGAATTCAGTTGGGTTTATATTTTATTTAAAACAAACGTGATAGGAAGCATAGAAAACTGTTTCCAAATACTTAAATGACGGTTGGTCACAATCGGGAATTTGAAACGGTGTCTTTGTATGGACACATCAATTACATGGGCTAGTAGTGTCCCAAGTTACATTTTGTATTGTTATATAATTAGAATATGAAGGAATTGGATTTTGGAATTTAAACATTCCAATTGGAATTGGAAATTGTTTGAATTGGAATCTCAATTCCATTTTTGTTGTGTTTGGTTGTCAAATGAATTTGAATCCATCACTCCGGCACCCACAACCACCAGTTCGGGTCGAAACGGTTCGCGTCGAGGCGGTTCGATTCGAAACGGTACTGGTAGAAACAGTACGGGTCGAAACGGTTCGCGTCGAAACGGTACGGGTTGAAACGGTACGGGTCGAAACGGTACGCGTCGAAACGGTACGGGTCGAAACGGTTCGCGTCGAAACGGTTCGCGTCGAAACGGTTCGCGTCGAAACGGTACGGGTCGAAACGGTTCGGGTCGGAACGGTTCGCGTTTAGAAAGATTTTATTCACATAATCACTTACAAAATTAAAATAACATGTCCCGAACTCTGTGCTTCTGTCATTGCATCATAGTAAGTTGCTTGTTTAGAAATTACCTTCAACTGACGTTACTAGTTTATACATTTTTGTCTATGTAGTTTTAAAAGTTATATTCGAAACAGTACGGGTCGAAACCGTTCGCATCGAAATGGTACGGGTCGAAACCGTTCGGATCGAAATTGTACGGGTTGAAACGGTGAGGGTCAAGATGATCGAAGATTCCCATGAATTTACTTTAATTCCTTCACATATAGGAAGGATTTTGAATTCCTTTAGTTAAAGGAATTAGAAAGAATTCATGCCTAATTCCAATTCCATTGCCAACCAAACACATGAAGATTGGAATTGGGATTCTAATTCCATCAAATTCTGTGAACCAAACATATTAAGAGAAGGAATTCAAATTCCAATTCCATTGAATTCCTGTGAACCAAACGCCCCCTAAGACTTTGATGAACTACCAATTAGGCAATTAGAAAGTCTGCTTTTCAATTTGTGTTACAAGTTAAGTAAATGTTATTGTGTGGGCTAACCTTTGTTGTCGCTCGTAACGTATGTATTCTGACTTTCTTTATCGATGTAATTAATTGTTATAGCGTTTTGTATCAATAATGCCTAATGCCATTTTGTTGTGTGCATGAGTGTGTTTAGTTACGCCTTTACGCGTTCAGTTCCCAGACACTAATATTTCTTCATGGATTTCGATGTTGCTTGATAATCATGATATTTCTTGATAAATCTCAATATTTGTTGATTCATCATGATACTTGTTGATACATCTTGGTTTAAAATTACATGTAATTACAAAAGGGGCTCGGAATATCTATTCCCTTTTATTGTTATAGATTGATCAATTTTCATTATTTGTCATTTTTGGTACTTTACTGAGCTTTACGCGTAGATGTGCTTTTTATTTATACACAACAACTTAACAATCGTCCAACGAAATCGTGAGCATGTGCGAAGAGAAGCTAGAGAGTTTGTAAAACTTAAACGTAAATAGTAAAGAGTTAATAAAGTGGGTCTTTAAGATTTCCTTATCAAAACATTACAATTCATTCCGCTGTTATGCTTTATTCTCATTTTTCATAATAGTGACACGTTAACCCTAATCAGATCAGGGCGTTACACAATGTATTGCTTTAATAGCTGAGTTATATAATGTATTGCTTTAATAGCTTTAACCCACAAAATATTCAGCTTATCTATAAAACACCACCTCTAGTTATGAAGCAAAGCTAAATTAAAACCATACAAAATAATTTAGAGCATAAAAATTCTTACATATTTTTAACTTGAGATGACAGCAAAATTAAAGAGATGTAATGAATATGAATAGCTCCAAGAATAGAGGATATAAGCCTCGATATTCCCCGATATACAACAAATTCGCTTTCCCATTTACCTATAGTCTTAAAGCACAAACGCCACCGACCATACGAAAAGACAAAACTGCCCCATTCGTCTCTTTACCAATCTCATTTCGACAAATTGGATCAAAAAACACGTGAACCCACACAGAGTCGCTGGAGCAGTCAAACCATGACCGGCGGCGCTTCAACCGGCCGTCTTCCGTCGTGGAAAGAGAGAGAGAACAACAAGAGACGTGAGAGGAGACGAAGAGCCATCGCCGCCAAGATCTACGCCGGTCCACTTCATCAACAATTCAACACCTAATTCAAAACGACGTGGTATCCTCCATCGCCGGAATTCGAAACATCCATTCGCGATTTCATCACATCACACGCCACAACAATCTTCGCCGCCATACCTCCGCCGCACGACGACGGCACCGTCGAGCCACTCATCTTCACCCTGTACTCCAATCCATGGTTTTGAAGGCCGGATCGGACCGGCTGGTCCGACCAGTTCAACCGGGGTTCCTCGAGTTTGGCCTTCCGATCATAGTAGATCGTTAACTTTACAACAAACTGGCCGGTCCGTTGATTTTTCTGGTTCGGTGGTTCGGCAAGCCGGCCGGTCAGACCTGTAAGTGAGCTTTTTTTCCACCTGAAACACTGATTAAGCCTAAAATCTAAACGCCGGCAGCCTCAATGATAATAGGCCTTTACCATCGTTCTCAATTGATAATCTATTTGGGCATGCCGGATCTTTATAGATATTAAAAGAAAGAAACCGATGGACTCTTTTTGGCTGTAGAAGAGTTGATGGAGTTTCAGAAACGTTAGTATATTTTTTGTTCTTTGGTTTGTATTTCCAAGGTTGAATACAGCTGTATCACACCATTTACCATATAATAATTATTAATTATTAATTATATTCTCCTTGGAAACGTGCACAATACAAATGAAACAGTTATATATTTGATTAAGGGGTGCCTTATTCCCACATACCCTATATCTTATTTTCACATCCCCTATTGTATACGGGCCGTATACAATTATACGACTCGTATAGAATGTTTTTGAATAGGAAAATACGCAGAGAATATTTTTTTTGGTTTTATTATATACGGCCCGTATACAGTTATACGAGTCGTATACATGTGTATACGATTTGTAAAACGTATACGGCTCAATTGATTTATTTTTGTGGGTTTTTGATGTTAGCACATGTATACGGGCCGTATAACTATATACGGGCCGTATATATTGGCGTTTTTTCAAGTATCACGTTTTATTCCCGTAAAAACACAATCATTCTAGGGTTTCTAAAACTCTTCATCACCTTTAACAATGTCGATAAACGTTGATCGGAAAATGCCGCTTAAATCGGAGCACAGGTAGAGTAACGTTACCGATCAGTCTGTTGATGAAAACCTTAGCGATCGCAGAGATCTTCGTGTTGGTTATTTATCGATTCCGAGTAACTAGTAGAAGAACCTGCCACAAACAAGTTCTCCACAGTCTGTTATTCAGATCTCTGTTCGGTCATCTTTCCAAACTACAACACACGATACTTTTAATAAGCTGTCATAGTTGTCAAATTCGATTTCAACAAATCTTTTCATTTTCCTTCAATTTCTAAAACATTCTCTGTTACATGAAGACGTGTCGGGTTCTTCTACTAGTGGTATTTTACTGAAGTATTGAAGATTGAGGTGGGCATTGTTTAAATCTGAATATAACTAGATGTTACGTGTATCAGCGTTGTTTATCACCCTGTGTGAGCATTGGAAACCCGACAAACAGTCTTGACAACTGTGACATTTTATCTATCTATGTGTGTCACATCCATCCTGTTATTGCAATCGATATGATTAATTTTTTCAGATTTTTTTCTAATTAGCGTTGTTAACTACCAAAAGAATGCATACACAAATAGTTCTAGTAGACGAAGCAAAGAGACCGTTGTGTATCTGAATCAGGTTCTCAAACAAACACTACCAAAGATGGGTTGGTGAAAAATACCAGAGCTGTTATCTCTGTTGTTCAGTACTCTCCTATATCAACTTGAACGGTTGATGGTTACAAGGATCGTTCTAATAGATTAAAGAGAATAAACCATTTTTTACCAATTTTCACTCCAGTAGTTGAAACTTGAGCGCAGGAATCAATTCAAAACCCTCACCCTCAAAAATCAACCAGAAACCAAAGGAAAAAAGGGCTGATAATGGCTGATGGTTCTTCGTTGAGGAAACCAAACGTAGACGGAGATGATAGGCCTGGTAACCGGAAGAGAAATCAATTGTATTTTTTTAGTTGCTTCTCTTGTTAAGTTTCTGAACCAACCGAAATCCACAAATTCCAACAGTTTCTTCATAGATTTCGTCCGGTTTCCAAACTCTTTCACACAAAGTTAATATTCACTGTGGTGGATGCAAGCATAAAGTTAGAAAAAATACTCAAGTTGAACGGACGATATGTATCAACAAATTGTGAGTGGGAATATGGCTATGAAGAATAGTATGGATAAACAATCACCGTATACGGGTTTTTCTGCTAGTTATTCGGAATGTTTCGAATCATCACAGAAGACGTGTCGGGTTCTACTGCTAGTAGTATGAGTCTGAGTCCATTGTGGTTCGTGAATGTTTCGAATCATCACGACAAGGATCGTTCTAATAGATTAAAGAGAATAACCCTTTTTTTACCATTTTTTACCCATAGTATACGAGCCGTATAATAATATACGGCCCGTATACAACCATCGTATACATTGTATACGATCGGTAAAAATATTTTTTACCAATGGTATACGGCCGTATAAACCGTATACGACTCGTATACATATGGTAAAAAATGGTAAAAACCTCTTTAATCTATTAGAACGATCCAATAAACGAAGAAACCAAACGTAGACGGAGATGATAGGCCTGGTAACCGCAAGAGAAATCAATTGTCTCAAACACTACTAAACATCTGCTTTCTGAATCTGAATCTGAATGTTAACTTTTTAGTTGCTTATCTTGTTAAGTTGTGTATTTACAAAGCTGACAAACACATTGGTATTTTCTCAAAATGTGCAAACTTGAAGAATCTCACATTAAAGGAGTTTGCAACAACGGGATCAGATGGTTTGAGTATCTTTCATCCTCGTTTGGCTAATCTCACACTTGAAAATGACCACATTGGTATTTTCTCAAAATGTGCAAACTTGAAGAATCTCACATTAAAGATCTCTACACAAACTCTTCTACATCTTTTAACCAGTTGTCCATCACTTAAGACCTTGAAAGATTTGTTGAAATCGAAGCATTCACGAACCACAATGGACTCAGACTCATGTTCAAGTAAGTGTCTAAAAATCTAAAAATTCAGGTTTACCTTGTAAATTTCTCAAAACAAACTCTCGTTTCTTCATCTTCATCTTCATTTGTTGAGAAACCATTATCTTGTCTTTCGGAAGAGTTTGTATTGAACCAAGAATACTACAAACATTCTATACCTTGCAACGTATACAGGTGCAAGAGAATGGCGAGTTATTTTCAGTTATTTCTGTTGAATCACAAATTCCATTGTTTAAACCAGAATCAGGTTCTCAATACAAGGATCGTTCTAAGAGATTAAAGAGAATACACCATTTTTTTACCATTTTTTACCATTGTATACGATCGGTAAATTTGTTTTTTACCGAGCGTATACGGCCGTATAAACGGTATACGGCCCGTATACATATGGTAAAAATGGTAAAATAAGGTCTTTCTTTCCTTTTTTTAGTTGCTTCTCTTGTTAAGTTTCTGAACCAACCGAAATCCACAAATTCCAACAGTTTCTTCGTGGATTCCGTCCGTTTTCCAAACTCGGTCATTCCTTGTGATACATGAACGTTGTATTCTTGTCTTTTAGAAGAGTGCTGTAATAGAGAAATCATCCTATGTCTTTTATCAACCGAAGAGGCAGCAAGGACAGATAATACTTCATTTGTCGAGAAACCATACTGTCAAGAAACTAACATCTTTTAATACTTCATTGCGTATGTGCTTGTGCTGTAGAAACCGGTGATGAATTTGTGTATCTAAATCAGGTTCTCTGCCTTAGATCGGTCATTCCTTGTGATACATGAACGTTGTATTCTTGTCTTTCAAGACAAGGATCGTTGGAAGGATTGTAGTAGCAGGACATTGGTACCACTGTGAAAATTGCATCAGGAGGGGAGAGAGTCTGATACAATAAGGATGTTGGGAATTAAACGCATGTACGTGACAAAATAAGGATGTTCGCATAAACATATATTCTTTTCATAACCTCCTCCTATAAATCAACCACAACTGACAAAGAGCCTGTATTAAAAGCCATCCTATGTCTTTTACCAACCGAAGAGGCAGCAGAAGACGTGTCGGGTTCTTCCAACATTCACGAACCACAATGGACTCAGACTCATACTACTCACCCTCCCCTGAGGAAAAGTTTTCCCGACGACTCAACAAAATCCTGATAGAGAAAAAACATCAACAACCATTTTTTCTTTTCCTTCAATTTCGAGAATATTCTCCCCTGTGTATGTGCTTGTGCTGTAGAAACCGGTGATGAAAAGTTTCAACCAAAGGGAAATCCATGAAACGAAAGGGATTTCGAGCAGTTGGTATTGAACCAACAAAATCCGAATACTGAAAAACTAACATTCCTTCAAACATTCTAAACCCTACCTGGAAACAAACCAACAAAAGTCTGCTGGCAAGAATCTTTTTTCACATGGTATTGAACCAAGAATATGATACCTTCGAGATACTTCGTGTTAGTTTGATTTGAATTTTGAAAGTTGGATGTCCGTTATCTCAACCGAACGTTAATTGCTATTGTTTTAAATAACAACAGATAATGAACGGATTGTTGGTGGATAACGCAAACAAGTTCTCCACAATTTGTTATTCAGATCTCTATTCGGTCATCTTTCCAAACTACAACACACGATAAGTTTAAACTTTATAGTGTGTGATTTGACCAGGAAATGATTGGAGGTGAAGGTTCAGTGCACGAAAAGTTTCTTACGAAATGTACGTGACAAAACAAATATGTTGGGAATTAAACGCATGTCCGTAATCCCGCGTTGATAGCTTCCGTTTTATTCAGACTCCTTACAACTCTCATCAAATGCCTCACCCTTCCTTTTATTATATAAATATTAAATAAAGAATAACACCATGCCCGTAATCCCGCGTTGATAGCTTCCGTTTTATTACAGTCATACGACACGTTTTCTTGTTCTTCAATCTTTATTACTTGTTGATGTTTTATTTTGAGCACCTCACCACTCTAAAATATTTTAAAAATAAAAATTTCGTTCCATACGGGCCGTATAACAGTATACGGCCCGTATACACGTTCGTATACATTGTATACGACCAGGCAAACTTATTTACACATGGTGTATACGGGCCGTATACTGTTATACGGCCCGTATACACGATGTGTAAATAAGTTTTCCCATATGTTAATATTAGGACCCTTGATTAATTTCTAAATTAAAAGTAATATTATTGTTTTTAAATGAGTTAATATACTTTCCTATTTTGTAAATATTTATATAATTTATAAGGTGGTCCGGTTCTTAAACCCGGTTCAACCGGTTCGACCAATTAACCAGTAAGGCGTTCGATTCATTATCCGATCCGGTTATGAAAACATTGCTCCAATCTACAAACAAATCCGGCGAAAGAAGGAGCGTTACCGGCGTCAAAAGCGGCAATAGAGGCGTCACCGACGGTAACGGTAACGGAACAAGAAGACTGTGCGATATGTTTAACGGAGATGTGTTTGACGGGGTACAAAGCAAAAGAGATGCCGTGTAAGCACCGATAACATTCGGATTGTATAACGAAGTGGTTAGGGGTTCACAAATCAGAGCGAGATGTAAGATCAAGTACAACAAACAGTTAATAAAAATAAATAAATAAAACAATTCCTGTAAAAGTAAAGCAATAGGTATGGATGTTGGAATAGATGAGTAGACAAAAAAGTTTAGGAGATATGAGACGTGTGTGTGGTTGGAGAAAAGTTAAAGTGGTTTGGATTGAGTTGGTTAATTTTAGAGGCACTGAATTGAAGATGAGGAAGAATTGGGAAAGTGGGAGTTGTTTTAACTTTTTATTATTGAATTGAAGGTAGGGTGGTGGTGGTGGTGGTGGTGTCGTGACCCACCTGATTTACGGAGAAGGTTACCACTTCGTTGTCGTCGTAGAGGTGCTCGGTCAAGTTATGGCCGCTTCTCTATGGTACCAGCTTCATTGAATTTGCTTCACTAATCCCTCTCTCCTCAATATTTCGGTTAGAAGCGTAACATTTCTGATTTTTCAAATTTGATTTCGTGTAGTTAACGCAACACATAATGCTTGGATCAAATCGCAATGCTTATGTAGGGTACATTAAGTTCAATCGGATACGTCGAAACAGGCGTTTTCATGTGGTTACATCTTGGTTTAAAATTACATGTAATTACAAAATTTGTTGATAAATCTCAATATTTGTTGATTCATCATGATACTTGTTGATACATCTTGGTTTAAAATTACATGTAATTACAAAAGGGGCTCGGAATATCTATTCCCTTTTATTGTTATAGATTGATCAATTTTCATTATTTGTCATTTTTGGTACTTTACTAAGCTTTACGCGTAGATGTGCTTTTTATTTATACACAACAACTTAACAATCGTCCAACGAAATCGTGAGCATGTGCGAAGAGAAGCTAGAGAGTTTAGAAAACTTAAACGTAAATAGTAAAGAGTTAATAAAGTGGGTCTTTAAGATTTCCTTGTCAAAACATTACAATTCATTACCGTATTTTGCTTTATTCTCATTTTTCATGATAGTGACACGTTAACCCTAACTAGATGAGGGCGTTACGCAATGTATTGCTTTAATAGCTGAGTTATACAATATATTGCTTTAATAGCTTTAACCCACAAAATATTCAGCTTGTCTATAAAACGCCACCTCTAGTTATGAAGCAAAGCTAAATTAAAACCATACAAAATAATTTAGAGCATAAAGATTCTTACATATTTTTAGCTTGAGATGACAACAAAATTAAAGACATGTAATGAATATGAATAGCTCCATATAAGCCTCGATATTCCCCGTATACAACAAATTCGTTTCACGCCACATGCCACATTGAATTTTAACCCACTTTTATACCTTTTTACGCAATGGCAGAGGTTAATGGAGGCCCGGGTGAGCCATGGCCCCCACCGACTATTCGCTCATAGTGTTCAGTTTTACCAAAAACAAACTTTTTGTAGTGCAAAATATTGAATTTTTAAGAATCCAACCCTCATAGATTTGGATTTTAAGAGTCCGGTCACACCAAATTTTCGTTCAACATCCACCACTGCCTATACACCGCCCCAAAACTAGTGAAAAGAGTGGCGTGAAGATGATAACGTGACTGCTCCCACGCCCACCATGTTTGCATCCTTTAGACCGTGGGGTATGGTGGGGCTTGGGGGCATGAGTTGACACGTGGAGTTGGTGCCCCCCCCCCCCCCCCCACCGGTGAGTGACGTGTCTGTGGGTAGGGCTGTAAACGAACCGAATGTTCAGCGAACAGTTCGCGAACCGTTCGGCGGGAAGTTCGTTTATGTTCGTTCGATAAGCTTAGCGAACGAACACGAACAAAAAATTTCGTTCGATAAGCTTAACGAACGAACACGAACAAAGGTCTCGTTCGTTCGACTGCGTTCGTGAACGTTCGGTAATATGTTCGTTTATGTTCATTCGTGTTCGTTCGTTTACGTCCGTTCGTGTTCGGATTTTTATGTTTATTTTTCTTAAAGTTTTTAATGTTTTATTAATTTTTTTACTTTCCCTATATGTATTATTTCCCTCTCTCTGGCCCTCTCCCACTTTTGATATCACACTCCTTCATTAGATTTATCTCCAATTGATTGAACCCAATATTATCCATCCCTTCAATATTTAAATGGTTATATTCAACTACTTTCATTGTGTACAATGTTTAAGATTAACGGTGCCTTTTTTAATTTTCAAAATTAAAGTTCATTTGTGTTCGTGGTTGGTGTTCACGAACTGTTCGCGAACAACCAAAATTCCTTAACGAACGAACACGAACACAAACTTTTGTTCGTCATGTGTTCGCGAACAGTTCATGAACATCCAAATTTCCTTAACGAACGAACACGAACATAACCTTGTTCGTGTTCGTTCGGTTCGTTTACAGCCCTATCTGTGGGGTATGGCGGGGCTTGGGTTGGGGGCGTGGCTTGGCAGTTTATTAAAAAAATTTACAAAAAATTCAAATACCCGCTATGACATGGCGGTGGACAGCGAATAGGAGGCCGCCACATCAGATCTCAAGCCCGCCCCACGCCCGACTTCAAACCCAAGCCCCAAGGGCCACGCCCCAACCCAAGCCCCATACCCAATAGTCTTACTTTTGGCTTAGGGAATTAATTGTTTGACCCAATCAAAAAATTCCACTTCATCCCTCTTTCCAAAAGGTTAATTTTTATATAGTTTAATTATTATTTCAATGGTTATTGGGCAGTGAAAACATATGAAACGATCACACATCAACTATGAAGAAAAATGAGTAATATCTCATGCTTATGCTTACGTGACGATGATGTGGAATAACAAAAATATGAAACCACAACATCAGCCTAATAACATTTCTCCCTTGAGAAATATTCATACCGAATAATTATAGAGTCTTTTTGCGTTCTAACTTCAAAGACGACAAATTTTATACCGAGTAATTTCAAAGAATTTGTTTGTGATACGATTCACACTTGAATAATATATATATATATATAGGGTCAGGATTTAGAGAGAACGGTGAAGAGTGTGAGAACTGTGAAAACAATTTTGGTGGTGACAAGTGGCATTGATGTTAAATTACATTAAGGGGTAATATTGTCAAAAACTCATGGGTGTTCAAATTGAACGCCATAACAAAAAAAAAATCTATTTTTTTTTAGCTATAATTTACAACAACTCAAAAAAAACCATTTTTAGCAATATAGCTCAAAAAACGCCATAAACTACCACTTAAAACGCCACGCCAAAAAAATCTATTTTTTGAGCTATAATTTACAACAGCTCAAAAAAACATTTTTTTGAGCCATAGCTCCCATTAAAACGCCATAACAAAAAAAAAGCTATTTTTAGCTATAAATTTACAACACTCAAAAAACCATTTTTTGAGCCATATAGCTCAAAAAACACCATAAGCTCCCAGTTAAAACGCCACGCCAAAAAAAGCTATTTTTTAGCTATAATTTACAACAGCTCAAAAAACCCGTTTTTTTAGCCATATAGCTCCCATTAAAACGCTATAACAAAAAAAGCTATTTTTTAGCTATAATTTAGAACAACTTAAAAATACCATTTTTTTAGCCATATAGCTCAAAAAACGCCATAACCTCCCAGTTAAAACGCCACGCAAAAAAAACATTTTTTAGTCATATAGCTCAAAAAACCATTTTTTTCTGTCTAACCGCCTAAATTAATATCTTTTGAGCTTAGAAAAATCATAATTTGTACAGTAAAATGCCATAAAACACCCAATTCAGAAAAAACGCCATTAAAACTCAGTTGAAAACGCCATAAAACACTCAGTTCAGAAAAACGCTATGAAAATAACTAGTTAAAACACCATAAAAACACCTAGTTCGGAAAAACGCCATGAAAATACCTAGTATAAAACGCCATAAAAAACCCAGTTCAGAAAAACGCAATAAAACGCAGTTAATTTTTTTTTCGAAAAGTATATCAATAGTATACTCGTTGGAAAGATAAAAAAACGCTTAGTTTTATGGTGTAATTTTTTTCGAAAAATAATCATGTATAAAAAAGTTATTGTCATTTAAATATGATGGGGGAAAATGACATGTGATTGACATGTGCACCTTTGTTTGGATCTTCCTATTTTATCCCTCCTGGAAGTTTCAAGGCCCCTATTATTTACAAAAATGTCACCGCATCAATCTCAGCCACAAACCACTAAGATCTTGTGGCTGAGAATCGTTCTCACCGTTCTCACACTTTGAGGCGTTCTATCCTGACCTTGTTCCTATATATATATATATATATATATATATAAAGTATAATGTACTTCACGGCTTAACGTACGTTAACGTACGCGACAAGAACACAACGTGCGTGATTAATATATAACGTGCGTGATTTGTATGATAAGGGCTCCCATGCGTGATTTTTGGCTCCATGCGTGATTTTTTGGCTCCCATGCGTTATTATCACAAAACCAACGGATCCATGCGTTATTATTTGTTCCATGCGTGATTATAGCCCTGATCTGAACGGTTACCAGTGTCGCGTACGTGAAGTATGATAAGCCCTTTTGTATGTTAACATTTCTCTCTCTCTCTCTCTCTCTATATATATATATATATATAGGGTAAGATTCATGCGAGAACCACCTTTATTGCGAGAACCGCGAGAACCAATGTGAACACAACCTAAAATAGCTAAAAAAACCTATCCCCCACCCCCCCCCCCAAAAAAAAAAAAAAAAAAAAAAAACCTAAACCCCCCACCCCTCAAGCTAAATGCTAAAAACTAAAAACCCCCCAAAAATCCTAAAAAAAAACTACCCCCCCCCAAAAAAAAAAAAAAAAAAACCTAAACCCCCCTCCCCCCTCCCCCACCCCCCAAACACCTAACCCCCCCCCCCCCCCCCCCCCTCCCCAAGCTAAAATGCTAAAAACTAAACCCCCAAAAAACCTAAAAAAAATCTAAAAAAAATTTTTTTAATATTTTTTTATGTTAAAATCGCTACTTTTAGTAGCCGAAAAAAAATTTTAAAATTTTTTTTTGGGCTACTAAAAGTAGCAATTTTAACATAAAAATATTAAAAAAAATTGTGTGTTTTTTAGCTATTTTTAGGCATTTTTTTGTGTTCACATTGGTTCTTACGGTTCTCGCAATAAGGGGTGGTTTCTAACGGATCTTTGTCCTATATATATATATATATTCAATGTTTAAATAGTGATAAGTAGACAACTAGGTATATAATTAGCCATGCATGACTTAAGAACATAACTAGTCAAGATATGATAGTAGTTGTGAGTTATTTATTCTTTTATAGTTTACTAGATTGTTTAAAAGACTTGAAGAATTAAAATTTGAAACGATACCTTTATATAAAAAGTATATATAAATATAGTTTATTTCAAATGACCATGATGCCTGTGTAGTGGTCAGAATTGGTAGATTTCATCGATAGAAAAGAAGTTGGTCGATGATTTGTTTGAAAAGAATGGCCATGGGGTGTGGGGTAGGGGTGGGTGGTAGTTTGATGATGGTGGTAGGTATAATAGATGGTGTAGGTGGTCATCGTTTAGGTATGTGTGTGTAGTGGTGAGAGATGTGGAAGATGGATGACGTGGAGAGGGTGTGGAGCCGTAACAGGTGATCTTCCGGCTGGATTTAAGGAAACCGAAAGAGTGAAGAGTGGAGTAAAGGATAGTAGATCGATGAAGTTGTTAACCGCCATTGTTGGTAAGTTGAAGGTGGAAGTTGTGAAAGTATTGGTACTGTTTTGGGAATTTTTAAAACTAATGGACTGTAATAATTATTTTCAACAAACTACATGGACGAAAAGCGTAATTAACTCTTTATTTATTTATTTTGAAGTTTTACTAACAGGGGCATTATGGTCATTTCAAATAAACTAACATAGTAACTGGATGGCGTGAGTGAGGGTGGACTGTAATAGCTACGAAAGTAAATGATAGGGACTGTTTTGGCAATTTTTAAACTAATTGACTGAAATAGTGATTTTTAACACACCATAGGAACAAAAAATGTAAATAACTCAAAATATAATTTAATACTTGATTCGATACCTTTATACTTTTTGCCTTAATATATACAATGGTTATTTTATACTATGTTGTTGGTTAGAGCATACATATGTACGAAGACATTACCAATCAATGTTGTGAAGGCTTCAGCAACTCGCGGACTCTAGAAATATTTTCTAGGTGCGGATGAGGGGTTTAACCAAATTTTCGAGGGATGCGATCGGAATTTTGTCTTATAAAATACACTAAGTTTTTTTTCAATGGGTGCGCCACCCACCCAGCCCTCTACCTAGGTCCACCCCTGGCTTCAACCCTACACGAACAGGTGTATGGCATCAGGGCTCAACCGAAGAACTGACGTCGACACAGAAGGTTGGAGGGTGGATGCAGCGTGTTTGTGGTGAGGTTCACCTAAAAAAACATGAAGAAGACAAGAATGGGTTCCTTGGATATATTTATTTTTATTTTCTTAGTAATGGTATTTTAGTATTTTTATGAAAACTTAGGTCAACTAAACTAAAGGGCCAAATACTTTTACGTTTGAATGAATAGTAATAACTAAGAGTAAACTTTATTTTCCATCCTTAGGGTTTGCTTTAAACATCAGGTTTTGTCCACCTATAATATTTTTGGTTCCTGAGTCCTGAAGTTTTAAGTGTTAGCACATTCCGTCCTTAGATCTAAGGTCTGTTAACTTTTCTGTTAAGTCTCCCTCACGTGCCCATCTCATAAGGGATAATTTCATCTTTTTACCAATATTCATTGAATTGACAAATAAAAAGACTTTTCCGTTATGTCTTTCGGCGTCCGTCTCCACCTTCATCCCACCGGCACCACCTTAAGAGGTAACTAAATGTGTTTTTTTTTAAATATAAACTAAACATAATACATATATCATCATTGTTTTTTTCATGATGTGGTATAGTTTTTACTGTAAAATAACATGTGGTAAAAGTTTGAAAAATGACCAACTACACATAATGAAATGAAATCAGAATGTAGATTTTATTTGTTATGTTGTTTGTTTTGACAAAATAATGAATTGGATTGAATCTAAATCACTAGTTCGTCTCTTTCTTTCTAGATACAACTTAGTTATGTCATTTTACAAGTTTTACATTCAAAATCCATTAATAATTATACCAACTACACATAATGAAATGAAATCAGAATGTAGATTCTATTTGTTATGTTGTTCGTTTCGACAAAATAATGAATTGGATTGAATCTAAATCACCGCCTCTTTCTTTCTAGATACAACTTAGTTATGTAATTTTACATATTTTACATTCAAATTCCATTAATAATTATACCAACCAGACATAATTCGTTATCACAGTACCTAAGTTGAATGATTATAATTCGTTATTCACCAAAGAATTAAAACACGTTGACTACATATAGTCAAACGCGTGGGGATTTAGTCAATAATATAAATATGAAAATGTTTACCATATTCTCATTGGATGAAGTCAATTAAAAAATATTAAAATCTTTACCATATTCTTATTGGATGAGTGTATGTATAAATAGCTATAGATACACTCTTGAACATTCATTCATTCACAACAATGGTGACCGTGAAGTTTGCTTTGGTCTCCCTAACTTTCTTTGTACTTCTTGAAGCTTATAATGCTAGACATTTACATGGTATAACTAAATAAAAATCTTTTTTTCTTTATTACATTACTTTTTTTTCAATGTACTTTGAAAACTAATAAATGGATTTGTTTACAGGAGTATTGATAAAAGAAAGCTTTCATGTACGGCCAATGTCTCATTTGGCCATAATTCAAATGGTAACAAATCTACAGTTACCACAATCTCCTTCATGGTCATCGTCAAATGACCAGACTACTTATGGTCGAATTATCCCACCAGCCCCACCGCTACCAAAAATGCCGCCTCCAAAGGGCCAAGAAACTTACCTCAGAGTTAACTCACCACCACCACCATCACCAGATGGAGCACTGTCAGAGGGCCAAGAAACTTACGATCGAGTTAAGCTATCATCATCACCACCATTACCAAATGGAGCACCTTCAAAGGGCCAAGAAACAAACCTCCGAGTTGTATCACCACCACCGCCACCACCAAAAGGTGAACTGCCCAAGGGCCAAGAAACAAACCTCCGAGTTGTATCACCACCACCGCCACCACCAAAAGGTGAACTGCCCAAGGGCCAAGAAACTTACGGCCAAGTTAACCCATCATCATCACCACCACCACCACCACCACCCAATGGAGCACCTACAAATGGCCAAGAAACTTACCTCCAAGTTGTATCACCACCACCACCACCACCACCACCAGAGGGTGACCCGTCATACGGCCAAGAAACTTACGGCCGAGTTAACCCATCAGCACCACAACCACCACCAAATGGAGCACCTTCAAAGGGCCAAGAAACTTACCTCCGAGTTGTATCACCACCACCACCACCACCACCAGAAGGTGAACTGCCAAAGGGCCAAGAAACTTACATCCGAGTTAACTCATCATCACCACCACCACCACCATCACCAAATGAGGAACCGTCTGTCCCAGAAATATACGGCCGAGTTAACCCATCAGCACCACCACCACCACCAAATGGAGCACCTTCAAAGGGCCAAGAAACTTACCTGCGAGTTGAATCACCACCACCACCATCACCAGCTGGAGAACCGTCACCAACACCGTCAGAGGACCAAGAAACTTACCGCCGAGTTAACTCATCACCACCTCCACCACCAAATGATGCACCGCCAGAGTTCCAAACGTTTTACCAAGGAGATAAAATGAACTTAAACAATGAAAGCTATGACGCAACTATAGAAGAACTAGAAGGTACACTTTGCACCTAATTTTTTTATTAGTAAAATTATTTGTTTTAGCATATACTTATGATAAACACATAACCAATTATATAGATTTTCGTTAAAAATCATAAATTAACCTTGCAAAAAAGTAATAATATATTTGTACTAGGTTATAACCCCGTGTATTACACGGGTTAAATTAATAAAATATCAAATAGTTAATAACGAAGATTTAACAATTATAAAACGATATTTTAAGACATTTCTGATATCCGAACAAAATTTTGTTTTATGTTTGATCAAAACTTGTGATGTTTGTCAAGTTTATAAATATGAAAGCATTTGAACCATCAATTAGAAGACAAACTGTATCATCGACTTTCTCACGACGTGAACCCAAATTTTATTTAAATAACGGTGGAATTAATTTATTAGTTCTAAATATATTGTTGAAATGTTTAGATTAGGGATATAACAATTAGCCAATTAGATAAACTTATAGCTACAAAATAATATTATCCACAATTATCCACAATATAAATAAGCAACATCTTTAAGCTTAGGGTAGTTGTACCCTTAGCTTTGGGTGGTTTTCAAAAAAAAATTTGAGAATTTTACTTTTTAACCCAATTCTTTCTATTCATTGCAAATTTAACTTACAAAATTGATTTTCTTCCTCTTAAAGTCAAAACTTTTCTTCTTTTATAATTTAACCTCACAATTTTTCTACTTTTCATCTTTCGCAAATTTTCAATTTACGTTTCGTACTAAATTTTATGAGTTACCACGGAGCAACGTGCTTGCGTGGTTCCATGTTTTTACGTTTTGTTCATAATTTTGCGAGTTAACACGGCACAACGTCCATGTGGTTCAAGGTTTTTACGTCTATTGTTTTCCATCTTACAGGTTCGTCACAACACGTGGATCATTGATCAACTTAGTTATTAAAACGCTATAAAGAAACAACATATTTATGCATATATGTGTTGGAAACTTGGAATCTTGGCTTTGGGGGTTTTTTCAAAGAAAAAATGGTTATGCATATGGTTGTTGTAACCTTGGCTTTGGGGGTTTTAAAAAAAAATGATTTTTTTACTTTTCACCCAAAAGTGTTTCATAAATTACGTTTAACCCAAAACTATTTGTTTTTTTTACTTTTAACCCTAAACTTTTTATCTTTCGCAATCTATCCTCACAGCTTTTTTTTACTTTCAACTTTGGTCCTTTATAGTTTTCATTTTCCGTAAATTTTTCGCTTTATGCTTCGTTCGAAATTTTGTGACTTAACACATCGCAACGTGCGTCTTTGGTTTAACGTTTTTACGTTTCGTTCTAAATTTTGCGAGTTAACACGATGCAATGTGCGTGTGTGGGTGAACGTTTTTACATAACGTGCGGGTCCTAAATCGACTTAGTTATAACTAAAGAATCCCCGCCGCATTGCGGCGGGTCGTAATTCTAGTTTAAATTAATTAGATAAGTATAAATTATCGGTAATTATTAAGTTATATAACTTTAAAATTTAAATATATGGACTTGAGTTGCATCTTAAAATGATGATTGTTTTTTGATAAATTTATTAGTATGATAAATGTAGTTATTATTCTTCTTGTATTTTAAATATATTAAATTAATAAATTATTTGTTAAGCAAGAAAATCGTTCCCTCCCCCTCGTTATGAAAATGCTCCATATGTGTTTCAATTATTAAGATATAATTTCTAACATAATAATTAATATAAATAAGAAAACCGTTCCCTCCACCCTCGTTATGAAAATGCTCGATATTTGTTTCAATTATTAAGATATAATTTCTAACCTACTAATTAATATAGATAAATAATAATATGTGCAATACACGGGTTTTTTAAGATATAAATATTTTTATTACTTAATATACAAAATTATATTTAATTAACCTGTGTAACACACGAGGTTGTAATCTAGTTAACTCATAAAGACATCCCTTACTTACGTGACATTACTCACTAAATGTACTTCTAATATACATCAAAATATTCACTCTTCACGGATAGACCACAACTTCATGTGAGATTTGGTTGTTATCTTTAATAATTTAAATTAAATAATAATTATCTAGAATTAACTAAGAGTAGATGGTTTAGAATAATAACCTAGTAATTAATATAAATAAATAATTAAATAATTTATGGAACTTTATCCGTAATTTTCTTAAATGTTTGAAACATATATTAAATTTAATAATTTAAATTAAATAATAATTATTTATAATTAAGTAATTGTAGATGGTCTAAAATAATGACAAGTGTCTTTTTATTGGTTTCTTTTATTATATAGTATAGATGTGACACTACTAACGGGAAAGGTCATCGTTAAATCGATAATTATTGATTGGTCCCATTAAATCCAAAAAAACACTTTTGATTTTCGTTGGCAAACAGACTCCACAAATTAAAAAACATACATATATTTTTTGGTATAATCAAATAAATTACAATAAATACAAAAGGTATTGTTAAAAATCACAAATTAAGTATAGATCACCAACACAAAAAAGTTATAATCTATTACATATTTTCTGGTTGCAGTGTCACCAAAACACGATAGTTTAATGGGACAGACCAAACGCGGTAAAGATGACCCCAGAGCCCCACTAAATCCGGACCAAAATGATTCACAAGTACCAGACATGGATGATCGAGTTAACCCGAGTGCACTAGCTACTACAAAACCAACACATCCATTGCTAAGTGATGGTGGAAGTGCATGGACCGGATTATCAGCACTAACCAGTGATTCTAGAACAGTATCAAATGAAGATCGATGGTATTTCATTGCCTTTTACCAGTTGTCATCTTATGTCACTAGAGTAATTGAATATTGGGGATGATGTATAAACACATGTCTGGCTCCTCCTTTTTTGTTCGTCGTATGTTTGTTCGGGTTATACTTGTATCGCTTTGCTATATTTTGGTTTTCTATATTATCGCTTTGCTATATTTTGGTTTTCTATATTTGATGTTTGTTGCTGGCTTAACAAAAGGTTTGTAATCAAGTTTCATGTCATTGTTTATAAGCATTACAATGTTGGTTCGTTTTTTTTTTTAGAAAAATAGTGTTTTGACTTCTATGTCAAAAGAAGTCAACTCCAGGAAGCATAACAGAATAAATAACCTGAAATCCGATCTGAACAACCCGATATCCATATACATAAATCGAATCCGTTCAAGCCAAATGCTATTCAGAATTGCTATCGGATAAATTTCCATACAAGTAAATGCGATTAACCTGATCTGAACAACCCGAAACCCAACATTAAGAGTATGTGTCCTTTATTTTTAACCAATTTGCTTTATTTTATATTATTTTTCTGAGAATAGCTACCCAAATACGGTTTTCTAATAAACTAATTCAAGTAATGTAAAACCGGATCCGATAGAGACTGTTGTGATCATAATATTGCCAAAATCAAAATCATATGCAAGGTCCTGTTATTGCAACTATACTACGCGTGATCAACATATATTAATAATCCTACAAACGTAATGTCTTAATATAAAAATCAAACAATAGCAACTACTATATGGTACGGACGATATAAAACTATTAATAGGTATTATAAGCGTTATATATATACACGATGTAGACTTGTTTTGTTTTTTTATGTTTGTGAAATCTAATAATATTCTTTTTTCTCTCACAAAGGGGTCGGGAGTTTTTTCAAAGTCTCTCATCTATTCTTATATAAGTTTTAATATTTTACGAATATTTCGAATGTGATTCGTCGCTTGACTTTACTTGGGATTATTTTATATGACTATGGAGGGTGAAAACCGTGTTTGTTAAATCATCCACAACAATAAATTCATAGTAAAAAATCCAGAGTGTCTAATTAGCATGTTACATTAATCCAGAGTCGTTCTCGAGAACTCTCAAAAAAATTAGGCATTGGGCGACAAAAAAAATCTAGACCCAAAATTGTGGTTAAGGGGAAATGAATTAAAAAAATAAAATCTTGATAGTGAAGCCAAGATTTGAACTTGAGACCATTACATCAATCCAGAGCCGGCCCTGCATCAATCCAAATCACCATAATTCAAACGCCACTTTTTCACACAAATCCACAATAATAAACCATTACAAACCTCCATCTCATCACCAACTTTTCTTTTTATTTAGCTTTTTATAATGGAATATTGTATTTTAATAATCTCAACTATTCGTCGTTAGTCGCCAACAGTCCCAACTTTAAAAATAACCACTGCCAGTCCTAACTTTTAACATATTGGCCTCCAATGGACCCTGACTAACAGAACCCTAACGTCGTTAGTCTACGGTCGCCGGAAAAACGTTTTTTGGCCGGAAAACTCATTTTTTGCCGGAAAACTCAACATTTTTGTCCCGAACCTCTTTGTAAACCTTATTATTGATCTTTGGGAACCTTTTTTCTAGTAAAAGCCCTAATTATTAAAGTCGTCGGAAAACTTCTTTTTCGCCGGAAAACATCTTTTTCGTGGGAAAACTCACCTTTTTGGCCGGAAAACTCAACATTTTCGTCTCAAACCTCTTTATAACCTTAATCGGACCCTTGGAAACCTTTTTCTGGACAAAAACGGTTTTCCGCCGACCAGATACTAACGGTGTTAGAGTTCTGTTAGTCAGGGTCCATTGGTGGCCAATATGTCAATAGTTGGGACTGTCAGCGGTTATTTTTTAAGTTGTAACTATTGACGGCCAACAACGAATAGTTGGGATTATTAAAATCGAATATTCCTTTTATAATCTATTTTTTAAATTTATTTACTTAATTATATATTATTTATAATTAAGTAAAATATTAATAAATATAAAAATAATAAAATTCATAACAATATAAATATAATTAGTTTATTATTTATTTTATATTTTTTTATTTCGTCATCTAGTGTTTTTAGTAAATAATAAATTCAAACAAAATAACTCTTTTCAAACGGCTACTTTTTTCAAGACTAGTTTTTACTAGCTAAAAATTCAACTCGTATTTTAAGCAATATGTACACTTCTGAACTGATAATTGACTTCAAAGATTCATAATAAAATAATGACAAGAAACAGGTGGACCGAGGAGGAGGAGGAGGAAGAAGAAGAAGAAGAAGAAGAAGAAGAAGAAGAAGAAGAAGAAGAAGAAGAAGATATGGCTCTGGCCAATATGTGCACTTCTGAACTGGTAATTCATTTCAAAGATTCATACTAAAAAAATGGCAAGAAACAGGAGGACCGAAGAAGAAGAGATAGCTATGGGCAATATGTGCACTTCTTAACTGCTAATTCATTCAAAGATTCATAATAAAAAATGGCACGAAACAGGTGGACCGAAGAAGAAGAGATGGCTCTGGTTAACCCTTGGATGGACTTATATGACAACAGACGAGTAGTCGGGTCATTTAGAGAACCCTTATTTGAAGGCAATGTTGAAAACTTTTTGGACCAAAATGCGATAAATGAAACCTTTGGACGAAACGGAAAAACTGTCCAAACCACAGGAACTAAAATGGCATTTTGCTCGTATGTAAATTTTAAAGTTTGTGTTTTACTTAATATTTGAACCATTAATTGTATTAGATTTTAACTAGAAACATCTAGGGCACTCCGGAATGACCTGGAATACCCAGAAGATTCCGAAATAACCAAGAACTCTGCGAAACTGTCTAGAACCCTCCGAAACAACTCAGAACTATTCGGAACACTGCAGAGCAACCCGACCAAGTCTAGAACAATCCAGAAGACCCAAGAACACTCTGAAACATGCTACACAACTCTAGAAAAGTGTGGAGGCATCAAGAACTCTCTAGATCTTGCTAGAGACGTTAGACTAGATCTTTGTATCAAGAATGGCATAGATCATTCTAGATGTAGAATAATATAGACCATGAAAACTTGTATATATAGAACCTAGATGGCTCATTCGTATACCTACAAAATCACCTTATAAAGCTCTTTGTAACATTTCTTATAGCAACACAATTATTTCGTATATTTGTAATCAAGGCTTCTGCTGTTAAATACCAACATTATTGACCTATCAAGGCTTACTTAGAACTAATCTAAGGCCGCACGTGAGTCTATAGAACTCCATGACGGGTGGTATCAGAGCCAAAACGATTCAAGGGATGGCAAAAAAGTATTGCGATTGATGATAAAAGTCATGGTCGGGACGTGTCTCGACGAGGAGTGAAGAAAGATCAAGGTGAGTCCAAAGATATGTTGATCTATTTGGATGAAAGAGATATAGATCTGGAATCATCCATAACTGAGTTGAGAGCATGAGTCCAGGAGGCCCATGGTGGACTAGATTGTTTGGGTTCACAATTGGCCGACCTAAATGATGACTTGCATAGAGCTTTCAATGCATAAGGTGGCGATATAAAACATGAACTCAATGCCTTCATAAAAATAGTCTTGAGAGAGACTGCGAAGATATGCAATGAAATGGAGAGGGGGGGTACCCACTTACCGCAAACGCTTCAAAGACGTAAGCACTCATATTGAAACACTCGTTCTTATAAATCAAGGAGTTAACTGCCATTTTCGTCCCTGTGGTTTGGTCACTTTGGCCATTTCAGTTCATTTTTCAAAAATGCGCAATTTTCCTCCCCGACGTTCTGGAAAGGTGCCATTTCAGTCCAAAAATCATAACCCAGTTAAGTCGGTTAGTAAATAAGGACTGATTGTGTAAATTTGTAACATAAAGGACTGATTGTGTAAATTTGTAACACCACCACCACTAGCCCTGCCACCACCACCACTCCGCTGCCACCACCACCACCACCGCCACCACAGCCACTACCACCACCACCACCACCGCCACCACAGCCACCACCGCCACCACCGCCACCACAGCCACCGCCACCACAGCCACCACAGCGTGAACGAGGGTTGTCGGAGAGGATGACGACGATGAACGGAGGTGAACAATGGTGGTGAACGATGACCGGAGTGAGGTTCAGGTTAAGTTCAGGTGGTTATCGGGCACGGTGGTCTCGAGAACTCCGAACACGGCGGTGGTGATGTGCTTGGTGATCGTTGACGGAGATGATGACGATGATGAACGGTGACTGTTGATGAACCACTTTCATCGATACACCCACCTCTCCGACCTACACCACCAGAAAACCACTTTCATCGATACACCCACCATTCCGACCACCACTTTATATATATATATCTCTCAAAACATCCACCTAATTGAACAGTCTCGGCTAGTTAACACTCCTAAATGAAATCTCGGCTAGTTAACACTCCTAAATGAAATCTGAAAAAAAAAAACAGGGTAAAAAACTCACAAGTCATACCCTGTAATTTGCTCTTCTTGATCGTTGGGGTTTTCAGTGATAGGCAATTGAAGTTGGTTTTCAACATTGAGAGATCTAAACCTGCAAACAATAGATCTTCCAACCATCATCTATCTATCTATCTATCTACCCATATGTGTACCAAGATCAGTCCTCTGTTTTAGTTACAACAAATTAGTAAGTTAGTAAAAGTGTGTCAACTGAGTAAAACATAAAAAAACATGAAATATAATAAAACAGGGGATCAAATTCATACCCTGAAATTTGCTCATCCTGATCGTTGGGATTTTCAATGATAATGAAAGACAATTCAACTTGGTTTCAGACAAACCTACAAATAAAGCATCAGCCAATCATAATTTTCGGTGTATTGTTTTCAACTGTCGTATTTGTCGGCAACGTGTAAATTTCTGGCGTATTGTTTTCAACTGTCGTATTAAACCGCCTAAAACAATCTCTCGCTGATTCAATCGGTAAAATTTCAACTGTCGGAATGGTGGGTGTATTAACCTGAACCTCACTCCGGTCATCGTTCACCACCATTGTTCACCTCTGTTCATCGTCGTCATCCTCTCCGACAACCCTCGTTCACGCTGTGGTGGCTGTGGTGGCAGTGGCTGTGGTGGCGGTGGTGGCAGCGGAGTGGTGGTGGTGGTGGTGGCAGGGCTAGTGGTGGTGGTCTTACAAATTTACACAATCAGTCCTTTATGTTATAAATTTACACAATCAGTCCTTATTTACTAACCGACTTAACTGGGTTATGATTTTTGGACTGAAATGGCACCTTTCCAGAATGTCGGGGAGGAAAATGGCGCATTTTTGAAAAATGGACTGAAATGGCCAAAGTGACCAAACCACAGGGACGAAAATGGCAGTTAACTCTAAATCAAGGTATAACGTATCTTTTACGAAAACAATCATGTAATTAAGATTACATATACAATGGGAATACGAGTGTATTAAAAACCTTTTACAATTTAAAAGTTTAGAACATAATGTAATTAAGTTCGTCAATTAAAAGTAACAATGAAGCGTCGTGCGGAAGCTTATTTCTTGATCGTGTTCGGTTCTTCATTGTGCTTGATCGTCCTCTGGTGCTAAAATTTTTACCTGAAACTCATAAAACATGAGTTGGATTAGTCATACGTAGATTAGAACGTATTTAAACGGGTTCGTAGTGCATCAACGGTTAAAAATAAACGATTTTCATGAAACTGACACTCACTCGCGTAGCGCCACGGCCTGGGGCCTTCCCCGTCGCGTCGCGCTACGCCACGACCTATTTTCAACAGATTGTTGTTGTTGGTGCTGCATATTCCCAGCATAACCCGATTTCATGGAAACGAGCATAACTCTCTCGTTTTAATCCGTTTTACCCGATTTTTTTTCCTATGCGTCCGTATTTAATTCTCCATCTAATGGAGTTAAAATCCAACTTAACAAAATTTCTGACTTTTAAGTCTTCGACTTGTTATCCTTTCTACCGAATTTTGACCCGTTCATGATATTATCAAACAAACATGTTTATTTGATCTATAAACTCATGAGATTCAAAATTTCAATATCTCCTATCATGTTAATCTCAAATCACGGGTTTCTTACATAATTAAAACCTGTTTATGCTCAAGTTCTTATTTTGACCCATTAAGGGTATTTATGCACTTTAAAGCTTAAAATCGCAATCATTCATTTCTAGCATCGTATTCCTACATTTCTTATCAAGTAATCTTCCACCACAACTATATGTGTGGTGGATTAAATTTGGAAATTCCTAAACTTCGAGTTTTACCCTTCGATTCATTATTTTACGGCAAAGACTATTATAGAGTCAAATGACTAAGGATTCACATCTTTCGCTTTTGTATACTCGTTCTAAGTGTTTAATTATGCATACTACTCTTTTCCGAACAACCTTTATGGGTTGTTCGCTCAATTTAGCTTACAAGGGCATTTTGGTCCATTTAGTTCTTTCTTTAATATAAAGGACTTTTTAAAGCATTTTCGACCCAAAAGCCCTGTTTTAAACTATGCACTTAATTCAAAAAGTCATTATGTTTTCAAAACACAACGATCATCATATGAATCATTCGGTTTGCTTATTAAGGTAACCAAATGTCTATATGACTACATTTAACTATCAAGGAGCCTCTAGTTCCTATTGAGTGGTTAATCTATATTATACATACCTGGCTCGGATCAATATATATATTGACCCGTTTTGGTACCTTGCCTTAGTAACCGTTAAATAATAGCGATGTAAGTATCCATTTGATATTTATTCCTGAGATCATAAAACCCGACAAACCATTAGTCGATATTGTCAAAGGGTGATATTTTCACCCTTTTGACCTGTTTGTTTAATTGATCGATTATACTGGCGATATGAGGCTTATTGCCATCTGTAACACCCCGAAAACGGGTTTGGTAATTAAACCCCGTTAATACTAAAGAGCGGGTAGAATACCGTTAGCAGAAAAGATTAACTCGGATATTATTAGGATTTAAATAAATAAGCCTAATAATAAATAAAAAGAGAGCAAACGGACTTGAGAAGACAAAGTTCATAAGGAGCCCGAGTTAACGGGACTTAAAATAAAACGGGTTTTTAACTTCCCGAACCTACTAAGTTGGCTAGGAATAATTAACCTAGTTAAGTAATATGAATTTAAGTGATAAACTATGAGTTATAGCCCTATATGATCAAAAAAATGGAACATGAAGGACTAAAATGGCAAAGTGGGCAAACATGTTTTATTAAAAATAATAATAAAACACAACACACACACTCTAAGTGTGTGTGCGCAGGAACGACCAGGAGCCAAGGGAGGGTTCTTTCAAAACCCTAAAACTCATAAAATCCAACCAAATCGAATGAGAATCAAGCTAAAATTTGGGGCTTTTAATAAATTCGTGATCACTCAAGCTAGGGGATCACAAGGTATGTCAAAATTCGTTGTTTGATTCCATTCAAAATTCTGGATGAACAATTATAATCCGAAATTAGTATTGCATGAATGTTGTTTGGATGAAATTAGAATGAAATAGTGTCTAGGAATAAACCCTAGTCATTAGATTGTTGAAATCATGCTTAGCTCAAGTAAATTCAGATTTTGTTGATGCTAAATTCAAATATGAGATGTTTTTAGGGTTTTGATTGCTAAAAATTAGTGTTATGATGTTAAGAACATGCTTAAATTGAAAGCTGATTTCAAACAGCTCCTGATCAGAATTTACAGCCGACTTGTATTGACTGTAACCTGAACAAAACGTGACAAAAACATGTGTTTCTTGACTCTAAAATGTAATTCCAGGAAATATCTTTAAAACCCCACTGGAATCGCATTTTTTCTACGAAAATTGAGCGTTTTATGAATTTTTCCGTATCAAAGGTTCAAGCTGCGTTTTCTGGCAGAATATGCAGCCCATTACGAATGTCATAACTCAATTTAGGGATTTAGTTATGATCTCAAATTTTTACTGTATATAGTTTTAAGCGATTAAAAGAATCTCCAATTGGAATTTCGTCAATCGGATAAACGAGAAATTTTTAATGAATTTTTCCGTAAGCTGCAGTCAGAAGTGACGAATCTGATTGCAGCTTAGTAAATGAATTTTTACGAATTTTTGGTAAAGAGTTAGATCTTGAAATTTTAACACAACGCCTAACCCTCTGAAGACTTGTAAACAGGTTAAACAAGTCACCAAAAACAGCCAATTTTCAGTGATATGGACTTGCCTAATTAATGTTAAAGCTTGGCTAAACAACTAGTTATGAAACTTGATTATAATAGGTATTCGGATGAATGCTAAATAGTATGATGAAACGGGTCTCGTTATAAAAGGGAACCCTTGGTTCTTGCAAAAATGAATAAAGAAACTAGTCATGATAATCATTTGAACTAGTTAAAGAAATTAGAAGTATAATGGATTTGATGAGAAAACTAGTTAAAACGGTAGTGTAAGAATAATGCCTATCGGATATTTGACAAATTTCTTAAATGAATTGTTGAACTTTGTAACACCCCGAAAACGGCTTTGGTAATCAAACCACGTTAATAGTAAAGACGGGTAAAATACCTTTAGTGGTAAAAATTTACCCGGTAAATATTAGGATTTAAATAATTAATCCTAATAATAAATAAAAAGTGAATAAAAGCTTTTAAGAAATAAAAGCTTAGAAGGCCCGAGTTAACGGGACCTAAAATAAACTTAGTCATAAATATTCCCGAACCCGCTAAGTTAACTAGAAATGTAAAACCTAGTTAATAAGTGGGAATATTATTGAAAGTAATTTAGGTTGTAACCTAATTAATAACTAACCAAACACGAGGGACCAAAGCCGGGTAACTTGAAAATGAATTATAAACTTAAAAATAAAACACAAACACACACACAAGAGTGTGTGTGCGTGTGTGAGGATCGACCAGGAAGAGCTTTAGGGAGCTCAAACCCTAACTTCAACAAATCCATCAAATTGAAGGTCAAATCTGGCCCAAATCGGATGCATGAACACATATTAATGATCACCAAGTTGTGGGGATCACAAGGTATGTTGAATCTTATGATTTAGTGATACTTTGAAATTATGATGAACAATCATAATCAAAATTCTGGAATGAATGTTGAATCTATGAGTGTTATTGTGATGAAATCCATGTTTAGGAACAACCCTAGTTAATAATTTGATAAACTAGTGTTGAAAAATAGAAATTTGATGATTACCCATATGTGTGCTAAGTGGGTTTTATGACAAGAAGATGAACACTTGAATTAGAGTGTTAAATTGATGAATATTGATGTTATGATACTAGTACTAAGTGTAGTTCATGAACACTAGACATGAAAGTTTGAATCTTGATGTTAATCTTGGTAAAAAGGACTAATTATGAACTAGTTAGCAAATGTGTAGAATCATGCCCATTAGGTGTTTGTTAAAATGCCTAAATGAGAACTAAGTGTTGATAATGTGCCTGATTGAGTCTTGTGAACTTGATAGTGCAATCATATGTGTTAATTGGTGATTTGACTTTTAATGGTCAAACCGACCATTAATAAGATCGAATGATATTTGTGATAGAAAATATGTAAGATGGAATAGTCATAATTAATGATGACTAATATAACCGTCTTACGAATTATGATGATAGTTTGACGCTTGACAAGCTAGGTGGAGGCTTGGAAAGGAAGCGGGTCAAACAAAGCAAGTATGAAGGAAAAGCGTAATTCGGATGCAAGGTAAGTATAGCTTACACTAGTCTTATATGTTAGAATACTCCCTTACCGTATTAGTTACGAAAAAGACAAATACATAATTGAGGTATGATGTTCCGACGTGTAAACGTACGGAACAAGGTAGTCTAGCACGACAAGAAACCATGTTGATGGTTTAAAAGGAATTAAATCGGTAATTCGATCATTTTATGACAAATGGAAAATGAGCCTTTGAATGGTTACCTTATAGGGTAAACCAAAACAAACAATAAGGGTAAAAAGGTAAATTGGTCATGCGTTGACCAATACTATTGGTTTTGAAAGACACTGTAAGGCGTAAGCCATAACAGGCTAAAAAGCGTTAAGAAAATCAATTAATAAGTGAAATGGCCACACGGTGTAAACCGAAGCGAGTCGTATAGATGAGATGGTAATAAATATCATCTCGCCAACATAGTCGGTCACTTAGACCAAATGGGTCAAAAGGTGAAGATATCACCCTTTGACAATAGCGACTAATGATTATTGTCGAGCTATATTATTTCAGGTGTAAATGTCAAATTGGTGTTAGCAACGCTATGAATTAGCAGTTATAAAAGCAAGGTATTAAAAACGGGTCAATATATTGATCTGCGCCAGGTATGTGAAATAAGGTAACACTCATTTAGAACATATGGTTCAAGAGTGTTAAAAGAGGTCAAAACGGACATTTGGTTACTTGTTAGGTAAACCAAATGTTTTATGTAATGAACATGGCGTTTGGAAAGCTTAATGACTTTTCAAACATAATTATAGGTTAAAAGAGGGATTATGGGTCCAATATACTTTCAAAAGTCCTTCATTGTTAATAAAGGACTAAAATGGACCAAAACGCCCTTGGTGGCTAAATTGACCAAACAACCTTTAAAAGTTGTTCGGAAATAAGTTTTATGATTAAATGAATACTTAGATTAATTATAGAAGCAATTCAAAGCGATTTTAGGCTCGAAAGTGCTTAAGAACCCTTAACGGGTCAAAATAAGCATACGAGTGAAAACGGGTTTAAATTGTGTAATAAACCTATGAATAGAACCTAAAATGGTAAGTAATATTAAATTAAAGAGTTGTATGTGATATAGGAATCAAACAAATACGTTTGTTTGATAAAACCGCGAATGGGTCAAAATTTGGTAAAAGGGGAAATAAGCCGAAGACTTAAAAGTCTTAAATCTGGTTAAGTCGGACGTCGGATTTTAACTCCATATGATGGAGAATCAAATTACAAACATGTAGGAAGAAACGGTAGGTCAAACGGATAAGCGGTTTGAAAGATACGAAAGATTTCGCGTCAAATTGCGGCAAAAATGGAAAAGCTGATGCAGGGTCCACCGTAAATTACGGTTCCACCGTAATTTACGGTGGAGTTAAAAAGTGTTACGGCAGCCCCCTACTGATTTACGGTAGGGGCATGCCAAACCTGGGGTCACCGTAAATTACGGTTCTACCGTAATTTACGGTGGAGGTCAAGTTGAAAATTTTGTTTTTGTTACCATTTGTTTCTCGGACTCGTTTAGACACGTTTTAAGCCCTGTATGACTAAAGCATTTCATGTTTATGAAATGTAGGTACACCTTACATGCCGGAAGACGATCAAGCTCAACGAAGAACCGAACACGATAAAGACACACGCTTCCGCACTTCGATACATTGTAAATTTTAAACAACGAATTTAACCACGTTATGTAGAATAACCTACGATTTGTAAAAGTTTCAATAAACCCGTATTTCCAAATGTTATGTAATCTTAATTACATGATTGTTTAACGTAAAACCTACGTTAAATCTTGATATTTAAGAACGGGCGTTACAACTTGATTGTGTAATTGCTCGTGTTATAGGCCGTTTGACTTTTAAAAGTCAAACTGACCAATAATGAAATCAATTTGGTGATTTTGATATAAAGTCCGTAAGGTGAGATAGTCTTGATAATAATGACTAATCTAATCACCTTGCGAATGATAAAAGGTAGATTGACGCTCGAAAAGCTAGGTGGAAGCTTGGGTAGAAGCGGGTCAAACGGAACTAATACGTGTGGAAAAGCATAATCGGAATTCAAGGTAACTTAAGCTTACACCCCCTTGGTATTATGATACATTTACTTGTGAGTATTGATTTTTGAATTATGACAAGTATTTGAAAATACTATATTCCGGAATGATACAATGTAAGCCGGAATAAGGAAATATGGTAAGAAACCATAAACTATGGTAAAAGGGGTAAAAACGGTAGACTAGTCGGGTGAAGACCAACCAATATGGAATTTTGAACATCACGTTATAGGGTGAACCGTAATGGGTAAAAGTGATTGAATAAAAATCCGTACATGAGTTGACGGATAGATAAAAGGTTTGAAAAGATAACCATTTGGTGTAAATCTTAACGGGTCAAATAATTCAAGTAATGTCATTTAAGTAATAAGAACTCACGGTGTAAACCGGAATAGGTTTAAGGGGCAGGATGGTATTTAAAAATATCATCTTATGTTGATAAATGGTCACTTTCGGCTAAACGGGTCAAATGGTAAGTTAATACCATTTGACAATAATACTAATTGATGACCGCTTGTTAAGTGTTGTGATTTCAGGAAAGGATATACGGTTTGTAATGCTTTTATCTAGAAAATTTAAAAGCAAAAGATATTTAAACGGGTCAATATGTTGACCCGAGCCAGGTACGCATATTTTGAATTATAGCTAGAAGTAATAAGATGGTCAAATATTAGTGAAAACCCTTCGTCGTATAATGAGGGACTGAAGTTGACCAAAATACCCATGAACACTGAACCGGGTAAACGATCCTTATGAGCCGTTAAAGAACGTGTTTTACAATCATGTAAGTTATAGGTAAATATCAAGTGGACTGTGCATAACGAAGGGGAAAGATTTAAACTTAAAAGGTTTAAATCTTCGAAACGGGTCAAAAGAATTATGCACATAGAATGAGTACTAGCCGCGTAATTCATAAAGATTACAGACCCGAACTAAAGATTTTGAGATAAACATGTTGATGTATGCTTAATGGTCAATTAGAAACAAGTTTTGAGGTTTAAAAATTTGAACGGGTCAAAAGTCTTTAAAAAATGAATTTTAAAGTTAAGTGCTCGAAGCCTATTAATTTGTGAATTCAGATGTTATGTTTGAAAGCTACCGTAACTTACGGTAGCGAATAAATTGTTACGACAGTTTTCTACTGCCTTACGGCAGACCAGTTTTGCCCAGTGGCTACCGTAACTTACGGTGGCTACCGTAAGTTATGGTAGAGCCCAGTCACTTTTGCTGAATTTTGCATATCTTAGTTAATCGAATCCGTTTTTGAGCGTAGTTTCGATTACGGCACGCGACGGGTGTAAAACCTGCAAATTCTTGTTATTTTAATTGTTTGGCTCATGGGACTTGTATTAACTTGTAAATAAACTATCAAAACTAACTTTTATGTTGGTTTTGATTCTAGGTGAATGTTATATGCTTCCGAATGAAGATCAAGCCACGAGCAAGAACCGAGCACACCTCTCAATGAAGCTTCCGCATTCGATCTTGTTTTGTTTTAATAAAAGTGGATTATGTAAACACTTTTAACGATGTTTTGGGTGTTGTAAACATGTCTAAATACTTATGATGTAAAAGTTTTTGTTAAGTGGCATTTTTCAAATAAAATGCTTACTTTAATGTTATGTAAATGTAAAAAAAAAAAATTATTATGGGTGTTACACCATCTCGCCTACATGACTCGCTCTAGTTTACATCGTGCGGTCATTTCAGTTATAAATCACTTCTTAACGCTTTTGGCCT
The DNA here is from genome assembly GCA_030545235.1 of Helianthus tuberosus. NCBI lineage: Eukaryota > Viridiplantae > Streptophyta > Magnoliopsida > Asterales > Asteraceae > Helianthus > Helianthus tuberosus. Next base: position 193,359,188 of record CM060370.1, on the reverse strand, counting down.
ATCAAGGCTTTCAAAATAAAGTATCTTGCAAAACCAACAATTATTGTCAACGAGTGACCAAATTACAATTTTACCCTTATTGGTTATTATGATTTACCTTATATGGTAACCCTTAAAAGTACATGTTTCATTCGTCATAATATGATCGAATTACCGATTTAACTCATTTTTAGCCATCACTATGGTTTCTTATCATATTTGATTATCTTGTTCCGTACGACTACACGCTGGAACACCATACCTCAATTAGGTATTTATCTTATTCAAAATCAATACGACAAAGAATATTCCAACATATATGACTAGTGTAAGCTATACTTACCTTGCATCCGAATTACGCTTTTCCTTCATTCTTGATTCGTTTGACCCGCTTCCTTCCCCAAGCTTTCACCTAGCTTGCCAAGCGTCAAACTATCATTGTAATTGTAAGATGGTTAGGTTAGTCATAATTATTTACAACTATTCCATCCTACGCTTCTTATATTGAATTTATCATTCGATCGTATACTTGGTCGGTTTGACTTTTTAAAGTCAATCGACTTATCAACTTATTCAATGCACATTTGGTTTATTGAATTTCGCTTAGGCATTTCATCCGAACTCTTAACGAAATCAAATTTTACACACTAACTACTAGGTAACATGATTTCAAGTATCTATATCACGATCTTAACATCAATTCTCCTATATCATACAAAACCCATTTCGTGAGAAGTATGATCTTGTACCCAAATTCATGGTTTAATCGAACACCTTCTATTTGTTATCATGCATGTTGATTTCTAATCATAGTTATATCATCAATTTCATCATAACATTAAAACCCACTTATCTAAGTGTGTTAATTCATCAAATCCTTCAATTCATAGCATGTTATGTATGATTTTCACTTAGGGTTTCGTTCCTAAGCAAGTATACATCACTAATCTAGCCATAGCTTCTCTAATCCATGCCTAATTCGCGATTAGGATGATTATCAAATTTTTACAACTTCACGAAAGTTAGAAATTCGACATACCTTACGATCCCCTTGACTTGGTGAAGAAACACTAGATAATTGACCGGGATCGAATTATCTAGGGGGTTTGGATCTGCATAAAAGGTGGGTTTCCTCTCGTTCGATCTTATGGAACAGCTCTCCTTCTCCGGTAAACTCTGCAAAACAAAGCACCGTTAGCCTCGTCAAGGGGAGAAGAAGGGTTCTCTCCTTGGCCCGACTCCGGCGTGAGAATAAGTAGGTGTTTACGAAGAAGAAAGAGTATTGATGAAGTGTGTGTAACTTGAAGTTCGTACCTGAATTATCCTCATATTTATAACCGGGAGTTTGGGCGGGAAAACCCGTTGGTGAAATGTTGGCGGAAGATGCTAACCCCGTGAGCGGTTACATTTCCTTCCGTTAAGCCTCTCGATCCGACGTGAGTGCACACGGATCGCTGTTTTGATCTATGGCTGGGGGTTTGCCACGTGGAAAGTGATCAAGTGGAGGTTTCTCTCCAATTACATGCTATCGTTTTGATTTCAGGGATGCCTGAGGTGGTGACACGTGTCCAGACGGTTATAACCGTCCTAGTGGTGCACGATTGAATTCTTCTAGAAGATTACTGCTGTGATCCGGTGTGACTCTTTATTGTGTGGTTTCAGTTATGTAAATAAAATCTAAGTCTGGATATTATTAAGCGGGAATGTTTGTCTTAGGATTTTCATCCTTTATTTATGGGGGGCAGCGCAAGGACTTATGATTTCCTTTTGGCGCGCGAGAGTTGTCTGCTGTCTGTCTATTAAGCCTTCTTTGTAGGACCAGTGCGCGGTCGCGCAGGGTCAAAAAGGGCTGAAAGACGAGGTTGTGGTATGGTCCTAAGTACCTGTTACAAGGTTTTTGGGACCTTACCCCTTCAAGTCCCCCAGTCTAGTGTTGCTCTTATGCAAATAAGTGGAGCACTGGACTATGAGAGAGAAATGCTTTTTGCTGCAGGGTTTTTGGCACGAAAGTGGAGATTTTTTTTATGAGAAGATACACTTGCGCATTTTTTGTTTTTCGAAAAAATCTTAGAAGAAAACTTGTGAGTTTTCTTCTTTGTTCTGACCTGCTTTGCCATGATCTGACGTTCATGACGTTATTTGAAAAATAAAACATAAATACATGTAGTACCTTTTCATCTTCTCTTTTTTGGAATATGTGCAGACGTTGTCATAATTCATTTAATGAGATATGACGTGTTTCTTGGTAAAACCATTTAGAGGAAGATGATCTGATAGTTGATCATTACGGGTTCTGTTGCTGTAAATGCTGCTAAAGGTGCCTTGCTGCACTAGTAACTTTCCCTTGTTGATGCAATGTTATGCATTCATGTTTTGTGTTTATTGATTTATGTTTGAATTACAATATGTTGCTTGTGTATAATTACTTTGTTTAGGTAGAGCGAATGAAAATGGTATTGTGCTCATGTGCGAACGTAAGTCTAGACTGTGCGCGGGGCTTTGCTCTTTTTTAGACCGTTCATGAGGCTTACAATGTTCACCATACTGTTTTCGCGTATACCAAAGGAATTACATGTAATTTGTAACAAACAATAAAATGTAAAGATAATTTTTGCATTAATAGGGCGCGGGGCCGATAAAATGAAATGGAAAAAATACCTTGCCTGTATAAGTCTGACCTGTTGAATAGCTTGGCTAGTTGCTGCGCGTTCCCGGTGTGAGGGATAGTTGTTGATCACGCTAGTTGTGTCCGTTTTTAACTACGAGTAGGGATGTAGATATAGTGAATAGTACGTGATTGCTCATTGTGGGAATTGGTTGTGCAAACCTTGGTGTTCGTTGATTGATTGTACTAGCGTATTTCCATGGATTGTCAGGGTTGCGCGTATGTAAGGAGAAAGTGTATGTGTGTTCGCTCGTAAGCAAAGGAGTATGCGCGTATGGCGACTTAAAGGAGTATGCACGGATAGCGACTTACGTGCTCATGTGTCAAGGAGCAAGCGCAGATGGCGACTTACGTGCTCAAATGTAAAGGAGCATGCGTGTGGCGACTTACGTAAGGAGCAAGCGCGGATGGCGACTTACGTGCTCAAGTGTAAAGAAGCATGTGCGTATGGCGACTTACGTGCTTGTATGTAAAGGAGCAAGCGCGGATGGCGACTTATGTGCTCAAGTGTAAAGAAGCATGCGCGTATGGCGACTTACGTGCTGGTATGTAAAGGAGCAAGCGCGGATGGCGACTTACGTGCTCAAGTGTAAAGAAGCATGCGTGTATGGCGACTTACGTGCTTGTATGGCGAGTGCTCAAATGTAAAGAAGCATGCGCGTATGGCGACTTACGTGCTTGTATTTAAAGGAGCAAGCGCGGATGGCGACTTACGTGCTCAAGTGTAAAGAAGCATGCGCGTATGGCGACTTACGTGCTTGTATGTAAAGGAGCAAGCGCGGATGGCGACTTACGTGCTCAAGTGTAAAGAAGCATGCGCGTATGGCGACTTACGTGCTTGTATGTAAAGGAGCAAGCGCGAATGGCGACTTACGTGCTCAAGTGTAAAGAAGCATGCGCGTATGGAGACTTACGTGCTTGTATGTATAGGAGCAAGCGCGGATGGCGACTTACGTGCTCAAGTGTAAAGAAGCATGCGCGTATGGCGACTTACGTGCTTGTATGGCGAGTGCTCAAATGTAAAGAAGCATGCGCGTATGGCGACTTACGTGCTTGTATGTAAAGGAGCAAGCGTGGATGGCGACTTACGTGCTCAAGTGTAAAGAAGCATGCGCGTATGGCGACTTACGTGCTTGTATGTAAAGGCGCAAGCGCGGATGGCGACTTACGTGCTTGTATGTAAAGGAGCATCCGAATCGCATGGAGACTGACGTGCTCTTATCCTTAAATAAGGAATATAAGTTTTACCAAAAATTTTGATGTTATTTTTCAATCGGTGGTATTATACCGCAACAATGGTATTTATATTGTTCCCATCATCTTGAAAAGATAACGGATTTCGTATGTCTTTTTTAATGATTTCTTTCATCCATCAAATTTTAAGTACCAGTTGTACGGATATAGATGCTCTAATTATGCTAGTCAATATAAATGCTTGTGCATATATATCCGTTATAGCGTAGATAAGTGTCAGATTGTAACACTTTCGTGTTGAAAAGTCATGGCACTTGAATTAGTATAAGTGCCAGTTTAAATGTTTATAAGTGATAGCACCAACTGTTTAGTGTATGCTAGAAGGTGCTCACGTTATGTAACAGAATTCGGGAATTGTTCTATTTCCCTCATTTTGTTTAAGGAAAATCGAAAAAAAATTTCAGAGGAATTTGTAGTACCTAGGCATTGACGAAAACCAAGGCTTATAGCCCCAAGAAGCAAGGCTCCGGAAGTTATGCGTTGTGCGACCTCAGATCTGCAACTCGTTGATCCTGAACGTTTTTTTTTTTTTTTTTGACAGCACTCGTGTATGGATCTTGTGAGAAAAAACAGATCCAGTAGCAAGATGCGGTTCGTTGTTGGCAAGCTATGGAGGTTTTTTTTATTGAAATCCATGCTTAAAGCTTGAGTGAGCACGTATCTAAAATTGCAGATAAGAAAACCCACATAGAACTTAAATGAAACCCCCAAATCTGGAGTGTTGTGCAAAATTTGGTTCATGGCGATCTGGAACCTGTTGAACCAGTACTCTGGAGTCTTCTCCATGAATAGATCTGAACGGTTATGAACTCACGTTTGCATTAGGGAAGTAATTTCTCCCGAATGACTGTTGTTGCTCCCTTCACTCCCCATGATTCCGTCGATCTGGACATCTCGGATTGCAGAACCCTTGAATTCAGATCGAGGACTTGATGGGTGAAATGATGAATGCTCTGCCATATGAAACAGAGAATGAAGAAAATATGACTCGAAACGAGAAAAACTGATGAAACTGAGAAATCGGTGGGCGCCAATGAAGAAACACTATATAATTGACCGGGATCGAATTATCTAGGGGGGTTGGATCTGCATAAAAGGTGGGTTTCCTCTCGTTCGATCTTATGGAACAACTCTCCTTCTCCGGTAAACTCTGCAAAACAAAGCACCGTTAGCCTCGTCAAGGGGAGAAGAAGGGTTCTCTCCTTGACCCGACTCCGGCGTGAGAATAAGTAGGTGTTTACGAAGAAGAAAGAGTATTGACGAAGTGTGTGTAACTTGAAGTTCGTACCTGAATTATCCTCATATTTATAACCGGGAATTTGGGCGGGAAAACCCGTTGGTGAAATGTTGACGGAAGATGCTAACCCCGTGAGTGGTTACATTTCCTTCCGTTAAGCCTCTCGATCCGACGTGGGTGCACACGGATCATTGCTTTGATCTATGGCTGGGGGTTTGCCACGTGGAAAGTGATCAAGTGGAGGTTTCTCTCCAATTACATGCTATTGTTGTGATTTCAGGGATGCCTGAGGTGGTGACACGTGTCCAGACGGTTATAACCGTCCTAGTGGTGCACGATTGAATTCTTCTAGAAGATTACTGCTGTGATCCGGTGTGACTCTTTATTGTGTGGTTTCAGTTATGTAAATAATATCCAAGTCTGGATATTATTAAGCGGGAATGTTTGTCTTAGGATTTTCATCCTTTATTTATGGGGGCAGCGCAAAGACTTATGATTTCCTTTTGGCGCGCGAGAGTTGTCTGTTGTCTGTCTATTAAGCCTTCTTTGTAGGACCAGTGCGCGGCCGCGCAGGGTCAAAAAGGGCTGAAAGACGAGGTTGTGGTATGGTCCTAAGTACCTGTTACAAGGTTTTTGGGACCTTACCCCTTCGCTTGGTGATCACGAATTTGTGTTCATGCATTGATTTGGCTCTTGATTTGGGCTTCAATTTGATCAATTTGTTGAACTAGGCTTTGGAGCCCCTTGTTCTTGCTCCTCGGCGTACGCGCACACACACACACAGAGTGTGTGTTGTGTTTTGATTTTTAGTTTTTATAATTCAAGTCTCCTTTTTGGCAACTTAGGTCCCTCTAGTTTGGTTAGTCATTAAGTAGACCATAACCCACCTATTTCTAGTAATATTCCATTTATTAACTAGGTTAAACATTCCTAGTTAACTTAATGGGTTCCGGAAGTCATAACCCATTTAAATTCTAATATTTACCACGTTAATTTTTACCACTAATGGTATTTTACCCGTTGTCACTATTAACGTGGTTTGATTACCAAACCCATTTTTGGGGTGTTACAGATATGGCCCCGTACAAGGTTTAAAAGAACGGAATCGAGCCTCGAGGCATTTTCCCTTCACCTCACGAGGCGTAAGCCTCGAGGCGAACCGAGGCAGAATTCAAAAATGAATATAAAAATTATATAAATTATAAAAAATAAAATGATAATAGTTGTTCGGTTATGAATTTACAATTCACAGAGAGTGTAACTTATTTGATTTATAAACAAACATGTAAACAGTTTAATATTATCAATTCAAAAACCTATTTGGTTATTCATTAAATAAGCATACAATCCATATATAGAAACTCTTAGGTTTTGTTTGGTATTGGGTAATTGAATTGACGAAGTAATGGAATGGACGAGGGAATGCAATGGATCATTACCATTCTATATCTTGTTTGGTTACCATGTGTGAATGAAATGAATTATTATTATGTAATGTTTGGTAAGCAAGAAAAACGAAAGAATAAAATCAGCGGTGAGTGGTGGTGGTGGTGGTCGGTGGTAGTGATTGTGGGTTGTTATAGGTGGCAGTGATGGGTGGCGGTGCAGCTTTAGAAGAACTAGAAGGTACACTTGGTAACTAAGTTTTTTGTTAGTAAAATTATTTGTTTTAGCATATATTTATAATAAACTATTCTAAGATTCCGCGAGTTTCGCGGGTGGCTTAACACACAAATATATAACTTAAAATTGTTGAAATAATCCTTTGAAAGAAATAACAGTTCAGGTACTATAAATTGATTCCCTAAAAATTCCGTTATATAACAGATTTTGATGACACTATTATAACCAAACCAAAACCATGATCCACCAATAAAGCGAAAACAAATTCCTTATTCATGATCATCAAAGGCAAGACATCAAGTCTAATTAAAAGTAGAGATGAGCACGGTACTTGTTCGGTACCGAACCGGTACCGGTTCCGAAAAACAGAGAAAATTGGTACCCGTACCGATACCGAATATACCAGTACGGTTCGGTACTGGTACCCGGTACCAAATGCTCATCCCTAATTAAAAGGGTATACAAAGTCAAGTCAGCAATGCCATCAATGAAATTATACAGATCTCAAGTAATATTTCTCATGACTGGATTCAGTTCCTTAAGTTTCCTTTCCTAGAGTGCACATATACCTGCACATAAGATATGCATTATATATACATCAATGCACTACAGTAAAAGATTGCACATTTTTTTTTCAATCAAAAAAGAAAATCTAAATGATTTAGACACTGAGCATACTCACTGATAATTTACATTCTCGCCATCCATGATATAATCTTAAGATTAATTTTGATACTTAAACTGAATTTTTTATTATTGATACATTGACCTCTATATGGTAAATCACTTAAAACACCAAGTAAGCCATCTGGCGCAGTTCACATATATATGGATGAATAATGTATATACTTCAAAACGAACAGCTTCACACTCAGTTAATACAACTCTATCCTTTATGTTGTTACGCTCAGTTCATGTAAATGGTTTAGATATGACCATTCTCATCACTTTTAGTCCATTAAAACTGCACATAAGCATCTGCAAAATGAAAATTATAATTATAAAGTAAAAACTTGGTTGTGAACTTACCAAATTTAGGTAAGATCTCATACCTTTTCCCCATTTGATTGTTTAAAACATGAAAATGATATTATGTGAAAATGGGTCATAAACACTAGGTCATAGGATCCACACAGTTTTAACGAAAAAACAAAAGTCAAATATGAAAATTTTGACCAAATTGTGTGTTCTAATTTTGTTATCAGCAAAACCACTTTATTTATCAAAATTTAATAGGTAACTTGAAAGAGAGACATTACTATTTGGAGAAACATTATTATTTTTTCCATTGAGCATGAACAATAACTTTTGTTGGCTATACTTTAGTTAGGCTATAGACTTGACCCGTTTGAGTTAAAACAAAACCTAGGTCGACCCATTCAAAAGTAAATGGGACAAAACTTAACGCTGCCACCTCTAGTTATAATGTTATAAGGATATGTGTTAGAAAAGCAAGATAAAGATTAAATGAATAAAAAGCATATCAACAATCAAAAATCGGTAATCATGTAATCTACTTGGAGCCATTATCATCAAGACCATGGAACTAAACCACAGTTGCTTGGCGCTTACCTTTTAGCCTTACCACATATGTCCTACCAAACTCCACATTTCTTCGGGCGCTTATGCTACCTGAACTTTGCAACCAATGCACTACATATAAAACACTCATATCAATAATTACTTCGGAGTGCTTTAGAAACTGATTATATGCTTATTATTTTTTTTATACAAACAATCTGAACTTCAAAAAGCATACTCAAAATAACTTATTTCATTCGAATTTTCGAAGGATGATTTTTCATCAGATTAGATCGTTTCTACCAACTAAAATTCAGTTGGTGGACACTTCATGTACATTTTAAACCTAACCCATCCCATTTAGGCACCGAACCCATCCAATTTGGTCTACTACCAAATTAAGATCCATAAGAATGGGTCAAAACGGATGAGTCGAGGTGAGATAATCCAACATACTAAAGTAATCATAAATTAGCTAACCCATAAGCGTTTGGCACCTTTAATTTATCTCTAAGTTATTCAAATCTGAATTAAAAAAACAATGCTCTTTCATCTGCAATACTAAAAACCCAATTTAAGGAACTAAAAAGTATCAATTGGTTGATAAAAAAAACCCCGATTGGCTATTTTTGCATTCAAGTGGTGCCAACCAAACATATTTGGTCACTCGATTAATCACTTACTTGCGCAAGAACGGCAGATGCTAACTATAAGCTTGTTTCTAAGGTCTCAGGGGCAACCTGCAACATTATTTAACTAAAAGTGAAAGGCACTATATATGGTGTGTAAAATGCTTCAAATAAAAGAGATAGGACAATGGTGATTGAGACCTTGATCCTTGTTTTTCAACATTTTTGTATTTTTTTTTTAATAAAGGTATGTTGGTAATAGTAAATATACCGATGTAGCCCCAGCCTTTTTCCAAAATGAGGACATGATCATCATCATCATCATCATCATCATCATGAGCACGCACAAATGTCTTGACATTAGGGAAATACTTGTTGAGAGCCCAAAACGATTATATAACTTGCATCCGGTGAATCAAATGCTATAGCTGCATCACAAACTCTATGAGCACCAACTTTATGCAACACCTATAAGTTCATGGAAAGAAAATTGGTTTAGAATTTGAGTTTAAATGTTACATTTTTACTTAAAGTTGCGTATAGCTTCACCTCCCGATTAACAGCATCACCAAAATGCACAGGTAGATCAAGTGCACGTCCCACTGATACTCGATCACTTAGATTATGAACTCAAATGTAATGATATGATCTTGCAAATCATATGTCTGAAAAAAGTTCAATGGAATATGAGAATCAAGTAATAGAAGGATAAGAGGAACGCCTTCATGAAGAAGAGGCCTAATAGAAGGCCACGCTATGGAGCAAAATCTGATTAGAATTGTAAACAAAATTCAGTTTTCGCAAGTAGCAAAGCAGCAAGAAAAGCTCCAAGTACCATTGAAAGGCCAGCCTGATCCACTTTAGAAAAGTGGTATTAATGTTGTGGAGATTACAAATGAAATGACCAAAGATGTAAGTCTACTTACTTCACGAACATTGGTAGTAAAAACCACTCTTCTTTCTATGCGATATGCTAACCAATTCCTCCAGCAGTTTGTGATTTAACAAAGGCTTGAGTTCTTCCTGTGTATTTGACTATTCACAAAAATATAACAGTTATAAGTAATATTCAAATAAAATTAAAACCCTAAGAATGCTCTCTGTTTGTAAAAATCAATAATAAAAAGAAGGAAGAAGTAAGAAAGTTGAAACCTTTAAGCCATTTCCCCATTTCAATTGAAATATTATACATATTACAAACTGGAAAACAATACAACCGAAATCAAATAGGGTCTCGGAGTTTAAATGTCACAAGAGTATGATTTAATCAAATAGGGTCTCGGAGTTTCAATGATTTAATTAGAAATATGAAAAACAAATTATGCTTTATCAGAATAGTATAAATATATAATAATGTCTTCCATAGGCATCTGTTTTGAGAATAATATTACAGCTTACCTTAATCATCACAGGGAAGCCTATCTCGTCAGCTAACTTGATGCCTTCTTCAGTGCTATAGCAAGACAATGAAAATATATCACATAAGGTTTTGACATAAAAAAGTTAATACGATAAATGATAATGCGATGTAAATGAATTAAATTACCTGTAATAGCCCAACACTTCCTGGTACGGTTGGAACACCAGCGTTCTTCATGGTATCTCGAGCCGTTAATTTGTCCCCCCATAACACGAATGTTGTCAGCCTGCAAACAGATACATTAAACAATCTTAGATAAACTATTAACTAAGTGTGTGTTATAAGAGTAAAACAAACGGGTTTGGAACTAATGATTAAAGATGGACATAATAAACTACTTACATTTCCATCATCATCATCAGATATATCATCCTCGGACACAATTTCTTCGTCATCATGACACCAATACTCTGAGAAATCAAACTACCAACTAAAGACGTTGATCACTTTTTTCCCCACACCACTTTTATCATGTCACACCCCGATATTTCCACGTATTACCGGTGGGCCGGGTGGGGAGTATCGTGACGTAGTTGATATCATCATAGTCAAACAACACAATTTTAAATGCACAGCGAAAGCAAAAGATAGATTTATTTTAAACGAATAAATTGTAATATTAAGTATCACAAAATGGTTGAAACAGATCCACGGGCGGATCAAATAAAAAGGAAAACATAGTTCATCATACTTAAATGCATCCAAGCTTGCGAGACTCTTAATGATGCTAAGGAGAGGCCAGCCTATTGCGCTTAGTACCTGCACTTAACCTTTTTGGGAAAATACGTCAGCTTACACTGGTAAATACAATTAACTGACTCATTTTGTAAATGGTTAGAAAAATTGATTTGAATGCACAAGGCACAAAACATTTTATAACTTGGGATAATTATTTATATATAAACTTGTAAAAGAATTACATGTTCGTTATACGTTCAGTAGCCCGGATTGACACCAGGTTAAAGATTAATAGGCACACCACATGATATAGTCCCGCGGCGAGTTATTCCCGAAACCGGCGATTATACCTTATTATTTATATATATATATATGCACTGTCGGGTGTACGCCTACACCCCGTGCTTAGGTCGTGGCCATTTCGTAAAATGATGCCAAGGATATCCGGGACATGGTCATTAACCCCCCAAAGGCTTTAAGCAAACAAAATGATTTAAACGGGACATTTCAATAAATTAATCTTCATACAATTAAAAATTCAATGCCCGACCAAGCGGTATTTTATATATCGTACCCCAAGCCCGTATAGATAAAATAAGTTAAAAGTATTTACCTTTGCAAGTATTAATCACAAACAGCAAGTGCACGTAGCTTTTACCGGGTCTTTAATTAAGCCTAAACTTAGACCGGTTAGTCTTAAAAGAAGATACGGTTCAAACGCATGATTAAGCGAAGACCGGAATAGAATGTGTTTTAGACCCGACAAGTTTGGAGACTTGTGTAATATGGGTAAACTAAACACATTCTGGATTTTGAGACAAAAATGATAAGGTTTGACCCGTTTCGGCCAATTTATGCAAACTAGTTACATAAACCGAACCGAACGCGAAAGATGCGTAACGGGTAACCATAATAGCCATATATAGGTTTCCTAAGTTAATATGCCTTAAATATGTTGTGACATCAGTAAGATATCTTCTATTATGCCCAAAGTGGATTTAAACTCAAATTATGCCACGTAGGGGTATTTTGGTCATTTAAAAGGTTATAAAAGAGATTTAATATAAATCTGAGTTTTAGGTCTGATATAATCAGTAAATATACTTAATTTAATAGGTTATATCAGTAGGGTATTACTTATATGTGAAATTTACCATTTATAACTAAACTATGCACCGTAGGGGCATTTTGGTAATTTCACTTAAGCCTAAAAGGTCAAAACTAGAAGTCTAAGTTTAAAACTTTTGCTTACTGTTAGAATATAAAAATTTACTAAAAATATCAGCAGGTGTCAAGTCTTATATATTCAAGATAGTTTTAGTACATACTATGCGTTTAAAACGCGTAAAAAGGCGATTTTAAGCGATTTCAGGGTTTTATAAGAAAAGCTGATATTTTTAATATTCTAGAAGGCTCAAAATATTTTATTTATCATATTAGATCAGTAGAAAAATGTTTGGTATAAAAAAGATTTGTAAAACTCATTTTGTAGGGCAAAAGGGCAAAACCGGAAATTACCGAATCAAGCTTAGAACTCTATGTTATGCTCAGCCTAAAATTAAATAAAAATCTTCAAAAATCCCAAAATATTATTTTATATAAGTAGGTAAAAATTTTGGTATTAAAAATTGGGTTTAGATAGGCTATATGCTAATTACGCCGTTTAATTAATAAAAAGCTTTCTAATTACGCTAATGATCATAACTCCTAATCTAGACCTCAAATTGATGTCAAATTTTAGGGACAACTCTATAAATTAGTAATGAAGGTTTCTAATCTTTTACTTTCTCAAAAATTACGTTTCAAAGTCATATGGGCATAATAGTCAACATTTAAGCATTTAACGAAAACATGCATATGAATCGGATAACTAATGAACCAAGTTGTATAATCACAGAGGGTTATACTAACATGTAACCTGGTCCAAAAAAAGCTCTAAGGCATTTCTAAAACATGCTACATCGGGTCAGAACTGAAAGTCAAAGCAAAAGTCAAATTATGCGACTTTCGGTTCCGAACCATGCCTAATCTGAAAATTGCCGGGTTGAACATGTTTAGGCATGTTCTTACATTAATTACCAAGTTATATTACTGATAAAACAGGTTGCATGGGTTCTACATTGCTAATTATGCATTAATTTGAAAATAAGTTTTCTGTTGACTTTTTAAGATTAACTTTGACCCGACAATTGACCTAGTTAGAATGGGAATCAGAGGGTGCCCTTTTAAGGGTTTATTACCCACTTAATTACCAACTCATAGGTAGTTTCAATTTGAAATTTGACTGGACAAATTATGATTAATTACGAAGTCAAACTCTAATTACGACGGTTTGACTTTAAGCTAATTAACTAAGCTAAACTGAATTAAAGAAAGTTAAGGACACTTACAAGGGTCCTAAGCACGACTAGTGGCTCCTAGGAAGGGTGCTTGAGCTCCAAAATTCTCCAGAAGTGAAGTTGTGAGAGTTTCAAGTGAGTGTGCACAATGTTGCAACATTGGAGTTCCTTATATACTCATTTTGATGCAACAAGATCATGACAAGGAAGTCTACTGATGTTATGGGATCATTACTGGTGCCCCTATTGCATGTAAAACCATTGGAGGAGTTCCTGGTATGCAAAACAAGCTTCCAAAGTCGGTTACACAGCCTTTACAGGCATCTGTCCACGTTTCTGATGCTGCAGAGGGTCACGCGGCCCGTGTAAGGACCCTTAAGGGTCTTACGTGGCCGGTATGAGTGCCGGGAACAGGTTAAACAAGTTTTGTTATTTGCATTTTTGGCCCCTGGTCCTTTCAAACGTGGTTTTAACTATTTTTCTTGCATTTTTGGCCCTCTAACTTGACTTTTAAGGGCTCCATGACATAACCAAACATTGTTAAGTCCTTGCTTAACTTTATGCTTACCCGAAAAGTCATAAATTCCAACGTTGACGCTTTTAACCCCTCGTATACAAATATTGTCATAACTTTCTCATACTTTATCGAAACCTTGTGAAATTTTTATCACTTATTCTAGTGAGCATAATTAATCATTACAAAGCTTTGGGTTTGCTAAAAGGTCACTCAGAGGTATACTTTAAACATGTTGACACATTTAACCCCTGTAGTTTGTAATCTCTCACTTTCTTCCACAATTAGCTTCGTATGATCCATGATTCATTTGTTTAAGGGTATAAACATCGTGTAGGGTTATTGAAAGGCATATTTATCCATTGTTGACACTTTGAACCCTTTTATTCACATACTTTCTTTGTTTGTCAATTTTAGTCCTTCACAAGAAATCTTTTACACGTTTAAAGCTCATGACACGTGTCGATACATTATTGGACATAAATTTTCGAGGTGTTACATATCATTTTAAACAAACAACATCATCATCCTCACTCACAGCTCTCTCACTAAACTCAGACACATACAAAAATTCAAACCTTTTATCAATAGTTCAAGTTGATCTTTTTTTTGGGAAACGAGGGAAACCCCCGGGCAAACCTTTTATTAATAAAGTTCAAAAACGAGATTACAAAAAAGAGCATTTGGCCAAGGCGACTCGCCAAAAAGACCAAACCTCAACAACAAAACACAAACAAAAAAACCAACATACACCAAAAAAACAAACTAGAAAAAAAGATAAAAGCTAAACTCCTCGAACGATGTCTCTTGCCGATTCATCCATCTCGGACTCAACCTCCACCTCATCTTCATCATTTGTTTCAATCATCGCTTCATTCACCGGATCAAACTTTGTTAACATTAAATAGTATGCCCTTAGTTTATCCGAACCAAGACGCAAAGATATCATCCGGCGGTTGCGTATTTGTCTCGTAAAATTTACGAACCGTAAGCATATCTTTTTCCCACAACCCATGCTCGGTATCAAAACAATCTTCCTCTACTTGAAGAGATTCAAATGAATTTTTTGTGCCAATAATTGGGCTTTGTCGAGGCTCAAAATTATTTTGTGAGACATCAAAAAACCATGGACTTCATCGGGTTTTTGCACTTCAGAATATTGCCTCGATTAATATTTGGGCCATTCAAACTCGAACCCAAAGGTGATCGGCCCACTCCATCATCCTTTAATGGAGGAAAATTAACAGAATCTAGCGGGCCTGGTCCTGTACCAGTTGAGCCCATAACAACGCCAGTCTCCCTAAGCCCAGCCGCATTCAAATCAGCTTCCTTAACTGGGCCACGTACACCTGTAGGATCGTGTTTCGACCCGAACGAGTCGTTCAGAAGAGCTCTCGTACGTTTCAGAGGCGGAAACTAAGAAACAGACTTGAAAACAGCTTGAAATACACTTTAAACCTCTTATATATTGAATTTACAATGTTTACAATTAGAGGAAAAACCGGCAGCACCTCGGTATCAAATCTGGAATCGTTACAAATGATGAACGTTTGAAGGGTATTTATAGAGAAGGACCTGACCGTTTGAAGGTGTCATGGCTCCTTTCAAACGGACACCCTCCTTCAAACGGTCATACACTCTCAAACGGACAACATGCTTTAAACGGTTGTTACATTTCAAACGGACATTACCAAAATTCAATTTCAAACGAACTTGTTTCTTGTTTTGTCTTTATGTGCATCATTTCATGTATGTTGCAATGATGATGTCATCATCAATAAAGATGACATCATGCTTGATTAAATCCGCAACGCAACCCAGACTCGATGTAAGACGAAGTCGACAGATGTATGCACCAACAGACTCCCCCTCAGATGTTGACGAGTCTTAAGTGTCGAGTCTTCTCAATCTTCAGTCTTTATCAGTCTTTGGGCTTCCTTCACTCTAACTTTCTCTTGTATTCTTCAGGATCAGACTCCTAGCTTTTGCATCTTCAGACTCTCTTTCTCTAACAGACTCCCCCTCAACTTGTGCTGGGATCGTAATCTGGCTTTCACAGGTTCAGGTATCGTAACCTGACTCACCTGCATATTCTCTACCCAAAACATAAGTTTCATAAAAGATAAGATATAACAAATTTAGAAACTTTGCTAATCACTTGAAGACACAACCCTGAATACATCATTTTCAAGTATCAACAAAATGATTTATCATGTCAATTTCTGATGAACCACTTGAATATATATCATTTTCATTTCACACATCTTCAAACAAACTTTCCCAAACCTGTTCGTCATGTTTAGCACTCGGAATTTTGAAAATCAGCTTTCTAACATCAGTTGTCTAAAATCTTTTTGATTTTTTCAAAATTTATGCTAAAACACTCCGAAAATCTTTTTGGATTTTTGAAATAACCGAAATGAAATGCAGAAAAGAAATATTTACAGACAATATTTTTGTTAGTTTGCGTAAGAGGATCATATCAGTTTCTGAGACAAATCACCAACACCGTTAAGCTTTATACATTTTAAGTTCTAAACGATTCACTTAGATTGTCAGTATACTGATCCACTTAAATTTTCACACAAAGTTCAACTGTTTCGAGATACGAGATTAATGTTTTAAGCACTTAAACTTATTAGCGTGTCCCACCTCAGAATATACTCCCGTATCCAGATCTCAATATTCTGTCTTACAGGTGAGTATACCTAGATGATATCTGTAAGGGGTTAAATTGCGAAACCGTGAGAGCTCAGGTCAGAACTTCCGTTCAGCAGAGAGATGACGGCTCGACTTTAGGTGGGTCCCCTTTAGAGGATCTTTTTTACAACAGCATTAATTAGCAATTTTATTGTCTATTTTTGCTGAGGGAGGCGCTATATTTCAAGCATGGAGAAAGTATTCTCCGGGGACTAGGCCATTGCTTCCGCAAAATCAGAAGTCCCGGGATAATACCCCAGATATCACTAAGCATAAAGACCTAGTATCTCAGAAAGAGGGGTCCTTCAAACAAGATTTCGGGGGTTACCCATATATCCGAGAGATGTTCCCCACGATATAACCAAGTTTGAATTTAGGTTTATATCTCGTCACAATCTACTAAATGTGCAAAAACCTACTGGCATATCATCAGTGAGACCGTTTATCACATTTTTCTTTCCAATTCTTTAGCATGCTGTGATAGTCCACTGATGTACTATCATTTCCTCTTTTATACAACAAAACTAATTTTTGATTTTATCATGTTTTTGTCTTTTTCAAATTTTCAAATGTTTTTGGATTTTCTGAAAATTTTTACTCCCCCTAAAATGCAAACACATTTTAGGAAATTTGAAAATAAACTGTACAATAAAGTGACAACCAATATCAAATCGCTTCAATTCGCCATCCTCTTGGCATAAACAATCAGAACTCCCCCTCACAACAAAACATTTTCCCATTGTGATTTCAAAACACTTAAGTTTGTTTTAATCAAATGGTTTTTCTGGAAAATAAGTTTTGTTGATTTTAAGATACCATTTGTAGGTTAGGGGTTCATCACATTGTTCTCCAAAGTATCACTTGTAAGTATGGTCCAATCAAGTTCAACTTAATGACCTTGATTAACCACTTGAAAATGAAAACCTTCTTCAACCACTTACAGGTTCATTTCACCAACCATAACCACTTGTAAATCAAAATATAACAATTTAAATATACCACCTGTACTTTACCAACTGTACCACTTGTTGGATTATTTGCTAAGAAAGATGCCGATTCCTGCTCCACTCTTACCAACCTGGGAGCTCCGGCAAGTCAGAATTTTAGTTAGGAAAAACTTTCCCCCAAGGCTGACCATCCTTGGGAGATTCTGGGACACATCTATCCCACCAACATTTTGATTTATAAAAATCTTTTGCAGTTTTAACCTTCCCATCAACCATCTTACCAAAAATATGCTTGACTTTTCCATTGAAAGCCTTCTCAACATCAAATTCTCCCTTATCAGCGAAGAATTGATTTGAGATCTCTACCTTTCCCACTTTTTTCATCAAATTTTCCTTTGACAATGGAGGAAAATCCTCATCGTTCACCTCTGGAACGGAATTAACAACCTTTTTCTCAACAGATGACTCCTCTGATTTTATGGAATCAGATTCATTGTCAGAACTACTTTGAGATTTTATAACCCATTTTTGTTTACTCAAATCGACTTGTCTTTTGTAAAAACGTTTTCAAGTTTCACCAACTTCCAAAGTCGATTTATCAACACATTTCTTTTTCATATCAGAGTTAGAAGACACTCCCTGTTTTGAATAAATGGACTCTTGGCAGTTCCAAGCAATGTGTCCAACTTTTTGACACTTGAAACAGGTTCTTCTATCAACTCTCGAAGCAAACTTCCTCACATTCTTCTTTACTTCAGCAAGAAACTCTTGATTCGACTGCTTCCAGAACGGTTTCTTCTGTTCATCCTCTGAACTTCCTCCTGAAACAAATTTTGTTTTTGGTTTATAAGTTTTCTGATTTTTATAATTTTCTGAAGAATTGAAACCAAGACCTTTCTTTTTAAGATTACCGTTGTGGTTTGGTTTCTTTCGATAACCTGAACCATAACCGTAACCCTTTTTCTTGTTCAATCTCTGTTGAACTCTTGAAGTGTACTTTTTAGGTTTTTCATCAAGATTTAAATCTTTTATTTCAGAAATATTAATTTCTGTTAATTTGAAAACCTGTTTGATCATTTCAGTTTTTACACTTCTTATTGGAAATTCCTCATCAGAATATAATTTGTCTGAATCAAACGAAGTATATGCCACTTTGATTGACCCGTCATTCAAATTAGATTTTGATAACAGGAATTCTCTATTGTAAACCCTGTTAACCGGTGAACTCGGACTCTTTTCTGATGAACTCGGACTATCAGACTCAGACTCCGGTTTTGACTCTTCATCCATATCTAACACCTGATCGACCACTTTCTTTAATAACTCGGACTCATGATCAGTGTCAGACGCTGTGAATGTAACATCAATATTATCTGGTAATTCATCAATGATTTCAGACTTTAATTTGATGTTGACTGCCTTTTTAGACGCTCCTCGTTAGGATTCCTTGGAGAATAAGTTTCATGGATCGGGGGCGGACATCTGTTATACTTGACACTTGGTTTCTTACCAGTATCAGTATCTTCAATCTTTTTATCCATAAATGCTTCCAGACCTGCAACAGTAGGATAAACACGATCAATCAAATAATCACAAGTAGTATAACTCAATAGTAATCGTTTAATCCTTTCACTTTCGATCTTTTCAAGCTCCAACTCCTTCTTCAGATTAGCACAGTCTTCGATGTAATCATTTATGACGCTCTGCTTTGTCATTAATGTTGCGCTCATTTTTTCCATTGCTTTTTCAATTTCTGAATTTGTCTTTTTCAGACGATCAACTGTGTTGTTCAGCACATCATAAGATTCCTTCACATACTTCACATCGGACAATAAATCTTCTTTAATCTTCTCTAATTCAGCAATCTTCTTATCTTTCTCCTCACAAACTTTGCAAAATTCTGAACACTTCGAACATGGTTTTTCGACTTCAACCAATTTTTCTACTATCTTTTCAACCTCGACAGTCTTTTCAACTTCAACGAGTTTCTCAATTTCAACAATTTTTTCTACTTCCACAATTTTTTCAACTTCGACTAGTTTTTCAACTTCAACTATTTTCTCCACCACTTTCTCCACTTCAACGATTTTCTCTATTATTTTTTCAGTTGCTGGTTCAACATTTGCTTCTCCAGCTTCTATCTTTGTCTTTTCATCAGCTAGCCTTCTTGCTGCTTCCAGCTCTTTCTTCAATCTTGCAATCTTCTTTTGATTCAGCATCTCCATTTTATCTGCAAAAAACAAATTAAAACTAGTAGGATCAATGCCTTTTCTAGCTCTGTTAAGATGTTCTTCCTCATCATCGGTATCCACATCACTACCAAGATCTGGAAAAATCGGGATTCTTTTCTGATTAGTCTCATCTTCACCCTGAATTCTAGCAACAAAGCCTGAATCGGTTGGAATGTATTTATCTCAGCTAAATCCTTCAGCAACAAATTCATCATCTTGATCAATGATACCGAAATAAGCTTTTCTATTTGCATCTTCGATCATTTTCCTTTTGTCATCCACAATTGGTCGAGCATGTGCAGTTTGTGGTTCCTTTTGTTGAGTAATCTGATGAAAAATTGATTTCTGATAATAATTGTTCTTTTCTTGATTCCCTGTTGCTTCTTGATTTTTACACTCCCGTTTGAAGTGTCCCTTTCCTTTGCAACGGAAACAAGTAACTTTCGATTTGTCAAAACCCAGTGGAGAAGTAGCCATTCCTCGAAACTCATCTCTACCAGTAATTTGTTGAAATTTTTCTGCCCGTCTCCAAGCACTAGCTAAACACCACTTCACATCCATTAACTCAAGTTCCTCTGCATCTATTTGGTCATAATCTTCTTTTGTAAGCATCGGGTTTCCAATCTTGCCATCAATCAAACTTTGGTAAGATTCCAACATAGTAACGAGAGATGCCATGTGTTGCTTGGCAATTTCTGGAGACAAATTCTGACCATTTTGAATGTTCAAAGTGACGTTGCACTGAAGGTTTGTTGAGTTTTGTCGTTGAGAACTTGATGTTGTGCTGTTTGGATCAAAACTTGAGAATGATGAAGAATATCCACCACTTTGAGTCACATTACTGCTCTTTGTTCCAGACGAACTGTCAGCACTAAAACCAGTTTGAATCTTTGGACTAGGGCTGGGGGTAGCCTCAAACTTGTTCCCTCGGTAATACAGACTGACATCTTGTTTGGCATTCGGATTCGTCATTATAGCAGTTTTCTGAATATCCAGCTCCTGCTCTTCAATCTTTTGAATGAACTGTGCCAAATTCATACTCTGAGACTTTCTTAAATGTTTCACAATCATCAAATAAGTTCCCCACTTATGCTGTGGTAGTGCTTCAGCAAGTTTATCAACCCATTCCTCATCTTCTTTCTTTATATCCAATCTCTCCATTTCCAAAACAAGATGACAATATCTGTCAATTGTCTGTTTTGTTGTTTCATGATCAAAAGCCATAAACATATCAAAAGATTTCTTCAGTAAAGCCTTTCTATTTTTAATCATATCTGCACTTCCTTTGAACTTTTGAATCAACGCTTCCCAAATAGATTTAGCTGTACCATTATGTTGGAGTAAAACAAAGATATCTTCCTTAATCGCTTGTTGAAGAATACTGATCATCATTTTCTCACTTGTAAATTTCAATTTGTCACTCTCTGAATAGTCTTCAATTGCCTTTACAATCCCACGTTCATTCCTTGGTTTCTCATAATCTTTCAATAATGAACACCAAGCATCAAACTTATACGCCTGTACCCAGTTCTCAAATCGATTCTGCCATCCTTTAAAGTCTTCAATATACATAAGCTTTGGCGGCTTTTGATGAGTTCCCGTTTCATTTTCACTGTATAAAGTCTCGGCAGCAGTAACAGGAGCAACAGGTGTAGCAAACGCGTTGTAGAATTCCTCGTCCATGTCTTCGGAAAATTTGATATACTTCGGGAAAACACCTCGTAAAAACACCTGAATGAAAACAAAAACAACTAATCAGTTTAAATGAACTGAGAAAATGTGAACGCGTGTAATGGTTGAATTGATCTAGAACTCGTGTCGAAAATTCGCGGACTTGTTCTAATGTTGTTCGAGTGAAGACACTGAATGAATGGACCCGGTCGGAATGAAATGGATTCAACTAGGCCTTAGAGTGATTTGGCCCGATTTCTTGCTTTGAATGTTGATTGGGCCAATTCAAAAGACTCACAACATTTGGGCCAATAACCTTTGACTCTACTCAAATATAAAATGGGTCTTTAATGATGTTGAGACTTGGGCCGAGACTTGAGCCGGTAGTAAACAAGTGGGCTGATAACTTTGGAAAATAAACTCAGTCACATGCAAATCTCGGTATCAAAAACATGTAAGCCGACAACAATTCAGCCTTTTATAAAATCAACAAAGACTTTCTTGGAACTCTAAATCCACTAAGTCGATACCTCTTAAAACACAATATTCGAAGTCTTTGTATTCAGTCGATGATTATCCTTTTAAAAAATGTCTCGTGCAATGTAGCCGACAGTTTAGACCAATTCACATGCAAATCACACAAACCAAATAATATGGGTGGCACTTATGATCAGTTTACATGCACTACAAACACATTATCAACATAACTTTCTTGGACTAATACCACACAAATCGACAACTTTAGTGGGCTGACACCTTTATCAATATATGCTTATTTCAACACATTCTGATTGGGCCGCTTTTATGAACCGATGAAATGCTATTCCCAGATCACATGCAAACTGACTTTGTTTTAAATGGAATCACATGGGTCTGAAGACAATTTATCAAATCAAGACACGTATCTCATGAACACTGAACCACTTTCAAACGGTAGTCAAGTTTCAAACGGTCATGTCACCTACAAACACCTTCAAACGGACAGCTTAATATTTTCAAACTGAAAGGTGTTTGCTTCAAACGGTTAACCCAACATTTTCAAACGGACATCCTACAAGTGGTATCAGAGCTCAACATCTTTGATTTCAACTGAGGCCATGATCTTTTCAGCGCCAAGTTCAAGCCCAGCAGCCTTATCGCTGGGCTTAACTGGGCTTATATTCTCAACAGTTGGGCCATTATCATTACCCGAAACATTTGATGAGCCTGATCCATCCGATTTCGGCCCATACATGAGCCTATCAACATCTTTTTTGACAAGAGGAGCCCATTTAACCTTGGGCTTTTTCTGAGTAACCAATGTCAATCCATCCTCGTGAACCAAAGGCTTTTTTAAAACAGATTTTACAACCGGTTGATCAATAATATTTTTCTCTTTTAAAATCTTTTTTTCAACCGGTTTTTGAATATCCTCATGACTCGAATCAAGATGACCAAAAACTTGACATTTTCTACATATGGGGGGTTTCCATTTGTAGGTCAAATCAAGGTAATCAATTTTACATGGTGATTCATTAAGAGACGGGAAGCGAACCTTAACACGAGTAGGAAGGCCATATGATGCATTAGCTTCTACAAGTACACGAGCATAGCATAGCTTAGCGATCCCTTCTTTGATTCACACCTTAAATGCGTAGCTTTATCTAACATAAGTGGTTTACCAACACAACTTACAATTTGCCCAATGTTACCTCCATTCCACAAGCAAAGCGGTAGGTCTTTTATTGTTACCCAAATTGGCACTTTATCCAAATCCGGCTTCGATAGAATGGTGTCCGGTTGCCAAAGTTGTAACACTAAAGGCACATTTCTAACTAACCAAGGATTTCTTTCCAACATTTGGAGCATACCTTCATCATGTTCAAATGTAAAAAAGTAAAAACCTCCACTTTTTTTATTAATTGATTTCAACCCAAACTTATGCCACATCTTTATTAGGTTCTCCTTAACCAAATGAAAAGCAAGATTTCCCCCCACAAAATAACCATAGAGTTGTAGACGGTGAGCCTTAACACTCTTGGTCATAAAATGCCCATTCAAATTGACTATAATTCTCCATTTTCCACTTCCGGTGTATCATAAAATTGTCACACCCCTTTCTGCGGCGGAAGCACGAGGTGTGATCATGAAAGGTTCTCATTGCATACGAAGAGTAAACATGCTACATGCTCGTAAAATAACATTCAAATACCATAGTTTGAAAACATACGTTAGCGTTTACATCGCTAAGTCGCACAAAACATTGTCTTAAAAGTTTACAACTTTATTCAAAGTTAAACACAAGCGACATCCACGAGCATATGCAAGACCACGCGCACATCCATCCTAGTTACCTGAAATACATGTGAGTTTTTGGAAAAACGTCAACATAATGTTGGTGTGAATTCATGCAGTTTTGTATTTCATGTTTGTATACTTTGTATGAAAACATAGTTTGTGAGTAAATCAAGTTTTCATGTGTACCCCACGTACCCATGTATAATTCAATCTTTTCTTGAGTACCCCACGTACTTCAAGTTATATATCAATCCTCTTGAGTACCCCACGTACTTCAAGTTATTTATCAATTCTCTTGAGTACCCCACGTACTTCAAGTTATTTATCAATTTTTGTATGGTATGAATTTTATGTAAATACAGTATTTCTGTACTTATCAGATTGTTAATGGGTTGCAAAGCCATTAACATGTGACACGTCATAGGAAGTCACCAAACCTAAGGCATTTAATTGGTATATTCTGAGACACAAAAGCACTCCTCGGTTCTCGCCCCGACCGGGAGTGTGGCTGCCAGGCACCCGTTAGATCTAACCTTTTGTTCTGCGGTCTGAATGTATACGTTGATTAATGGTGCTTCTGTACCCTATTCGTGACACTATTTCTCATAACGCATCCTACTTGGTTCTCGTTCTCACCAAGCGCGTTTCTTGTTATCATTTCTCATAGCGCCTCTTACTTGGTTCTCGTTCTCACCAAGTGCGCTTCTCATATTCTTATATTTCATCACACTTGGTTCTCGTTCTCACCAAGTGTACTTCTTGCATTCTTATATTTCGTCACACTTGGTTCTCGTTCTCACCAAGCGTACTTCTTGTATTTATATCATACCAATTATGAGTTTTTGTACATTTGTACATGTATTTCACCCCCGAAGTTATAAAAACTGAAAACAGTTAAAGAGAAAAGGGGGAGCATGAACTCACAACTTTGCGTTCCTAGCGTCGTAAACTCCACCGGATTTGCTTAATTAACGTCGTAACCTATACGCGTTTTCTTAACGTTAGTCACTAGACTTGCGTCGCACAAGTACAGTCACTCTCTTTTGTGTATATTTTCTTGTGTTAAAAATATTCTTATATTTTTAACTACGTATCTTACTTATATTATTTTCTCCAAAAATAAATATAAGTCTTTTATGTTTTGCACTTTGCACCCGAATTATGTTTCTTGTATGTTGTATGTGTATTTTTATATTTCTACTCCTCATGAGTATTTAGTGTATTTTAAGTCTTAATACACTAGCACGTATAACACATACTATATACACTTAACACACAAGTTGGTGATCAAATAATATATATTTTTCTCTCAAAAATATATACTTATTATCCATTTTTATTCTTGAAGAAATCCTCATTTCTTATCATCAAAATCAGGGAAACCTTAGTAATACTCTTAAACGCATTTTTAGGGAATAAGTTTCTCAAAAACTTTTATTTTTCTAAGTGTCAAAATTTATAAAAATTTTGACAGAGTTTCCCCTAAAAATGGACGTTTCCCATGTTTTCAAAACATGTGTTTATTTTCTTTTGAATTGTCAACAATCATCAATAATCATCAACAACAATTTATCAACAATATCCGTCAACAATAATCACTAATTTCATGAACTTGAATATTTACAAAAATGTGTAGTAACTTACTAGCACATTTAGTAAGTCTTGTTATCTTTAAAAATAAGTTTAACTTCTTGAAAACTTTATTTTTAAAGACTATGAAGTTTCACAACTTCTAGTCGGTTTTTATGAAAATTATTTCTTTGTTAAAACTTTTGTTACACAAGTATTCCACACACTTGTTTGTTCACATAAACCACTTTTGTTTGTGTAAGATCCGGTTTAGAACATGTGATTTCTTGGACACTTGGTCCTTTGAAAATACCACTTGTAGATACATAGATCTACTAGTTTTAAACACTTTTGTACAAGTTAAAACATTTTTACACAAGTTCATGGTTTATGTGTGGTAGGGTTTCACCTTTTAACCCTTGTTACTTCTAAAATAGCTTTATGTTAAGATCCATGATCTTACCAAACCGGGTTAAACGGTGATCCGAGCTACCACAACATAGATCGGGTCTAAATAATCGCATATTTCAAATACTACAACTTTTACACAACACATGAGCTATTAACCACCATTTTTCATACTTTTAGTAGACTTTAATGCTTCAACTTGTAAGATTCCGAGTTTTAACCGACAAAAATTCTTTTAACCACTTTAGATAAGCTCAAATATGAGATTTAAGTGTTATACCTCTAGCTCAAGGCTAGGGAAGATTTTTGATGAAAAGCGCGTGGACAAAAGCCAAAGAAAGAGGTCCTTCGTGTTCCGCTTGCTCCAAGCTTCCTAATACGTGACCTCTAACACTTGTATGATGATGGAATGGCAAGATCAACAACCGAAAGTATGATGGATGGGCTTAGGGGGTTCGGCCGAAAGCTTTGTGAGGGAGAGAGAGTAGTGTTGATGTGAGTTTGTGTGATGAATGATCTTATGTTCCAAAGCTTGGTCTTATAGGTAATTTTCAAGTGTATTACCCATTGGTTTAAGTGTCCTCTAGATCTTAAGCAAGAGAATTATAAAAATCAATTAAGTACAATGTGTGTCTCCCCATAGTTTGGGGCCGGTTAGGATGGGGGGGGGTCCTAGCCGATTCCAACTAGATTAGTTGGTGTTTAGTTAGGTTAATTAGGTTAGTTAAGTGTTTAACCCCGTTACTTGTATGTTACGCGTTATGGAGGGTGTTAGGATAATCAGGGACCCTAACTGGCTCAGAAAAATATAAATAGTGAAAATAATAATATTTTCATGTTCCGGGTATAGTCCGGTTGTTCGGTTGCATACCGATTCGTTAAAGTGCTAAATTACACTTTTTAGTGTCGTTTAAGTACCTTTCTTGTACTCTTTCAATTCCCAACACTTAGGGAAATATTCTGGATGATAAAACGACATTTCTGCATAATATTTATATGTCTAAATGCTGATATATTGCTGAATTGTGTAAATTCTGCACTTAAAGTGCGTTTCGGGTGCTTTTTAGTGCTTATTTTTGCTTCCGAATTGCATATATATTAACCCTTGTATGTACTCTTGGGTTTTAATGCATTCTTGTCGTCGGACCTACACCTAGGCCTCAATTCTAACGTCTGACTGCTTTCTGCAGTTCAGTCGACACAGTGTGTCTTACCGGTGAGTTTACTATTATTCTGACGCAACGCTCTCGTTTATGCATAAAGCAATATTTTGTAGTATACAACATGCATGAATTCACTTGTTTAATCATGTGTTCAGACATTGCTGACAATTAAACTCATAATTGCAGTCATTAAGTAATAATTATAGTGTACGGAAATTACCGGTTTGTGCCAGTTGTCACAAAAATAGTCTTGTTTCACTCTCCTCAATATCAATACTTTTTGTCAATTGAGCAAACAATTCCCGATTCCAATACTTTGTTCCAAAAACTGGGTCAATGTCAACACCATTCGGCCCAAATTTCAAATTAGGATCACAAACAAACTGGAAAGTAGGCTTTCTCAATTTGTTAGGTTCATATGATCCAAATTGTAAAGTACAGGTATTAACATTTTGTGGACCAACCTGAACTTGGTCAGGCCCAACACTCTTCTCACGAGACTCATCAGATGCCCTATGCTGGATAAAGTTATCTATTCATATCAAAATACCCAGTTTCCCCTAACCCATTCAATCTAAGTTGAAATAAAACAAACAAAAGAAAATATTCAGTAGTGTTTTTTTTAGAAGGGGCCTTAATAATGTTCTTGTACCAGTCATGTGCATAAAATTCCATGTATGCTTACATAAACCCATAATGTAAATTTCCATGTATGCATCTTCTTTCAACATCACTGTTATACATATCAAAATCATCCAATAAATAACCCTAACTATTAAGATATACAGAACCCACAAATCAAAATCAGTAAAACTCATTATCCAATTCGAATTCAAACCCAATTAAAAAAAAATAGAATCGAACCTCTAAAACATTAGATGGAGTAGGGAATGATTGAGATGAAGATTCAAGTACCACAAACCCACTGCTGTCGCGACTCCTCCACCATCAACATTAGACCACCACTGCCGCCACTAGACACAACCACTGCCTGGTTTCGCTGCCTCTATCATGGTTGATGTTTCAGTTAGGGTTTTGATAGGTATGAGAAACTACAATTTTGATTGAATACGGCTGTCAATTAGGGTTTTGATACGTATGGAAGAAACTGAAATGAGTTTAATCGGAGAGAGAGAGCGTGTGAAGGTAATAAAGGGAAAAGAAATGGAAACCTATTCATAATTTTGTAGAAGATTTTGAAGTGATTGATGATTGATTAGAGTTTCCATATAAAGAACACAACTCTTTCACCAAATAGAGAGAATGGCGCCTAAAAACATAATTATTTGGCCAAAGAGCATTGCCACATCAAAGTCAAAAAGTCAACATTATTTTGCTTTAGTATAAGAGAGAGATACATAACCAATTATATAGATTTTCGTTAAAAATCATAAATTAACCTTGCAAAAAAGTAATAATATATTTGTATGTTAACGGGAAAGGTCATCGATAATTATTGATTGGTCCCACTAAATCCAAAAAACACTTTTGATTTTCGTTGGCAGACCGAATCCACAAATTAAAAAACATACATATATTTTTTGGTATAATCAAATAAATTACTATAAATGTAAAAGGTATTGTTAAAAATCACAAATTAAGTATAAATCACCAATACAAAAAAGTTATAATCTATTACATATTTTCTGGTTGCAGTGTCACCTAAACACGATAGTTCAATTAGACAGACCAAACGCGGTAAAGATGACCCCAGAGCCCCACCAAATCAGGACCAAAATGATTCACAAGTACAAGACATGTATGATCGAGTTAACCCGAGTGCACTAGCTATTACAAAACCAACTCACCCATTGCTAAGTGATGGTGGAAGTGCATGGACCTGATTATCAGCACTAACCATTGATTCTAGAACAGTATCAAATGAAGATCGATGGTATTTCATTGCCTTTTACGAGTTGTCATCATATGTCACTAGAGTAATTGAATATTGGGGATGATGTAGAATTTAAGTGTTTAGAAAGTATTATTGTTGATCCAAAAGAAAAAAGAGTTGACCAAGTAAGTTTTGATTATGGAATAGAATAACGTGTATTCGTCATATGAAATTGAATTTAATTTTAATTCTAGTATTAAAAGACTTCATTGAGACTTCAGAGAAGATGCGTATCTAAGAATTCACGTATTATGTTTGAGCTCGAAAAAATATGCCTATACGTAATGTTTTATTATTACTTTTTTTTTAAAAAAAAATCATATTATTATTGGGCTCAATCAACCTAATACCACGTGGACTAATAAACCATAAAAAATGATTTGTAAATTGGCCTATATTGGAATTGGTATGTGTTTATTATTTAAAAAGAAATAACATATGTGTGTGTGTGTGTATATATCGGATTCTTTAAAAAATCGAATGCCCTCGAAATCACGGGCCTTGTGCGGAGGTTATCCCCGCACACCATCAAAGCCGCAAGTGGTTGAGAGCATCACTCGCAGACTAATATTTATATGGGGCTGTTTGGTAGCCTCTTAATGACCATTTAGATACTACATCTTAATGGTTTAAAACCTCTGAATGAATAAGAGGTAACCTCTGAATGGTAAATCATCACAAATCACATTCTTCTACCTTCTCATTGGTAAAATTCTTAATGGTTTCATTAAGAGGTACCCTCTTAATGACCATTCAGAGGCTACCAAACAGCCCCTATGTCTAATAAATTCATAGAAAGTTTAAACCTTAAAGGTTTAACATGATATGATAATAGTGTGCAATATGATTTAATGTTGAACCTTGAAGTCAAAAACTTCAAGAAACTAGTTTTTTACTACCGTCGCGTTGCGGCGAACGTCTTTTGTTGTTTAGTTTGTGTTTACATATGTTTTGAAATCACTACGAACGCGTTGCGCACGGAAACCGCTGACAAGAATAAAAAGAAAATATAGAAAAAAAACACTAAAAGATAACCAAAAGAAAATCAACAAAAAAAATTGTATGGTAATAATATTGTTCGTATGAAACATGTGGTTAGAGATGAGCAAATGATACTGGGTATCGGTACCGAATTTCCCGAACCGAAAAATCTTAAGTACCAATTCGGTACGACTTTTGGCGTTCCTGGTACCGGTTCGCTACCGTTTTATACCTTCATATACGGGTACCGTAATTGGTATTTTCGGTACCAGTACCGATTCGGTATTGGTTGGCAACGAGCTCATCCCTACACCTGAAACTAAAAAAAAAATCAATGAAAGTTGAAGGGAAAAAAAAGTTGCACGATACCGTTGTTCATACGACACCCGTGATCAGGGATAAGCAAATGGTACCGGGTAGCGGTACCGAATTTCCCGAACTAAAAGATTTTCAAAATCAATTCGTTACCGACTTTTGCTGTTTTCTGTACCAGACTGGTGTCGGTTTTTACCTTTATGTACAGATAACCGTACTGTTATTTTCGATACCAGTACCGGTTGACAAAAGCTTATCTAACTTAAAAAGTAAAGAAATAATAAAACTATTAAAAAAATCATATATATTATTATAAGTTTTACTGTTCAAAGCATTTATCGGGGATAAGCAAATGGTACCGGGTAGCGGTACCGAATTTCCCGAACTAAAAGATTTTCAAAATCAATTCGTTACCGACTTTTGGTGTTTTCTGTATCAGGCTGGTGTCGGTTTTTACCTTTATGTACAGATAACAGTACTGTTATTTTCGATACCAGTACCGCTTGACAAAAGCTTATCTAACTTAAAAAGTAAAGAAATAATAAAACTATTAAAAAAATGATATATATTATTATAAGTTTTACTGTTCAAAGCATTCTACTATTAATATATAGGAGAATATATAGGAGAATTCCATGCTATACGAACTCACGTTGTGAATCGTTCCTGAATTGTCTGGGGGTTCGTTTTTTATTGTGTTTTTTAATAAAAAACAAACATGATCAACTATTTTTTATTCGTTTAGTTAACAAACGAACATAAACACATGTCTGACTCGTCCTTCTATGTTAGTGGTATGTTTGTTCGGGTTATACTTGTATCGGTTTGCTATATTTTGGTTTCGTTTGTAATCAAGTTTTGTGTGATTATTTAGACTGGTGGGTGTGGGCGTGACCAAGGGGCGTTGTTGGCTCTTTAACGTCGGGTGCTCCACCCCGGTTGGCGTTTTGGTGGGTGTTGCCCGCTTGGTGTGGCAATAGTGCTTGGCGTGGGGCGCTGGCCTAGGGTAACGTGTCTTGCAATGGTTGGTTGGGTGTTGATGACCGTTTGGCTAGCCCCTTCCACACCGCCGGCCTGGTCACGCCCCTTCCACACCCCACTTTTTTGGGTGTGGACTAGTGGAGCACACACCTGCAACGTGTCGAGCAATGCCCCCCACCCAAACCCTTCCACACCCGATAGTCTTATAAGCATTACAATGTTTGTAACAACCTGAAACCCGATCTGAACAACCAGATATCCATATAATCCTATCAAGCCAAATGTTATTCAAAATGGTTATTAGTTAAATTTTCAAACATGGAAATGAGAATAACCCGATACGAACAACCAAACAAATAACATTAAGAGTATGTGTCATTTATTTTTAACCAATTTGATTTATTTTATACTAGGTTAGAACCCCGTGTATTACACGGGTTTACTAAATGTAATTTTATATACTAAATAATAAAAATAATATATCCTTAAAAAACTCGTATATCGTATGGATTTAACAAATGTAATTTATATACTAAATAATAAAAAAAAAGTTATATCTTTAAAAATCTTGTGTAATACATGGGTTAAATAAATGTAATTTTGTATAGTAAATAATAAAAAAAAGTTATTTTTTTTAAAACCCTATTGTTTTGGTCAAAAATTACCGAAGCAATTTAGTGATCAAATTAGTAATGTGAGGTAGTGTGCTGGAAAGTGTATAGAAAATATGCTTGTTGAGTTATTTAGAAAATTAGTATTTAGGATACGGCTCAGGATATCGAGCTGTATCAACGATCAAACAATGAGTAAACAATGAACAAAAAGTAAAGGAAATGACACGAGATGTACGAGGAAAGCCCTTGATCAATCTAGATCGCCGGCATAAAACCTCGGGAGCTGACAATCGCAGCTGCCTTGTTCTTCTTATTGCTTTAAACTTCAGGATACAGTGCAGGATATCAACCAGATCGCTAAGTGTTACAATGAATTCGTGCGAGAGTACAAATTGCGAGAGAACAAGTGTTAGGGTGTAGTGAGTGTGATTGCAGTGAGATTGTTGTGTCCTATTTGATCTGGTGTTCCTCCTATTTATAGTAACGAAATACAAACAAATATTCCTATAAATATGGGATACTCCGAATATTCCACCACGAACGTTGTAGACCGAGTAATAAGGTTTCAACGTCTTTCTTTGAACGGCCTGGACCGAGTCTTCCGCGGAATAAGTCTTGTTAACGTTGCTAGCTTCTATCCCACGTACCTGCACATAATCCATTAGTAATCCTGAGGATACCTTTCAGGATATTACCAATATCCTGAACCAGCATCCCGGACGTAAACAGATAATACATAACCAAGATATAAACCAAGATATTTTCCAGGATATGGGCTCAGAATTTCACCCATAACAATTGTCCCCAAAAATGTTACCGTTTGATATCCTAACGGTTACATTTTTTCACGGTGGCCAAGGCAATTAAGAGATAAGACTATTGATGTGACAGCTTTCAACCACCCGGCCTATATTTACTCATCATACCCTATATCTTCTCATCCTCATCTCCTTTTTTACCCACAATCGACAAGAAAAAGGTAATATTCTCTCTCTCATCTTCATAACCATCTTTCATTTTACTCCGGCAAGAATTCAGGCGAACAAATGCCTAGGCAAACGAGGTCCAGTTCAGGCGACTCGGCTCCCACATTCATCCAACAGAATCGTCTCCAAGAACCGGAGAATGAAACATGTACTTTTGATAGTGCTCATCTGTCGGCTTTGAAATCCTCCGGTATCTTTCCGGATGGAACCATATTCCGACCCTTTGACAGAGAAATCCGGTCAGATATGGTTTCCACCGAGTGGATTTGTTTCAATGCTTCCCCTTTACCTTAGGGCTACGATTCCCCTTTCCGGACTTCATTACCGAGTTTTTTAACATCACTAGAATTTCTTTTAGTCAAACCATGCCAATGCTTTGGCGTGTTTTATCTGTTCTTGACCAAATCAAGAGAAACCACATACCTGACCTTTCCGTCCATGACCTCCCTTTAGCCTACAAGCTTAGATGCCACGGCTCATCTAGATTCCTATTTTATTCTACTTCCGGTGATCCATTGATACTTCGTGCCACCAAAAACGAGGATGGTTGGCAATCCAAGTTTTTCTTTGTAAAAAGGGATTCAATCCCCGGTAGAACGGATTATCCGATGAGATGGTTAAGAAAGGGTAGGACTTAGGGTTTAAGAATGATCCTGTCTCTTATCCTATCTCATATTCTGAACTAATAAATTTTCATTTTTGTGCAGCTGATTTCAGGAAGATTGCACCTCCTCTTGCTAATTCTCAAGAAAGAATAGACGCCATCAGACTTCTTCCAGAGGCAGAGAGAAGTTTCAATCCTTCTCCACCAACTCCAAGCCCTCTTTCAAGTGCCAACATGTCTGGTAAGGATCCTGCAAGATATCCTGCACACACACACACACACATATATATATATATATATATATATATATATATATATATATATATATATTTATCTGTTATTCATAGGAGGGATTTAGAATTTACTCCCTGTGTGCAGATTCCAGCAAAGTCCCAGTCTATCTAGACCTGGATGAACTTGACAGCTATCCAACTCCAGCCATAGTCAAGAAGGAGACTCCCGCTGCTACTAGCTCCAAGCCACTCCCGGCTCCCAAGGCCAATCCAAGAACCCGTGCTTCCGCAGCGAAAAAGAGAAAGGGTCTTGAGGTCAGTGCTCCAGGCTCAGAAGGGTTCTCCTATGACGAACTCAGCTTCTCTGACTCCTTAGAGCCAATGACATCCTTCCTCAACAAGGTAATATCCTGACGCATATCCTTCTAATATATCCTGCACATGTATCCTGCACGTATATCCTAACAGGATATCCTGGTAGGATATCTTAATCAGCATACATTCTAACTCCATACCTGTAATTAATGTGCAGGGCCTCCAGCATTTGCTCCACTTGTACAATGACGCTTGTGGTACTGTGGCACTTCATGAAGCCAGGATCAAGCAGCTCGAGAGCACCGTTGCCGACCAAGGTGCTATTGCTGAAGCGAAGAGCCGGCACTATGAAAGCTTGCTAAAGAAGGTCACCCAAGACGCTGAGGTCAAACTTGCCACCGTTCAAATGGATCATGATCAGGCCTTGATCAGCTTTCGAGAGGGAATCAAGGCTTCTGCTATCGTCTCCCTGCTACAAGCACGCATCAAGATGGCCTATGAGGCCAAGGAGACGGGCCTTGTTTGTCCATCTTGGCCAGTTGAATCCTGGGTGGCTAAGTTAAAGGAGCTCGGAGGCAAAGCTGTGCCGCTTCCTGCTGAAGCCGGTGAGTCTTCTAAGTCAGCAGAGGTGGTGGTCCAAGCTGGAGAGAAGAAGGATGCTGGAGCTGATGCTGGGATGGACATTGGTCAGGATGCTGCGCAGGATGCTGGTCAGGATGCTGGAGTGGAGAAGTCTGAGAAAGTTGGAGGAGATGCCGCTGTGTGAGGGCACTTAGGTGGGCGATGACGGATATACGTGCCAAGGCCAGAGCCCACCTTTTTGAATTTGAATGTTGGTTTGTAGTTCCACAAACAATTTAGTTTTCTGCATTTTACTTTCCCGTGCCTGAACAATTTACATTTCCTGCATGCTTTTTGAACAATACAACAGTTGAAGGTGGATGGGTCTCGGTTTGAGATGAAGCCTTCAACTGTTGGGTAAATATGGTTATGAACTATTAGTGCTCTTAGTGGATGGGCCTTGTTTTGAGGTGAAACTAAGAGCACATCTTTTGGTATGTTAATAACATGACTACTCTTTTGTCTTTATTGTTATTGTCATACAAATTTTACTTATGAAAATTGTTTGGTTTGAACATTCTTAGGAACATATATTATAAATGAATCCTGGAAGATATCCTGAAAGATATCTTGATCAGGATATTAAAATACACCTATAAATTGTCCAAATAAAAAGGAGAAATCATACCAGAGATCCTTAGAGGATCAGTTCCAATCTTTTATCATAAGTTTGTCCCCAGTGTATACTTATAAACTTGTATCCATCCTTTGAGCAGTATTACGTATGTCCCCTGTGTTTGCCAAAAACACCAATGTATTTATATTTTGACTCCAATGAACACCGAATACCCCAGGGCAAAACCCATGATATCCTGAAATGAATCCTTAGCATACTTGGGATAAACCCTTAATATCCTGGGGATAAACCCTGATATCTGGGGATAAACCCTAAATTTCATGCGCTACAGGCGAGAGTGTATAAACTCCAATTCTTAGAAAGGTGAAAACCTTTAAACCTTAGAGAGTATGAAAATACCCTTTCGCGAGAGAGGGTGATCAATCCTCATATACCTTAAGGATCCAGGGTATAGCCAACAGTAACGAAATTGTCAGCCACTTTTACATGAACTGGTCCCGCTACCTTGAACTACCCCTGGATAACTTGCGCTCCAGGCGGGGTGTTTAAACCCAATTCGTGAGAAAGGTGAATACCTTTAAACCTGTGAAGGGACCAGGATCCCTTAAACGTGAGAGAGGGGGCCAATCCTCTAATCTTTCGATTTATCCTGAGCATATATCCTGGAGCTATATCCTGAAACATATGCTGCAAAACAACTGTAAACTAAGGTGGGTGTTAGCTTGGCTAACACCCCTCCGATGCTTAAGTCAGTGTTGGGTTCAAGATAATAAACAAATATATTTAAAAGAGATAGAATACATACCCTTTTGAGATAGAAATTAAATTCTATTCTTACTTGAAATAGAGCTTTAAGTGGATTGCATTCCAGGATCTCGGTAGCATATCCCCTTCCATATTCTTGAGTCGATATGCTCCTTTCCCTGCTTCTGACTCAACTTCATATGGTCCTTCCCATTTTGGAGCTAGCTTG
Source organism: Helianthus tuberosus (assembly GCA_030545235.1). NCBI lineage: Eukaryota > Viridiplantae > Streptophyta > Magnoliopsida > Asterales > Asteraceae > Helianthus > Helianthus tuberosus. The sequence goes on along the minus strand of CM060370.1, from coordinate 193,323,269 downwards.
CCATCAGCAGGATTAGTGGTATTTTGAAAAGCCTTTCTTAGCACCCAATCACCAACTCGAAATCTTCTAGTCCTTATGTTCTTATTATATGCTCTGGATATTCTTTGCTGATATGCTGCTATCCTTAGCCTTGCTGCATCTCTTTTTTCGTCTATAGTATCCAAATCCTGACATAAGACTTCAGGATTCTGTTCAGGATCCTGCAGCATAGATCTTGCAGTAGGTATCGTCATTTCTGTTGGAATCATCGCCTCCGCTCCGAATACCAAGGAAAACGGGGTTTGGCCGGTTGCATTCTTTACCGTTGTCCTATCAGCCCACCAAACAAAGGGTAACTCATCTGCCCATCTTCCTTTTTTGGCCCCAAGTCTCTTCTTTAAGTTATTGACTATTATCTTGTTTGAAGATTCAGCTTGTCCATTCGCTTGAGGATGTACTGGGGTAGATGTGATCATTTTGATTCCCCAACTTTTGCAAAAGTCAGTAGTTCTTTTGCTTATAAACTGGGACGCATTATCACAAATGATCTCAGCTGGTACTCCAAACCTGGTCAGGATATTCCTCTTTATGAAGGATACTACTTCTTGGTCTCTAACTTGGACAAATGCTTCAGCCTCAACCCACTTGGAGAAATAATCCGTCATTGCTAACATAAAGACTTTTCCTCCCGGAGCTTTTGGTAACTTCCCTACTATATCCATCCCCCTCTTCATGAATGGCCAAGGGGAAACTACAGGATATAATGGTTCAGCTGGTTGATGTAGTATGTTACTATGTCTCTGACATGCATCACATCTTCGAGCATATTCTGCAGCATCTTTCCTCATCGTTGGCCAATAATATCATGTCCTTAATACTTTCGAGAACAATGATCTGCCCCCGGTGTGATTACCACAATCCCCTTCATGTATATCCTGAAGTACCTCTTTGGCTTCAGGATCCTCCAAGTGTTAGGGGAGGATTTTCTAACAATTAGTGATCCTTATTCATTATCCTAACTAGTGATCCTTACTTCTGTGACAGGTGGTGATCCTCAGAAGGGCTTTAGGATCAGGATCATGGATCACTTCAAGGATCCTCATACTGACGATTGTTTACTTATGTTTTATAACATCTCGCAGGTATAACAAGCTTGACCAGGTCTTAGCGGCATTCTTGGAGAATATTCCCGAAGTATTCTGCACGTGCTAGATCAAAACTAGACGTTATGGAGAACGTGGAGGCTTGGCCCGAAAGTCGGAGAGTTTGTTAACTAGATATTTTTCTTATTTTTAAAGGGGTAACGAGCTAGTTAGTGACACTTAGTCATTTTTTGGCAATTACACACACTCGCAAACACGCTCATACAAGCTCTCGTTCAAACACTTAGCAATTACTTACACTTTTTACACATTTCACCGTAGTGATCCTTGTACCTAGCTCGTTACTATCCGAAGTTGTAAACGTTTATTCATTTATTTGAGCTTGGTGATCGGTAGTTTCCATCACCCGGGGTTTTTTGTGCCGGAGATCAACTCTTGATCAAGGGCTTTTTCCCCGTATAAATCCTTGTGTTGTTTGTGCATTCTACATTGAAGTGATCCTCATTGTTGTTACACTTTTTGAGCATCATACCCCGTAATCTAGAGTTTGGTTACAATATCATCATCAGAGTTTTTGACCAAAACAGTTTGGCGCCCACCGTGGGGCAATTGGTGCTTTGTCCTTAGAAGAATTCGCATTTCTGTGCTTAATTCGGCTCACTACAACCAAGCGGATGGCTTCCTCATCGAAGAATGCTTCAAACTTGATGCCCTCATTCACTTCCTCACAATGCGTTCCTCCTTTGCCTCCACCACCTTCTGGATCCCAGAAGAATACAGAAAATGCTGCGAAGAAACCGACCCCCATTTTCTCAAAACCACCTACTTCTTCTGTTTCAACTAATCCTACTACTAATGATCTCTATACCTTGATTTTGCAGATGAGGAATCATGCACAAGAGCAGGATAAGACCAACGAAAGGATCCTCCGGGAGATTGATGAAATTAAGAAACAGAAGAAAACGGCAGAGGATCATTCTCCACTGATGCCCAGATCTTTGAATTTTGACACTCCGGTGGTTACTTCTCAGCCGTCAGTGGTTCCAAACATTCAATATGCGGGTGGACCAAAGGGAGTGCACTACGGAACAACAGCTATGACCCAGGCACTAGGTTCATATTTCCAGCCAGCAGGATCCTATCCCCAGCATATGGGATCCCTCACGAGTACAGGAGGATATTCAGGAATGCACCAAGTTCAAGGATCCTCCTTCGTTCCAGGATCATCCCAGGTTCAAGGATCCTCTTTCGTTCCAGGATCATCCCAGGTTCAAGGATCCTCCTTCGTTCCAGGATCATCCCAGGTTCAAGGATCCTCCTTCGTTCCAGGATCATCCCAGGTTCAAGGATCCTCCTTCGTTCCAGGATCATCCCAGGTTCAAGGATCCTCCTTCGTTCCAGGATCATCCCAGGTTCAAGGATCCTACTTCGTTCCAGGATCATCCCAGGTTCAAGGATTCTCCTTTGTTCTAGGATCATCCCAGTTTCAGGGATCCTTCCAGATGCCAGGATCCTTGAGGAGTTTGCAAACAGGAAGTTCAGATGTCCATCAAGGAGATTTTATTCCAATGCAGACCAATGCCTCTGCTGGCCCCTCGATCATTCCAGAATCTCAACAATATGGATTAACCTCCATATCTCCTAACTTGAATCCAATGGGAGGTAACACTCTTAATAATTCTCATACTATTAACCATGGTTTTATGCAGGATCCAGGTATCAATCATGCCATGGCCAGAGAATTGCAAAAGCTAAAGGATATGATCTCGAGTGTCCCGGGAGTAGTCAAACCTATTCCAGAGATTGCAGATGGGAGCCACAAGATATCTCGCTTTGCACCACCAATCTGTGATGCTGAGATACCCAAGAGGTTCCATGTGCCTACAATGAAACTGTATGATGGTTCGACGGATCCTGAAGAACACATAGCACAATACAGGGAGAGGATGGAGATCAATCCAATCCCAGAAAAGTTAAAGGAAGCATGCCTATGCAAAGGATTCGGATCCACTCTTACTGGATCAGCTCTCAAATGGCTGCTAAGTCTTCCTCCCTATTCTATTACCTCATTTGCAAACCTAGTTAACTTGTTTAATACTCAGTTTTCCTGTAGTAGAAAATTTGAACGACTAACTAGTGATTTATATAGGATAACCCAGGGTCATAATGAATCATTAAGGGATTACATTACCAAATTTAGTAAAGAATCCTTAGACATTCCCAACTTAGATATAGCCACGGCTGTTGAGGCCTTCAAAATGGGATTACTTAGGGATTCCTTATTTTATGATGATCTTGTTATGACACCGTGCAGGAACCTAGATGAGGTAAGAACCCGGGCCCTCAGGTTCATCCGGCTAGAGGATGATAAGAGGATTCAGGAGAGGATAACAGGATCCTCAAAGCAGGATAAGCAAGGATCCTCATTCAGAAACAACAAGTTCAGATCCTACAACAAATCTGATAATCAGAACGTGCATTCTATTGATCAAGAAGAGGATGATGAGGATTATCCTCCAATTTCTGAATATTGCTTTAGTGTTGATAACAATGAACTAATCCTTGCCATGCAGAACCTAGGTGATAAAGCTAGATGGCCAAGAAAGAATGACAGGCCGGCTGCAACTAAGGATAAATCAAAGTGGTGTGCATATCATGAAGACTTTGGGCACCTCACAGAAGAATGCATTGCATTAAGAAAGGAGATTGGATACTTGTTGAGCAAAGGGCATCTAAAAGAGTTGTTGGGTAGGAAAAATTCAGGGACTCAGGATCCTGAAAGGATCCCTGAGAAGGCTCCAGCCCCTCCAGCAGATGCACAAGTGATAAACTTTATTTCTGGGGGATCCGACATTTGTGGCACATCCTTCTCAGCGGCTAAGAGGCATGCAAAGGAAACTAAAATGGATAATGGAGAAAGACCAGTTCGAACATCGAGTGTCTCCGAAGGAAAAGTTATAACCTTTGATGAAGAGGATCGTACTGATATCCAGGATCCTCATCACGACGGTTTAGTTATTACTCTTTTTATATCTAACTGTTTTGTCCGCAGGATCCTAATAGACGGAGGAAGTTCAGTGAACATTATCCAGCTTGATGTTCTAAAGAAGATGGGTATCCCTGAATCAGAGATCATACCAAGATCCTCCGTGCTCGTGGGATTTAGTGGCGAGACCAAGAACACCCTGGGGGACATTAAACTCCCAATATATATTGAAGGCTTACACTCTTATCAAAAATTTTGTGTTATTGACTGTTTATCTTGTTGTAATGTTATCCTTGGCAGGCCATGGATACACGATATGAAAGCAGTCCCATCTACTTACCATCAATGTGTGAAGCTCCCTAGTCCTTGGGGAATAGTAAAGATTGATAGCGATCAGCAGGAAGCTAAGAATTGCTACACTTCATCGATGAAACCAGCTTCGAAGTCAAGGGATCAATAGCAATCAAGGTATCCTCCAAGGAGTGTCTTGGAGGCCAGAGAGCAGGATGTGGTAGAAATCCTCATGGATCCTGATGATCCTGAATCCAAAATCTATATCGGGTCAGGGATCCTTGGCGAAATGAAAGAAGACCTCATGTCCTTCCTCAAAAGGAGAAAAACTACCTTTGCATGGAAACACGAAGACATGACTGGCATATCCAAGGATGTTATCACTCATAAGCTCGGCATCGACAGATCTTTCAAACCAATCCATCAAAGAAGAAGGAAGTTTGCACCAGAAAGGAATGCCATTATCCAGGAAGAGGTAGAAAAATTGCTCCGGGCAGGTATGATTAGAGAGGTCAAGTATCCAAGATGGCTGGCCAATGTGGTTGTTGTTCAAAAGAGAAACGGAAAGTGGAGGGTATGTGTCGATTTTACCGATTTAAATAAGGCATGTCCCAAGGATCCTTTCCCTTTACCCCACATTGACTCCATGGTGGATGCAACTGCGGGTCATGAACTGTTAACTTTTATGGATGCTTCATCTGGATTTCAACAAATCCAAATGGAACCATCCGACCAAGAGGATACAGCCTTCATGACTCCAACTGGTATATATTGCTATATTGCTATGCCGTTTGGATTGAGAAATGCAGGTGCAACGTACCAATGGCTGGTGAATATGATGTTCAAGGATCAGATTGGACAAACTATGGAGGTTTACATAGATGATATGGTGGTGAAATCCTTAAAAGCTGAGGATCACCTACGAGACTTGGAGGAAGCATTTGATATCCTTGACAAATATAATATGAAGCTTAATCCTTCAAAATGTCATTTTGGTGTTAAAGCAGGTAAATTCCTAGGATACATGGTGACTAAGAGAGGCATCGAAGCTAGCCCGGAACAAATCAAAGCAATAGTGAATATCAAATCTCCGGCCAATGCTAAGGATGTTCAAAGGTTAACAGGAAGGATAGCAGCCTTGAACAGATTCATATCCAAGTCCTCCGAGAAGTGTAAAGAATTCTATGATATCCTAAGGAAGAACAAGAAATTTGAGTGGACGGAGAAGCATGAAAATGCTTTAAAAGCCCTCAAAGATTACCTATCCTCGGCCCCGGCTTTAATGAAACCAGAAAAAGGTGAAGTGTTATCCTTGTATCTCGCAGTATCCTCAAAAGCGGTAAGTGCGGTCCTTGTTAAGGATCATGAAGGTACACAACATCCTGTCTATTATGTAAGTAAAAGTTTACTTGATGCCGAATCCAGAATGTCCTCAGGAAACCAGAGATGTCAGGAAGGATGGCTAAGTGGGCAGTAAAGCTGAGTGCATATGATATAAGATATGAGCCTAGGACAGCTATCAAATCCCAAGCATTAGCTGACTTTGTGGCTGATTTCAGTAGTGATTTACAAGAAGAAGCTGAGTTAGAAGTCCAGCAGCTAGAAGAGACCAAGGATCCTTGGATACTCCACACTGATGGATCCTCAAATGTCAAAGGCACAGGGCTTGGAATACTACTAAAATCGCCACAGGGGGACATAATACCCCATTCTATAGCTTGTGAGTTCCAAACCACTAATAATGAGGCTGAATATGAAGCCTTAATTGCTGGTTTGCAGATTGCAAAGCATATGGGGATCAGGATCATCTTTGAAGATCCCAGAGGATATCAAGATCCCTATTATCCATATCCTAACCCCAGCTATTGAGGATCATGTGGCTATGGAGATAGGGAATAATTCTGCAATGATCCCTAGTGAGGATACTCAATCCTATTCAGGATCCGGATCATGGATCTCACCAATTATGAGATACTTACAACATGGAGAGATTCCTACAGGAGAAAACCCTAGGGCTTTCAAATCTAAGGTATCTCAATTCACAATTATGAATAATATGTTGTATAGGCGATCTCTTGCAGGACCATACTTGAGATGCATTGAGGATCCTGAAGTTCAGGAAGTTTTAAAAGACTTCCATGAAGGAGATTGTGGAAACCACACTGGGGGCAGGGCTTTATTCTCAAGGATCCTGAGGACAGGATACTACTGGCCAACCATGAAGAAAGATGCTGTGGAGTATGCCAGAAGATGTGATCCTTGCCAGAGACACAGCAATATCCTTCATCAACCAGCCGAAGTATTGCATCCTATATCCTCCACTTGGCCATTTATGAGATGGGGTATGGACATAGTTGGCAAGCTCCCTAAGGCACCTGGTGGAAAAGTATTCATGCTAGCTATGACTGATTACTTCTCCAAGTGGATAGAGGCTGAAGCTTTTGCCCAAGTTAGAGAAAAGGAAGTTATATCCTTCATTAAAAGAAATATTATAACTAGATTTGGAATTCCCTCTGAGATTATATGTGACAATGGTTCCCAATTTATTGGGGGCAGAACCACTAACTTTTGTGACAGCTGGGGGATTAGGATGATAACATCAACACCAGTCCACCCACAAGCTAATGGCCAAGCAGAATCATCCAACAAGATCATCATCAACAATTTGAAGAAAAAGCTTGGATCCAAGAAAGGGAAGTGGGCAGAAGAACTACCCTATGTGCTCTGGGCTGACAGGACAACCCCTAAGAATGCTACTGGTCAAACACCATTCTCTTTGGTGTTTGGGGCAGAATCAGTGATCCCAACAGAAATGGTGGTTCCTACTGCTAGAACAAGTACCCGTGATCCTGAGGAAAATGATGAAAACTTGGCTCAAGACCTGGATACTATTGAAGAAATCAGGGATATGGCTAGGATCAGGATGGCCAGTTATCAACAAAGAATGGCTGGTGCTTACAACAAAAATGTCAGGATCAGGAGGTTTCAAGTTGGAGATATGGTGTTAAGGAAAGCATTTCAGAATACCACCAATCCTGCCGATGGAAAATTGGCTCCAAATTGGGAAGGCCCTTATTTGATTGAAGCTGAAGCAGGAAAGGGGGCATATAGATTGCTAACCATGGAAGGTGATTTGCTACCAAGAGCTTGGAATGCTGTTCACTTGAAGAAATATTTCATGTGACAAGGATCCTCGTGGCAGAGGTGATCCTAGTGAAAGGGATATCCTTAAAGGATCCTCAAAGTATCGGTGATCCTTATTCAGGTAATATCCTAATCTTGAACTATTTCATTTCTTTATTTTCTCATATTAGGATAAGGATCATGTATCCTTTATCCATTTCTCACGTGAGTTCAAGTTTTGAAAGTTCAGGTATCTTTAGCACAACGTTGGTTATCCACAGAAGCAATCCGTCTTTGGGTTTAACCCCAGTTATTTGGGCTTGTCCCCAGATTCCGCCTGTAGCGCACGATGATCCTGGTATAGTTCAAGGCTTTGGGACCAGTACTCGTTCTAGGGGCTGATAATTCCATTGTTCTGGCTATGCTTAGGATCCTACGTATAATGGTAGACGTACCATACATCCGGTCATAAGGTTTCTAACGTTTTCACGTTAGCTAAGGTTTCTAACGTTTTCACGTTAGCTAAGGTTTTGGCATCTTCATGTCACTAAGTTTGGATAGTCGCCAGTTAGGGCCATACTCCAGTTTACACACGATCCATGGGCTTGTCCCCAGTTATCCTTGGGCTTGTCCCCAGTTATCCTTGGGCTTGTCCCCAGTTGCTAACTCTTTTCTTATATTGGCTTAGTCCCAAGTTATGCTCTATTTCAGGTCATTGAAGATAGGCAGTTAGGGATCCTTGATCCTTATTTCACTCTAAGGTTTATCTTTTAGTTATCCTTATTATGGTTAGGATTCTAACTTGGATCCTCAGGTATGATCCTTGATTCTTTTGATTCTATTCATTATTCTTTTAAATAACCCTTATATTTGACAACTGAACTTATCAATTTTAAATCATGTCATTTTAAAAAAAAAAAAAAAAAAACTTATCTGTTAGGGGATATGTGATCCTTGTTCATATCCTAAACTTTTTGGGTATCTTTTCTAACTTTTCAAGGCTTGATAAGTATAAACAAATTGAACATTATAACAGTTGGAAAATAACATGCTAAAAAGGATAACAACACAAGATAAGCGACAAAAGGTTAAGTTTTTATTTATTAACATAAGACTAACCCTTTAAAGGTTGTCAAAATTACCTACCCCGAGCTTCTACCAGCAAAACGTGGCCCGTCCGCTGGGGTAGGTAAAGGGTGTCCATGATAATGAGTTCAGAGATAGTGCAGGAATATAAAGGCGGCAGGATCACAATGGCTTCATCCCCCAAACAGAGGATCCCTCCACCAATTGCAATCCTGCCTATTGTCCAAAGGACCATACACGATCCTTAATCCTAAAAACCTACTGTTCAAAGTACAACCCATGAAATTGTCTTAAACATCACAACCACAAAAAACAACCACCAAACTAAAAATTGGGCTCCGGCCTTAGCACATATATCCATCATCGCCCAATTGTGCAGCCTACATCTTTGCTGCATCCTCTTCTCCTCCAGCTGCGGTATCCTTCACCTGATCCTTCCCACTGCCACTTGCTTCAATCGCCAAGACTTCAGTAGCCTCCTCTTCCTCATCCTCAAGCTCAGCCAACCTTTCCTTCCAACCCTCAATATCCCAGCTGTTCTTATCAAAGCTAGGATCTTGAGCTTCTTGGGCCATCTTCAACTTAGTCTGATACATTGTGATGGCAGCAGAGAGCTTGGCATTTTCGATGAGGTCATGCTTTTCATAATCGAAGTTCACCAACACCTTGGCCATTGCCTGCTTGGTATCCTGGAGTTCCTTCCGAGCATCAGCAAGTGCAAGATCTTTGAGCACGGCAACCTGTTGAAGATCAGCTATTTTCTTGTCCAGCTCCTCAATATTACCCACGTAGTCCTCGATCTCAGCAAATTTCTGCAAAAAGAAGATAAGGCAGTTCAAGGTCAAGTGATCCTCGTAAGAGCTGGATACCTAGGCAAAGTTAAGGATCCTTACTTCATTGAAGTACTCAAGGAATTGGTGGCGGATCAGTGGCAGCCCTTGAAGATCCTCAGCATCAGAAATTTTCCTCTTCTTGACACCCTTTCCTTTAGTGGGTGCCTTTGGAATGGAAATGCTGGGACTGTTGGTGGATCTCTTCCTCCTGGGTCGTACGAGATCAAGGTCAGCTGTGTTGAATTGGGAAACAGGCTTGACAGGTTTTCTAGCGCCTACACATTCAAAGCAAGATGAGTATCCTTATCCTATTTCAATTTATCTATTTATTTTAATACTTAAACTATGCAAAAGACAGGATACTTACTCGACATGCTAATGGAACCTGAGGATACTTCTTGTGAGTCTTGGGTGTCTATCTTGAATGTCCTTGTTTCAGGATCAAGCTTCCAAAAAGCAGCGAGCTTATCCTTGGTTTCAGGTGATGTGCGGATACGTGAAATGGTGATAGCTGCAAAACAAGAAAGCAAAAATATAAGTTATCCTTGCAATCAAAGAAAGTTCCTGGTGATCCTTATCAGGATCCTCCATCCTACCATGGGTAGCCCAATTCTTAGGAAGATCCTTTCCATCCTGGATAGAATCTCTCTTGACAAAGAAAAAGCGACGTTTCCAGTCTTTGTCATTCTTGGTGACTTTCAGAAGAGGATGATCTGCACCGGGTTTTCGCTTAAGCAAATAACGATGGGAACCAAAGGTAGTAAGATCATACAGCTCCGCTAATTCTGACATGCCCAAAGCAATGCCTTCCTGTTCGATGATCCTCTCCAGGGTATACAAGACCCTCCAAATCATCGGCGTGGCTTGGATATAAGAGATGCCGGTAAGGGAAAAGAAGGATTGTGTAAACTCTGGGAAAGGATAGGTGTATCCTATGGTGAATGGAGTGGCTGGAAATGCAACCCATGTTTCTGAAACATAGTCGCTAAGGGTAGTAGGATCAAAGGGTCTGATAAAGGCATCCGCCGGAAAACAGCAACGGATTTTGTCTATCTGCGCCTCGTTAAAACAACACTTTTCATTCGCGGAGTCCTTGATGATTTTCTGACTTTCCAAAGGGCTATCTTTCTTGTGATCTTTGCCCGGAGAACTTCGGAGCAACATATTCGATGGAAAGATGAAAACAGAGCAAGAGAGGGAAAAGGATAGAGAGAGAGAATACCTGAACGTCTTCGGAATGTGGATTATAAAGGGAGTTTCTCTGAAAATTTAAATGCATTTGATCCTATCTATATCTCTATTTATAATCATGATCTTGCAGGTTGTCACTTCCGTGACATCATCATCGCAACGGCTAGTTCAAAATTAACGGCTATATATCCGTTAGTTTGTTACGGATAAGATCGAGAAAACATAACTCGCTAATTTTACAATTTCACTCCTTATATTTTGGGGGCAATTGTTAGGGGAGGATTTTCTAACAATTAGTGATCCTTATTCATTATCCTAACTAGTGATCCTTACTTCTGTGACAGGTGGTGATCCTCAGAAGGGCTTTAGGATCAGGATCATGGATCACTTCAAGGATCCTCATACTGACGATTGTTTACTTATGTTTTATAACATCTCGCAGGTATAACAAGCTTGACCAGGTCTTAGCGGCATTCTTGGAGAATATTCCCGAAGTATTCTGCACGTGCTAGATCAAAACTAGACGTTATGGAGAACGTGGAGGCTTGGCCCGAAAGTCGGAGAGTTTGTTAACTAGATATTTTTCTTATTTTTAAAGGGGTAACGAGCTAGTTAGTGACACTTAGTCATTTTTTGGCAATTACACACACTCGCAAACACGCTCATACAAGCTCTCGTTCAAACACTTAGCAATTACTTACACTTTTTACACATTTCACCGTAGTGATCCTTGTACCTAGCTCGTTACTATCCGAAGTTGTAAACGTTTATTCATTTATTTGAGCTTGGTGATCGGTAGTTTCCATCACCCGGGGTTTTTTGTGCCGGAGATCAACTCTTGATCAAGGGCTTTTTCCCCGTATAAATCCTTGTGTTGTTTGTGCATTCTACATTGAAGTGATCCTCATTGTTGTTACACTTTTTGAGCATCATACCCCGTAATCTAGAGTTTGGTTACAATATCATCATCAGATTTTTTGACCAAAACACCAAGCATCTCAAATACGGTCCTGCAAGAGATTTCTTGTATAAAACATTATTTATAACAGTGAACCGTGATACCTTCATCCTAAATGCCTTAGGATTTTCATTTTCGGGGATATGTCCTTCTTTGAGATATCTCATAATTGGAGCCGTCCAAGATTTAGGATCCTGTTCAGGATATCCCACTTCAGGATCCTGAATACCCGCTACTGCTTTATCCTGAGGATTAGTTGTAGGATATAAGACATGTAATATTGGTATTTGGGTCCCTTCAGGTATCCTGATTGATGATCCCAAATTTGCTAAGGCATCCGCTTCAGCATTATCCTCCCTTGGTACGTGTTCAAGTGTAAAAACATCGAAATATCCTGCGAATTTTTTGAGAATATCAAGATATTCTATTAACTTCTCACCCTTAACTGCATAGGATCCATTAAAATGGTTAGTAATTAACAAAGAATCAACATATACTTGTAAGTTTTTGATATTCATGCTTCATTATTGGTAGCAGGAAATTCACACCTAATAGCCTGGGGTAATATGTCCCCCTGTGGCGATTTTAGTAGTATTCCTAATCCTACTCCTCTTATATTAGATGCACCATCAGTATATAATGTCCAGGATCCTGAGGATTCCCCTAGCTGTTGAACTTCTAGGTCTACCTCATCCTGAATGTCACTACTAAAATCAGCCACAAAGTCAGCTAAAGCCTGAGACTTTATGGCATTCCTAGGTTCATATACTAAATCATAGGCACTTAACTTTACTGACCACTTAGCCATTCTACCCGACATTTCCGGTTTCCTAAGTACACTTTTAACAGGATAATTTGTTTTAACGTGTATCCTATGTGTCTCAAAATAGTGTCTAAGTTTCGTTGATGCCATGACTAATGCTAGTATCAATTTTTCTAAATGAGAGTACCTAGTCTCAGCATCTAACAAACTTTTACTAACATAATAAACAGGATATTGCTGACCTTCATGGTCTTTTATAAGAACGGCACTTACAGCATTCCCTGATACAGCAAGGTACAGGGATAGTGGTTCACCATTTTCAGGTTTCATCAGTAGAGGTGCGGTTGAGAGATATCGTTTCAAATCCTGTAGGGCTGCTTCATGCTTCTCACCCCACTCGAATTTTTTGTTCTTCTTCAGGATATCATAAAAATCCTTACATTTTTCTGAAGACCTTGAGATAAATCTATTCAATGCTGCCACTCGCCCTGTTAATCGTTGAACATCCTTCATATTTGAGGGTGATTTAATGTCCAAGATGGCTTTAATCTGTTCCGGGCTTGCTTCTATTCCTCTTTTGGTCACCATATATCCTAGGAATTTTCCTGCTCCTACTCCAAAATGGCACTTAGCAGGATTCAGCTTCATATTATACTGATCCAGGATATCAAACGCTCCTTTAATATCCTGGAGGTGATCCTGAGCTTTCTTTGACTTTACCACCATATCGTCAATGTACACCTCCATGGTGTCCCCCAGTTTGTCTTTGAACATCATGTTTACCAATCTTTGGTATGTTGCACCTGCATTTTTCAAACCAAAAGGCATAGATGTATAACAATAAATACCTGTTGGTGTCATGAAGGCAGTATCCTCCTGGTCAGAAGGCTCCATTTGGATTTGTTGAAATCCTGAGGATGCATCCATGAAAGTCAGCATTTCATGCCCAGCAGTGGCATCTACCATTGCATCAATGTGGGGGAGAGGAAATGGGTCTTTAGGATAAGCTTTGTTCAAGTCTGAGTAATCTACACAGACTCTCCATTTCCCGTTTTTCTTCTGTACCACAACCACGTTTGCTAGCCATCTTGGGAACTTGACTTCTCTAATCATTTTGGACTTCAACAATCTTTCAACTTCCTCTTGAATAATTGTATTTCGTTCAGGAGCAAACTTCCTTCTTTTTTGTTGCACGGGCTTGAATGATTTATCGATTCCAAGCTTGTGAGTGATAATATCTTTGGATATGCCTGTCATATCCTCATGCTTCCATGCAAACGTCGACATCCTGCATTTTAAAAAGTTAATTAATTATTCTTCAATATCCTGAGGGATATTGGTTCCTACGAGCACCGAAATATTGGGATTATCCTGGTCTAGGATAATTTTCTTCACATCCTGCTCCGGATCCTCCACGATATCTTGGGCCCGCGTCTTTAATTGCTATGCTGCACTAGGCTTGGTTGAGGATTTCATCGAGGATGAGTAGCATTCTTTCGCCTCCTGCTGATCGCTATCAACTTTAACAACTCCCCAAGGGGTAGGTATCTTGATGCATTGGTGATATGTTGATGGCACAGCCTTCATATCGTGAATCCACGGTCTTCCCAGTATAATGTTATAGCAGGATAAAGAGTCCATCACACAAAAACGTTGTATTGAGTTGACTCCTTCAACGTACACCGGTAACTTTATCTCTCCCACTGTGTTTCTGGCCTTTCCACTGAACCCAACAAGCACGGTAGACTTTGAAGTGATATCCATTGGAGATACATTCATTCTTTTAAGTGTTTCTAGTTGGATTATGTTGACGGAGCTGCCATTATCAACCAATATCCTGCGTGCAAAATGGTTAGTCACATATAACGTTATTACCAGAGCATCATGGTGAGGATCCTGGACAGTATCCCTGTCACCAGCATCAAATGTGATCACTTTGTCAGTTGTGAGTGTAGTCATCCTGACAGGTTTGTCTCCCCTTTCGGCCTTAGCTTCTTTTGCATGTCTCTTTGCTGCCGAATACGAAGTCCCACAAATGTCGGATCCTCCCGAAATGAAGTTGATTATCTTGGCATCCGCGGGAGGAGATGCTGCTCGCTCAGGATCCTTCTCAGTATCCTGACCCTTATTCTTCTTTCTTCCTAAGAGATCTTTCAAATATCCTTTGCTTAGAAGATAGCTTATTTCTTTCCTCAAAGCGATGCAATCCTCAGTCACATGCCCGAAATCTTCGTGGAAAGCACACCATTTTGATTTGTCTTTCCAATCCGCTTTTTGTTGATTCTTTCGAGGCCATCTTGCCTTGTCCCCTAGACCCTGCATGGCATACATCAATTCAGGAATGTTAACAGAAAAGCAATATTCAGATAACTCAGGATACTCTTCAGGATCCTCATCTTCGACAGCATTCACTCTCTTGTTCTCATTTCTGCCATATGGCTTAGGCCGATACGACTTGAATGAGGATTCCGACTTCCTGTTAGTTGACTCATAAGTGTTGGATGAGTTCATCCTTTCTTGCATCTTTTTGTCATCTTCCAACCGAATGTATCTTAGGGCCCTGTTCCGAGCTTCATCCAGGTTCCTGCATGGGTTCATTACAAGGTCTTGGTAAAATTGAGAATCCTTTTGCAACCCCATCTTGAAAGCTTGCACAGCTGTTGCAACATCAAGATGAGGAATGTCTAGTGATTCCCGGCTGAACTTGTTCACATAATCCCTAAGGGATTCCTGAGGCCCTTGTGTTATCCTGTAGAGATCACTTGTTAATTTTTCGAAGCTTCTATTACAAGAAAACTGACTATTAAATAAATTTACTAAATGAGCAAAAGATGTAATTGAATGTGGAGGAACATTCAAGAGCCATTTCAAAGCTGATCCTGTCAAGGTTGAACCAAAACCCTTGCACAAGCATGCTTCCTTGAGATCCGGAGGGATAGGGTTGATCTCCATCCTTTCCCTATATTGAGCAATATGCTCTTCAGGATCCGTTGTTCCGTCGTAAAGCTTCATGTTGGGGGTTTGGAACCTCTTTGGGATCTCAGCATCACAGATAGGATATGCAAAACGAGATATCTTGTGACTGTCTTGAGACACTTCCGGGATTGGCTGGACCACCCCGGGTACACTTGATATCATGTCCTTCAACTTCTGAAGTTCCCTAGTAAGTGCCGATGTCACACCTGTATCCTGCAAAGATCCACTATTGTTAGTAGCATGAGTATTATTATTATTTGACACGTTACCCGTTGGAGGATTTTGCCCATATCCTGGAGCATATCCTGAGCTCCTTATGGTCGACATCCTGACCGAGGAGGGTATTTCAGGAGTATGATTTTGAGGAAGGTTGGGCACAATATTCCCCCTGTTATCCTCAGTATACACAGCCGAGTTGAAGTTCGACGTTCTGGGATGTAATGGAGTGACAATATCCTCAGCAGATCTGCTCGAGCCAGACTTCAGGAGTTGTATTTCCCTCAAGAGCATTTGGTTTGTTTCCTGTTGCTGCCTCATTTGTTCCTGCACACTTCCAAATAAGGTTAAAATTTCATCGTTAGAAGCTAAAACGGGAGCAGATCCCTGGACACTCCGAGTAGGGATAACATCTTGAGATTGCGTAGAAGCTGGCATCCTTGGAGGAGGTGGTGGAAGCACCGAACCGGCAGTGGCAGAAGTCATAGCAGACACAGTAGAGGAACTCATGTTTGATCTTGAGGCCATTATGGATAATGTGGCAAAAAGTTTTGAAAATAGAAAACCGATTAGCGACTTAGCAAAAATTTTTAGTAAAGAGAGCACCACTTGCCCCACGGTGGGCGCCAAATTGTTTTGGTCAAAAATTACCGAAGCAATTTAGTGATCAAATTAGTAATGTGAGGTAGTGTGCTGGAAAGTGTATAGAAAATATGCTTGTTGAGTTATTTAGAAAATTAGTATTTAGGATACGGCTCAGGATATCGAGCTGTATCAACGATCAAACAATGAGTAAACAATGAACAAAAAGTAAAGGAAATGACACGAGATGTACGAGGAAAGCCCTTGATCAATCTAGATCGCCGGCATAAAACCTCGGGAGCTGACAATCGCAGCTGCCTTGTTCTTCTTATTGCTTTAAACTTCAGGATATCAACCAGATCGCTAAGTGTTACAATGAATTCGTGCGAGAGTACAAATTGCGAGAGAACAAGTGTTAGGGTGTAGTGAGTGTGATTGCAGTGAGATTGTTGTGTCCTATTTGATCTGGTGTTCCTCCTATTTATAGTAACGAAATACAAACAAATATTCCTATAAATATGGGATACTCCGAATATTCCACCACGAACGTTGTAGACCGAGTAATAAGGTTTCAACGTCTTTCTTTGAACGGCCTGGACCGAGTCTTCCGCGGAATAAGTCTTGTTAACGTTGCTAGCTTCTATCCCACGTACCTGCACATAATCCATTAGTAATCCTGAGGATACCTTTCAGGATATTACCAATATCCTGAACCAGCATCCCGGACGTAAACAGATAATACACAACCAAGATATAAACCAAGATATTTTCCAGGATATGGGCTCAGAATTTCACCCATAACACCTATGTATTACACGGGTTGAATAAACCTAATTTTATGTACCAAATAAGAAAAAAAAAGTTGTATTATAAAAAACTAATGATAACATATTAATACAAAGTTTGGTTTTCGTGATAATAAGAAAAAGTTATAGCATAAAAAAACAAACGATTTCGTTATAGCGAAGCATTCTGTTCCAAAATGGCTAATGAAAAAACTTAGTTATATGAAAAATATATCTATCTATAAAGACACCAAGTATCTATACTTAATATGTTTAAGTTTTTTAAAAGATATGAGAACTTATAAATGCACTATACGTATTTGTAAACACAAAAAGTAACATTCACCATTGAAAAAATTAATAAAGAGAGTGAATCAACATAATAACATGGATATATTAGGATTTATTTGGTGTAATTTAGAAGTAAAGTTATTATAACATTCACACTTTAGTAATTAATAAAGAGTAAGTAAATCAACATAATATACTGTAGAATAAATTAAACAAAAGGAACGATATTAAAATTAGAAATAAAAAAAATTAAGAATTGATTTTGTTGACCACATTGACACAATTCATTTCCAATGAAGATTTCTTCAAATAAAGTGTCGATCCAATCGGTTGTCAGTTGAATCATTTATCCTAATATTGAATAAATAATTTAAAACCCAACACCAATGTTAGATAAAATTTGAATGGAAGATTTAAAAATTTTAATGGATTAAATTAGGGTCCTATTAAATCCACATGGTATCATCTTATTCTCACATGGTTGATACGGGCCGTATAACTTTATACGGCCCGTATCAACCATGTGAGAATACGATGATATTGTGGTCGTATATATATTATACGACGATGATATACGGCTCGTATATATGTATACGACCCGTATACAATGATTTTCGTTTTTTTATTATTTTATTACTATTTGACGCGACGTATTATTACTCGATTCACGTGTGATTAGACGTAAGATTCTCCGATTCGATGTTATATTCCTCGAATCTCGTGCGAGTTATGTGATTAGACGTTAGATTCCTCGATTCGCGTGTTAATCATTTGAAACGATGTAATATTCCGTAAAATTCTCTATATAAACGACACTAATTTCATTCATTTTCATTTAACTTCTATTCGTTTCTTCTATTTTTCTCTGTATTCAAATTATTTACATTATAATGTCGGGTTGGGGTGACATTTTTAATGTGTTTGGTAACGAGGCGAATAAGGGGAATGAAGATAACAAAGCGGGCATGTTTGATCTGAATGCTCCGTTCGATCCCATTTTTGCGTCTGGTTCAGGTCAGGATACTTGGGGTTTGGATGCCATTCAGCCTAATTATGCTGGTTATTATCCATCGCAACACCCGGTTAATTTTGAAGCCCCTCCTGTTAGTGTTGGACCGCCGACTGATAGTTCTCATTCTTCTCCCATAAGTTGTGGACCGCCCGAGGGTCCAAATGCTGAAGAGGAACGTACTGAGTTTCAAAACAAGGAGGTATAACATTTAATTATACGTTTATTTGTTGTATGTTAACTATTTTAGTGTTTTTACGTTTGATGTTGTTTTTATTAAAATCTTAGATTAGGGTTGCTCAACGGGTCGTGTTCGCGGGTTGGTGGGTTCAACCCAACCTGAACCTGAAAATTTTACACAAACCCGAACCCGACCCGAACTCGAAAATCGTATCATATATAAGAACCCGAACACGACCCGAAGTTTCATGGGTTGACCCGAACACGACCCGAAGTTTCAAAAAAAAATTTTACAACTAGATGTGTGTATTATAAACACATTCGTAAAAAAAAAATTAAAAAAGGCCGAGGGGGTAGTTTTTTACACCACAAGTTTGGTGTAAAAAAAAACAAAAAAAAAATAAAAACACCAACCCGTTAATTTATATATATTGTAAAAAATATATAATATAGTATAAATGTGTAATGGGTCAACCCGCCATCCCGACCAATGTTGACCCGAACCCGACCCGTTAATCCAAACGGGTTCGCAGGTTCAAGCTGAAACTGACCCGAACCCGTTTATACTAAAACTAAACCTGGGTTAATCATTTGAGTTAATCATTAATTGACACATATAAGTGTTTCCGTTAGAAATTCGCTAGCATGGATGAATTGATAGACTGATGTAGAGACGTCGGACGCGTAAATGGCTACGCCCTCGTCACCAAACGCACCATCTACGATAAACCCCATAGTTGTCAGCCGGTAAAAATTTGGCTTACGTGCGATTGTGCTGGCAATTACAAATCAACAGCGACGGTCAGACGCAGCGGGACTAGGAAAACCGGTTGCAAGTTCCAACTGGTCGGGACATACAGAAAGAGGTTAGGTTACTGGGATCTAAGGGTTGAGGAAGGTAAACATAACCACGAACCATTTCTGTATCCAGAGGGTCATCCATCCCTAATGAGGCTGACTCCATCGGAAGAGAGGACGGTGGAGCAAATGACGCATCAGAACATCAAACCACGAGACATTCTTGCTGCCATTAAAGAACAGAACCCCCATAATGTCTCAACAAGAAACACCATATACAACGCTCGAGCCAAATTGGGTCGAATGGAACAAGTCGGCGAGACTCCAATGCAGATACTTTTTGACCGGTTGGAGAAGGTTGGGTTTGTTTTTTACCATAGAACATCTCAAAACGGCGAACGGGTCGAGGATGTTTTCTTCATCCACCCGGAGTCGAACATGTTGTGGCGCGCTTTCCCGCATGTGTTGCTTATAGACGCCACCTACAAGACGAATCGGTACAAAATGCCTCTAGTCCAGATTATCGGTGTTACATCAACGTTGATGTCGTTTTGCATTGCTCATGCGTTCGTAAGCCACGAGAAACAGGAAAACTTCACATGGGTTCTACAGAGGTTGAAACACTCATTAGACAGTGTTATGGAACCCCGTGTAGTAGTAACGGATAGAGATCGCGCCCTAATGAACGCATGTGCAACCGTGTTTCCCAGGGCTAGACATTCATTGTGTAGGTGGCACATACAGCAAAACATCTTCAAACATTGCAGGAAAAGCTTTAAAACAGAGGAGAAATGGGATAGGTGTCTTTTCAAGTGGAGCAAGCTAATTAAATCAACGACCGATCATGACTACAACTACTGGTACGAGCGAATACGATCAAACTTGCCACGCAAAAAAACTGACGGTAAGTTTTATATAATTTTTGTTTAATAATCGTATTTATTTGACTTGTCTTAACTGCACTTGACTTTGATTACAGAGATTATGAACTATTTGGATTCAATCTGGTTACAACCATATAGAGACCGGTTTGTTTCGTTCTGGAGCGACCAACATTTGAACTTCGGTCAACGTACAACGAACAGGGCAAAGGGTCAACATGCCCTTTTGAAGCAGTACCTAGGCGACTCTAATTACACCCTGGAGAAAGTGGTACCACTTATCGATAAGCTCATAAGAAACCAGGTGACAGAAATCAAAGGCAGCATTGAAACAAGCAGGAGCCGAACATTGGGTCATCATAACAAACCAATATTTAATCTCCTACTAAAGAAGGTTTCACATGCCTGCCTAGAGGTGATATCAGACGAAGAAAATGAAATAGAAAAATTAAATTTATATAACCGTACATGCGCGTGTCGTTTGTATACAAGCAGTGGGTTGTCGTGCGCGTGTCGGTTGGAAGCGTATATAACGAATGGTAATACATTATTCGACCAACCACATTTTATAATCATACCCTTTCATCACGCAAAATCTTATTGACGTTTTATGTTGTTTGTTGATATGTTCCTTAGGTCAAATGATCCCGTTGGAGATGATAGACCCTTTTTGGAGAAAGTTAAATTTGGACTCCATAGTGGAACCGAGCAAGGTGGACTCTTTCGACTTAGACGGCGAATTTGCGCTTCTCAAACAACATTTAAGTGCTCAGCCGAGAGAACTCAGGAAAAACTTTATTCAAAAGATGAAGGAGTTGGTACAACTCAATAAGACAAAGCTTAAACAACCAGTTGTGCAAAAAAACACACGGGGACGTCCAACTTTAAAAGCTCAGCAACAAAGGAAGGATGATTCGTTTACGGAGCCTTCAAGACACAGCTTTTTAACAACGCAAGACCAATATAGTGATTCAAAAGATGGGTTTCGCACACAAGATGAGTTTGGCACACAAGAGTCAAATATCGAACCTACCAGGCACAGCTCGTTTGTCGAGTCACAAAGTTATTGTACTGAAACACCTATGTTCTTCGGCGAGATTGCGAAAGGCGCTAAGAATTCAAAAACGAAAAAGAAGGTCGCAAAATCAAAGGAAGAGCCACCAGACTTACCTTTGCTGCCTGTCGGACAAGTTAATATGTTCACGCACTTCAAAAAGTTCATTCCACCGTGCTTCTATCCACACCTCAGTCACATACAAAATGTGCAGGGTGATGGTAAGTGTGGGTTTCGATCTATAGCGGTCGGCTTATCGCTTAAAGAGTATCAGTGGCCGTTCATACGGGAGCAGCTTCATGATGAGTGCGACCGGTTCCACGAATTATTGAAAAATATAAATGGACCTCAGTATCAAGAAGTTCTGGAGTCATTAGTTTGGTCAAAAGACCATATAGACGGAGCACCCAACATAAGTGGCTACAAATGCCATTCACGGGGCTTCTGATAGCAAACCGGTGGAATGTCATTTGTCTCTTATTAAGTGACATTGGTTGTGCTTCATTTTTTCCCATGTTCAGAACAGCCGAAGAAAGTATTCCGCATCGAACAGTCGCGCTTGTACATGTACACAGGAACCATTTTATTCACGTCAGATTAGAAGGGGAATATCCAATGCCAACCCCATCAGGATACTGGCGACAACCGACACGGAATACGCCAGCAGAAAGTTGGTATCACTATTACAAGGAACGTATTGACCAATAAAATACGATCATTGATGAATATAGGACCAGGGATTACATAGATTTAGGTGGCCTATGAATATAAAATGTTATTTGCATGTTTTGACAATTTGTAATGATCAACATACACGTTATATAAATGTTTTGGCAACTTTTTGAGATTGAACTTGAAAAAATGTTTAAACGAATCAATTTGCATGTTTTGACTATTTGTAATGATAAACATACACGTTATATAAATGTTTTGGCAACTTGTTGAAATTGAATTTGAAAAAACGTTTAAACGAATCAACATTAACGCATAACGACCGTATTTTCGTCAGTTCCGCATATAGTAATTGAAAAAAAATGAAAAAAACTAAATTGTATACGGGCCGTATAAAAATATACGCCTCGTATACTGTGATCGTATATTAAGTATACGACAGAATTAAAATAAATTAAATCACTGTATACGGGTCGTATACTTTTATACGGCCCGTATACAAAAAAAAAGGTCGTATAAGTTTTATACGACCTCATTTCCACCATACGGCCTCAACTTTCCACCAAAAATTCTCTCAGATCGTTCTTGGACAGCGTTCTTCAGCGTTTTTGGCGTTTTCTTCTCGTTCTTCCTATACGGTACGTTTTCGTATAGTGAACTTTTAAATTACGTAACATGTTAGATTATGGTCTTGTATAGTAAAGCGTAGATAGGCGTAACGATTACGATTGTATAATTCAATTTGAAAAAAAAAATTGAAACAAGAAATTGTAAATGATTATTATGTGTATACGGTCGTATAAATTGTATACGATCGTATAATGTTTGAATATTCAAAAAATATACGATCGTATAAAATTTATACGACCGTATACACTTGAATAATCAAAGGTTATACGATCGTATACATTATATACGCTTGTATAATGTTTGAATATTCAAACATTATACGCTCGTATATTTATATACGGTCGTACAACGTTTGAATATTCAAACATTATACGCTCGTATATAATGTATACGGTCGTATCCTTGTTGAATCTTCAAACATTGTACGAGCGTATATCATATGTACAGTACGTTCGTACACAAGAACAGTATTCGTATAATACGTTAACGATAATCGTATAGTGATTGCTAAGTTGTAATTGTTATTTGTTACAGACGATATGGCTGAGTCATCAGCAGCTGCTGCGGCCCGTAGAGGTCGAGGTCAGGGTCAGGGTCGGGACCGTGGACGCGGACGGGGACGTGGACGTGGACGTGGACAGGAGGAGGAGATTGTGCCCGATTTTACTGAGACGGGGCAGTTTGTTAGAGATATCCCCCGAGGTACGGTTGCCTATAGGGTTTTGGGCAAATTACGGGAGATGGTGCTGGATGCGCCTCGGACCATAGATTTTCAGTTTTTGACAGATATTGGAGCGATTGGTCGGGTCCGGGAGCTCATGCCAGCTAACTCCCCGTGGGACCGCTTATTTGATGCCGCCGCAGAGCGGGCCCATAGGGAGATTACTTTAGAGTTTTTATCTACCTTTACATTTACGGACACCCGGGGTGGGGGTTTTCAGCATTTTTTGACGACAGACGCCGTAACTTTTACTATTTGCGGCAAGCCTCAGAGGATGACACTTCCTCAGTTCGCTGTTGCCTTGGGTCTGTACTCACAGGATGACTCAAGGTCACGCGCATTTTTTGATGCGCCAGTCAGCACGTCCACTGACGTGTTGTGGCCGTATTGGAAGAGTATTGGGTTCGGGGAGTTCGCGAAACCGAATCAGCGATCCCCGAAGGCACGGGCTACTGATCTTTACGACCCGTTACACCGATACCTACATCGGTGTATCGTCGTGACGATCGCCGGTCGTCATGATAGCAGGGAATGGGTCACCCAAAGTGACCTATTCTTCTTGCACGACTTACTTACCGGCGGGAGGGCCAACTTGGCGTACAAGTTGGCCGCATATCTCGCCGAGTACGCTTTTAAGCGAACCTCTTCCCACATCAGCTGTGGGGCCTTCGTCACCCGTCTGGCGAAGGGTTACTTGCGCCTCCTGACCCCGCAGGTGGCAAGGGATATGACGCAGACACGCCAGCTTGACAGGGTTGGGAGGGACACAGCCCTATCGATGGGTTTGGCTCGCGAGGTCGAGGGAGGGCAGCTGGTTTGGGCTTATGGTGTGGGTGAGGGACCCCGTGGAGAGGGTGGTGATGAGGAGGGAGACGAAGGAGAGGGAGACGAGGGCGAGGGCGTGGGAAAGGGAGGCGACGGAGAGGGGGTCGCTCATACTACCGATCGATCACAGGTAGTTGAGGAGGAGTTACGGGGTGATCGCTCGTACGTTCGACGCAGCGTGAGACAGCGTGTGATGCCTCCACCGGGGGTGGAGGAGAGACTCGTTCAGGTCGAGTCGGCTGTAGCTGCAGTCAGAGGGGATTTAGCTACAGTCAGAGGGGATTTAGCTGCAGTGAGAGAGGATGTACAGTGGATGGTCGAGGCGATTGTGGCTATGCATTCTGTCGCGCCCCTACCTCCACGAGCTGGCGCTGCACCACCACCACCACCGCCGTAGCTGCTTATTGTATTATTATTTTTTTTTGTTATTTTACGTTTGAAACTTTGTAAAAGTTTATCTTTTTTTTAGATGTAAAACATTATAAATATTAATCTTTTGTTTAGATGTTATGTTGTTTGTTTAATAATTATTGTCATAGTTTATCATAATCATATCACATATTTATCGTTTTACATAGTGGAAACTTACCAAACATTATAAATACGTTTAACTAGAAACTCGTAACATAATCCGATATATACAATACTATTTTAAAATTTATAAAACTTATTAAATGGTTTCCCGATTGCAACAAAAATTAACTTTTCTATACATATTTATCGTTTTACAAAGAGAAAACTTATTAAACATAATAAATACGTTTAACTACAAACTCGTAACATAATCCGATATATACAATACTATTTTAAAATTTATAAAACTTATTAAACGGTTTCCCGATTGCTACAAAAAATTAACTTTTCTATACATATTTATCGTTTTACAAAGAGGAAACTTATTAAACATAATAAATACGTTTAACTACAAACTCGTAACATAATCCGATATATACAACACTATTTTAAATACAAAAATTTATTAAACGGTTTCCTGATTGCAACAAAAAAGTTAACTTTTCTATACGAGCTATACGGGCCGTATAACATTATACGGCCCGTATACATATTCCAAAACTAAAAACCCTTGGCAAACCTTCGAAACAAAATTATGCAAATATGTATACGGCCCGTATATAACTATACGTCCCGTATACATATAAAAACAAAAAAAACATTCCACCGCATAAAATTCTGTGCATAAACATTCTATACGGCCCGTATCATTTTATACGAGCATAGCTTAGCGATCCCTTCTTTGATTCACACCTTAAATGCGTAGCTTTATCTAACATAAGTGGTTTACCAACACAACTTACAATTTGCCCAATGTTACCTCCATTCCACAAGCAAAGCGGTAGGTCTTTTATTGTTACCCAAATTGGCACTTTATCCAAATCCGGCTTCGATAGAATGGTGTCCGGTTGCCAAAGTTGTAACACTTAAGGCACATTTCTAACTAACCAAGGATTTCTTTCCAACATTTGGAGCATACCTTCATCATGTTCAAATGTAAAAAAGTAAAAACCTCCACTTTTTTTATTAATTGATTTCAACCCAAACTTATGCCACATCTTTATTAGGTTCTCCTTAACCAAATGAAAAGCAAGATTTTCCCCCACAAAATAACCATAGAGTTGTAGACGGTGAGCCTTAACACTCTTGGTCATAAAATTCCCATTCAAATTGACTATAACTTCTCCATTTTCCACTTCCGGTGTATCATAAAATAGTCTTGTTTCACTCTCCTCAATATCAATACTTTTTGTCAATTGAGCAAACAATTCCCGATTCCAATACTTTGTTCCAAAAACTGGGTCAATGTCAACACCATTCGGCCCAAATTTCAAATTAGGATCACAAACAAACTGGAAAGTAGGCTTTCTCAATTTGTTAGGTTCATACGATCCAAATTGTAAAGTACAGGTATTAACATTTTGTGGACCAACCTGAACTTGGTCAGGCCCAACACTCTTCTCACGAGACTCATCAGATGCCCTATGCTGGATAAAGTTATCTATTCATATCAAAATACCCAATTTCCCCTAACCCATTCAATCTAAGTTGAAATAAAACAAACAAAAGAAAATATTCAGTAGTGTTTTTTTTAGAAGGGGCCTTAATAATGTTCTTGTACCAGTCATGTGCATAAAATTCCATGTATGCTTACATAAACCCATAATGTAAATTTCCATGTATGCATCTTCTTTCAACATCACTGTTATACATATCAAAATCATCCAATAAATAACCCTAACTATTAAGATATACAGAACCCACAAATCAAAATCAGTAAAACTCATTATCCAATTCGAATTCAAACCCAATTAAAAAAAAATAGAATCGAACCTCTAAAACATTAGATGGAGTAGGGAATGATTGAGATGAAGATTCAAGTACCAAAAACCCACTGCTGTCGCGACTCCTCCACCATCAACATTAGACCACCACTGCCGCCACTAGACACAACCACTGCCTGGTTTCGCTGCCTCTATCATGGTTGATGTTTCAATTAGGGTTTTGATAGGTATGAGAAACTACAATTTTGATTGAATACGGCTGTCAATTAGGGTTTTGATACGTATGGAAGAAACTGAAATGAGTTTAATCGGAGAGAGAGAGAGCGTGTGAAGGTAATAAAGGGAAAAGAAATGGAAACCTATTCATAATTTTGTAGAAGATTTTGAAGTGATTGATGATTGATTAGAGTTTCCATATAAAGAACACAACTCTTTCACCAAATAGAGAGAATGGCGCCTAAAAACATAATTATTTGGCCAAAGAGCATTGCCACATCAAAGTCAAAAAGTCAACATTATTTTGCTTTAGTATAAGAGAGAGATACATAACCAACTCACCCATTGCTAAGTGATGGTGGAAGTGCATGGACCTGATTATCAGCACTAACCATTGATTCTAGAACAGTATCAAATGAAGATCGATGGTATTTCATTGCCTTTTACGAGTTGTCATCATATGTCACTAGAGTAATTGAATATTGGGGATGATGTAGAATTTAAGTGTTTAGAAAGTATTATTGTTGATCCAAAAGAAAAAAGAGTTGACCAAGTAAGTTTTGATTATGGAATAGAATAACGTGTATTCGTCATATGAAATTGAATTTAATTTTAATTCTAGTATTAAAAGACTTCATTGAGACTTCAGAGAAGATGCGTATCTAAGAATTCACGTATTATGTTTGAGCTCGAAAAAATATGCCTATACGTAATGTTTTATTATTACTTTTTTTTTAAAAAAAAATCATATTATTATTAGGCTCAATCAACCTAATACCACGTGGACTAATAAACCATAAAAAATGATTTATAAATTGGCCTATATTGGAATTGGTATGTGTTTATTATTTAAAAAAAAATAACATATGTGTGTGTGTATATATATATCGGATTCTTTAAAAAATCGAATGCCCTCGAAATCACGGGCCTTGTGCGGAGGTCATCCCCGCACACCATCAAAGCCGCCAGTGGTTGAGAGCATCACTCGCAGACTAATATTTATATCTAATAAATTCATAGAAAGTTTAAACCTTAAAGGTTTAACATGATATGATAATAGTGTGCAATATGATTTAATGTTGAACCTTGAAGTCAAAAACTTCAAGAAACTAGTTTTTTACTACCGTCGCGTTGCGGCGAACGTCTTTTGTTGTTTAGTTTGTGTTTACATATGTTTTGAAATCACTACGAACGCGTTGCGCACGGAAACCGCTGACAAGAATAAAAAGAAAATATAGAAAAAAAACACTAAAAGATAACCAAAAGAAAATCAACAAAAAAAATTGTATGGTAATAATATTGTTCGTATGAAACATGTGGTTAGAGATGAGCAAATGATACTGGGTATCGGTACCGAATTTCCCGAACCGAAAAATCTTAAGTACCAATTCGGTACGACTTTTGGCGTTCCTGGTACCGGTTCGCTACCGTTTTATACCTTCATATACGGGTACCGTAATTGGTATTTTCGGTACCAGTTCCGATTCGGTATTGGTTGGCACCGAGCTCATCCCTACACCTGAAACTAAAAAAAGAAATCAATGAAAGTTGAAGGGAAAAAAAAGTTGCACGATACCGTTGTTCATACGACACCCGTGATCAGGGATAAGCAAATGGTACCGGGTAGCGGTACCGAATTTCCCGAACTAAAAGATTTTCAAAATCAATTCGTTACCGACTTTTGCTGTTTTCTGTACCAGATTGGTGTCGGTTTTTACCTTTATGTACAGATAACCGTACTGTTATTTTCGATACCAGTACCGGTTGACAAAAGCTTATCTAACTTAAAAAGTAAAGAAATAATAAAACTATTAAAAAAATCATATATATTATTATAAGTTTTACTGTTCAAAGCATTTATCAGGGATAAGCAAATGGTACCGGGTAGCGGTACCGAATTTCCCGAACTAAAAGATTTTCAAAATCAATTCGTTACCGACTTTTGGTGTTTTCTGTATCAGGCTGGTGTCGGTTTTTACCTTTATGTACAGATAACAATACTGTTATTTTCGATACCAGTACCGGTTGACAAAAGCTTATCTAACTTAAAAAGTAAAGAAATAATAAAACTATTAAAAAAAATCGTATATATTATTATAAGTTTTACTGTTCAAAGCATTCTACTATTAATATATAGGAGAATATATAGGAGAATTCCATGCTGTACGAACTCACGTTGTGAATCGTTCCTGAATTGTCTGGGGGTTCGTTTTTGATTGTGTTTTTTAATAAAAAACAAACATGATCAACTATTTTTTATTCGTTTAGTTAACAAACGAACATAAACACATGTCTGACTCGTCCTTCTATGTTGATTGTGTTTTTTAATAAAAAACAAACATGATCAACTATTTTTTATTCGTTTAGTTAACAAACGAACATAAACACATGTCTGACTCGTCCTTCTATGTTAGTGGTATGTTTGTTCGGGTTATACTTGTATCGGTTTGCTATATTTTGGTTTCGTTTGTAATCAAGTTTTGTGTGATTATTTAGACTGGTGGGTGTGGGCGTGGCCAAGGGGCGTTGTTGCCTCTTTAACGTCGGGTGCTCCACCCCGGTTGGCGTTTTGGTGGGTGTTGCCCGCTTGGTGTGGCAATAGTGCTTGGCGTGGGGCGCTGGCCTAGGGTGACGTGTCTTGCAATGGTTGGTTGGGTGTTGATGACCGTTTGGCTAGCCCCTTCCACACCGCCGGCCTGGTCACGCCCCTTCCACACCGCCGGCCTGGTCACGCCCCTTCCACACCCCACTTTTTTGGGTGTGGACTAGTGGAGCACTCACCTGCAACGTGTCGAGCAATGCCCCCCACCCAAACCCTTCCACACCCCATAGTCTTATAAGCATTACAATGTTTGTAACAACCTGAAACCCGATCTGAACAACCAGATATCCATATAATCCTATCAAGCCAAATGTTATTCAAAATGGTTATTGGTTAAATTTTCAAACATGGAAATGAGAATAACCCGATACGAACAACCAAACAAATAACATTAAGAGTATGTGTCATTTATTTTTAACCAATTTGATTTATTTTATACTAGGTTAGAACCCCGTGTATTACACGGGTTTACTAAATGTAATTTTATATACTAAATAATAAAAATAATATATCCTTAAAAAACTCGTATATCGTATGGATTTAACAAATGTAATTTATATACTAAATAATAAAAAAAAAGTTATAACTTTAAAAATCTTGTGTAATACATGGGTTAAATAAATGTAATTTTGTATAGTAAATAATAAAAAAGTTATTTTTTTTAAAACCCTATGTATTACACGGGTTGAATAAACCTAATTTTATGTACCAAATAAGAAAAAAAAAGTTGTATCATAAAAAACTAATGATAACATATTAATACAAAGTTTGGTTTTCGTGATAATAAGAAAAAGTTATAGCATAAAAAAACAAACGATTTCGTTATAGCGAAGCATTCTGTTCCAAAATGGCTAATGAAAAAACTTAGTTATATGAAAAATATATCTATCTATAAAGACACCAAGTATCTATACTTAATATGTTTAAGTTTTTTAAAAGATATGAGAACTTATAAATGCACTATACGTATCTGTAAACACAAAAAGTAACATTCACCATTGAAAAAATTAATAAAGAGAGTGAATCAACATAATAACATGGATATATTAGGATTTATTTGGTGTAATTTAGAAGTAAAGTTATTATAATATTCACACTTTAGTAATTAATAAAGAGTAAGTAAATCAACATAATATACTGTAGAATAAATTAAACATAAGGAACGATATTAAAATTAGAAATAAAAAAAAATTAAGAATTGATTTTGTTGACCACATTGACACAATTCATTTCCAATGAAGATTTCTTCAAATAAAGTGTCGATCCAATCGCTTGTCAGTTGAATCATTTATCCTAATATTGAATAAATAATTTAAAACCCAACACCAATGTTAGATAAAATTTGAATGGAAGATTTAAAAATTTTAATGTATTAAATTATCTTTAAATTATTAGGCAACAAACAACCATGAATTATTCAAATATTGAACAAAAGATATAAAAAAACTCAAATTTTGATAGCCTCGTAGATTGACACGTGTCCCAAAGATGTTTATTTTATTATATGTATAGGTTATTATTTTTTTGAAAATAGCTAACACTAATAAAAAAATTTCAAGTAAGGTAAAACCGGATCCGATAGAGACTGTTGTGATCATAATATTGACAAAACCGAATGCAAGGTCCATTATTGCAACGATATTACGCGTGATCAACATATATTAATAATCCTTCAAACGTAAGGACTTGACGCGTGATCAACATATATTAATAATCCTTCAAACGTAAGGACTTGATATAAAAATCAGACTATAACAACTACTATATGGTACGAACGATATAAAACTATTAATAGGTATTGTAAGAGTTATATATATGCATGATGTAGACTTCTTTTGTTTTTTTATGTTTGTGAAATTTAATAATATTTTTAGTCTCTCACGAAGGAGTCGGAGTTTTTTCATAATCTATCGTCTATTCGTATATAAGTTTTAACATACACACGAATATTTCGAATGTGATTATGTGATTCGTCACTTAACTTTATTTGGGATTATTCTTATACGACTATGGAAGGTGAAATCCGTGTTAGTTAGAGCATTCACAACAAAAAATTCATGGTACGAAATTCGGACTGCCTGATTAGCATGTTATATCAATTCAAACAAGCACCATTCTAAACGCCACTTTTTCCCACAAATCCACAACAATAAATCATTACAAAACTTCACCTCATCACCAGCTTTGCTTTTTATTTAACTTTTTATAATCTACATAATCTATTTTTTTTATAACTAAGTAAAATATTTATAAATTCCAAAATAATAAAATTCATAACAATATAACTAGTTTATTATTTACTTTGTATTTTTTTATTTCGTTATCTAGTATTTTTAGTAAATAATAAATTCAAATAAAATAGTACAAAAATAATTATTAATTCTTACAAGGACTCTTTTTCAAACGGCTACTTTTGCAACGGCAAGTTTTTAATAGCTATAAATTCAATTCGTATTTCATGGGCACTTCTCCACTGATAGTTCACTTCAAAGATTCATAATAAAAAAATGACAAGAAACACGTGGACCTCAGAAGAAGAGATGGCTCTGGTCAACTCTTGGATGGACTTATTCGACAACAGACAAGTAGTCGGGTCAACTAGAGAACCCTTATTTGAAGGTTTCCGTCAACGTGTTGTAGAAACCAATCGCAATTTGAAGGCCCTTTTGACAGGGTTTCATATTTTGTTCGGGGATGTTCGCACATTTCATGCATACTCAAAAGGACGCGATTCGAAGCGGGAGCCTTCAAATAACGAGCTCTCCGGTTCGATTCCTAACGATTTGTCCCAATTTGAAGTTGAAGATATATTTAGAGAACCGGGTTTAAGATTCGATAGAGAAACTGATATTCATTCGGCGGTGATATTCATCAAGAGGAGAATTCTTCTTATATTTTTATTTTTAATATGAATTACACTTATAATCACTCTAACTAGTTTAATACCCGTCCGGTGGACGGGTTACGCTAACAACGTAACCAAAGATAATCTATATTGAGGGTGTTTGAGATTGCTTCTTCTTTTCTCATTTTCCATCTCCCTTCTTCTTTTTTATTGAAAAAGTCACAATCATATAACTTTTCATTTTCTTCTTTTCAAACCACAAAAACTCCTTCTCAACAAATTATCCAAACACTAAAAAATGACTTATTAACTTTTAAGAAGTCAAAAGTTAAAAGGAGCTCAAAATAAGCAATCCCAAACACTCACATTAAGTGGACACAAATTTAAACAACATTACAAGCAAATACACCATTCTTTAATTTATAAAGCAAAACGAACGTGAACAGTGTACAACCACAAAAGCACAGAACAATATAAAATAAAATTGATAAAGTGATAAAACATGAAAATGATGCCATTTTAATGCAAAAATAAACGATATATAACATTGGAGGAAAGTATAATAACATTCAAACATTTATAATATGAACTCATCAAATGATATTTGTTACATTTTACAAGTAAAAGATAATGGTTTATTATGAAGGGAAATAGGTATAGAATATGGGTCAAATACACAAACCGTAAGATATTTCTATACATCCCGATCCAAGCTTTTCCGTTGTCTCTCTATGTCATCAGAGATCAGCCGCTACATCCTCATCATCGAATTAGGGCATGTTTGGCTAAGCTTTTTGAAACAGCTTATTGACTTATTGACTTATTGGCTTTTTGGAAAAGTCAGTATGGATTGACTTATTGACTTTTCCCTCTCACATACACCCTCATTGCCAAACATCATTTTGGAGCTTATGACTTTTAAAAAAACCAATAAGTCAATAAGTTGTTTTAAAAAGCTTAGCCAAACATGGCCTTAATCATATTCTCACTAAATTAGATAGAGAAGAGATGCGAAAGAAACAAAGACAAGAGGAGCCCGCTGTTTCCGACAACCAACCCGCCACTGGCGTCGTCGGTGAGTGGTTAATACGGCTCTGATGGACTCGTATCGTTATCAACAACCACAATCCATGTTCATCCTTTACAACGGTGATGGTTTTCGGTGTTGATCCATGGTAGTATAACGGTGGTATTTTAGGGTCTTACAAGACCAGATCGGAGATTGTGATGATGGGTTGAGGTCCGGTTGGGGATAAACTATATCGATGCCGGAGACACGTTGCTGCCGATTATTGTTATGGTTCCGGGAAAGTTATAATTACCATAAACGGCCGATTCGTTCGGGAGATTTGGGGTTCTATGTTTCGATCGACATCCGGGTCTTCTATTTCCAGATTGTGAATAGAGGTCAGTGTTTTTTTTACTTGTGTTAGCAACTTATTACGGTTAAACAATTTCTTATTAGTAAAAGGTATATGTTTGTATTTATGTATAGATCTAGATACATGTATGTATTTATGTATAGATACAGAAATTACCACAATATATCTCATATAGTTGAATTGCACTACAGGTTTGCAATGAGGGTTTGGAAAACACCTGCATTGTTAAAGGAACCCTATGGTGTCTTTCTATTTAAGAGTGTGCCTTCATACTATTCAAAAATTGAAATCTTATTGTATGCCCTCATCACTAATCTCCCCGTGCATTTGGGATTTGTAAGGACTGAACAGGCTGTAGGAAATTGTGTCAACACCATCACCATTACCCTGAAATTTGTAATAAATATAAAATTACGAAATAATTTTGACAACATCACGATCCCAAAAGTGTCACTATAGTTTTAAAGCTCCATTGTAAAAAGAGCTTTCTGTTTTTTTTTTCATTTTATCATACTCCAACAAAATAAACAATTTAATGTAACTAAGAAAATTAGCCAAGAACCATATTCAAGAAAAATATACAAATCTGAATAGAGTAGAAAAACATGTTCACGAGTTCGAATAATATAAAGTAAATTAAAACCGAACTAACACGTTTCGAACCCGGACTTTAATCTTAAATCGCAGCCTCTCTTGATACGCTTTCTTCTCAAAACTTGATCTCCTAGCCTCTCTCCTTGCTGCCGTCAAACTCCAACCACACACCCTTGCGAATTAATATCTTCAAAAAATGGTTGCCTCCTTGCTAATTAATATCTTCAAAAAATGGTTGCCTCTTATGTCCTTTTTTAAATATCTTGTTCATAGGGTATTTTTTTACTTAACATATATGGATTGGTAATGGGTCAAGCCCAATTATTGCTTGATGCTCCATGCGGCCCCCTGTATGCGTCCAAGTCCTGATGTTGCTTGCCTCCTTTTTTTATGTTGATTAATTATGCAGCTCACAAAGATTTCAACCTTCAATTAATTGTGCCATCCAAATCTCTTTTACAATAGATATCTCGAGATGTTATCACATCCTAATTCTTTTGAGAGTTTTAGCCAAATATTGGGCTGCACAATAAAACAAATTAATATCAATAACAAACACATATGAGTTGAGACCAATTCAAGTGTATTTAATTATTAATATAGTTAAGCAATTGAAATAGAAAAAACGTATTACCTTGTCACTTATTACTGGTGCATTTGGGATTTATAGGGGATGAACGTAAGGAAATATCTTTGCACTGTCACTATAGTTTTGAAATCTGTAATAATTATAAAAAGGACATAATCTTGGCATCGTCACTATCTCAACAGTGTCACTATATTTTTGAAGTTTTTAGATTTATAACCTGCTCATCATTTATTGGAATTTGGAAATAATTCTTGTCCATTTTACATGTACAACAAAAAAAACATTTTGAGTATTAAAGTATATAAATTAAATGTAAAATTAGTAAACTATTGCATAAAATTTGAAAAAAAAAAACCTTGCCACTATGTGCCCGTTTACATTCGCATTTGTAGAGAGTAAAAAGTCGTATGTGTCATCTTCGACCATTAGACATGTTCTGTTTCATGTAATATGAAAATTTAGCTTTGAACCATCATTCATATGCATCCAACTCAATACTAACAAACTTAAATAAAAGTAACTTTACCGATACTCCTCTATTTCAGGTTATGGTGCAAGTCAGATGTGTAAGGACCGGAAAACGGGGTGCGGGTCTCAACCCTCTCATCAGTCGCAATATTCTGACCTATCATGAAATGAGACGAAACATTCAAGTTAGAACTTCGAAGGTAAAAGTATTAAAACAACTGATTAGTTAAAATACCTTGGAATTTAGATATGTTGCTTTCATTTTTATCTGCTCCATTATACTGCTTAAACTTCGATTTGTACGGACCGGTTTTGCCGTTCTTAACATTGTCTTCGGGTATTTGCACTTTGCAAGCCATAATTCGTTTTAACAAAACACCACAAATAATATGGAAAGTACAAAAACAGTGTAACCTTAACTTGCGGGTGATTTATTTCATCAAGGTTGTTCCATCATAGCTACCACCTACACAAAGAAAGAAACATATTAGAGAACTACTGATGTGTTTATTGCAGATTAGGTTTCTGTAATTTGCAAAACATAACACATGTTAACGAAGCAAAACCAATATTAATGGAAGTATGAACAATTTAACCTTCATTTGCAGGTCATGGGTTCTAGCATTGGGTGTCTTGTCGAGTGCAGTTCTTGAGTATCGATCTTCTTCTCCATGTTGAGTATGCTAGACAAATAAATCCATAGCACCGGTATTATATAGGATCATAAATAACTGCAAGTAAGCCCACTACCCACTTTAATAGGAACTGTGTGATTTTTATATCCATTTGAAGTTACATGTGCAGTTTATTTGCTGAATTGTAGGAAGTGAACTGAATTTTAGTGAAAACTGCTGGTAACTGCTCATAACATCCCAAAAGACAATTAATTTAGTGAATGTGGAGATCATGGGCGCAAAAAAAGTGGAGCAAACCACCTGTTCAGAAAACCGTAAATAACCGCCATTATATAGAACACAACTACAGCAGGTACCACCACTACCCATTTTTTTAGGAACTGAGTAGTTAAATCCACCACTACCCATTTTTTTAGGTGCTGAACTGCCAAAAATATGGACAGAAAAACTGCTCAGAACGTGGGATGGTGTTGTTCGAGTTCAAGGAACATGGACAGAAAAACATGCTTGCTGCAAGTAACCGCTCAGAACTGCCAAGACAGCGGTTAAAATTTAGAGTTTACACGGCCCAGATTTAATCTCAGCATAATCGAACGGATGATATTGATTTCAAAGGTAACTTCCACTTAACGGGTTCCATATATATATATATAATTAAATTAGCATGAATTACAAAAGTAGTCCTTCTAGTTAGTCATGGGTATTTTGGTCAATTCACACAATTTTTAAAAGAAAATTTAACGATCGTTGGTCTTAGTAATCCAAGATGTTACAAAATCGAAACCATAGAACCTGAGCCTGTTACAAAAAAAAAAAAAAAAGTTGGTACTCAAAGGTGTTATCTTTGTTAACCACAAAAACCATCTATGTAACTGTAATTAACTCTTATAACATTATAAAGTTAATAATATGAACAAAGGTTATTTTAAATAAATCAACGCACAAAAAACCCTTAAACAAACGTTTCAACTTTAATTTGGTATCATTACTATCACGTTTACCTTGGTTTTAAGAATAAAAGTTTTTCTATAACCAGCCTATCTAGTAATTCCTAATCCGTTATGAATTCAACTTTTCACTTGTTAGGCATTCTACATTACATAGTGATGGATTTAAAAGAAACTAGATGGAACTCCCCGCCGCGTTGCGGCCGGGGGCTTTGAAATTTAGACGCAACATACACAAATGCTAGATGGAACCGGTTGCGTCGGTGAAGGTTAAATGACATCAAACATTAACCATGTAAAACCCATGACAATACAGAGCTTAAAAACATCAACCAACTTGAATTACACAAACATGCAAACATGTTTCATAATGAAAACAACATTACAACGTAAAAGACAATTTGACCACTGTACATTGCTAACATCAAGAAATGGAATAATCGAGAATCCCAAGTAACGGGCCAGGCCGCTAAAGTAGCTAAAGTAGTGATAAATCCTGTTAATAAAACGGGTCCTAGAGACAATCCATCTATTCCTAATTTCTTCGATCAGCGTGCCACATCTCAACTGGCTCAACAAAAACGAATTCAATTCTAGAAAGCATCCTTCTTTCCATTACGGCTTGCCTCTTTTAGGATTTTTGGTACCTGTTTACTTCTCAAAGACTCACATTGTGCATTATACCAATTACCTAACACCCCCTAGGCTCTTATACCAAATGAAACTCACGTAAAAGAATGTTTGTGTTTTACGGCTTGATTGTTTTTCATTGATTCCAGAATTTACATTAAATAATAAACATACAAACTTGATCCTAAAGAACAGGAACTAAAACTACCTAGTGCTCACATGAACTTCCTAAAAGCCAGGAGAACAAAGCCACTAAAAACAACTAAATTACAATAAGGCATGTGAAATAAAAACAACTAAATAAGTGAATTGCAATCTCCTAAACCCGTGATCTGATCCTCAACTTTGACCCATGACCCGTTCACTTATAGACCTGCTGACCCCCATGACCCGATATGTGACGACCCATGACCCGATATGTGACGACCCATGACCCGTAAACGAACCGATTAATCCAACAATACGTTTTCCTTACAAAGTCTTTTTTTTTTCATTTTAACTCATTAGAAGTAACATAGAACCCAAATAGATATGTTTTCATTTAAAAGAGTTGGTTTGTATCTTTTGACCATCTTTGTTATCTTTCTTATTTTTATGTATAAGGAATGAGGGAAACAAAACTGCTGCACATTGTCTTTTGCATGTTGGGGTATTTTTAACAGCCTTTTTCTATCAACTTATCGGTCTTCTCTTCTCCTGGAAATCAATACATAAATAAATATACGGCTTATTTCTTTCGTAACAGATGATGATAAGCTAATACAATCCAAAGATCCTAATTAATACCTAAGTTTGACCTAAAATTTGACCAGCATCGTGTTGTGCTTTATGGGAATCCATATTATGTTTTGGCAAAGAATCTACAAATGTAATGATGCCGTCTTTTAGCTCAAAAAGAGCTTTCATTAAATGGTCAAATTTCATAATTTGTTGTTTGCTACATTGTGCTGCATCTGTAGCACCAACAATTCCCTTCCATTCCATGCCATCATGGCGTAACCTTGAGGATAGAACAAATGTTTTTAACAATAAAAACATAAATCTATATGAGAAGAATGCATCAGACATGCAAACAAATGGTATTTTAAAAGGACAAAATATTCACATTACTCATAATGGCTACTGTTTTTTTTATATTGCTAGTGTTCTTCTACTGTTCAACAAACCCTTTATAAAGGTAGCTACAACAGTGTTTCACTATTGAATTAATCATTAATTTTTTTCTACTTGTAACGTAAGCTTTTATTATGTAGTCAGATAAACATATAATGTTGTAAAAGGTCATGCCGATTAGGCTGCACGACTAACATCAACACACTAACATATCAACACTAATATCACTTATTCACTTGTATTGTACCTATTCTAACTAAGTACACTGTTTATAATAATTTCAGCATGATATAATTAATGCAATTACATTAAACTATAGCTATAGAATAAATTTTATAAAGTAAGGTTCTTTCAGTAAACAACTTGGAAGAGAAAATAAACATCAATAATTCTACAACAATTATAAGCTGATGCAACACAAGGTATACAAATTCAGAACAACCTATATTAACTTATAGCTTAATCACGTAACAACGAAAATTAAACTAACCTTGAAAAAGAATCGACCGCTGTCATAGCGTGTAGAATAAACTTCATCAGCAACATGTTCATCTTGTCCCTCCCACATTGCCTATGCCTTCTCCACACCTCTCTAAAAAATAACCGAAGATTTAACACCTTACAACACACACGGATACCCAAATCCAAAAGTAATTAAAAGCACAACCTGAAGCAAAAATGATTAGGTAATTTGATTACTAAACCACCTTATAACCTGTGTAGATCTTAGCAGCCCTTGCGCAGAACTGGAAGGATATTTGCCAAGGTCTAAACATAGTAGATATCTTTCCTTGAAAATATATAAGATCATTGAAGGCAAGGGCGTAGCTTAAGAGGGGCCGGGAGGGGCGCCCGACCCCCCGAACTTTTCGCTCAGTAGTGTTATACATGTAGTTTTCCTAAAGAAATTTTTTGGTATATACGTTTTGGACCCCCCGGTTCTATAGAAATTTTTGGGTAAATACGTTTTCGACCCCCCCCCCCCCCCTGTTTTCATGGTCAAGCTTCGCCACTGATTGAAGGCATTTTTTTTTGTAATTTAATCTAAGTAAATGTAAATCATATCTACTTCAATAACTAATATCTATACGGGTTCAAAAGTAATATGAACTGAAAAGATAATGGAAAAGAAATTTTATGAAACAGATCATACCTTCAGTCTTTATTTGCTAGCAAAAGCATCATATGATCCATCATCTGCGAATGTGTGATGGACCTAAAGACTGAAACAAAATGTTTATATTTCATTCGGCAACTTATAAAATATAGTAATATTTTATAAAAAAAATCATACCTTCAGTTTTTGCTGCTATTGCGGAAACTATATCCATTAATCGTCTAAATTTACATATCAAGCGCCATGGTCGTCGAAGTTCTTATCTTCCTCTCCGACCTCATGTTGAACCGCCAGATTGTCGGACGATCGATAGGGATGAAACCCTAGCCGCCGCCTGTTATCGCCGGTTTATGTACCACCGCCGATCATCAATCTTTTGTAGTTCTACAACCCATGAAGGAAGAATGGGCCGATGACGAAGACTGTTCAGCCACGATAAAAACCAATTTCCAGCGTCTCTGTGAAATGTGAAGTAATTGACACCTGATCTCTCTTCTTTCTCTAGATTTCAATTCTGGGTGTGTGAAATAAGAAAAGGCAGAAGAGGAGAGTAGCAGGGAAGAAGCATGGCATAGAGAGTTGTACTCGATACTTCATTTAATGTGTTGGGAAGGAAAAAGGGTGGTGCCTAGTTAACGAAAACTATACGTGGCAGAAGATTGGAAAAGGCTGCACCACAGATGGGAAAAGGCTGCACCAATAATTTGTAAAGTACAACAGCATTTGTACAACAATTTGTACACAAAATACAACCCTTTATGCCTAAAATTGTTGCTAATTTATATGATATAAATATTCAGGGGTACTATAAAAAAATTAGGCCAAAGGTATACGATACATAAAACGGAGAAGAATTTTTTTACACTAAGTTTCCATTTCCCAACAAAGTTAAAGTGTAACTCGGTTACCCCTAATTACCTGGTAGATGGCATTGTCACATTATAGTCGATTAATTAAGAGCTATGATTCAAAGTTTTAATATGGATGGTGATTTGTTAATCATCATTCCAGGATTAACATGGTGATTTGAAGATTTAACACCATATGAAAAGAGTAAAATGTCATTTTAGTCGATGTGGTTTGAGTAGTTTTGTCAGTTTAGTCCAAAGGTTTCATTTATGTCACACCCTGACTTTTGCGAAAGCGTGATTTGGTGTGACTTGCTTAATATCATTGCATTCAACCATAACAAACAACTATATGATAAATCCAAGATGTTCATCCATTGATTAAGTTTTGAAACATTACAACAACATCGATTTAACCCCAAAAACACAGACTTCGTATTCAGAATACAACACCAACAGGTTTTAAGTTCCATAAGGACTTTTCAAAAGATACTAATGATAACCAAGCTTTGAAACATGTATTATATCCAAGATACGATACACACTCTAAATCATTCGACACCGGATGATATCTCTTATTCCAGACAACACTTGAAACTTTAACGCCCGCCAGATCCATACTTAGTTTCCTGAAATACATGTAGTTTGAAAACAGCAACAAAAGTTGAGCGAGTTCATGTGTGTGTTTGTGAATAAACCTTTGAAATCTTTGTAAGTATGTTTGTATGTAATTGAAATCTGGTATGAAAGCAACAAGGAAACAGATCAATTAATGTGTAGCAAATACATTAATAAACGTGACATGGTGCAGGAAGACTCAAACCTAGCAAACTTCGCACCGGGCTTCCGGCTGTAAGACATAGTCACCACATGGCTCATTCAACGGGCGCATGGGTGGGGCTCGCTACACCCAAATAGATCTATCACTCATGTCCATCGGTCCTAACACGAGGATTAATGGCCTTAAGAGTGCGCCTACCCATTCACATGATCTACTATACTTTCCCTAGCTAACCATACCAATTATATTTGTCTATAAGCATTTTGTAATCATTTGAAACATGTACTTCACCCCCGAAATTATAATACTGAAAACAGTTAAGAGAAAAGGGGGACATGAACTCACAGTTTTGTGTTCCTTGTATCCGATGTAACTCAAAGCTTCCTCTAGAACGCACGACTACCTACATGCGTACTATGGTCCATTAGACGAGCGGGTCGTACATTGACTTAGTATTGATTAGTGTCTTTGAGTTACGTTTCATAGTGTCTTCATTATTATTCCAAGTTATATAATTATTTGTTAAAATAATAAATATTTTAACTTAAATTATATTTATTAAATTTTGGAATAATTGTTACAACAATATATATTAACTTAATACTTCCCAAGTATTTATAGTTGTATTTCCTTCCCAAGGATGTGGTATCTTTCACTTGTTTAGTCTTGCCATGTATTAGGGTCGTATTCCGGTGTGTGTTTATACGTACGAGGATACGTATTTTTATTGTATTCATTAAGTATTCTTTATACTTAATTTCATATTAATTATTCCGGAATATTATCTTTAACAAAAGTCCATCAATATATATTTCCAAAATATATATTGTAATAAATATTATTTAGAAAAATTATTTATAATTTTTCTTTTGGCAAAAACATTTGTATTTTCTCATAAGTTTTAAAAATTGATATATTTTCATGCTTATCATAGAAACTATATAAACTCATTCTCTCCAAAAATGACATACTTCATATTTATTTGAGAGAATATATCTTCCACCTCAAAATATTGTATTTTGTGTGTGTAAGAAAATATATATTTCTTAAAAATAATATATCTTTTAAAGATTTCAAGAAAAATATATATTCATACATGCCAAAAATAATATATTTTTCCCTTGTCAAAATATGATATATTCTTGTAGTAATCATGAAAATCCCATTTTCATTCCCTTGATGTCCAAAATATTATTTACCAAAATATACACATGAATAATATTTCCATAATATTTTGTGAGTTATATTCCTTTGTTCGGTTCTACCGGTATTTCGGGTATTCTTTGTATATTTATTCCTTGGAATTTTGGTAATATTTCAGATTGTAATTTTTGGTATTTTGATGAGATATATTATTTCAAGCACCAAAATAATATAACTAATACACATAATATACAAGTAATCACACATGTGTGTCTTCAATGTATATATATTCTAAATATATATATTTAGCCAGTTTTATTTATAAAAATCAACCTCCAACACTTATATTTTTGTAACAAAAATTATGGCAAAGTTTATATGGAAAACTCATCGTTAAGATACACTTGTAAATATTTGTTTAAAATATTTTTCTAAGTGTTAATATTTTTAAAATTTTTTGCCATAGTTTCCCCTAAAAATGGAGGTTTCCATGCTTTCTAGCATATCATTTTCTTTTGTAAAAATCATCACAATCAATTTACAACTATCAACAAACAACTTTAATTACCAATCTTGCCTAAATCATGCATATTTCACTACTTCATGAACTTGAATATTTGTAAAAATTTGTAGTAACTTGGTAGTGTGTTTAGTAAGTTTAGTTACCCTTTAAAGTGTGGTTGTTTATATAAAAACATCATTCTTGAATGATTTAGATGTTTACAACTTGTAATCATATTTTTCAAAAATATTTCTTTATGTATTCTTCTTGTTACACAAGTGTTTCTACACTTGTTTAACCACTAAAAATAAGATTTGTTTATGTAAGAACCAAGTTTTAGCAAAACTTATATTTTTTTAGTCTTGGTTTCTTTAGAAATCCTCCATAAATATTTAGATCTATAAGTATTATTACTCACATAAATCATTATTTTTCAAGAAAATAATATATTCTTTCAAGTTCATGTCTTGCATGAGGATGGTTTATAAATCTCTAACATTTTCATCCTCTCATCTTGCTAGATTATGTTTTTAATCATGATCTAGCAAGATCATATAATGATCTACATCATTTACACAAACCATCAATCATCAAGCATCATAACAACACTAAACAACATGATTTCTTTAAGATTTCTTATAGTTTTATGCTTATGTTCATGTTTCATCTTCAAGTTTCTTAGTGTTCTTCATGATTTTCAACATGTATCATTCTTTAACCACTTGAAATAGATGTAAAATGGAAGGATTTGTGTTCTTACCACTAGCTCAAGGCTAGGGATGATTCAAGAGGATAAATGAAGTGGATAAAAGCAAATGGTGAAGGTCCTTCAACTTCCGAAAGCTCCAAGCTTTCTAATTTAGCTCCTTACACCTTAATATCACTTGGGAATGGATGGAAATAAGTTGAAGATGATGGTAGGGTGATGGTGGTTCTTGGTCGTGAGCATGGAGGGAGGAAGGAGAGAGTTTTGTGTGTGTTGGTAGGTGTAAGAATGAAGGTTATGAACTAGGGGTTTTATTTATAAACTTCCAACACTAATTTACACAATGTGTAATGTGTTTTATAAAGTGAGGACAAGATCCAACATAATCTATTTTAATAAGAAATTAAAATCTTCTTGTGGGGCCACCAGAATCCGTCCATAGGTGGGGGGGGGGGGGGGGGGGGGGAGTAGACTAGGCTTCAACTAGTTAGTTACTTATATAGTTAGAAGTTAAGTATTAGTTAGGGGTTTAGTTACTAGATATTTATGTAGTGTGTGTTATGATGTCCGGGGACCATAACTAGCTTGGTGATGTTAAAAAAAATGCTTCTAGTAAAAATTTGGTCTTTCGGGTAGTGTCCGGTTGTTCGGTTGGTTACCGGTTCGTTAAGGTGCTAAACTATGCAGTTTAGTGTGCTTTGTGTACCCTTTTATGACAGTTTCGATTCCCGACACTTAGGAAAGCATTCAGGACCAATTAACCATGTTTCTGCATGATATTAAGTTGGTTAAATGCTGAATTTATGTTGAATTTTCCTGAATTCAACACTTTATGTGAGTTTTAGGCAC
This sequence comes from Helianthus tuberosus, assembly GCA_030545235.1. NCBI lineage: Eukaryota > Viridiplantae > Streptophyta > Magnoliopsida > Asterales > Asteraceae > Helianthus > Helianthus tuberosus. The sequence goes on along the minus strand of CM060370.1, from coordinate 193,279,072 downwards.
TTTCCGGCACTTAGACTATCTCTAGGAAGGCAGTTTTATGATCCTTACTTTCCTACACACTATACTAGTGTAATACTTGGTTTCTGGCTCATTTTGTGTCTCAATACAATGTATGTCTATCTACTGAACTCTGTCATCATTTTTCTGATTTGCCAGATAATTGTGCTTACTGTGTTTCGTGCATCTTTTGAGTCAATAAAGTTCTCATGCAATAATAACATGACTTTAAGCAATTTATGATGCACATGTATGTACATGGTAATAATCATAAGCAATTCAAGTAAATAAATTGTGATTTAGCACAGTCATTAAGCACTAATCATTATCTAATAATTGTACGGATGTATACAAATTTAACAGTTGTCACATTCTCCCCCTGTTAAGAAAATTTCGTCCTCGAAATTTATACTACCTTAACTCCTTAGGGTTACGTTATGCGTGTATGTATATGAATAATACTGAGGTAGATAACCACAAAACCGAATCAAATCTTATTCACATCAGGTGAATCCAAGAATATATTTCAACAATAAGAACCCAATGGTTAACATGTATGTGTTCTAGCATTTGATGTCAAAGGACACGATTTGTATAGATGTATAATCTAGTGTAACTTGGTTAACAGGGGTGCAACACAGGAGTTTCGACCAATAGATTTTCAAGCAATCGATCACAATATGCTAATGAATTTTCAGAAACGATAGCATCCCCTATATGAACTCAAAATCAACAACCCGAATATGATAGTAACACGAAAATGATCTGTCAACTTTTGGGTAAATGAATGGTCAAGATTAGTGTGTTGACATTCTTGAATTGCGAAAATACACCGAAATGAAATACAATCGAATCTGGTGTGTCATTGTCTTAATTCATAGTTGCATTAGGAATGTTTAAATGACAAGTCAAACAAAAGTATGTGTAGTTTTGTGTGAAACGGTTGACCATGATTAGCATAAGCTACAAATTTGTAATGACACCACAAGGTGTCGTAATTGACATATTTCAATAATAGCGGTGACCGAACAAATTCACCGTTCTTGAGATTAAATGAAGGTGTAATAAGACAATCCTGAGGATTTGATTCAAATGGCGTAGTAGGACCTTTCAATTGAATATAGAACATCAAAGAGCCACTGTTTCCGATCGAAGATGAAAAAGTAATAAGTACCGCAAGGCATTCGATCGACAATGAAAGAATCGTTAGGGGGTACACCGTGATATGAAATGAATCTATGTACCATTGTCTTGACACACAACTGTGTTGAGACCGCTTTAATCGTGATAAACAAAACGGATTTAGAGCAAGTCAATAAGTAAACAATTAAATCTGTGCATGAGGTGCGTAACGAAATTAGCACAAGTTTCAATTTTGTGAAAACATCACCACAAGGTGTCGAAACCAATAAACGATTTAGTGGAGTCGTAGACCAAACAAGTCTACTACGACTCGAAACAAAAGGAACGTTGCAAAAATATATTTGAATATGATGCCCTCAATACATCATATGGCGTCTTGAATTGAATATGCGAAATGGACAAGTTCAAGCAATTGAACTTGGTTTCAGCATAACCTGACAATAAACGTGTGTATCGACAAAGGAATCTTGGCATGGTTACAAAGATAAACCATGATTCCATGAATGTAGCTTGAAAGTTATGAAGTTTCAAGAAAGTGTGTTGACTCGATAGCAAAGGAGCCAACAATTATTGATGTGGTAAATGCGGTCTATAAAAAACTACTAACCTAATCTAGACACCCTAGTTTTAAATTTATAAACTAAGACTCTCTAAATGCTAGACCACTGACAGGCAAGTGTACCTATCGTATGTAGTAAAGCCTAATGAAGTCCGAGTATCGAACCCACGAGACACTAGCGACGCTAAACTAGACTCTGACTCAACTAATTACTTAACTGGTTTTAATTTGTGTTTTGGATTTGAGGCTTTAACTAATTAAAGTAAATGACTAAGAAGATGGCAGACACAACAAACAACGTGAAACAAACACGAACACGAGAGCAAAGTTTGATCAAATATATATGAGACAAGGACTACCTAGGTGCCGAATCCCATGATCATGCAATGCTACTCTGACAGTGACCATGGTTAAATATCCTACTCCCTCGATTAACCCCCCGCTAGAGATGTATCAAACGAAAGATAAAGACGAAATGTGAAGTGCTAGAACAAACCGGCTCGACCTATCGATACCAAATCCTACGAGAATCAAGCAATGAAAGTAACTCTACCCCCAAAACTCTCAAAACGCAAACCAAACCAAACCTTGAAGATTGAAATCCTAGGAAACCTTAACCCCGATGTAATAAACGAGCCCGAGCTATCGGTCACCCAATCTACCCACCAATGATTAGCTAATAACCTAGCTCACCTTAATCGTCTTTCGAGTCACAAGATGAGGATGCAAGCTTTAGTATATTGATTTCAATTATTAATCGAATTGGTCAATTTCTCAACTCAATATTCAAACCGAAAACCTTAAGATCAACAATTCAAATTAAACTCTAAGTCTAGGGGATATTTCTATGTGCCTAGACCGCTGAATTCATCAACCAATAATCAATCAAAACACACCAACATGCAATATCAAGATCAATCACAAGGCAAAGTTATGTAAATCACATCAAATAACCATAATCATTTCAAAATCGCATTACAATCATCAAGTTCATCTCAACCCAGGTAGCATGAAAAGTTTAGCCAAGAATCATAGTCAAGAAAAAGAAACAAGTCTCAAATAATAAATACGTCATAGTATCAAATCTGAAAACACAAAGTCTTAACAAAATTGAATACTAATAAATATCAAACCCGGACTAGAATCTTGATCGCGGCTTAAACCCTCGAACCAAACACCTTTTCTCTAGATCGCCCCTTCTGTCGTATATACAGCCGTCTGTCTCCTCTGTTATATCCAGTAGGTCAGCCGCCCCCCTCTTATCTTTTTTTTTTTAAGGGTGACTTTCAATATGTACATGGACCATTGGTCACCGGGTTCCCGTCTAGGACGGTTACCCGTCAGCCCAGCTTTCGCAGACGCGATGTTCTATCGGGCCCCGGCTGCCGCTCTGACTGACCTTCGCCCGGAAACCATACTGCCCCCCTCTTATCTATATCGATTTTCTTTTTATAATTTGCAGCCAATACATGTTTTCTTTTCACGAACTAGGCCACCTAAAAACCTTGATTGACTGATCCAAACAATGTGCTAAGGGTGAGTGGGCCTTCGAAGGGTGATGGCAAATTTGGTGATATCTATAATTCATTAAGGCCATTTCTGTAATTTCGCATGCCCTTTAATTAATTGCATCATGAAGAATATGTCTCTTGCTCGTTTTGTCGTATGTGTGCGTGATGCATCCAACTTCTGTTACATCATATATTGACCCACTTTTTAGATGAAGTCCTTATTTGTTTCATGTAACTGCAGTTCCAAAAAATCATATAATAATTAAGTTCACTATCAAGAAATAATCAACTATTAATAAATTATTTAATTACAATTACAACATTTTATTCTTTTTAGACCTACGAATGATGCAAAACAAATACTAATGACACAATTAATTTGACAATTAATTTCAATGTAAGTGTCAAATTTATTTTGATATAAAATATACCCCGTTTTAGCTCATTTTCTCTTAAAGCCATCAAACTACCAACATGAACTAAAAACGAGTTAAATTTAATTCAAACAACCTAAAGTTACTCAAAAGTGTAGGAATATTTATATAAAAATATGTATATTTTAGACCACATCAATTATAATAATGTAGGTCATTCAAATCACAAATCAATAATTAGATTTAGCAAAATAACATTTGAGCCTTGATGAAGCGCTTATTCGAAACGAAACCGTATGCATAACAAATGGTTCATGTATAATATATGAATTTCCAAGAAATGAAATAATGAGTATTTGCTAAAGTGAAGAAATGACCAAGTACCGAAGCAATTGAGTGTTTGCACTAGTAAAGAAAATTGTCGTGATGCAACTACCAGTAAGAGAAGTAGAGATGTAAAAATCTACTTGCTAGAAGCAAGAGTGGAAATTTCAAAAAAAGAAATTCGAGTACTTTACCCGTTCGGTTAACTAAAATAGCTTGCATGACAAAATAATAGTGTTTGTCCGAGTTAATAGACGTGGTTTTTACGAGGAAATCTCTAATGGACTTTGACATAAGTCCCCGAGAGTCCTAAATACGCGTTTCCTAGACTCTTAAAGTTTTATACTCTGTGTATAACTATTTTGTGTATCGTGTGTAAAACACAGCATTAGTGTATGTTTAAAGGAAGTTATTATCTCACAATTCCTCGGTATACTTTCTTCCCGAATTCACAGCTAATGACACTCGATCAACGATTAGTCTTAGAATAGTAGTTGGATCCTCACAGTTAGTTAAATGAATAATTCGTTAATTCTCAGCAAGAGTTACCGACTCTTGTTGGTTAGCTCGTTCGGCTCCTAGTAGTTGATGCTCATCCGAGAATCATCGTCTTTCTACTTGACGACTTCTGAAGTTGCGTTGACAAATCTTGTTTCTCAGGAAGTGCAAGTCGATAGGGTGCCTTGGCTACAGGCGTTGCATCCTTTGCGCAAAACCTCTGTACCTTTAAACAACGGATAATCCGTAGGGGCGTATCCTGCTTCATGAATCACGATCGTTTCTTCGTTCTCCATCGGGATGCGGATAACAATCTCCGCTTGATTGCTCGGCAACCAGTCCATCCCAATTACCACGTCGAAGCTTCTCTTTAGCTAGTTCTATCGAGTACGGGCTATCTAATTTACTTGCTACTAAACCAAGCATACTTTCAAATTCTAGAGATACGAAGCTAAAATTGGCAACAGTATCTAGCAGCACAGATGCATAATGTTGACTAATATGGGACGTACCGATGTCCACACTTGGATCTTGGCTTGTCTCCCTAGCTCCGGTGTTGATCTTTCATCCACGTGCCTGAGTGTTTTTAGGGCAGTATTTTCTAAAATGTCTTTTGTCTCCACAGTTAGAACAACCTTGAGCACGCTTTCGTTTGTCACCCTTCCTGCCTTGATAGTCGTTGTTGTCTTCGAGATTCTTTCTACCATCTTGGCCTCCATGACCACGTTCAGTACCTTGCCTACAAGTCTCCTTGACATGCCCCACTTTGCCACAGTTTTCACATTTTCCATATCTGCATCGCCCGATATGATAACGTCGACAATTGTCGCACTTAGGTAGGATACCCATGTACTCTTTTCCCATTTTGGCCCTGTTCTTGCTATTCACCCGAGTACCCTTCTTGGAGTTTGCGAACTTTCTCTTGTTGTCTCCAGATGGCTCTACAGGAGTCTCCTTTTTCTCTTCCGAAGTGGAAAATTTTCCTAGTCTAATCGCTTCTTCGGTGAGCGCCACACTTAATTCGATAGCATCGGTGATTGTTGGAGGTTTAGATGTTGTCACCAGACTTAGAATCTGAGGTGCCAATCCCCCGATGAAGTGTTTGATCCTCTTAAACTCTGGTTCCACCAGACGCGAAGCAACTTGTGATAAATCGTGAAATCTCTATACATACTCAGCTATCTTTGAACCTTCCATTTTCAAGTTCCACACTTCACTCTCCAACTTCTGGACTTCTCCCCTCGAGCAATATCTCTTACGCATCAGTTCTTTCAGTTCGTCCCATGTCAAAGCATACGCAGCGGTCTTACCCAACGTCCAAACCTGAAGGTTCCACCATGACAGAGCCCCATCTAGGAACAATCCAGATATGTACATGACTTGTTGCTCTGGAGCACATTTGCTCAAACTCAAAACAGAATCCGTCTTCTCAACCCAATGCACAAAAGCTACGGCACCCCCAGTCCCGTCGAAATCTCGGGGCTTGCAGCTCAAGAACTGCTTGTAGGTGCAGCCTGCGACATACGCAACATCATTCACATAAGGCATTAGCAAAGCACTCTTGGAAACGTCCAAACGTTTTGTAATGCGTCTTAAGTGACTAAACATTACCGTTGGGTAGGTTATTTCCTAAGGTTCCTCGGCTGCGTCTGGAGCGAAGGGCCTCGTGCTGTGCGATGGCCTGTGAAATGCGCTCTTGTAAATCTGCCTCTGTCGTCGGTAGAGGGTTGTTGGTATCAGTGTTCCCTTGAATCGACATCTTCTAAGAAGAAGATCGGATAGGTCAGGTCTCATTAAAGACATAAGCACAAAAACATCTACTTAACGAATGAGACATAGGGGTGTGTATATATATATATAAGCAATCGTTATGACAATAAATCACATAACATCACAATTATAGCACAACTTGTAGATAGGAACATGTTTAATGAGAACATAACAGGCAATCATGTAACACCACATAAAAATGTGTCCAATTATGTAAAGACACGCGTCCTAAACTTTAAAGGTGTGAAAGATTGAGTTTGAAGGACTAAACTTGTCAAACAGTGAAACTATGAAACCACGGGGACTAAAAGTGTCAACATGCCAAACTTGTGCCTCTGAATGACCATACGTGATGAATATATTCTTAAACGAGTAATTTGTTGGATATAAGAAGCCGTTTATGAAAACAATCGGAAGATTATTAAATTACAAGGGTTAAACGTGTCAACATGTCGATTTTGACCTCTGAGTGGCCTTTTAACGAAACCGAGGCTTCAAATTATCCAAATATACTCTTAAGAATAAGTGGTATAAATTTCATGTGGTTTCGAGATCGTTAAGCACGTTTTCAAGACTTTGGGCTATAAGTGTCAACTTGATGAAACTTGCTTCCATAGTGATATTTAACGAACCGGAGCCTAACGAAGTTAGTTTATTCATTCTTGAGCTTCAGCAAACTGACTACAAGGGCCTTTATTGCCAAAAATGAAGTTAAAAAGGGTTTAAAACGATCAGGGACTGAAACTGCCAGCTTTAAAACTTGATTTGCCAGTTTTCCATCTCCAGGCGAGCCGCGTAAGGCCAAGCAGAACCTTACGCGGGCCGCATGAGGTCCCCAGCTCAGAAATAAGCTGCCAGGTGCGGGTTTTGGCTGTTCTACCGCCTTAGTCTAGTTTGTATCGATTTCTAGGAGCTATAAGTCGGTTTATAAATCATCTAGGACACCTGGGGTGATCCTAGAGTGTCCCTTAACACCTGGAAAGGATCCATGATCTTGTGAATTACTATATAAAGGGACTAGTTCTTGAGTTCTTATGCACACTTGCAACAATTCACTAATCTACAACTCCTGGAGCTTGCTAAGGACAAGAAGAAGAATTTGAAGTGTAGAAAAGACAGCTAGGACCTGTAGTAAGCCTCTAATTACTTGCTTAGTTGTCTTAATTAGCTTAATTTCCTAAAAGTCAAACTTATAGTAATTTAGGTTTGACTTTCAGTTTAATCACATATGGTTTAACCACTGATCAAATTGAAAGTGGTTATAGAACCATATTAAGGTAGGTGATTAACCCTTAAAAGGGCACCTCCTAATTATTACGTTTGACTAATCAATTGTCGGGTCAAAGTAGTTTGACAAAAAGTCAAATTGGACAGAATGTTTGAAAATGACTAAAATTAATAAATCAGAGGTTCTAAATTACATTTCAACATTCTAATGACTTGGTAATTAATATCAAAACATGTTTTAACAGTCCTAACTCGGCAATTAATAGTCTAAGGTCAGTTTATAACCGAAAGTCGCAAAAGCTTGACTTTTGCTTTAACTTTCAGTTCTGACCCGTTTAAGCTTAATTCTCCCATGTTTAAGCTTCCATTAAGACCACATTACTTAGTAGTATAACCCTCTGGAGTTATATTGCATGGTTCCTAGTGGTTTGAATTATATACACTTGATCGTAATTATGCTTAAAAATACCATAAACGCCCTTTTGACACACAACTGAGATTTTTAGCAATGTGAATGGACTAACACCTTTGCTACTGATATTTAGACATGTCCCCAGAATTTGACATCAATTTGAGGTCCAGAATAGGAGTTATGCTCAATAGCGTAATTAAGGAGCTTTTTATTATTTAAATGGCGTAATTAGCATAAAGCCTATCTAAACCCGATTTTTGATATCAAACTTTTTACCTACTGATGTAAAATAATATTTTGGGATTTTTGAAGATTTTTATTTATTTTTAGGCTGAGCATAACATAGGATTATAGCTTGAATTCGGTAATTGTCGGTTTTACCCTTTTCATGCATAAAATGAGTTTTACATAACTTTTTAATGTCAAACCTTTTGCTACTGATTCTACATGATAAATAAAGTATTTTGAACCTTATAAACTGATCAAAAACTCAAATTTCCTGTTTTAACCCAAATATCCCTTAAAACCGACTGTTAAGCGTTTTTAGCACACAGTTTGAGTTAAAACTATATTTTACATATATAAATTATTACCCACTGATGTTTTAAGCTAATTTATATAATTATACAGTAAACTAAAGTTTTTAAACTCAGAAGTCTATTTTGACCTTTGATGGAGAGTGCAAAGCACGAGCGTGAAGAGTGTTAAATTACGTGTTTTATTGTGTTTTAAGTGATTACGCGTCGTGAATATGATAACTATGGGTTTTATGGTTTCGCAGGTTAAACGCGTAAAACGGTGAAGTTTGGAATACATGGTGATGAAACGGAACAAACATGGATGATTACTAAAGAGATATCGCGTTAAATGGGAGTTGTTCGGATCAGTGGCGAAGCTTGCCGGAGAAAACGGAGGGGGCTAAAACATATATACCCAAAAATTTCTATAGAATCGGGAGGGGGGGGGGGGGGTAAAAACGTATATATCCAAAAATTTCTATACGAAAACTACATATATATAACACTACTGAGCGAAAAATCCCGGGGGTCGGGCGACCCCCCCCCCCCGCCCCCAAGAAGCTTCGCCCCTGGTTCGGATCCAAACATAGCTCAAATGGCATCATGTTTTAATTGTCAACATCAATTCTCATCAATTTATTATTCATGAATTGGAGATACTTTGGTGGATCCAAACAGAAGCTCAAACAGAAGCACATGGGAACTAATTGAGAAGCATTGGAAAGTCAGCCAACAACTTCATACATATACACGCATACATATACAATTGTGTTGTCAAATCATCATCACATGTGAGAGGAAGGCATGCATTTGAAGGGATTAAAAAGTAAAAAATAAAAGAATTCTAAGGAAATCCCTAAAGGCATTCACGTGAATAAGGAAGGGGGATCACATGTGTGAGGAGTAACTTTTTTGGCAGCCTTAATTAATTAACATCAATCTTGATTTTGGCGGCTGGGAATTGGCATTGGAGGAAACAAGTATTTAGTGGATTTAATCATGCACAAATAAAAAGAAACAGTGGATGGAACATGTGGTTTACGGAATGCCGACCGTGACTTACGGTTCGGTGGAGGTATTCACAAAAAGGAACAGCAACAGTGACCTGTGGTTTACGTTTTGAAGATGGGTCTTACGGTTGAAACAAAGAGCACAGGTAAAGGATTATTTATATAATCATCGATTGTTTATTATGGAACATCACTTATCGATCATCATCAGTAGATACATGCATACTTGGTGGGCTTGGATTATTACGAAAGTATGGGCAGCAACTTTTATTGATCTTTGGGCTCTCATAATTAGAAAAGAGAACATAATCATCACTGGGCCATACCTCATGATCATCGAAAATTATTGGCAGCCCATTATGATGAAAGTGGCAGTCACCATCCACGATTATTGGATCATTCCATTGACTATTGGACCACTTCCAAACCATCGAATTATGTGCAGTTGCTTGGAAGGACTTTTGGGCTTTTAATTCATCATTAACATGATCCAAGAAAAGTTTGGCAGCCCATTATCATGAAATATTGGGAGCATACATTACGAAAAAAGTTTGGCAGCCAAAGGGAGGAGAATTTTTTGGGATCTCTTAGCTCTCAACATCGTCCGAACATTACCATTAATCCACCATCAACGAAGTCGATCATGTCTTCATCAATTTCTTACCAAGCTATTGAAGATCAAGTCATGAGCATGAGCGGCTAGTCGTCCCGTGACCGTCTCCGGAAATAGGGTTTATGTTTGAACATTGGGTTTACTTATGTTTACGACTTTTTGGATTGAAAACTGATTAATCATTCGGTTAGTCGTTTTTATCGTTTTTGTTTAGATTAAACAATATTTGATTATCGTACTCATACTCGTTCATCAATTATTTGGTTTGTTCATCAACAACCGGGATTAAATTCTAGGATGTCATTGTTTTAAACCTTTAATCATTGAAATTGACTATGTTTATGAGATCAGAAATTGGTAATTAATTGGACTACTATTCATTTGCATCAATCTTTCGGTTTCGATCATGGATCATTGCAATCAAATATATTGTCCGTTAATTATTTATCAAAACAAGTTTTACGGATCATGTCTATGTGATTTCCAACTGGTTGTAACTAAGCAACCTGATCTTTCGCATAACCTGAAAACCCGGAGATTGGTCCCTTTTCGCATATTGTTTACAACTCTAATTTACATTTGTTTTCATAATTACTCTAAAAAACTGCAAAAAGCAATTAGTTTAGACATAGATGATAACTAAAACAACGAGCTTTCATACTTTCCACTGATTCCCCGTGGATTCGACACCCTACTTGCCCTTTACTAGTAAAAGGTGAATAGGACATTTTCACTTATATTTTTGACCGACCTTACGACATCGATCAACCTTTAAAGCCTATGTGAAATTACCAAAATGCCCCTACGGTGCATAGTTGGATTATATAAGATAAATTTCACACATATAAAATACCCTACTGATATAACTTATAAAAATACATATTTTGACTAATTAAATCAGACCTGAAACTCAGTTTCACATTTAAACTCTTTTATGGACATTAAAATTACCAAAATACCCTTATGGGACTTTTTTTGGTTTAAATTACTTTTTAGTCATATATGTTAACATCTTACTGATGTATTAACATATTTTGAGCATAATAATGATTAAGACCTCTATATAATTTATTTAGTTACGCGTTCGGATCGGCTTATGTGACTAGTTTACATAAAATAGCCGAAACGGGTTAAACCTTATCATTAAATCCTCAATTTCCAGAATGTGTTTGGTTTACCCATATTCTACAAGTATCCAAGCTTGTCGGGTCTAAACCACATTCTATTCCGGTCTCCGCTTAATCTAGCATTTAGAACCGTAAGGTTTCCTTCTAGCTAGCCGGTCTAAGTCCTTGACTAAATTAAAGACCCGTTAGCATCCTAATAGGTTAATAAACCTTCTATACAGATTAAATAGCTTCCGGTAAAAGGTGCCTTCAAAAAGCTTTAGGATTTTACTGCTAGCATCAGGTAAATACTTTTAACTTATTTTCCGATATACGGGCTTGGGATACGGTATTATAATAATACCGCTTGGTCGGGTATGAAATCATTTAATCGGATTGTGATTAATAAATTGCATAACATGTTTTAATCTGTTTTGATTGATAACATAAGCATTGGGGGTTAATACGACCGTGTCCTGGATATCCTCGGCTCATTTCATTTGAAAATGGCCACGACCTATGCACGGGGTGTAGGCATACACCTGACAGATGCAAATGCTAAAAATATAAACCCACATGTTGGGGATAACTCCTTTGTGGCTTCTGAAAGTGGTGAGTCGGTTAATCACGACCGGCTTCCAACCGGCCCCAATTGTAAGACAAACATGTAAATCTGTATACAAGATTATATTTAAATAATTGTCCCAAGTTATAAAAGATTTGTGCTATGTGCACTTAAATCAATTTTCATAAATGTTTTCAAAAAGAGTCAGTTAATTGTATTTACCAGTGTAAACTGACGTATTTTCTTAAAGACTGATTTGACAGGTACCTCTCGTAATAGGCTGGAGCTATTAGGTGTCATAAGAGGATCTTGCAAATCCGTAGATACCTGAAGTCTGTTATTTTGTTTCTTTGTATTTATTTATGATCCGCCTGTGGATCTTATTACATTTCAGTCTGTATATTCTGTCACTCGAACACTCAGACATTATGGTTTGTAACAGTTTAATCACAAAGCCTTCCGCTGTGCTATTATATTGTGTGTATTGACTATGATGATATCAACTACGTCACGATACTCCCCGCCGGGCCCACCGGTAATATGTGGAAATATCGGGGTGTGACAGGTTGGTATCAGAGCCAACATTGAGTGAATTAAACACTAACCTTTTGTTTTTAATATCAATGACACAATAAGCACATTCCTTAGACTCTCGAGTCTAGGCAAATGACCTAGGATTTTACTCTTAACCTTCCTTTTATTGTTTTATTATAGTTAATTATTTTGACAGGTTACCACTTGGAAGAATGCCACCAAGAGTAAGAGGAAAAGGCAAAGGACCAATGCGTGGAGGACCGTCTGGCAACGCGGGACCCTCCCACAGACGTACACCATCCGATTCACTTTCTGGCTCCGACTCAAGGGATAATTGGAGCCATAGCTTCGAACCAGCAAGACATTCTGTCTCGCTGGGATCCTCACCATCTGACCCTCCTTACTTTGGGTTGCCAATTCCTATCGAACCCCAACATTCCCATCATTCGCAGGGAACTCATCACTCAAACCAATCACACCACTCCTTTCAAACTCATCCTTTTCATCACTCAGATTCTACTTACTCCCCCGCACAATTTAATCCGAATGATTATGTTAACAACTTTTTGGGCTACAACCCTTTGGGGCCTGAGGATCACTTTTCTCTGGAAATGGAAATGGACGATGACCCGGACCCAGAATTGCAAACAGGAACACCAGGCCACCCAATAAGCATCTCAAGCGGTTCCCCATTTCAGGGATCACCGTACCATGGGCCCGACTCATTTCAAGAGAGGATGGCTCAGTATGATTGGTTCTTTACACCTTCATACCATAACTCCCCAGCCCAACCCCCCTTGGTTGAACCCCAGCTCCAAGTTATTACCCCGCCACCGTTACCAGTTGAGGAACCACCTCAACAACCTCCCGAGCCGCCTAGGCGGAGGAGAAATGCTAGAATGTCTGTACGTGGGGGACCACGGTTTGCATCTCCTCATGGCTCAAGTTCTTACCCTCCTATTCCATAGGACCCTCAGTTGGGCGGACCCTCACACACGGTTCCGGAAGTCAACCCTCCACCAGTTTCTCATGCACCACTGCAGCCACCGTTGGGTTTTGACAACCCGATCCCGATATACCCAGGTTCATCTGGGTATAATCCATCAGGATACCCATCGGACTATGGAAACCATGACCCATACCTTACAGCTGCTCAGTACATTGCACTCTATCCTACTTCTTACCCTCCAGTTTACCCCACTGGATATTCGGTGCAGGGATACCAATACCCACCATACCAGCAACCTCCTCTTCACCATCAGGATCAAACTCAGGAAATTTTACAGAGGTTAGACCGGGTTGAACATGAAGCCCATGAAACTAAGAAGAAGCACAATGGTTTTGTAAAGGGTCTTATGAACCTTCTTAAGGGCAAGAAGAAGTAGGAGATTGTTGTTTCATGTTGTATTTCAATAAGTCCCTGCGAGGAAATTATTTTGTTTTTATGTACCAAGTCCCTGCGTGGACTTACTTTTGTTTCCGTAGCCCCAGTGTGGGCAGTTCATGTTGTTTTAAGCCCCGTTTAGGGCAGTATTGTACTTGTTTCATAGTTTAATGAAGTTATTTTCGATTTTTAATATGTATTTTATTACATCATCAAATTTTATTTCAATTTTATTAATCTGCCAAAGAAATTCTTAGAGGTATAACCTAGCCAAATTACTAAATGGCTATGATGGTACAACCTTTTTAAGATAACAAATCCCTGTTAACATCTGAAAATATGTTAACATTCCTGGCTGTGCGGTACGAGAACCCACACAATCTACCTAAGGTACTTGGACTTTTCCAAGCCACTATTTTTAGCCTATATGATCAACATGAATCATGGCTAATAAACATCAATATGATGTATACACCACAACATCCATTAGAGATGTATGCTTATAAGCAAAGGTGTAATAATGACAATGATAGTATTAATTATCAACTTCTTGTCAAAAAAGGCGATGAAATTTGTTCGACCCTTAGAAGGTCACTGATCCAAGAGATCAATGATTATATATTTTAATCGTCTCTGGGACAAGCTTTCTGAGTTATCTAAATGTCCTTCGAGACGAGCCTAATGTTATATAAAATGTCTTTTAAGACATTGACACTTGTGAATTATAATTTTCCCTGTCTAATAGATATAAGAGAATATTATATTCTATTAATTTGATTAATTTATTAAAATGGTCTATATGGTTTAATAATACCATGACCACTTGATCATCAATGCGATGAAATACTATATAATTTAAATATCATCATTGTTTGATATAGTACTCGAAAATGGCTGGATCTGATGAGGCAAATAGCCACCCTCGAGGAGAAAACAATAATGAAGCAAGAGTAAATCTTACAAATGCTGAACTGCAAGCAATGATCGATACTATAGTTGCCCAAGCAGTAGATAAGATATTTAAGGAACCGAGCAATGTTCGGTCCAGAAGTCATTCACAATCCCATTCTCAACCTAATACTCATAGGAAAAGTGAGTCTCAGCACTCATCTAATCAGGGCAGTGAGCCCAAGAGGCAGATTGTCCTTGAACCGACTCCCAGGTACACCAATGGTTATACCTACAAGTATTTTGTCTCCTGTAAACCAAGAGATTTTACGGGAGAAAAGGGAGCGATTGATTGTATGAAATGGTTGGACGAGATGGAGACTGTGATAGACATTAGCGGATGTGCTAAGGAGGATATAGTAAAGTTTGTGTCTCAATCCTTTAAGGGCGATGCCCTCACTTGGTGGAAAGCATTAGTACAAGCCACCGGGAAGGTTCCTTTGTACAATCTGTCATGGAACAAGTTTGTTGATTTGGTTAAGGAAACCTATTGCCCTCAGCATGAAGTCAAGCGGATAGAGACTGATTTCCTCACCTTAGCGATGAAGGATCTGGATTGTAGATCCTATGTGACTAGCTTCAATTCAATATCAAGGCTAGTACCATATTTAGTCACTCCTGAACCTAAACGCATTGCACGTTTCATCGGTGGTTTGGCTCCTGAGGTAAAAGGGAATGTTAAGGCCTCTAAGCCAACCACTTATAGATCTGTTGTGGATCTATCTTTGTCCCTCACTTTGGATGTTGTGAGGAGTCGGGCGAAGAAGAGTAACGATGAAGGGAAGAGGAAAAGAGAGGAAGACAAGTCTCCTCAGTCAAATAAAAAAGGCAAAGGGAACTCTGGGTCTAAAAAGGGGCAGTTGAATGACATGCCTAGGTGTAAGACTTGCAACAAAAGGCATTTTGGGAAATGCAACCAAGACCCACAGGCCAAACCATGTGGGATCTGTAAAAAGAAAGGGCACAAGTCTGTTGAGTGCCGAAATATAAAGGATGCAACCTGCTACGGTTGCAATGAAAAGGGGCACATCAAAACCAATTGCCCCAAGAATACAAAGAAGCCTGAGGAGGCAAAGAAAAACAACGCGAGAGTTTTCCAGATGAACGCGAGGGAAGCAGTGAATAACGATAACGTCATAACAGGTACCTTCCTCATCAATAATAATTATGCTAGAGTCTTATTTGATTCCGGTGCTGATAAGTCTTTTGTAGACCATAAGTTCTGTAAGTTATTGAATCTGCCTATTAAGACTCTAGACATAAAATATGAGGTAGAACTTGCCGATGGTACCTTAGAAACAGCTTCAACTCTTCTTGATGGATGCTCTATATTCATTAAGAATCATTCTATTCTGTTGTCCCTCTTGCCAATGAAACTGGCTGGGTTTGATATAGTTTTAGGCATGGATTGGTTGTCACATAACCAAGCCCAAATTGCCTTCGACAAAAAGCTAGTTATTATCAAAACCCCTTCTGGTGAATCTGTCACTATTCAAGGAGACACACATTATGGATTGCCTAGCAACGTGTCTATTCTCAAAGTATCGCAATGTTTAAAAAGTGGATGTGTCATTTACATGGCACAAGTGACTGTGAATAACCCGAAGCCTAAAATTGAAGATATTCCAATTATCTCTGAATATCCTGATGTTTTTCCTGATGAATTACCTGGATTACCTCCTGAGAGGCAAGTAGAGTTCAGGATAGACATTCTCCCAGGATCAGCACCTATAGCACGAGCTCCTTATCGTCTAGCGCCTACAGAAATGAAAGAGCTCAGAACTCAATTGGACGACTTACTGGATAAAGGTTTTATTCAACCCAGTTCTTCGCCTTGGGGAGCTCCAATACTATTTGTGAAAAAGAAGGACGGATCAATGCGCTTATGCATTGATTATCGTGAATTGAATAAGGTAACGATCAAGAATCGTTATCCTTTACCCAGGATCGACGATTTATTTGATCAGCTCCAGGGGGCGAGCTATTTCTCAAAGATTGATTTGAGATCTGGGTATCATCAACATAAAGTAAGAACTGAAGATGTGCCTAAGACAGCATTCAGAACGAGGTATGGACATTTCGAGTTTTTAGTGATGCCATTTGGGCTCACTAATGCGCCAGCAGCATTCATGGACCTCATGAATAGAGTCTGCAAGCCATATTTAGATAAGTTTGTCATTGTCTTTATAGATGACATACTTATCTACTCTCGTAGCCAAGTTGATCATGAGAAGCACCTTCGATGTATCTTAGGATTGCTTCAACAGGAGAAGTTGTATGCTAAATTCTCCAAATGCGAGTTCTGGCTTCGCGAAGTCCAATTTCTTGGACACGTTGTTAGTGAGCGAGGTATCCAAGTTGATCCCGCCAAAATAGAAGCCATTATGAATTGGGAAGCACCAAAGACACCTACAGAGATACGCAGCTTTCTGGGTTTAGCTGGATATTATAGAAGATTCATTGAGAACTTCTCGAGG
This sequence comes from Helianthus tuberosus, assembly GCA_030545235.1. Lineage (NCBI taxonomy): Eukaryota > Viridiplantae > Streptophyta > Magnoliopsida > Asterales > Asteraceae > Helianthus > Helianthus tuberosus. The sequence goes on along the minus strand of CM060370.1, from coordinate 193,262,102 downwards.
ATAGCTGCACCATTAACTTCTCTGACCCGCAAGAATGTGAAATTTGATTGGGGTCCCAAACAACAAGAATCTTTTGAGATTCTTAAGCAAAAGTTGAGCAATGCTCCAGTATTAACCTTACCCGAAGGGATTGAAGAGTTTGTCGTATATTGTGATGCTTCACACACCGGCATGGGGTGTGTGCTTATGTAGCGTGGCAAGGTGATTGCCTATGCATCAAGACAACTGAAGGTGCATGAAAAGAATTACACCACCCATGATTTGGAATTGGGTGCTGTTGTATTCGCACTTAAATTATGGAGGCATTATTTATATAGAACTAAATGTGTGATCTACTCGGATCACAAAAGTCTCCAACATTTATTCAATAAAAAAGAGCTCAATATGAGACAACGCCGTTGGATGGAAACTCTAAATGACTATGATTGCGAGATACGCTACCATCCAGGTAAAGCGAATGTCGTCGCCGATGCTCTAAGCCGAAAGGAAAGAGTTAAACTAATCAGGATCAATGCTAAGAGCATTGAGTTGAAGAATAGTCTGAATGAAAGACTATTAGCTGCACAGAAAGATGTTATTTTGGAAGTTAATCTTCCAAATGAAAAGTTGGGTGTAACTGTTGAGCAGTTAGCGCCTGGGAAGGATGGAATCCTCAGAATGAATGGAAGAATTTGGGTTCCTATTCATGGAGGACTTTGAGATGTAATCCTCCAGGAAGCTCACAACTCTAAATATTCAGTTCACCCTGGAGATGACAAGATGTATCATGATTTGAAGGCAAATTATTGGTAGATAGGTTTGAAGAAATCTATTACCACACAGGTAGCTAAGTGGCTGACTTGTGCTCAGATTAAAGCTGAACATCAAAAGCCTTCAGGTCTACTTCAACAACCAGAACTCCCTACATGGAAGTGGGAGATGGTAACCATGGATTTCATAACCAAGTTACCTAAAACAATGCATGGAAATGATACCATATGGGTTATTGTTGATAGACTGACTAAGTCAGCACATTTCTTGCCCATCAAGGAGACCCATAGCTCCGACAAGTTAGCCCAGTTGTACGTAGACAAAATTGTAGCTCTTCATGGCGTACCGGTGTCTATTATCTCTGATAGGGATACTAGATACACCTCTCATTTTTGGAAAAGTTTCCAACAATATTTGGGTACGCGTTTGAATTTTAGTACTGCTTACCATCCTCAGACTGATGGACAGAGTGAGCGTACAATTCAAACTTTGGAAGACATGCTTCGTGCATGTGTTATTGATTTAGGTGGTAGTTGGGATGACCACCTGCCATTGATCGAGTTTTCTTATAACAATAACTACCATACTAGCATTCAGGTTGCGCCTTTTGAGACATTATATGGTAGGAAATGCAGAACGCCTGCTTGTTGGGCAGAAGTAGGAGAAACTCAGTTGTCAGGACCAGATATAGTCCTTGAAACAACGGACAAGATTGTCCAGATTCGTGATCGCCTGAAAGCTGCCAGAGATAGGCAGAAAAGTTATGCTGATAAGAGGCGAAAACCTCTAAAGTTTGAGGTTGGCGATAAAGTCTTACTGAAAGTATCACCCTGGAAAGGTGTGATGCGTTTTGGTAAGAAAGGTAAGTTAAGCCCTTGATATATTGGACCATTCAAGATTATTGAATGTGTCGGCAGTGTAGCTTATAAGCTAAACTTGCATGAGGAGCTGAGTGGAATACATAATGTGTTCCACATTTGTAATCTCAAGAAAAGCCTAGCCGATGAATCTCTAGCTATATCTCATAATGACGTGCAGATTGATGAAAGCTTGAGATTCGTTGAAAGACCTATATCGATCGAGGATCGACAGGTTAAAAAGCTCCGAAGGAAGCATGTACCTATAGTAAAGGTCAAATGGGACGCCCGCAGAGGTCCCGAATATACGTGGGAAGTTGAGTCCACTATGCGACAAAAGTACCCTCACTTATTTCAGTAAATCTCGGGGTTAAGATTTCTTTTAAGGGGGTGAGGATGTAACACCACGTAAAAATGTGTCCAATTATGTAAAGACACGTGTCCTAAACTTTAAAGGTGTGAAAGATTGAGTTTGAATGACTAAAGTTGTCAAACAGTGAAACTATGAAACCACAGGGAATAAAAGTGTCAACATGCCAAACTTGTGCCTCTGAATGACCATACGTGATGAATATATTCTTAAACGAGTAATTTGTTGGATATAAGAAGCCGTTTATGAAAACAATCGGAAGTTTATTAAATTACAAGGGTTAAACGTGTCAACATGTCGATTTTGACCTCTGAGTGGCCTTTTAACGAAACCGAGGCTTCAAATTATCCAAATATACTCTTAAGAATAAGTGGTATAAATTTCATGTGGTTTCGAGATCGTTAAGCACGTTTTCAAGACTTTGGGCTATAAGTGTCAACTTGATGAAACTTGCTTCCATAGTGATATTTAACGAACCGGAGCCTAACGAAGTTAGTTTATTCATTCTTGAGCTTCAGCAAACTGACTACAAGGGCCTCTATTGCCAAAAATGAAGTTAAAAAGGGTTTAAAACGATCAGGGACTGAAACTGCCAGCTTTAAAACATGATTTGCCAGTTTTCCATCTCCAGGCGAGCCGCGTAAGGCCAAGCAGAACCTTACACGGGCCGCATGAGGTCCCCAGCTCAGAAATAAGCTGCCAGGTGCGGGTTTTGGCTGTTCCACCGCCTTAGTCTAGTTTGTATCGATTTCTAGGAGCTATAAGTCGGTTTATAAATCATCTAGGACACCTGGGGTGATCCTAGAGTGTCCCTTAACACCTGGAAAGGATCCATGATCTTGTGAATTACTATATAAAGGGACTAGTTCTTGAGTTCTTATGCACACTTGCAACAATTCACTAATCTACAACTCCTGGAGCTTGCTAAGAATAAGAAGAAGAATTTGAAGTGTAGAAAAGACAGCTAGGACCTGTAGTAAGCCTCTAATTACTTGCTTAGTTGTCTTAATTAGCTTAATTTCCTAAAAGTCAAACTTATAGTAATTTAGGTTTGACTTTCAGTTTAATCACATATGGTTTAACCACTGATCAAATTGAAAGTGGTTATAGAACCATATTAAGGTAGGTGATTAACCCTTAAAAGGGCACCTCCTAATTATTACGTTTGACTAATCAATTGTCGGGTCAAAGTAGTTTGACAAAAAGTCAAATTGGACAGAATGTTTGAAAATGACTAAAATTAATAAATCAGAGGTTCTAAATTATATTTCAACATTCTAATGACTTGGTAATTAATATCAAAACATGTTTTAACAGTCCTAACTCGGCAATTAATAGTCTAAGGTCAGTTTATAACCGAAAGTTGCAAAAACTTGACTTTTGCTTTGACTTTCAGTTCTGACCCATTTAAGCTTAATTCTCCCATGTTTTAAGCTTCCATTAAGACCACATTACTTAGTAGTATAACCCTCTGGAGTTATATTGCATGGTTCCTAGTGGTTTTAATTATATGCACTTGATCGTAATTATGCTTAAAAATACCATAAACGCCCATTTGACACACAACTGAGATTTTTAGCAATGTGAATGGACTAACACCTTTGCTACTGATATTTAGACATGTCCCGAAAATTTGACATCAATTTGAGGTCTAGAATAGAAGTTATGCTCAATAGCGTAATTAAGGAGCTTTTTATTATTTAAATGGCGTAATTAGCATAAAGCATATCTAAACCCGATTTTTGATATCAAACTTTTTACCTACTGATATAAAATAATATTTTGGGATTTTTGAAGATTTTTATTTATTTTTAGGCTGAGCATAACATAGGATTATAGCTTGAATTCGGTAATTGTCGGTTTTACCCTTTTCATGCATAAAATGAGTTTTATAAAACTTTTTAATGCCAAAAATTTTGCTACTGATTCTACATGATAAATAAAGTATTTTGAACCTTATAAACTGATCAAAAACTCAGATTTCCTGTTTTAACCCAAATATCCTTTAAAACCGACTTTTAAGCGTTTTTAGCACATAGTTTGAGTTAAAACTATATTTGACATATAAAAATTATTACCCACTGATTTTTTAAGCTAATTTATATAATTATACAGTAAACCAAAGTTTTTAAACTCAGAAGTCTATTTTGACCTTTAAAGCCTATGTGAAATTACCAAAATGCCCCTACGGTGCATAGTTGGATTATATAAGATAAATTTCACACATATAAATTACCCTATTGATATAACTTATAAAAATACATATTTTTACTAATTAAATCAAACCTGAAACTCAGTTTCACATTTAAACTCTTTTATGGACATTAAAATTACCAAAATACCCTTATGGGACTTATTTTGGTTTAAATTACTTTTTGGGCATATATGTTAACATCTTACTGATGTATTAACATATTTTGAGCATAATAATGATTAAGACCTGTATATAATTTATTTAGTTACCCGTTACGCGTTTACGCGTTCGGATCGGCTTATGTGACTAGTTTACCTGAAATAGCCGAACCGGGTCAAAACCTTATCATTAAATCCTCAATTTCCAGAATGTGTTTGGTTTACCCATATTATACAAGTATCCAAGCTTGTCAGGTCTAAACCACATTCTATTCCGGTCTCCGCTTAATCTAGCGTTTAGAATCGTAAGGTTTCCTTCTAGCTAGCCGGTCTAAGTCCTTGACTAAATTAAAGACCCGTTAGCATCCTAATAGGTTAATAAACCTTCTATACAGATTAAATAGCTTACGATAGAAGGTGCCTCCAAAAAGCTTTAGGATTTTACTGCTAGCATCAGGTAAATACTTTTAACTAATTTTCCGATATACGGGCTTGGGATACGGTATTATAATAATACCGCTTGGTCGGGTATGAAATCATTTAATTGGATTGTGATTAATAAATTGCATAACATGTTTTAATCTGTTTTGTTTGATAACATAAGCATTGGGGGTTAATACGACCGTGTCCTGGATATCCTCGGCTCATTTCATTTGAAAATGGCCACGACCTATGCACGGGGTGTAGGCATACACCTGACAGATGCAAATGCTAAAAATATAAACCCACATGTTGGGGATAACTCCTTTGTGGCTTCTGAAAGTGGTGAGTCGGTTAATCACGACCGACTTCCAACCGGCCCCAATTGTAAGACAAACATGTAAATCTGTATACAAGATTATATTTAAATAATTGTCCCAAGTTATAAAAGATTTGTGCCATGTGCACTTAAATCAATTTTCATAAATGTTTTCAAAAGGAGTCAGTTAATTGTATTTACCAGTGTAAACTGACGTATTTTCTTAAAGACTGATTTGACAGGTACCTCTCGTAATAGGCTGGAGCTATTAGGTGTCATAAGAGGATCTTGCAAATCCGTAGATACCTGAAGTCTGTTATTTTGTTTCTTTGTATTTATTTATGATCCGCCTGTGGATCTTATTACATTCCAGTCTGTATATTCTGTCACTCGAACACTCAGACATTATGGTTTGTAATAGTTTATTCACCAAGCCTTCTGCTGTGCTATTATATTGTGTGTGTTGACTATGATGATATCAACTACGTCACGATACTCCCCGCCGGGCCCACCGATAATATGTGGAAATATCAGGGTGTGACAAATCACGTTGTTGATTTATATGTTTAATAAGAATATGACGATTGAGCTTTCGTAAATTATCGACCATAGTCACAGTGTCTACAAAGTGTATCACATCAAAAGGGACACAGGGTCACCCTACCCTTGTCCAATAAGTCTATCAGTGTATTAAAATCACGTGGTTAAAAGTAGTCTTCAAAAAGTCTCCACAATCTCGGCTCATTAGTAGTGTCTTTACCCAAAAGTAATGCAATCCGCATAAAACCAAAAGCCAACCATACTGGTGTCTGAGGTGGAGGAGGGAAGAAAAGCAAACTGCTTAACATGTGCGAGATCCTTCTCAAGCATGTATTCACGTTGAAGTAATTAACTGCTTTGCTGCTCGATAGTAAAGAAACGAGCATCAAAACCTGGAAAGGTGTAATAGCAGCATGTGAGAGTGCAGAAGGAGACAGTGATGAATGTGGAGGATCAAAGTATACTGGCATAGACAGGGTGGAGGACATGGTGTCAGCTCAGGCTCCAAACTCTATAACTCAAAACCTCAAACTGTAGCTGTAGTAACAGGGGCAACTCATCCCGTGTGTAGCCTCCATAATGTGAGGGATGGTAGGGGTCTGTATATCAGCATGGGGTATTATCACGCGGGTACTGACCAGAAGTCCCTTCCCGGGGTGCGGGTATGTCCTGAAAGAAAGCGTTAGGCATGTCGTTGCCATGGACGTCGGTCTCCATAGGGGAAAAGGAGCAACATCAGCGGGTGCAGGTGCAGCAGTAATGTCTCAACAAAAGGAAGATCAACAGGTGCAGGTACTGGGTCTGGTACAAGGGGTGCAATGTCTGGTAAACCAAAAGGAACATGGTCGGGATCAGGAATCGGCTCAAGATCAATAGGCGCATCATCAGGCTGACCCAAAAGGAACAGAAGCTAGCTCAGGAGCAGGCTCTGAGTCGTGTGAAGGTGTGGGATCTCGAGCAGGTGATAGTGTAGCAGTCATAGTGATGTCGTCGTCCGAGTCAGTAGTAGAAAGCTGCAATCCGGCCGTCTGTAAGGCTGCAGATGTCACAGACTCAAAGGAGTCTGAAATCGAGTGTAAACAAGAAGCAGAGGATACTTCAATGGCAGTAATCTCAGGAGGTAGCATAGCAACGACATCCTCAGCTATCTCTCTATCACCCAGGGCGTCAACAGGAGGGTCATCAACTAACAAATAAACGTCATCGTCAAACAAATCGTCGAAAGGGCAGATCCTCGGGAGGGATGTCCACGAGAGGTACGTCGTCGAGGATCGGAGTCATGATAGGCTCACCATTGGAATGACCAGTGATGGGGTGGTCATGGGCCGAAACAAGAGTGACAAAAGGATCCTCGTCAGGGAAGCCATCGGCAAGGGTAAATCATCACCAAAGTCTGGTAGCGCGAACGATTGGAAGTCGTCCTTGTCCTTGGTCAGCATGTCAGGGACACTCTCAGTGTCTGACGTAAACATCTCTGGTGCAGGTGCAATCTCATTATTTGTGGCGGTGGCCATAGGGTCGTCAACGTCTGACAACTCGCTCTCTGAAGAAGGTGACATGTGTGTCGGTACATAATAATCATAGCATGTATATCCATAGTAATCACTAACACTTAGTGTATTGCAAGCAAAGACAATTCATCATGTAATCATGTATTCACATTATTTTTCTTGAAACTTTCTATCCTTCCTAGTCTCCCAGACTAAACCACCCAGTCTCCCAGACTAAACTAACCAGTCTCCCAGACTAAACCACCCAGTCTCCCAGACTAAACTAACCAGTCTCCCAGACTAAACCACCCAGTCTCCCAGACTAAACTAACCAGTCTCCCAGACTGAACCGCCCATTCTCTCAGACTGAAACACCCAGCCTCTCAGACTGCACCACATAGTCTCCCAGACTGAAACACCCAGCCTCTCAGACTGAACCACCTAGTCTCTCAGACTGAAACACCTAGTCTCTCAGACTGAACCACCAAGTCTCTCAGACTGAAACACCCAGTCTCTCAGACTGAAACACCCTGTCTCTCAGAATGAAACATAAACATAAACCTTGAAATGTGTTTTGTGTCTTTTCTTTATAAAAATTGTTTTGTTTCTTGGATCTGGGCGTTTTGTGTATGCAATGAAAACATGTTGTAAAAACATTTTTGTGAGAGCCCTAATGACTATAGTCTAGACTCGAGAAGGAATCCTAGTTCGCTACAATCGAAGCTCTGATACCAAACTGTCACACCCTGACTTTTGCGGAAGCGTGATTTGGTGTGACTTGCTTAATATCATTGCATTATGTAACACCCCGAAATTTATAAAACTTAAAATCAGAATTTTAAGTTATTAATTAAATAAGAAACAAGCTAACTAGGAATCGATAACCCAGTTAATTACAAGTCTTGGGTGACATGTAATAGGGTTAAAACATCTAAACAATAAGTAAAACAAGAATATAAGGACTTAAGTTGTCAAATTTGAAACATGAATGATTAAAAGAGAATAATCAACACCAAGCACACACTTAGTGTGTGTGTCTGGTCGTTCATAAACACAGGGGCGAACCAGAGCTCCCCTAACAAACCCTAACTTGCACTAAATTGATCAATTGAAGGCTTAAATCTGATCTAAATCGATTTCCAAGCACAAATCCGTGATCACCTCGTTGAAGGGATCATAATGTATGCAAAATCTTGATGTTTTGATTCATCTTAAGTTTTAGGTTAATTATGAAAAACCAAAATTTAGCATGATTATGTGTTGTAGAGATGAAATTAGAGGTGATTTGATGTCTAGGGATAAACCCTAGATGATTTCTTGTTAAAAATCTTGCATGATGCTTGTAGGGTTTATAATCACCATTGTAGGTGATTAATAAGTTGTGGAAACTTGATAAACCCTAAGATTTTGATTCTTGTTCTAGAACAATCTGAGTTTTTATGAGATAAATTCTGAAATATGGAAGTTAAAACATGCATACATGTGCCTAATTGAAGTTGATTTAGATGATAATTACAAGTCATGAACTTGGTATTGATCTTGCAAAAATCTGACCCGCTAGGTATTTGTTAAAACGCCTAAGTAAGGATTAAAGTGTTAAAAATTAGATGAAAACGCAGAATTTAGTGTTATAACGAATTGTGCGTTAAAGATTATAAAAGAGTTCTAAAATAGATTACGAATTGAACTCTTTAGGTAAAGAATCTGGATCGTCAAGCGGACAAGCCGGAGGTGATACGCGGTTGAAGGGTGTGCTCTAAAGGTACGCGACCAATGGTTTCGTTACATTATGTTATTTATTCATTCTAGTTAGTTGTATTGGAATTTTAGCCAAACAGGAAACCCGCTAAGTCACAAAAGTGACGAAGTGCCTTAGACAAATAAAACGGGTCAAAACATGAGTTATAAATTGAGTTTGGAATGTCTTGAAATGGTGGTTTCCATTTGGCATCCAAACGGGTCAAAACAAGTTGAGTTGTAAACGTCGAAGTTAATGACCATTACTTGTTGATTGGTTATAAACAAAGCATAAGCCGTGAAGCGGACACGCTAACTTGTTACAAAAACATGAACCCTTGTAGAAGGATTAAAGTTCGGAATTTTTACTTGTCAAATGATTTAGAAAAGCATATTTAAATCCTTGAAAACAAGCACGATGATTACTGCGTAAGTGTCCCTCTTGAAGGGAGCAAAATGCTATAGTGGGTAAACCCGGGATTGGGTAAATCGGTCGTAGACATAAGATGATAATAACACAAGTTTTTGAACTTGTAGACAAACGGGTCGAATAAATAAATAGCCAAAATAAAGGCCACTGTTTTTAAACTGAAAATTTATGCGATTTGAGTTGATAAACGAGTCCGTAATTTAATTACGGTCGCGTGGGAAAAAGAATCAGCTAAAACGGACGCCCGAGTCAAAAGTTATGTTAGTTTGAAGTTTGTAATTATAAAATAGTTGAGCTGGGCTAATATACAGCTCCAGCAACAACCTTACTGTCCAAAAAGTGGCTTCGCGCCATGCCATGGCGAAACGAACCAACCGTCGCTCGACGCGACGGTCTTGGCGGGTCGCGACGGCTTTAGCCAACTCGGTCGCAGGGCGCGACCGCCCCTATCTGTTGTCATTTTTGTTTATTTTCATTATTTAATCATGGAACTTGTTTATAATTGATATTAAGGTACCAAAACTAATATTTTGGGTGGTTTTGGACATAGGTGATGATCGTTAGCGGTGGATGTTGATCAAGCGAAGGAAATTAAGAACCGAACACATGTTTTGAAGACTTCCACGCTAATCTAATCTAGCTAGACTATGTTGTTTTTTGAAAACTTCATTAGTAGTGAATGTTTTAAACTAGATGTTGGTTATGTTAAACCACCTAAACAATGTTTATCTTAACTTGTTAATTAAGTTTTGCTAAGTATGCATTTTGTTTTAAAAAGGCCCGTATTTTAAGATTAAAATAATAGAGATTTAAGATGAGTGTTACACATTCAACCATAACAAACAACTATATGATAAATCCAATATGTTCATCCATTGATTAAGTTTTGAAACATTACAACAACATTGATTTAACCCCAAAAACACAGACTTCGTATTCAGAATACAACACCAACAGGTTTTAAGTTCCATAAGGACTTTTCAAAAGATACTAATGATAACCAAGCTTTGAAACATGTATTCTATCCAATAAAGGATACACACTCTAAATCATTTGACACCGGATGACATCTCTTATTCCAGATAACACTTGAAACTTTAACGCCCGCCAGATCCATACTTAGTTTCCTGAAATACATGTAGTTTGAAAACATCAACAAAAGTTGAGCGAGTTCATATGTGTGTTTGTGAATAAACCTTTGAAATCTTTGTAAGTATGTTTGTATGTAATTGAAATCCGGTATAAAAGCAACAAGGAAACAGATCAATTAATGTGTAGCTAATACATTAATAAACGTGACATGGTGCAGGAAGACTCAAACCTAGCAAACTTCGCATTGGGCTTCCGGCTGTAAGACATAGTCACCACATGGCTCATTCGGCGGGCGCATGGGTGGGGCTCGCTACACCCAAATAGATCTATCACTCATGTCCCTCGGTCCTAACACGAGGATTAACGGCCTTAAGAGTGCGCCTACCCATTCACATGATCTACTGTACTTTCCCTAGCTAACCATACCAATTATATTTGTCTGTAAGCATTTTGTAATCATTTGAAACATGTACTTCACCCCCGAAGTTATAATACTAAAAACAGTTAAGAGAAAAGGGGGACATGAACTCACAGTTTTGCGTTCCTTGTATCCGATGTAACTCAAAGCTTCCTCTAGAACGCACGACTACCTACATGCGTACTATGGTCCATTAGATGAGCGGGTCGTGCCTTGACTTAGTATTGATTAGTGTCTTTGAGTTACGTTTCATAGTGTCTTCATTATTATTCCAAGTTATATAATTATTTGTCAAAATAATAAATATTTTAACTTAAATTATATTTATTAAATTTTGGAATAATTGTTACAACAGTATATATTAACTTAATACTTCCCAAGTATTTATACTTGTATTTCCTTCCCAAGGATGGGGTGTCTTTCACTTGTTTAGTCTTGCCATGTATTAGGGTCGTATTCCGGTGTGTGTTTATACATACGAGGATACGTATTTTTATTGTATTCATTAAGTATTCTTTATACTTAATTTCATATTAATTATTCCGGAACATTATCTTTAACAAAAGTCCATCAATATATATATTTCCAAAATATATATTGTAATAAATATTATTTAGAAAAATTATTTATCATTTTTCTTTTGGCAAAAATATTTGTATTTTCTCATAAGTTTCAAAAATTGATATATTTTCATGCTTATCATAGAAAATATATAAACTCATTCTCTCCAAAAATGACATACTTCATATTTATTTGAGAGAATATATCTTCCACCTCGAAATATTGTATTTTGTGTGTGTGTAAGAAAATATATATTTCTTGAAAATAATATATCTTCTAAAGATTTCAAGAAAAATATATATTCATACATGCCAAAAATAATATATTTTTCCCTTGTCAAAATATGATATATTCTTGTAGTAATCATGAAAATCCCTTTTTCATTCCCTTGATGTCCAAAATATTATTTACCAAAATATACACATGAATAATATTTCTGGAATATTTTGTGAGTTATATTCCTTTGTTCGGTTCTACCGGTATTTCGGGTATTCTTTGTATATTTATTCCTTGGAATTTTGGTAATATTTCGGATTGTAATTTTTGGTATTTTGATGAGATATATTATTTCAAGCACCAAAATAATATAACTAATACACATAATATACAAGTAATCACACATGTGTGTCTTCAATGTATATATATTCTAAATATATATATTTAGCCACTTTTATTTATAAAAACCAACCTCCAACACTTATATTTTTGTAACAAAAATTATGGCAAAGTTTATATGGAAAACTCTTGCTTAAGATACACTTGTAAATATTTGTTTAAAATATTTTTCTAAGTGTTAATATTTTTAGAAAATTTTGCCATAGTTTTTCCTAAAAATAGAGGTTTCCATGCTTTCTAGCATATCATTTTCTTTTGTAAAAATCATCACAATCAATTTACAACTATCAACAAACAACCTTTACTTACCAATCTTACCTAAATCATGCATATTTCACTACTTCATGAACTTGAGTATTTGTAAAAATTTATAGTAACTTCGTAGTGTGTTTAGTAAGTTTAGTTACCCTTTAAAGTGTGGTTGTTTATATAAAAACATCATTCTTGAATAATTTAGATGTTTACAACTTGTAATCATATTTTTCAAAAATATTTTTTTATGTATTCTTCTTGTTACACAAGTGTTTCTACACTTGTTTAACCACTAAAAATAATATTTGTTTATGTAAGAACCAAGTTTTAGCAAAACTTATATTTTTTTTAGTCTTGGTTTCTTTAGAAATCCTCCATAAATCTTTAGATCTATAAGTATTATTACTCACATAAATCATTATTTTTCAAGAAAACAATATATTCTTTCAAGTTCATGTCTTGCATGAGGATGATTTATAAATCTCTAACATTTTCATCCTCTCATCTTGCTAGATTATGTTTTTAATCATGATCTAGCAAGATCATATAATGATCTACATCATTTACACAAACCATCAATCATTAAGCATCATAACAACACTAAACAACATGATTTCTTTAAGATTTCTTATAGTTTTATGCTTATGTTCATGTTTCATCTTCAAGTTTCTTAGTGTTCTTCATGATTTTCAACATGTATCATTCTTTAACCACTTGAAAAAGATGTAAAATGGAAGGATGTGTGTTCTTACCACTAGCTCAAGGCTAGGGATGATTCAAGAGGATAAATGAAGTGGATAAAAGCAAATGGTGAAGGTCCTTCAACTTCCGAAAGCTCCAAGCTTCCTAACTTAGCTCCTTACACCTTAATATCACTTGGGAATGGATGGAAATAAGTTGAAGATGATAGTAGGGTGATGGTGGTTCTTGGCCGTGAGCATGGAGGGAGGAAGGAGAGAGTTTTGTGTGTGTTGGTAGGTGTAAGAATGAAGGTTATGAACTAGGGGTTTTATTTATAAACTTCCAACACTAATTTACACAATGTGTAATGTGTTTTATAAAGTGAGGACAAGATCCAACATAATCTATTTTAATAAGCAATTAAAATCTTCTTATGGGGCCACTAGAATCCGTCCATAGGTGGGGGGTAGTAGACTAGGCTTCAACTAGTTAGTTACTTATATAGTTAGAAGTTAAGTATTAGTTAGGGGTTTAGTTACTAGATATTTATGTAGTGTGTGTTATGATGTTCGGGGACCATAACTAGCTTGGTAATGTTAAAACAATGCTTCTAGTAAAAATTTGGTGTTTCGGGTAGTGTTCGGTTGTTCGGTTGGTTACCGGTTCGTTAAGGTGCTAAACTATGCAGTTTAGTGTGCTTTGTGTACCCTTTTATGACAGTTTCGATTCCCGACACTTAGGAAAGCATTCAGGACCAATTAACCATGTTTCTGCATGATATTAAGTTGGTTAAATGCTGAATTTTGCTGAATTCAGCACTTTATGTGAGTTTTAGGCACTTTCCGGCACTTAGACTATCTCTAGGAAGGCAGTTTTGTGATCCTTACTTTCCTACACACTATATTAGTGTAATACTTGGTTTCTGGCTCATTCTGTGTCTCAATACAATGTCTATCTATCTACTGAACTCTGTCATCATTTTTCTGATTTGCCAGATAACTGTGTTTACTGTGTTTCGTGCATCTTTTGAGTCAATAAAGTTCTCATGCAATAATGACATGACTTTAAGCAATTTATGATGCACATGTATGTATATGGTAATAATCAGAGGCAATTCAAGTAAATAAATTGTAATTTAGCACAGTCATTAAGCACTAATCATTATCTAATAATTGTACGAATGTATGCAAATTTGACAGTTGTCACAATTTATCGCCTGTGAGTTCAAAAAGTTTTCAACATTTCCATTTTTAGTCCAACTAGCTTAACTCTATCCATTGTCCTCAGTTACCTCAAGAGCATTTTTGTTATTTCATCTATTATGTAATTATGCCTTTAATCCAACCCTGTAACCAATTAAACTCGTCCTACCTTCTTCAACAATTGTTCACATCCATTCTATAACCAATCAAACTCATTCTACAAGCTCAAAGAGGCTTATTTTGAAAACGATGACATTTCTGAAACCATCCAAAAAAATCCATTGTTTAAACCCGATGATTCTATTGAAAAGAACAATCCTGCCTTATTGTAACACCCATGTTATAAATTTAAAGTTTTAATATTTAAACAACACATTTCATACAAAATGCGTCCTTACAAAACTTTTTAAGTTGATAAACCTACATAACCAAAGTATCCAAGTCGACTACCCGACTAATTTCAAACATTCAAACAAAGTATTAAGTATTCACAGGATTCATATAAACTGAAACAAAATAGATCATAGCGGAAGCTTCAAAAGATGTGTGTTCGGTTCTTGGAACTTGCTTGATCTTCATCCGTGTGCTTAATTCGATCACCTAAATTCAAAACCAACATGAAAGTTAGTTTTGATAAGTTAATTACATGTTAAAACAAGTTTCATGAGTCAAAACAACAAAATTCAAACAATTTTCGGAATTTAGGGGCGTCGCGCTACGCCACGCCCTATTTTCGACAGAAGGTTCCTTTATTTGCTGCTGCACTTGCCCAGCTCAACCTAAAACCAAAATTCAAATTTTGAAACTTCATAACTCTCATTCTACATATCCGTTTTACGTGATTCTTTTTCCTACGCGCCTGTAATTAAACTACCAACGCATCTAGTACGGGATGGAAGTTTATAAATGCCTAATGTATTTATTTGACCCGTATAGTTTTACACTAATTCAATCACTAGCAATGTTTATGATCACAAGGCGTATCTATCCACCTTCCGGGGCTAACAATCACTGGCGTATCATTACCAATTCCATGGTTAACGCCCTTACGATTTTCAAATGCCAAGGGATCTTTTAACGTTTTCATAATATCGAACAACACGCAATTCTTTGACCTGTTTGGCTGAATTATGGAATCCACCACTTCAAGATCAACCAACCATGTCTATTCTAGTTTCGACTCGTTCAATCATGTAGTGATCATTGTCACTTCAACTAATGCAAATCCTTATTCTAGAGTACAACTTTAAATGTCTAAAATATCAAATATACATAATGTAACGAGACATGTTACATACCTTCAAAGCACACCCTTCAAACGCGCGTCGCCACCGGCTTGTCCACTTGATGTTCCGGTTTACTTTCCTACAGAGTTCAACCGCAAACTATTTAGAACTCCTTTCTTAACATATAACGCATAGTTCGCCATAATTTACAAATATGCATTTTAGTTCAAATTTCCAGTTTTTAAGCCTTCTTTTAGGCATTTTTACAAACACCTTAAGGGCATAATTTCACACAATTCATAATCAAGTTCATAACTTGTCATTTAGCCAATATTAACATCAATTAGGCAAATTCACATAAATTTTAACATCAACAAACCAGAAATTGCTTCATAGAGTTCAGATTACACTAGAACAACAATCATAATCCTAGTGTTTATCATGTTTCTACAAAACCCACTAATCACCTACATTGGTGATTATGGAATTCACTAGTATTGAACTAAATTTCATCAATCTAATGACCAGGGTTTATTCCTAGGCACTATTTTACTTCAATTTCATCCATACAACAATCATGCAACATAAATTTTGAATTTCTTGCATTCATCCAGAATTTTAGATGGAAATTTTCTATGAAATTTACATACCTTATGACCCCTTTTCAGAGGAGATCACTATTCTATACTCGGATTTTGATTTGGAACTGAATTTGACCTTCAATTTGGGGAAATTAACATGAACTAGGGTTTGAGGGAGTTCTCCTGGTCGCCCCTGTGTTTCAATCGAACCAGACACACACTTTTGTGTGTGTTTGGGTTTTTAATTTTGTTTTAATATTTTAAGTTTCAATTTTAACAACTTTGGTCCCTCTAAAATCGTTTAGTTCATATTTCAAGTGTTTTAACCCACTTATAAGTCACTACAAGACTCTTATCTAACTAGGTTATTTTTATTCCTAGTTAGTTCATTTTGTTTATTTACCGACATCATATTTATAATAAAAGATTTATATTTTCGGGGTGTTACACTTATCAATGAAGCTTAGAGGAAATCTCGAATGAAGCATCAAATTGGAGCAACTTTCCAAACTTGATTCACAAACCCTCGTTGATTTGCCACCATCTTTCTGATTAATAATCTACACACTTCTATTGCTATTCCTGAGTGCACCACTTTTCCCAATTTTCTTCGGTTTGATCTTTGAGAGGTGTCACCATGAAGTTTTCTTGAATCCAGACTCAACGGAGTTGACCCAATGAGCTCTTCAATCGGTTGGGTCTTTGGTAATCCACTTTTGCAGGATCGAGCAATGAAAGGAGCATCTCGATGCTAAGTTCTTGTCGGACCACCCCTTTGTTCTGCTCGCTTCGAAAACAGGTGGCTACTAGTGTTCCAGCAAAGACTGGCATTAACTCAAGGTCCTGAAGAACATAAACAGCAGACCGCATACATGTGTCGTCCTGGCGGCTGGGTGGGCAAGGATTGTGGTGTCGGAGATGGTTCGCCGGAATTTATGAGGTGAGATGGTGGTGCGTTTGCAAGAAAAGGGGGTATGGTTGGTGGGTTTTTTATTTTGATTTAACGTTTTTATAAATGGATAAATGGACAAAAAATGCCCTTTATTTAAAGCTAAAATGGATGGGGTTAGGTCAATTGGACTAATATGGTAATGTTGAAAACTTTTTGGACCCACATGCGACAAATGAAACCTTTGGACTAAACTGACAAAGCTACCCAAGCCACAGGGACTAAAATGGCATTTTACTCATATGAAAATTTTAAAGTTTGTGGTTTACTTAATATTTGAACCATTAATGGTATTAGATTTTAACTAGAAACATCTAGGGCACTCCGGAACGACCTAGAATACCCCAGAAGATTCCGAAACAACCAAGAACTCTCCGGAACCCTCCGGAACAACCTGGAACACTGCAAAGCAACCCGGCCAAGTCTAAGACAATCCGGAAGACCCAAGAACACTCCGGAACATGCTACACACCTCTAGAAAAGTGTGGAGGCATCAAGAACTCTCTAGTTCTTGCTAGAGACGTTAGACTAGATCTTTGTATGAAGAATAGTATAGATCATTCTAGATGTAGAGTAATCTAGACCAGGAAAACTAGTATATATAGAACTTAGATGGCTCATTTGTAGTTAACTCCAAAAATCACCTTATAAAGCTCTTTGTAACATTTCTTATAGCAATACAATTATTCCATATATTTGTAATCAAGTCTTCTCTTGTTAAATACCAACATTATTGACCTGTTAAGGCTTGCTTAGATCTAATCTAAGGCCGCACGTGGGTCTAAAGAACTCCGTGACAAGTGGTATCAGAGCCAAAACGATTCAAGGGATGGCAAAATAAAGTATCGCGATTGGAGATAAAGGTCGTGGTCGGGACGTGTCTCGACAAGGAGTGAAGAAAAATCAAGGTGAGTCCAAAGAGATATTGATCTGTTTGGATGAAAGAGTTATAGATCTGGAATCACCCATAACTGAGGTTAAATCAAGAGTCGAGGAGGCCCATGGTGGACTAGATTGTTTGGGTTCACAATTGGCCGACCTAAATGATGACTTGCATAGAGCTTTCAACGCATAAGGTGGCGATATAAAGCGCAAGCTCAATGCCTTCATAAAAATAGTCTTGAGCGAGACTACGAAGATACGCAATGAAATGGATAGGGGGTACCATATTACAGCAAAAGCTTCAAAGACGTAAGCACTGATATGGGCCCGTGAAAGGTTTAAAAGAACGGAATCGAGCCTTGAGGCATTTTCCCTTCGCCTAATAAGGCGTAAGCCTCAAGGCGAACCAAGGCGTAAGCCCAAGGCAGAATTAAAAAAAATGAATATAAAATTATATATCTTATAAAAAATAAAATGATAATAGGTTTGAACCAGTTCGGTTATGAATTTACAATTCACATAAAGGGTAACTTATTTGATTTATAAACAAACATGTAAAGAGTTTAATAATTATTAATTCAAAAACCTATTTGGTTATTCATTAGGCCACTCGGTGTGGGGCTCGGCTTGGCCCGTTCTGGCCCGTTGCCGGGCCTCAACACCATCCCGGTCTGGACGTCATCGTCCTAAACGTCGCATACCAGACGTTGAAGACGGGCACAAGATGACAAAAAAAGTTACCGTTGAATGAAAGTAGCCTTGTCATCTATCTCCTTGGTCTTGATTGAGTATGTAACCCATGATTTTGGAATTTGTTTTCTAGATCTAATTTTTGGATTCTTGACATCACCATTTTAGAGAGAGAAGATGAAGAAGCAGAGAAAAAAAATGTTGGAACGATTGGACTTGTTTTGAGGATTAATGAGAGAGAAGATGAGTGTATGTACAACTTTTAATGCATAGAGTGTATTCTTTATGCAAGATTGATGCTTTAATGTATCTCACATAAAGATTATAAGTTGTAATGGGTCAAAGGGTTGGTTTTGTTTAATTTTAGTTTTATATATATATTGCATATTTAATTCGTCAAAATTAAAAAATAAATAAATTAATTTGGTGGGGTAGGCTCATCCTCCATTTCCATGGTTTCATACTTGGAGGGGCATCCTTCAAGGACTCTGACGTGGTGCTGAGATGAAGGGTCATCCTCCAAGGATGAGCCTCACCCGTACCAAGTAGCCTTAAACAAGCATACAATCCATATATAGAAACTCTTAGGTTTTACCAACAACAAACTGGTTCCGTTATAAATTACATAAACATAGAATCCATATATAGAAACTCTTAAGATTTATCAACAATAATTCAATTGATAATAGGCTTGAACAATTCACTTTATCAATTTAAAAACCTGTTCGGTTATCAATTTACAAAGAAAGTATGTTTTACTTATCAAAATATTATCATGGAAATATTAATTTACAATAAAATAGCAGTTACTCTGATTTCCTAGATCCTCTTCTTCAAACTTATTCTAACACGTGGTGGTGATGGCCATCCCTGCAATATAGAAACAAACATCCATTAATCACATAACTCTAGAATACAGATAAAACTAAATCCAGATATCAAGTAATTCAATTGATAATAGGTTTGAAAATTTCACAGGAGAAACTTATTTTTGATTTATAAACATGTAACAATTGTAGGAGCCGTTCGCGTAATAATAAATAAAATAAACAAATTTTATTAAAATGAATACAATACAGAAAGAAGCTGGAAAAACAAAATACTATTACAACTGAAATAAACAAATACAAGAAAGGAGTAGAAGCAGAATTGACTGAGGCACGTGTTCAACACGCTTCCCTTAAAACAAATTCCGAGTCTCCCAGGAGTACTCGTTTTGTTTCCCAGGGTACAACAGCCGGAGCAGTGGTACTGCCGGAGTAGACCTACAACCCGAAGGTTACCTTGAAAACTGCAAAGAAAATTGAACAGAAGTTGTGGAGAGAAAGTTATAGATTGCTGTTGTAGTTGGTGTCCATCTGCAGTGGGTAAGGAGCTGTATTTATACATCTCCTAAGTCGAAACAGTTAAAAACGAATTAAAGAGAGGTTTAAATTGCATTAAATGTCTTCAATGCAATTTAATACGTCATTTAATTCTCAGTCAAAGCCCGTTAACTCGTCAGTTACGAAGCTGGACTGAAACTGCTCTGTCATTCAATGCTGGAAGCTTCTGCGCGCGCGCGCGCGCAAGCCACACTGGTGCGCGCGCGCCCAGGTGTGCACGCCCATGCGCGGTGCGTCCTCTTGGCTCACTGCCATGCGCGCGTGCGCCACGTCACCGTGCGCGGTGCGTCCTCTTGGCTCAAGTCCATGCGCGCGTGCGCCACGTCACCTGTGAGCCTATACGAGCGCGCCACACAGTCGCGTCGTATTGGCTCACTCTGGTGCGCCGCGCACGACACAGCAGGACCCATGCACCATGCTCTCAACCGCGCGCCTCCGTGCCATGTGTACTCGCGCGCGCATGCGCCGCATCACCTACCACTTGGTCCTTGCAACCCTTGTGCTCCACCACGCGCACGTGGTCAAAAATACAAAGGCGGCTCTCAAGCGGCGCGAGCGGGCGAAGTGCAAAGTGCGCCATCAAAGCGCCACATTGCGCCTCATCGCCCACGCCGCGAGCGCGTGCGCGTGCGAGTGCGAGTTAGGGTGCTCCGCACCCTTCGCGAGGACACTAGTGTGTGCTTCCATGAAACAATAAGGATGGAGAGTTCCACCTTAAATACCCATTTAAGTTCCATCTCTCATCTGATGTGGGACAAGGTGCTACTTTCCCTTTTGTTTCAGCATTGAATGTTCCAAACACCCAACTTTGAGCATCGATATCTCATTCATCTTAGCTCGGTTTTGGACGTGGTTTAGTTCGTTGCGAAGCTCTTCCAACATAGAACACAAACCCACAAATAAATATATAAAACCCGCTCATTTTATTATATTTATTTCTAGTCCAAAATAGGAAAAAATCATTTTCCTATATTTGTGAAAAATGCTATTTTCACCTATTTTTCCAACAATCCCCCACATGAAAAATGCTATTTTCATCAAATTTCCAACAATCCCCCACATGTATGGAAATGGATCTTTTCCTTACACTTTTCAACGATAAACTTCGACAGTTGAGTATTGCAAGATAGGTAGGTTGAAGCCTTTGAACCTTCTTTTGTGAAGCGCACTTAGCTTACTAGCGGTGTGTAGACGCGATGTCCTTGAACATACCCCCATTTGTGTAAACGACAATACACTTCACACAATACTCTCCCTGGTTTGGCCAACTCCTCATTGTCGTGTCCTATTATGGTCCTGGAACACTAGCCTGGTTCTGCGAGAGCTCTAGGATTTGCGCACCCCACAAATCCATTTGAAGCGACCCTACTTCTCTCTAACATAGGTGATTCCTATGAATCATTAAAAGCATCATGGTTATTTGATTTCCCGAAATCGTTAACCTTAATATGCTTAGCCTCACTTCAATGTCACTGATTGGAATGGACTAGGAAGTATATGTAACTCCCTTTTATTTAGTTTGGGGTACTCCCCCATAGTGACTCCGTTTGGTAATATGATTAAGTTGTCCTATTGAACTTAGATCTTGGGATCTCCAGTCAACTAAGTTAGGTTTCCCTCATATTCCCATTTACCACGGGCTTTAGTCCCATTCCTCTTGACGACGTTTCTACTAACTCTCTGCTTAAGCCTTTTGTAAACGGGTCCGCAATGTTATCCGTTGATCTCACATAATCAATTGTGATAACACCCGTTGAGAGTAGTTGTCGTATAGTGTTATGCCTACGTCGCATATGCCTTGATCTGCCATTGTACATCAAGCTTTGGGCTCTACCAATCGCTGATTGGCTATCACAATGTACACATATGGCTGGTAAAGGCTTTGGCCATCTTGGAATATCTTCCACGAATTGACGTAGCCATTCCGCCTCCTCGCCTGACTTATCCAAGGCGATAAATTCAGATTCCATTGTGGATCTCGCTATGACCGTTTGCTTAGAAGACTTCCAAGCAATAGCAGCTCCTCCAAGTGTAAATACGTAACCACTTGTTGATTTGGAATCTTTATTATCCGATATCCAGTTTGCATCAGTGTATCCTTCGATCACTGCTGGTTGTCGGGTATAATGCAGTCCATAATCTCTTGTGTATCTTATGTATCTAAGCACCCTCGTGATAGCTTTCCAATGATCCGCGCACGGATTACTGGTGTATCTACTTAGCCTACTCACCGCGTAAGCCAAGTCGGGTCTAGTACATGTCATTAGATACATGAGACTCCCAATAATTCTTGAATACTCTAACTGAGCAACTCCATCTCCTTTATTTTTCTTGAGATGTTGAGAGGTATCAACTGGAGTTCGAGCTACACTCTTATCTTCCGAGTTGAATTTTTCAAGAATTTTATCCACATAGTGAGATTGACTTAACACAAGACCATCTTGGGTTCTTATGATCTTTACCCCAAGAATCACATCCGCTAAACCCATGTCTTTCATGTCGAATCTCGCTTTCAACATGCTTTTAGTAGCTTTGATAATTTTATCATTACTCCCAATGATAAGCATATCATCTACATAAAGGCATAAAATCACATAACCTTCATTTGTGTCTTTGAAATAAACACATTTGTCGCACTCATTTATTTTGAATCCATTGTCAATCATAACATGATCAAACTTTTGGTGCCATTGTTTTGGTGCTTGCTTCAAGCCATACAAAGACTTGACGAGTTTACATACTTTACCCTCTTGACCTGGGGCGGAAAAACCTTCAGGTTGCTCCATGTAAATCTCTTCTTCTAAATCGCCATTTAGAAATGCGGTTTTAACATCCATTTGGTGAACTTCCAAATTTCTTAAAGCCGCTATAGCAAGAACCAATCTAATCGAGGTAATGCGCGTCACAGGCGAGTAGGTATCAAAGTAATCTAGACCTTCCTTTTGTCTAAATCCTTTAATCACCAACCTAGCCTTGTATTTATCAATACTTCCATCAGTTTTCATCTTCCTTTTGAATATCCAACGATATCCTAGTGGTTTGCAACCAGGTGGAAGATCTACTAACTCCCAAGTATGATTTTGCAATATAGAATCTATTTCATTTCTTATTGCTTCTTTCCATTGAGGTCCTTCTGAAGAAGAAACCGCTTCGCGATATGTATTAAGCTCGCCCTCAACCATATAGCTAACGAAGTCTGGACCGAAGGATTTTTCAACCCTTGGCCTTTTGCTTCGCCTACAGTCACTTTCTTCAACCTCAGGTTGTTCATGTGTCTTATCATGAACTACCTCATCAACTGGTCTAGATGAGCTTTCACCTACTTCAAAAGTAGGTGTATATGACGTTGCATGTGTTTGTCTTCTCAAAGGAAACACATTTTCAAAGTAAGACACAACGTTAGGATTCACCTCCATAATAGTGTTTACGTGTACATCAGGATTCTTGGACTCATGTACAAGAAAGCGATGTGCACTACTTTGATGCGCATACCCAATAAATATGCAATCAACAGTTTTGGGTCCTATCCTAAGAGCCTTAGGAGGTGGTACAATCACCTTTGCTAGGCACCCCCACACTTTCAAGTATTTATATGAAGGCTTTTTCTTTTTCCATAACTCATATGGAGTCTCGTCTCTCTTTTTCAATGGTATCTTGTTCAAAAGATAATTGGCCGAGAGAATGGCCTCCCCCCACATTTCCTGGCTCACCCCAGAACTTATCAACATGGCGTTCATCATTTCTTTCAATGTGCGGTTCTTTCGTTCCGCCACGCCATTTGATTGTGGAGAATAAGGAGGTGTACACTCATGTACAATGCCACTTTTTGCGCATACATCGGCAAAAGGTGCAACATATTCGCCTCCTCGGTCGCTTCGCAAAGCTTTTATCTTCTTTTGAAGTTGATTCTCAACTTCATTTTTATACAAGATAAATTTACTTATTGCTTCATCTTTACTTTTTAGTAAATATACATAGCAATATTTAGTACTATCGTCAATAAACGTGATGAAGTACTTATTTCCACCTCTTGTGGGTACCGCTTTTAAATCACATATATCGGTGTGAATTAAATCAAGGGGTTCGGTTATTCGTTCAACCGATTTGGATGATGTTCTTGTAAGTTTGGATTCAACGCATGTTTCACATTTATAGTGTGAATCAATATGGAATGTTGGTATGCAATTTAAATTGATTAAACGGCGTATAGAATTAAAATTAACGTGACCTAATCTACCATGCCATTTATTCGATTCAGAAAACTCAAGCATATAAGTAGAAGTAGTAGCAATTTTATTCATGTTCTTTTTGACAGCCATTACATTCAATTTGAACATACCATTTTGGGCATAGCCCTTGCCTACATACATTCCTCGTTTAGTTAGTACAAATTGATCGCTCTCAAAAACTAAACGAAATCCAAACTTATTAAGCAACCAACCCGAGACTAGGCTCTTGCGCAAGTCTGGGACATATAACACGTTGCTTAAAGTGAGCTCCTTCCTTGAAGTCCACTTCAAGATCACCGTTCCTTCACCCTTGATGTCCGCGGTGGCTGCATTTCCCATGTACAGCTTCTCATCTCCCGCAAGCTCCTTGAAGGTGGTAAAGAGGCTCCTGTCTGGGCACACATGACGGGTCGCTCCCGTATCAATCCACCACCCTTTTGGAGTGTTAGTCACAGCATTGACCTCGTCCAACATTGCGGTTTTGTCGGAAATCATTGCCACCAAAGGCATTCCATCTTCATCCACCATGTGCGCACACTCACGCTTTGGTTTCTTGCATTGGTTAGCCCGATGCCCCGGCTCGTCACAGTTGTAACAAGTCCCTTGGAACGTTGGAGGTTTCTTTTTCACAACCCCTTTCTTCTGTCCAAGTTTGCTAGCCTTTGCTTTCTCTTTGTCCTTTTTCCCCTTACCCTTCGTGCCCTTAGAGGATTGCCCAAGCTCAACCACATTTGCGCTAGCAGAAGTTTGCGCCTGGCTGCCTTTTAGGGCAATTCTATTGCCCTCTTCAATCCGAAGACGAACAATAAGGTCCTCTAAAGTCATCTCCTTTCGTTTGTGTTTAAGATAATTCTTAAAATCCACTCAACCAGGAGGTAACTTTTCAATCATCGCTGCCACTTGGAATGTCTCGCTAAGTACCATTCCCTCCGCATGGATGTCATGTAGTATAATTTGCAACTCTTGGACTTGGTTCATAACAGTTTTGTTATCAACCATTTTGAAGTCCAAGAAACGGGCGACAACAAATTTCTTTGTTCCCGCATCCTCCGTTTTGTACTTTTTCTCCAAGGACTCCCATAATTCTTTGGAAGTCTTGATATTATAGTACACATTATACAATGCATCCGAGAGACCGTTGAGTACATAGCCTCGACATATGAAATCCGAGTGCTTCCAAGCCTCTACCGCGCTCAGAGCCTGAGCGCTGGTCTCCCCTTCCGCAGGTTGGGGAGCGGATTCTGTTAAGAACCTCGCAAGGTTCATGGTGGTCAGGTAGAAGAACATCTTCTGCTGCCACCTTTTGAAGTGTAGACCCGAGAACTTCTCGGGTCGTTCAGCGTGATTGGCCACTGTGGTCGCTTCCACAGTGGTGGCGTTAAAGGGGGTTCCCGTCACAACATTAGTGGTGTTGTTAACGTTGACATTTTCGTTCGACATGCTGAAAAAATTAAAATTAAAATTTTAGTCAAAAAATTCTGATTTACGCACAAACCAAAAGGAAACTACTAAATTTTAATTTTACCACAATTTACTGTTTCGGCTTCTAAGTCCAACTTTGAAGACCAAAAACAGAAAATTATAATTTTAGAACTTACTAATTGGCTTCTAAGTCCAACTTTGAAGACCAAATCAGAAAGTTGTAGCACTTTTTAGGACAAGATTAAAATATAACCACAAAAGTTTTCAACCAAAGTCGCTCCTTTGAAGAAGAAAACTAAAAAAATCTGTTTTTAAAACACAAACTGAGTGAAAACAAAACTCGTTTGAATCACAAACAGAATGGTTTTGATTACACGAACGGTTTTAAAATTTTGTTTTAAGATTGTAGGAGCCGTTCGCGTAATAATAAATAAAATAAACAAATTTTATTAAAATGATTACAATACAGAAAGCTGGAAAAACAAAATACTATTACAACTGAAATAAACAAATACAAGAAAGGAGTAGAAGCAGAATTGACTGAGGCACGTGTTCAACACGCTTCCCTTAAAACAAATTCCGAGTCTCCCAGGAGTACTCGTTTTGTTTCCCAGGGTACAACAGCCGGAGCAGTGGTACTGCCGGAGTAGACCTACAACCCGAAGGTTACCTTGAAAACTGCAAAGAAAATTGAACAGAAGTTGTGGAGAGAAAGTTATAGATTGCTGTTGTAGCTGGTGTCCATCTGCAGTGGGTAAGGAGCTGTATTTATACATCTCCTAAGTCGAAACAGTTAAAAACGAATTAAAGAGAGGTTTAAATTGCATTAAACGTCTTCAATTCAATTTAATACGTCATTTAATTCTCAGTCAAAGCCCGTTAACTCGTCAGTTACGAAGCTGGACTGAAACTGCTCTGTCATTCAATGCTGGAAGCTTCTGCGCGCGCCCAGGTGAGCACGCCCTTGCGCGGTGCGTCCTCTTGGCTCACTGCCATGCGCTCGTGCGCCACGTCACCGTGCGCGGTGCGTCCTCTTGGCTCAAGTCCATGCGCGCGTGCGCCACGTCACATGTGAGCCTATACGAGCGCGCCACACAGTCGCGCCGTATTGGCTCACTCTGGTGCGCCGCGCACGACACAGCAGGACCCATGCACCATGCGCTCAACCGTGAGCCTCCGTGCCATGTGTACTCGGGCGCGCATGCGCCGCATCACCTACCACTTGGTCCTTGCAACCCTTGTGCTCCACCAAGCGCACGTGGTCAAAAATACAAAGGCGGCTCTCAAGCGGCGCGAGCGTGCAAAGTGCGCCACATTGCGCCTCATCGCCCACGCCACGCGCGCGCCCGCGGCGTGTGCGAGTTAGGGTGCTCCGCACCCTTCGCGAGGACACTAGTGTGTGCTTCCATGAAACAATAAGGATGGAGAGTTCCACCTTAAATACCCATTTAAGTTCCATCTCTCATCCGATGTGGGACAAGGTGCTGATGTGTGTAAAATGCAACATATAAATTACATCAAATGAGGCATAAAACTAACCCTTTTTTAGTACTAATATTGGAAAAAGAGTGTTTTTGTCTTCCTTTTGTATTTTCAGGATTAAATGAGCTCAAAAACGCAAAAGAAGCAAAAAGACAGCTAAATCCAACATAAATACAAGAAAAGGAACATTAGTGGATTGCCCGAACCCTCAACGGCACCTTCCAAAGCAAAATAGAGAAAACAGAAGGCTGAACACGCCCCGTGCTCAGCCAGCACGGGGCCGTGCCCAAGAAGCAGCAGAAAAGACAAACCTATAGAAGCTTCTATTGCCCACCACGGGCCGTGCTCAGCGGACACGGGGGGCGTGCCGAAAGTACTGCAGGCGCATTAATTGTAATTGCGAATTACAATTAATGAAGAGAGAGAATGTCAGACAGGCACGGGGCCGTGCCCAGCGGACACGGGGCCGTGCCCAGCGGACACGGGGCCGTGCCCAGGCCTCTGTTCAGCCTATAAATAGGAGTGCTTGGTTTCATTGCAACTCATCCCTTGGCACACCACCTCTCTCACACTTCATCCACCACCCACCACCATCACAACACCATCATCCACCACCATCATCCATTGTCCATCATAGAGTGTGTGAGTCGTCTCGGGATCCAAGATTGATCGTAAGAGTTCTTGACAATCAAGGCCATGTTTGCCTAAGTCTCTTACATCACTTGGTGAAGACAAAGTGTCTAGTATAATACTTTTTATTTCTAATCTTTTGCACTTTTTATTTGGTTTTGTATTAATGACTTTAATAACTAGTTACTTATGTTGAAGGTGATCTTTCCTTATCGTTTGTCCGTGGTGTCTTGGCATTATTTTACTGTCTATATAAAATAAAGGATTTTCACCATTCATATCTCCACGGTCTATATGGAGGTATGTTGGCTACCTGGTAGGGGGTTAAGGGAACGGTTTGGTAAAGGTCTTGCCATTGTTCAGCGTTTAGAGGTCCTGCAATGGACCTGGGTCAAATTTAGTAGGACCTCCTTCAATGCTTCACGGTATTGGATGGCGGGGGTCCAAACTCTTTGATCCCCTCATAAGTTAACTACTATTAATACTATAACCCGGCTATTTAGGACTGTATCCCTGCTGACTCAGACTACTTAGTCGAGGGTAACGTCACCGCCAAAAGCGGGGCCTACCACAATACTGCATTAATAACTTAATTCATTATCTTCCAATAATCCACCCCTTTAGGATTGTATCCCTGCTGACTCAAACTACTGGGGTGAGGGTAACGTCACCTTCAAAAGAGGGGCCTACTACAATAACTAAGATAATCTCTTAATTATGTGCAAAAGTGCGGAAATAATCAAAGGTTATACTAGATACGAGTCGGAACCAAGTGATTCATCTTGTCTATCTGTTTTTATTTTATTTTTATTTTCAGCATTTTAGTTAGTTTTTATTTTTCTTAGTTTAAAACATTTTTCCAAACTTTTATTTTGGTTAGACGTTGAGGATAAACCGGTACTAAAAGCTCTTGTGTCCTTGGACGACCTCGGTATCTTACCAACGCTATACTACACTCAACGATGGGTGCACTTGCCCATATGTGTGTTTAGTGTTAGTGAAATATCGTGTTTTATAAATTTAAAACTTGGCTAAAATAAGTGTTAAAAAGGGCTTAAAATATATACCTAAAATATACGACACTTTAACGCACATCAAGTTTTTGGCGCCGCTGCCGGGGACACAAGGATTTTAAGAAAGTTAGGAATCAACGGCCTAATCATCTTTTATTTTATTTTTTTTTAGGATTTTTCTTAGTTTTTCAGCTTCTGCAGAGCTCAGCACGGGGCCGTGCCCGCTGAACACGCCCACGTGCTCACTCATTGGAACTGGCAATCCTGTTTTACATCAGACAGTAAGCTGAACACGGGGCCGTGTCCACTCAACACGCCCCCGTGCCCAAGTTTCAGTTACTGAAAACCGAACCGTTAGATCCCGACGGTTGGTAATTTCTGACATAAACATGAGTGATAGTAATTATTTTTACTTTCGGCACTCTTATGGTACGTGGTGTCAATTATGTGGAGGCGAACATGAAGAAGTAAAATGCTACTTCCTAAATTATATGCCCCACTACATGGACCCACGATCTTTTCACAACCTTAAGAGGGGCGAAAGTAAAAATAAGCACTATTTCTCCCTCGAATGCGCCCAGCCAGATATTCTAGGGGAAATGTTCCTTAGCGAATTATTTCAACTAGAAGAGCTAATTCTGAAATGGATAGAAGAGCTTAGGAAGGATTTTATTAATCCGCCCCAAGACGATACCCATGAAGAAATGTTGGAACCGCATTCCGACAACCTCGTTGCTCCCGAAAATACCTTCGTACCTAGCAAGGACTTGGACGATAGTCGTCCCTGTGTCGATTGTGCCGTGAAGGACTCTCCATCGACTTCGTTCGGTGCATACATAGACCTGAGCGATTCGGCATATACCTTCTTTAACAAGAGCCCGGAAAAGGGTTGGACTTGTCCACCTAGAATGAAAATAGGAATTACCCTCACCGACAACCTCTTGCGTTCTCGCCTTAGTCTAGGACAATTAAGGTATATTAGGCACTTTGGGGTTGTTCCAACCAGTAAGGAACCACCCGATATCGGGGAGATCCTTGAATTAGCAAAACTCCATAAAGCAGCCTCCAGACACGGGGCCGTGTCCAGGTCAACACGCCCCCGTGCTCACTAAAAAGATTCTCTGCTGATTTGGTCAGAATACGGACAAAATGTGTCAGGATTTTCTCTGAACACGGGGCCGTGTCCAGTCAACACGGGGCCGTGCCCAGGGCGCTGTCGTTTTCTTTAAATGCAGCCTGATTCCTGCTCATTTTGACCACTTCAATTGACAGAGATCTCTGGAATTTTCACTCATACCATCCTAGGTAAGTGTCAAAAGAAGGTTCCAAGGGACCCTCTTGTCCTTTCCACTTTTATTCATTTCCTCCTCTTTCAAAATTTTTCAAAAGTTCCTCCATGGAAGCTTGGAAATCATTTGATTCCAATCCTCTATGTGAAGTTTGTAAGATTATTTGCTAAAGATTCTGGGTTAAAGTTAGTTGAATAACTTTACTTTAAATTATCCAAGCTTAAAACCCAGATAACAATCATAAAAATAATTTAAAACTCCAAGAATCTTTAGCCAAAAATCCTGCAGACAAATGGACACGGGGCCGTGCTCAACGAGCACGGGGACGTGTCCAGGGGCTCTGTTTTGTAAAAATTTAGTTTTCCTCGGTTTTCTTCACAGAAAATGGCAAGCAGAACAAGCGGATCGTCTTCAAGGAATAACCGACAAGGGAGGAGATCTTCAACAGCAGAAGACTCTCTTGTAAACTATGTTTACGCTCTAAGGGAGGCTATTGATGAAATGACGGGAGTGGAAGAAGCATTGATTGACCGTATCAACCATCTTTCTGTGGGGCTGGAGGGCTGTCTCCATGAAGTAAACCTCTTGCACCAGAGGTTGAATCTTCTCGCCTCCCCGCCTTTGGTACCCATAATAACCCAAAGGGCGTGGAACGTGGTACCCGAAGTTGTCATTCCAGCTGAATGGTACGCCATGCACCAAGAACTTCCTCGAAGAGTGGTGCAAGGAGTCCCGGTGAATGTTCCCCCTCAACCACCAACAGCAGAAGAAAACGAAGCCGCATTCTTCCTCCCTAGAGAGATCGAAGAATGGCTTTAAACAAAGTTTAGGAAGGAACTCGTTCGGCTAAAAGTCCTACTCTATCGGGAAATCATTCTCGAAATTTTCCTAAAATTAGTAGAACTCCTAATGATAACCTCGTGTACTTGCTGACCTATCTAGTTAAGTTTTAATTTAGGATTATGTAAGTTCTCTCTATGACGAAATGAAATGATGGTTTTAATGTTTGGATGGTTTGTAATGAATAAAACACACTCATGGTGGTGAAGGATGAAAAGGGGAACGAGAAAAATGATCCCATGCACAAGAACAAGGCAACCCGACAATTTTCTCCCTTTCAGAAGGTTCAACACGGGTCGTGCCCAACCAACACGGCCCCGTGTTGAACCACCTGCAGAAAACGCCCAGTACAGGTAACTGGACACGGGCCGTGTTCACCCAACACGCCCCCGTGTCCAGACTTCTGTTTCTCTTATTTCAATTTTGTTACTGGCACTTGAACACGGGGCCGTGCCCGGATAACACGGGGCCGTGTTCAGCACCCAGTAACACAAATTTTTGCTTTTAAAACACTATTTTACACATCTAATCAACCTAAAATTTTATTTTTGGGACACATTGAGGACAATGTGTAATTTAAGTGTGGGGGGATGCTAAAACCTTGAATTTTGCAAGTCCTAAATACAAGCCTTACACAAAACTCTATTGGAACCGCTAATCACCCCAATTTTTTTCAAAAATTTCATTTTTTTACTTGTCTAGGTTTAACTCGGGAAATTCAAGCTCTCAAAAAGGTTATATTTTTACAAATTTACAACCGATAGCGTAGTGATAAAAAGAACCAACATAAGAAAATTATGAAAAGGCATGACAAACTTATTTAAAATTTGATTATATATACTTGATCACATAAAAAACCCATTCCCACAAAAGTGAGTTTTGAGCCTTTATTGAGCACTCAATTTCATACCATTTGACTAAATGCTCATTTTTCGTTTCTTGTGTGAATAGCCGCTTGGTTCTTACGACTCTAGAACTTGCCATGACAATACATTCCCGGTCCTTATCAACTTAAACCCGAGTAAGTAAATGATAGAGGCATTAGGACTAACCTTTTTCATTTCCACACCATTATTTTTCTTTTTTCTTTTACCACCTACCCAAAAATCCCCCTAGTTAGCCCCTTTGAGCCTAAACCTTTTCGTTTCATCACCCAAAACAAAAACCCTTTCACCCACCAAAACCTTTTTCATTTTTACCCTTTATTTTAGTAACAAGTTCGGTTCTTCGAAAAAAAAAAAAAAAAAAAAATTATATGAAGCAAAAAGAAAATAAACAAACAAAGTAATCAAAAATAACTTTGTTTGAATAAAAGCTTCATCAAAAAATAAAAGGTTGCAAAAATACGAAAACCGACACTTGTTACGCTTTTTAGCCCTTTTTCTACTAACCACTAACCCAACCACCTACCTTTAACCCTAGCCAACCCTTAACCCACAAAGTCCTCTTGATATCTACAAAGGTATAAAAGTTAAAAAGGAGGAGGATTGATTTCTTGGCAAGCCTATGGTAGGAGTAAGTTCCATGCCGCTCTCGAGTGATTCACTAAAAATACACCTTCGGCCGAGTGTGAGTGATTTCCCCGCGAGGTATGTGAACTTGTATATAAATAGAATTTTAAAAAGGCATGTTATGCCCAAATAAGTAATTTCTTTTATGAACAGTTCTAAATAAATCATTACGAATAGGAGTGTAAATAAATAAAAATAAAACCCTAAAAAGATCTTGGAAATCCCGACACTCTATGACAAGCCCAAAAACCTTCTCTTCTACCTATTCCATTTGGGAGTGTAAGCCAAATATTAAAGAGTTTTGCTTGAGGACAAGCAAAAGTTCAAGTGTGGGGGTATTTGATGTGTGTAAAATGCAACATATAAATTACATCAAATGAGGCATAAAACTAACCCTTTTTTAGTACTAATATTGGAAAAAGAGTGTTTTTGTCTTCCTTTTGTATTTTCAGGATTAAATGAGCTCAAAAACGCAAAAGAAGCAAAAAGACAGCTAAATCCAACATAAATACAAGAAAAGGAACATTAGTGGATTGCCCGAACCCTCAACGGCACCTTCCAAAGCAAAATAGAGAAAACAGAAGGCTGAACACGCCCCGTGCTCAGCCAGCACGGGGCCGTGCCCAAGAAGCAGCAGAAAAGACAAACCTATAGAAGCTTCTATTGCCCACCACGGGCCGTGCTCAGCGGACACGGGGGGCGTGCCGAAAGTACTGCAGGCGCATTAATTGTAATTGCGAATTACAATTAATGAAGAGAGAGAATGTCAGACAGGCACGGGGCCGTGCCCAGCAGACACGGGGCCGTGCCCAGGTCTCTGTTCAGCCTATAAATAGGAGTGCTTGGTTTCATTGCAACTCATCCCTTGGCACACCACCTCTCTCACACTTCATCCACCACCCACCACCATCACAACACCATCATCCACCACCATCATCCATTGTCCATCATAGAGTGTGTGAGTCGTCTCGGGATCCAAGATTGATCGTAAGAGTTCTTGACAATCAAGGCCATGTTTGCCTAAGTCTCTTACATCACTTGGTGAAGACAAAGTGTCTAGTATAATACTTTTTATTTCTAATCTTTTGCACTTTTTATTTGGTTTTGTATTAATGACTTTAATAACTAGTTACTTATGTTGAAGGTGATCTTTCCTTATCGTTTGTCCGTGGTGTCTTGGCATTATTTTACTGTCTATATAAAATAAAGGATTTTCACCATTCATATCTCCACGGTCTATATGGAGGTATGTTGGCTACCTGGTAGGGGGTTAAGGGAACGGTTTGGTAAAGGTCTTGCCATTGTTCAGCGTTTAGAGGTCCTGCAATGGACCTGGGTCAAATTTAGTAGGACCTCCTTCAATGCTTCACGGTATTGGATGGCGGGGGTCCAAACTCTTTGATCCCCTCATAAGTTAACTACTATTAATACTATAACCCGGCTATTTAGGACTGTATCCCTGCTGACTCAGACTACTTAGTCGAGGGTAACGTCACCGCCAAAAGCGGGGCCTACCACAATACTGCATTAATAACTTAATTCATTATCTTCCAATAATCCACCCCTTTAGGATTGTATCCCTGCTGACTCAAACTACTGGGGTGAGGGTAACGTCACCTTCAAAAGAGGGGCCTACTACAATAACTAAGATAATCTCTTAATTATGTGCAAAAGTGCGGAAATAATCAAAGGTTATACTAGATACGAGTCGGAACCAAGTGATTCATCTTGTCTATCTGTTTTTATTTTATTTTTATTTTCAGCATTTTAGTTAGTTTTTATTTTTCTTAGTTTAAAACATTTTTCCAAACTTTTATTTTGGTTAGACGTTGAGGATAAACCGGTACTAAAAGCTCTTGTGTCCTTGGACGACCTCGGTATCTTACCAACGCTATACTACACTCAACGATGGGTGCACTTGCCCATATGTGTGTTTAGTGTTAGTGAAATATCGTGTTTTATAAATTTAAAACTTGGCTAAAATAAGTGTTAAAAAGGGCTTAAAATATATACCTAAAATATACGACACTTTAACGCACATCAGTGCTACTTTCCCTTTTGTTTCAGCATTGAATGTTCCAAACACCCAACTTTGAGCATCGATATCTCATTCATCTTAGCTCGGTTTTGGACGTGGTTTAGTTCGTTGCGAAGCTCTTCCAACATAGAATACAAACCCACAAATAAATATATAAAACCCGCTCATTTTATTATATTTATTTCTAGTCCAAAATAGGAAAAAATTATTTTTCTATATTTGTGAAAAATGCTATTTTCACATATTTTTCCAACAACAATTTTATAATTATCAATTCAAAAACCTATTTGGTCAGCGGTGACATCATCAGAAGAGGTATGATAATAGATCTAATGGTTACTGAAGCTCAGCTTCAATCGCAACAGGCATCTACCATTAGATCAGATCTGGCGATCAAAAGTACATGAACAGGCATGACAATTGAATACGCGTAGAGGCAGCCGCAATGAGGATATGGCGATTGATCGAATAAAGGCGAATTTAGATACTACTCATTTCCGTACGCTTTCAGTTATTGATCTTTATCTGAACGGTTTTTAGCTTTTTTAATCTATGACGGTTACTTGAGGAGAGAGAAGAACACCGAGGTTGTCTTTTTAATTATAACTAACTAGGGTTTCCCCTGGCAAGTGTTAAAGTTTTTGTGTGTGTAGTTATTTTGTTGTTAATTAATACGTTACATATTATCAAAATTTATTTGTATGATTTGTGATGTGTGTTAGACATCTTGGCTTATGGATATATTTTAGTAAGGAATAAATATATCAATATTAAATTTAAGTTCATTTCTCTACTTTTTTTTTTGGAAGGTGACTTTCAATGTACAGGACCTATAAGTCACCGGGTTCATGTCGAAGACATTCCCCCGTCAGCCCCGCTCTTCCGGACGCGATGTTCGATCGGGCCCCGGCCGTTGCGCAAGCTGACTTACGCCCGGAAACCATACTGCCCCCACACGAGAGACTCGTTGGGGTAACAGCTGGGTAAAACCGGGTTGCCCTCAAGACTGCACCATGCCTCGGTAGGAAACGATCAATCATTGGGACGTCCTCCCCCTAAGACCACAAGTGGGAGTCGAACCGGCGACCTCCAAGGAGGAAGCCGGCCAACTTAACCCCATGGGAATAACCCACTGGGCCACGGGAGGAGGATTATGTATACACTATTTTATTGTTAAAGTTATAGTAATTATATACACAATAAAATATGATACAAATTTTGAGTCTAGCTCAAAGATATGGTAATAATTTCTAGTTAATACAATATAATCTATCTATTATTATATATAATAAATAAAAATAATTATGGGTCAAGTGTCTTTTGATTTGGGAAATGAGAATTGTGTTTTTGCATGCACAGTTTAACACACAGATCTTAGGTAACACCATTCATCACTCTTCATTAACAATTCACGTTTGGAAACTCTAGCCCCCAAGAATGTAACCGCCAAAGGGCCAAGCAACTTACGACCGAGTTAACGTACCACCGCCTGCACCAAGAAGACCGCCGCCAAGGGGCCAAGCTATTTAACTTTAAAAGTTCTTTGTGTCAAAAGTGGTTATTGACTTATTACCTTTTCAAAATAAGTTTAAAAAAATGTTTGGATTAGCTTTTGTGGTGGGAAATAGTAAAATGACAAAAAAAAGTTATGATAAGTTATTATGTTTAGTTGTTATTCTAAAGGGTGTGGTTAGATTTGTAATTTTATGTTCAAAAAGCCAAAAGCCATTTAAAAAACCAATTTTATATCTTTTGAAGAACAACTTTTTACTCCTTCTCAAAAAGCCAAAATAAAAAGCATTTTTGTCAATGA
Source organism: Helianthus tuberosus (assembly GCA_030545235.1). Taxonomy (NCBI): domain Eukaryota; kingdom Viridiplantae; phylum Streptophyta; class Magnoliopsida; order Asterales; family Asteraceae; genus Helianthus; species Helianthus tuberosus. The sequence continues at coordinate 193,226,036 of CM060370.1, read as the reverse complement.
CAAACACTTTTTTAACTTATTAACTTTTTGAAAAACCAATAAGTTATTTTCAAACTCAATCTCAAACACCCTTTTAAGAGCCATGACTCCCTTCTTTAATATGGATGGTGGTTCGTCTAGTGAACTCAAGTTGACACTACAGAGTGATAATCGGATTAAGGCAATTGAAAGCGTGTATTACTATTTCACTAAATCAAATTATACAGAATAATCAGAACATAAGGAGATGAGAAGTCAGATACAGAACAAGATGGGATGAGAACAATCACTACTGATTAACATATTAGGTTCACAAGAGTTTGTTAATCATCACTCCATGATTAACATGATGATTTGAAGATTTGACACCAAATGAAAATTTTAAAGTTTGTGTTTTACTTGATATTTGAACCATTAATGGTATTTAGATTTTAATTTGAGCATTATTTTCACTTTTAACATGTTAAATATTATTAAATCAAGTGATGAGAATGTGTTAGAAACATATTCAATCAAACATATAGGTTATGATTTGTCATTACTACTACCTTGGCTCGTTCTGTTTTTAATATTGAAGATGGACTGGGCTTGTATGCTGTGCTGGGCTTAGATGCTGGACACGTAAGATAGCTGGGCCTTTTCTAAGTATTTTCTTTTCCTGTCATCAAAAGTTTAATTTTAACGGTTTTTTTTTTTTTTTTTTTTACTTTTATATCATTAAAACTTTACATTTTCCATTTCAACAATTAATTGTTGTTCATTAAAAGTTTACATTTTCCATTTCAACAATTAAGTAGATTTAAACTAAAAGTATTATTTTATTGTTGTAATTTTTTTATAGAGTAAAGAGTAATCCTCAATTTTCGTCCCTGTGGTTTGCTGATTTTAACACTTTCAGTCCAATAGTTTATGAATTACATTTATCATCCATTAGTTTGCTGATTTTAACAGTTTCAGTCCATTAGTTTCCTGATTTTAACAGTTTCAGTCCACACCACTGTGGTGTGGACTGAAACTGTTAAAATCAGGAAACTAATGGACTGAAACTGTTAAAATCAGCAAACTAATGGATGATAAATGCAATGTTTAAACTATTGGACTGGAAGTGTTAAAATTAGCAAACCACAGGGACGAAAATTGAAGTTTACTCTAGAGTAAATTACTGTTTTGGTCCTTGTAGTTTAGACAGTTTAACCATTTTAGCCCAAAAGGGAATTTTTAACATATCAGATCCCGATGTTGCATTTTTTAACGGTTTTGACCCCTTACACTAACTCTGTTAGTTTTTTGTAGTTAATTGTAAGGGTAATTAGGTCATTATATACCTTAGGAACTGTTTTTTATAATTACTAAGTTCTTTTAATATTTAAGAGATTATTAATGCAATTACTCAAGTTTTAATGACCTAATTACCCTTTCTCAATAGATAATTGCATTAATAATCTCTTAAACATTAAAAAAACTTTGTAATTATAAAAAACAGCCCATAAGGTATATAATGACCTAATTACCCTTACACTTAACTGCAAAAAAGTAACCAAGTTAGTGTCAGGGGTCAAAACCATTATAAAATGCAACTTCGGAGTCTGATATGTTAAAAAATTCCTTTTTGGTCTAAAATTGTTAAACTGATTAAACCACATGGGCCAAAACAGTAATTTACTTTTTTTTATATTTAAAAGCATGTTAGTGGTTCAACTTCCTCTAAGGGTATGGGTATTTTCATTGCCATTATAATTAGGCTAGTGAAGATGAGTAATATGAGCCAAACACACATTTAAAGCGATCAATACTACAATAGCCAGGGCCGGCCTAGAGAATTTTGGTGCCTTGTTCAAGCCCGAAAAAACGTGTCCTTTATACCTTAACGAAATAGATAATGTAAAGTATTTTTTTTTCAACAACGATTGAAGTTATAATAATAAATTTTGTAATTATCAAAATGATAAAATCATAGTATTCGAATGAGTGAATAATATGGCGTAATAGGCTAATAGTTAATCGATAATTCGTGATGCCCTTTTTTAAAAGAATTAATTTACTCCACATAAACTACTGATTTGGAACCCTAAGCAATGCACAATTTTGTAGTTACACAATAAAAATGATAAACCGTTAAAAAAAGTTAATTCACGCAGCAAACGCTTGGCTTAATATTTAGTATTTTGATCTTTTGCTTTGTTTGTTTTACCGATATATTGGAGGGCCTTTTTGTGCTAAAGTCTTGCCATAGTATTTTGGTTTATCTTTCAAAGTTAAAGGAGTATGGATATATTTTTTCAATGTCACACCATATTAGCAAAGATCCATTTCCTTTTTATTTTATATATCCAAAACCATATTAATCCAAAACCATATTAGCAAAGACCCATTTCCTTTTTTTTTTTAATATATCCAAAACAAGAGTATAAAGTAAATGGGTATATTAGAAAGAGAAAAAAAACGGACTAAGGTAAATGGGTATAAAAGCTAGAAACAAGGAGTCGAACCTATGCTCTAAACTAGGCTTGTAAACGAACCAAATGTTTATGAACTGTTCATGAATTTGTTCGACGGGAAGTTCGTTTATGTTCGTTTATTTAATAAACGAACGAACACGAACAAAAAATTTTGTTCGTTTAACTAAATGAACAAACATGAACACACCTTGTGTTCTTTCATTTATGTTCGTGAACGTTCGTTTATGTTCGTTTAAATAATATTAAATACATAAATAGTTATATTTATATAAATATTAGGTTTTCTAACTACTTATATAAACATAACTTAAATACATAAATAGTTATATTTATATAAATATTAGGTTTTCTAACTACTTATATAAACATAACTAATTAGTAATTTAGTTTTCTAGTAATCGAAATGAAATTTAAAAAAATTTCTTAGATCATAATTGATTACTTACTTAATATTTATATAAAAGACTACTAATTTTATTATCTATGAGCTCTAATTTATATGTGTTTTCGAATGAACTGTAATATATTAGACTTGTTTGTTTGTGTTCACTAATGTTAAATTGTGTTTGTTTATATATGTACAATTGCTTTCATTTGTGTTCGTTTATGTTTGTTTAATAAATGTTAATTTATGTTTGTTTATGTTTATTCAAATATATTCAGTTAATTCATTCTGTTTATGTTCATTTGTGTTCGTTTATGTTCGTGAACTGTTCGTTTAGTCTTTAAACGAACGAACATAAACGAACACGAACATGCCTGATTTCTTAATGAACGAACACGAACAAAAAAATGTGTTCGATTATATGTTCGTGTTCATGTTCGTGTTCGGTTAAAGTTAAATAAACGAACACGAACATGCCTGTGTTCGTGTTCGTTCGGTTCGTTTACAGGCCTACTCTAAACATACATACTAAGCGCTTCAACCAGCTAAGCCACGTCAATATTTTATTATACTTTGGGTTTGATAGTTTTTTATATACATCTTTATGTAGAATTTTTTTTAAATGTGCCCCGAGATAAAACGTACCCTGGCCGGTGGTCCTCCCCGCCCACCCCCAGGGCCGGCCCTGACAATAGCAATTGTTGTTAACACAATTGCGCTAGTTGATGTTGTGTCGCTCACGTTTGGTTGTTTTCGCAACAAAGTGCTTCTAGCTTACCGGAGATGGACCTATCAACAATGGGCGATCCTCTAAGAAAGCTCAAGAAATCAAAGAGACGTCTCAATCGATAAGCACATGATCTTGTCCCTCATCATTGATTAGCACGACTAATGGTAGTCTTCGTTGGAAAGTTGTCGATGGTTAAAGGGATAAAAGGCTGGTGTTTTCTTGTTTGTTTGTTTTTTTTTTTTTTTTTTTTTTTTTTGTATTTGACTTTTGTATCTTTTTGTCACATTTAAACCATTTTTTTAATAAAAACCTCAATATAATTAAAATACAATATCAAAAAAAAATTGCAACATCAAATAATTGTGTTGGTCCTAGATGAAATAAAATGGATTTTGTTGGCCTTTCAAAAAAAACATCAAATAATTCATTTCTCTTCTCAAAATCACTATTACTAAATTTTTACACATGTGTAAATTTTGAATATTGACGAAGACATATAAATTTAAACGTTTAAATTTAATTTCTATTATTGTATTCGAATAATAATGATAAGTGTAATTTTTTTTTCTTTTGACTTGTTTTTGACTAAGTTCTCGCGGTTTTTTCATTCATTCTCACGGTTCTTACAATATTTAGCTCGTTCCCATTTAAACCCTCCCATATATATAATAGTCATTGTATATAAACATAACATAAAATTTAACGAGGTTAGCATCACCACCCAAACTTGTCACAAAACGAAAAACATACATCTCAAATTTAAACTTTTTAAAGTTGGACATTAAAGATTTTAATATGGTCATGGACTATATGTAAATTTAGAAGAGAGCTGAACTTGTAGTTTTTAAGTTGAGTGCAATGTAAAATGAATGGTTTTTTTAAATAACGGAGGATCAAGAAATAAGTGAATGCAACATTTAAAGGTTTGAATATGATGCCTCAAAAGCTGTTAAAAGTGTGTTAGTTAACTCTATAGGGGTGGTGGTTGTGTGTGTCGGGCATTCTATCGGAATCGCTAGTACCAATTACCAGAAATGATGTTTCACTTCTTGTCTCACATAATGCATCCTTCTCCATCCCGCGGGGCACAATTCCTTCTTTGTGCCCACTAAAGTTCGGGAGTCGTATCATATTGTTGCTTTCTTTTACCGGTATTAGAGGCGTCAATTCAACGTAGGGATGAGCAAAGGGTATAAAATACCGTCCCGATCTCATCCCGATCCCGATCCCGAAATCCCGATCCGTTTTCGGTACCGGAAACGGTATCCACTTTTGTGATTTTTCGGTATCGGTACGGTATCGGTAAAATACCGACTTTTACCCTTAAAATACCGATACCGTCCCGAACCGACGTATTTCGGTACCGGTATCGGTACCAAGTTTACACAAAATTCGGGATCGGTATTGGTCGGGATCGGGACGGTATTGGGACGGTATCGGTATTTGCTCATCCCTAATTCAACGTTCGCTCTTCTCTTATTGCTCAACATTGCTTTCACACCCTCCTTCCTAAGAGAATGCTGGTGAGATATTTATAGTGAAAAATTAAACATTTGTCCCAAACATTGATTATTTTAGGGATGAGCAAATACCGATACCGTCCCGATCCCGACCAATACTGATCCCGAATTTTGTATAAACTTGGTACCGATACCGGTACCGAAATACGTCGGTTCGGGACGGTATCGGTATTTTAAGGGTAAAAGTCGGTATTTTACCGATACCGTACCGACACCGAAAAATCACAAAAGTGGATACCGTTTCCGGTACCGAAAACGGATCGGGATCGGGATTTCGGGATCGAGATCGGGATCGGGACGGTATTTTATACCCTTTGCTCATCCCTAGATTATTTTTCCAAATTATAATACTATTTATACATTGTTCGTATATTTTAATTTAATTTAAAAAACAACCAATTAAGGCATCAATATGTAAAATCGGTTCAAAATGAACTATTCAAGGATGTTATTAAGATTGATAAAATCATAAGTGAGGTTAAGTCTTTAGGTTATCTTTGGTACTCGAATAGATCGAAAAATAAAGGAATAGAATGGAGAGAGTGATGTTCTTTTGATTTTATGTAATTGTTTGTTGTAATTTTTGGTCAGCCCGGTTTGGGTTGGCTGTTTGTTAATGAAATTTACTTAAAAAAAAAAGGATGTTATTAAAATTTTATCTGAAATTCATAAAACCATCTCCAACCCAATTGCTAAAAACGTGCATAATTCTGCCCAATTGGCTGTGTCATATCATTTTCACAAATCTTATAAATATAATTATTTATGTCCAACCCTATAAACAACCTTACACATCCTAATATATTCACACAATCATCATCTTTTACAACATAAATTAATTAAATTAAATCTATATAATTGGTTAGAGGTTCAACAGTGATCATTAGCTAAAATGAGCCCGCAATCACCCTTTCCTAAAATAAACAGTGACTTTTTTCTTTGACATCTGGATTTTAGTCAAAGTCAAGGCCATAATTTTTTTTCTTCATATAATTTTATTCTTTGTAACCTAACTTTTATTTTCCTAAAATAAACAGTGACTTTTTTCTTTGACATCTGGATTTTAGTCAAAGTCAAGGCTATAATTTTTTTTCTTCATATAATTTTATTCTTTGTAACCTAACTTTTATTTTAGAGTTAAATGTCATTTTAGTCCCTATGGTTTGGGTTATTTTGTCAGTTTAGCTTAAAGGTTTTATTTTTCACCTGTGGATGCAAAAAGGTTTTATCGTTGCCATTTTAGTGCACTGGGTTAACTTCAATCATTTTTTCTGTTAACGAAAGGCCAATTCGGTTATTTTATATGGCCAAATTACCCTTCTAGTTAACAGATTTACATATAAAATGACCGAATTGGCATTCTCGTTAACAGAAAAAATGGATGAAATTAACCCAGTGGACTAAAATGGCAACGGTGAAACCTTTTTGGACTAGGGATGAGCAAAGGGTATAAAATACCGTCCCGGTCCCATCCCGATCCCGAAATCCCGATCCGTTTTCGGTACCGGAAACGGTATCCACTTTTGTGATTTTTCGGTATCGGTACGGTACGGTATCGGTAAAATACCGACTTTTACCCTTAAAATACCGATACCGTCCCGAACCGACGTATTTCGGTACCGGTATCGGTACCAAGTTTACACAAAATTCGGGATCGGTATTGGTCGGGATCGGGATGGTATTGAGACGGAATCTGTATTTGCTCATCCCTATTTTGGACCCACAGATGAAAAATAAAACATTTGGACTAAACTGCCAAAATGACCCAAACCACAGAAACTAAAATGACTTTTAACTCTTTATTTTATAATCTTTAAAATAATTTTTATTTCATAATCTTTAAAGTCGTGAAATAAAAACTATGTTACAAAGAATAAAAAAATACCACATTGGTAAAAAAAAAGATATATAAATATATTTCTCTATTTTTCATTTATTTATTTTTGCTTATTTTTTCCTCGGTTTACTGTAACGAATTAAGACAATACTAATCGAATTTTCTACACACCACGAACCGAAACGATACCGACTTAATCACTGTTGCATCACGCAAAAAAGTTGTTGCCAGTCACGAAGCACAGACTTACCTACACAACTAGTTATACACTAAATATATATATATATAGGATTAGATTCGAGAGTAAACACTAGTGTAGCTTGCGAACTGAGTGAACTAATCCTAGCCATACACGTGTGTAGATCAATGGCCAGGATTTGATGTTGAAATACACTAGTGTATTTTACGATTTGATGATGAAATCCTAGCCATACATGTGTGTAAATTAATGGCCAGGATTTGTTCAATCAGTTCGCAAATACACTGGTGTTCACTCTAGAACCCCACCCTATATATATATATATATATATATATATATATATATATATATATATATAACAAAATACACACATATACACATATAACATACACAAAAAAAAACCAACCCGACATTATCCTTCATTCGAGAACGCCCTTGCACTTACACACGAGCCGGCCACCCCCTTCTACGTCCTTTCACGAGTATTGATGTCGATACCCGTATATCACCACATATCTCCCAAAAATACCCATCTCACCCTAAAAAAATTAGAACTCTGCCACCAAACTCGAACGCGTATCGTTTCCTTATTTCACATCTCTTTTTTAACGGCCAACGAAATTTATTAAAAATCAACCAGTCAATCTAATCGATTAAACGACATTAATACAAGGTCCATCGAACAAAAGAACATTAAGCTCCCATACAATGTAAATTAAAACTACACCAATCTTCCCACGTCAAGCCACGACAATTTGCTCTGTTTTTTACCCAAAGAAAGTTATAAGTTTTGATCTCCTCCTTCATACTCGCCAAAGTTATTCCCTTGTCGTTAAAAATGGTGTCATTGCGATTCTTCCAAATTATCCATAGAGTAATCTGAAGAATGGAAAGAATAACCTTGTGCCATACTCCGGAACCGTGGTACTTGTCTTTGTGACAACTGGCACCAAACCGGTAATTTCCGTACACTTTAATCATTATTTAGTGACTGCAATTATGTGCTTAAATGTCAACATTGTCTGATTACATACTATACAAGTGAATTCATGCACGTTTAATACTACAAAATATTGCTTTATGCATTAACGAGAGCGTTGCATCAGAAATACTAGTAAACTCACCGGTAAGACATAATATGCCAACAACTCTGCAGAAAGCAGTCAGAAAATAAAATTGGAGCCTAGGTGTAGGTCCAATGACTACTGACTAGAATACATTGAAACCCAATAGTACGTACAAGGGTTAACATATAGACTTTCCAGAGACCAAAATACGCACTAAAAAGCACCCGAAACGCGCTTTAAGTGCAAAATTCTGCAATCATTAATAAAATTCAGCATTTTAAAATACTAGTGAAGTGCAAAAATATATCAGAATGATCCTGTATACTTTCCTAGGTGCCGGGGATTGAAAGTGTTGCAAAAATATATATAAAAGTCACTTTAAGGAATAATTAAACACTTTAACGGAACGGTATCCAACCGAATAACCGGACATTACCCGGAACACTAAATGTTTGCCAAACACACTGTTTATTTATTTCTTGGCTAGTCGTGATCCCCGAACACCCTAACACCCACAAAAAAAGCAACTAACTAACCTATATTATCACAACACTTGAAATCTAACCATCCATTGCATATTAGTTACAAAAGTCCAACCCCCCCCTAGCCGAAATCGGTCCCCATGTGGACCCACACAATTTCCACACCATGCTTCATATATCTTGGCTTGATTTTATTGTAATTGTTTAATGGATGTTGCTTGTAGAAGTAACCATAAGATGAGAGATAATCTCTTTAAGTATGGAGCAAGATCACAACCATTTCTACTCATCATTTCACTCCCTCACTTCACTCTCTCCCTCCCTCTCTCGGCTCACTTCCACCGCCCCCATCACCACCACTAAACCACCATCTTCATCCTTTATTCAAGTTCCATTCAAGCTTTGAAGGTGATTCAAGGAGATTGCACTTGTGAAGCTTCAAAAGGGCTTGGTTTCTAGCTTTTTCATCACCATTCCTCATCATCCTCTTCACTAGATTCTACCCTAGCCTTGTGCTAGTAGTAAGTCTCGGTTTACTCTTGTTTATGTCCACTTTGTGTAGTTAGAAGTTGTATTATGTTGAGATCCATAAGAACACTACAAGAGTCTAAACAAGAAACTTAAACCTAAAAGTTTACTTAAACCTTTACATAATGTTTACATAAGAATGAGACATGAAGATGAAATCTTGTTGGATGAGGGTTGGTTAAATCAAGCATGATATTTGATCGTTGGTTTCTTGATAAACCCGTTGTTCGGACATTTGTTGATACGATTTAGTAACGTTTAAACTATAAAGAAACATGCTGATTTACATTTTCAGCCAACTTCAAATGGCTGTAAACAGACCATAATAAATCGAAAAACAGAATTTCTGAAGCCTAAATTATGTATTTTCGAAAAACGGATCAAATGGCACTGGGATCGTAATTTTTCGAAGTCGTTTACTATTTTTAAAGGTCTGTTTTTGGACAGCAGCTCAAGCTGCATTTTTACTGCCAAAAACATGTGTTACATTCTTCATCATAACTTGAAACCTGAGTAGAACCAGCCCCTGAAATTTATACCGCAGATGATCACTGATGTCGTTGTGACCCTCCAACTGGAATTTCGTAAATCGGACTTACGATGAATTTTAAACGAATTATTCCGTAGGCTGTGGTCAGAAAGTAACAAATCTGATCGCAGTTCGGTAAATGATTTTCTATAAAATATTGATAATGAACTGGACCCCGATATTTTTACACAATATTATTTGATTCGTATAAGACACTCTGTAAAAATTTGGGAATTATTGGAATAAGTTAACCATTTTATTAAAATGTCCGAAAACAGTCCAGTTTTATATATATTAAAACTGAAACGACAAAAGTAGTTTCTTGCATGTTAGAATGTCGGGTTGATTATTTGAGAACGATCTAACGTGCTATATGTTAAAGAAAATGATATGCTACTTAGCATGGACACCTCCATTTACAAAGGAGACTATGGCGAAATTTTCTGAAAATCCTAACACTTAGTAAATATTTTATAGACAAATGTTTGCTAGTGTGTTCTAAACTATGTTTTTCGAATATAAACCTCGCCATAATTTTTTGTAACAAAAATACACATACAAGATACATAATTCGGGTGCAAAACACAAGAAACTTATATTTATTTTTGAGAAAATAATATAAGTAAGACACATAGTTAAAAATATAAATTATTTTTAACACTAGAATACGTATACAAAAGATAGTGACTTGTACTTGTGCGATACAAGTCTAGTGACTAACGTTAAGAAAACACGTATAGGTCACGACGTTAATTAAGCAAATCCGGTGAAGTTTACGACGCAAGGAACGCAAAGTTGTGAGTTCATGCTCCCCCTTTTCTTTTAACTGTTTTCAGTTTTATAACTTCGGGGGTGAAATACATGTTACAAATATTTCAATGTTTACAAAATGGTATGATGTGTACAAAAACAAAAAGCACTCTTGGTTAGAACGAGTACCAAGTATGATGTGTTTTGAATGATATGAGAAATCGTGTCACGAATAGGGTACCATAAGCACCATTAATCAACAATATACCTAGACCGCAGAACAAAAGGTTAGATCTAACTGGTGTCGGGCAGCCTCACTCTTGGTGAGAACGAGTACCAAGCAGTGCTTTTGTGTCTCAGAATATGCCAACTAGAAAATGCCTAAGGTTTGGTTGCTTCCTATGTCGTGTCACATGTTAATGGCCTTGCAACCCATTAACAATGTTAATAAATACATGATTACTTGTTTTATACAAGAATACTTGAGTTGTACAAGATACAGACATACTTGACTTACATGAGATACAGAAATACGTGATTTATACGAAATACATACCATGTTTTCATACAAAGTATACAAACGAGAAATACAAAAACTGCATGAATTCACACCAACATTATGTTGACGTTATTTCCAAAACTCACATGTATTTCAGGTAACTAAAGTGGATGTGCGTTCGGTCTTACTCATGCTCTCGGATGTCGTTATGTTTATCGTTGAATAAAGTTGTAACTTTTAAGACAATGTGCCGTCTCGTGTTGTAAACACTTAAACTGCGATTTCAGTTATGTAAGGTTTTGCATTTGAAGTTATTTTTATGAGCATGTAGTATGTTTACAAATCGTATGCAATGAAAACCTTTCATGATCACACCTCGTGCTTCCGCCTTAGAAAGGGGTGTGACAGATTGGTATCAGAGCTGCGATTGTAGTGAACCAGGATTCCTTCTCGAGTCTAGTCTACAATCTCTAGGATCCTTTCACCAAAACAACTTTTCAAAAAGTTTTCATTGCATAAAACTCCCCGCGACATCCACTACCTGAAACTGTTTACATGAGTCAAGAAAAGATACTACGAGACTTAGGGTGCATTGAAGTAGCACTTGTCTGTGATTAAGAATTACTTGCAATTATGTGAGACAACTGACTTATACATATGCTAGAAGTAGAATGTCACAAGTAAGCGTGACTTTACCTGAAAACAATGGCCTATCTGAAGGAAGAGATACGAGGATGAAACGAACTGTGCGGACTGTGCAAGGAGTTACGTAATTATGGATGCATACATAATTATGGAATTCAGTGCGTAGAAACCACAGCAAGTCTTGTCACGTATAGATTCCCTCAGTGCAAGAAAAGGTCAAACGTGAACACCAGCTTATCAAATACTCTGCTAGAGTAATAATTGTTTGATGTCACTTATGTGGTATATACCTGTGAATATATATACTACTACTGTCTAGTACGACGATATCAAACAAATGTCTAACCATGTTTTGTTATGTTCTGTCAGAACATGGCACCCAGGAAAGCGGTGAACGCTCGTGATCAACCTCCTCCTCCCCCACTGCCAAGAACTGCTAAAGAGCTGAACGCTCTACTAGAGGAAAGGATCTCCGCTGCTATCGCCCAGTACGAGGCAAACCAAAACCATGACAGTGGAGGACCAAGCAATGTCAGGCGTAATGGAAATGGAGATTCATCTGGAGGAAACGCAGCTCAGGGCTGCACTTTCAAGCAGTTTCTCGACTGCAAACCAATGAACTACGACGACACAGGAGGTGCGGTAGCGTTTGTAAGCTGGACGGAAAAGACTGAAGCCACTATCCGCATGAGCAAGTGTACCGCGGATCAGCAAGTCACTTTTGCTACTGGGTTGTTTGTTGATGAAGCTTTGACTTGGTGGAACTTGCAAGTCCAAACCTTGGTCGATGATGCCGCTTATGGCCTAACTTGGGATGAACTGAAGGAAAGAATGAGAGAGAAGTATTGCTCTCGTGCTTAACTCCAAAGACTGGAAATGGAGTTCTGGCACTTGACCATGGAAGGTGCTGAAATTAATGGTTATACTCGAAGGTTCCACGATCTGTCTAGAGTGCTTCCCTACATGGTGACTCCGGAATTTAAGCGCGTTGAACGCTACATTTGGGGACTGGCCCCAGAATTTCGTGGCATAGTAACATCGACCAAACCTCAAACAATCACAGAGGCTGTAACTCTGGCTGTCAGCCTTACTGAAGATTGTGTTCGCATGAAGAAGTTATCATTGAACCCCACTAAAAAGACCGAGACGCATGCTAAGTCGTCCGGTGACAAGAAGAGAAAGCATTCGAATCTGAATCAAGCAACCCGCAGCAACAACAGAGGTTCATACCACAAGAAGCGTGACACTAATCCACCCAAGGAGGCAAGAACCTTTGCAGCGGCAAATGATACTGCAGCCAAAGGATACCAAGGCACCCTACCTAAATGCCAACGATGTAAGTATCATCATGAAGGAGCTTGTCGCATCCCAAGGTGCGACAAATGTGGTAGATTGGGTCATCAAACAGAAGACTGTTGGGGGAAAGGAAGGAACGGAAATGGAAATCACAACGGTACTGGTAATGCGAATGGTGGGAATGGAAATGGCAATGGTAACCAGAATCGGAATGGAGCTGGGCGAAATCAAGGATGCTTCAGTTGTGGAAGCAATGATCATTTCATGAAGGACTGCCCAAAGGGAAACAATGCTCAGGCTCGAGCATTTGTGATTGGAGCAAAGAACGCACGCGAGGACCCTAATGTGGTCACCGGTACGTTTCTCGTTAACAATCACTTTGCATCCATATTATTTGACACTGGTGCCGATTATAGTTTCATGTATGTGGAATTTAAACGTATGCTTGGGATAGAGTCTAGTAGGTTGGATATTCATTACTCTATAGAGCTAGCCAATGGTAAACTTGTTGAATCAGGCGAAGTTGTTAGAGGTTGCACACTAGAACTTGGTGAACGAAGATTTAGCATCGACCTCTTACCTATTCAATTGGGTAGCTTCGATGTAGTAGTCGGAATGGACTGGTTGTCCAAGAACAAAGCTGGAGTTATTTGTCATGAGAAAATCATTCGCATCCCTTTAGCGAATGATGAAACTCTCATTGTGCACGGAGAAAAACGAGACGCGCCTCTGCGAATCATCAGTTGTATGAAGGCACAAAGGTGCTTAAGGAAAGGATGTGTTGCTTTCCTAGCGCACGTTGTAGATAAGAAGGCTGAGGAGCCGAAACTAGAAGACATTCCTGTAGTGAAGGAATTCCCTGATGTTTTTCCCGAAGATCTGCCAGGATTACTGTCACGACCCCTGACCCACCCTGGATGAAATCGGGAGCCGCGAACAGACCAGTGGTACCGGTGATTATTTTGAAAACGTTGCAGCGGAAATTTCATCAGAACCGTGAGTTAGGAAAAATATCAGATTTTAGAAAACACCGGATTTTATTTATTTAAATAGATGGGATAAACCCATGTTTTACAATGGTAGCTTTAAATAAAGATAAATTTGATTACATAAAACAATATTTCTTAATTTGATTTAATTAAATAAAATAAGTCACTTCTTGATGCCTTTCAGTGCCATATCCAACTCTTACTCCAATCTACTGTAATTACCTGAAACGCGTTTTAAAAAGGTTTTGTCAGCGGGAAATACTGAGTGAATCATTCTATTTATGAAAACGATTCGTTTGTTATAATTTACAATATTAAGAGAGATTACAATGTTTCTGATATCAAACCAACTACCCACAGTATTTGTCACTCGACTCATTTCGGTGACTGTGGTCATATCACCATTGGCTGCCCCAATGAATGACGAATATCACTAATTAGGTTTGCCCACCTAAAGTGACAACAACAGTAGTAATGTGCACAATACCCCACATACCGGCTGTAATTTGGTGATTACATAAACTTAATCACTGTAATTATAACCTTTGAAAATAAACATGATTTTGAAAGTAATTTGATAAAAAGAAAATGACTCACATTATAATCATGCAGATTCATACGGCCAAAGTTTAGTCTACAGATAATCCTTGATATATTGCAGATTTATACAGGCAGAGCTTAGCCTATTGATTTAGCCTTGTAACCTAGTGCACACGAACTAGGTAGGTAACTTAATACAGCATTTACGATAACTCACGAGATTAAAACCCTCACAACGAATGACAAAGTGCAATCACTTAAACATCCATCGGATTCACAACGAATGACAGAGTATTCCCCGAATTCGGGTGGTACTCAAACATCCTGTCGGAATCACGACTAATGACAAAGGATAGCGCTTAAACATCCGGTCGGATAGTTTCAATCGATCGAACATTGAATCGTAGCAGGGATCGAGTTAATACCCTGTATCGTAGCAGAATTTGAGCTAGTGTGTGTTTGGTAGTAATCTGATGATATCTCGAGGTATAAAACGAATTTTAACTTCGAACGAATAACAGAAATCAAGTCCCACTGTTGCCTGTTATATACCCCAAACTGGCACCCCCGCGAGTCGCGGAAGGCACCGGGGTAACCCCCGCGTATCGCGGCGATGATCGGTCCGGCCTAGACCTGCCATGTGTCTTGTATAGCCTTGGTGAGTCGACGGAATATTAATTTTCTATTTCTACAGCGAGATATGAAGATAATCGTCAAGTGGGGAATACCCCCCTTGAGTTTTAAGGGCCCTAATCCTGATTCTGATTGTTATGAAAATTTTAGGGATTGTGCAGGATTACTTGGGTGTCTCAATTAGGGTTTCTTTTTAGACAAAATATAAATAATAATAATAATAATAATAATAATAATAATAATAATATAATAGTTTTGGTGAGAGTTGTTATGGTTTGAGACATTTTTGAATATAATTATATCATAAAGAAAAAGGAAATAAAATAGTGAGAAAATAAAATAGACTCACTTTGTAACTTTAGGGTTCAACTAGAAAGCCTCCTGGTATAAATTTTGGGTATAACTTTTGAGCTAGAAAATATATAAGGCACTTGTTAAGTATAGTACCCCTAATTCAACCTTGTCCCGATGTTCCGAGACCGAATCCCAACAACTTAGTCGGGCAGAGCCCTGACATGCGTTATGGGTTCCAGATCAATCGGAAAGGGTAGCGGTGATCGGGAGTTAAAATACTTAAAATGGGACAGGGCTTTATTATTATTAAATAAATAATATAGAGTATATTTAGAGAGAAAAAGAAAGTTGGTGATGTCTGCACACAAAGGTTTTAGGAAATTTCTTTAACCATCACTCGCTTCTATTTATAGATGTATGGAAACTTGGAGCCTAAGTGTTAGAATTTTACTCAATATTATATGTTATTCTTATCTTTATATATAGAGGCCACGTACATATTCCAACATACACATATTCACTTTACATTGAATTGTAAATTAAATGTTATTATTAAATTAAATATTAAATTAAATATTGAGTAAATTTCTGTTTTCGTCCCTGAGGTTTGTCCATTTTAACTATTTTTGTCCAAAAATCTAATTTATAACAAATCCAGCCCTGAAGTTTGCATTTCTTAACGCTTTTCATCCCTAATGGTGCTTTTTCATTTAATTCTTAGGGATGAAAATCGTTAAGAAATGCAAACCTTAGGGATGAAAAACCTTAAGAAATGCAAACTTAGGGATGAAAAACGTTAACAAATGCAAACCCTAGGGCTGGATTTGTTATAAATTAAATTTTTGGATGAAACTAGTTAAAATGGACAAACCTCAGGGACAAAAATATTCGAACAAAAATTAAATTTTAATCGTAAGTTTAATTATTTATTATTATAATTAATTTAAGTGCTTCACTTATTTGGCGCTTATAACTTGTAAAATACGACGTTTTATAAAATAATAAATATGTCTTTAGAATGAGAATATTTTTGTCTACATTTGGGTCTAAGTTTCATTAAAATAGAGTAGGTTCAAAATACAATGTATTTTTATAATTTAATTAGTATACGGTCACTAGACCCGTCTAGGTACTTCATATTTCTTACAGTTTACTTACCCGTAATCTACCCGTCTAATAATATAAGTTTTTATATACTTTTATTTTATTTAGAAAGGTCACCCATATATAGGCCAATTAAAATAATATTTCAACCAACTATATATAAAATAGTGTTTAAAACTATTTGGGTTGAATATCTATAGTAAAAATAAACTAGTTACTAGTTACTAGTTACTAGTTACTAGTGGTTAATAAATTTAACTAAACTTATAATTCTTATGATAAAATTAGGGATGTTACATTCTCCCCACCTTGTTTTAAATCTCGTCCTCGAGATTTGGATTATGATATTTCTTTTAGACTTATGTCACATTTTAGTCAATAAAAACAATATTAAGGTAGATGACATAGAATTAAAATATCAAATTTTATGAATACGGGTTGTACCATAAGTATGATTTAATGGTTCAACTGAATTAGTTCAAGAAATTGATGACAAATGAATGAGATGAAATGATATAATTTTCAAAGTGACTAGGTTCAAGCCAAAAGATACGTAATCAATAGATATTTAAAATGAATGTGAAGGATTTTTTTAGAGTCAATAAAATTCTTTTGTCAAAAGAAAGCTTACTTTGATTGGCAACTGAGGAAGATTTAGAATTGACAGGTTCCAAATGAAATAAAAGCATGAAAAATGATTTGTCAAATATTAAATTATGATATGAGAAAATCAATGTGCTGAGATGAGTGAATTGCAAAGATACACCAAAAGACAATAAAGTTAGTGTATCATTGTTTAGAGTTCCAAGTTATTTTAATTATGAAACAATATGATAGTACGTTATTTAGTGACCTTATTTTTCATACTATGTCCTATAGGTCGAAATATAATCAACCATTATATTGTATTTGTAAAGCAATTGTAATATATATTATTTGTTACGCATTTTTTTTACTATATGTAAATGGTCACCACTTTTAAATAAATATTTATTTTAGTATTTTACTATAATATGTAAAATAACTTATATTTACTATGTAATATATATTACAAAACACCGCAATGAAGTTATTACATTTACAAAGTATTTTAGTATTATTATTTTGTAAAAGTAATCACTATTATTTATAATGTTAAATGAAAATTTAAAGGTGTAAAAATATTTATTGTACAAAATATTTGTATAAATACTTTTGTACATATATAACACTTAATGGGTCTATTCTAGGTGATTACTTATTTTTATTTTGAAACATATAATGTTGTGAATGTATTTACAAATATTGAAAATAAGTGAAAACGAAAACTATTCTTATATATTACAATGTTCTCCTAACCCAATATAATTGATGACTATCATATTATTCTTATATGGTTATTTTCTTGCCAAAGTGTTACGGTACATAGTTACCACAAAACATGAGATAGATAATTATTTATATAATTTTATTCATCCCTCTATTTCTTGTATTGTTTTAGGAAAATATGTCTTCTCTTTATAACATAAAGTAAAATGTTTTTGTATATAATTAAAATTTACTAAATAAGTATGATGACTTAATTTATATATATTAACTAGTCATTATCATGGTTGGATATTGGTTAGTGCTGCCTTGTTTAAGCATAGGTGGCCAGTCCATGCCTAACTAAGGCTAGGCTATTCAATACCTGCCCTTGACAATAACCCTAGTATTAAAAATAATACTAACACTACTATTATTAATATATTATTACTAATAATATTAATTATCAATAATAAATAACTTAAACATAAATTTAAATGAGAGTATACCTCAAACAAAATTTTATACATATAGAATATAAATTTTTCACCTTAATGGTTTTAACAAAAATTTAGGAAATTTATTAACTCGATATCAAAGAGTCATCGTTTTGTAATAATGCGGTTTATAGTGCAAAGAGTGGAATGATATTTGATTTTGAAAATAACAAATTAGAATGAAGCCCTCGAGTGGTCTTCACAAATCAAACGAATCACCAGCGGTCTTTATGGATCTGATGAACCGCGTATGCAAACCATATCTCGATAAATTCATGATTGTATTTATCGATGATATCCTGATTTACTCGCAAACGAAAGAAGAACATGAGCAACATCTCAGAACCATTTTGGAACTACTGAAGAAAGAGAAACTTTATGCGAAATTCTCGAAGTGCGAATTTTGGATTCGCGAAGTACAATTTCTTGGTCATGTTGTGAACGAGAGGGGCATTCATGTAGACCCAGCCAAGATCGAAGCAATAAAGAATTGGGAAGCCCCCAAAACCCCAACTGAAGTTCGACAATTTTTGGGTTTAGCGGGCTATTACCGACGGTTTATTGAGAATTTCTCAAAGATAGCTCAACCGCTAACTACCCTTACGCAGAAGGACAAGAAGTACGACTGGGGTGACAAGCAGGAAGAAGCATTCCAGCTACTTAAAAATAAGCTATGCGATGCACCGATACTATCATTACCCGAAGGCACTGAAGACTTCGTGGTATACTGCGATGCTTCACGACAAGGTTTGGGTTGCGTGCTCATGCAACGCCAGAAAGTCATCGCTTATGCTTCAAGACAATTGAAGGTACATGAAAGAAACTATACCACTCACTACTTGGAACTTGGCGCGGTGGTATTCGCCTTGAAGATTTGGCAACATTATTTATATGGTACTCGATGTACAATCTTCCCAGATCACAAAAGCCTACAACATATATTTGATCAGAAGGAACTAAACATGCGCCATCGACGTTGGGTCGAGCTACTAAACGATTATGACTGTGAGATTAAGTACCATCCTGGAAAAGCAAACGTTGTAGCAGACGCGCTAAGTCGAAAAGAAAGGGTTAAGACCCTAAGGGTTCGAGCATTGGAAATGACGATTCGAACGAACCTCACTGCACGTATTCGGGACGCACAACAAGAAGCCCTTAAAATGGAAAACCGTAAAGCTGAATACCTCCGGGGTATGTTAAAATATATGGTGCCAAATGAAGAGGGAGCCTTATACTTTAAGAAGCGTATTTGGGTTCCGCTCTATGGTGGCCTACGAGAAGTCATCCTTGATGAAGCGCATAAATCGAGATACTCGATCCATCCAGGATCGGACAAGATGTATCAAGACTTAAAAGAATACTATTGGTGGCTGAGACTTAAAAGCGATGTTGCTGTCTATGTTGGAAAGTGCCTAACCTGTGCTAAGGTTAAGGCTGAATATCAGAAACCGTCTGGCCTACTACAACAACCAGAGATTCCCATGTGGAAGTGGGAGCAAATCTCGATGGACTTCATAACGAAATTACCCAGGACCCCTAGAGGGCACGACATGATATGGGTGATAGTCGATCGGCTAACGAAGTCTGCGCATTTCCTACCAATCCGAGAGAAGGATAACACTGGAAAGCTTGCTGAGATATACCTAAAGGAAATTGTGGCACGTCATGGAGTGCCTATCTCCATTATTTCAGACAGAGATGGACGCTTTGTCTCAAGAATCTGGCAATCTTTTCAGGAAGCCTTTGGATCTCAACTAGATCTAAGCACGGCATTCCATCCACAAACAGACGGCCAGAGCGAACGGACTATACAAACGTTAGAAGATATGCTTCGCGCATGCGTCATGGACCTAGGCGGCAGCTGGGATACTCATCTACCTTTAGTTGAGTTTTCCTATAATAACAGTTATCATACAAGTATAAAAGCCACACCATTCGAAGCTCTGTACGGCCGCAAGTGCCGATCGCCCTTATGTTGGGCAGACGTTGGAGATAAACGTATGGTTGGTCCTGAACTTGTACAAGAGACAACCGACAAGATTATGCAGATCCGAGAGCGCATTAAGGCGGCTCGAGATCCACAAAAGAGCTACGCTGATCGAAGACGAAAACCATTAGAATTCGAGGTGGGAGACAAAGTGTTGTTAAAAGTCTCACCTTGGAAGGGCGTAGTAAGATTTGGAAAACGTGGAAAGCTGAATCCACGATACATCGGACCATTCAGAATCTTGGAAAGAATTGGTACCGTGGCATACAAGTTGGAATTACCGGAAGAACTGAATGGAGTACATGATACGTTCCATGTATCCAACCTCAAGAAGAGTCCAACACAAGAAGACGTGATCATCCCTGCGGATGAAGTACATATTGATGACGCCCTCCGATTTACAGAACAACCCATTGAGGTTACCGACTGGAAAGTCAACAAGACCAGGAGGAGCACTGTTAAACTTCTCAAAGTACGTTGGAACTCTAAGCACGGACCCGAGTACACGTGGGAACGTTAAGACCAGTTCAAAGAAAAGTATCCCCACCTATTCAAGAAGACTTCTGCTAGAGGTAGTTCAGCCTGAATTTCGGGACGAAATTCTTTTAACGGGGGGGGGGGGGGAGACTGTGACAACTGGCACCAAACCAGTAATTTCCGTACACTTTAATCATTATTTAGTGACTGCAATTATGTGCTTAAATGTCAACATTGTCTGATTACATACTATACAAGTGAATTCATGCACGTTTAATACTACAAAATATTGCTTTATGCATTAACGAGAGAGTTGCGTCAGAAATACTAGTAAACTCACCGGTAAGACATAATATGCCAACAACTCTGCAGAAAGCAGTCAGAAAATAAAATTGGAGCCTAGGTGTAGGTCCAATGACTAGAATACATTGAAACCCAATAGTACGTACAAGGGTTAACATATAGACTTTCCAGAGACCAAAATACGCACTAAAAAGCACCCGAAACGCGCTTTAAGTGCAAAATTCTGCACTCATTAATAAAATTCAGCATTTTAAAATACTAGTGAAGTGCAAAAATATATCAGAATGATCCTGTATACTTTCCTAGGTGCCGGGGATTGAAAGTGTTGCAAAAATATATATAAAAGTCACTTTAAGGAATAATTAAACACTTTAACGGAACGGTATCCAACCGAATAACCGGACATTACCCGGAACACTAAATGTTTGCCAAACACACTGTTTATTTATTTCTTGGCTAGTCGTGATCCCCGAACACCCTAACACCCACAAAAAAGCAACTAACTAACCTATATTATCACAACACTTGAAATCTAACCATCCATTGCATATTAGTTACAAAAGTTACATCCAACCCCCCCCCCTTTAGCCGAAATCGGTCCCCATGTGGACCCACACAATTTACACACCATGCTTCATATATCTTGGCTTGATTTTGTTGTAATTGTTTAATGGATGTTGCTTGTAGAAGTAACCATAAGATGAGAGGTAATCTCTTTAAGTATGGAGCAAGATCACAACCATTTCTACTCATCATTTCACTCCCTCACTTCACTCTCTCCCTCCCTCTCTCGGCTCACTTCCACCGCCCTCATCACCACCACTAAACCACCATCTTCATCCTTTATTCAAGTTCCATTCAAGCTTTGAAGGTGATTCAAGGAGGTTGCACTTGTGAAGCTTCAAAAGGGCTTGGTTTCTAGCTTTTTCATCACCATTCCTCATCATCCTCTTCACTAGATTCTACCCTAGCCTTGCGCTAGTAGTAAGTCTCGGTTTACTCTTGTTTATGTCCACTTTGTGTAGTTAGAAGTTGTATTATGTTGAGATCCATAAGAACACTACAAGAGTCTAAACAAGAAACATAAACCTAAAAGTTTACTTAAACCTTTACATAATGTTTACATAAGAATGAGACATGAAGATGAAATCTTGTTGGATGAGGGTTGGTTAAATCATGCATGATATTTGATCGTTGGTTTCTTGATAAACCCGTTGTTCGGACATTTGTTGATACGATTTAGTAACGTTTAAACTATAAAGAAACATGCTGATTTACATTTTCAGCCAACTTCAAATGGCTGTAAACAGACCATAATAAATCGAAAAACAGAATTTCTGAAGCCTAAATTATGTATTTTCGAAAAACGGATCAAATGGCACTAGAATCGTAATTTTTCGAAGTCGTTTACTATTTTTAAAGGTCTGTATTTGGACAGCAGCTCAAGCTGCATTTTTACTGCCAAAAACATGTGTTACATTCTTCATCATAACTTGAAACCTGATGTAACAACCCTCCAGAAAACCGACACTCTCGAATATTTCCGACACTCTAGTGTATTATAAAATGTCCCAATATGTTTTATATTACACCCCGTATGTGAAAACCGAGCCCGAATTATATTATAGTTATTAAAGAAATAAAAAACAAGAAATATAGGGCTGAGGCGGGCCGCGTAAGGGTTATGCTTAGTTAACGCGGGCCGCGAGAGATCGTGAAACGCGGATACACCTAGAGGCCGACACGTGTTTTCATCGTGGCGGTCTAGAGAATGACTGAGCTAAGCTATTAGGTTGACTGTGCGTTGACGCGGGCCGCGTAAGGCTTAGCCTTACCTTACGCGGGCCGCGACAGGACCAGATTACACAACTATAAATAGCAGGCTTCGGATTTCACTTTCAATCGTTCATTCTTTCTTTCAATCTCGAAATTCTGTAGTAGAGACATAATATTTTGGGTATTATACCCCTAATTAGCAAGGTTCTGCTCCGTTGTAAGTATTATAACCCCAGTTTCGTAATAGATACGCTGCCCGATTGATTTAGGGTTCCGTAACAACTGTCGTGATTCTGCCCGCCATAGTTGTTGGAATGCCGTCTCGGGGAGGGTATCATTTATATTCTTTAAAGGGTTATGATACTAACCAAAATACAATTGTATAAATTATAGATTATATCCAGGAAACCCTTACGAGAAGCCTAAGATAGCAATGTGAGTAATCTCCTTTTCGTGTCAACTGTTTTATAAAACCTCAATTGTTATTATCATATTACAAGTATGTGAGTCGTGTAATTCTTCAATTATCGCCGGTATTATGGGGTTTTGTATACATTAATTGATAACCTTCACAATTGGACGACGAGTAGCCAATGTGTGATATGACCATAGCCATAGATACGGTCGAGTGGCAAGTACCGAATGGGTAATTGTGTAGATATAAACATTGTAATCGCTCTCAATACTGTGGTAATTGATAAAACTTGTTTTGATTAAATTGGGATTCACTCACCAGTATTTCCCGCTGACAAAGTATTTTTAAAACATGTTTCAGGTAACACAATGTGAAAGTCAACTGGGAAAAAGCCAGCTCGAGAGCACCGACGGCTTGGAAAATAAGTGGCTATAAAAGTTATCTAAAATACGATGTTTTAAAAATAGGGTTTGTCCCTATAAATGTATTGTAATAAGAAACTTGGGTTTTACCCATGTGATTATAATATAAAATATGGTGGTTTTACTCTGATAAACATTTCCTAACTACGGTCCTGATGTAAATTCCGCTGCGAGATTTAACAAGCTGATACCACCAAACTCTGAGCTCACGTCCGCTCGTTCCCGAGGATCAGGGATCGGGGGTTGTGACAGAAGGTGGTATCAGAGCCTAGCCACTGGTCTAAGCCAAAGAAGTGTTCTGCTGACACTTAAAGTTATATTTTGTGTTAGGAAATAAATTATGAAAGTATATGCATAACTGTATTTATTTGTTATGTGTTATTTGACTATTTGTTAGTTTACAGTATGAGTAAGAAAAAAATTTCGGACATCTATCATAAACTAGATAATTCACCGAAAGAAAAGGGAAGTTCATCCCAAACAAATTCCTCAAGATACTCAGCAGATACTGAAGAAGGAATATTTGTCCGTAAAGCACAGTTTGAAAATCCACTTACCCCTACTAAAAGAAGCTGGATTCTTAGAAAAAGTCAAGAGAACATGAAAAAGTCTCAGGAAACCCAGAAAATAGGCAGTAACCCACCTTGGGAAGATAAATTAGACGAAAAATGGGCAAATCTCTACATGTTAGCCACTGTAGCAGTAAATGCTAACTTATAAGTTAAATCACAAAACCAGTTCTAGCACCTGCGACACTTACAAGCCGGAAACGTTAAACTATTAAATAAACCGTTAGTATAATTCGAAAGTTCAGTTGTAATCTAGCAATAGTTGTTTTAAATAAATTTTATAAAATCCTTATCGAATCCAGGCACCTACACCCCATATCAGTAACCTGCACCCCAGATTCCGAACCCAGTCCTAGAACCTGCAACCCCAATGAGTGCAGAAAATGTACAAGAACTTAGGACATTTGGTAAGGAAATCCTAGAAGATAGTAAGAAAATGAGAAAAATGGGAGAGCAACTCGTATGAAAATTACGATGAGCGCAAATATGAATTTCTGAATAAATCCATATCTGTAGATGTGATGGCAGAAACGGTAATAGTAATAATAATAATAATAAAATAAATATGTGTACGGATGCCTATTATTATTTATTTCAGTCGGTATTGTAAATTTTAATTTCAGTACTGGTGTGTAATAGATGAATATAGTAAAATCGCAATGATCAACGCTTTTGACTAAAATTGCGTATTATGTGATTTACTATATTAAATATTATTCTATGATATTAATATTTGGTAGATGTTTAAAAAATTCAGATGGCCGACGAAGTAAATCAAAGAAATCTGAATAATGATAACCAGAGTAACATTAAATTGGTTAATGAGAATCCTAGCATCAATAACAATGGAAATCAAGTGGATAATAGTGCTATCCAACACATAGTAGCACAAGGAATTATAGATGCAATGCCATTTATTCTTCAAACTGTTAAGGATGCTGATAACAAGAGTAAACATAGCAGTAAGCGACCAATTGAACCAGACCACAGCATAAACAATGGACCCTTACTTCAAGAACCCATTCCCAAAAGAAGAAGAACCATGCCTTATGGTTGTTCTTACAAAGAATTCTGGTCCTGCAAACCAATGGAATTCTCGGGGCAACGAAGAGGCCATTGCAACCCTACGCTGGATAGAAAAGACTGAGGCAGTCTTAAGAATAAGCAAGTGCGCAGAAGAAGATAAAATACTGTTTGCTTCTAATCTGTTTAAGAACTCAGCCTTAGAATGGTGGAACACTATCCTCCAAACTAAGGGAATTGATAGAACTTACAATATGGAATGTGAGGAGTTTAAGGACAAGGTGGAAAGGAAATTTTGCCCACCCAATGAAAAGGAACAGATTGCAAAAAAAAATTAAACCTTAGGATGACTGGTGTGGATAGCAAAGGGTACACTAAGTTATTCTTCGATTATGCTAGAATAGTGCCAACTCTTGCTTCACCAGAACCGGTGTTAATTTCCCATTATATCTAGGGATTAATTGGAGAAATAAGACATGTAATCAAAGCAGCTAGACCTCAAACTATAGAAGAAGCTGTAGAACTAGCAAATACCTTGACTGATGAATTAGTCCGTACCCGAGAAGAAGATCAGAAAAGGAACCTAACCCAGAAGCTTACACAAGAATTTCACTCTGGAAATTCTAATCATGAGAAAAGTATAGGTTCTACCTCTGCACCCTACTGTAGGGATTGCAAAAGAAAGCACTCGGGAAGATGTTCCATATATTGTAACTTCTGCAAAATATCGGGATACAAGGAAGAAGACTGCAGGAAGAAAAACAGCAGGATATGCTATAAATGCGGAGAACCAGGTCACATCAAGCCAAACTGTCCAAAATTAGCTCCAGCTACGAACAACAAGAACACTAAAAATGCTAGAGCATTTGTTCTGACTGCAGAAGAAGCCAAGATGATTCCAGATGTCATAGCTGGTACGTTTTTAGTTAATGATGTTTTTGCCAAAGTATTATTTGACTCTGGTGCAAACCAAAGTTTTATTAATACATCGTTTTGCAAATTTCTAAATCAGTCATTAACTAAACTACCATGTCTAATAGAGACAGTCAATGGAGAAACCATTAAGATTTCTAAAAACTTGCAGGAAGCAAGAATAGAAATTCTAAACCATAAGTTTATTGCAAACCTGTATTCCATGAATCTGGTAGGATTTGATATTGTTTTAAAAATAGATTGGTTAATAGCCAATAAAGCTAGTATTATTGAATCCTTGGAAAAAAGTAGTAAGATTCATCAAACGGGGAAAGCTAAGTCCCAAGTATAATAACCCTCTTAAGATTATTAGAAGAATAGAACCTGTAGCCTATCAGCTACAACTGCCAGAGGAAATGACAGGAAAGTCAAGAATCTCAAGCACAAGAGATTAGTTTTAGTCAAAGTGAAATGAGACTCCAAAATAGGACCTGAATACACATGGGAGCTTGAATCTGAAATGAAAAGAAAATATCCACACTTGTTCCAGTAGATCTCGAGGACGAGCTCTAAAACAAGGTGGGGAGAATGTAACAACCCTCCAGAAAACCGACACTCTCGAATATTTCCGACACTCTAGTGTATTATAAAATGTCCCAATATGTTTTATATTACACCCCGTATGTGAAAACTGAGCCCGAATTATATTATAGTTATTAAATAAATCAAAAACAAGAAATATAGGGCTGAGGCGGGCCGTGTAAGGGTTATGCTTAGTTAACGCGGGCTGCGAGAGATCGTGAAACGCGGATACACCTAGAGGCCGACACGTGTTGTCATCGTGGCGGTCTAGAGAATGACTGAGCTAAGCTATTAGGTTGACCGTGCGTTGACGCGGGCCGCGTAAGGCTTAGCCTTACCTTACGCGGGCCGCGACAGGACCAGATTACACAACTATAAATAGCAGGCTTCGGATTTCACTTTCAATCGTTCATTCTTTCTTTCAATCTCGAAATTCTGTAGTAGAGACATAATATTTTGGGTATTATACCCCTAATTAGCAAGGTTCTGCTCCGTTGTAAGTATTATAACCCAAGTTTCGTAATAGATACGCTGCCCGATTGATTTAGGGTTCCGTAACAACTGTCGTAATTCTGCCCGACGTAGTTGTTGGAATGCCGTCTCGGGGAGGGTATCATTTATATTCTTTAAAGGGTTATGATACTAACCAAAATACAATTGTATAAATTATAGATTATATCCAGGAAACCCTTACGAGAAGCCTAAGATAGCAATGTGAGTAATCTCCTTTTCGTGTCAACTGTTTTATAAAACCTCAATTGTTATTATCATATTACCAGTATGTGAGTCGTGTAATTCTTCAATTATCGCCGGTATTATGGGGTTTTGTATACATTACTTGATAACCTTCACAATTGGACGACGAGTAGCCAATGTGTGATATGACCATAGCCTTAGATACGGTCGAGTGGCAAGTACCGAATGGGTAATTGTGTAGATATAAACATTGTAATCGCTCTCAATACTGTGGTAATTGATAAAACTTGTTTTGATTAAATTGGGATTCACTCACCAGTATTTCCCGCTGACAAAGTATTTTTAAAACATGTTTCAGGTAACACAATGTGAAAGTCAACTGGGAAAAAGCCAGCTCGAGAGCACCGACGGCTTGGAAAATAAGTGGCTATAAAAGTTATCTAAAATACGATGTTTTAAAAATAGGGTTTGTCCCTATAAATGTATTGTAATAAGAAACTTGAGTTTTACCCATGTGATTATAATATAAAATATGGTGGTTTTACTCTGATAAACATTTCCTAACTACGGTCCTGATGTAAATTCCGCTGCGAGATTTAACAAGCTGATACCACCAAACTCTGAGCTCACGTCCGCTCGTTCCCGGGGATCAGGGATCGGGGGTTGTGACACCTGAGTAGAACCAGTCCCTGAAATTTATACCGTAGATGATCACTGATGTCGTTGTGACCCTCCAACTGGAATTTCGTAAATCGGACTTACGATGAATTTTAAACGAATTATTCCGTAGGCTGCGGTCAGAAAGTAACAAATCTGATCGCAGTTCGGTAAATGATTTTCTATAAAATATTGATAATGAACTGGACCTCGATATTTTTACACAATAATATTTGATTCGTATAAGACACTATGTAAAAATTTGGGAATTATTGGAATAAGTTAACCATTTTATTAAAATGTCCGAAAACAGTCCAGTTTTATATATATTAAAACTGAAACGACAAAAGTAGTATCTTGCATGTCAGAATGTCGGGTTGATTATTTGAGAACGATCTAACGTGTTATATGTTAAAGAAAATGATATGCTTCTTACCATGGACACCTCCATTTACAAAGGAGACTATGGCGAAATTTTCTGAAAATCCTAACACTTAGTAAATATTTTCTAGACAAATGTTTGCTAGTGTGTTCTAAACTATGCTTTTCGAATATAAACTCGCCATAATTTTTTGTAACAAAAATACACATACAAGATACATAATTCGGGTGCAAAACACAAGAAACTTATATTTTTTTTTGAGAAAATAATATAAGTACAACACATAGTTAAAAATATAAATTATTTTTAACACCAGAATACGTATATAAAAGATAGTGACTTGTACTTGTGCGATACAAGTCTAGTGACTAACGTTAAGAAAACACGTATAGGTCACGATGTTAATTAAGCAAATCCGGTGAAGTTTACGACGCAAGGAACGCAAAGTTGTGAGTTCATGCTCCCCCTTTTCTTTTAACTGTTTTCAGTTTTATAACTTCGGGGGTGAAATACATGTTACAAATATTTCAATGTTTACAAAATGGTATGATGTGTACAAAAACAAAAAGCACTCTTAGTGAGAACGAGTACCAAGTACGATGCGTTTTGAATGATACAAGAAATCGTGTCACGAATAGGGTACCATAAGCACCATTAATCAACAATATACCTAGACCGCAGAACAAAAGGTTAGATCTAACGGGTGTCGGGCAGCCTCACTCTTGGTGAGAACGAGTACCAAGTAGTGCTTTTGTGTCTCAGAATATGGCAACTAGAAAATGCCTAAGGTTTGGTTGCTTCCTATGTCGTGTCACATGTTAATGGCCTTGCAACCCATTAACAATCTTAATAAATACATGATTACTTGTTTTATACAAGAATACTTGAGTTGTACAAGATACATACATACTTGACTTACATGAGATACATAAATACGTGATTTATACGAAATACATACCATGTTTTCATACAAAGTATACAAACGAGAAATACAAAAACTGCATGAATTCACACCAACATTATGTTGACGTTATTTCCAAAACTCACATGTATTTCAGGTAACTAAAGTGGATGTGCGCTCGGTCTTACTCATGCTCTCGGATGTCGTTATGTTTATCGTTGAATAAAGTTGTAACTTTTAAGACAATATGCCGTCTCGTGTTGTAAACACTTAAACTACGATTTCAGTTATGTAAGGTTTTGCATTTGAAGTTATTTTTATGAGCATGTAGTATGTTTACAAATCGTATGCAATGAAAACCTTTCATGATCACACCTCGTGCTTCCGCCTTAGAAAGGGGTGTGACAGTCTTGCACCTTCACGACATCTTTTAGATCCAGAAAAACACACTTCCAACTCTGCACCATGTGGCAACGAAGTCCTAAACTTGTTGGGTCAGCCCACATGCGATTAATAAGGGGGCGTCTTCATCTTGGTCCCCACAAAAATTACACACGACTAAAGGAATGTGCAAATTTCGTTTTCTTAAGTCCACCTTTGTAGGCAACCTATTTAAAACGACCTGCCAAGATAGAAAGTTTACTTTTAGAGGAACCCACCCATTCCAAATAAAATTTAAACCAATATCAGAGAATATATTTCTTTCAATAATGTGTTGAACGCTTTTTACGGAAAAACAACCCGAGGTTTCGGGGTTCTAGAACCATTTATCCCCACCCGTCTCGAAAGAATAAGAAGAAAAGGCTTCATAAAGGGGACCCAACTCAGTCGTTTCCTCCTGTGACGCAGGCTCTCTCGTCCAGCTAAAAACGAGATGTGTCGCCCCATTTTCCACCAATACCCGATCCACGACTAAAGCCAACTTCTGTCTTTCCAACATAAATAAATTAGGCAGTTTTTTACGCATTGGCTCATCAAATAGCCAGCCCTCCCTCCATAACGAAACATGTTTTTCGAGACCCGACTTAGCTTGAAACAAACTCGCTAAATTGATTCCCAAAGCCTCCAAATCACTTGAAATTTTAACCACATGCTTCTAAGGGCCCGGGGCGGACAACTTAACCGGGATAAAGCTCCAATTCCTTGAGTTGTAATGGCGACTCCAAACTATCTTTCGCCAAAGACTATCACAGTCCACCTTAAAACGTCACCACCACTTCGTCAACATGGCATTATTAGCAACCTGAAGCGAGCCATAATATTCTTCCAAGCTACCCACTTTGTTTTTGCTTGTTCCGAAGATCCTCCCCACAAAAACTCTCTACGCAACCTTTCCAAGCTTTTTATGACTTGAATTAGGGCTTTGTAGAGAGAAAAATAATAAGTAGGGAGAGAATTTAAAACCGACTTCACTAGCGTGACCCATCCCCCATAAGAAAGGGTTTTGCTCTTCCACAATGCAAGTCTCTTTTTAAAAATATTTACCACCGGTTCTCAGTGCCTTACCAAGTTCATAGTTGCACCAACTTGCAAACCCAAATGTTTAAAAGGAAACGTCACGACTTTGCATCTCAAAACCTCCGCCATTGCTTGAATTTGCCCTTGGTCCACCCCAACTCGAAAAATACTACTTTTCGCAAGATTTACTTTCAACCCCGATGCTAAATAAAAACACCAAAGAATTCGGTTTAAATTGTGAGCATTATTTAACGACCATTCTCCACAAAATATAACATCATCGGTATACAAAAAATGAGACAATACCAGACCGCTCATTGGTACCGAGATGCCTTTGAACAAACCGATAGAACACGCTTTCTTCATGACACCCGTTAGAGCCTCTATTGCCAAGATGAAAAGAAACGGAGACAAAAGATCCCTTGTCTCAATCCTCTAAAACATGAAAATAGTGTCGGTGAACCATTCACAAGAACCGAAGCCCTCACATTGGACACAATTGTCATGACCCAAGATTTTTCCATTTTAGAGCAAAATTCCTTTGCACCAAAATAGAGTTTAGGAACCCCCAAGAAGTCACAACCTTTCTCTATACCAACTTTGAACAAAAGACCTTTCTTCTGCCCCCGCCTGTCATAAACAAGAAAGCCACGACACGTCAATACATCCCCCTAATAATATCCACGTGTCCGATGACGTCAGCTTACTGTGGTCCCCTCACCGAACCCTTTAAAACTCTCCGTTCAGCCCTATGCGCCAAAAGCACACACCTCTCTCTCTCTCTCTATCTCTCTCTATATATATCTCTCTCTCACACATCTCTCTCTAACTCTCTCTCTCTATATATATCGATCGATCAAGCACTCGCACCGTCAATCGGAACTCAGAAGTATGAACATCTTACTCAATTTAACAATATCTGTATCTGTGAATGTAAAATTTTACGATTATCTGTTCAAATTTCACATTTGTTCTGTTCCGATCGTTGACTGTACATCTTGTTGATTGTTTGTTTAGTAACTGCTCGTTATCTGTAGGATAATCGATTGCGATTGCCTTTTGTTGTGCGATGATTGTGATAGCCACTCGATTGTTAGGTTTCGTAACTATTAAGCTAACTGCGGCAGTAAATTGTTCACATTCATCACTTTCATGTGAGTCGGTTGATGTTTAAGGCTCATCGTTCAAGCGTTTTGGCTTTTGGTTGAAAATCTAGGGTTTCTGTAACGTGATTTTGTTTAGAATAGTGGATTATGTGTATATTGTTCATTTTGTTGGTTATTTGTTTAGTAGCTGCTTGTTATCTGTAGGATATGTGATTGAGATTGCTTTTTGTTGTGCGATGATTGTGATATACAGTCGTTGTTAGGTTTTGTAGGTCTTAAGCAACTGCGGAAGTAATTTGTTCACATTCATCATTATTATGTGACTCGGTTGATGTTTAAGGGCTCATAGTTCAAGAGTTTTGGCTTTTGGTTGAAAATCTAGGGTTTCTGTACTGTTTGATTAACGTGATTTTGTTTAGAAATGGTGGATTATGTGTATATTGTTGATTTTGTTGATGATTGTGATAACCACTCGATCATTAGGTTTCGTAACTATTAAGCTAACTGCGGCAGTAATTTGTTCACATTCATCACTTTCATGTTACTCGGTTGATGTTTAAGGGCTCATAGTTCAAGTGTTATGGATTTTGTTCAAAAATCTAGGGTTTCGGTGCTATCTGATTAGTTCTCGTAACGTTATTCCGTTTAGAATGGTGGATTGTGTGTGTATTGTTCACTTTGTTGATTGTTTGTTTAGTAACTGCTTGTTATCTGTAGGATATTTGATTGCGATTGCTTTTTTGTTGTGTGATGATTGTGATAAACAGTCGATTGTTAGGTTTCGTAGGTCTTAAGCTAACTGCGGCAGTAATCTGTTCACATTCATCGCTATTATGTGACTCGTTTGGTGTTTAAGGGCTCATAGTTCAAGCATTTTGGCTTTTGTTCAAAAATCTAGGGTTTCTGTGTTGTTTGATTTGTTTTTCGTAAACGTGATTTTGTTTAGAATGGTGGATTATGTGTATACTGTTCATTTTGTTGATTGTTTGTTTAGTAACTGCTCGTTATCTGTAGGATATTTGATTGCGATTGCTTTTTTGTTGTGTGATGATTGTGATAAACAGTCGATTGTTAGGTTTTGTAGGTCTTAAGCTAACTGCGGCAGTAATCTGTTCACATTCAACGCTATTATGTGACTTGTTTGGTGTTTAAGGGCATTTTGGCTTTTGTTCAAAAATCTAGGGTTTCTGTGTTGTTTGATTAGTGTTTTC
Source organism: Helianthus tuberosus (assembly GCA_030545235.1). Taxonomy (NCBI): domain Eukaryota; kingdom Viridiplantae; phylum Streptophyta; class Magnoliopsida; order Asterales; family Asteraceae; genus Helianthus; species Helianthus tuberosus. The sequence goes on along the minus strand of CM060370.1, from coordinate 193,192,913 downwards.
GTAATGTGATTTTGTTAGAATGGTGGATTATGTGTATACTGTTCATTTTGTTGATTGTTTGTTTAGTAACTGCTCGTTATCTGTAGGATATTTGATTGCGATTGCTTTTTTATTGTGTGATGATTGTGATAAACAGTCGATTGTTAGGTTTCGTAGGTCTTAAGCTAACTGCGGCAGTAATCTGTTCACATTCATCGCTATTATGTGACTCGTTTGGTGTTTAAGGGCTCATAGTTCAAGCGTTTTGGCTTTTGTTCAAAAATCTAGGGTTTCTGTGTTGTTTGATTAGTTTTTTCGTAATGTGATTTTGTTTAGAATGGTGGATTATGTGTATACTGTTCATTTTGTTGATTGTTTGTTTAGTAACTGCTCGTTATCTGTAGGATATTTGATTGCGATTGCTTTTTTGTTGTGTGATGATTGTGATAAACAGTCGATTGTTAGGTTTCGTAGGTCTTAAGCTAACTGCGGCAGTAATCTGTTCACATTCATCTCTGTTATGTGACTCGTTTGGTGTATAAGAGCTCATAGTTCAAGCGTTTTGGCTTTTGTTCAAAAATCTAGTGTTTCTGTGTTGTTTGATTAGTTTTCGTAATGTGATTTTGTTTAGAATGGTGGATTATGTGTATACTGTTCATTTTGTTGATTGTTTGTTTAGTAACTGCTCGTTATCTGTAGGATATTTGATTGTGATTGCTTTTTGTTGTGTGATGATTGTGATAAACAGTCGATTGTTAGGTTTCTTAGGTCTTAAGCTGACTGCGGCAGTAATCTGTTCACATTCATCGCTATTATGTGACTCGTTTGGTGTTTAAGGGCTCATAGTTCAAGCGTTTTGGCTTTTGTTCACAAATCTAGTGTTTCTGTGTTGTTTGATTAGTTTTTTGTAACGTGATTTTGTTTAGAAAGGTGGATTATGTGTATACTGTTCATTTTGTTGACTGTTTGTTTAGTAACTGCTCGTTATCTGTAGGATTTTTAATTGCGATTGCCTTTTGTTGTGCGATGATTGTGATATACAGCCAATGGTTAGGTTTCGTAGGTCTTAAGCTAACTGCGGCAGTAATTTGTCCACATTCATCACTATTATGCGACTCGGTTGGTGTTTAAGGGCTCATAGTTCAAACGTTTTGGCTTTTGTTCGAAATCTAGGGTTTCTGTGCTGTCTGATAAGAATGGTGGATTATGTGTATCTTGTTTGTTTGGTGATTGATATCTTTTAGAGAAATGCTTTGTTAATTGGGGGTTGTATTGGTTTTGGAGATCAACAGTTTGACCAATAATTTAGTTAATATGTTGAGATTATGTTGTGCTTACTTTTAAATTATCATTGACAGAGTCATCTGATGATGGGAAGTGGTAGAACAAAAGAAAACGGCAAGGCGCCTGCATATGCTAGTAGCATTTCTCCAAACACACATCCACCTAGCAGTATGACTCTTCTTGACGGAAATGTTAATGAAGAAAATTTCGATTCCATCCTAGATATGCCCTTCACTATTGCTGGTTGGGAGGATATTCATCGGGCTGTTGCACAAGGGCCCCCTGAAACTATCAGAAACCCTAGGGCTTACTCAACGGACCTTAATAGCTTTCAGAATCCCCAAATTAACCTGAGTTCCAATAGTTCTAATACAAATCTTCAAGCGGTTCCATTATTGCCCGAATGGAACATGGGATGGGGTCAACAATATATGAATCAAGGGAATAATGGAGAATCAAGTTTCGGATCTTTTAATAGACCACAGGTAAATAGAGATGTTACTGGTTCATCTTCCGTATATTTCCCTATAGACACTGCACCAGTGCATACTCGAAACAATGTCAATTTAAATACCAATCAAAGTGGGTTTCAAGGGAAATTTGAGGGCAGTTTTTTGAGTCTTGGACTTGGAGGTACCTCGGATACCGTGTCTAGCTCGCAACTGGATAGCAGAGAGATATCTAATAAGCTTAAAGAAGCAGCTTCAAATGAGTTAAAGATAGCTCGTATGGGTTCCCAGATTAACTATAGTGGTTTTTCTAATCAGTATAGTCATGTCGGTCGAATGGTCCCAACCATCAATGAGTTTGGATCCCCTTCAACTGAGTTAAAGATGGTTAATGCTCGAAAAGCTACAGGTCAAACTGTAGATGCTGACTTTGTGGGTTTTCAAAGAAACAATAGTGGTTTCCCTAATCAGTTTAGTAATGTGGATCGAATGACCTCAATTAACTATGAGGCTGGAGCTCATAGTACGTTAAATAGTGGACTGGGTTCTAGCAGGCAAAGTATTTTACACATGCAACAACATGATAACAGGAATATAAGGTCTGGTGATATGGATCGTTATAAAGGCAATCAGCCTGTGCATCCAGCAACTCTTGGTGGGAATTCTGCTCACTTTAATTCCCGACAGCATAACTTGAAACCCGAGTCTGTTAAACCTTCATGGATGACCTCTAATCATACACCTTCTGAGCAGCTACAATATGTTCGTTCTACAACTGCCAACATCCCAAATTTTGCAGGTAAGCAAGGTAATTGTTTTATTTTGGACAATACTATGATATGATGTCAAACTGCCTCACTTGTTTTAGCGCATTTTTAAGTACTATCAAGGGATAATGTTATTCATGGGCCACCCAAGTATCAATTTGGTTTCATTTATGCATGTTCGGGCAAAAAAAACTTGTGAAATTTTAAATTGACAAAATGCACCTAAATTTAAAGATTTTGTCACACCCATAGTTTTTAGAATGACAAAAATGCCATTGAATCTATTAAAGATATGTGTTGATAATCCATCTAGATATGATGCTTTAGTGGATTTCGGAGCATTTTTTTTAATTTCACAGGTCTAGATGTGAAAAAGGTTTTACAGTTAAATGACATGTTGTCAATTTACAGTTATCTGTCTCGTATATTACTTCCGTAGTCAATGTATTTATTGCCACCAATAAATTATGTTTAGTTATATTCTATATTCTTTTAATGTAGGACAAGCTATATCACAAAATGCTACCCCCAATCAAGTTCTTGGGGGTAATCAGTATTCTCAGAGGACAAAAACCCCTCAGGTATCTTGGGTAGGCTGTGGTCCAGCTGGCCTCAATGCACCGTTTCCCAAAAGGCTGGGAGTTGAGTCCAGTGTAAGAAGTAGCCCTCAAAGTTCTCAGGGGCATCTATCCCCCATGGGAACAAGCTTGCAGGCAACTAATCCAGGTATTTTACCCCCCCCCCCCCCCCCCCCCACACACACACACACACACACAGAGGCCTGTAAACAAACACGGGCATGTTCATGTTCGTTCATTTAACCGTAACCGGACACGAACTTGTATTTGAACACATTTTTTTGTTCATGTTCGTTCATTAATAAAATGAACATGATCGTGTTTTTTATGTTCGTTTGTTTAAAACCTAAACGAACAGTTCACGGACGTAAGTAAACATAAACAAAGAAACTTGTACAAATATAATTTAGTAAACCAAACGAACACAAATGAACAAAATTGACCAAACACAAACAAACGTAAAGTAGTTTTTTTTATATAAATCATAGTCACAGGAAACGTAGAACCCCCCTCGAATCTCGAATCGGTTCGGCCGTACCAGAATCGGGTACAGAGTCGTACCATTCGGCCTGGGTTCGCGAACCAGATCGGAAAAAAGACCGTACCCGATTAACACAATACTCGTTCCGAATCACTGAAAAACGTGTTTCCGATTGAAAAAATCGCCGTTTCGGAACGATTCGATTCGCGTACCAGGCTATAGATGCACGAATTGCAAACCTTAGACATTTTTCCCGCCTTTTTAATGAAGCCTATAGCCGACCTATAATAATGTAACTGATTGCATTATTTTAGGATCTATATTTGTATTTGATATTATTATATTTAGAAGATATATCTGACAGATTTTAGAATAGGTATTAGGGATTATAATTATACATCTGCATGTATATTATTATATTTAGAAGATACACTATATATTATTAATATATATTGGCTATTGGCGCCAATTTTACATCTGCACGTGTATATATATATGATTATGGTTATGAAATGCTTTTGAATTTTGGATATGATTATCAAATTTGTTTTTGAGATTGGATTTTTTTATAAACTATATTATAATTATTGTTTTATATACGATACGACGTACCAAACTATATGGTACGCCGTACCGCGTACCGAATTGGCGTTCCGAATGAACCTACCCCCCCTCGTACCGAATTTTAAACTTTCACGAACTACGTACCCGTTTTCGTTCCCCGTACCGGACCGAACCGCGTTCCATGTGACTATGATATAAATTCATACTTAAGAGTTCATATCGAAAGACCGTTTTTTATTAGGAAGTTCAATTACTAACTAGTTATTTTTATATAAATAGTTAGAAATCCAATTTAATGTTTATATTTATATTAATATAACTAATGTATTTATTAAATTTTTAACAAACATAAACGAAAGTAAATAAACAAACATAAATTAAAGAACATAAACGGACGTTCACGAACATAAATGAATGAACAAAACGTGTGTTCATGTTCGTTTGTTTAATTAAATGAACAAAAAATATGGGTTCATGTTCATTTGTTTATTTAATTAAACGAACATAAATGAACTTCCCGCCTACCAGTTCATGAACGTTTGGTTCGTTCACAAACCTACACACACACACGATTTTTATATAGTTATAGTCGATGTTTGATTGCTACTTGAACTTTTTCGCCAACTGTAGAGTGAATTCTGTAATATTTAGTTATCTATGTTCTGTATATTCAGGTCAGAACTGTCAATTTTCAGATAAAGGATCCACCCAGATGCCACATAATGTTCTTAGACCTATTGGTATGATTACTTGATTTTTTTTTCTCAAAAAGATTGCTGTTATTTTACTGTATAATTAAAATTGGTTTCATGCAAATCAGGTCGAAGTGATGGTGCTCCTGTTACTTACCCCATGCGTTTTCAAGAACCATTTTTTACATACGGTAAATAAAACGCACACGTTTTGAGGTTAGTACAATACAAGTCCGTGCTGGCAGTGTTACATATTTAATGCTTCTTGTTTTATATTTTTTAGGCCAAACTGAAAATGCACTTATTCAGCTTCCCAAAGGTACACAAGGAGCACCTTCCAGTTCTACCAATGGTATGTCACACTTTTTGCATTTTGATAAAAACTAGTTTTTTTACTCGCCACGACTTGGGACAGCGTATAGACTACAATCAACCAGCCTCGTTTCCGAACTAAATTTACGTCAAAACGAATGATAACTCAAATTTATACCTTCGAATCATAACATGTTACATTTGCCCCAATTTGTTTTCAAACAAAATTTACATCAAAACGTACTCCAACTCAAAACGTACATACAAAACATTTTATGATTGACCCGACTCGTTTTCAAACAAAAATTACGTTAAAGCGTAGACGAACTCGAATTTATACCGACATCTCCATAAAAAAAAACTTAAGAAATTAGTTTCAGGGTAAGCTCGAAACTTGAGGGGGTCAAAGCGACATTTACAAAGTTAGAGGGTTACTTTTGACATTATAGCAAAGTTTGGGGGTAGAATGGGTTACATGCTGAAAGTTTGAGGGTTAAAGAGAAGTTAGAAAGTATGGTGGCCTTTTTTGTCAAGTTAGAAAGTAGGAAGGGTCATTTTTACCAAGTTAGAAATTTGAGGGGTGAAATTTGTCAATTTAGAAAAGTTGGGGTGATTTTTGTCAAATCAGAAAGGTGGTCAGCACTGACCTTTCAGTTTAAGGTTATATATAATTGTGACTCATTTCCATGTTGTATTTGTGCAGATTTAAGTGTGGATAGTCAACCCCAAAAGTTTGACTTTCGTGTTAGGTCACATCATAAGAGAACTGCAGTTGCACACCAATCAGCTTCCCATTGGGTTAAACGCCAGAAGATGATTCATCCAACAGTTCATCATTCTATGCCAAAACCACCTGTGCCTGTAACTTCTCTTGTTCATCCTTCTATACCAGTCAGGTCACGGACTCAACACGCGGGCCCCGTTGCTGCTCGTGTTCCTCCTGTTATACCGTGTGTATCAAATGCTAAAGCGCGTGTTCCTGTAGCAAGTGCCCCTGCTGTTTCTTATATTAAATGGAAAGGTATGCCTATCATCTCAGTTATAAATCATATTCTATACAAGGGTGATATATGTCATTTCATTTTTTGCATCGAGTCTTTGCTTATTGATATCTTGATACAATGGTGTTATCGATCATTAGCCATTTTTTCACTAGAATTGGGAGTAAAATGCCATTTTGGATCTATGAGGTTTGGCCGAATTTGCGACTTTCGTCCAAAGGTTTGTTTTTCCACATCTGGATCCATAAGGTTAGAAATCTTACCATTTTCACGGCTCGTTAACTCCATCCATTGTTTCTCCGTTAAGTCAGTGGTATTTTCGTTTTTTTGTTAACTTAAAGGGCAATTCGGTCTTTTTGAGGGGTATTCGGTCTTTTTACATACAATGGAAAAGGTCGAATTGCCCTTTAAGTTAACAAAAAGACGGAAATACCCCTAACTTAACCGAGGAAAATGAATGGAGTTAACGAGCCGGATGAAAATGGCAAGATTTCAAACCTCTTGGATCCAGTTGCGAAAAAACAAACCTTTAGACGAAAGTCGCAAAACTGACCAAGCCTCAGGGACGAAAATGCCATTTTACTCCGAGAATTGGTGTAAACAAAACTGAGTACGCACTAGTTGGCTAATAAAGTAGCTTCAATACACGGGTAGTTTTAATGCATTAATTATGGTCACAAAAACAATTATGTTATGATAATAAATAAAATCTTTTAACCATGGGGCTCATTGTGATGATGTACAATATGTTGTCTTAAGCGCTCTTGTATAGTTGTATATATCTCTTACGACCTTTGTTTCTAAGGATGCTTCATTTCAACAATGTACATATATTTACGATAAATGATCAATGCACCAATTACGATCACAAAAAAAATTGTTATAATAATATAAACATCTTAAAAAATACACAGGAGGTTGTTAGCATTGAAATACACTTTGGGTGACTTCTGACTAGCTCAAACCGTGTGACCCGTTTCCTTTTATAATCTAATCTCAGCTAGACCTGTAAACGAACTGAACGTTCATGAACTGTTCGGCAGGAAGTTCGTTTATTTAAATAAACAAATAAACGAACGAACATGAAGACGATTTTCTGTTCATTTAATTTAACGAACGAACATGAACACACGTTAGCGTTCGTTTATGTTCTTTCATTTATGTTCATTCATATATCTTTGTTTGTTTAACTTTTAGATAAATACATATGTAGTTAAATAAAAAGGGGATTTCTAACTACTTGAATGAATATAACTAATTGGTAATCTCTCTGTGTTTTGTAACGGGGTAAGTTTGGTTGACCCAAAACACTTTTGCCCAATCTCTTTGTGTTTTGAAACGGGCTAAGTTTAGTTGACCCAAAACACGAGTGGTTGATTTTAGGTGAGGGTGTTGGTGAATCGGAGTTGTGGTGGTCGCGTCGCCGGTGGACAGCAGTAGGGTTAGGTTTGGGGGGTGGAGGTTTATGGTGGCGGAGGTGGAAGTTGGTCGGAGTGGTGGTGAACGTGGGTGGTTGTTGTAAGGAAGGAGAGGCGGAGTGAATGGGGAGGTCATATACGCCGGAGGTCGTTAGCGGTGGTTAGTTGCAGGTTGTAGAGGTGGTCCGGTGATAATGGTGTTGGTGGTCGAAGGTGGATGTGGTGGAGGTGTTGGTGGTTGAAGGTGGCTATGGTGGGGGACTTGGTGGAAGATGGAAGGATTCATCATCATCATCATCATACTCAGTAAATCCCACCAATAGCAAAGCTAAGGTAGGGTCTGAGGAGGGTAAGATGTAGACAACCTTACCTCTACCCCGTAGGATAGAGAGGCTGCTTCCAGTGAGACCCCCGGCTCGATTGTAGTTTTGCATCAAGCCTTGGACATAAGGCACATAACACTTAGCAATCGGGAAAAAGACCGATTGGTGCATGTACCCCCTTGTCTTTCGGCTATCAACGCCACTACATGATGCATGATTAACTGTCCGTCGCTTTTAACGTTATTTTCACGAAAATAGTAAAATAACGTTAAAATTAGTGCAATTTCACTTTTGCCCCCTAAGCGACTACACATATATACATTATATGTGCACACCGCAAGCGGGGCGTCGTGGAAGATGGAAGGATTGAAAGGTGTAAATTAGGGCTTTCAGGGGGATGATATTTGTTATAAGGGTTTTTAAGATACAAAATTACCGTATTGCCCTTCGTTCTCAAAGTAAAAGGACATAAATGCCCTAGTTGACTAACAGAAGTTTGGCCTAGGACTTGATTGCGAGCAATTGACAACCACAGGGACTGGACTGTTTGGTTTCTTCAAATGAGGGCTGAAAGTGTGATTGGGTCTAAACCCCAGGGACTGAAATTGTACTTTACTCTTCTTATTATAATATGTGTTGAATATAATAATCTACTTACAAAAGGTATGCCGCTATAGCAAGAATCTAATTTTTCAATCAAGGCAATTTACTAAGTTATATGCATCATGAGAACTGAGAAGACTTTTGTCTCGTATGACCTGTTTCTTTCATAGATACTCTTTTGATTAATGCAGCATGCTAACGACTTTGATTACACGCAGATCCCAATGCAACTTCTAAACCGAGTGGACATAAGTGCTTTTTATGCAAGAGGGACGTTGCTTTCACATCAGAAGGCGAGGTATTCCAACCTGCGGTGCCACCACCCGTTGCAGTTCTACCATGTGGGCATACATTTCATGATCAATGCTTACAAAACATCACTCCTGATGACCAAGCTAAAGATCCGCCTTGCATTCCTTGCGCGCTCGGTGAAAATTAGGTCGAATTCTTACCCGAATTTTATATGGGTTATATTATGGTCGTATAGATATATTTAAGGGACAGTTTTTTTGGTGGGTGATAAGAGGGAAGGAAATGTATGTATTATGTATATACATACAGAGAAGCGATATTTAATATTAAGCCAGATGGGATGTAAATGCTTTACATGATCATAGTCCTTCACTATGCTTGTGCTAATGCACCATTAAGTATTAACTATGCTATATTGGATGTTTGTGGCTTTTGAATTTTGATATTACTTGGTTGAAATGTTTAGTGAACTGATTTGCTCTCGTCTTTTTTAAGCTTTTACTCTATGCAGAAATCAAGCTAAACTTGAAGATTCGAGCTCTATATTTAAAGCTTGGACCTGGCTCTTGGTTTGTTCGAAAATCTTTAAGCTTAAACTTGGAGTGTTAATCCATTATTAGTATAAAAATTTATAAATTATAATCTTATATATAACATAATATGTCATATTTAGTTATTCTATCATATTTGTATGTGTAATTAGCATGGTTGCAAAAGTCGCTAGTAGCTTCATAGTAGAGATGGACATGGGCATAATAACCGGTTCCAAACCCGACCGGTAGACCCGACCTGGAACCGGTTCCGGTCCCTACCCGCTTTATTGAAGAATTGGTTTCGGGTTCAAAAAACATGTAGGTTCTTACCCGGTTCCACATTTTATAAAAAAATAGGTTTGTAACCTGTTCCTCCCCGGAATCGATTTCTCCGTAAACAAATGCAACCTGTTTTCTATCATTTATTGGTTTTTGTTACCGTTGGAATCGATTCCTAGCCGTTGGAAATCACACATTTAATGCATTGTTACCGTTGGAATCCATTCCAGTATAAATAGTGAACAAAATTCATTTGTTTCTCCCATATAAATAGTGAACCAAATTCTTTTTTTTTTCACTCCATCTTCATCTTCTTCTTGATTCTTTTTCTACACAATAAGATCTTGATTCATTTGATACTATGGCATACAAGAATTCCAAAACCATCAATTCTCCATCCGTCAACCAAGGTCCTCAATCCGCTCCATATGTTGTTGGGATACTCACACATAATCGCAATATGGAGGTATGGTGCAATTGGGATTTGGTGGAAATGAGTGGAGGTTCGCAAAAGGCTCAACAATGTTAAATGTCGTTAGAGATGAAACAAATATGGGGAAAACATAATACTAATATGTTTCAGTCTCGATCGCCGGCCTCTAGTTGTACGACTACCATTGGAGACCCACTCATAACAATGTTGAATGTCATTAGAGATGAAACGGCTAAACAACAAAGGGGTAACGCCCCATCAAGTGAACTCGGTAGATATAAAGAAACAAATTATCCGCGTACTATGACCGCCGAGGAATATAAAAAGTTTGATATTTTGTCATGGTGGAAATCAAAAGAATCGGAATTCCCGATTCTAGCCACCATGGCTCGTGATATACTAACGGTCCAAGCTTCCACCGTCGCTTCGGAAAGTGTGTTTTCTCTTAGTGGCATGGTATTGTCCATACGAAGAACAAGACTAACACCATAATCAATAGAGATGACAATTTGCCTAAAGGATCATTTAGATGCCGTGGACCGTATTCAAGATAAGACAAGTCTAGAAGACGAGGTGGAATTAGAGAACAAGATTGTTGATGAAGAGGAGGAAGACGAAGTAGAAACTAATGATTCCGAAGACGATTGTACCGAAGTGGCCCCACCAAAGCGAGCCGCAAGTCAAATGGCCGCACCCACGACAAGTAAACGGTCAAAGAAATAAACCGGTTACAATGCAATATGTTTGTATTTTTTTAATATGTAATTTTTTATTCAATTTAAGGTATTTTTTTCAAGAACCGATTCCTACAGTAACATTGCAGCAATTTTATTGACTTACCCGATGGAACCGGTTCTTCAGGGGAACCGGTTACAACCCGACCTGGAATCGGTTAGTATCGGTTCCAGTATTAATGGTCTGAAACCGGTTAGGAACTGGCTCCGGTTCCTGCAAGAACCGGTTCCACCCACAACCATACAAGAACCGGATCCGGTTAGGAACCGGTTCCGGGTATAAAAAAACCCGATATTCCCATCTCTACTCCATAGTCGGTCGACCTGGGAGTTGAGAGTACCCCCTAGGGTGAGAGTACTCGTGGAGTACTCGGACACGTTAAATTACAAAGAAATTTGTTTTAGGAAATTAAATATAGAGTAAACTGCCATTTTGGTCCCTGTGGTTTGGCCAGTTTTGCCACTTTAGTCCAAATCTCAAACTTATTACATCCAGGGCCCTGTGGTTTGCATTTTGTTGCCATTTTAGTCCAAAATCCAAATTTGACCAGATTTCCCATTTTTGACCTGCTATTTTGTCTTTACCCTCAGGGGCATTTTGGTCATTTATGAATTATTATCTCTTTATAATAACCCAATTATAATAAACCCTTAATATCATCTTCATCTTCAACCTCATTCAAACAGACATATCTCTCTCTCTCTCAAGATATCTTCTCAAACAATCACCACCACCACCGTCACCCTCACCTCACCGCCTCCACCATCACCGCCGCCACCTCGATCTGAGTTCATCTTCATCATAGACCAACTCTCTCTCTATAGCACCACCGCCGCCACCTCCTCCCTTCTCTCTCTCTCACAGATCAACCATCGTTCCCCATCACAACGGCAGCTACTTCAACAGCTACAACCACCGTCACCGCCACAGGAAATCGTCTCTTTTTTGTCCTGGTGGATCGAGAGTTGAATTTAGGGTTTTGATTTTAGGGAAAAAAAGGGGATGGTGATCAACTGGTATAGGCGGTGGTGACAAGGTGGCTGTGGCGGTGGTGAGACGGAGGTGGTGTTGGTTGCGGTGATAAGGAAGTGGTGGTGGCTGTGGTGAGAAGGAGATGGTGGTGATGGTGGTGGTGGCTGTGTTAAGAAAGGGAGAAGGCAGTGGCGGTGGTTGTGTTGATAAGGGGAGAAGGCGGTGGGTTTCAACCTTGATTTTGGTTAGGGTTGTTGATTTTGGGTTGTGGTTGTTGATTTTGGGTGTTTTTTATGGTTGTTCGGCAAGATTTGTGCTTCAATCTATGGTGGTGGAAGTAACAGTGGCTGGTGGTGGTGACGGAGGTGGTTGTGGTGGTAGGAGGCAGGTGGCGGTGGTTTACATGTAGTATTTGATTGCTGTTAGTGTGTATTACGTGTAGGTGAGTGGTCATCGGTTTTGAAGATGAGGAGATGAATGTCTGTATATGTGGTTTACATGTAGTATCTGTTATGCTTGTTCACCATGAGGCTGTGATGATTTTTATGCTTGTTCACCATGAGGCTGTGATGATTTCACCTAATCCGAGCTTGGCGTGGCAGAATCGGAGGAGGGCAAGTGCGCTTGCAACATCTGTTTGCAGCCATGGCGGTTTTACAGATCTGAGCCTCGTTTTTTCTTGAAGATGTTCTTGATTTTCTGGGTTTTGATGATGAACTTTGAAGATGTTCTTGATTTTCTGGGTTTTGTTGTTGTTGAAGAAGATGTTCTTGATTTTCTGGGTTTTGTTGTTCTTGTTGTTGTTGTTGTTTTGATGATGATGTTTGATGATGTTCTTGAAGATACAGATCTGAGCCTCGTTTTTTCTTGAAGATGTTCTTGATTTTCTGGGTTTTGATGATGAACTTTGAAGATGTTCTTGATTTTCTGGGTTTTGTTGTTGTTGTTGTTGAATTGCTTTAAATAAAACATAAATGACCAAAATACCCCTGCACTAAAGGACAAAAAAGGGACCTTAAAACAGTCAAAAATGAGAAATTTTGGATTTTGGACTAAAATGGCAACAAAATGCAAACCACAGGGCCCTGGATGTAATAAGTTTGAGATTTGGACTAAAGTGGCAAAACTGGCCAAACCACAAGGACCAAAATGGCAGTTTACTCTTAAATATATATCATTTAATATAAATTTACTAATATTTATAACAAAATATGTGAAAATGATGTTTCTTCTTTAATATGAGAGGTATAGAAATTATGTTTTATGTTTTTAAAGTTAAACTCGACCCTAGTTGACCTAGTAGATCCGATTTTGGTTGAGGTTGATCGCGTTTGATCGATTCCGAGTAATTAGGCGGAGTTGAAGAAAGTTGTATCGACAGCCTATCTTGTAGGGAGTACTCGGGGAGTATTCGGCGTTGGAGAGCTTGTTTTACAACCGTGGTAATTAGTTTTTTTTTTTTTTTGAACGGTGAACTTCATGTATAAGGTTACCACACTCTCCAAATCGGAGAGCCCCGTATTGCCCCACTTCGGCCAGGCAATGTTGTCTTTACGGGGCCCACGCTGGCTTCAAAGTGTGGCTTTTATGATCGATTCATAAGTAATTATAACTTTATTGATTTTTCAATAAGGGTCAGGATATAATAGGAAGTTTTTTTGGCCAGGAAGTAATTTTAACCATCAATTGGTTTAATCAAGGGCTAATATTAAATGGGTGAAATTGAAGAATAAAAAAGAGGCACGTGAGTTTGTGTAACGGCATTTTAGGCAATAGTTTCTCTCTTCTCCAATTCCCCTCATTTTTTAAACGTTAATCTCTTTCATACGACATTATTTTTTATAAAAATTCACCAAAAAATGAGCGTTTTTATCTTTAAAACGAGTATACTATTGCTATATTTTCGAATTTTTTTTGTAAAACCCAGTTGCGTAAATCGCAATGGACAAAAAGCGTAAAAAATGATTTTTTTTTTCTAAAACACAATGGACAAAAAATACAAAGAAATGTCTTATTTCTAAAACGCGATGGCCTAAAAACACAAAAGAAAATGTTCTTTCTAAAACGCAATGGACTAAAAACACATAAAAATGTGTTTTACCTAAAACGCAATGGACTAAAAACACTTCAAAATGTGTTTTTCTAAAACGCAATGGACCAAAAAACACATAAAAATGTTTTTTTTTTTTTTTCCAAAATGCAATAGTCTAAAAACACAAAAAAAAAAAAAAATTCTTTCTAAAACACAATGGACTGAAAAAATGTGTTTTACCTAAAATGCAATGGACTAAAAACACTTCAAAATATGTTTTTCTAAAACGCAATGGACCAAAAAACACATAAAAATGTCTTTTTTTCTAAAACGCAATTGCCTAAAAACACAAAAGAAAGTGTTGTTTCTAAAACGCAATGGACTAAAAACACATAAAATGTGTTTTACCTAAAACGCAATGGACTAAAAACACTTCAAAATGTGTTTTTCTAAAACGCAATCGACCAAAAAACACATAAAAATGTATTTTTCCTAAAACGCAATGACCTTAAAACACAGAAGAAAATGTTCTTTCTAAAATGCAATGGACTAAAACACATAAAAATGTGTTTAACCTAAAACGCAATGTACTAATAACACTTCAAAATGTGTTTTTCTAAAACGCATTGGACTAAAAAACACATAAAAATGTGTTTTCCTAAATCACAATAGATAAAAACACAAAAGAAAGTGTTTTTTTTCTTTTCTAAAACGCAATGGACTAAAAACACAATAAAATGTAATTTTTCTAAAACCCAATGGATTGGAAATACAAAAAAAAAACAGTGTTTTTTCATTACTTTGTAAAACGCAATGACTCAATTCAAAAACTCAGATCGTAAAAATGCAATTAAAAAATTTCTTACATATATCGAAGCCGATTTCTTCAACGATTGACGAAATTTGAATGTTAGAATGTCACGGCCCCCGACCCGGTTTGACCCGTTTCAGGAGCCGCGGGACAGAAATCCCGTGGTATTTATTTAATTTAATTGACAGCGGAAGTTTTCTTCAGGATCTTTTTAAAACTGCAACTTTTCCCGATTAATTTATTTGACGACTCGGGATAAAAACCCCGGTAATTTACAATCACATGATTTTACTGATAAATCTTTATTTTACAAAACATGTTTCTTTATTTTATACTGAGCCACTTCCTTAAGCTTGTAGTGCTTCACGGCACTTTTCCTGGATCACAACAGATTACCTGAAACATGTTTGAAAAAGGTTTTGTCAGGGGGAAATACTGGTGAATCATTCTTTTTACTAAAACGACACATTTGTTATAATTTACAGTATTAAGGGTGACTACATTGTTTCCAAATATCAACCAACTACCCACAGTATTTGTCACTCGACCGGATCTGTGACTATGGTCATATCACCCATTGGCCACCCGTTTGTCCAATGGTGAAGATTATCAAGTAATGTATACAAAACCCCACATACTGGCTGTAATTTGGTGATTACAAAGACTTAATCCCTGTAATTATAACCTTGAAAATAAACATGATTTTGAAAGTAATTTGATAAAAAGAGAATGACTCACATTGCAGATTTATATGAGCAGAGCCTAGCCTACTGATTAGCCTTTTAACCTAAATTAAATAACATGCACACGAACTCGGTTAGTAACTAATACAGCATTTAAGATAACTCACGAGATTAAACCCTCACATCGAATGACAAAGTGCGATACTTAAACATCCATTGAATTAACAACGAATGACAAAGCATAACCCTAAATGTGGGCAGCACTTAAACATCCATTGGATAGTTTAATCAATCGGACATTGAATCGTAGCAGCGATCGAGTTAATACCCGGTATCGGAGCAGCACCTCGCTAATATTGAAAGTATTTTCGACTTCAGAGTATTATAACTTCGTTTTTGAAAGTTTGTTTCGACACCATCAGACTGTGCATGCAACAAGCCATTTATAGGTAAAATTAGGGTTTCACGCGGCCCGCGTAAACCCTTAGCCTAACCTTACGCGGCCCGCGTGGCCGCCCAGTCTACGAATAGGCTTGACCATTCACAAGTAGGTTAGCCAGGTGGTTGCTACATGGATTCGAAACACTTATCCGGTCAACACAGGTTTGACGCGGCCCGCGTAAGACCATGCTTACTCTTACGCGGCCCGCCTGAGAACCAAGATTTTGTTTTTCTTGATTTTTAATATGGTTTAAGGTTTCAGGGGTCCGGGTTTATACTTACGAGTATTTTTAGGATAATTTTTTAGAGTCCTTACATCCTCCCCACCTTATTTAAAATCTCGTCCTCGAGATTCATTGGAATAAGTGAGGATACTTTCGCTTCATCTCTGATTCCAGTTCCCAAGTGTATTCAGGTCCTCTCTTTGAATCTCACTTGACTTTGACAAGTACTAACCGTTTGTGTTTGAGAAGCTTCACCTTTTTGTCTTCTATTTGAAGAGGTTTTTCAACAAATTTTAACTTTTCGTTTACTTTTATATCTTGAAGATGTACTACTAAAGATTCATCTGATGAGCATTTTTTGAGGTTGGATACATGAAATACATCATGTACTCCCGCTAGTTCTTCTGGTAGTTGTAAACGATAAGCAATTGGTCCTATACGTTGGATCACTGAAAATGGTCCTACGTATCGTGGACTCAGCTTTCCTTTCTTTCCGAATCGAACTACTCCTTTCCAAGGAGAAACTTTCAATAGTACTTTATCTCCAACTTGAAATTCCAAAGGCTTCCGTCTATTGTCTGCATAACTCTTCTGGCGATCTCGAGCCGTCTTCAATCTTTCCTTGATTTGAGTAATCTTGCCGGTAGTTTCTTGTACTATCTCAGGACCTGACAATTGACTTTCTCCTATTTCTGCCCAACAAACTGGAGTTTTGCACTTTCTTCCATACAGTGCCTCGAATGGAGTAGTTTCAATACTTGAATGATAACTATTGTTATAGGAGAATTCAATTAACGGTAAATGATCGTCCCAATTTCCACTAAAATCTATCACACATGCTCTGAGCATGTCTTCTAGAGTTTAAATTGTCCTTTCACTTTGTCCGTCTGTTTGAGGATGATATGCAGTGCTTAGATTTAGTCGAGTTCCCATTGCTTCTTGAAAACTTTTCCAGAAATGGGAAGTGAAACGACTATCCCTATCCGAAACAATGGAGAGTGGAACTCCATGTAAGGATACTATTTCATCCACATACAACTTTGCCATCCTTTCCATGGTAAAGGTTTCTTTCATAGGTAGAAAGTGAGCTGTTTTGGTTAATCGATCCACAATTACCCAAATTGCATCATTCCCTTTTCTGGTTTTGGGTAACTTAGTAACAAAATCCATTGTTATGAGTTCCCATTTCCATACAGGCATTTCTAATTGTTGTAATAGACCTGAAGGTTTCTGGTGTTCTGCCTTAACTTGTGAACAAGTAAGACACTTAGAAACATATCGAGCTATATCCTTTTTCATTCCTATCCACCAAAAGTTGTTTCTTAAATCTTTGTACATTTTATTGTTTCCTGTGTGCATAGTGTACCTAGATTTATGGGCTTCTTCTAAAATCTTATTTCTTAATTCTCCCTGCTTAGGTACCCAAATTCTTCTTTTGTGGAATCTCCAAATTCCATCAGCTCCTTGTTCTAATTCTTTTATTCGTCCATCCATTCCTTCAGCATCATCCTTGATTGCTGTTTCTTGAAAATTCCTTATTTGTTCCATTAAATCTAACTGTAGATTTAATATGAGAGCACGAACTTGCCGTTGTTTTTCATGGTATTTACGACTTAAGGCATCTGCAACTACATTTGTCTTTCCTTCGTGATACTGAATATCACAATCGTAGTCACTTAGGATTTCCATCCATCTCCTTTGCCTCATGTTTAACTCTTTTTGCCCGAATATATATCTTAAACTTTTATGATCTGTATAGATAGTAAATTTACTTTCGTACAGATAATTTCTCCAAATCTTAAGAGCAAAAATTATGGCTCCTAACTCTAAGTCATGAGTTGTATAATTTTGCTCGTGCTTTTTCAATTGTCTTGAAGCATACGCAATTACCTTCTTGCGTTGCATAAGCACACATCCTAATCCTAGTTTTGAAGCATCACAGTAAACTTCAAAATCTTCAGTTCCTTCTGGTAAAGCTAGGATTGGAGCATTGGTTAACTTTTGCTTTAAAATCCTAAAAGCTTCCTCTTGTTTAGGTCCCCATTCAAACTTAACTATTCTACAGGTTAGCTTAGTTAATGGTACAGCTATCTTGGAAAAATCCTTAATAAACCGTCTATAGTATCCGGCTAAACCTATAAAACTTCTAATTTCCATTGCGGATTGCGGAACCTTCCATTTGGTAATTGCCTCTATCTTAGTAGGATCTACATGAATACCTTCGTGATTTACCATGTGTCCTAGGAATTGCACTTCTTGCAACCAAAATTCACACTTCGAGAATTTGGCGTACAGCTTTTCTTTTCTTAACAAGGTTAAGAGTGCATGCAAGTGCTGACAATGTTCGTCCTGACTTTTGGAATAAATAAGTATATCGTCAATAAAAACAATTACAAATTTATCCAAGTACGGTTTACAGATCCTATTTATTATGTCCATGAATGCTGCAGGTGCATTCGTTAACCTAAAGGGCATGACTGTAAACTCGTAGTGACCATACCTAGTTCTGAAAGCAGGTTTAGGTATATCTTCTTCTTGTACCTTTAATTGATGATATCCGGAGCGTAAATCTATCTTAGAAAAATATCTAGCTCCTTGAAGTTGATCAAATAGATCATCAATCCTAGGTAATGGGTATCGATTCTTAATTGTCACCTTATTCAATTCTCTATAATCAATACACATTCTCATTGAACCATCCTTTTTCTTTACAAATAACACTGGTGCTCCCCATGGGGATGAACTAGGTTGTATGAAACCTTTACTTAGTAATTCATCTAATTGCTTTTTCAGTTCTAACATTTCTGTAGGTGCTAACCGATAGGGTGCCTTGGCTATCGGTGTAGTTCCTGCCTCCTGGAATTAGATGGATTCTAAATTCTACCTCCCTATTTGGTGGTAATCCTGGTAAATCTTCTGGGAATACATCTGGGTATTCTGAGACTACAGGAATTTCCGTAAGTTCTTTACCCTTAGTATTAATGATTACTGAAATCATATATACTATTCCTTGCTTTTGTTCATAACTAGCAACTTTCATTACTGATATGAACTTCATGGGTTTACGTGGTTTATCTCATGTAATCGTGATTATTTCTCCAGTAGGTGCCTGAATTTCTACAGAGTTCTTATCACAAAGGATTCGAGCATGGTTGGCTACTAACCAATCCATTCCTAATACGACATCGAATCCAGTTAAATTCATTGGTAATAAATTTGCATGAAATTTATGACCTGAAAGTTCTATATTTTCTTTTTGCAAAATCTTATCTATGTTAATAGAATTTCCATCTGCCGTTTCGACTGTAAAAAATTGCCTAAGATTGGTCAAAGGTAAATTAAGAGCTTGGCAGAATGAAGTATCTATAAAACTTTGGTTTGCACCAGAGTCAAATAATACTTTGGCGTAAATGTTGTGAACTAAGAACGTACCAGCTATCACATCTGGAATGAGTTCTGCTTCTTGAGTGGTCAGCTGAAATGCTCTGACATTCTTTTTAGTAGCTCCATCGGCCATCTTAGCTTTGTTGTCTGCTGGTTTGACCAATTTAGGACATTCTGTTTTGAAATGCCCCGCTTCTCCACAGTTATAGCAGATCCTTGTTTTCCTTCTGCAGTTTTCTTCACGATGTCCTATGGCTTTGCAAAAGTTGCAGGTCATATTACATCTTCCATAATGTTTCTTTCTGCAATTCTTGCAGAAAGGTGGGTTTGAGGATTGCCCAGTTCCTCTTCTCTTGAAACTGTTATTATTACCCGTACGAAATCCTTGGGTAATTTTCTGAGCCAATTCCTTCTTCCTGTTTTCATCTTGTGTGCGTACCAGTTCGTCAGTTAGGGTATTAGCTAATTCCACCGCATCGTCAATAGTACAAGGTCACGCAGCTTTAACGATGTTACGGATTTCACTAATCAGTCCCCAAATATAGCGAGAAATGAGTACCGGTTCTGGCGAAGCCAGTGTTGGTACCACCCTAGCATATTCAAAGAATGTCGAAGTATACCCTCGACAATCTACACCTATCATTCGATGGTTTAGGAACTTATTTGCCATTTAATCTTTTTCATATTCGGGACAGAATTTTCTTTCTACAAGACTCTTAAATTCTTCCCAGTTCATGGCATAGGCCATACTTCTTCCTTTGGCTTGTAGTACTGTATTCCACCATTCTAGCGCCCCTTCTTTGAAAAGATTTGACGCGTACATGATCTTATCATCCTTGTCACATTTACTTATTGCAATCACTGCCTCGGTTTTCTCTAACCAACGCAGTGCCGCAGTCGCTCCTTCATTGCCTGCAAATTCAGCGGGTTTACAAGCAAGAAATTCCTTGTAAGTGCAACCAGGTGTTGCAGCTTTCATTTTCTTAGGGAGCGGAGCTTGCCGTGGTTCATTATCATGATTAGTATGATTATTGTCTCCGTTTTTGCTATTACTGAAGTTATCTTCAGAAATACGTTTGCTAGAAACAATTTGTTGCGGTTCGATTGGATTTCTAACAGCAACAACTATTGCTGGAATAGCATTGGCTGTCCCTTGAGCAACGATATTTTCTATATCTTGCCTAGTCATATATTGATCCCCCGGTTGTTGCTCAGATTGATTAACCTCATTAACTGGTTCATTATTAGCGTTTTCCATCTGATAATTAATATATATAATTTATTAGTATCCATAAATAATAATCATACAAAACAATTATACAAAGTTCATAACACAAATATAGCCAAAACTATCAGTTTCTTGATTCCCATTTTTATATATTTTATAATATGCGTCCATACACACCTTTATCTTACAAAGTTTTATTTTAGGTTATTTTACAGACTATATTCTACTTATTTATTTTACAACCACAATTTTACAAACCCATTATCCCTTCGTCAATTAATATTTTAGTAACGACGTTCCCTCTCGTCATATTTCCAGGAGATCTGCTCTCCTACTTCCCTGATCCTATTTCCTGCATCCATTAGCTCCTCGCCAAAGTGGCGGAGTTCAGCTAAATTTTCATTACTCATGGGTGGATTTGGTATAGGTTCTGGGTCGAACTGAGGGAGAAAGGAGTAAGGACTGTTGAGTAAGTTTTGGAACTGCCAATCATTGGTCCACCACTCGTCCATTCCTAATGGTTGGGTGTGAATTATAGGTTCTGGGATTGTTGGTTCCAAGTTTATTGGTAATTGTGTTTCAGCAGGATAAGGGTATAGGTTATTAGTAATAGACCTGACAACATCACAGCTTGCCAATGCTTGATCTAATTCCTCCTGAAATGGTAACTCCTCAATTTGTTTAGAGCTTTCCCCAATTTCTATCTTGGGTTGCCTAGAACCTTTTCCAAACTCCATTTCCATCTGCCTAGAATATTCCTCAAACTGCATTTCCATCTGTCTAGAACCTTCCCCGGCTTCAATTCCTTTTCCTTTATCTAAGGGATTTTCTATTTTGGGAATTTTCCTGGTTGTGGGTTTCCTCCTGCGCACACGCCTCCATCCCACCAATCTCCTCATTTTCTTGGGCTTGGGTTTCTCCGGAGGTGGAGCGTTGAATTCCATAGGTTCTTCTATGTCTGGTATATACCTATTGAAATCTTTGGAAACCTCTATTTTTACCGGATAGAGATTTAGATTGTGAAGGGCTTCAGACAAGTCATTCATACTGTTTAGCACAAATTTACACAAAAATTGCTAAGTTAAAAATTTATATCAAATTTCATAAATAACCTTTAAATATTATTGCATACCGTGTGAATCATTTAATACAAAAACAACTGAAAAACTAAAACACATTAGGGTTTATTTGTAAATTTATTTATTTACCTGATCAGGTTTCTGGCTTATAGTTAATAAGGGTGCTAAAACTTGAATCAAAATATTTAAAGATTTGCAGTTACTGCTACAGTGGCTAGCATATAAAGATCTGTCCATTTTTCATCTAACTTGTCTTCCCAAGGTGGTTTACTGGCTAATTCCTGATTAATTTTCTTTTCTCGGGATTTCTTTATTTTCTCTTTACTTTTCCTAATAATCAGACTTCTTTTATTAGGAGAAAATGGTTCCTCATATTGTGCCTTTTGCACAAATATTCCTTCATCAGGAATTACAGTGTGATTTGAGGATTTTGTTTGGGATGAACTTCCTTTCTCAGTGGATGACCTATCTAATTTAAGATAGATGTTTGAAAGCTTTTGCTTACCCATACTGTACACAAATATTCAATTAATAAAACACATAATCACAAAATGTTAATAAGTAAAAGAAAATATTAAGTATTTTCTAAATACTTAATTGGCTTAAATCAGTGGCTCTGATACCACCTTTTTCTGTCACGGCCCCCGACCCGGTCTGACCCGTTTCAGGAGCCGCGGGACAGAAATCCCGTGGTATTTATTTAATTTAATTGACAGCGGAAGTTTTCTTCGGGATCTTTTTAAAACTGCAACTTTTCCCGATTAATTTATTTCACGACTCGGGATAAAAACCCCGGTAATTTACAATCACATGATTTTACTGATAAATCTTTATTTTACAAAACATGTTTCTTTATTGTATACTGAGCCACTTCCTTAAGCTTGTAGTGTTTCACGGCACTTTTCCTGGATCACAACAGATTACCTGAAACATGTTTGAAAAAGGTTGTGTCATCGGGAAATACTGGTGAATCATTCTTTTTACTAAAACGACACATTTGTTATAATTTACAGTATTAAGGGTGATTACATTGTTTCCAAATATCAACCAACTACCCACAGTATTTGTCTCTCGACCGGATCTGTGACTATGGTCATATCACCCATTGGCCACCCGTTTGTCCAATGGTGAAGATTATCAAGTAATGTATACAAAACCCCACATACTGGCTGTAATTTGGTGATTACAAAGACTTAATCCCTGTAATTATAACCTTGAAAATAAACATGATTTTGAAAGTAATTTGATAAAAAGAGAATGACTCACATTGCAGATTTATATGAGCAGAGCCTAGCCTACTGATTAGCCTTTTAACCTAAATTAAATAACATGCACATGAACTCGGTTAGTAACTAATAGAGCATTTACGATAACTCACGAGATTAAACCCTCACATCGAATGACAAAGTGCGATACTTAAACATCCATTGAATTAACAACGAATGACAAAGCATAACCCTAAATGTGGGCAGCACTTAAACATCCATTGGATAGTTTAATCGATCGGACATTGAATAGTAGCAGCGATCGAGTTAATACCCGGTATCGGAGCAGCACCTCGCTAATATTGAAAGTATTTTCGACTTCAGAGTATTATAACTTCGTTTTTGAAAGTTTGTTTCGACACCATCAGACTGTGCATGCAACAAGCTATTTATAGGTAAAATTAGGGTTTCACGCGGCCCGCGTAAACCCTTAGCCTAACCTTACGCGGCCAACGTGGCCACCCAGTCTACGAATAGGCTTGACCAGTCACAAGTAGGTTAGCTAGGTGGTTGCTACATGGATTCGAAACACTTATCCGGTCAACACAGGTTTGACGCGGCCCGCGTAAGACCATGCTTACTCTTACGCGGCCCGCCTGAGAACCAATATTTTGTTTTTCTTGATTTTTAATATGGTTTAAGGTTTCAGGGGTCCGGGTTTATACTTACAAGTATTTTTAGGATAATTTTGAGAGTCCTTACATAGAAACACTTATCAGCGATCGAATCTAACGAATCGAGTGATTCGCTTCAAAATCACGGGAAAAATGAGATATTGTATGAAATTAAACTAGGTTTCTTCAAAAAAGTTGAAGAACACGTTGATTGGGTGTTTGAATCATTGATTGGTGAAGAAAATCACATTATAACATAGTGATTACTGAGATAGAATGTGAAGAAAATGTTGAATATGGTGGGTTTTGAAAATGGCGGGTTTTGAAGTTACAGAGAAGAAGGGAGAAGATTGGATAAAATTGGCTAAAATACCTTTCCTCTTTATTTTAAATTTTGTCACATGTCATAATCTTGTTGTTTTCTATCCTTTCTAACCAAAATAAATTTTTTATTTGATTCTCTCCCTTTTAAATAAAACTTAGGGTAAATAACTTTTTGAGTCCCTGTGTTTTAACTAGTTGAGTCCAAAAGCAAAAAGTTTAACGACCTGAGTCCTTATAAGCATTTTCTTTAACCATTTGAGTCCAAATTTCTAACTATGTTTAATTTTTTTGTTAGTTTTTCATTAAAAGACTAAAATACCCATGTATATTATATTATTATTATTATTATTATTATTATTATTATTATTATTCCCCTTATTATTATTCTCCCCTCTTTCTTCTTCATCTTTCTTCCTCTTCTCTCTCCCAACCCTAACACCACCATCACCATCACTGCCACACCACCAACCCTAACACCACCATCACCGCTGCAGCACTCATCTCCGGCACCACCACCACCGCACCACCACCATCACCACTGCACCTCTACCACGCCGCCCGAAACCCTAACGCCGCCATCACCGCCGCTCGATCTAGGGTTCTCATCTTCATCAGATTGATTCTAATCTTCATCAGATGGAACTTATCGTTGAATCTTATGTTTGTTGCGTTAAATCTTGCGTGGAGCATTTGGCAAAACATTTGGGTTTCTTGGTATCCTCCACAAATTTTTTTAAAGATATGAATGAGGAAATGGATCAATTGAATCTAACAGAACAAGGTATTCAAGAGAAAAAAATGATATCTTTGTCTAATTATAACTTTTGAAATTATAATTTAATTTGAATGGTTTTTGCAAAACAATGTTGATGGGGTAGCAAACCGACACCTCCGGGGAGCAGCTCAACACCTCTACCCCTGCCAGTTACCGAAAATAATATGGGGTTTTCCGCCATGGATATTGCCGCTTATGAGAGACAATTGGCTCTTAGTAAATTGGCTCTGATGCATCAGCAGATGGGTGGTACCGCTAGCCAGGGTGCGGTCTATGATGGTGGTTACCCGGGAATCGCCTCCACACAGGCCCCTGTGTACTACCAGTAACTACATTTGCGAGAGACGGTCGATTGTCGAGTTGGGAAGTATATCTAGAACTATGGTGATTAGATAAGGTTCTCTTTTTTCCCCCAGTGTTTTATGTTTATTGTTGATGTGATTATTGTTCCTCCAAAGCCGTCTGGTGTTCGCTCTTCTCTTGAAGAACTTACGAATAACGTGAATACTTCATCTGATGGATCGGTTATTGACTGTAAGCTGACTGTATCTGTGACCACTTCAAGCTCTCCGCGCCTAGGTTCTTTTGTCGTTGGGGCCTGATTTATTTTTCTATTGACTGCAAGCTGACTGTATCTGTGACCACTTCAAACACTGCGGTGGTGGCAGTGGTGCGGCACTAGTGGTGGAGGTGAGACAGTGGTGGGGGTGAGACGGTGGTGGTGGGTGTTTGGAGGTGGCGGTAGTGCGATGGTGATGGCAGTGGTGGGGATGATGATGGGGATGTTGGTTGTGCTGTGGTGTGGTGTTTATATATATTATAGATTAAAAGTTTATGCATTAAAGACTTGTTCCTTGTACGTATATGCATAAAAGACTTGTACTTTGTGTGTAAATGACCAAATTACCCTCATAGTTAACAAACTTGGTGGATGGAGTTAGAAATTTGGACTCAAATGGTTAAAGAAAATGCTTATAGGGACTCAGGTCGTTAAACTTTTTGTTTTTGGACTCAACTAGTTAAAATACATAAAACACAGGGACTCAAAAAGTAATTTACCCTAAAACTTAATTACCAGTTTTTCGTAACACATTATTTTACTCACATTTTAGTCTCTCTTTTTACCCACTATATTTACTGTACTTTCTTGTGACATCTACGTTACTTTTTAAATAATTTTTTAAAGACTTTTTTAGTTTTGAAAGTGTAAATACGGTTTAATGTAAATTTATTTTATGATTTTTGATCGACATAAAAAACGTATTAATATCGTATTGTGTATATTGTTTTTTTGTTGTTATATTGAGTGTAAGTCTCATTCCAAACCGAACCGACATCCGTCTATTTGTTTGTCTTATAGTATGGTTTACATTGTTAGTCTCTCATCTCTTTGTGCTTCATTTTTTACCTAACAATTTTGTCTTTTTTTGGTCTTCTAAGTCAAGGTTTTCTCTATAAATACGAGTTTGGCTATATTTTTTTTGGTATATCATGTTTTTGTTTTGCGATTTTTTTTTCTGGTTTTGATTATCGTTTGTTTACTACTTAGCATGGTTTTACAAACCTGTTCAACAACTGAGGGAGGGGGGTTAAACACTAGTTATATTACAAAAGCAAAACTTAGATATTCCTTTCTTCCTTTTTTTTAGTTTTTGTTTTTAACACTTATGCTATAATAATATACGTCTTTTAAGTTTTAACCCATTTACTTTTCATTTAATTTGATTTTCTTTAATAACTTGCATCTGTCAGTTTCTTAAAAAAGTAGAATACGCAACTTTGTTTAATCTCTTTTTTCTCGACGTTTTGTCACAAACTTTGTTGAAAATGAGGTTGCATTCAAAATAGAGTTTTTTTTATTTATTTATTTTGTTGACTATAGCGAGTGTCGGTGTCGTATCACTACTGTGATTAACCGAACTAATTCTGACCGAATAATGTCGGGTCCGTATCAGCATAATCAGAAATCATACATTATGAAACACATGTCAATATCATTTTGAGCATAACACACCTTATTTTTTGTCAGAATTCATTTTTTATGGTTTTTAGTTTCAATAGTAAGACCTACCGTACTGGGGCGTTTTTGCCCCCTGATACCGCCCCAAAACGCCGGATCACGCCGGCACCTCCACTACATGTGGGCGTGTTTGGCTCCTTTTTGGTTTAGGCGTGGTATAAAAAAGCTGGATGGGGGAATGGTTGTCCAATCATGAGTAAAATGCACGGATAGTCCCTGTGGTTTTGCAAAATAACACCTATAGTCCCCAACTTTTGGAAATTACACCGGTGCTCCCTGTGGTTTGACAGTTTGTTACTCGGATAGTCCCTAGAGTGGATGACAGTTAGTTTTCTCCGTTAAGTGGATGTGAAATGACAAATTTACCCTTCATCTTCTCCACTAACAAAACAACCCCACCCACCCCCACCTTTCTCTCTGCCCCCCACCCCACCCCACCCCCCACCAACCAATTAACCACCACTCACCTCCCACCTACACCAAAGTAAACCACCTTCACCGTTTCTTGGTTTGTTCAGTTTAATAAAAAGTAAAAGTTCTTCAGAGCATCGATGGTGATTTACTTATATATTAACTTCTTTTAGAAATTGTTTTCCTGAATTGATTATTAGGTTTAAGTGTGTGACTCTGTGTGTGTGATTTGGAATGTTTCAGGTGTTTATTAAAACGGTTACAGATGCAAAGGAGCACAAGGTTACAGTTACCGAATCGGTTAACAGTGAAATCTCATCCAGAAGCTTCTTAAATCCGGTAAGCACGTCGAGATTCTGCTGGAGAGTTTTGCCGCTACGGCGACCACCGATAACGCTTCTGGACATTCAAATTCAAAGAAGAAGAAAAAACAGAGCAACAAACAGTTACAGAACGCCGTCGGGCTGCTTATCTGAAGGTGTTCAGAAGTGGTGTTATTATGACCGGAAACATGTCGTTCTTTTTGTATGTGTTATTGGGAGTGATGGAAGGGGGATGGCGGCGGTGGTGGTGGGGAGTGGTAACAGAGGCGGTGGTAATGATGACGGTGGTGGGGAGTACTGACAGAGGCGGTGGTGGTTGGTGGTTAATGGTGGGGGGAAACATAGAGAAAGGTGGGGTTGTTTTGTTTTTATAGAAGGGAGAAGATGAAGGGTAAATTTGTCATTTCACATCTACTTAACGGAGAAAACTAACCGTCATCCACTCCAAGGACTATCCGAGTAACAAACTGTCAAACCACAGGGAGCACCGGTGTAATTTCCAAAAGTTGGGGACTATAGGTGTTATTTTGCAAAACCACAGGGACTATCCGTGCATTTTACTCTCCAATCATATTTCAGTTTGCATTAATTGGCCAATAAGAATTTTAAGTTCTTTTTTTTAATTTTATTTTATTAAAAAACATAATGCCTAATAATGCCTCATCCCCACTACACCCATTTTAGAAAACGCTCAATAATGCCCCATTGCTGACTGTGCTGCCAAATGGCGCAAAACGCCCAAGGGTGAATATTACCCACTACGCATGGTCTAATCGGTTAAGCCGCTGCAACACGCGGGCATAACCCATTAGTTACTTCAATATGCATTATATATTTATTATGTGATATAAAAAAAAATATTATATTGGTATGAATAATAGGTTGCTTTAGGCTTGAGGGCACCTATGAAGTGCAAGCTCGTTTACACCCCCAGCCATATCACTTTTTGTTCAACTTTTTAGAGTTTTATACATAACTAGTGTGTTACTTGGTGCGTCAAATATGTTCAAAATATTATATATTTTTTTTTCAAACCGTAAACAGTTAGTATAATATATATGGTTATGAATTTATATCGAGCTAGATGGTAAACAGACAAAAAGTTGCGCCGCTACCCATTTTTTAATAGCAAAACTAAGTCTTTTAAAAACTACGTCAATAGATCTCGGAGTCATTACATTATTATGCATGACACTATGAACTCGACTAAGTAGGTCCACAGCCTCTGGCGCCAGAAAACCAAAAGTATCAAAAGCAAAAGGAGTCATAACATTATTATGCATGATCATCTCTCTCCTCTTCCCTCATCTTCCCTACAAGAGGTGACTACTCACCGCACATGTAACACCCCGTGCGGCAAAGAGTGGCGGCGACGGTGTTCCCCGCACGGTGAAGGGGTTCACCGCCCTCTTTGCCACATGCAGCCCGTTCACCCTAAGTATATAATTTTAATTTTTGAACTTGTGAGGTGCATGAGTTTCTACTGTAGTAATATTAATAAGCTATAGTTTTATTTTTTAATAAACTGATTTTCATAGTTTTTTTTTTTTTTTTTTCAATTAGATTTGATTTTGGTAATTTAATAGATAAAAATACTTTTGAACGAAATGTGGCGTTTCTCATTATTGTTTGGAAAAAAGTAATAATAATTGTACTAGTCTTTTTCATGTTCTATAGTGTTTCCCATTATTGTTTAGAAAAGTAATTATAATTTTACTCGTTTCATCCGGTACAAATAAAAAATATTATTTTTCTCAATGTGGTCATGTTAGAAGTTGAATGTTACTCGTTCCTTTCCAGGTGTGACCCAAAATTTGTCTTGTTTGTGTTGGCATCTTCCCGTTGTAACACATGGTTTCGTTAAAATAGCAAAATTGAAATGTTGAGGATATATACATGCATCTAATAACCACGACAGTGGTTAAATAATTATTTTTGGACCCTGTGCGAGATAAAAAAAATTTGGGCCTTATTTAAAAATCTCAATTTAATATAAACTCATCAATCACTAAAATTTATGTTGATGTAATTTAAATAATTATTTTTAGTTAAGCTTAGGAAGTAATTTATTAATTAAAGGGAAAATCTTGTTGACAAAATTAAGCATTAAATGTCACTCACAAAAAAAAAAAAAAGCTAAAATAAAGAATTTCGAGTTGCCTAGATTAGAACCCGGGTCTCCTTGATGTTTAAACATAGCAGTAACCACTAGTACAAGTGTTCATTTATGTTATCTCTTGATTCAGTGCATATATTATATATATTATTGAGTAAATTGCCAAAATCGTCTCTGAGGTTTGTGCATGTTTGTCATTTTCATCCAAAACAACTTTTTTATACCATATAGTCCTTCATTTTTGTTATTTTTTGCCATTTTCATCCAAACTTCTAATTTACTTAATTTTTTTATTTTTTCTATCAAACATTTGGATGAAAATGAAAAAAAAAATCTCAAATTTCAGGGACAATTTTGGTAAGAAAAAAAAAAGTCACCATTTGGATGAAAATAACAAAAAATCCCAAAAGTGAAAGAGTATATTGTACAAAAAAGGTTTTGGATGAAAACGATAAACATGCCCAAACCTTAATGACGATTTTGGCAATTTACTCTATATTATATCTTGTACAGCATAAATTCTATACAAAATTAAAAGATTTGGTCACTCAAAAAGTTTGGGCCTTGTGCCGTCGCCCACCCAGCACCCCTACGGAACGGCCCTGCTTGCTTAGAACAAAGTTAAGCAAAACATTTCTAAGTTGATATAAAACATCAATTTAAGTATAATAATGCTATATAACTGGAGCATGTGTCTTTCTCTCCCATTCATCCATTCATTCATTCAATATCTACAAAGCCCATCAAGGCAATAGTGTTTGCCTTTAATTGGACTAAATGGGCGGCAGGGGATATAGTGTGAGGCAGCTGCCTGACATTCACCTATTGGCCCAACAAATTTACGATTTTATCCCGTTTTAAAATTACGATTTTGCCATCAGTTCAAAATTATGTTTTTGCCCCCACTTAAAAATAAATTTACGCTTTTGCTCCTAGCTAAATATTTCAATTTGGCCCCCAGTTAAAAATTACGATTTTGCCCCGTTTCAATTTACAGTTTTGCCATTAGTTTTTTCCCTTAAAATTATAATTTTGCCATCAGTTCAAAATTATTTTTTACCCCCACTTAAAAATAAATTTACGCTTTTGCTCCCAGCTAAAAAATCCAATTTTGCCCTCGGTTCAAAATTACGATTTTGCCCCGTATAAATTTATAGTTTTGCCATTAGTTTTTTTTTCTCACAGCCAAGTTACGATTTTGCCCTCAACTTAAATTTACATTTTGCCTATCGTTTTTATTTGTTTTCTTTGTGAAATTACAATTTTGCCCCCAGTGTAAAATTACTCTCATGCTGGCAGCTTCCTGGCACTCACCCATTGATCCATTTAATTTACGATTTATCCCTGAATTAAAATTATGATTTTGCCCTTAGTTAAAAATTACGTTTTTCCCATCGTTTTAGTTTTTTTAGCAACACTATAAAGGTTTTTTGTTTTAATTGGTTTACTCGATTTAATATTTTTTCGTGTCAAGGAGCTACCTAACACTGGCTCATTAGTCCTGAAAAATTACAGTTTTGCCCTTAGCCCAAAATTACGGTCTTATCATCGTTTTTTTTTCTAAGCAAAAATATAGTAGTCTTTTTTTAATTGATTGAGAATTATTCGGTCATCGTCCCACAATGTTATATCCAATCAATACTATGAAAGAGTATTTTCTACGATTCTTTAATCAAACTCATTTCTCAATTATCCTGTGTGTTTAATTTTTGAATTAAAGTTTGGATGCTTTATGTTTTTAAGTCGTTATTATTATCTTATCACGTGCGGAAGGAATGCTTCTAAATGTGTGGAAATGGAATATTATTATTTATTAAATGCATGTAAATGTGTGGAAAATGAATTATTATTTAATAGATTTAATAAATAAATCACGGACACGAGAAAAGAGCGTGAACTTAACGGAATGATACGGTCGAAGACTTTACCGGTATATTCTTTTGTTCGAAAAAGTTCTAATAAGATCCCTGTAATTGTATATTATTTTCGTAGACCCCCCTCACTTTTTATCTTGTTCATTAAGGTTCCTTCAAGTTTACAGCCAAAATATGACATAATAAATGTTTAGTTTTTAACTTTAAAATTGTTTTCTTTTTTCATTTTCTAGGTACACTCTACACAATGACAAATAAAAAAAACTAGTTATTTAGAAGTTTATCCCAATCGGATTTCCGAATAATCAACTCTTACTGATTTAGGTAAAACTAACACATATTTTTTTATAATATAAAAGATCATGTAAATTGGATTCCTAAGAGAAATTAGGTCAAAATAAAAGGCAAATATATAACAAGCTCACCACAAACAAGAAACACATATTAAAATGAAAACATAATTTTGCTTTAAAGACAAGATCAGAGATAATCATAAGTAAACGTGTGCCAATTGAGGTTAGAATCCAAAAATTTATATATTTTTAAATTTAGAAGCAAAAATAAAAAAAATGTTTGTCACAACCGAGGTACTTACATGAAAACAACCACCTAATCTATTTAGTTATCTTTAGAACAACAAACAAACACAACTTCTAATTTTATATCACCATTCACTAGTGGACTTGAACTCTTACCACACGGAGACAATCACCACTGTATAAACACCATGATACCACTAAGCTACAAGCCATTTGAATGTATTTACTATAGGCTTTGTTATATAGCCCTTTGTTGTTCACTTTCGTTAAAAATTGAGTCTTTTTCTTACTCAATTGTTACATAAATAACTTTCATCAATCATCATGCTCTATACGTGTACTCCCTCACATACAAGATAACTTTGCTAATCAGGTATAAAAATACACATACAAAATAACTTTGATAAGGGAGGAGGGGGCGCTCTGCGGTGCAGGTAACAGGTAAGGGTTCTAGAGTAGCAACCCGAAACGGGTACACCACCGTCACCCCCTAGGGTAACTTGGGTGAGTAACTGAGTATCATTCACGGCTAGCCCCAATGAAAGAAGTGAAAAACTGAGGATCTTTCTACAACAACCCCATAACATAAGGGGCCTAACCGTTATTTCCCAATCTCACCTCCCTCGTAATATTCACCAAACTCAAGGGTAATACAGTAATTCCACCCACACCAGATAAAATAAGAGCAAGACAACATCACAACAACCGATCCACCGTGTACTTCAAAGACCCCACAATCAAATCCTGACCGTCCATTCCCCTCGATCTCACCGTCAAAATAATCATCATCCGGTGCGGGTGAGCAACAGGCGAACAAAATCAACAAATGTACGTTTTACGATCCAACAACTCAGCACACACAATAAGAAATAAATAATAATAATATTCTCTCTCTGATCTTTTTCACATTTCAACCGTTAATACTGCGTGTTCGTGAGGTTTTGGAGAAGAAATTTGCTGAAATTAGGTGAGTTTTTGATCGATTTGTTGAGTTTTAGCTGTAAATTTTGAAACAGTGATGGATGATGATAAGATGACGGAGAAAACGGTAGTTGAAGGATTCGTTCCGGTGTCTTCTGCTCCGGTGTTCTGGAAGTCGAGGAAGAGATCAGGTAATTTGAGTTAATCTGTTTTGTTAGATTGATTTGAGTGATTTACGACGTTCGGTGGATGAGTTGACTGTAATTGACTAATTTTGTGATTGATTTTGATCATAATTGACTAGTTCAGAGTTCAGACATTCGGTGAATGATTTGACTGCAATTCAGTTGTTTTGTGAATGATTTTGAACGTAACTGAGTAATTTTGTGAACGATTTTGATTATAAATGAATAGTTCCGACATTCGGTGAATGATTTGATGGTAATTTCGACACTCCGTGCATGATTTGACGAAAACTGAGTGATTTTGTGAATGATTCTGAGTGTAATTTAGTAATTACAACATTTCCTGAATGATTTGACCATAATTGAATAATTTTGTGAATGATTTGACCGTAATTAACTAATTTAGACATCACGTGATTGATTTGACTGTAGTTGACTAATTTTGTGGATGATTTTGATCCTAATTGAGTGATTTAGACACTAGGTGAATGATTTGACCATAATTGAATAATTTTGTGAATAATTTTGATCATAGTTGAGTAATTTCGACATTCCGTGAGTGATTTGGTCCTATTGATCCTAATTGAGTAATTACGATATTAGGTGAATGATTTGACCATAACTGAGTAATTTTGTGTATGATTTTGATCAGAATTTTGCAATCCAACATTTCGTGAATGATTTGACCATAATAGAGTAATTTTGTGAATGATTATTGATCATAATCGAGTAGTTCCGACATTCCGTGAATGATTTGACCATGATTCAGTGGTTTAATGAATGCTTTGATCATAGTTGAGTAAGTTTGTGAATGATTTTGACCGTAATTGAGTAATCTTGATTCTCGACATTCAGTGAATGATTTGACCATAATTGAGTAATTCCGACATTCGGTTATTGGTTTGACTGTAATTCAATGGTTTTGTGAATGCTTTGACCATAAATGAGTAATTCTATAAATGATTTGATCGTAATTGAGTAATTCGACATTCCGTAAATGATTTGACCATAGTTGAGTAATTTTGTGAATGATTATGATCCAAATCGAGTAATTTCGACATTTCGTGGATGCTTTGACCATAAACTGAGTAATATTTTGAATGATTTTGACCGTAGCTGAATAATTCTGTGAATGATTTGACTATAATTAAGTAAGTTTGTGAACAATTTTATTCAGTAGTTTTCTGATTGATTCTTTAGTCGTCGTTGAATTAATCATGTAGAGTTGTAGATCCGTGTTTGCATCAACAGTTTGACTGTGTGATGATCATGTTTGGATTAAAGTATCTGTTATGAAACTTGAGTTATCTAAATTCTAAAACGAACACTAATGGAACTTGCAGCTAGTGCAAAGAATTTGCACAAGGACGTAACAAACGACGTGAATCAAACACCTGAAAAGAAAGAAGACGAAGTGAACGATGAAAAAATGGAAGAATCAACTCCGCCAACAGTTTTATCTGAGAAACGTAAGGCTCTCTTTGAACCTCTGGAACCAATAATGGATTTGAATGGTAGAAGACCTACAGCTGAATCTTTACTCCCCCCACCCGACTTTGACTCCGCTAGTTACCCTCGTGGATGGCTAATTGGGAAGAAGAGGAAGCTTGTAAACGTTGATGTCGTTGAAAGCATGCGCAGAATTGCAGTACAAGAAATGAACCGAAAGGTATCGTTTCTTTGCACTTGGGGTCTGTGATCGTATGTAATGACCAGAGGTGGGATAATTGGACATCGGGCGGGTTGGGTAACGAATTAAAACAGGTTTAAGTGAGAACATATATTAATATATGAGTCAATCTTTTGAGTGTTTGGGTTACATTCGATCTAGCTTCCATTTGTTTTTCAACTTTTAGCCCTTTTGAAGCCACTTGTCCAGCGTAAGGTTGGTTCTACTTGATCTCTTTGGCTAGCAGGGTTCCGTGAGTTTTCGGGTTGTCACAGTTATATATATATGTGTGTGTGTGAGAGTGAGAGAGAGAGAGAGAGAGTCAAAATGAGTTGGGTAAAGGATTCTATTAATATATCAATTATAAAGATATATTAAAATACTAAAAAAAATTACGAGTATTGTACATACCACATCTAAATTCTATACATTATATATGTGAAAAGGAGTGAATTCTTTATGGTAAAATAGACATATCAAAGTCATTGTATACATTTAAATGGTCCTTGTGTTGACCCGTTTAACCCATTTGGTACGTTCGTATTGTAACCAAGATTTTTTAAGTTTACCCGTTTTGATATGTTATAGGTGAATAAACGAAGAAAAAGAAATCAGTTTTACACTCAAGAATAGATTTAACACTATTTGGCGTTAATTTCTAATTTGTGAAGCATTGTCATTTTATTAGAAGAAAGAACTGACTGTTACCCTTTAGGGATTTTAATCAGAGGTGTAAAATTCGACCCATTTAATCATGAATGGGTTGATTTTGGGTATATATAACCTCATATCTAATCTAATATGTATATATATATAACCTCCAAATTTTTTCATTAACATTATAGTTTTATAATCTCATATAGCACGATAATTATATTTTAACTTTTTGGTAAATGGACAAAAAATATTTATGTGTTTGCGTTCATTGCGTGTCAACTAACACATACAACATAGCGTGTCAGCGTGTCAACTAACCCATACAACATGTGGACTGTGCATCTGCAAGATAACAACATGCCATTTTTATCCCATATGACATTTGTGTGTGACAGAGAATGACAGTATGAGTTCATGTATGGTTTTAGACTTTTAGTTGAGGTGGCATTTTTGGCACGTTTATCTACAAATGGGCCGGGCTGGGCCAATATTAGTTATGGGTAGAGGATCCTGTACATTAATCCAGAAGTGTGAGAAGTGTATTATAACACTATATAACACCATATAAACACCGTAGGCGTATAACACTATGTAACACCATATAACACCATATAACACCATATAACACTATGTAACACTATATAACACCATATAACAAATATAACACTATATTTTGTCTGATAGCATGTCTATGATAAATGTATGGTGTTACATAGTGTTATATGGTGTTATATGGTGTTACATAGTGTTATACGGTGTTTATATGGTGTTATATAGTGTTATAATACACTTCTCACACTTCTGAATTAATGTACACTATCCCTACCCATTAGTTATGTTAATTTTATAATCTCAAATTTGTCAAGTGGGTCATTAGGCAAAAAGACATCACTAACTCTGAATACAGGACAGAGAAATTAACGGGCTTAATGAGCAGTTGGAAGAGGATTCGCGTGTCCTTGAACACCTGCAGCTTCAGCTGCTGGACGAACGAAGCAAACGCGCAGAAGTTGAGCGACAAAATACATTGCTTCAAAACCAAGTTGAGATGCTCATGAATATGCTTCAGGATCCTGAACCTATCGATGATGATGAAGATGATAACGGGTCACAAGAACCGTAAGTCGTTTTATTTTCTATTCATATTTAAAAAAAAAAAAAGAAGTGTATCATTTTGTAAAGTTAGTGTTACCCGGATGGTGCATCTTGTCTTGTGTTTATTATGTAGTAAGTATTATGTTTATACAATTAGTATAAAACCATAAATAATACCTAAATAATAATACTTTTTTTTTCATTTGTTAGCTGCATACAAGTTATAACCGTCTCTCATATACGATATATTCTAATTCGGTTTGGTTCAGTTTAAACCAAATTTGATCGGTTTGTGGAATTTAAAATCAAATGCGATACGGTTTTTTAATTAGGTTGAAACCCCAAACCCGAACAGCCTGACTTGAAGAATCCGGGAAACCAAAACCCGATCCGATGAGCTTTAGCGTTCGTTATGACTTGGATTAAAACAAATTCATAATCTCATGTTATAAAGGTGTTAAGCATGAGGGATTAGCATGTTTTGACTAAACAATAATATTATAGAATCATACTTGTGTGGTAATATCAAAACAATTTCATACATATAGAATGTTAATTAATAAATTCGTGTTCATGTATTTATGACAGAGAGCACTTTCATAAATATTTGGCAACTATAAACAATCATCAAAACCCATAGTGTGTTAGGAATGAATGATGCCAATGAAAGAATATGAGTGAGTTACATGTTTATACCAAGATAAATAAACATTGTTTTGCTTTTATAAAAAAGAGTTAAGTGTCCTTCTAGTCCCTGTGGTTTGGGCCATTTTGACAGTTTAGTTCAAAGGTTTCATTTTTTACCTGCGGGTCCAAAAATGTTTCACTGTTGCCATTTTAGTCCACTGAGTTAATTTCATTCATTTTTTCTGTTAACGAGAAGGCCAATTCGGTCATTTTATATGTAATTCTGTTAACTAGAAGGGCGATTCGGCCATATAAAATGACCGAATTGGCCTTTTCGTTAACAGAAAAAATGGATGAAGTCACGATATATATTTTCATATATATATGAAAGTGCAACGGTGAAACCTTTTTAGACTAAAATGGCAACGGTGAAACCTTTTTGGACCAACAGGTGAAAAATGAAACCTTTGAACTAAACTGGCAAAATGACCCAAACTACAGGGACTAAAATGGCATTTAACTCTATAAAAAAAATATCAACCTATCATGTTTTCTTCTTCTATACTTGCATTCTTTAAAAAAAATCAACAATTGTAACTTTTTTAATTCTTGGTTTATAATAGTTTAATATAAAGTCACGATATATATTTTCATATATTAGTTAACATTGGTTCATATGTGAATTGATATTAAACGAAAGTGTAAATTCACATGTGAATAAACGCTAGTACACATATGACAACATAAATTCATTAATCAATGGTTAAATTCATACATGAGAAAAGAATATGTATATTGTTAATGTGTTTACAAGTTACAACACCAAATCATCATTCAATCAATGCACTAATCAATTATTACACCTTTACCAAAATTTCACTCTCAATATTATCACAATCTTCATACAACCAGGAAAAAAAAACCACAATTTATGACAAATTTTTGTAAGACCACAATGTTGGATACACAATTTTCTTAGTTTTAATCGAGTCCTAGAAAGAACTCTAGATAAATATATCTAGATCCCTAAAGAATTTTCATTTTCCCATGGGAAACTGATTGTTTTACATGTTGTGCATGACATAATGCCTTTTGACTCCCGGTCAAACCCGAACAAGCGTCATAGTCCCCTAGGGTTACAGCAAAGTAAAGATAAACGGTGCACAAGAAAGCAAGTAGCACAAGGGCGGTTAAAAGGAAGCGGTGTCGCCTAACGATTGTTGGAAAATCACCCAATTCGTCGGTTTTTGAGGGTTGTTTTTTCAATGATGGTGAGAAAAATGCAGGTTGTGACCTCCTGTGGGGTGAAGTTATTACACCGTCTAGAACCATGGTGTTATGTTGCCAGAAAACAGGCCCTGGTTTATCAAAATCAGGCTATGTTGAGTTGAATTCTGAAATAGACAATGAACAAGTACATTAGAGAAGAGGTTTATACCAATGAAGGTTTGTGTTTAACACAATGCCTCGCCTCCTATTAAGGTCATTTTGGAATTTTAACAGAATTAAAAAAATGGTAAGCATAAACAAGTTGTAATTAAGTGAAGGGCAACAATAATTCAACTAGACAGGAAACAACATTGAACCTAAAAAACATAGGAGTAAAACTAATATGAAATTTGTGAAAGTAGATGAATTTCATGGCTAAAAATAGATCTATAAAAGGGAAATGACAAAAACATATTGCACAGTATAACAAATAGACAATAATATATGCAGATGGCTTCACCAAAGTATGCAACCTTTTTCATTGAGGATTACTCATATACTGAATTTGTTTTATAGGCTACCAAAGTATCTATGATGGG
Organism: Helianthus tuberosus; assembly: GCA_030545235.1. NCBI lineage: Eukaryota > Viridiplantae > Streptophyta > Magnoliopsida > Asterales > Asteraceae > Helianthus > Helianthus tuberosus. The sequence continues at coordinate 193,154,153 of CM060370.1, read as the reverse complement.
TCTGGTGCTTGACAAAATTTAATCTGAATGTGATACTGATGTTTTAGGGTAAAAAATATTTGGATTCGGCGAAGAAGATTAAGGTTCGTTCCAAAATATCAGTTATTGAGGATAGAATGATAGATATACATTGAACTGTTTATCTCAAATTTCAACCAAAGGATTAACCGTTTTCTAACGAAACAATAACCATTTTGAAAACCTACATCCAAACATCCCCTAAGATACAGTTCGTGCTATTCTACTTTAAGCTGCTTGACATTTTTCCTTGCCCTTATATAGATCGTCATCGCATATCTATAAGGTGTAATCGCTTAGTACAAACAGCTTTTTCAATAAGAGATAACCAAATAATCAGCCCCAAACACCCTCAAAACAGCTTATTGCTGTATCAAAGCACAATAGAGACTTTTAGAGGCTTAGGGTATCCCACACGTTAGGTCGACTTTGCATGTTACTTAACTTTATACCTATATTTGTGTCTATATGTTGTTATATGTTTTCGTATTCCTTTTTCATCACTTCCTTGGTTGGTGGTTCTCTATTTCTTTTAATACTATTTGTTTGTTTGTTGTCGGTTTTGGAGCCGGGGGTCTCTCTAGAAGCAGCCTCTCTGTCCCCAGGGATAGGGGTAAGGTTTGCCTACATCACATCCTCCCCAGACCCTACCAATAGCTTTGCTATGAGTGAGATTTACTTGGTGCGGTTGTTGTATCCAAGCATCAATTTACTTAGGAACCAACATCTGATAATTTTTAAGCACATTGTATTCAACTAGCTCAATTTTAACAGCAACCATGATGATGCTAATAGTGAACAATTATATAATAACTTTTAACAAGGTAAAAAATCAAACTATCAAACATCATTGCAGAGGAACATGTTGGTGTGCCATCATATTGATGCAACGGTCAATAGATAACACCGCTAACTTACAACAACCCAAGTCCTAAACATCGGATCATTCTACAGTTTCCTTTCACTTAAAATGATTATCCTCCTTTCTCAGTTCCATAAAAAAATGACAATTTCATTCCTCTCATCAAATAACTAAAAACTTACCACAAAATCACAGATCGCCGATCTTATAACTCTTAACTTAAACAGGCTAACACCTAAATGTTCTATAACACACTACTATTTAAAATTAGGCCTGTCAACAAAAGGCTAAATTATGCTAAATCATTCCCTAAACCATGAGCCACAAGTTCTATAACTAATATAACATGTTTACTGTCTACATAACAACAATTCAACTCCTAAACACTAATATCACGAATCAAAATCTGACAAATTGTTGTCAGAACACCTATGGATCTCATTAGGTTTTCCAAAAGCCAAAACACGAAAACAAATCTAATATCATTCTAAATCCACACACATAGATCAATCAAAACACACAAATCTAAACAATTATCAACAAATCATTCATAAAAACACACAATCGAAACTACAATTTTGCGGATTCAATCAAATCGCAAAATCAAATAAGTCTAAATTAGGTGTTTATTCCAGATCTAAACGGTTAAATCGGATCAACGAGAACACAGATCTATACATAAGAATCAAACAGCATAATGTAAAGTGTGAAAGTGTGCAGATTAAACAGAAAAATGATGAGAATTATGTGGAGAATTGTACCGGAATCGAGAAGAAAATGGCGCCGAAGACAACGGATCGAGGATGTGTGTGTTTGTGAGTGGGTGATAGATATTTATTTATAAGATGACCCGCACCTTTTGTTTCGGGTTAAGGTCAAATACCTCTTGCAATACGAGATTATATTATGGCTTGAGGATATTGTTGAATAATATTTTGGAAAATTACTAAAAAATAGAGATATTTGACTAATTCTTTTCCAAAATAGATGAGTGATTTTGACTTTTGAGGCTTTTCTTAGTCGGAATCCAATGCGGAGGCTGAGTCGGCGCTTTCGTCAAAAAATGGGGTTAAACTGATGTATTTCTAATCGTTTTAGTCAAGAGTGTAGACTAAATTTTAGTTGTTTAACCAGCGGAGCTCATGTGATGACTTTTAATTAACAGAAATAAGACTAACTAGTTTGGAAAAGATTAAAATTTAAAAATCCATGTGTATTTTGGAAAAAAAAAAGTCAACTTTGACCATGTTGGTAAATTAGTCATATAAATTAGACTTGTAATCATTTTCCTTTTCTTTTAAATATATTAGACTGGAGGGTATGGAGAGCCTCATTCCCAAGGGAATGGGTCGCCACGTCATCGTCACGTAAGCGGGGTCTAAAGGGATGGACCTAAGGGGGTGGGGGATGAAACCATTTATATATATATATATATATGTGTGTGTATGTATGTATGTATGTATGTATGTATGTATGTATGTATGTATGTATGTATGTATAGGTGTGTGTGTGTGGGAGAGAGGGGCGTCGACACCGGCTTGTGGAGGACGGAGAAGCCGGGCCTGGCCCGGCGCCGGAGCAGAGGGGTGGGGAAGACGGGGCGGCGAGCAAGGGACGGGCATGGGGACGACCCCCATACCCTCCAGTCTTATAACATCAACTCAGGTACAAAAGAGTGGCTATTTCCTTTTTACCAAAACCACATAACAAATCGTGTAATTTAGGACTTTAGTAAATTATGATTTTTCAGAGGGGTGTTATAACAGTTAAAGGCGGAATCAAGTCAAGGCTAGCTCGAGCTTGAATTAATCTTCATACCAAGCTGACTTAAATCAGCCTAAAATTAAAATTGAACTAGAACCAACTCGAGACAGGCTCAATTCAAAATCAAGTTTTACCCCTCTTCTTTAATCGGTTTGAGGGATGACAATCGAACCCAAATCGTATAGGTAAACCCAAGATCTGACACATTTGGGACGAGTTTGGGGTTGGTTAATCGGGTTTGGGATTTGGTGATATACCCGTTATCCGACCCGATTACCCGATAAAGTGTACACGTTTACCCGATAGTATGCCTGATATAATTTCTTTTATATTTTTAAATATGTATAGATATGATACATCCATTTTTTTTATATACATATAAGGTATTTTATGTCGTATACATTGTAGTTATTTGATATATTTTTGTAGCACCCCAAAAATATAGATCCATATTATAAATTAAATATCGGTTACGGTCAAGATAAAATAACTAGGAGTAAATAACCTAGTTAATCATAAGTCTTGAAATAATGAGAACAAGTTGGTTAAAATACCCTTTAAATAACTTGCATAAAGTGGAGGGACTAAATATGGGCAAATGTGGTAAAGTTTTGATTAAATCAAAAATTAACTCAACAAAAACACACACATACGTGTGTTCCTGCGATCTCCACAGGAGCTTACAGAGCTCAAACCCTAAATTCCAAGAATTCACCAAATTGAAAGGGGAAATCAAGCCCAAATCGAAATCCAAGCATAGATTAGTGATCACCTCAGTGAAGTGATCATAAGGTATGTCAAAATTGTCAACTTGGTTTCATCTCAAGTTCTTGATAAACTTGTGAAATCGAAATCTGAACTTGATTGGTTGAAGTTTGGATGAAATTAGGGATGAAATCATGTCTAGGAGTAAACCCTAGTCATTATCTTGTTGAATTAGTGTTTAAACTATGAAATTCATGACTATCCACCATGTGTGTTTAGTGGGTTTTGTTGAAACATGTTAAACACTAGAATTATGGTTGTTAATCTAGTGTATTAGAGCTCTATGAAGTAAATCCGTAATGTTGATGTGAAAAATTAGACATGAACTTGTAAAATGATGTTTAATCTTGGCTAAATAGTTAGTCATGGACTTGATTGTTAATAGTATGAAATCATGCACTTTAGGTGTTTGATATAATGCCTAAGAGAAGATAAATGTTGAAAATCGAACTAAAAACGCATATTTGATTAATATGGTGAATTATGCGTTATGTGTTATGAATAGAGTTCTAAACATCTATGGTTGAACTCTATAGGCAAGGAAACCGAGTTTTTAAGCGAACAAGCCGGGGGCGATACGCGCTTGAAAGGAAAGCCTTGAAGGTACGCGACTCGTAGTTTCGCTACATTATGTACATGAGGTTAGTATTTGATGATTTAAATTAGAATATTGTTAAAATAGTCATGTTTGGAATGTCAATGAAGTGATGTAACTCACTCGACAACCAAACGGGTCAAAATAGTTAATTAGATATGTGTGTTGATGATATTGTTAAAATAGTCGTGTTTGGAATGTCAATGAAGTGATGTAACTCACTCGACAACCAAACGGGTCAAAATAGTTAATTAGATATGTTTGTTGATAATATTGTTAAAATAGTCGTGTTTGGAATGTCAATGAAGTGATGTAACTCACTCGACAACCAAACGGGTCAAAATAGTAATTAGATATGTTGGATGATGATATAGTGAAAATAGTCGTGTTTGGAATGTCAATGAAGTGATGTAACTCACTCAACAACCAAACGGGTCAAAATAGAATAAACTAACAAATTGATGGTTTTAAGTGACCTGAACGTCACTATATAAAACGAAGTATTGATGCGTAAGCCAAGTTTTGGATACGCTAAAATTGATTTAGTAAACCCTTGGATTGGGTCAAAAACTTAGAAATATGGATTCGTTAGTTTTAGTAAATTGTGCATGCTTAAAATTGTAGACAATAAGCACAATGATATCGCATGCGCAAACCATGTGATGGGAGCGAAAACGCTAATATTTGATAAGTCCGGGAATGGGTAAAGAGGACTAGGTACAATCATTGCTAATAAACATGTATTATGTTGATAGATGAAACAGGTCGAATAATTGTAAAAAAAGGGGGATTTATAAGCTATTTGCTTATAAACCAGAATTTGACGCAAACAAAGATGACAAACGAATCCGTAATTTAATTACGGACGCATAGGAAAAAGAATCATGCAAAACAGACATGTAGGTAAAAAGTTACGAGCTTTTAAAGTTAGAATTTTTAAGAATTTTGGTGCTGGGCAGATATGCAGGTCTAGGAAATGGACCTGCTGGAAAACATGTTTCTCCGCGACACGCGAGGCCGCTCGCGGCACGCGAAGGATTAAACGAAGGCTGTCGCGTGGCGCGGCAGACCAAAAATTTGAATTTTTATTTTTTTGTTATTTGTATGATACCGAAACTTATTTATACATGTTATAATGTTGTCAAAACTAACAATTGATGTGGTTTTGACCTTAGGTGATATTCGTCTCATTCCGGATGCCGATCAAGCAAGAAATCAAGAACCGAACACAAACTTTTGAAGCTTCCGCGCTAACTTAATCATGTTTTACAAAATGTTCATTTTGTAAACACTAATTGAATGTTCTGAATACTTAAACTAGTTAGCTTGTTAAACTAGAACACTATGTAAATCTTAGTTTTTATAACTAAGTTTCTAAATGATGCATTTTGGTTTTAAAATTGCTTATTTTTGTTTAAAATCTTAAATAAATGAGACGGGTGTTACAATTTTTACATTGACAATAATTATATAACTGATTAGTAGTTACCTAATGGAATTTGGGTCGGGTATGCCCAATGGATAATTTTTGTAAATTCCCGGGTTTACCCGAAACCGAAGAATATACCTCCTACTCGACAAGTATAGATATTTAATCAACCCACCTACTTTCGAATTTTTTGCAAAATAAGTGGTTTAGAGAAAAAAAGAGTGTGTTTAGGTGATCTGAGATTTTTGTTGCAACTCTAGGTAAGTCGCCATATGAAACAGCGACCTTCCATGCAAATTCTGTCAAAATTCTGCAAAAGCTGCAAGGTTATAGAAGATCGCTGTTTGAAACAGCAATGTTATAGAAGATCGCTGTTTGAAACAGCAATGTTATAGAAGATCGTTGTTTGAAACCGCAACCTTAAGAAGGTCGTTGTTTGAAACCACCAACTCATACAAGATCGCTGAATGGTAGTGCCACCTTATAAAAGATTGCTGTTTGAAAGAGAAATGTTAAAAAAGATCGCTGTTTGAAACCACCAACGCATACAAGATCGCTGAATGGTAGTGCCACCTTATAAAAGATTGTTGTTTGAAAGAGAAATGTTAAAAAAGATCGTTGTTTCATACTGCATTCTTATTAAAGATCGTTGTTTCATCTTGCATTCTTATATAAAATCGCTGTTTCATAGAAATATGTAATTTAAGATTGCTGTTTGATTTTGCTAACTTAAAATATTACCATATACGTTGTTCAGCATGCATGTTGGTCTTATAACCCAAATATAATACAAATTGATGGATGCACAAGAAGTCTTCTGTAACACAATGACTCTGTTAAAATAATATAATGTTGAAAATAATATAATGATGATCTTGCAATTGTGTCGGTATGATGTTCTTTATAAAAGATGTTCGGGGCTTGATATTTTAGGCGATACGAAAATTTTGTCAAAGTATGCTCTTGGACCATTCGGGTCATCATTCATTGATGCGTGTGAAGTGTGTATATAAGTTTAAGTATATTTTAAGCCATTTTACACTTTCTTTAGCCAAGTTTTAAATTTATAAAACACGATATTTACCAACACTAAACACACATATGGGCAAGTGCACCCATCGTGAGCGTAGTATAGTGTTGGTAAGATACCGAGGTCGTCCAAGGACACAAGAGCTTTTAGTATTGGTTTATCCTCAACGTCTAATCAAATCAAAAAGTTAGAAAAATGTTTTAAACTAGAAAAATAAAAACTAACTAAAATGCTGAAAGTAAAATAAAAAAAAGAAAAAACAGATAGACAAGATGAATCACTTGGCTCCGACTCGTGTCTAGTGTAACCTTTGATTATTTCCGCACTTTTGCACTTTTTAAGAGATTATCTTAGTTATTGTAGTAGGCCCCTCTTTTGAAGGTGACGTTACCCTCAACCCAGTAGTTTGAGTCAGCAAGGATACAATCCTAAAGGGTCGGATTATTGAAAGATAATTAATTAAGTTATTAATGCATATTATGGTAGGGCCCCTCTTTTGAAGGTGACTTACCCTCGGCTAAGTAGTCTGAGTAAGCAGGGATACAGTCCTAAGTAGCCGGGTTAAAGTATTAATAGTAGCTTACATATGAGGGGATCAAAGAGTTTGGACCCCCGCCATCCAATACCGTTAAGTATTGAAGGATGTCCTACTAAATTTGACCCAGGTCCTTGCAGGATCTATACACTGAACAAGGCAAGACTTTTACCAAACCGTTCCCTTAACCCCCGACCAGGTAGCCAACATACCTCCATATAGACCGTGGAGATATGAATGGTGAAAATCTTTTATTTTATATAGACAGTAAAATAATGCCAAGACACGGCCCCGTGTCCAGTGGGCACGGCCCCGTGTCCATCCTCTTCTCTGTCTTCATTAATTGCACTTTGTCTGCATTAGTTGACCACGCCCCAGTGTCCGCTGGGCACGCCCCCATGTGCAGAAGCATATCTGTACTATCAAGATTTGCCTGGATTATGCGAATCTTATAGTTGACCACGACCCCGTGTCCGCTGAGTACGGCCCCGTGGTAGGCGATAGAAGCTTCTATAGCTTTGTCTTTTATGCTGGCACTTGGGCACGCCCCCGTGTTCACTGAGCACGGGGCGTGTTCAGCCTTCTGTTTTCTTGTTTTGCTTGGGAAGATGTTGTCGTGGGGTCAGGCATGTCACGTTTGCTCCTTTTCTTGTATTTATGTTAGATTTAGCTGTCTTTTTGCTTCTTTTGTTAATTTGAGCTCATTTAATCCTGAAAATACAAAAGGAAGACAAAAGCACAGTTTTTCCAACATTAGTACTAAAAAAGGGTTAGTTTTATGCCACAATTGATGTAATTTATATGTTGCATTTTGCACACATCAAATACCCCCACATTTGAATCTTTGCTTGTCCTCAAGCAAAACTCTTTATAATATGGCTTTACACTCCCAAATGGAATGGGTAGAAGAGAAGGTTTTTGGACTTGTCATAGAGTGTCGGGATTTCCAAGATTCTTTATTAAGTTTTATTTTTTTATTTGTTTACAATCCTATTCGTCATGATTTATTTAAAACTTTTCATAAGATAAATTACTTATTAGGGCATAACATGCCTCTTTAAAATTCTATTTATATACAAGTTCACATACCTCACGGAGATCACTCAACACTCGGCCGAAGATGTATTTTAGTGAATCACTCGAGAGCGGCATGGAACTTACTCCTACCATAGGCTTGCCAAGCAATCAATCATCCTCCTTTTTAACTATATACCTTTTTAAATATCAAGAGGACTTTTGGGTGAAGGGTTAGGCTTGGGTTAAAGGTAGGTGGTTGGGTTAGTGGTTAGTGAACGGTCGAAAAACGTAACAAGCGTCGGTTTTCGTAAGACTTTTTATTTTTTAAACTTTTATTTTGATGAAGCTTTTATTCAAACAAAGTTATTTTTGATAAACTTGTTTGTTTGTTTCTCTTTTGCTTTATCATCAACATTTTTTTTTTGCTAAAGTCATACGAAAAACCGAGCTTGTTACTAAAATAAAAGGTTAAAAATAAAAAAAAAGGGTTTTGGTGGGGAAAGGGTGTTTGGTTTGGGTTATGAAATGAAAAGGTTTAGGCTCAAAGGGGCTAACTAGGGGGAATTTTGGGTAGGTGGTAAAAAAAAGAAAAATAATGGTGTAAAAATAAAAAGGGTTAGTTCTAATGCCTCCATCATTTACTTACTCGGGTTTAAGTTGGTAAGGACTGGGAATGTATCGTTGTGGCAAGTTCTAAAGTCGTAAGAACCAAGCGGCTATTCACACAAGAAACGAAAAATGAGCATTTAGTTTAAAGATATATATTTGTATGCTCAATAAAGGCTCAAAACTCACTTTTGTGGGAATGAGTTTTTATGTGATCAAGTATATATAATCAAATTTTAACTAAGCTTGTCATGCCTTTTCATAATTTTCTTATGTTGGTTCTTTTTATCACGACGCTATCGGTTGTAAATTTGTAAAAAAATATAACATTTTTTAGATCTTGAAATTCCCAAGTTAAACCTAGACAAGTAAAAAAAATGAAAATTTTTGAAAAAATTTGGGGTGATTAGCGGTTCCAATAGAGTTTTGTGTAAGGCTTGTAGTTAGGACTTGCAAGATTCAAGGTTTTAGCATCCCCCCACACTTAAATTACACATTGTCCTCAATGTATCCCAAAAATAAGTTTTTAGGTTGATTGAATGTGTAAAAGGGTGTGAAAAAGCAAAAAATTGTGTTACTGGGCGTCTGGACACGACCCCGTGGTGTCCGGGCACGGCCCCGTGTTCAGGTGCCAGTAACAAAATTGAAAAAGAGAAACAGAAGCCTGGACACGGGGGCGTGTTGGGTGAACACGGCCCGTGTCCAGTTTACCTGAACTGGGCATTTTCTGCAAACTGTGCAGCACGGGGCTGTGTTGGGCGGACACGGCCCATGCTGAACTTACTGTAACGAAGAAAATTTGTCGGATGGCCCTGTTTTCCTGCATGGGGTGCTGGTTCAAGTTTCCCTTGTTCCCTTTGCCATCCCGAGTGTGTTTTATTTGTTTCAACACCATCCAAACACTAAATTAACTAAAACCATCATTCATTAAGTCATAGAGAGAATTACATAGTAGTACTAAGGATTAAAATTCTAGATAAGTAGGTCAAAGAAACACAAGAAATCCAAATCAAGAAGTTCTAGCCTAAACTTTATTTTACTAGCAAAATTTCCAAAAAGATAATTCTTTTGGTTGGATGCGGCATGAAAACTTCTTTTCTTCGGGCATGGGTTCCTCACACGTCGGCGAGCCACTCCTCTATCTCTCGTGGGAGAAGGAAGGCGGGTTCATTGGCGTTAGTTTGAGGAGGTACAACTTCCACCGGGACTTCTTGTAGATCTTCAAGAGGAGGCTCCGCTGGAAGGTCATCCCACCCAGTAGGATTGTGGATTCCGAGTGCTAGGTTCCAATCCTCTTGAGGGAGGATTGGTTCCATGGGAGGTGTTACAAGAATGTTTAACCTCTGGTGCAAGAGGTTAATTTCTTGAAAACTGTTTTCCAGCCCTACCGTAAGATAATTTATACGGTCTATTAGGACCTCCTCTACCGAAGTCATCTCGTCAAGAGCTTCACGTAACACCATTACGTATCGTACGAGAGTTGCTTCAATCGATGACCTCCTTTCCCTTCGACTGTTTCTGGAGTGCGCAGAAGAGGTTCCACTGTTTTAACTAGACATTCTACGAAAACAAACCAAAAATAGTTCATTTTAATGAAACAGTACGACGGACACGGCCCCGTGCTCAATGAGCACGGCCCCGTGTTCAACTTTCTGCAGTTTTTTAGAACAAGGAATCTTGGAGTTTCAAATTATTTTTTCAACTTATGAAGCATTTTTTAGCAGAAATAACTTAAACAAATGTTGTGTAGCTTATTTTTAACAAGATTCCTAGAACAAAAACTTAACAAACACCACAATAAAGCTTGGAATCAAGCTTCAATGGAGGTGTTGTTGCAAGAAAGATGAAGGAGAAGGTAGTGGATAAAAGAGGAAAGGACAAGATGTTTGTTAGAAGCTTCTTTTAGAACATACCTAGGATGGTAGGTGAGAAGATCCTTTCAAATCTCTGTCCCTGGATGGTCCAAATGTGCAGGGTTCTTGGCTGCATTTATAGAAAACGACAACATGCGTGACCAAGCCCCGTGTCGGCTGGACACGGCCCCGTGTGCAGGCAAAATCCTGACACGTTTTGTTCGTATTCTGACAGAAAGTCAGAAGGGAATCTTTTGGTGGGCACGGGGGCGTGTTGACCTGGGCACGGCCCCGTGTCGAAAGGCTGTTTATGAAGTTTGTCTATTTTTAAGGAACTTTTCTGGATCGGGTGGTTCCTTACTGGATGGAACAACCCCAAAGTCCCTAAGATACCTTAATTGTTCTAGATTAAGACGAGAACGCAAGAGGTTGTCGGTGAGGGTGATTCCTATGCTATATGTAGGTGGACAAGTCCAACCCTTTCCCGGGCTCTCGTTAAAGAAGGTGTATGCCGAATCGCTCAGGTCTATGTATGCATCGAACGAAGTCGATGGGGAGTCCTTCACGGCACAATTGACACAGGGATGACTATCGCTCAAGTCCTCGCTAGATTTAGAGGTATCGTCGGGAACAACGAAGTTGTTTGAATGTGATCCCAACATTTCTTCTTGGTTATCGTCTTGAGATAAATTATTGAAATCTATCCTAAGTTCTTTTAACCAATTAAGAATTAGAACTTCTAATTGAAATAGTTCATCAAGAAGCATTTCTCCTAGAAAATCCGGTTGGGAGCATTCAAGGGAGAGATATGGATTATTTTTACTTTCGCCCCTCTTAAGGATACAAGAAAACGATGGGTCTATATAGTGGGGCTTGTAATTTAGAAAATAACATTCTAATTCCTTATGGGAACCACCACATATTTAACACCACGTACCATAAGAGTGTCGAAAGTAAAAATTATCAGTATCACTCATGTTTATGTCAGAAATTACCAACCGTCGGGATCTCATGGTTCTGTTTTCAGTAACTGAATCTTGGGCACGGGCGTGTTGAGTGGGCACGGCCCCGTGTTCAGCTTACTGTCTGACTTAAAACAAGATTGCCAGTTCCAATGATTGGGCACGGGGCGTGTTCAGCGGGCACGGCCCGTGCTGAGTTCTGCAGAAACTGAAAAACTAAGAAAAAAATCCTAAAAAAAAGAAAAAGAAAAAACGATTAGGCCGTTGATTCCTAACTTTCTTAAAATCCTTGTGTCCCCGGCAGCGGCGCCAAAAACTTGATGCTTGTGAAGTGTGTATATAAGTTTAAGTATATTTTAAGCCCTTTTACACTTTCTTTAGCCAAGTTTTAAATTTATAAAACACGATATTTACTAACACTAAACACACATATGGGCAAGTGCACCCATCGTGAGCGTAGTATAGTGTTGGTAAGATACCGAGGTCGTCCAAGGACATAAGAGCTTTTAGTACCGGTTTATCCTCAACGTTTAATCAAATCAAAAAGTTAGAAAAAGGTTTTAAACTAGAAAAATAAAAACTAACTAAAATGCTGAAAGTAAAATAAAAAAAATAAAAAACAGATAGACAAGATGAATCACTTGGCCCCGACTCTTGTATAGTGTAACCTTTGATTATTTCCGCACTTTTGCACTTTTTAAGAGATTATCTTAGTTATTGTAGTAGGCCCCTCTTTTGAAGGTGACGTTACCCTCAACCCAGTAGTTTGAGTCAGCAAGGATACAATCCTAAAGGGTCGGATTATTGAAAGATAATTAATTAAGTTATTAATGCATATTATGGTAGGGCCCCTCTTTTGAAGGTGACTTACCCTCGGCTAAGTAGTCTGAGTAAGCAGGGATACAGTCCTAAGTAGCCGGGTTAAAGTATTAATAGTAGCTTACATATGAGGGGATCAAAGAGTTTGGACCCCCGCCATCCAATACCGTTAAGTATTGAAGGAGGTCCTACTAAATTTGACCCAGGTCCTTGCAGGATCTATACACTGAACAAGGCAAGACTTTTACCAAACCGTTCCCTTAACCCCCGACCAGGTAGCCAACATACCTCCATATAGACCGTGGAGATATGAATGGTGAAAATCTTTTATTTTATATAGACAGTAAAATAATGCCAAGACACCACAGACAAACGATAAGGAAAAATCACCTTCAACATAAGAAACTAGTTATTAAAGTCATTAATACATAACCAAGTAAAAAGTGCGAAAAGATTAAAAATAAAAAGTATTACACTAGACACTTTTTCTTCACCAAGTGATGTAAGAGACTTAGGCAAACATGGCCTTGATTGTCAAGAACTCTTACGATCAATCTTGGATCCCGAGACGACTCACACACTCTATGATGGACAATGGATGATGGTGGTGGATGATGGTGTTATGGTGGTGGTGGGTGGTGGGTGAAGTGTGAGAGAGGTGGTGTGCCAAGGGATGGTTTGAGCTTAAGCCAATCACTCCTATTTATAGGCTGAACAGAAGCTCGGGCACAGCCCCGTGTCCAGTGGGCACGGCCCCGTGTCCATCATCTTCTCTGTCTTCATTAATTGCACTTTGTCTACATTAGTTGACCACGTCCCCGTGTCCGCTGGGCACGCCCCCGTGTGCAGAAGCATATCTGTACTATCAAGATTTGCCTGGATTCTGCGAATCTTATAGTTGACCACGGCCCCGTGTCCGCTGAGCACGACCCCGTGGTGGGCGATAGAAGCTTCTATAGCTTTGTCTTTTATGCTGGCACTTGGGCACCCCCCCCCCCCGTGTTCACTGAGCACGGGGAGTGTTCAGCCTTCTGTTTTCTTTTTTTGCTTGGGAAGATGCTGTCGTGGGGTCGGGCATGTCACGTTTGCTCCTTTTCTTGTATTTATGTTAGATTTAGTTGTCTTTTTGCTTCTTTTGTTAATTTGAGCTCATTTAATCCTGAAAATACAAAAGGAAGACAAAAGCACACTTTTTCCAACATTAGTACTAAAAAGGGTTAGTTTTATGCCACAATTGATGTAATTTATATGTTGCATTTTGCACACTTCATTCATCATGATGTTTTTCTCAGTTTTAATTTACGTATACCAAGTGGGAAAATCTTGTCTGGAGGAGAACGATCATTCTTATCTACCACCTCCTCCCGTAAGTTGTACGAGGATAATGACTCAACTGCTGCTGTGGATGCTTCTACCGGCTGCTACTGAGTCTTGTGGAAGATTCAGCCGCTCAGGTTGTTGGGCGGTTTATTCTCATCTACCACCTCCTCCCGTAAAGTATTCTGTAACTTTTGGTGGGGGGATGAGCCTGTCGAACAGTCATCATCACCCCCATTTTTGGTAGGAGATTTAGCTCCTACTGCATCATCTTGGTTTTTGTTCAACCTTCCCTGTCACGCTTATCCGGGATTTTGCGAATCCTCTAACATTACCGAAGTTGCAGAATCATCATGGATGGTGCGAACAACTCGTCCCATATCACTTTACGGGTCGAACAGCCGGTTACGGCCTTTTGACCTTATATCGAAACTCGATATACGAAGAAACGGGACGGGTTTAAATTCGCTTATGTTCTAATTGGAAGCCCGACAAACGGTCTTGCAATTGGAAATGATTTGTTAAAATAGTACGAAGTAACATTGTATTTCTGCATGTATGTAATTAAAATAGTACTGCATTTATGTAATTTGTGAGTTTGATAGATCCTATTGTAATGTTGTTGAATTACCTAATAAAAAACCTTGTTAAATTTTGTGTTGTAACATGCTGTGTTGTTGCGAACCCGGTATAAACTTAATTTCAAGGATGGTTCAAACGAAATAATTAGAACTAGTTCAAACGAATAATAAAATCCGAATAACAGACACTAGTTCAAACGAACGGTGCCCTATATGGACTTAAAGTTGTTTTAAGAAAACTTACATTTTTACTTTTTAGAATATTCAAAAATAATTATTATATGTATATTAACCCACAAGATGGTGGGCTCCACCAACTATCTGGTTCCTCAACACTAAATATACCAATTGGATTAGGTTCTCAACCCACACAAACTTTCTTTAAAACAGATAGTATACTAAACCAAATCCAGCTTACACAACCCACCCATCCTTAACATTTTACTTTCTTAGATCATGGATTCTTTTCGACCATGCCTCGTAAGACTATATTGGGGCGGTGTGTTTTCCTTTGTAAATGGGGCTGTTCAGTTTGACCAATCCATGCTAACAACCTCTTTCCTCATGCGACAGAAATCATCGTATGACCAATTCGTGGATTCAATCTGTAATCATGTTCAACTACAGAAAGAATCGGTGCGCCTTTCATTGTTACTAGGGTACACGTTTCAGGGCATATCTCAGATGTAAGGACCTGCAAAAATGTCCCAAATCGACCCGTAAGTGAAAACTCGGACCCCTGAAACCCTAATGAGCATGAAAAATCAAGAAATCAAGAAAATTGGATTTCACGCGGGCCGCGTAAGCCATAAGGTAAGGCTACGCGGGCCGCGACAACTTGAAAGTCTCCGGATAAGCTTAAGGGACACGTGTCGTCCACGTGTCAAGACCACCGATGACTCAGCAAACCCTACTGCCGCCTTTATGGCCCTCGCGGGCCGCGTAAGATTCATGTTAAGGTTTACACGGGCAGCGTAAAACCTAAAATGTTGCTATAAGTAGCCTGTGCATAGGACTTGCTTCTGTGTTCAAAATCTCAGTCTCAAAACGGTCATGTTCTGCTGAAAACGAGTTTTCAGTGTCAAGACGCTGCTACGAATCCAGGGTATTAACTCGATCACTGCTACGTTTCAAACTGCTCAATTCTTTTCTTTCCTTCAGCTTTTATTATAGTAAATAGTAGCTCGGGATTATACCTTCTAAATCCCGAAACTCTGCCCGTTATTAGGGTAATAACTCTAATCACTGGTACGATACTTTATCCGATCAATTAAAACCGATCCAATGGATGTTTAAGTGCTGCCAATATCTGGCTATACTTTGTCATTCATTGTGAGGGTTTCGATCTCGTGATTATCGTTAAAGTTGAATTGAGTTACTACACTAATACGAGTTCCATTGTGTCTAGAAATTAGAACTCCGAATCAGGGAGCTGCTAGAATACTTAGCAACTAAGTAAACTTAGTAGTTAAATAAACTTAGTGAACTTACTAATTACGTACACTTAGTTGTTAAGGAAACTTAGCAGTTAAGCTAGTTGAGTAGATTAATTAATCTGCTAATTAAGTTAAGTAATCGACTAAGCAAATTATAAGAGTTAAGTAGTTAATTAATTAATTAAGTTAAGAAAGGTTAATTAATATTAATTAATCAGCTAAGCAAGTTTAATTAAGCTAAGCAAGATTAATTAAGCTAAACAAGATTAATTAAGCTAAATAAGATTAATTAAACATCTAGATAGATATACATGAAAAATAAATATATATGAAATAGATAATATCAAAGGAAGGTGCTAGGAAGGTGTAAGAGGATATATATATATAGGTAGGAAGCTTCCTAGAAAATGTATGGGTAACTTCCTAGAAAAGCTATATGAAGCTTCCTAGAAATTTCATATTTCCTACCTATAAATAGGAAGCTTAGGATTCATTTTTCTTTGCTCATTTCTTCTATACTTCTCTCTTTACGTTGGTGTTCTAACCAATAATCCCCGATGCGATATTCTGTCCGATCGATTCAGGAACCAACTAACGGATGCCAAAGTATTGTACTTTGTGAATTTCGTTAAACGGATGCCAAAGTGTTGTACTTTGTGAATTTCGTTAAACGGATACCAAAGTGCTGTCTAAACAAGACTATACTTTGTGAATTTCGTTAAGGTTCGGATCTCGTGACCATCGTTAGGTTTGATTTGGTTTAACACTAATACATTTTCCATTCTGTTAAACTAAATGTTTAACTACTCGAAACTCTACACCATACTCTTACAATCAAAATAGATGCTCAATCATCAGAAGATTCAGTGCCATAAAGTAGATGCTTAGAATCAAGATGCTTGTTTAATCAAGACTATATGCTAACAAGGTGCGTCATTCTCTTTTTATCAAAGTGCTTTACAAAACCTTAAATTGTTTTCCAGTTATAATTACAGGGATTAAGTCTTTGTAGTCTTCAATTACAGCCGGTATGTGGGGTTTTCTATACATTACTTGATAACCGTCACCATTGGACAACGAGTTAGCCAATGGGTGATATGACCATAGTCACAGAAACAGGTCGAGTGATAAATACCGTTGGGTAATTGGTTGATATAAACAATGTAATCACCCTTAATACTGTATATTATAACAACGCGTCATTTTTGTACAAAATGAATGAACTCACCAGTATTTCCTGCTGACCAAATGTTTTTAAAACGCGTTTCAGGTAATTACAGTAGATCGGAATAAGAGTTGGATACGGCACCAAAAGGCTTAAAGAAGTGGCTTATTTTATCAACTAAATTAAATTAAGAAAACCTGGTTTTATATATTCAGGTTTATCCCTTATTAAAGCTACCTTTGTAAAACTTGAGTTTTATCCCATCTATTTAATAAATAAAATCCGGTGTTTTCTAAAACTCTGATATTTTTCCTAATTCACGGTCCTGATGAAATTTCCGCTGAAATGCTTTCAAAATAACCACCGGTACCACTTGGCTGCTCGCGGCACTCGATTCCGTCCAGGGTGGGGTCGGGGGTCGTGACAGAAGGTGGTATCAGAGCCACTGGTTTAAGCAATTGGGTGTTGTAATAATACCTAAACTTAAACGAAAGAGTTAGGAAATTGTTATTAACTGGTAGCAACAAGGATAGTATTTAGACTTGAACTTAAGAAAGATGCCTTAGTATAAGCTTCGAGATAAGCTAATTACTTGCATAAATAAAGTGTGATGGGTGTTGGTATGCCGTGAGGATGATAACTAGAACATTGCAAGTATGGTAAATAAGCGATAACACTTGGCCACTATTATTTCTTATTTATTGGTACTACTTGGTTCTGGAATATGATCTATGAATACTAATTTCCTTGTTCTTTGATGAAAGCCTTAATAAAATATTCATTTTTAAATCATGATTTAAGAAAGATTTATTTATGGGGAATACCAATTACCTCTCCGGCAAGACTGGGTATGGTGTAGCAGACTCTCCAGCTTATCCGAGTAAGATGGGGTTACCTCTCCGGCGAGAACCGGGTAAGATGGGGTATAGGATATGTCAAACAAGTGACAGAATTCCCTAAATAGTATCATGACCTGATATCTGACTTGTCTTTGGAAATATGAATCTGTTAAATACATTGACCTTATGAATGGTATATATATTACAGTATGTGAAATATATGATTATATAGATATGTATATCTATAAGGAAATCCAAAAACCATAAGGATTAACAATTTAGAATAAAACACAAGCATGTGTGTCAATGATAATTGTAGATTTCTTTATTAGGAATCTCTTGTATACATCTATAATTCCGACAACGAACATTATTTCGTTTGATCATCTGTCTCTTAACTCGTGCGACAAGAAGTATATGAACCCTTTATGTTGGGATGTCATCGAAAGTTTAAGAATTCCCTTTGCGTTACCTTAGATTATTAACGCATTAGGAAACCTGTAGCTAAAGTTGTGCTAGACGCTAAACATCTCAAAACCTACGCTAATGAGAATAATTCTACTTTCTTTAAGAACTCTTGCGAAGATAATAGTGACCACGACTAGATGCACTTACAAAGACTCTTCACCTATAATCCTACTAAAATTACCAGTAACAAAAGAATTGCTGCAACAATACATGGGCTTAAAGGACTGAAGTGTCATAACCATTAGTACATATGTTAAGAAAAATGAAGTAATGCATGCTTCAAAAATTTAGACATTTAGATAGTGAGACTCGAGCTTCAAAACACATGGTCAAGACATATGCCATGAAATGGAGAGAACTAACAGAAAAGAAATTATGTCTGCTTCATAAAAAGGAACAAATAGAAATAATGACTCCTGAAAGTTTGCAAGCCAACCGGAGAAGTAACCACAAAGAGGCAAGACAGACCAGCCGACAAAGTTCGTCTCTGTAAGGAAAACTACGAGCTATGCACGGGGGGTAAGACCTAGCATATATGATCTCGTAGTTCATTAACACTAGAAGCATGGAACTGAAAGATATTCCGACCAACATTTTCCCAGAGGATCTACTTAGACTATCATCCGATCGTGAGAAGAAACTTAGAATTCAACCGAGACTAGGAACAACACCGATTGTTATATCCCAAAGTTAAGACTAATATAGTAGCTAATGCTTTAAGTCATAAGTTTCATAGGAAGCTGAATCAAGTACGTGTTCTTAGATTAAATTGCGGATAGATTTAATGAAATAATTAAAGAGTACCCAAGAAACAGCAATCAAGGATGATGCCTAAGGATTATAAAGGAATAATGAAGGAATCAGAAAAAGGAACTAATGGAAATTAGGGATTCCATAAAGAATTCGGGTACCAATTCAAGGAAACCTACAAGAAAGGATTCTCAAAGAAGCCCATAGAACTAAGTATTTGATACATCGTGTAAGTAATATGAGGTATCGAGGTTTGAATTACTGATAAATAGAATTGAAAAAGGATGTAGCAAGTTATGTCTCTAAGTATTTAATCGAGTAGCAAGTTAAAGCTGAGCATTAGAACCCTTTAGGTTTACCTCAACGACATCAGTATGGAAATGAGATTGATAACAATAGATATTGTTACCAAATTACCCAAAACAAGAAATGACACAATCTGGGTGATTGTGGATCAACTAACCAAGGCTGCTCAAATCCCTACCAACGAAAGGAACCTTTTAGTATAAGACACTTAGTTAAGATTTTATGGGAACGAAATAGTCTCATTACATAGAATTTCGTTATCTATTGTATCAAACCAAGATCGTAATTTCACTTCTCTAGGAAAATTTTAACCCGGCCTATTTTGATGTAGTATGAAGGAACACTATAAAACATAAAGGATGTGCTAAGTACATGTGTGATAAATATTGGTGCAAGTAGAACTATCACTTATCACTCATAAGACTCTCCCATAATTAGTATTGTCGTTTGAAGCACCTTATGGATAAGGGTACCATCCATTATGACGAGCAAAAATATGAGAAAATCAACTATCGGGCAATGAGATCGGCAAACCATTAGAATTTCAAATCAGAGAAAGAATAATACAAAAGGTCTCTCCGTGAAAAGGGAATAGTCCGATACGGCAAGAAAGAAAAGTTAAGTCTAAAATTTGTTGATCCATTCGGAATCCTTAAATAAATTGGATCAGTAGCTTATCAGCTAGAGTTATCAGAAGAAATAACATGAATACATAATATGTTTCATGTATACCCCTTAAGGAATGCCTAGCTGATAAATCTTTAGTTATACCTCCTCAAAATATAGAAGTAAATGCAAGACCGTATCAGTCAATCATGAGAATTCCAAAAACATGCAAGATTAGTTCTGGTCAGGGTAAAGTAGGACTTAAAGCGTGAACAAGAATATACTTGGGTATCGAAAAAAAATAAGACGAAAGTATCCTTACTTGTTCCAGCAAATCTCGAGGACGAGATTTTAATTAAGGTGGGGAGGATGTAAGGACCTGCAAAAATGTCCCAAATCGACCCGTAAGTGAAAACCCGGACCCCTGAAACCCTAATGAGCATGAAAAATCAAGAAATCAAGAAAATTGGATTTCACGCGGGCCGCGTAAGCCATAAGGTAAGGCTACGCGGGCCGCGACAACTTGAAAGTCTCCGGGTAAGCTTAAGGGACACGTGTCATCCACGTGTCAAGACCACCGATGACTCAGCAAACCCTACAGCCGCCTTTATGGCCCTCGCGGGCCGCGTAAGATTCATGTTAACGTTTACGCGGGCCGCGTAAAACCTAAAATGTTGCTATAAGTAGCCTGTGCATGGGACTTGCTTCTGTGTTCGAAATCTCAGTCTCAAAACGGTCATATTCTGCTGAAAACGAGCTTTCGGTGTCAAGACGCTGCTATGAATCCAGGGTATTAACTCGATCACTGCTACGTTTCAAACTGCTCAATTCTTTTCTTTCCTTCAGCTTTTATTATAGTAAATAGTAGCTCAGGATTATACCTTCTAAATCCCGAAACTCTGCCCGTTATTAGGGTAATAACTCTAATCACTGGTACGATACTTTATCCGATCAATTAAAACCGATCCAATGGATGTTTAAGTGCTGCCAATATCTGGCTATACTTTGTCATTCATTGTGAGGGTTTCGATCTCGTGATTATCGTTAAAGTTGAATTGAGTTACTACACTAATACGAGTTCCATTGTATCTAGAAATTAGAACTCCGAATCAGGGAGCTGCTATAATACTTAGCAAATAAGTAAACTTAGTAGTTAAATAAACTTAGTGAACTTACTAATTACGTACACTTAGTTGTTAAGGAAACTTAGCAGTTAAGCTAGTTGAGTAGATTAATTAATCTGCTAATTAAGTTAAGTAATCGACTAAGCAAATTATAAGAGTTAAGATAAATTAATTAGTTAAGTAGTTAATTAATTAATTAAGTTAAGAAAGGTTAATTAAGATTAATTAATCAGCTAAGCAAGATTAATTAAGCTAAGCAAGATTAATTAAGCTAAATAAGATTAATTAAACATCTAGATAGATATACATGAAAAATAAATATATATGAAATAGATAATATCAAAGGAAGGTGCTAGGAAGGTGTAAGAGGATATATATATAGATAGGTAGGAAGCTTCCTAGAAAATGTATAGGTAACTTCCTAGAAAAGCTATATGAAACTTCCTAGAAATTTCATATTTCCTACATATAAATAGGAAGCTTAGGATTCATTTTTCTTTGCTCATTTCTTCTATGCTTCTCTCTATACGTTGGTGTTCTAACCAATAATCACCATCCAAACGGATGGGCAGTCTGAACGCACCATCCAAACTCTTGAAGACATGCTTCGTGCATGTGTAATCGATTTTGGCAACGGCTGGGAAAAACATCTCCCTCTAGTGGAGTTTTCGTATAATAACAGTTACCACACTAGCATTCAAGCCGCTCCGTTTGAGGCACTGTACGGGCGTAAGTGCCGATCACCTCTTTGCTGGGCAGAAGTTGGCGACAGCCAAATCACTGGCCCAGAACTCATAGTTGATACTACAGAAAGGATTGCTCAGATACGACAATGCATGGCGGCAGCTCGTGACCGTCAGAAAAGCTACGCTGATAAGCGCAGGAAACCACTCGAGTTCCAAGTTGGGGATCGAGTGCTACTCAAAGTTTCACCCTGGAAGGGTGTGGTTCGCTTTGGAAAAAGGGGCAAACTTAATCCGCGTTACGTCGGACCGTTCGAAGTCATTGAGAAGATAGGTAAAGTGGATTACAAACTAAACCTTCCACAGAACTCAGTGGAGTTCACAACGTTTTCCACGTGTCAAATCTGAAGAAGTGTCTGTCAGATGAGACCCCCATAGTTCCTTTGAAGGAGCTCACTATCGACGATCAGTTGCGATTCGTCGAGGAACCAGTTGAAATCCCAGACCGAGACGTTAAGGTTCTCAAGCACACAAGAATACCTCTTGTTCGAGTTCGTTGGAACTCCCGTCGTGGCCCAGAGTTCACCTGGGAACGAGAAGACCAAATGAAACTCAAGTATCCCCAGTTGTTCGGGAACAATGCAACTACTACTGAGGCTGAAGCTACTGCGGAATTTCGGGACGAAATTCCAAACCAACGGGGGAATGATGTGACACCCCAGGAAAACCAGGAAACCACGCAACCTATCTAGCTTCCTCAGTAACTACGTGCTAAATTTCGGGATGAAATTTCTTTCAACTTGGGGATGATGTGACAACCCGACTTTCAAGGTTGGTATTGGTTTGATCTAGTGATCCTAACTTTCCTTTATCGCTATTGTTATATTAAACTTGTCAAATATGAGATTTATTTTGGTGGGATCCGTTTAAGTATTGGGTTCACTTACAGGAACTGCATGAAACTGGGCTACCACATGCACCTTGGGCCGCGAATGTGTCGGGCCACACTCACTCGCATACATGTTGGCTGTTTAGATCACTTCGGCCCACGCATATAGATTACCTTAGGCCCAAAGCCACACAAGCCCATTCTCTCATAGTGGGCCGATTAGTCAGATCCTTCAATATTTAAATGTTTATATGATGGCTGGTTAGTTGATAGTGGGCCGGTTAGTGGGTAATAATTTCATGCACATAGGTGAGTTATACTTTGACCTCGGCCCAGTTTTGACCACCGACCCACTATTGTGTTTGGCATATTACTTGAGGGTTACGTAACTTCCTTATACCCCTCACAAATTATATATTACACCAAACCCACTACATTATACACGAGACCCAACTCCTCCTCAATTCGATTTGTGACGGCAGATACCTTTCTCCCCCCCATTGTCGAAACCCTTCCGCTTGAAGGTAGTCCTTGTTGTCTTGCGTAGCCTGGTTAGTTATAGCATCTTGTTTTTCTTATGTGTTGATTGTTTGCATAACTTGTTAGTGTGATCATTAATTCTCTTATTCTTGTGCTCATCACATGGTGTGTATTGATTGTGTCATGCGATGTCTAGTGTGCCTCTGATGATGGTCTTATTATGAAGGTGTATGTGTGATGTTTTGAAATTGTAGTCAATTAGATAAGGACAACTTCTTAATTGGCGGCTACTGTGGTTAGAATTTGCATGGGATTGTGAGTGGGCATGTGATTCTTAGGTGCCTATAGATTAGATATAATATGCAAGAGATGGTCCAATGATATTGAACTTGCAGTCCACTACAAAGTTTGGTCCAATAATAGTATGAAATCAACAACAGTGGGGCCATCTTTACTAGTTTTGATAATGGTTGCTAGCCAAATAAATTGCTGTGACAATTAGAATATATGAGGTAGGTATAGTATAGTAGGTTTCATGATTATTTGTTAGGTCTACATATGCTTTTATTGAATTGTTTGAGTTGGTTGCTTAATACACTCTGAACCTATGAATAATAAATATGAATTATGGATTGTTGTTTGCCATTGATTGGGGCCGCACATAAAGGGGTGGATCATACACATTTAATTCAGTTTGCTAAATCTGGGACACACACTGTTAGATTCATTGGGCTGCCCCATTTCCAAAAAAAGAAAAGATTGGGCCGAATGCCTTAACTAATCACATGCATATTAGTGGGTATCATAGGCTAAGTGGACTGCTATATTTATTTGATTTGGGTCGATGATATATGTTAGTTGGGAAGGGGATTCACGACGAAACAAGTGTGTTTCGTCGAGTTATTAAACTGCACAGTAAACTCAGTTAAGTCTGTTAAGGATTAACTAGGTTAGTCATGTATTGTTAAATGTAACGTATGGTTGCATGAGCCTGTATAACTAATAAATGCTATGTGTTAGTTGTTACCTACATGTACGTGATGATTTTGACTGTTAGTCGAAACTTGTAAATGTCAACTGATTGTGTGTACGTGCAAACCATAGGCCTTGACTGATTAATTGGAAAACGAGTAGTTAATCATACCGAGCAAACCAAGGTGAGTTCACACTCCTAAGGCATGGGATTCCTGGTGGGTTGGGAATGGGATTGAATAACTATTTATATTATCAACACTACTAGACTACCTACTACTGTCCTCGGATTGGGAAGGGCACGTACGTAAAACCTACGTACACTCATACTTACTGTCCTCGGATTGAGAAGGGCACGTACGTAAAACTTACGTACACTCATACTTACTACTGTCCTCGGATTGAGAAGGGCACGTACGTAAAACCTACGTACACTCATACTTACTACTGTCCTCGGATTTGGGAAGGGCACGTGCGTAAAACCTACGTACACTCATACTTAACACTGTCCTCGGATTGGGAAGGACACTTATGGATACGACTAGTCTAGTAACATACAACATGGGAAGCCCCCACTAAATATCGTGAAAAGGTTTTGGGAGATTAATGATACTGGGTAATACATGGTTATGAAACGAACTTATGATTTCTGAAACGAACTCAATAACTGAACAATCAACTGTGAACTCGCTCAACTTTGTTGTTGACTCGTTGTTACATGCCTTGCAGGTCGATAGGTACTCTTGGAGCTTGCACGGGGAGGCGCGGTCGTTGTGGGACATGGACAGTGGGTGTCATGTTAAAAACATTATAACATTTCGAACTTAATACTTATTTTGGGTTTTCACATTTATGCTTCCACTAAACATTTAACTATGTTGGTTTTGAACACCTTTTGTATTGATGGGTTGAATTTTATTTATTACTTACAATGTTCAATATGATTGGTGGCTTGATCCTGGTCAGTCACGCCTCCAAGCGGTGATACTCCGCGTGTGGATTTTGGGGGTGTGACAGATTGGTATCAGAGCCATTGGTTATAGTGAACTTGGTTTTAAAAAGGGGAAAAACTTTTTGGTAAAACCAGACTATAACCTGTACAGTGCTCAACGATCCACAACGACGCTTCACTCCATGTGCAAGGCTCAACGCTATAGGTGATATAGTTTATGTTATATTGCCTACTTGCTAGTTACATAGAACTTTGATTATGGTATGCTTAGATGAACATAACAACTATAGTTTGAAAACACATGTGTGCTTACTCTCTTCTGTCATCGCACTTTCGCGAACCTCTCTCACTCATCTTTTCCTTTGATATGAAGATCATGAGTGGACGCGTTAACCTAACTCAAGCCCAGTTGACGACTTTGATCAACGAACAAGTTGCAGCAGCACTCGCAGCTGCCCAGGCAGGAGGTATAACCTGCCATCACAACTTACTCTAGGATCTTTAGATCCTACTCTCGTAAACCAACACTTGTGCTTAATTTTCCTTTACACACACGACAGGTCAACACGCTTAGCCTCCTGTGTGTACTTTCAAAACCTTTATGGATTGCCGACCTACTACTTTCAATGGAACTGAAGGAGCTGTAGGCCTCCTCCACTGGTTCGAGAAGCTCGAGTCGGTCTTCGAAATGTGTGAATGCCCTGAGGCTCGTAGGGTGAAGTATGCTACTGGTACTCTCGAGGGCATAGCGCTCACGTGGTGGAACGCTCAGGTTCAAATGCTGGGG
This sequence comes from Helianthus tuberosus, assembly GCA_030545235.1. Taxonomy (NCBI): domain Eukaryota; kingdom Viridiplantae; phylum Streptophyta; class Magnoliopsida; order Asterales; family Asteraceae; genus Helianthus; species Helianthus tuberosus. The sequence continues at coordinate 193,128,543 of CM060370.1, read as the reverse complement.
ATAGTTGCTGCTAATGCCACCCCATGGAACGACTTCAAGGAGCTGATCAAGCGAGAGTACTGTAATCGTGATGACATCCACAAGCTGGAAGTGGAGTTCTTTAACTTGAAGATAACAGGGTCGGAGATTGAAGCGTACACAAAAAGATCAAACGAGATGGCAATTTTGTGTCCTACTATGGTGGATCCTCCCATCAAACGCATCGAGTTGTACCTCAAAGGCTTAGTACCAGAGATTCAAAGCCATGTGACTTCTGCTAACCTTGCTACCATCCAGGATGTTACTCGTCTTGCTCATCGTCTCACAGACCAGGCAGTGGAACAGAACAAACTGCCTAAGCGTATAGGTGCTACTGCTATTACTACTTCTGCTACTCCCAGTGACAACAAGCGAAAATGGGATGGAGCCTCCCGCAAGGGTTCAACTACAGTTCAGTCCCAGGCACAACAGCGAAAGACTGATGACTACCAGAGTCCTGGTCAGCAATCATATGGTAGTCAAGGGCAGGGTGGATATCGGGGAAACCACCCAAAATGCAACAAATACAACAGACACCACAGTGGTCAGTGCAACAAGGGACGTTGTCAGAGGTGTCTCAAGTTGGGTCATGAAGCCAAGGATTGCAGGAGCTCATGGTCTGCAAATCAGAATCGTCAGCAGCAACAGCGAGCACCGCAAAATCAGCAACAAAAACAGGGCAACAGGGGATGCTATCAGTGTGGCGCTGAAGGTCACTTCCAGAGACAATGCCCGCAGTTAAATCAGAATCAGAACCACAACCAAGGAAACGGGAACAATAATAGGAATAACAATGGGGGTAATAACGATGACAATGGTGCTAGGGGTCGAGCGTTCTTGATTTGTCAGGGTGACGCTAGGAATGATCCTAACGTGGTGATGGGTAAGTTTCTTCTCGACGACTTTTATGTTACTGTTTTATTTGATTCGGGTGCCGATACCAGTTACGTGTCTCTAAAAGTTAGTCAAATGCTTAAACGCACACCAACACTTTTGAACACCAAGCATGCCGTAGAGTTAGCAAACGGTAAAAGCCTAGAAGCCACACACATAGTTAAGGGTTGTAATCTCGTCTTAGCTGGTCAGACTTTCTCTATCGATCTCATTCCTATAGTTTTGGGTAGTTTCGACATCGTCATTGGGATAGATTGGTTATCTCAACAGCAAGCAGAGATCCTTTGCAAAGAGAAGATTGTTCGTATTCCCCGTTCTGGTAAAGAACCTCTCATGATTCAAGGAGACAAGAGTGATGCTGTTGTGCGCATCATCTCCTTTCTTAAGGCCTTGATAAGATGAGATATATGTTTCAGGTCTTTGCAAATCTTTTCTGCCAAGTTTTTCTTTCTCTTCCTCTCGGGAGCATGGTCCATCTGTAAGTAGGGGAAATCAGTTAAAAAGATCACAAAAGTCATAATATTAATCAACATAATAAAATACTATACATATTTTCACTAACCATCCAACCATTGCAGAACTCTTTAGTCACATCGTCATTGATCTCTGAAATGTTCAGCGCTTCCATTCTCTTATTCATACAGTATAACTGTAAAAAGAGGACACACCCACCTAGATTCTTCTCAATCCCATCCCCTTTAATAAATGTTTGAATGCCATTCTTGAGACTTTCAAGCGCAAGAGTTGCCCACGGTTGCTCATGAAGTTTATTTGCATTCTCCATATACGACAAATACTTTTTACCCAATATACCCCCTAATGTAACACCTCGTAAAATCACGTCCAATGAAGTGTTGACACGTGTAATAAACCCTAATAAAGTCAAACCTTAAATTTAAGGGACTAATGTTTCGAAAAATCAAAAAACATTGATTATGAAAGAACTGGAAGTATTAACAAACTTAAAATAAGTTTCTAAATAACCTTTTAAGGTTTTATATTCACAAATGAGCCACTTGTTGATCGAGTGTAGCCGTTTGCGTAATTAATTGAAAGTTTGCGCAATAAAGGGTTAAAAGCGTCAACATGTTAATTCTTACCTCTGAGTGACCTTTTAACAAACCGAGAGCTTCATGATACTTGATTATACTCTCTGGAATGCCAATCGTTAGCCGTCCAAGGCTTTTATGCCTTTAAGTGACGTTACGCGCAACTTTGCAAATATAAAGGGTTAAAAGTGTCAATATGTTTAATTATACCTCTGAATGACCTTTTAGCGAACCCGAAGCATTTTTATGTTTTATAATACTCTCATGAATGCCTAATATGGATTAGATAAGGCTTCAATGCTATCAAACGATGATATGCGCAAGTCTGCGCATTAGAGGGACTATTTGCGTCAAACTGCAAAAGTCTATCGATTCGTATAGTATCGAACCTTCCGGAATAGGATCATAAGTTAAACATGCCCTAAATATCCTTTACATATCTTAGAAAGAGGCTTAGAGGGGTTTGGTGCGCAAAAATAAACTTATTTGGTCAACAGGGACTAAAAGCGTCAAAAAGTGCATAAGTTTGCATTTTCGCGCATATCTTACGTTCTGAATATATCCGGACATCCAAAAATTTATGTAAGCATTAAAATATTTTATTTTAGTGTTTGGCTTGATAAAATTCCATTCGTCGCGTAATTTGGTTCGTTTTTCGTGTCCGTCCGTGTTTCGTCGTAATTAGCCGAACAACATGATCGTACGACCAAACGAATCAACATACGGCTAATTTTGAGCATGTTTCATGTTCCCTATGCTTAGGCATCTTTGTAGAGCCTTAAAAATGGTTTAACGGGCCTTAGATGTGTCGGAAATGACATTTGGAAGTGCAGGGGTCAAATATGTCAACAATTGAAAGTTGTTGTGAGCTGGCATGGTCCTTACGGACCGTATACAGACCCTTATGGTTCGTAAAGGAAGAACAATATCAGAAAACTGAAAACCAGCTTTGGTTTTGCTTCTATGTCTCACATATTTGAATCTAGGGGCTTTGATAGTTTGGGAAAAATGGTATTACACCTGTGATGATCCTAGATGTCCCTCTTAACATTTGTCATAATCTAATTCACATCCAAAACCTATAAATAGAATTGTTCTTAATCTTTCCCATTTGCTCATTTCATTCTCATCTTGCTACCTTCTCAATTCTGGAGGATCCTGAGCATTTGGAACTTCCTTGGAGTTCTTTTCAGTACTAAGGACCATTTGTAAGTGTCCTTAGCCTCCTAATTTCAGTTTTGTTTAGTTTAGTGGCCAAAAGTCAAGCTTATCGTAATTAAGGTTTGACTTAGTAATTAATCACTAATGGTCCAGTCATTAGTCAATTTAGAAGTAGCTATAAGTTGGTAATTAAGTATGTAATAAACCCCTAAGAGGGCACCTACTGATTATCACCCTAACTTGGTCAAATGTCGGGTCAAACCTAATAATAAAAAGTCAACAAAAAGCTATTTTTGCAAATAAATTCATAATTAGCAATATAGAAGCTATGAAACCTGTTTCAACTCTTGTATAACTTGGTAATTAGTATAAGAACATGTCTAAGCATGTTCAACCCGACAATTTCAAGTTTAGGCTCGGTTCGGAACCGAAAGTCGCAAAAGTTGACTTTTGCTTTGACTTTCAGTTCTGACCCGAATTAGCTTAGTTTAATTATGCTTTAGGGTTCCTTTGTGACCATGTTATATGTTAGTATAAACTCCTGAAGTTATACTACTTGGTCCTTTAGAATTAGAGCTCTTTACATGTTTCCATAATGCTTAAATGTTGACCATAATGCCCTGTTGATATTAAAACAAGATTTTTGAAAATGTGAAAGGACTAAAACCTTTATTACTGATTTATAAACATGTCCATAAAATTTCACATCAGTTCGTGGTCTAAAATGGGAGTTATGCGCAATAGCGTAAATTGAAAGCTTCTTTATTAATTAAACGGTAATTTCGGCATAAAGCCTATTTAAACCCAAATTTTATCATCAAACCTTTTATCTACTGATATAATATAATATTTAGGGATTTTTGGAAATTTTTATAAAATTTTAACCTGGTCATAACATGGAGTTATCGCATAGACTCGGTAATTGACGATAATGCCCTTTTCGCTAATAAAATGAGTTTTACACATCCTTTACATACCAAACCTTTTCCTACTGATTTATATGTTAAATAAGTTATTTTAAACAGTAAAGGCTGATCAAAATCTCAGATTTCTTTAATCAACCCAAATATCGTCAAATACCGACTTTTATGCGATTTAGGCGCATAGTATGGTTTAAAACCATATTGGGCACCTATAGCTTGATACCTACTAATGTTATGAATAAAGTTTTATAATTTACCAGTAAATAAAAGTTTTGAACTCAGATTTCCAAAATTAACTCTTAAAGCATATGTGAAATGACCAAAATGCCCCTACGGTGCCTAGTTTGGCCATAAATGATAAATTTCACATATGTGAGATAGCTTACTGATATAACTTATTAAACTAAGTATTTTTACTGATGATTTTAGACCAAAACCTCAAATAATTATTTAACCTCTTTTATAATCATTAAAATGACCAAAATACCCCTACGGGGCATATATTGGTTTTAAATTCGTTTTGGGCATAATGGAAGATATCCTACTGATATCACAACATATTTAAGGCATATTAACTTGTGGAACATGTTCATGACTCTTATGGTTACCCGTTACGCATGTTTCGCGTTCGGATCGGTTTATGTAACTAGTTTGCATAAAATAACCGAAACGGGTCAAACCTTATCATTTTCACTTCAAAATCCAGAATGTGTTTAGTTTGCCCATATTATACAAGTATCCAAACTTGTCGGGTCTAAATCACATTCTGATCCAGTCTGCGCTTAATCATGCGTTTTTGAACCATAAACCTTTCCTTAAAACTAACCGGTCTAAGTTTCAACTTAACTAAGACCCGTTAGGAATCTAATAGGTTAATAAAACCTTCGTTCCAGATTAAGAGCCCCAGTAGAAGTACTTGTGCTTGCTGATTAGAATATACGGCTGAGTACAAATTGCACTGCTAGCTCAGGTAAATACTTTTAACTTATTTTCCCTATACGGGCTTGGGATACGGTATTATAAAAATACCGCTTGGTCGGGTGTAGAAACCTTTTAATCGGAGATGATTAAATTGCATAATCCCGTTTTAATCTGTATTGATTGATAACAAATAACATTGGGGGTTAATGACCGTGTCCTGGATATCCTTGGCTCATTTAAAAAGTGAATGGCCATAACTTAAGCACAAGGTGTAGGCATAACACCTCATGTTGCGTATGTAAAAGATATACTCACTCGTAAGGGTGTCTTCTTGTGAGATTATATTTGTGGTGTGTCGATTAATCTTGATCGGTTTGTATAATCACCGGCCCTAAATGTTGGACAAACATGTAAATCAGATACAAGATTTTTATTAATAAAATTGTCCCAAGTTATAAAAGAATTTTTGTGCCTCGTGCATTCAAATCAATTTTCAAACTCTTTTCAAAATGAGTCAGTTAATTGTATTTACCAGTGTAAACTGACGTATTTTCCAAAAAGGTTAAGTGGCAGGTACTGTACGTAATTGGCTGGGAGCTCAGGGCGTTAATAAGGAATCTTGCAAGTTCTAGATGCCTAAAGTCTGTTGAATAGTTCTCTTTTATTTGATCCGCCTGCGGATCTTTTACATACCGTTTGTAATACTTTGATACTCTTATTCGGTTGTAATATATTTATCTTTTGCTTCCGCTGTGCATTTAAATTGTGTTGTTTGATTATGATGATATCAACTACGTCACGATACTCCCCACCGGGCCCACCGGTAATACGTGGAAATATCGGGGTGTGACAAGTTGGTATCAGAGCCAACATTGAGTGAATTAAACACTAGCCTTTTGTGTTTAATTTCAATGACACAGTAGCACATTCCTTGACCTTCTGAGTCTAGACTTAACATAGGAATACTCTCAATCCTAATCTGGAAATTATTGCTTCCAATTTTTATATATATATTGGATACGTCGCCAAGCGAAGAAGCCGTATTAGAAATTCTCCACACCCGGAGCCTTGAAATGCTGAGCTTCGTACTGCGGCTAGAATGAAACGAGCATCCAGGGAGAGAACATTCAGAAGTAAAGTGAAGAAGAAAACTCCTTTTGCTAAAGATCGTTTCTTTAATAGTCCTTATAAGGACATATTTATCTTTCAGTCCCTTCGAGGACAACATTATTCCTTTCAAGTCCCGTCTAGGGCACATCTGTACTTTTATTTTTATATAGTGGAATGATTAAATTTAGATTTTCATTCTAAACATGAAAAATGAAATAAATGAAAAATAACATTCCTTTTATAAGATCTACCATTATAATAAAATGGCAAAATCTAAAAAGGACAAGACCTAGCCACGTGTTATTTTAAGACAGGGCCAAGATGGTAGTTCCTCAATTAGATTCAGATCCTTATTAAACATCTCAATTTAGGATTGTTCTGCGCTTAATATTAAAAAGAATCTTAAAGGTAAAACCTAGCCTACATGTCATTTTAGGCATGGCTAAGATGGTAAGACCTATTCAAGAGATTCGGATCCTTGTTAACACCTAAGAACGTGTTAGCACTCTTGACAAAAGTGATATGAGAAAATCACAATAGTCATCCCTATATTGGAAATTTTCAAATTTCCTGATTTGGTTTAATGATCTAGAAATCATGACTTATATCATCCTATAAGATGATCATGTTATAAACATCTGTTAGTGATGAAGTGCCTACGGGCTAAACTTGTTGTCCGATAAGACAACGACAGTGGTGGTCTTTGACCTCCTGTCTAAAAATGTTGGACCATGTCCAAGCATAATAGTCGGTATGATCCATACGATCTCGACTAATAGCATCTGAAAGGATGATCATATCATAAACATCCCTCAGAAGGGAAATGCCCACGGGCTATATCTATTGTCCTAAAAGACAAAAGACAGTGGTAGTCTTCAACTCTCTGTCAAGAAAAGTAACCAACTATGCTCAAACCTTAAATGCCTCGATCTCAAACGATCATGGCTTATAAATTCAAAACTGTCCTCGTGACAAGGCCTGTTGTGCCACTTTAATATCCTTAATGTTATATATACTAGGATAAATTATAATGAAAATACTAATAAAATTAACAAATTAACCCATATGGTTTATATTACCATGGTTAATAAATCATCGAAAATGATAATTTCATAATAACCTCTGAATAAATCATTGTCAATGTTTATGTAGCAATCAAGCTACATGGATGGATCAGATGAAGTTAACAGCCACTTGAAGGAGAACAATGATACTACCAGAATTAATATAACTGGTGCAGAACTGCAGGCATTAATAGATGATGCTGTTACTAAAGCTCTTGATAGACAATATAATGAATCAAGTGATACACACTCTAAGACTCTATCTGTGGCTCGTAGTAAGCCCCCTTCTAAATCACATGAGTCAAAGGAAGACGATGTTCATAACTCGTCAAATCAAAGGAGTGTTCCGTCTAGACAGGTTGTGCTTCATCAAGAGACACCAGTTAAGACCTGCTCATATAAATATTTTGTCTCCTGCAAGCCCAGAGACTTTACGGGCGAAAAAGGAGCCATCGATTGCATGACATGGCTCGATGAGATGGACACCGTTGTTGACATCAGCGGTTGTGCGGAGCAAGATGTTGTGAAATTTGTTTCACAATCATTCAAAGGAGAAGCGTTGGCATGGTGGAGATCATTGCTCCAAGCCACGGGAAAGGTCCTACTCTACAACTTATCTTGGGATCAATTTGTTCCATTAATTATGGAAAACTATTGTCCTCAGCATGAGGTAGAAAAGATAGAATCAGACTTCTTGACTCTGGTCATGAAGAATTTGGATTGTCAGGTATATGTGACAAGTTTCAACACTATGTCCCGCCTAGTTCCTTATTTAGTCACCCCTGAACCTAAACGCATAGCGCGTTTTATTGGAGGCCTAGCACCAGAGATAAAGGGAAAATGTTAAAGTATCTAGGCCTACCACATATAGGTCCGCGGTGGACTTATCCTTATCTCTCACCTTAGATGCGATCAGAAATAAGTCTGTTAGGGCTTCTGGCGAGGGAAAAAGAGAAATAGAGGAGGAGAACTCTCAGCGATCTGCAAGAAGAAAAAGGGAAGTTTTAAGAACATGAAGATTCCGAGTTTAGGAAAAACTCGAGTCAGTCTAATAACAGACCCAAATGCAGTAACTGCAGAAAGCAACATTTTGGAAAACGTACAATCGACCCATGTGCTAAATTGTGTGGAATTTGCAAGACCAAGGGTCACAAAACTTTAGATTGCAAGGAGTTGAAAAATGCGACATGTTACAATTGTAACGAGGAAGGGCACATCAAGACTAACTGCCCAAAGCTTATAAAGAAGCATGGAGAGGCCAGGAAGACAAACGCGTGAGTTTTCCAGAGGAACGCCCTGGAGATGGTGCAGAATGATAACTATATAGCAGGTACCTTTCCTTATCAAACAGTTTATGCAGAAATTTATTTGATGCTGGCACATATGATTCTATAATGAATGATAAATGTTGAGAACTGTTGTCTCCGCCTGATTAGGACTCCGGTCATTTAATGCGAGGTAGAAATTGGCCGATGATACTTTAGAAAATGCTCCAACAAATCTTAGATTGATATTTTATATCTATTAGGAATCACTCTTTTCTGATACCCTTATGGCAAGCTTTCAAGCTATCTAAATTTATCAATATAATAAAGACAAATGTGACATTTTGATCCCCTGTCAAAAAGATGATGGATTAGGTCCAAACCTTAAATGCCATTGATGGTCTTTTGTGACCTAGGCTAAGTATAATTGATATATATAATTAAATAACGTTCAATAAGAATGTTAGTGCTATATTAGCCTGTATGGTTATTGATACCATGGTTAGTATATGTTAAGGCCATCAGGATGATGAATAGCAGTTGTTTGGATTGCAACTAAGAAATTGTTTTATTGGTGTTAGGAACCAATATCGAGTATGGCAAACTCAGATAAGACAACCGTTGATCGTGTTATGGATGATGCGACACATGCCAATGATGCTACAATTGTGAACCTTAGAATTTCCAATGATGTTCTTCAAACTATGATAGAGGCAGCTGTTGGAAAAGCTGTTAAAAAGGCCGTGAAAAAGTTCAAGGAGCCCAATGCTACTTGCTCCAAATCCCATCCAGGACCACACTTCCTTACTCATAAGAAGGATCTCGTTCATGCCTCTAATGCAAAGGATGAACTAAAAAGGAAAAGGGAGGAAGATAACTCCCAGAATTCTAAGAAAAAGAACAAACAAAAGTCCAACCAGAAACCTTTATGCAAGACTTGCAAGAAGCGCCATTACGGGAAATGCAGATTTGAGTCTCAATCTCTACATTGTGGGATCTGCAAGTCTAAAGGACATAAAACGTTGGACTGCAAGGACATGAAGAATGCAGTCTGCTTCGGCTATAATGAGAAAGGCCACATCAAGACTACGTGTCCTAAATCTGTCAAAGGAAATGCGGCTAAGGAAGGAAAGCCTAAGAATGAAAGCGCCTAAAATGCCTAAGCTAGTTCATAAATAATGGCATCAAGTACATTCCTTAACATTTATCAGTGATATAAATGCTAAGAGTTTTTATTTTGGTTCGGATACCAATAAATCCTTCATAAACTATAAGTATGACAAGCTTTTAAAACCTTTCATAAGAACCCTAGATATTAAGCGTAAGATAAAGCTTACAGGCAAAATCATAGGAACCATTTCTTCTGTTCTTATCAGAAACCTCCAATTGTAAAAATTCTAGAAGTATCCTCTCTCTAGAAGAAGTGCGTCAGCACATAGTTGATATCTCTTTGATCTCTATCGATTGCGAATACCAGACGGTATGATAAAAGTGCCATATGAGGATTTGGTGTATCTTAATATGTTCCATAGATTGCTTCCATGCCTGATCAGTATGGAGGTTTAATGCATGGAACCACAAAGATATCCCAATGAGCATATGGTACTAAAGCCAACTAATGGTATTCAAAGAAGATATCCAAAATGGAGTTGTCCAAGTAAGTGTCTTCGATTAAGAAATTCGTGGACTCGTAACATAAATGTGTCACTCATTTGACACAAGCAAGGATGGATGAACTGGAGCCTGAGATTTGGAAAATCTCTGTAACCTCCTCGTATCTTGATTATCTTATCCTAAGATTACCCTGTTTACCTCCTGAGAGACAAGTAGAGTTAAGATTTATATCCCATTTAGGGCTGTATCATTATGAAATTACCTAAACGGCTAGTACCATCATTGGAGGAATCGAAACCCTGATTAAGTAATTTTTAAAATAGAGGATTCATATAGCCCAACTCAATATGCTGAGAGTTTGATATTGTTAAATAAGGAAGATGGTTCATTTGCTTATGCATTGATTACCGCAACCCTATTTAGGCAACAATTAAGAATCGCCATTAGCTGCCCAGGATCGTCGATCTGTTCGACTAGCTGTGAGGATTAGCTATTCCTTAAGATTGGTTTTCAGCGATGGTTAGAATAACCATCTCATTAATAAAATAAGCTTTTCTATAACAATTATTACGTAGGTATCAAGGCTACTCCTTGGGGACCTTGTATAGATGGAATGTTAAACATCTATTATCAGAACAATAGATTGGTAAGTCCAATTATCAGGATCTGGAAATTTCATTGGAAACAACAAATAGGATCATCCGAATTCATAATCATCTTAAAGATTGCCAGTAATCGGCAGAAAATTGAGGATTGATAAAAGTCGCAACCTTCTTAAGTCCTTAATAAGGAATAAGGTTCAATCGAAAGTATCGCTCTAAGAAGGGTGTGCTAAATTTCAATTTCTCAGGGTAAGTTAAGCCCTGAATATATAGGAACATTCGGGAAATCTAATGCAACAAAGGTCAATAGCCTATAAGCTAAAACCTATATAAGGAGCTTAGTGGAGCTCACGAGGCAACCCACACTGATGATTTAAGGGTATGTTTCACCAATAAGTTGAGACCCATTATCATAATAATAGGCAGATTATTGAAACTTTATGGTTGGATGAGAAACCCGTATAGACTAAGAATCGACAGGTTAAGAAGCTCCAAAAGAGAGTATGTACCTATTGTATAGGTCAACTGGGATACCCTTAGAGGCCCAAATATAATATGGAAGTTAAGTCCATGATACGTCAGAAAGTACTTCCATTATTTTAGCAAATCTCGAGGTTGAGATTTCTTTTAAGTGGGTGAGGATGTAACACCTCGTAAAATCACGTCCAATGAAGTGTTGACACGTGTAATAAACCCTAATAAAGTCAAACCTTAAATTTAAGGGACTAATTTTTCGAAAAGTCGAAAAACATTGATTATGAAAGAACTGGAAGTATTAACATACTTAAAATAAGTTTCTAAATAACCTTTTATGGTTTTATATTCACAAATGAGCCACTTGTTGATCGAGTGTAGCCGTTTGCGTAATTAATTGAAAGTTTGCGCAATAAAGGGTTAAAAGCGTCAACATGTTAATTCTTACCTCTGAGTGACCTTTTAACAAACCGAGAGCTTCATGATACTTGATTATACTCTCTGGAATGCCAATCGTTGGCTGTCCAAGGCTTTTATGCCTTTAAGTGACGTTACGCGCAACTTTGCAAATATAAAGGGTTAAAAGTGTCAATATGTTTAATTATGCCTCTGAGTGACCTTTTAGCGAACCTGAAGCATCGTGATGTTTTATAATACTCTCATGAATGCCTAATATGGATTAGATAAGGCTTCAACGCTATCAAACGATAATATGCGCAGGTCTGCGCATTAGAGGGACTATTTGCGTCAAACTGCAAAAGTCTATCGATTCGTATAGTATCGAACCTTTCGGAATAGGATCATAAGTTAAACATGCCCTAAATATCCTTTACATAGCTTAGAAATAGGCTTAGAGGGTTTGGTGCGCAAAAATAAACTTATTTGGTCAACAGGGACTAAAAGCGTCAAAAAGTGCATAAGTTTGCATTTTCGCGCACATCTTACGTTCTGAATATATCCGGACATCCAAAAATTTATGTAAGCATTAAAATATTTTATTTTAGTGTTTGGCTTGATAAAATTCCATTCGTCGTGTAATTTGGTTCGTTTTTCGCGTCCGTCTGTGTTTCGTCGTAATTAGCCGAACAACGTGACCGTACGACCAAACGAACCGACATCTGACATATTTTTGAGCATGTTTCATGTTCCCTATGCTTAGGCATCTTTGTAGAGCCTTAAAAATGGTTTAACGGGCCTTAGATGTGTCGGAAATGACATTTGGAAGTGCAGGGGTCAAATATGTCAACAATTGAAAGTTGTTGTGAGCTGGCATGGTCCTTACGGACCGTATACAGACCCTTACGGTCCGTAAAGGAAGCCCAGTATCAGAAAACTGAAAACCAGCTTTGGTTTTGCTTCTATGTCTCACATATTTGATTCTAGGGGCTTTGATGGTTTGGGAAAAATGGTATTACACCTGTGATGATCCTAGATGTCCCTCCTAACATTTGTCATGATCTAATTCACATCCAAAACCTATAAATAGAAGTGTTCTTCATCTTTCCCATTTGCTCATTTCATTCTCATCTTGCTACCTTCTCAATTCTGGAGGATCCTGAGCATTTGGAACTTCCTTGGAGTTCTTTTCAATACTAAGGACCATTTGTAAGTGTCCTTAGCCTCCTAATTTCAGTTTTGTTTAGTTTAGTGGCCAAAAGTCAAGCTTATCGTAATTAAGGTTTGACTTAGTGATTAATCACTAATGGTCCAGTCATTAGTCAATTTAGAAGTAGCTATAAGTTGGTAATTATGTAGGTAATAAACCCCTAAGAGGGCACCTACTGATTATCACCATAACTTGGTCAAATGTCGGGTCAAACCTAATAATAAAAAGTCAACAGAAAGCTATTTTTGCAAATAAATTCATAATTAGCAATATAGAAGCTATGAAACCTGTTTTAACTCTTGTATAACTTGGTAATTAGTATAAGAACATGTCTAAGCATGTTCAACCCGACAATTTCAAGTTTAGGCTCGGTTCGGAACCGAAAGTCGCAAAAGTTGACTTTTGCTTTGATTTGCAAACATTAAGGACAAAACTCATCAATTTTAAAGATAAAGGACAGCGCCTGCAATTTGGGACATAAATAAAGGACAAAACTTGTAATTTACTCTAAATAAAAACTATAATCACAAAGAGTATATAAAAAATATAATTATAGCTACTAAATTGCATTATAGTCTCACACCTTGTAAAAGTTTGTCAAGTTTGCTATTTGAGGATGATGCTTGGGGAGGACCCGTTTGCTATTTGAGGATGATGTTTGAGTTCGAGTTGTATATACGCGAATTCACAACCCATCCCAACTTAAAAAAAGTATATTTTTAACGAAGTCTGTTTTTAATAAAATTTATGTCGGAATGTTCATAATTTTTTTTAAGAAATATCGTGTATCTAATTATTATTTTTAGTTAGAATATTAAAAGTTAATTGAATAATTAAGTTATTGGGAGTTAGTTTGGATTTTAATCTGGTTTGCTCCACCAACCTAGATTGCCAATATAGATTGTTTTATTTTAGAGTAAATTGCCATTTTAGTCCCTGAGTTTTGTCCAAATTTGCCAGTTTAGTCCAAATAGTTTTTTTTTGTGCATCTGGGTCCCTGACTTTTACATTTTGTTGCCATTTTGATCATTTTGTCTAACTCCATTCAAAAACCCAGTTTGTAACAGGGGTATTTTGGGGATTTCCTTAAAAAATGTTTTCAGTTGCCATTTTGATCCAATTCCAAAAAATCAAAAAAATTCCAAAAAATAAAAAAAAATCCAAAAAAAATCTAAAAATCAAAAAAATTCTAAAAAATCATAAAAATTCTAAAAAATCTAAAAATCAAAAAAATTCTAAAAAATCAAAAAAATTCTAAAAAATCCAAAAATCATTAAATGTTTCGGCACGAACCGTTTCGACCCGTACCGTTTCGACGCGAACCGTTTCGAACCGTACCGTTTCGACGCGAACCGTTTCGAACCGAACCGTTTCGAACCGTACCGTATCGAACCGAACCGTTTCGACGCGAACCGTTTCGAACCGTACCGTTTCGACGCGTACCGTATCGAACCGAACCGTTTCGACGCGAACCGTTTCGACGCGAACCGTTTCGACGAGAACCGTTTCGAACCGTACCGTATCGAACCGAACCGTTTCGACGCGAACCGTTTCGAACCGTACCGTTTCGACCCGTACCGTATCGAACCGAACCGTTACGACGCGAACCGTTTCGAACCGAACCGTTTGGGCGCGAACCGTTTCGAACCGTACCGTATCGAACCGAACCGTTTCGACGCGAACCGTTTTGAACCGTACCGTTTCGACCCGTACCGTATCGAACCGAACCGTTTCGACGCGAACCGTTTCGAACCGTACCGTATCGAACCGTACCACATCGAACCGAACCGTTTCGACGCGAACCGTTTCGAACGGTACCGTTTCGACCCGTACCGTATCGAACCGAACCGTTTCGACGCGTACCGTATCGAACCGTACCGTTTCGAACCGTACCGGTTCGGGTCGAAACGGTTAGGTTCGATACGGTACGGGTCGAAACGGTTCGTGCCGAAACATTTAATGACTTTTGGATTTTTTATAATTTTTTTGATTTTTTAGAATTTTTATGATTTTTTGGAATTTTTTTTATTTTTAGATTTTTTTGAATTTTTTAGAATTTTTATGATTTTTTAGAATTTTTATGATTTTTTATAAATTTTTTTTATTTTTAGATTTTTTTGGATTTTTTTTTTGATTTTTTGGAATTTTTTTGATTTTTTGGAATTGGATCAAAATGGCAACTGAAAACATTAGTGATTAAGTACAAACGGGGTTTTTGGATGGAGTTAGACAAAATGATCAAAATGGCAACAAAATGTAAAAGTCAGGGACCCAGATGCACAAAAAAAACTATTTGGATTAAACTGACAAATTTGGACAAAACTCAGGGACTAAAATGGCAATTTACTCTTTATTTTATTTTTTCAATTTCTTTTTTAACTTTGGGCCACCAATCTCATTATGAGATTGCCAATGGGAGTAGTCTAACCATTCCGCCAAACTAAAAGTTTGTTTGGTTTTTTTTTTTAGAACTGCAGCAACAATACATTAAAGAGACAAAAAAACTTCCAGCGAAAGGCTGGATAACATGACAGAAAATGCAAGACACATAAAGCAAAGAGCAAGAAAAAAACATAAGAAAAAAAACAAAACAGACACAACTCTAACAAAAACTATTACAAGGGTCAGTGATCCAACTTTCCCAGCAGCAACTCATTCTCTTTGCTCTGTGTTTGACCCAGTTGAATAGAGTCGAAACAATCTCTTCCATGATAAAATCTGCACTTCGAGTCACGCCTTTAAAAATACGATCATTTCTAGCTTTCCAAAGACACCACATACCCGTATAGATAATCCCCAAAAATAACTTGTGCTTCAGCGACGTTTCCGCATTTTCCGCTTGTAACCGCAGTTGACAAATGAAATTTGGATGGCAGGTCGCGAACCACCTCAATCCGGTCAGTCAATCAACCCATTTTAGTCTTAGGGTGAGAGGGTCACTCTCCTCTTAGGGGAAGTCCCCTCTCTTACGCACACCAAATCAGGTTATGCCACGTCAACTCCCCTCTTAAACTCCCCTCACACCCCAATTTGATGGCGGCACTCCCCTCTTAGGTGGCTTGTTTTTTTATTAAAAAAAAAAAGGAAAATAATTGATTGGTTGAAAATGAGGGTGGCCCCACCATCTCATCTCTCCTTCTTCGGTGAAACCTCCCCGATCCCCCTCCCCGCACCCCCTCCCCGCACCGATGGCGCCGGTGTTCCCGAGCGGTGAATGGGGTCACCGATACCCCTCCCCGCTAGTGCCCCGTACACCCTTAGGCTACGGGGTGTGGATGGGGCTCCATGGGGCTTTATAGGTGACACGTAGGATCCAAGTGTACCATGGAGCCCCTCTTTAATTTGGAGGGTGTGGATGGAGCCCCTGTTAAACAAAATTTAAAAAAAAAATTGATTGGTTTAAAAGTAATAGGTCCCACCTGAATTCGCGTTAAAGCTCGTTATCACGATGGCGGGGCTTCAATGACGCCCCGGCTATAGCGCCCGGGGTGTGGTTAAAAGTGGAGTGGGGCGCTATGGTGGTCTAGGTGGCGGAAGGGTGGCGCCCCACACCCTCCAGCCTTAGCAACCCAACCTTCACTACTTTTTATTAAATAAATAAAAATTATATTGTTATTTTTAATGGGAATTAAATTTTACTACAGTTTTAAAACTGGTATACGTTATGAGATTGCCAATGAGAATTAAATTAACAATAATACGTTTTAACAATAATTAATGATATTAAAAATCTTTAGTTTCGCATTAATGGTATACGTTAATTTCATTTGTACGTTTTAAAATATCAATGGTATACTAAAACTATCCCCATTTTGGCTTGGAACAACGCCCCCGACGATTTTTAGGGCGATTGGGGGGAGGGGAGGAATGCAAGTTGCCTGGCTGTGTGTGTGCATATTATTATTATTATATATGTGTGTGTGATATATATATATATAGAGTTACAACACTATTACAACACTATTTAAGGATGATGCTTGAGTTCGAGTTGCACATATACAATTCCATGACCAAACAGAAGGATGATGCTTGGGGAGGACCTGTTTGCTATTTGAAAGGTCGAGATCGAGCCAACTAGGCAGCGTCTCTTACGATCCCTCTCGACGTTCCGCTCTTTCGCGGATATGGAGCAACAAGTAAAAGACGCCCTGAACGACTTGGTAAAATCAAAGTGCCGAAAAATATTATGGCTTATATATATAGTTTACTTGATTTTTATATATCAAAATATTAGTTTCTAAGTTATTATATATATATATATATATATATATATATATATATATAATTATATTTAATTTTTCTTATAATTTGTTTTCACATTAATAACTTTTAATGTATAAAGTTTTATAAATTATGTTTTACGGAAAGCAATCGATATTTATATTTGTAATTATTTTAATATACCATTTTTTAGTCATAGTAAACTATATATATAATAACTTAGAAACTAATATTTTGATATATAAAAATCAAGTAAACTATATATACATAAATATATTTATAAAACTAAAAATAATATTTTCAAGATATGTTTTTATTATTATAATATTAACTTAATAATGGTTATCGAGTCTTCATAATCAATCTTGTACCTTACTTAGCGTATCCATACAACGTCCTCGCATGACACAACCCGTTTTCTTAAATAGATCAACCCGAACCCGACCCGTTAAAAATTTTATTTAATTTATTACTAAGTCAATAGATATTACTCATATTCGTATATGAACGTAAAATGGGTTGACCCGAAACACAACCCGAACAACACACGAATTTAAATGGGTCAACACTACCCGACACGAAGTCAATAGTTATCTCACGTTTTCGTTCGTGTATATACGTATATGTAAGCATATATGTATATATATATATATAATAACTTAGAAAGTAAACTATATATATATATATATATATATATATATATATATATATATATAAAACAAAAAATAATATTTTCAAGATATGTTTTTATTATTATAATATTATCATGTATTAATCAAACAATTGAAATTTAAAAAACCGCCTCAAACATCATCGGCCCTTTTCTAACATCATCGTAAAGATCAGAACAACTTTTTCAACTGCCTTCAACTCCACGAACCACTCGCATCGAGAAGGAGAAGATTCTGGTGACTGTTAGAGTCCGTCCGTTAACACCGAGAGAACTCGCTAATTACGACCTCTCCGCTTTGGACTGCATCGATTACAACACCGTCGCCTCCACCAATCTCAATCACGATCGACCAATTTCAGTATAACATCATCAAATGGAGAAGAATCAATGGAACCAATTTCAGTATGTTTCTCTACTTCAATCGCAATTTTTTTACATTGCTTAATTTGTTTCGCTTAATTATAGAAAAGAACTATTTTCTCAATCGGCCCTTAACTTCCTGTGATGTTTAGGGAGGAGCACAAAGGTTTAAAAAAAAAGGATTTAGTTAAAAAATACAAAGAAAAAAAGGAAATAGAAAAAAATACCGGAAAATAGCCAAAGAAGAAAACGGGTAATAAGACCCGTATAAGGTGTAGGCTAGATTTGTTTCGTGAAGTTTTGAAGAAAACACTAGAAGATCAGCATAAAAAAGATATAATTTTAAAATCCCCTTTTGCAAAGTTTATAGAATTACCCAAGTCTATAAGCTTAGAAAGAGATATTGTCAAGTCAATAGTTAGGAATTTCAATTGGGAAGAAATGACCCTAACTATACATAAAGAGGGTAATACCCAAGTCTTCCCTATTACAATTAACGATTTTTATGAGATAATGGGTATACAAGATGGAAATGTCTCATCATCATCAACTAAAGAGAATGTCTAATCATCATCAACTAAAGAAGTGGATACCGATCTTCTCAAGAAATATTGCAACTTGGAAAAAAATGACAAATACAAGAATATCAATATTAAGACGGTTCAGGAGGAACTCGATAAAACTGATGATGACGATGTTATTAGGCAAACTTTTGTCTTAATAGCATTGCACTATATTGTTTGTCCTGCTTCGGGGGGTATATTGGTTAAAAAGTATGTCGTATGTGGAGAATGCAAATAAATTTCATGAGCAACTGTGGGCAACTCTTGCTCTTGAAAGTCTCAAGAATGGCATTCAAACATTTATTAAAGGGGATGGGATTGAGAAGAATCTAGGTGGGTGTGTCCTCTTTTTACAGTTATACTGTATGAATAAGAGAATGGAAGCGCTGAACATTTCAGAGATCAATGACGATGTGACTAAATAGTTCTGCAATGGTTGGATGGTTAGTGAAAATATGTATAGTATTTTATTATGTTTATTAATATTATGACTTTTGTGATCTTTTTAACTGATTTCCCCCTACTTACAGATTAACCATGCTCCCGAGAGGAAGAGAAAGAAAAACTTGGCATAAAAGATTTGCAAAGACCTGAAACATATATCTCATCTTATCAAGGCTGAACCAGAAAATGTAGAGCTGGGGTTACTTTTGGAGCTTGATAAATTGAACGAGAAATTTAAGAGTTCGGTTTCTTCTAAGAGGTCAATTTTTTCTCATGCTTGGAATATTGGGGAAGCTTCTACAAGTGCTACTGGGGAAGCTTTTACAAGTGCTACTGGGGAAGCTTTTACAAGTGGTGGATGGGGTGATGTAGTCATTTCAGATACTGATATTCAGATGCTTGAGCCTGGACAGTGGTTGAATGATACGCATATGGACTTTTACCTTCAGTATGTGTTTAACTGTTTTTTCTTTTACCTTTGCTATTTGTTTAATTGATTTTGATTAACTTTTACCTTCGGTATGTGTTTTGACCAGATATTTAGGGCGGAATGCATCTCCAAAAATTGGAGCAATAAGTGATTATCACTTAGCCGGCACGTTTTTTTTACTTGAAGCTGAAAGATGATCTATCACCGAAGGTTAATATCATTTCTCCCACTCTATGCAGTTATAGTGGTCCAAAATCATATGGCGGTCAAGGTCCGCTATGTGATATATTGGTTATAGCGGTGATATAGCGGTAATTTTTATATCATGCATGATTATGTATTTATTTGTATTCCTTGAATAGGGAATTGCTGAAAACTCGTTTGACAAGTTAAAAAGGTGGTGGCGTGGAGACAATATATTTCAGAATGAATATATTGTTATCCCAATTAGTGAAAGGTGTGTTTTTCTAAGATATTTACATTCAACGACAATTTGTTTTAAATCAGATATTTACATATTGTTAAATCAGATATATTGATTCTGTTTATTTTATTTTATCTAGTTCCCATTGGAGTGTGGTTATTGTGTGTTTGTTTAACAAAACCGTCAAATCAAATCTACTTATACTTCATTTGGATTCATTACCTGGTATCCATGATACAGCTCAAATTTTTCAAAATGTTTGAAGGTGAGACAAAAATAAGCCAAATGATTATTATATGGTGTTGAAAAGAGTAAAGTGTAACCAATTTAAATCTTTTACTTGCCAGGTTCATGGAGAAAGAAGAAGTGAATCATGGAGTCGCTAAAGTTGAAGAAGTCAGCATCAAGGTAATTCAAATCTTTGTTTTAGTTTTTGAAACGGAAAAATTAAGTTTTATGTGATTAATTTTTCCTGCCAGGTTCCAAAACAAGCAAATTCTCCTGATTGTGGTTTATATGCTCTTCTGTTTATTGAGCACTTCATTAACCACGCCCCGAAGAGAAGAACGAAAAATGAATTTGAAAAAATGGTACGTGTTAATTGTTGTCTTCCTCTGATATTTTCTTGAAAATATTATTTTTAGTTTTATATATATATATATATATATATATATATATATAGTTTACTTGATTTTTATATATCAAAATATTAGTTTCTAAGTTATTATATATATAGACGAAGGTTAACGTACATTACGGCTTAACGTACATCACGTACGACAGGTAATTATGCACGTTCATTTTAAAATCACGCACATTATAATTCAAAAATCCAAAATCACGCATGTTGAAATACAATAATCACGCATATTGAAAACATTAATCACGCATGTTATAGAACAAATCACGCACGTTGTTGTACGTGAACTACGTTAAGCCGTAATGTACGATATACTTTTCTATATATATATATATAGGGGAAGGTTCTATGCAGAACACTAAATATTGCGAGAACACGCAGAACAAAATGAATCACCCATTTTTTCAATCCTAAAAACCTAAAAAGTAAAGGAAAATGTTACAAATGGAAGATTTATTGTTTCTCACACTAGAATTTAAAACAAAATATGAAAAATTTTCATTTTTTTATATAACCTACACATATGTGCATTCTGTGTAGGTTAAATTACCTACATGTATGTAGGCTAAGTATAGGTAAAAATATAAGGTTTTCCAAGCATATATAATATACATACAAATGTAGGAAATATAAAGTTTAAAAAACATGAACTTAAAATCATAAAATCTAGTGATTTAGAGTTGTTCTTTTTGTTCTCGCAATATTTAGTGTTCTGTAATGATCCTCATCCTATATATATATATATATATATATATATATATATATATATGTATATATACATACATATATGCTTACATATACGTATATACACGAACGACAACGTGAGATAAACAAGTATTATAGAGACGGTTTTCACTGAAATAATTTTAATTAGTTATTATTATTAATAATATAATTATTTAAAACCCGACCCAACCCATATTTTTATTCGTGTCAACCCATATTTTTGGGTCAACCCGACCTAACCCAACCCATATTTTTATTCGTGTCGGGTCGTGTCGACCCATTTAAATTCGTGTCGTGTTCGGGTTGTGTTTCGGGTCAACCCAGTTTACGTTCATATACGAATATGATTAATATCTATTGACTTCATGTCGGGCAAATTTTCAGTTTAAGATGGAGTGCTTTGAAACTAAAGAAATTGATGGTTTGAGAAGTAGATTGAAAAGCTTAATCATGAAAGAAAGAGAGGAGCAGAAGATGAAAAAAAGAGAGGAGCAGAAGAAGCTGTTGGAGAAACTAATCGCTGTGAAGAAGAAGCCGTAGCAGGCACCGTTGAAATATTATAGTAGTAGGAAAGGAAATACAGTACCAGGTCAATCTGGGGAAAATGGGGAGCAACACCGCTTTAAAGAACTAGGAGCAGGTGATGATAATACAAACCGAAATATGCTCGTTTGAGTTAGCGGTGAACCTAAGTTTGATGATAATACAAACCAGATAATCTGACCCGTCTGTCGGCAGACGAGCCTATACAAACCGAAAAAACAGGACCGGTAACTCAACCCGTTTACTGAAATATGCTCGTTTGATGATAATACAAACATTTAATCTGACCCGTCTGTCGGCAGACGAGCATATACAAACCGAAAAAACAGGACCGCTAACTCAACCCGTTTACCGAAATATGCTCACCCGAAATATGCTCACCCGAATTGATGATAATACAGGAGCAGGTGGTGAAGATACAGGCGCAGCAGGTCATACAGGCGCAGCAGGTGATGATGCAGCTTTGATAGGAGCAGATGCAGCTGTGATGGGAGCAGATGCGGCTGTGATACCAAAACAAAAGAGGCGGAAGGTAAGTCAAAAAACAGAATTCCGCCGACTTGATTTCAATCCTGGTTCAAGTATTGCTAACCAAAGCAAGAAGGTTTTAAGATCGAAGAAAACAATATAGTCGGTTTGTTTAAGTTTTACATACTAATATTCTGATGGAATTTTAAGCTGTGAACATTTTGATTGGATTCTAATATTCTGAAGTTACCAGGGTTAATATTCTGAAGTTACCATGGTTCCCCTTTTTAATGTCCAGCTTTAGATCCCACCTAAGGTCAGAATTTGGAACCAAAAAGTGGAAACGGAGACCCCAGCCGCAGATCCCACCTAAGGTTTGAACTAGGAACCAAAAATTGGGACATTCAGATTTCATAAGAAAGGATGATAATTGCAAAATACGGAAATTGACACGTGTAATTAAAATAAATAAATAAATTATAACTTAAAGCCCAAACTAAGTATTTAACTTTAAATTTCAAAAACAACTTCTCTTTAAAATAAAAATATTAACTTCTTTAAAATTATTAAACGGGTTAACCAACCCAATTTTTAACGGGTCGGGTTCGGGTTGACCTGTTTTTTAAACGTGTCGGGTTCGGGGTTGACCTGATTAAGAAAATTAGTTTGATTATTCCCGTTTTGTTAAAAGAAAATATTAAAAAAACGTTTGGATTCTTTATTCATCCTTATATTAATAAAAATCGTCTTCGCCAACAAGTTTTATTAGAGCCAACTAAAACTAGCCATAAGTTTAAATTCGTCGGTTTCAATGATTTTGAACCAAACCCGTCGGCTCAAACAACTTTTGAAAAAAAACCGCCATCCTGCCAAAACCAAGGTTGATCGCCCCCGCCAAATTTAGAACCAATTATGTCGGTTCCGATTACTTTTGAGCCAAATCTGTCGACTCAGACAACTTTTGAATCAAACATATTATATAAGTTTAAAATTTTGATTTTTATATAATTATATTTATTTTTTCTTATAATTTGTTTTTACATTAATAACTTAAGCCAAATCTGTCGACTCAGACAACTTTTGAATCAAACATATTATATAAGTTTAAAATTTTGATTTTTATATAATTATATTTATTTTTACATTAATAACTTTTAATGTATCAAGTTTTATAAAATTTCAAATATAGCATTGAGACGTCCTTATTTTTATAAATCAAAATATTAGTTTCTAAGTTATTATAAATATATATATATATATATATATATATATATATATATATATATATATATAGGATTAGGTTCAAACGTGAACAAATTTCCAAGAGTGAACCGCGTGAACTGATATGAACCATTGATTCCATATACATTTAACAAGGGTAAGATTGTGACTATATAAATATTGAATTTAAATTATTGTCCTATTAATTTCAAAATACTAACATATTTAAATCATCATCAGTTACCAACATTTTCGACATCTACAAAATACTTACTTATTTTAAATATGTTAGGATAATCTTAACTTATTTTAATATTGTCATTGTTTTTGGTCATAGTAGCAAGATTCGAATTATAGTTTTAGTCTTTTTTTGGTTGAACTAGAGTTTTCAGTCATCTTTTTTTATTGTGTATAACTCTTAGCTCCGTAGTACACATGTGTACTGCTGTGTTCTATACATTCCAACACGATAGTACACATGTGTATAATACATGGTATCGTACACATGTGACCCGCAACATTGTCTATGGCATTTCAACTTCAATTTCTGTTTGCAGAATTACAAGCTTATGATGGGATACCTACTTATGTCTATGGCATCCCATCTAATAAATAAACATAAGTAGGTATCCCATCATAAGCTTGTAATTCTGCAAACAGAAATTGAAGTTGAAATGCCATAGACATTAAAGAGGTCAAATTGATGTTTTTGGTGTTTTACACAATTTGATGAAATTTGGCTGCATTTCTTTGAATTGATGCATGAGTTGATGATTAGTTCCAGATTCATCATTGATTTGAATTAAAGCCTAGATTTGTTGAAATTTCAAAAGCGGTTACAAAAGTCAAAGTTAGTTACTGTACTGAACAAAGAGTTCATTAATCATCAGCTAAAATTCCATCAAGTCCAACTATAAGCTCATGAAGCGCTGCCTCATGACGTTGTGCGAGTGGCAAACCAAACAAACTTAAGGGCTTAGGATACATAATTCAGAAAACGTTTTTCAAATTACTTTTTTTGAATTAACCCTGGTAATGTGAAGATTTCGTTTTCTTAGTTTTCACTTATAAAGTAAAATAATTACAAGTTATTAACATTGTTCAAGAGGTTACTCATTGTTTGCCTAATAACACCGGAAAATAACCAAGTGCTCAATAAACAGAAGACATCATCCTCAGATACATTTTTATAGTGGAGACAATGACGGCGGCAGTGATGGTCGCGGAACTTGGTAGAAACTAGGTGCCGGAGGCGACGACAACGGCAACGGTGAGTCTGTCGAATCTGAAGCTTTGTTGGGATATCGACGAGAGTAAAGCTCTGATGCCATAAACTATATGTTTATAATTGAATGTTGTAAATTACTATAGAGAATCCTCGATATATAAATCTTAGATAAAATCTAGCTTGGGCATGTGGGATTAGCTCAACCAAACGCTAGTGATAAACTTCTAATCGTTATTAATAACATAGAAATGAGAATACGTGTCATGCTGCTCTTCATATATGTACTGCGGTTCATATTGAAGAGCAGTTGAGTACTCTAGCAAGTATATTGAGTTAATTTGATTGCTCTTGCATCTGTTGGGGTGTCATGTCATTAGAGAATGTAAGATTCATACCATTGTCCCCTTTTGAATGGTGTGCCTGTGTCAGGATACATTATACATTAAAAGCATGGTGCTGTGTCATTTGAACCTGGTCTTTAATGCATGATTGTCATTGTTTTATTTGGACTCTGGTCTGGATAACGGGTCGAGGTCCATTCTAACACTAGCAACTTGAAGGTTCATCTTGGCGGTCTAGGTGGTATGTCATTAGTATATATACATATATGCTTAACCCGTAGCTTATATATCTTTGGAAAGATCCCGAGAGAGGTACCGAGAGAGGATAACGCTGGCAGCTTGTAAATAAGGTTAGTTCATGGTACCCAAAAAGCTTTTTATAATTACATCAGAACTTGTAATTATTTTAAAAACCCTCATCTTTTTTATCCGGGCTTGGAACCGGCAATAATAAACGAAAACGTTTATAATTGGCAGAGTTAAAAACTTTCTTTTTGTATTATTAGATAGTATTATAGGTTCATCAAGGTTTTCACTACAATTTTCATCAAGATTTGTAGTACTAGTATTTGTGGTTTTTAATAACTTAAGGAGTGAACCTTTTAGAGATTTATCTAAAGCATCTCGTCTAGCTTTTTTCGCCCTTTTTGATGCACCTGATTCATGCTTGCGGTACCGCGTTGACATTGTAATTTGTAATCTAGATCACAAAACTAACAGATTCTATATAAGCAAAGCAAACCAATCCAAACTAATCAATAACACCAATTAACCAAATAACCAAACCAAATAAACCTATATACCTAATCAAACATACAACTATTCAAACCAAATTAATCAGAATTAACTAAACAAAACTAATCACGAAACCAAATAAATAAAGAAAATTTATCAAAATAACAAAACTAAAAAAAATTAATTATTAAAGTTACCTTAATAGCCAAACAGATGAAGTATTAAAGATTCCAATTTCCAAATTGAAACAACAACCTAGTCGGCAATCGGGAAGATGGAAGTGTGGAAGAAAATGAAACCTGGAGAACCGACGACAGGGGAGAACGACGGAGACGGAAAGTCGGAGACGACGATTTTGGAATGTGAACGGTTCGGAGACGGTTGGGAAGTTAATAATTAGTTGTAGGGATGGCAACAGGTCGGGTTTGAGACATGTATAGGTAATCCCAAACGCATACCCGATTAGAGATATGTGTCACATACCCAGCCCAAACCAGTCGAGTATGTAGCGGGTATAATTTCGAGTATCAGGCGTGCCCGCGAGTAATCGGGTATGCCCATTAATTTCATAAAGAATATTTATTTGGTATACACATCAAGTATTTATCGGTTTCACAGAAAATACTTCGTCACTCTCTTTGCCCAAATCAATTCGCCGTTGTCTTGGTGACTGAAGGGGTATGGTCCCAGATCTCGCGTCAGCATGACCGCGAGTGACCATTACCCTTATCAAAAACCCCACCAGCAATAACCTACCTGTGTCCGTGCGGGCACGCGCGAACACAGCGGTCCAATCTGTCCAGTGATGAGAAGACTTACCTTAAGAACGGAAACTAATGTTACGCATAGTGATGCGGCTCGGCACCGCATCCTATGAACATTTTCGTCACAACAAGGGATCTGGACAACAGTAACAGTCACTAAGCAGCGATGCGGCGTGGCACCGCATCCTGCATACATCTTGGATGGAACAAAGAACGCGGGAACGACATCGGTTACCGCAAGCAGCGATGTGGCCTGGCACCGCATCCTGCCCACAAGGCAAGTGGGTCTGACACTCAGTGCAAGTGGCACTGAGAACAGTCGCCTACTAGCCCACGTAGGTGCAACAGTCTGACACCACAGGTGGACGTGGCATCCTCACCGTAACTGACAGGTCTGACACCTCTGTGCGATGTCAGACTAGCTACTCAACTACCCTCCTTCACTCCTCGGCTATAAATACCCATCCCAAACTAGGTTTGAGGTATCACTTCTAAACTCTCTCACTACTACTACTACTACTATCACACTTTGCTTCCCAAGCAAACTACTGATTCTCACGCCGGAGAGTGGTAACAAGGAGCACCCCCCACCCCATTCTCCTTGTTACGAGTCACGGCTTGTTTCCTTGTGCAGGAAACCCACCAACAGACGATCTAGCCAGCGATCCTCGGAAAGAAGGGATTAACCCTCTTGACGAGACCAGCGAGTTAACCCACTCGGTTAACCATTGTTTCATCAGTGACTCTCTTGATCATGGCTAGGTTTCGAAGGAGAACTAGAAGTGTAGTTGTCAACTACTTGGGTAAGAGATGATGAGAATGAATGAATGAATGAGATAGAAACATAGAATTAAAAAAATTGGGGATAATATATAATTAATTAAAATAAATAAAAGAATATAATAGAACTAAACCAAATAAAAAGGTTGTTGGAAATCTTATAAATAATTAATTATATTAATCTAGGTTTGTCTTGCTTTTTCTTTTATTTTGTGAGAGTGGATGTCTTTCTCCGACACTTTTAACTGAACATAATTGATGGTGGTCTGAAACACATCAGTTAGTTTTTTTCTTCGTCGGGTTGAGTGGGTGTTTGGGTTAGCTTATTTTGGAGCAACTTATAACTTATTGACTTATAAAAGTTAATAAGTTGTTTTTATAGTGTTAGGTTTAACTTATTTATGTTGGAAAAATAGGTGAAAATAGCATTTTTCACAAATATAGGAAAATGATTTTTTCCTATTTTGGACTAGAAATAAATATAATAAAATGAGCGGATTTTATGTATTTATTTGTGGGTTTATGTTCTATGTTGGAAGAGCTTTGCAACGAACTAAACCACGTCCAAAACGGAGCTAAGATGAATGAGATATCGATGCTCAAAGTTGGGTGTTTGAAACATTGAATGCTGAAACAAAAGGGAAAGTAGCACCTTGTCCCACATCGGAGGAGAGATGGAATTTAAATGGGTATTTAAGTGGGAACTCTCCCTCCATATTGTTTCATGGAAGCACACACTAAGTGTCCTCGCGAAGGGTGCGGAGCACCCTAACTGGCACACGCTCGCGCACGCGCATGGCGTGGGCGATGAGGCGCAATGTGGCGCTTTGATGGCGCACTTTGCACTTCGCACGCCCGCATCGCCGCTTGAGAACCGCCTTTGTATTTTTGACCACGTGCGCATGGTGGATCAAAGAGGTTGCAAGGACCAAGTGGTGAAGTGGCATGCAGGTTCGAGGCGCGTGACGTGGTTGTCAGCGCGCGTGGACTTGAGTCAGTGTGGCGCATGCGCGCATGGAAATGAGCCAGATGGACGCACCGCGCATGAGCGTGCTGACCTGAGCGCGCACCAGTGTGTCTAGCGCGCGCGCTCGCAGAAGCTTCCAGCATTGAATGACAGTGCAGTTTCAGTTCAGCTTCGTAACTGACGAGTTAACGGTCTTTGACTAAGAATTAAATGACGTATTAAATTGCATTGAAGACGTTTAATGCAATTTAAACCTCTCTTTAATTCTGTTTTGACTGTTCCGACTTAGGAGCTGTATCAATACAGCTCCATACCCACTGCAGAGAGACACCAGCAACACAACAGCTATTCTACCTTTCTCTCTACAACTTTTCTGATCTCTTTCTTGCAGTTTCAAGGTAACCTTCGGGTTGTAGGCGAACTCCGGCAGTACCACTGCTCCGGCTGTTGTACCCTGGGAAACAAAACGAGTACTCTTGGGAGACTCGGAATTTGTTTTAAGGGAAGCGTGTTGAACACGTGCCTCAGTCTATCTTCTTCTACACCTTTCTTGTATTTTGATTTATTTCAGTTGTAATAGTAATTTTGTTTCCAGCTTTCTTTGTTTCTGTATTGTAATCTGTAATAAATTTTGTTTATTTTATTTAAAATTACGCGAACGGTTCCTACAATCTTAAAACAAATTTTTAAAACCGTTCGTGTAATCAAACCAGTCTGTTTGTGATTCAAACCAGTTTTGATTCACTCAGTTTGTGTTTTAAAAACAGATTTTTTTTTGGTTTTCATCTTCAAAGTAGCGACTTTGGTTAAAAACAATTTTTGATTACTTCAGAATTTTGTCCTAAAATTGCTAATAAACTTTCTGCCTTGGTCTTCAAAGTTGGACTTAAAAGCCAGTCAGTAAGTTTTAAATATTAAAATTTTCAGTTTTTTGGTCTTCAAAGTTGGACTTAGAAGCCTAAACAGTAAATTTGTGGTAAAATTAAAATTTAGTAGTTTCCTTCTGGTTTTTGCGTAAATCAGACTTTTTTGGACTAAATTTTAAAATTTTAATTTTCAGCATGTCGACCGATAATGTCAACGTTAACAACACGAGTGTTGTGACGGGAACCCCCTTGAATGCCACCACTGTGGGAGCGTCCACAGTGGCTAATCACGCTGAACGACCCGAGAAGTTCTCGGGTCTACACTTCAAAAGGTGGCAGCAGAAGATGTTCTTCTACCTGACCACCATGAACCTTGCGAGGTTCTTAACTGAATCCGCTCCCCAACCTGCGGAAGGGGAGACCAGTGCTCAGGCTCTGAGCGCGGTAGAGGCTTGGAAGCACTCGGATTTCATATGTTGTGGCTATGTGTTAAACGACCTGTCAGATGCGTTGTATAATGTGTACTACAACGTCAAGACTTCCAAAGACCTTTGGGATGCCTTGGACAAGAAGTACAAAATGGAAGATGCTGGCACAAAGAAATTTGTGGTAGCCCGTTTCTTGGATTTCAAAATGGTTGATTCTAAAACAGTTATGAATCAAGTCCAAGAATTCCAAATTATACTACATGACATCTTTGCGGAAGGCATGACACTTAGCGAGACATTCCAAGTGGCAGCGATGATTGAAAAGTTACCTCCTAGTTGGGTTGATTTTAAGAATTATCTTAAACACAAATGAAAGGAGATGACTATAGAGGACCTTATTGTTCGTCTTCGGATTGAAGATGACAATAGAATTGCCCAAAAAGGCAGCCTTGGGCAGACTAGTGCTAGCACAAATCTGGTTGAGCATGGGCAATCCTCTAAGGGCGCGAAGGGCAAGGGGAAAAAGGACAAACAGAAAGCAAAGGCTAGCAAACTTGGACCGAAGAAAGGGGTTGTGAAAAAGAAACCTCAGACGTTCCAAGGGACTTGTTACAACTGTGACGAGTCGGGGCATCGAGCTAACCAATGCAAGAAACCAAAGCGTGAGCGTGCGCACATGGTGGATGAAGACGGAATGCCTTTGGTGGCAATGATTTCCGACAAAAGCGCAATGATGGATGAGGTCAATACTGTGACCAACACTCCAAAAGGGTGGTGGGTTGATACGGGCGCGACCCGTCACGTTTGCGCAGACAGAAACCTCTTTACCACCTTCAAGGCGCTTTCTGGAGAAGAGAAGCTGTATATGGGAAATGCAGCCACCGCCGACATCATGGGTGAAGGAACGGTGATCTTGAAGTGGACTTCGGGGAAGGAGCTCACTCTAAGCAACGTATTGTATGTCCCGGACTTGCGCAAGAATCTAGTCTCGGGTTGGTTGCTTAACAAGTTTGGATTTCGTTTAGTTTTTGAGAGCGATCAATTTGTACTTACTAAACGAGGAATGTATGTGGGTAAGGGCTACGCCCAAAACGGCATGTTCAAATTAAATGTAATGGCTGTCAAGAACATGAATAAAATTGCTACTACTTCTACTTATATGCTTGAGTTTTCTGATTCGAATAAATGGCATGGTAGATTAGGTCACGTTAATTTTAATTCAATACGCCGTTTAATCAATTTAAATTGTATACCAACATTCCATATTGATTCACATTATAAATGTGAAACTTGTGTAGAATCCAAACTTACAAGATCATCATCGAAATCGGTTGAACGAATAACCGAACCCCTTGATTTAATTCACACTGATATTTGTGATTAAAAAGCGGTACCCACAAGAGGTGGAAATAAGTACTTCATCACGTTTATTGATGATAGCACTAAATATTGCTATGTATATTTACTAAAAAGTAAAGATGAAGCAATAAGTAAATTTATCTTGTATAAGAATGAAGTTGAGAATCAACTTCAAAAGAAGATAAAAGCTTTGCGAAGCGACCGAGGAGGCGAATATGTTGCACCTTTTGCCGATTTATGCGCAAAAAGTGGCATTGTACATGAGTGTACACCTCCTTATTCTCCACAATCAAATGGCGTGGTGGAACGAAAGAACCGCACATGGAAAGAAATGATGAACGCCATGTTGATAAGTTCTGGGGTGAGCCAGGAAATGTGGGGGGAAGCCATTCTCTCGGCTAATTATCTTTTGAACAAGATACCACTCAAAAAGAGAGACGAAACTCCATATGAGTTATGGAAAAGGAAGAATCCTTCATACAAATACTTGAAAGTGTGGGGGTGCCTAGCAAAGGTGATTGTACCACCTCCTAAGGGTCTTAGGATAGGACCCAAAACTGTTGATTGCATATTTATTGGGTATGCGCATCAAAGTAGTGCACATGCCTTTCTTGTACATGAGTCCAAGAATCCTGATGTACACATAAACACTATCATGGAGGTGAATCCTAACGTTGTGTCTTACTTTGAAAATGTGTTTCCTTTGAGAAGACAAACACATGCAACGTCATCAACACCTAATTTTGAAGTAGGTGAAAGCTCATCTAGACCAGTTGATGAGGTAGTTCATGATAAGACACATGAACAACCTGAGGTTGAAGAAAGTGACCGTAGGCGAAGCAAAAGGCCAAGGGTTGAAAAATCCTTCAGTCCAGACTTCGTTAGCTATATGGTTGAGGGCGAGCCCAATACATATCGCGAAGCGGTTTCCTCTTCAGAAGGACCTCAATGGAAAGAAGCAATAAGGAATGAAATTGATTCTATATTGCAAAATCATACTTGGGAGTTAGTAGATCTTCCACCTGGTTGCAAACCACTTGGATATCGTTGGATATTCAAAAGGAAGATGAAAACTGATGGAAGTATTGATAAATACAAGGCTAGGTTGGTGATTAAAGGATTTAGACAAAAGGAAGGTCTAGATTACTTTGATACCTACTCGCCTGTGACACGCATAACCTCGATTAGATTGGTTCTTGCTATAGCGGCTTTAAGAAATTTGGAAGTTCACCAAATGGACGTTAAAACCGCATTTCTAAATGGCGATTTAGAAGAAGAGATTTACATGGAGCAACCTGAAGGATTCTCTGCCCCAGGTCAAGAGGGTAAAGTATGTAAACTCGTCAAGTCTTTGTATGGCTTGAAGCAAGCACCAAAACAATGGCACCAAAAGTTTGATCATGTCATGATTGACAATGGTTTCAAAATAAATGAGTGCGACAAATGTGTTTATTTCAAAGACACAAATGAAGGTTATGTGATTTTATGCCTTTATGTAGACGATATGCTTATCATTGGGAGTAATGATAAAATTATCAAAGCTACTAAAAGCATGTTGAAAGCGAGATTTGACATGAAAGACATGGGTTTAGCGGATGTGATTCTTGGAGTAAAGATCATAAGAACCCAAGAAGGTCTTGTGTTAAGTCAATCTCACTATGTGGATAAAATTCTTGAAAAATTCAACTCGGGAGATACGACGGTAGCTCGAACTCCAGTTGATACCTCCCAACATCTCAAGAAAAATAAAGGAGAGGGAGTTGCTCAGTTAGAGTATTCAAGAATTATTGGCAGTCTAATGTATCTAATGACATGTACTAGACCCAACTTGGCTTACGCGGTGAGTAGGCTAAGTAGATACACCAGCAATTCGTGCGCGGATCATTGGAAGGCTATCACGAGGGTGCTTAGATACATAAGATACACAAGAGATTATGGACTGCATTATACCCGACAACCAGCAGTGATCGAATGATACACTGATGCAAACTGGATATCGGATAATAAAGATTCCAAATCAACAAGTGGTTACGTGTTTACACTTGGAGGAGCTGCTATTGCTTGGAAGTCTTCTAAGCAAACGGTCATAGCAAGATCCACAATGGAATCCGAATTTATCGCTTTGTATAAGTCAGGCGAGGAGGCGGAATGGCTACGTCAATTCGTGGAATATATTCCAAGATGGCCAAAGCCTTTGCCAACCATATGTGTACATTGTGATAGCCAATCACCGATTGGTAGAGCTCAAAGCTTGATGTACAATGGCAGATCAAGGCATATGCGACGTAGACATAACACGATACGACAACTACTCTCAACGGGTGTTATCACAATTGATTATGTGAGATCAACGGATAACATTGCGGACCCGTTAACAAAAGGCTTAAGCAGAGAGTTAGTAGAAACGTCGTCAAGAGGAATGGGACTAAAGCCCGTGGTAAATGGGAATATGAGGGAAACCTAACTTAGTTGACTGGAGATCCCAAGATCTAAGTTCAATAGGACAACTTAATCATATTACCAAACGAAGTCACTGTGGGGGAGTACCCTAAACTAAATAAAAGGGAGTTATATATACTTCCTAGTCCATTCCAATCAGTGACATTGAAGTGAGGCTAAGCATATTAAGGTTAACGATTTCGGGAAATCAAATAACCATGATACTTTTAATGATTCAGAGGAATCACCTATGTTAGAGAGAAGTAGGGTCGCTTCGAATGGATTTGTGGGGTGCGCAAATCCTAGAGCTCTCGCAGAACCAGGCTAGTGTTCCAGGACCATAATAGGACACGACAATGAGGGGTTGGCCAAACCAGGGAGAGTATTGTGTGAAGTGTATTGTCGTTTACACAAATGGGGGTATGTTCAACGACATCGCGTCTACACACCGCTAGTAAGCTAAGTGCGCTTCACAAAAGAAGGTTCAAAGGGACAACCTACCTATCTTGCAATACTCAACTGTCGAAGTTTATCGTTGAAAAGTGTAAGGAAAAGATCCATTTCCATACATGTGGGGGATTGTTGGAAATTTGATGAAAATAGCATTTTTCATGTGGGGGATTGTTGGAAAAATAGGTGAAAATAGCATTTTTCACAAATATAGGAAAATGATTTTTTCCTATTTTGGACTAGAAATAAATATAATAAAATGAGCTGATTTTATGTATTTATTTGTGGGTTTATGTTCTATGTTGGAAGAGCTTCGCAACGAACTAAATCACGTCCAAAACGGAGCTAAGATGAATGAGATATCGATGCTCAAAGTTGGGTGTTTGAAACATTGAATGCTGAAACAAAAGGGAAAGTAGCACCTTGTCCCATATCGGAGGAGAGATGGAATTTAAATGGGTATTTAAGTGGGAACTCTCCCTCCATATTATTTCATGGAAGCACACACTAAGTGTCCTCGCGAAGGGTGCGGAGCACCCTAACTCGCACTCGCACTCGCAAGCGCATGGCGTGGGCGATGAGGCGCAATGTGGCGCTTTGATGGCACACTTTGCACTTCGCACGCCCGCATCGCCGCTTGAGAACCGCCTTTTTATTTTTTACCACGTGCGCGTGGTGGATCACAGAGGTTGCAAGGACCAAGTGGTGAAGTGGCATGCAGGTTCGAGGCGCGTGACGTGGCTATCCGCGTGCGGGTACAAGTGGCACGAAGGCGCGCAGTTGTGCATGGTGCATGGGTCCTGATGTGACATGCGCGATGCACCAAAGTGAGCCAAAATGGCGTGACTGTGTGGCGTGCTCGTATAGGCTCACAGGTGACGTGGCACACACGCGCGTGGACTTGAGTCAGTGTGGCGCATGCGCGCATGGAAATGAGCCAGATGGACGCACCGCGCATGAGCGTGCTGACCTGAGCGCGCACCAGTGTGTCTAGCGCGCGCGCTCGCAGAAGCTTCCAGCATTGAATGACAGTGCAGTTTCAGTTCAGCTTCGTAACTGACGAGTTAACGGTCTTTGACTAAGAATTAAATGACGTATTAAATTGCATTGAAGACGTTTAATGCAATTTAAACCTCTCTTTAATTCTGTTTTGACTGTTCCGACTTAGGAGCTGTATCAATACAGCTCCATACCCACTACAGAGAGACACCAGCAACACAACAGCTATTCTACCTTTCTCTCTACAACTTTTCTGATCTCTTTCTTGCAGTTTCAAGGTAACCTTCGGGTTGTAGGCGAACTCCGGCAGTACCACTGCTCCGGCTGTTGTACCCTGGGAAACAAAACGAGTACTCTTGGGAGACTCGGAATTTGTTTTAAGGGAAGCGTGTTGAACACGTGCCTCAGTCTATCTTCTTCTACACCTTTCTTGTATTTTGATTTATTTCAGTTGTAATAGTAATTTTGTTTCCAGCTTTCTTTGTTTCTGTATTGTAATCTGTAATAAATTTTGTTTATTTTATTTAAAATTACGCGAACGGTTCCTACAATTTAAGTTATTTTTGTGTATGAAAAAAATGTTTTTGAGAAGTTAGAAATTCTAACTTATAACTTATGACTTGTATAAGTTAATAAGTTGTTTTTGAGAAGGAATCCTAAACACCCCCTGAGTTTGATGGTGGTCTCGCCGGTTGTTCACGGCTGCAGGGGTTTCCTGGGGTCTGGTAACGACGGTAGTACAAGGTTTGGGGGATAGTAGTGTTTGGGGTGTGGTGGTTCACGACGGTAGTTGTGGTGGTGGTGATGTTATAGTGGCATTCTAGGTGGCTAGGGTAGGTACCGAGTCAGCAGAAGTATTTTTGTTTGGGGTGTGTTTACTCAGCTGGAGCTAGTTTTGAAGGCTCAAATAACTAAGAGGGTTATCAACGTATAAGGGGATGTACCTCATCAGTTGCCTAAAACCCTAGATGGGTTTCACCGAGTCAGCAGAAGTATTTTTGGGTTATGTTTTTTCCTGTTACTCAGTTGGAGCTAGTTTTGAAGGCTCAAATAACTAAAATGTATGTATGTATGTATGTATGTATGTATGTATGTATTAGGGATGAGCTCGGTACCGACCGGTACCGAAAAAACCGATACCGAAAAAACCGGTACCGAAAATCCATGAAAATGGGTACCGGTACCGAATATACCCGGTAAGTACGTTTCGGTACCGGTACCGGTTCGGACCGGTAAATGAAGGGTAAATACCGGTTCGAACTGGTACCGTACCAGTACCGAACCGGTACCGAAAATTCTAAAAACTAGGTACCGAATCGGTAATGAAAATAATTCGGTACCGGTTTTTAACCTTAAGTTTACAGATTAAAACAAACCCAACGACTTTGACTAGGAAAATAAAGTGATAAACTACCACGATTTTAAAGTGTCCCCCAACTACTCACTTCTTTTTCCAATACACAATATTTACTCACCATCCACTCGATTCCCTCACCTTCCAACGCCACCTCTGTTCCCCTCAAGTAGTCACCATCATATCACCTGAACCCTGACCCTAAGCCCTATAATCTTTAACACCAATTCCTTTTAATCCGAATTCATTATGGTGAGAACAAGAAAAAGATTTTATGGTGAAGAAGTCTCACAATCTTCATCAAATGTAAGTCTTGCACTGATAATCTTCATTAAATGTAAATATCTGTTGTTGTTCGGTTAATCTACATTTCTTTCAAATAGTAATTGTTGTTGATTACTTGATTTTATTCGACTTTTCTTTGATTTTATGTGCAGTTGTCAACTACACTTGTGCAAACAGTTTATGTGCAACTACCTTTGGTCTTGCTTTTCGCGATTTCTAGCGATTTTACGACTCAAGGCTTGTATGTCATCCTTAGAAAAATATAAGACGGTCATTACCAACACTTAGAAAAATATAAGAACATGAGCTACAAAATGCAGAAGATGCAAGAGTAATATTGATTATGGTAGATACGTTGGAACGGCAAGAGCATTGATTAGATTTTAATGATGATCTTCATAGAGTGTTGTACTGAACTAGTTTTATGTTCAATTTCCACATAACCTCAGGGTTTCATCTACTTAATTAACTTAAATGGCTAATTTGTACCTTCTTATGGTTAGACAAAGATATCATGTGGTATATATACTCAATTTTTTTATTAAATATTATTATAATTCATAAGCATATACAGTATAAAGGAATTCTTCTTGTTATTAATCATACTAATTCGTTGATGAGTTGTTTATTATATTTGTTTTGTTTTTGTTGTACTTCGACATAACTCCAAAATACAAAAATCATACAAATTAGTATAACATATATATAAACATGGTGATTTCACCTTTAGACACTATAAATACCATATAACAACAACCGCACGTATAGGGAAGCTATTGATAAGGTGTGGGAAGGTCTAAGAATGATAATGATACGAATAAGGATGATATCAACTTACTTGAATTAGAGAGCAATCAAAAATCTTGTGTGCATCTTTCAACCGTAAAACCTCATTGTACATATACCTCCTTATCTATCATAAATGAACAGTGTATGTTAGTACAATTTATGAAAAGATTTAGGGGTTGTTTGTTTGCATCTGACTGGGTCCATTAAGAGGTTGGTCTCTAATTCAGTCAGACCTTAGACTGTTTGGTTCACATCTGAATGGAGCAAAAATAGGCAAAATGAGTCTGACTCAGTCAGACTTCAAACAGTATCTGACTGGGTAAGAGGTTCAGTCAGAGCTGCTCTGATCGAAACAGACAACCCCTTAACCTTAATCATTAACTAACCAAAGAAAGTAGCTAGCACCTGTAAAATCTTGTGGTGATGATCCGTCAAGCAATAGGAGCACAAATGGAATACGCGATCCACGCAGAAGCAGTTCTCGTTTTTTTATCTTCTTCATGAACTAAACATGGATTGAAAAATATTTCATCCAGCAGAGTT
The DNA here is from genome assembly GCA_030545235.1 of Helianthus tuberosus. Classification (NCBI taxonomy): domain Eukaryota; kingdom Viridiplantae; phylum Streptophyta; class Magnoliopsida; order Asterales; family Asteraceae; genus Helianthus; species Helianthus tuberosus. The sequence goes on along the minus strand of CM060370.1, from coordinate 193,090,802 downwards.
TTCAACTACATATATACAAGTAAATAGTTAGTTAGCTATGAATTAAAGTGGAAAGTATATACGTGTATATCAATCGAGGGGGAAAACAAATACCATTTTCATTTCTCTTTCTGCTTGTGAAGGTGGATTCCTTCCAAATTTAGCAAAAGTAAGGTTTACATGTTATATACAAATTTTGATGCAGAATAAAAAACAACCAAACTATAAGTGAAAACTAAGAAAACTCATCATGAATCATTGATTCACATGATCCAATGCTTATGATTTAAAGTGTCATTTTGATTTAAATTGAAATGTTAATAATAAAGTCAAAAAAGGGTATAATGGGTAAAACACATTTGATAAAATCAAAATTATGACAACTCATCACATCAATCATTATCTCTCTCCTTGTCAAATCAATTTCAAATACAATTATCTTTTTGTTATGAATTATTGGATGACAATTTTTCAACTTTGTAGCACACAACCATTTCTTCAACTTTGTACCACACCATTTGTCAATTTTGTATCACACATATGTAAGTATAAATACTAGCTAGTTAGAAGGAACAAGATACAAGAGAAGATATAAACTTTCATAGTTATACAAATCCTTCTCTTATAATCTATCTTTGTTTCTTGAAGACTTAACACAAATCTAGTGTTAAATTTCGTTATCTTATAACACGTTATCAGCACGAGGCTCTAGCCAAGGAAACGTTCAAGCAATTATAATCAAAGTAAGCATTTGATTAATGTATAAACTATAATTGTTATGATAAACTAATACCAGTGCAGATGTATCTTACGATGGATATACGATCGTTGTTGGACTACAAAAACGTAATATTTCTTTTATACCGTGGGATTGTTTTCCTTTAGGAGACCCAGTTATCCAGACACTCCTATCAAAAAAACATCTAAGTCCCATACTCAATAATAAAAATAAAGAGACCGAAAATCTTGATAGCACTTGTATTTATTTATGCATCTAACTTTTATTTATACGCACATGCTCACATTTTATTTAGAGTTTACATTTGTATATACTAACATATTTACATCTTAATTTTATATCTTATAAAATGACATCTCTTTAATACATATTTTATCAAAATACATTATATATACATATATATATATAACCGTTGTACAACGGCTATAAAACGGTAATATAACCGTTACAAAACGGTTATAATTTACCACTATAAATAACCAATTATGTAGGATCGTTTTCAGACCCAAACGAGTCGATCAGAAGAGTTTTACTCAGAACGAAAGGCGGAAACAGACATTCTGAGGTCAATTCAGCACAATATACACTTTAACTGTCGGTATTATTGATTAAATGACGTTTTACAGTGATACGACACTTCGGCGGCACTTCGTTGCTCTGACCGGAAACTCTTCTAAATGAAATCAAGACACACCTATATATAGGATTGTAATTTCGTTTGAATGTGTCATGTACCACTTCAAACGAAATTAACAAAGTTAATTTCGTTTGAAAGTGGTAATGTCACTTTCAAGCGGAATTACCCTATTCAAGCCATAAACCTTCTATATTCTCGAACAATGTGCCCTGATCTAACAACTCTAAGTACAAGACTCGATACAAGATGAAGTCGACAGACGCATGCACCAACAGACTCCCCCTCGAATGTTGACGAGTCTTAAGTGTCGAGTCTTCGGTTGTCAAACCTTCAGTCTTTATCAGTCTGCACACTTTCTTTAAAATTCTCCACTGTAAGCATCCTCAATCAATCTCTTTCTCTTTCTCATAATCTTCAGGATCTGAATCTGACTCTACTATCTTCAGACTCCCTCTTGATGTCATCAGACTCCCCCTTTCGCTAAGCTGGGATCGCAGTCTGGAATTCATTGATCAAGACCAATTCCTGACTCCTGCACAAATCTCTACCCAAAAATAAGTTTCCCAAATTTAAAATTTTGATAAACTTATATCATTTTTCAGATGATTTTTAGAAAGATTTATCATATTAAAGCTTCTGTTGATAACTTGTAAATCAAATATTTTCAAACATCTCAAACAAATTCTCTCCCAAACCATTTGTTCATCATGTTTAGCACTCGGAATTTTGAAAATCAGTTTTCCAACATCAGTTGTCGAAAATCTTTTTGCCTTTTTCAAAATTTTATGCTAAAACACACTAAAAATCATTTTTAATTTTTGAATAAGATGAAATGCAGTAATGAAATATTTACAGACACTATTTTGTGAGCTTGTGTAAGAGGATCATATCAGTTTTTGAGACAAATCACCAACACCGTTAAGCTTTAAACATTTTAAGTTTTAAACGATTTACTTAGATTGTCAGTATACTGATCCACTTAAATTCTCACACAAAGTTCAACTGTTTCGAGATATGTGATTAATATTTTAAGCACTTAAACTTAAACGAGTGTCCCACCTCAGAATATACTCCCGTATCCAGATCCCAATATTCAGTCTTACAGGTGAGTATACCACAGATGATATCCGTAAGGGGTTAAATTGCGAAAACCGTGAGAGCTCAGGTCAGAACTTCCGTTCAGCAGAGAGATGATGGCTTCGACTTTTGGTGTGTCCCCTTTAGAGGATCTTTTGTTTCAACAGCACATGATTAGCATTTTGCAATGTTTCATCATTTTTTATGCTGAGGGCGGCGCTATATTTCAAGCAAGCAGTAAAGTATTCTCCGGGGACTAGGCCATTGCTTCCGCAAAATCAGAAGTCCCGGGATAATACCCCAGATATCACTGAGTATAAAGACCTAGTATCTCAGAAAGAGGGACCTTTCAAACAAGATTTCGGGGGTTACCCATATATCCGAGAGATGTTACCCACGATATAAGCAAGTTTGAATTTATGTTTATATCTCGTCACAATCTACTAAATGTGCAAAAACCTACTGGCACATCATCAGTAAGACCGTTTATCACCTTTTAACTTTTCATTTCTTTAACATGTTGTGATGATCTACTGATGTACTATCATTTCCTCTTCTTTGACACACAACTCATTTTTTATTTTATCATGTTTTTGGCATTTTCAAATTTTCAAATGTTTTTGAATTTTCTGAAATTCTTACTCCCCCTAAAATTCAAACACATTTAAAAGAAATTTGAAAATAAACTGTACAAGTAAATTGACAACATGATATCGAATCACTTCAAATCGCCATCCACTTAGCATAAACAATCAGAACTCCCCCTTACAACAAACTATTTTCCCATTGTGATTTCAAAACACTTAAGTTTGTTTTAATCAAATGGTTTTTCCGGAAAATTAGTTTTGTTGATTTTATAAAAAAATCATTCGTAGGTTAGGGGATTCATCATCTTGTTCTCTTAACCACTTGTAAGAAAAATCAAGTACAAGTTAATGTCCCTGATTAATCTTAAAACATTAAGTACCACCTGTAAGAATGTTCCAATCAAGTTCAACCTAATGACCTTGATTTTAACACTTGTATCACAAACTCTTTTTCAACCACATGGCTTACAAACCAATACCACATGTAGGTTGAATTCTCAAGATGCCGATTCCTACTCCACACTACCAACCTGGGAGTTCCGGCAAGTCATACTCGTGACCAATTTTCAATTTTTAAACAAACAATATAAGAAAGATGTCGATTCATGCTCCACGATTACCAACTTGGGAGCTCCGGCAAGTCAGGTTTTTTTTAGTTAGAGAGATTCTCCCAAGCCTGACAGACCTTGGGAGATTCCGAGTTATAAACACTCGGTTGCCTACCTGCCATTTTCTTCTCATAGAATTCTTTAACCCCCTTGACTTTCCCATCAATCATATTACCAAAAATGTTTTGCACTGTGGGGTTAAAAACCTTTTCAACATCAAATTCTTTCTTTTTTAAGAAAAAATTGATTTGAAATTTCAACTTAACCAATTTTAGATTTCAAATTTTCAGCCCGCAATGGTGGAAAATTTTCGTCATCCAAAGGCGGAACTTTCTTCTCTTCTTTCTTAACAACTTTTGGCTCCTCTGATTTTGTGGAATCAGATTCATCACCAGAACTTTCACTTGAATTCTTAACAACCCATTTTTGGTTGTTAAGTTTTTCCTTTCTTTTGGAAACATTTTTCGAACATTCACCAACTTCAAAAGTTGAGTTTTCAAAAACTTTAAATCTGTTAGTTGGTGTTTCGATTTTCTCAATAATCTTTTCTTTCAGTTTATCCGAGACTCCCTGCTTTGTTTGAATTGTCTTTGGACAATTTCTGGCAATGTGACCAACCGTTTTACATTGAAAACAGGTTCTAGTCTCTATCTTCTTCTGAGCCAAGTTTTTCTTGATTTCCTCTTGCTTCCTGGCAAGGAATTCTTTGTTCGTCTGCTTTCTGAATGCTTGCTCCTTCTCTTCTTCAGTTGTTTTCCCTGAAACAAAAACAGTTTTTGGTTTATAAATTTTCTCATTTTTATAATTTTTCGGTGGAATAAAACCCAATCCCTTCTTTTTGAAATTACTGTTATGGTTTGGTTTCTTTTGAAAAACTGAACCAGAACTGTAACCCTTTTTCTTGTTTAAACGTTGTTGCACTCTTGAGGTGTAAGGACTTGGTTTTTCAGAAAGATTTACATCTTTTATTTCAGAAATATTAATTTATGTTAGTTTGAAAACCTTTTTAATCATTTCTGGTTTAACACCTCTTATTGGAAAAATCTCATCAGAATATAATTTGTCAGAATCTTTCAAAGTATATGCTACTTTGATAGGTTCGTCATTCAAATTAGATTTTGATAACAAAAATTCTTTATTATAAACCCATTTGTCCTTTTTGACTGTTGACTTTGAAGGTTTGGACTCAGACTTTGACTCTGGTTTGGACTCCTCCATTTCATCCTTATCTAACACCTGATCGACCACTTTCTTTATTAACTCGGACTCATGATCAGTGTCAGACGACGTGAACGTGACATCAATATTTTCTGGCAAGTTATCCAACGACTCAGACTCCCACTGTAAATTTGTTGCCTCTTCGACTCTTTCAGAATTTGGATTTCGAGGAGAATATCCATTTTCGACCGGGGGTGGACATTTGTTATAGACAACACTTGGTTTCTTACCAGAAATCTTCACTTCATCATCTTCTTTTGTTTCGGACTTCTTCTCTTCCAAATTCTTTTCTTCTTCAAATGTCTTCATTCCTTCCACAATGGGGTAAATCCTGTCAACAATAAAAGTAGAACATGAGTAACTTTTCAACAATTCATTTACTCTATTTGTTTCAATTTTCTGAGTTTCCAATTTCTTCTCAAGTTCAGCACATTTTTCTGTGTAATAAATGACATTGTCAAGCTGCCTCATGTATGCCCCTTTGAGTGTATTCATTGCTACAGCCTGTTCACCGTTCGACTCACGGTACTTATTCATCTCTCTGTTCAAAACATCGTAGGATTCTTTCAGCCTTTTGATGTTGTGTAGCAGTTCATTGTTTTGATTTATCAGAGATTCACAATTCATACATTTCTCTGGAACTTTGATTGCATCAGCATCTGTTTTGATTTCAAATTCTGGAACTTCTTTGACTACGCTCACTTGAACTTCTTCAGCTCTTTTCTTTTTCTCTGCTTCAGCTTGTCTCTTTTCTTCTTCTTCTTCTTCTGCATATCTTTTCCATTTCTCTTCTTCGGCCTCCTTAATTTTTCTGTATTTTTCTGCCTAATATTCATCAGTATAATCATTAATAACATGAGCAACAAAACCTTTAACCAGGAATTCTTTGTCTGGCAAAAATTGTCCCAACTGAAACCTTTTGACAATTTTTCATCTTCTTGATCTACCACACATGCTTTACTATCTTTTGGAATGTATTTATCCCAACTGAATCCTTTTCCATTATCTTGATTACCAAGGCATGCTCTCTTTGAATCTTCAATTTCTTTTCTTCCATGAGCTGTTTGTGCCTGTTGTTGTTGATGTGGCTGTTGAGCAACTTGATGATATATCGCTTTTCGATAGTAGTCATTGTTTCCAAAGGGATTTTGAGCTCCACTTGCTTCATGATTGGTGCACTCCCTCTTGAAATGCCCTTTTTCCCTGCAACGAAAACAAGTAACTTTAGACTTATCAAATCCTAAAGTTAAAACATTTGCATCGTGAAAATCATCTCTGCCTGTAATTTGTTTAAACTTTTCAGCTCGTCTCAACACGCTAGCCATACATCATTTTATATCCATCAATTCCATCTCCTCAGCATCAATTTGATCGTAATCCTCTTTCATTAGCATTGGATTCCCGATCCTCCCTGCAACTAAACCTCCATAGGATTCAAGCACAGTTACCAACAAGGACATGTGGCTTTTAGCAACTTCCTCGGTATAATTCTGATCATTTTCAAGGTTCAAAGCAATATTGCATTGAAGAACTTTGCCACTTTTTGTTGTAGAAAAATGTGGTTCAAATGTTGGAAATGAAGGGAATCCAGTTTTGCTGCTTGATCCCTGAGATGAACTTTCTGAAGAACTTTTTGCATTGTAAGCAGTTTCAACTTTTGGAGAAAAATTTGTCTTTTCACTAACACCACCTTTGAAATACAATCCGATGTCTTGTTCTCCATCATAATTCTTCATTCTAGCAATCTTTCTTTGCTCCATCTCTTGAGCTTCAAGATGTTTGATGAACCCACCCAGTGTTAGCTCGCTATATTCCTTTCTATTATTCCTCAACATCATCAGAAACGTTCCCCAAACATCATGCGGCAATGCATCAGCCAGCTTCTCAATCAACTCATCTTTATTTTTGTTGATGCCCAATCTTGTCATGTTTTTCACCAAGTTACAATATCTTTCAATAATCTGTTTGGTGCTTTCCGTTCTCAAACCACGGAATAGATCAAATTCTTTCTTCATAAGTGACATCTTGTTCCTGAGCATATCTTCACTACCAAGGGACTTTGCTTCTAATTCTTTCCAAATCGAATATGCACTTCCATTGTGTTGAAGTAAGATCAAGATATCTTCTTTAATCGCTTGTTGTAACAAACTAATCATCAATTTCTCATCTTTGTATTTCTTTTTTTCCACATCACTTAATTCTCTAATTCGTATTTTCACCTGATTGTTCCCGACTGGTCTAACATATTGAACTTCCGTATGTTCCCATGCATCTAGGTGATAAGCTTCCACCAAATTACCAAAACGTTCAGACCATCCACTAAAATCATCAATATCCATAAGCTTCGGTGGTTTCTGCATAGTTCCCATTTCATTTTCAAGCATCGTATTCTGAGCTACAGTCATCGGACTAGTAAAAGCGTTATAAAACTCGTTCTCCATGTTTTGATTTTCAAATGTTCACAAACAAACTGTTTCAAACGGAATACCAAAGTCAAACGAGATCCCTCTTCAAACTAAATAGCTTTCCTCAAACGAAATCACTAACACAAACTGAATTTCACTTCAAACGAAATAACTTGTTCAACCAATATACTTAATTTCGTTTGAAATACCAACTCTCTCAAACGGAATTGCTGAATGACCTTTCAAACGAAATTACGATTTAAAATAGGATTGCTACTTTCAAACGAAATCCTCAAACGAAATGACTATCTTCAAACGAGATTACCCAACTTTCTCAAACGGAATACATGTTTCAAACGATATTAAGATGTATTTTCAAACGAAATCAGTCTCAATATGCTCTCTCAAACGAAATCAGCAGGACAACTCAAACGAAATCAGTCTCAAAATGCAATCTCAAGCGAAATCATCAAGCAACTTCAAACGAAATCAGTGTGATGTCATCCTTTCGGTCTGATTTTTGTCCAATTGGTCAAGTTTTAAGCCGATTTTAGTTCTGAAACTCTCAAGGATTTGTTAAAACACAATTACGCACACATTGTGAAAAGATTAGCCGATTTTTACCAAGAAAACTTGTTTAATTTTGAAAGAAGGTGTAGAAAAACAGAATTTGCAGCTGAATTGGTATAAACTTTTCCTCATGAGCTCTGATACCACTTGTAGGATCGTTTTCAGACCCAAACGAGTCGATCAATTACTCAGAACGAAAGGCGGAAACAGACATTCTGAGGTCAATTCAGCACAATATACACTTTAACTGTCGATATTATTGATTAGATGACGTTTTACAGTGAGACGACACTTCGGCAGCACTTCGTTGCTCAGACCGAAAACTGTTCTAAATGAAATCAAGACACACCTATATATAGGATTGTAATTTCGTTTGAATGTGTCATGTACCATTTCAAACGAAATTAACAAAGTTAATTTCGTTTGAAAGTGGTAATGTCACTTTCAAGCGGAATTACCCTATTCAAGCCATAAACCTTCTATATTCTCGAACAATGTGCCCTGATCTAACAACTCTAAATTAACAACTCTAAATTTGAAAGTGGTAATGTCGATACAAGACGAAGTCGACAGACGCATGCACCAACAAATTATCAATCTCATTTTTTTCCACATCAAACACTCTTCTTCTCAAAGTTATTCAAGAAAATTTTTCGAAGATGATTCACCCGGTTTTAATATTGACCGGCATAATGTTAATATTGTTGCCGATCTTAATGTATGAGCTTCCGCCTCATCTTTTTAGTGCTTATGTATTCATTTATTTGTTCATAGATGTACCTTTGTATGTTATCTCATTTTTAATGAGTATTTAGATTTTAATATTTATCTTATTTATGTTTAGCAACAAAATGGCAAACATCGCAAAAATTGAATTCCCGGCTCTTAATATCACCGGAGAAAATTATATGCCATGGACGGCACATGTTAAGCGACATCTCAAGTCAATGGGTGTTTTGGAAACGATAACGGAGTGGAACGAATGTAGCGAACAAGACAAGGCAAAAGCCGATGTCTTCCTCCATAAACACATTGATGAGATGTTGCAATTTGAATATTCAAATTTTGATGATCCATCCGTTTTGTGGGAATATTTAAGAAGCAGATTTGATAATCAAAGGGAAGTTTTATTTCCCACTGCTAGAGATGAATGGAACAATCTCAGGTTCCAAGATTTTAAAAGGGTGAATGAATACACCTCTGCTTTGTACAGGATATGCTCAACGCTCCGATTCTGTGGGCAAACTATTACGGAGGAAGATATGTTGGAGAAAACTTTCTCCACATTTCATGCATCAAATATAAACTTGCAACAACAATATCGGTTGCAAAGGTTTCAAAGGTATTCTGATCTAAATTCATTTCTCCTCGTAGCAGAGAAAAATAATGAGCTATTAATGAAAAATCATCAATCTCATCCCACTGGATCATTAGCCATTCCAGAAGAAAATGTTGTTGCTAATAATAATGACTCTCTAAGAAAATGGGGACGAGGCCATGGCCGTGGCCATTTTGGAAAAAATAATTTTAATGGTCGCAACCATTCTTTCAAAGGAAATAATAATTTCCGAGGTAATTCCCATGGTCATGGACGTAGTCGTGGTCATGGTCGTGGTCGAAATCAGAGAACCACCAATTACCACACTCCACGAAATGCCAATTACAAACAGTATAACAAAAGAAATAAAGCTGGTAGATCCGAAAACAATGATGCTTCTTGTTTTAGATGTGGAAGTACAGACCATTGGTCAAAGGCTTGTCGTACGCCTTCACATTTATGTGAACTTTACCAAGCCTCTCTCAAAAGGAAAGAGAAGGAGGTGAACCATGTGGATAATTTTGATGATGTCAATGTCAAGCTGAAAGTCGCCGACTATACCAATGAAATGGAACTCTGAAACAATGTTTGTAAACCATAATGCAACAATTATGTAGTTTCCATTATTATAACTATCCTTATTATGTTTCATTAGTCTTCCTTTCTTGTAACGTTTCTAAAACAATAAATAAACTTCTTATTAAAATAATTCATAATATCTTCGTTATACACTTATTTTTTTTTTCTATTTCAAGATTAAAATGAATACCACTGGAACACAAGAGCAAACGAATGATGCTGATATATGTATAGCTGACAGTGGAGCTACACATACTATACTTAAATCCGAGAAATATTTTTATGAGTTGAAACCAACAAAAGGAACCGTTGATACAATATCAGGTCCTACAAAATTAATAGAAGGAGTGGGAAAAGCAAATTTAATATTACCAAATGGTACAAAGCTTTTAATAGAGAATGCTTTATTTTCCCCAAAATCAACAAAAAACTTGTTGAGCTTCAAAAACATATATCATAACGGATATGATACTCAGTCAAGGACTGTTGATAATAAGAAATATTTACACATCATGAGCAAAGATCATATATTGGAAAAACTGCCAATGCTCCACTCTGGTTTGCATTATACACACATTAATGTGCCTCAAGCACATATGGCAGTAAAGGAAAGGTCTTGTGATCCTGAGACATTTAACTTATGGCATGACAGATTAGGCCATCCAGGATCTACAATGATGAAAAGAATTATTGAAAACACACATGGACATCCATTGAAATATCAAAAGATCCCCCAATCAGATAAAATGCCTCTATGTACCTCTTGTTCACTTGGAAAACTAATTACAAGGCCTTCGTCATTAAAAGTTGACAAGGAATCACCAATGTTTGTTGAAAGAATTCAAGGAGATATATGTGGACCAATTCATCCACCATGTGGACCGTTTAGATATTTCATGGTCTTGATAGACGCATCCAGCAGATGGTCTCATGTCTCTTTATTATCAACTCGTAATGTTGCCTTTGCAAAATTTCTTGCTCAAATTATCAAACTACGAGCACATTTTCCTGATTACACTGTTAAAAGGGTGAGACTTGATAATGCTGGTGAATTTACATCACATGCTTTTAATGATTATTGTATGTCTGTGGGAATTGTTATCGAACACCCTGTTGCTCATGTACACACACAAAATGGCTTAACTGAATCATTGATCAAACGTTTACAGCTAATCGCTAGACCATTAATAATGAGAACAAAACTTCCTGTGTCGATTTGGGGTCATGCAATTTTACATGCTGGATCACTGATTCGTGTGAGACCAAGTGCAAATCATAAGCACTCCCCACTACAACTTGTTTCTGGCCATGAGCCAGACATTTCCCACCTTAAAATTTTTGGATGTGCAGTGTATGTTCCTATTGCACCACCACAACGCACAAAAATGGGACCTTAAAGAAGGTTGGGAATATATGTTGGATATGAAACAGCCTCCATCATACGATATCTTGAACCTTTAACAGGTGATGTATTTACAGCACATTTTGATGACTACCATTTTAACGAGGCAATGTTCCCAACATTAGGGGGAGAAAATAAAAAATGAGAAAATGATGTCTCATGGTGTGTGCCTTCACTGTCTCATCTTGATCCAAGAACAAAACAATGTGAGACGGAGGTTCAAAAGATAATACACTTGCAAGACATTGCAAATCAATTGCCTGATGCTTTTATCGATACAAACAGAGTTACAAAATCTCATATACCAGCTGCTAATGCTCCAGCTCGATTTGAGATCCCAAGTAAAGCAATAGATAATAAGATAGCTCATGAATCTCAAAAACGTTTGAAACGTGGAAGGCCAATCGGTTCAAAGGATAAGAATCCACGAAAAAGAAAAACACTTGTAAAAGAAATTGACCACAAAGAGAATGATCTTGATAAAACAGTAAATACTGAAACCTCTCATGAGAAAGATGTTGATGATGCTAACAAAGAGATATCAATGAACTATGGTCATACACATATCATATGGAACCGATATGAAATGGAAAATATTGATGAGATATTTTCTTATTCTATAGCAAGTGACATCATGGGTGGAGATGATGATCCTGAACCAAAATCTATCAATGATTGTCAAAATAGACATGATTGGGATAAATGGAAAGGCACTATGCAAGCTGAATTAGATTCACTCAAAAACCAAAGGTTTTTGGGTCTATTGTTATTACACCTAAGGCTGTAAAACCTGTAGGGTATAAATGGGTTTTTGTAAGAAAACGAAATGAGAAAAATGAGGTTACAAGGTATAAAGCGAGACTTGTAGCTCAAGGTTTTTCACAAAGGCCAGGGATTGATTATGAAGAAACATATTCTCCCATTATGGACGCAATAACCTTTAGATACTTAATCAGCTTAGCAGTTTCTAAAAAGCTAGAAATGCGTCTTATGGATGTCGTTACAGCTTACTTGTATGGATCACTTGATAATGACATCTATATGAAAATTCCTGAAGGATTTAAACTCCCTGAAGCATTAAGTTCAAAACCCAAAGAAATGTATTCGATCAAATTACAAAGATCTTTATATGGGTTGAAACAATCTGGGAGGATGTGGTACAATCGTTTGAGCGATTATTTGATAAGTAAAGGTTATACAAATAATCTTATCTGTCCATGTGTCTTTATTAAGAAGACAACATCTAGATATGTGATCATAGCTGTATATGTTGATGACCTAAATATAATTGGGACGCAAAAAAAAATTCATGAAGCAATGATTCTTTTAAAGAAAGAATTTGAAATGAAAGACCTTGGAAAAACCAAATATTGTCTTGGTTTACAAATTGAACATATGAGCAATGGAATACTTGTGCATCAAACGAATTATACATGAAAAGCTGTTGAATCATTTCAATATGGACAAGTCAAATCCTTTAAGCACTCCAATGGTCGTTAGGTCACTTAATATCGAAAATGATCCATTTCGTCCTTGTGAGGACAACGAAGAAGTTCTTGGTCCAGAAGTACCATACCTCAGTGCAATTGGAGCACTTATGTATCTTACAAATTGTACTAGACCTGACATTTCTTTTGCAGTGAACTTGTTAGCAAGATTTAGTTCGGCTCCTACTAAAAGGCACTGGAATGGGATTAAACATATTTTTCGATATCTTAGAGGTACTATTGATTTAGGCTTGTTTTATCCTAACGATTCAAAATAAGGGTTAGTTGGTTATGCAGATGCATGTTATTTATCTGATCCTCATAAAGCAAAATCTCAAACTGGATATGTATTTATGAACGGAGGAACTGCGATTTCATGGCTTTCTCAGAAACAAACACTTGTCGCAACATCCTCAAATCATGCTGAAGTTATTGCACTACATGAGGCTTCAAGAGAATGTGTATGGCTAAGATCTATGTCACAACACATAGTGACTTCTTGTGGGCTAGAGAAAGATCGAAGTCCAACTCCTATCCATGAAGATAATGCCGCCTGTGTCTCTCAAATGAAGGAAGGGTATATCAAAAGTGACAGAACAAAACATATACCACCAAGATTCTTTGCATATACTCGGGACCTTATTAAAGACAATCATGTCAAGATGAGATATGTCCAATCAAGCAACAATTCAGCCGATCTTTTCACAAAAGCACTACCTACAACAACTTTCAGGAAACACGTTCATGACATTGGCATGCGTCACGTATGGAGAATGTGATGTCTTACAAATTGCAACTTGAGGGGGAGCTATAGACTGCACTTTTTTTCCCTTAGCTAAAGTTTTTTTTTCTCACTGGGTTTTTCTTTAGCAAGGTTTTTAATGAGGCAGTACTTAATTACCCCAAGGTTTGCAAAATGTCATCCAAGGGGGGGTGTTATGAATTATTGGATGACAATTTTTCAACTTTGTAGCACACAACCATTTCTTCAACTTTGTACCACACCATTTGTCAATTTTGTATCACACATATGTAAGTATAAATACTAGCTAGTTAGAAGGAACAAGATACAAGAGATGATATAAACTTTCATAGTTATACAAATCCTTCTCTTATAATCTATCTTTGTTTCTTGAAGACTTAACACAAATCTAGTGTTAAATTTCGTTATCTTATAACACTTTTTTTATTTTTCTTAAAAGATTAAATTATCACACCTCACATGATTTATAATGACCAAAATAAAAAGAGGGAAAAGATGGAACGGGTTGATACGAGTGAAAGAAAAAATTAGGACTGAACTGGTTAGTCTTCTACATTGAAATTCCTGCGTTCAAACGGATTGTTCTTCTACATATCTACAATCGTCTTCTACATCGAAATCTCATGCCCTCAATCACCCAATCATCTCTGAAATTGCATCTATAAATGAAGATATCAGATGGAGAAGTAAAGGTGAGACTTCTAGTTATTTATTGCATGTTGAAAGTAGAGGTAGAAGAAACGAAAGAGGGCATAGTCGATGAAGAAATCCAAGAAAATAGGACAGTCAAAGAGCAGAAAAGATATTCAATATTGGAATTGCAAAGAAAAGAGTCACTTTAGACAAAGCACCAAACTAGAAAAGATATTGACTTAAACGAAAAGTGTGGACCCAATACACAAACTCTTTGAATTTATTCTTAGAGGGATCTAGTATTCGAGTAGAATCTAAGTCTATGGATGGAATGGAGGTCCAGAGATACCTCCATCGTGTCGACAGGATGCTTGTTCGAATTGCTTATTCGGTTGTTGGAAGATTTGAAAGGATCAAGCGGATGATAGGATCCGGAAGGTTACTGATCATATCCACCCCTTTTTTTTTGCGTTTGGTTCGTCTGTAAATTATCATGCTTAATTATGTTAATTTGGTTAACGAAACCAAATATTAGTGAAAGATGCAAACGGAAGAAGAAATCACCACAATGCCATTATTATCTCATAGAAAACTGTGAGAATTTTACGATTAAAGTTTCTACTTTCTACATAAAAATGAAATGGCCTATGTTTCCTGCCGAAGTTGATGTAAGTGGGCAGGGATCCCTTTTATATAGGTGCCTAGGTAGCCAGGTATGTTGTTTTGGTCAATAAATTAAACATTACTATGAGTCGTTTTGCGACACTAGGCAGGCGTGATTAGGCTTGAAGTTAAAATAGAGTGTATTGGTATAATGTCTTGTTATGCCCTTAGTGGATATACGAGCTCACCTTTTAAGGATGACATACAAGCCTTGATTCGTAAAATCGGTAGAAACCGCTACAAGCAAGACAAAAGGTAGTTGCACTTGTGCAAACAGTTTATGTGCAACTACCTTTGGTCTTGTTTTTCGCGGTTTCTAGCGATTTTACGACTCAAGGCTTGTATGTCATCCTTAGAAAAATATAAGACATTCATTACCAACACTTAGAAAAATATAAGAACATGAACTACAAAATGCAGAAGATGCAAGAGTAATATTGATTATGGTAGATACGTTGGAACGGCAAGAGCATTGATTAGATTTTAATGATGATTTTCATAGAGTGTTGTACTGAACTAGTAAAGACGTTGGACAGACACCGGTGCCTCCCCTTCCCCCGGACAGACACTGCTGGCACCGGTCCGACTCGTAAAGACGTCGGTGCGCAACGATCCGACCCGAACAGGCGCCGACGCAGGTTTCAAGATATATAAGTGCTCTCGGTACCTTGTTTTTTAATAAGGTTAGTTCATGGTACCCAAAAATAAGTTACAAAAACAGGTTTCAAGACACATTTCTTCTCCATATACATCGTATCGATCTCAGAAACTTTCAGCCGTTCCTTATAGCCTCAATATCTATAAGAGATTGGTCCACCACATAAAAGACCATCTTGTTTATTTGTTCCATGAAAACGTTAAATATAATTGCATGACCATCTTGTTTATCTGTTCCATGAAAACGTTAAATAT
Source organism: Helianthus tuberosus (assembly GCA_030545235.1). Taxonomy (NCBI): domain Eukaryota; kingdom Viridiplantae; phylum Streptophyta; class Magnoliopsida; order Asterales; family Asteraceae; genus Helianthus; species Helianthus tuberosus. The sequence goes on along the minus strand of CM060370.1, from coordinate 193,075,225 downwards.
AATTGCATCACAGTAACAATAAAAGGTTCAATTTTCATTACCTCAAGTTTGTCTTCTCCAAACATTCCATTAAACATTCCTTTAGGTCATTCTAAAGAACCAAATGGGGGAAACTGGAATTTAGTTTTGGATCCCACCTTTAGGTCATTCTAAAGAACCAAACGGGGGACCCTGGAATTTTAGTTTTGGATCCCACCTTTAGGTCATTCTAAAGAACCAAACGGGGGAAACTGGAATTTAGTTTTGGATCCCACCTTTAGGTCATTCTGAAGAACCAAACGAGGGAACCTGGAATTTAGTTTTGGATGCACCCGTTTAAATGAGTTGGTTTAAAGGATTCAAAAGCTTGTAATAGCCTTGATTTTAGACAATGAAAGTTCGAACGGTGAAATCCTTATGATTATGAATCTATACTAACGCGTGTTGTGAACCATGTTAGGTACTTAACGGATTGCTCACGGATGCGGATCAAGCCATAGTTGAAGAACCGAACATTGTCCACTTTTGTTGTCGCTTCCGTTGAAACTTAAATTAAAAAAAAGGCTTATGTTTTGGTGTCACTGTACTTAATTAACGGTTATGTTTTGTAATGAACAACTAAATGGTACATGAAATGCCATTTACGTTTTGTAACTCGCAAGGCTAGTTAATCAACCAATATTATATTGTAATCTCTATAATCTTGGTAAGAGCCTTACAAGTGGTATTTAGAGCCAAAAGTTTGGTAGGATACTAGCAAGAGTAAAGAAAAGAGAGGATGCCCTTACGATAAGTTCATGATATGCAAACCAACGACCTATAAAGGCGATGTGGTGGATCCAATGGCTTGTCAAAAATGGGTCGATGACATAGAGGGCGTTTTCGAACGAAGTCATTGTGACCCGATGGATTTCGTGGCATACGGCACGGGACAACTTCGGGATCAAGCAAAGAGTTGGTGGGATGTAATTAAGGAAGAAAAGGGGGTCGAAGCTATTCGAGCTATGACCTGGTCTGAATTCACAGGCTAGTAGGAAGCTGTTACAAGCATGATAACATGATTTGATATGTTACAGGCTATGGAAAAAATTATTAAATATTATGGGAAGATTTCGTTGGTTGATCAAAAAGAAGAAAGATGTGAAGTAAAAGATCCGGGTTAAAATCGCTAGATTAATGGAGGTTAATAACTTAGTTTTCACATATAAAACTTTTATAAAAAACAAATATTAAATAGCCTCATATTAAGCACTTCGTTTATATATAATGGCGTGCAACGACATCAAAACAAAAACACCAACACATGTGGCAAATTACCAACTGGGCGTCTGCCCACAATTGTTATTCTACGGTGGTACGCAACAACAACAGGTGCCTTAGATCTAAGGATATCGATGCACACATCCTGCCACAAATTCCTACAGACATTGTGTTGAAGGTGAAACACATCAGGACGCATATAAAGCAAGCGATGTCTGTCGATGTTACGTATACGAAGGCGTGGCGTGGACGAAGAAAGGCAATTGAGAGGATATATGGAACCTGGGAAGGCAACTTTGAGGAGCTGCCAAAGTACGTGTTACGGCTTCAGTCTCGAAACCCTGGTACGGTGGTTTCATGGTTTCATCACCCGCACTCGGCTCCAGGACATCCAACATTCAAATATGTTTTTTGGGCATTTGGTCCTTCTATTCGCTCGTTTCATCTTTGCCAGCCTGTAATCTCTGTGGACGGCACACACTTGAAAGGAGGGTATCGTGGTAAGTTGATGGTTGTGGTAACCAAAAATGCCAACAACTACATAATGCCAGTGGCGTACGCTCTAGTTGATGAAGAGACGGTTCACAGTTGGTGTTGGTTTTTCCAAAATTTGAGGGAATACGTCACCAGAGACTGTAACAGTAGTATTTGTGTTCTATCAGACCGCCATGCCGGGATAATTAATGCCCATGGAGAACCTTGAGGATTGGAAGGAACCAAACGCCTACCACCGTTATTGTCTTCGGCATGTAAGAAGCAATTTTAGTGGTAGGTTCAAGACCAAATCTCTTAGGAAGTTGTGTTGGATGATCGGGAGCACAAGTCAACGCAGAAAGAATCTTTGGGTTGTGAGGGAAATGCGGATGTTAAATCAGGATGCCTGGGACTACCTGAACGACATCGACAAAAGCAAGTGGACTATTGTTCATGACCGCGGAAACCGTCGTTGTGGTAACCTTACGACGAACATATCCGAGTCTATGAATAATGTCTTACGTGAAGCAAGACTCTTGCCAGTAAAAGCCTTGATTTACTATACGTTCACTAAGGACGTATCAGAGTATGCTCGGCACGCGTAGATGGCCCAAAGCTGCAATACCCCTCTACCCCCTCGAATTTGGTACAGGATTAACAAGTCGCATTCCGTAGCCATGCAACATGAAGTGTCCGTCTACGAAGTCAGAGATGGTTGCTACGCGGTAGTTTCAAGGGATGAAACAAATGATGACGGTGGAAACGAGTACACCGTTGAATACAGACGCAGGCGGTGCTCATGCGGGAAATGGCAAATGCTTAGATTCCATTGTTCCTATGCTATTGTCGTTTGCGCTTGGAGGGGTGAGCAACCACATCACGTTACCAATTCCAAATTCCAAATTCCACACCACTACCTATCAGGAACAGTACAACGGTCATTTTTTCACCCTGGGACACAAAGAAGAGTGGGAAGAAGCTCACTGGACAATTCAAGAGGACCCTTCGAGGGTCACAACACATCGAGGCAGGGTTCTGATGTGCGGTAAAGTGTTGTATTTTAGGTGTATATTTTAAGCCCTTTTTAACACTTATTTTAGCCAAGTTTTAAATTTATAAAACACGATATTTCACTAACACTAAACACACATATGGGCAAGTGCACCCATCGTTGAGTGTAGTATAGCGTTGGTAAGATACCGAGGTCGTCCAAGGACACAAGAGCTTTTAGTACCGGTTTATCCTCAACGTCTAACCAAAAATAAAAGTTTAGAAAAATGTTTTAAACTAAGAAAAATAAAAACTAACTAAAATGCTGAAAATAAAAATAAAATAAAAACAGATAGACAAGATGAATCACTTGGTTCCGACTCGTATCTAGTATAACCTTTGATTATTTCCGCACTTTTGCACATAATTAAGAGATTATCTTAGTTATTGTAGTAGGCCCCTCTTTTGAAGGTGACGTTACCCTCACCCCAGTAGTTTGAGTCAGCAGGGATACAATCCTAAAGGGGTGGATTATTGGAAGATAATGAATTAAGTTATTAATGCAGTATTGTGGTAGGCCCCGCTTTTGGCGGTGACGTTACCCTCGACTAAGTAGTCTGAGTCAGCAGGGATACAGTCCTAAATAGCCGGGTTATAGTATTAATAGTAGTTAACTTATGAGGGGATCAAAGAGTTGGGACCCCCGCCATCCAATACCGTGAAGTATTGAAGGAGGTCCTACTAAATTTGACCCAGGTCCATTGCAGGACCTCTAAACGCTGAACAATGGCAAGACCTTTACCAAACCGTTCCCTTAACCCCCTACCAGGTAGCCAACATACCTCCATATAGACCGTGGAGATATGAATGGTGAAAATCTTTTATTTTATATAGACAGTAAAATAATGCCAAGACACCACGGACAAACGATAAGGAAAGATCACCTTCAACATAAGTAACTAGTTATTAAAGTCATTAATACAAAACCAAATAAAAAGTGCAAAAGATTAGAAATAAAAAGTATTATACTAGACACTTTGTCTTCACCAAGTGATGTAAGAGACTTAGGCAAACATGGCCTTGATTGTCAAGAACTCTTACGATCAATCTTGGATCCCGAGACGACTCACACACTCTATGATGGACAATGGATGATGGTGGTGGATGATGGTGTTGTGATGGTGGTGGGTGGTGGATGAAGTGTGAGAGAGGTGGTGTGCCAAGGGATGAGTTGCAATGAAACCAAGCACTCCTATTTATAGGCTGAACAGAGGCCTGGGCACGGCCCCGTGTTCGCTGGGCACGGCCCCGTGCCTGTCTGACACTCTCTCTCTTCATTAATTGTAATTCGCAATTACAATTAATGCGCCTGCAGTACTTTCGGCACGCCCCCGTGTCCGCTGAGCACGGCCCCCGTGGTGGGCAATAGAAGCTTCTATAGGTTTGTCTTTTCTGCTGCTTCTTGGGCACGACCCCGTGCTGGCTGAGCACGGGGCGTGTTCAGCCTTCTGCTTTCTCTATTTTGCTTTGGAAGGTGCCGTTGAGGGTTCGGGCAATCCACTAATGTTCCTTTTCTTGTATTTATGTTGGATTTAGCTGTCTTTTTGCTTCTTTTGCGTTTTTGAGCTCATTTAATCCTGAAAATACAAAAGGAAGACAAAAACACTCTTTTTCCAATGTTAGTACTAAAAAAGGGTTAGTTTTATGCCTCATTTGATGTAATTTATATGTTGCATTTTACACACATCAAATACCCCCACACTTGAACTTTTGCTTGTCCTCAAGCAAAACTCTTTAATATTTGGCTTACACTCCCAAATGGAATAGGTAGAAGAGAAGGTTTTGGGCTTGTCATAGAGTGTCGGGATTTCCAAGATCTTTTTGGGGTTTTATTTTTATTTATTTACACTCCTATTCGTAATGATTTATTTAGAACTGTTCATAAAAGAAATTACTTATTTGGGCATAACATGCCTTTTTAAAATTCTATTTATATACAAGTTCACATACCTCGCGGGGAAATCACTCACACTCGGCCGAAGGTGTATTTTTAGTGAATCACTCGAGAGCGGCATGGAACTTATTTCTACCATAGGCTTGCCAAGAAATCAATCCTCCTCCTTTTTAACTTTTATACCTTTGTAGATATCAAGAGGACTTTGTGGGTTAAGGGTTGGCTAGGGTTAAAGGTAGGTGGTTGGGTTAGTGGTTAGTAGAAAAAGGGCTAAAAAGCGTAACAAGTGTCGGTTTTCGTATTTTTTTTTTTTTTTTGCAACTTTTTATTTTTGATGAAGCTTTTATTCAAACAAAGTTATTTTTGATTACTTTGCTTGTTTATTTTCTTTTTGCTTCATTTTTTTTTTTTTTTTTTCGAAGAACCGAACTTGTTACTAAAATAAAGGGTTAAAAAAAAGAAAAAGGTTTTGGTGGGTGAAAGGGTTTTTGTTTTGGGTGATGAAACGAAAAGGTTTAGGCTCAAAGGGGCTATCTAGGGGGATTTTTTGGGTAGGTGGTGAAAAAAAAAATAATGGTGTAGAAATGAAAAAGGGTTAGTCCTAATGCCTCTATCATTTACTTACTCGGGTTTAAGTTGATAAGGACCGGGAATGTATTGTCATGGCAAGTTCTAGAGTCGTAAGAACCAAGCGGCTATTCACACAAGAAACGAAAAATGAGCATTTAGTCAAATGATATGAAATTGTGTGCTCAATAAAGGCTCAAAACTCACTTTTGTGGGAATGGGTTTTTATGTGATCAAGTATATATAATCAAATTTTAAATAAGTTTGTCATGCCTTTTCATAATTTTCTTATGTTGGTTCTTTTTATCACTACGCTATCGGTTGTAAATTTGTAAAAATACAACCTTTTTGAGAGCTTGAATTTCCCGAGTTAAACCTAGACAAGTAAAAAAATGAAATTTTTTAAAAAATTTGGGGTGATTAGCGGTTCCAATAGAGTTTTGTGTAAGGCTTGTATTTAGGACTTGCAAAATTCAAGGTTTTAGCATCCCCTCCACACTTAAATTACACATTGTCCTCAATGTGTCCCAAAAATAAATTTTAGGTTGATTAGATGTGTAAAATAGTGTTTAAAAAGCAAAAATTTGTGTTAGTGGGCACTGAACACGGCCCCGTGTTGAGTGGGCACGACCCCGTGTTCAGGTGCCAGTAACAAGAACATACAGAAGGTGGACACGGCCCCGTGTCCACTGGACACGGCCACGTGTCTGACAAAATTCTGCCGAACAGAAGCCAAACAGCAGGTCAGGGAGGTGAGCACGGGGGCGTGTTGGCTGGACACGTCCCCGTGTGGACAGTCTAGAAGCCTGAAAAACAGGTTTCGTCCTCTGTAGGTCCCTCTTCGTGACGAGGTCAAACCTTATCCTTGTTGTATTAACACACTAGCGAGTGCGGAATCCAAGCTAGCATGCAAACCGAGTTAGATCACGCAAAAGCACGACACACAAAGTTCAACGATTAACACCACTTGTATTAATGCGTATGAAAGGATCCGTTTACAAGCTCAATGTTTACAGATGTATTCCGTAAACTCTCTCTCGTGTGTGTGATTTCAGCAGAGTGTTCTCCTATGGTGTCTCTCACAAGTGTCTCATATGTCTCTCTGAAATGAACACAACGCTTGGGTATTTATACCCGACACAGCAGCTATGGTCGAAGGATAAGGTGATCTGGTCGAAGGATCATCTATCGACCAGAAATCTACCGAAAGATCCATACATACCTCGAAGGATAATATCCTTCGAGGTCCATCTGTTTCTATCGAAAGACATTATCTTTCGAAGTCATCGAAGGATACAAACCATCCTTCGATGACATCCTTCGACACCAGCATGTTTCAACCAATGTGCTAACTGTTTGACCAAGACAAAACTGGAGGATGGTTGACTGGTCAAACTTACATCGAACGCACATATAAACAAATCTAACACAAGACATCGTTTTGTATCATGACACATTACAGACAAAGTACAGACACAAGCAGCTTTGTCTTGATCTTCGTGTCTTCGAGTCGAGACCAAGTCGAACTGAGCTGAGTTGAACCGAGCCGAGTCGTGTCCACAAAATATGCATCAACAAACTCCCCCTTGGACGCTACTCGTGAGGTTCAACGCTATTCGAGAGATTCAACTTCGATGTCTTCCACGTCGGAGGATCTTCAAAGTCTTCACGCGTCGTAAGTAGAAAGTGTATCAACAAACTCCCATTTTTCATTTAGGAAGTGTGTCAATAAACTCCCCCTTAGATTGAACTCTCCATTGAGTCATGCTCGTGAATCTTTTGACTTGTCAATTCTTCAGATCCTTGTGGTGTTGATGAAGGGTCAGCGGCAACTCGATCATTTTCATCACTTGAGTGCCTCCACTTCGTGTCTTCATTCCAAGCTTGTCATCGACCATGTTCTCCTCGCCTTTAGCATCTGCACATGCAAGAAAGCTAAACGCATAATGAGAACAACCGCTTGGAATATAGTTAACATGAAAACAAACGACACATATGAGATAAAATCTCAATCAAACACCAACCGACAACATTTTGAAAGTTTAGAAAAATATTCAATTTTAATCCTTTAACTTTCAACACTTGTTAACTTCGACAGTTTATGAAGATGCAATTGTTTTCAGCTTACGATCAGGATTTTGGGTAGGATAGACTCGAGTTCCAACATCAGTCAATCAAAAATAAACTAGAAGAAAAATCTTTTTTGGATTTTATAAAGTTTATATTAAAACACACCTAAAATCTTTTTGTAATTTTTCATTTTTCAAATATAAAGACGGAAAACAGTAAATATATACAAAGATACATAAACTGAAAAACAGTAAATAAATATTTACAGACATACTTTTTGCGAGTTTCGAGGGTAAGAGAATCATATCAGTGTACGGTCAGGTCAAAACACTCTTGTTGTTCTTTTAGTTAACATTAAGATAAGCATCCTATAACGATTATCGGTATTGTTGTCCACATAAGCTCAACTTATCATTTGTAATCATGGCGAGGGGATACGTTAAGGTATAATTTATACTTACCGACCGGTGTTCATCCACATCACGACACATTCCCGTATCAAGGTATGCACGAAGATTCATCTTACCGGTGAGTATACCGATTATCATCTGTTTGACCGTATATGATGTGAGATTCTCACTTATTTTGATTTGAAAACAAGCCCTATGTGATAGAATCACTTATTTATGAGGAACTTGATTTTCGTATGCATGAGGGCACAGGAGCAAGTCCGTGAACAGGTCAGTACTTCCGTACAGCAGAGAGACGAACTTGACTCCCGGATAAATGTGATATTTTTATCACTTATTTGTTTGGACATGTGATTGTTGATCACTTATTGAGGTCGTATGCAATATGTACACGTATGTATAGTATCATGGAAGATCTAGACTTGCGTCCCCGTTATTTTTCGGTAAAAGATACAACCATGATACCCAGATGATAAGCAGCATAAAGACCGAATATCTCAGAACCTTGGCAATCTCTCAAACGAAATTTCGGTACTAAGACCATATGCCAATGAATGGTTCCCACCCAGTCTTCAGTCGATTTAAGTTTATATCACCCTGCACACTTTAAAATGATTGTGAGCCTACCGACACATCTTATATAGATCTGCTTATCGCTTTTGCAATTAAGGTTTAAAGAGGTTTGAATAGACCACTGATGTACTATCATTTTCTCTTTTTCTCGCCAGGAAACTCATTTTTGCTTTTCTATTGTTTTTGTGTTTTTTTTTTTTTTTAAATTTTCAATGTTTTTGGATTTTCAAATTTTGGATTTACTCCCCCTAAAATCAATAAACTAAAATAAATTTAAAACACAAAGGATATTTACAAAAATGACTTTCCGATGTTGGTTAACTCATGTTTTACCTCAATGCCGTTTACCAAAATTAATTTTTAATCAGAAAAGATTTATCGAATTTTGGAAAAATCAGTTGGCATGTCGGTTTGCGGTGTGGACCATGACAGCATTGTCTGGCCAAAGAGTGCTGCGAGAGGATAACAATTCATAAAGTAGCTTAAATAACGACAAGTAAAGGAGAGATTAGAAATTTTAAAACCGTATCCTGCAACTTCTTCGTGCATTGCAAGGAATTTGAGTGCTCTCCCAAACTGGATATCCACCCGTTGTGGATTTCAAAGTCGATTCTTTGTAGCTACTGAGACGTCTCTTGACAGCAACAAGATCAGAAACCTTTGGGTCCGGCTGGTCGTCCACATTGCACCAGCGAAGGTCTTTGTCTTTCTCTTTCAGAAGTAGTGTGCGGTTGTTCAACCCATGCCAAGGCGTCCGCACACCCGGTTGGTTTGTTCAACAAACACATTTTCTTCAATCACACCACCAAGGAATGTACGCTGCACGTTCATTTTGCTGAGTGTTGAACTTCAGACGTGCTGCAGGTGCGTACATTTTGATTTGAATCTACCCTGGAGAAACCGATCACAGCCTGATTGCATTTTTGTCGAAGCTTTTCAAACTCTTTCAACATACACTTCTGTTTCTCTTTTCCTTTTTCTTCTCTCCATCACAGGCAACAATTTCTTCTGTCGCCTATTTTGTGCATGGACACTCCACTATCAACAATCTTACGACTATCGATAGTTCCTCCTGGAATATCCTACACACTCATTCAAAGATTAGACGGAGAGGGGGACCCAGGCCTTTGTGGACTTGGGTCGACCTTGATCATCAAGGAAGGTGATCTCAATCTCCTGATGATTAGGAAAAAGAACCTGCGGAGCTCCCCCTGACTGAATTACCTGTTTTGGTTTCCAAACTGTTTGTTCTTTTCCAGTATTTGAATTTGCTTTTGCATTTACTGGTTTTACCGTTTTAGGTTTTGTTTGAACAGGTTTTTCTTCTTTGACCTCTGACTTTAAGGCCTTCTCAATTACCTTTTGATTCGTTTGTTTTAACTTCTTTTCCCTTTCTTTCAAGACACGCGGGTCTTGTTTCGGGGAAACAGATCGTTTTTGGTAATTGGTTTCTTGGGGAGACTTCAATTTTTGCAGGTATGGGCAGTATCTTACAATATGCCCAATTGTTCCACACTCAAAACACATTCTCCGCTCTACAAACCTCGGAGAAACATGTTGATGATCAAACTGAGAACCAGACAATGAACTTTGTGATCTAGATGTACTTGGACCTAAATCACATCCTTTGGTATGTTGGGTGTAATTATTCTGATCATTTCGTTTTAAAATTCTAACTTGTTTTATAAAATCAATGTTAGATTTATCCTGAAATGTTTCGAGTGTATCTGTACCCTTTGATCCAACAAAGTTCACTTTCTGTTCTCTTTTCTTAACGGGAGCTCTTTTGTTTTGCACCTTTTGCTGCTGAAGTTTAGGTGCTTGAACATTCTTGTTCTGAGCTTTCTTTCCCTGTCCCTTACCCTTTCCAGAATTGACTTGTTGTTTTCGCTCAATTGGTTGTTTTTGGTTTCCGTATTGTTTTCTAATTTGTTCACACGGAATTGGATCACATTGAGTGACGGTGACTTTGCCACTTTTGTTTCCCAAAAACTTATCAATACATCCTTCAAAAATCTGCTCAATTAAATCTTGATTTACATTTTTAATTGGAAAATCTTTGTTAGAGTAGATTTTGTCATCTCCTTTGAGCGTATACAACAAGTTATTCCCTTCACAACTAGAAACAAGGGACTCCATTCCTTTTGACATTTCAGTCTTACTCGGTTCCACTGGTGGATCACACAAGATGTGATTCTCGATTGGAATATCTGTTGTAACCGAGTTAGACTGTTTGTTCACAATTTTTATAGATTCATCATCCGATGAGTCAGATTCATCATCCGAAGACTCAGTATCCTCAACAATGGGAGGACTCTGTTCCTTAACACATGATGAATCCGTCACATTCTCAGACTCAGATTCAGATTGACCCGAGGATGATGTACCAGTTGTGAACCCGAGGCCTGCTGCAAAATCATCTAGATTGAGTGGCACAGTAGGTTCAAAACGGGGCATATCCTCAACATCAGGCGATTTGGAGTAATTGTGATTCATTGGGGGAGGACATGATTTGAATCCATTACCCTTCCTATCCCCCTTTTTCTTCTGAACATCAATAATGTGATCCAAAACATAGCGGGAATTGGAATAGCTTTCCAATTTCTGCTTGATTGTCTCACATTCACATCTAGCTGTTGCTAACTCTACCATTTGTTTTTCAATTGTGTCAATTAAATCATTGTTAACATGTTGTTTTCTCAAAACAGCCCTTTGTAATTCAGAAACATCATGTTTTAGTGACGCAATTGTTGCTTTAAATTCCTTTTCATTTCTGGTTAAAAACAAGTTAGCTTCAGTTGCTTTAGAAAGATCAACGATCAATTCTTGATTGTGTTTGGATGTGATTTCAACTTTCTCTTGCAAAGCCTCGTGCTTGCTTTGCAATTCACAACACTCATCAGTCAATGAACCATGTTTGTCTTGCAAGTCAAACAGACTAGCTTGTAAAGCTTCATGTTTGCCTTGCAACTCAGACATGTTTGCTTCTAAATCATCATTTTTAACACGCAAACTATCACAGTTATCACAACTAGCTACAGTGGGTTCATCGACACATACCTGACCTGGTGAACTGTCGACATTAGCCATAAAGGCTGAATGGAGAGAAGACGAAGAGTAAGCAGCTTGATCCACATGATCATTCCCTGAAGTGGAGGATTCTTCATCTGAGCTTCCATTATAACCAGAAGAATCTTCATCCTCAGAAGAGTCACCACCATTGGCGGAAGATTCTCCACCACTGGCGTGCTTTAAATCCCTTACGACTTCAGCAAAACATGCTGTTCCACCATTTCCTCCTTCTCCAAGCTGAAGCGACCAATCACAACCCTCATCTATTTGAACCACCAGCCCCCGGTTGGCATTTGATGGCCCTGCTTGGCCTTGGCCTTGGTTGTTGACAGGTATCATCGTACGAACATTGTTCCTGTTCTGGTTCTGCTGGTTGCCTTGATTTCTGAAGGGGTTTTGGTTTCCATGCTGAGCTGGTCTTGTGCATTCCCTTTTGAAATGACCACGTTCACCACAGTTAAAGCACGTAACAGCTTGCTTGTCGAACCCATACTTGGTGTCTTTCTTGCTATCCAAGTTGGTTCTCCCCGTCCTTTCCATAAACTCCTTTGCTCTTCGAATAGCACTAGCAAGAGCCCATTTGATATCCATCATTTCAAACTCATCCCTATCCACTTGCTGATAATCTTCATTGGTTAGATTGATGTTCCCAATCTGACCTGCGATCAATCCACTATAAGCACTAACCAAGGTATTCAACATCTCCATATGCTCCTTGGCTATTTCGACACTAACTTTGGAAAAGTTGGAAGTGTCTAATCTGACTGTATTTGGATTGGAAGTGGCTTGAAAGTTTGAAGAGCTTCCATAAAACCCTTGCTGTTGCGGTTGTTGCTGCTGAGGAGCTGTCGGTTTCACATCTGGTCTTGGATACATCAAGTATGCTGAAGGATCAAACTGATCTGTTGTGGAAGGTCCGGTGTTTGAGACGAAAGCTGTTTGAAGCTTCGCGTGTTGAGAAGCTGGTCTTTCTCCACCAATACCTCCAGCAATCCCAAAGTACATCTCTGGACTTTGAGGAGTGAGTGTTCTTTTTGCCTTCAGTTTTTCTTCCACATCCTTGTTCTCCAGTTTTTGAATTAAATCATAAACGGTGATTGTGTCTAAAACACCATTTTCTTTAAGGATTTCAAGATAACTGCTCCACTTTGCTGGTAAGCTATCAGCAAATCTCTTCGTCATTTCTTGTGGAGTGGCATTGACTTTAAAAGCAAACATCTCGCTCAACAGATGATGAAACCTTGTAGATAAATCTGCCAAAGTCTCATTCTCCATACACGTAAATCCTTCAAACTCTTTCTTCAGCAAATCTTGCTTAATCTTTCTAGATTGAGCATTTCCTTCACATCTTAACGTGAGCATATCCCACAAGCTTTTAGTAGTAGTGCAATAAACAAACTGGTGGTAAATGTCTCTGTTAAGAGCTTGTGTGAGAATCATGAAGGCTTTCTTTTCTAATTCAATCTTCTTCTTATCTGCATCAGTCAAAGTGCTGTAAGTTTCTGGATTTGATCCTGCAACTTCCAACTCGTTTTCAAATGGAGTGAAGAAACACATCCATAGATCTTGACCTTGCCCCTGAACATAAGTTCTCAGCCTATCTTTCCACCATCCCCAATCATTGATGTGATTTAGCTTTGGCGGTTTTGTGCTTGTACCAGTTTCACTGTCGTTCTGCATCATAGATTGAATGCTGTTGTGTTGATTTGTGACTAATGCCCATTGATTTGCAGTGATCATTGTAGCTTGAGTTAGGGCAATAGCTCGCATCCATGCAGATTTGTCGAATTCTGGCTCAGGTTGTGTAACTGATGATCGCGAAGATGTTAGAGTCCACGCGGTTGGATCCCACGGATCGTTTGTTCCCATTTTATAAAAATTAATATATTAGGTGAAAATTGGTTTTAAAAAAAAATAATTTTCACAAACTATATTAAGATTTCGAATGATAACCAAACAGTCGAAAGATCCTTGATCGAAAGTCCTGAAAAACACAAACTGTTAAACTCAAACAGATTAGGATCGAAAGATGCACACAGGTTCGAAAGACAGACACTTGTTCGAAGGATCAACAGTGTTCGAAGGATCACTGTTGAGTCTCGAACAATGGTTTCGAAAGATTCACTAGCTCGAAAGATTCACAGTTTGACAGATCCTTATCTTTCGTCTTTCGAAAAGATTCCCTTGATCGAAAGATATGTCTCGGACTTCGAATGATGGGTCGAAAGATGATTATCTATCGAGCCTTCCTTGATCGTAAGATGATCTTTCGATGTCGAAAGATATCCTTCGATTGCCACTGACACAACTGACACAAAGTTGACAGGTTGGTGAGAAAGTTGACGGGTTGGTGCGCAACTTTCGGCAGAAGGTATGTTCAGACCTTCCTTTCTGCCAAAATCAGATCTGGATACCTTCCCAATGCAAACAACTTTCGAAAATAGTCAAACAAGATCAAAATACATAAAAGTTTTGAAGAAACACTTGAATATTTGAAGAACAACCAAGAACAAACCCAGAAAATTTGAATTTTCCAGAAAACCGACACTTCCGAACACGAGTTTTGGCCGAAACTTAAATAAAAACCAACTTTTAACAATGTGAAAATGAAGAATAAACGGTTTTTATAACAACTTCTACCAAAACATGCAGATTTTCGAAGTTTAAACAGAAAATTTCCAGAAAAGATAAACTTCTAAATCTCGAAAGACACCCGAAAACACTCGGTTTTAACAAGGAAAAGAGCCAAGGCTCTGATACCACTTGTAGGTCCCTCTTCGTGACGAGGTCAAACCTTATCCTTGTTGTATTAACACACTAGCGAGTGCGGAATCCAAGCTAGCATGCAAACCGAGTTAGATCACGCAAAAGCACGACACACAAAGTTCAACGATTAACACCACTTGTATTAATGCGTATGAAAGGATCCGTTTACAAGCTCAATGTTTACAGATGTATTCCGTAAACTCTCTCTCGTGTGTGTGATTTCAGCAGAGTGTTCTCCTATGGTGTCTCTCACAAGTGTCTCATATGTCTCTCTGAAATGAACACAACGCTTGGGTATTTATACCCGACACAGCAGCTATGGTCGAAGGATAAGGTGATCTGGTCGAAGGATCATCTATCGACCAGAAATCTACCGAAAGATCCATACATACCTCGAAGGATAATATCCTTCGAGGTCCATCTGTTTCTATCGAAAGACATTATCTTTCGAAGTCATCGAAGGATACAAACCATCCTTCGATGACATCCTTCGACACCAGCATGTTTCAACCAATGTGCTAACTGTTTGACCAAGACAAAACTGGAGGATGGTTGACTGGTCAAACTTACATCGAACGCACATATAAACAAATCTAACACAAGACATCGTTTTGTATCATGACACATTACAGACAAAGTACAGACACAAGCAGCTTTGTCTTGATCTTCGTGTCTTCGAGTCGAGACCAAGTCGAACTGAGCTGAGTTGAACCGAGCCGAGTCGTGTCCACAAAATATGCATCAACATCCTCCGGTTTTTCCATCCTAGCCTTATAGGTGCTGAGGCTTAACACCTTAAGCCTTGGTTTGTACCTGTTTGAACACTTAATACCACACCAAGCAATACGTTACCAAAGTTAATTGTTCCACGCATAAAGTAAGAAAAATAAAAATGCAGAAAATAGTTAGGAAAAGTAAATTGTCTAACACTTGGCACGCAGGCCATCAATTGTTCAAGATTGCAAAGGGTTAACCTGGGGAGCCACCAATCAACCGCTTCCTCCTATGCTCCTCCCGCCTATTCCATGGCATCATCATCATCATCATCATCGTCACCCCCTCCATGGCGTGCAATGTGGTCTCGTATGTATCCGACGTCTTCTTGTATCTCGGATAGGTTTCTCTCGATAGCTCCGACCCGGTGGTAGGTGTTGCTCGCCATGTTATAGGTGTTCCGAGTACACATGAGGTTTTCCTGCAACAAATCATGCAAACTTTGAAAATTAGGAAAACTGCCTCCCGAGGAGGATGATTGGCCCGGATCACCGTGGGGTGGGTATTGGTACTGATGATGTTGCGGTGCTGGGAGGACAAGTGCTTCTTGCGGGTTCCATGCATGACCTTGCATCCTTTGAAAGGTTACCGTCCCATCTTCTGCCTCATAAACCAGGTTCATCGAGCGGCATATGTGAATATCCACCGTACCCGACCATGGGCTTCTCTCAAATTCCCTCGGAATGTGGGCGAAGTGCCTGAAGAGACGGTGCACCCACCCCCCGAAGAAAAGAGGAGTTGGTGCACTAGCAAGGCGGTTATGATGCATGTTTCGGAGCATAAGGTACGGAACATCGAGCGGCCTACGGTTGTGAATGCAATGGAGGACAAGCAAATCTCTTAACCCAACGACGCCACCACTGTCATGCCTTTGGCTAAGAGAGTAGCCGAGGAGCCTATGAATGTATCTGTAAAGCGGATCCCTCAGCTTGGTACTCTTAGTGCTGCTCGGATTGTAGAACCCTTCCCCAATCTGAGCCCACATGGCTTGGCGCTCGTTGTCTTCGATCTCTCTCAACCCCCCTGTATTTCCTTCGTCTCCCGCATCCTCCTCCGCATACAACCCGATAATCGACCCGAATTGTGCCATGGAAATCGAATACCTCGTTCCGCCACACCTGAATGACACCCCTTCTTCATCGAACGGCTCGCACCTTGACTTGAATGCAAAGGTGCTGTAGAATTCCAAGGTGCATTCATGAACAGAACGGAGTCGGGTTGTTAGTGCGACTCTGAGTGGTCCCGTGACAATGTTGTTGAAACGGTCAATTTGATTCACCAAGGTTAGTAGTTCTGTGCATGCCTGCCTCGGGTATTCCTCCGGCCTTGCTTGGAGAAGCTCGTATCGAGCTCTTGCATCCAGCTCATTGGCGTTGAATCTAGTAAACTTCCTGGCCATCTGCAAGAATACACCAAAAGTTAGCATGAAACAGAAATATTTTCGGACAAAACTGCAAACAGCGGGCTGGACACGACCCCGTGCCCAGCGGACACGGCCCCGTGTTCAGGGGTCTGTTTCTCAAAAATCCCATTTTTCGACCTGGTTTCGAAAACTTGAAAATTTTTGAACCAATAGGTGCGGTTTCCCCCGAAAATGAAACCCTAAGTTCCGTTTTTCCCAAAATAACCCGTTTACCCTATCAATTTTATCTTTTTCGGTTCAAGAACAAGGGTTTGGGGTTTTTGCAAGAAATCGGGTGAATCTATGAACAATACAAGTGTATTTACTTCCCTTAACACTAATCTAACTAAATGCAAACAGATTTAGGCAAAAATTTTAGGCTCGATCCGAATGAACATCAAGAACCCTAGATTTTTCCCCAAATTTGTGGTGTATTAACTACATGCAAGTGACTAATCTAACTACTACGAGTGACAGAATCATACCTTGACGTTGTTAGATTGGTAAGAGACGTTGGAATCTCGCGGAAAATCGCCTGGAACCAGAGCTTTTGTGGGGAAACGGGGCGTGTGGAATGAAGAAACTGTTTTGAAAAAGGGGTTTTATCCCGTCTGCAGCGCGAACACGACCCCGTGTCCAGCGGACACGGCCTCGTGTCGAGCCTCTTTTTTTTTTTTTTTTTTTTTTTTTTTTTAGTGCGCGTGTGAGTGCCCCTTTCTCCTACAAGCTATGGTTTAGAAAACTTACCGTTTTATTTTGCCACCTCAATCGTTCATAACTTACCAGGCATGATGTTTTTATTCTTCCACGGTTTGAAGCGAGATCTCTTCTTCCTCATCCTCAATAAATCCTTGATAGAGTTTCAGCCGTTGGCCATTGACTTTAAATGGTGACCCATTTCGAGGTTTAATTTCTACTGCACCGTGTGGAAAAATATAGGTGACGGAAAAAGGTCCTGACCACCTAGACTTTAATTTACCAGGAAACAATCGAAGTCGTGAATTAAACAAAAGAACTAAATCTCCTACCTGAAATTCATTAGGTTTAATATGTTTGTCATGCCAATCTTTCATTCTTTCCTTATAAATTTCAGAGTTTGAGTATGCATAATTCCTAAGTTCGTCTAATTCATTTATTTGACAAAATCGATTTTTACCAGCAAATTCTAGATCTAAGTTTACATTTTTGATTGCCCAGTAGGCTTTGTGTGCAATTTCTACTGGCAAGTGGCAACTTTTTCCATAGACTAGCTTATATGGGGTTGTACCTATCGTTGTTTTATAAGCAGTTCGAAAAGCCCATAAAGCATCATCTAATTTATCAGCCCATTCCTTTCTATTTGACCCTACGGTTTTTTCAAGTATTCGTTTTAACCCTCTATTGGTCACTTCGGCTTGTCCGTTTGTTTGAGGGTGATAAGCTGTCGAAACCCGGTGATAGACCCCATATCTTGTTAAAAAATTTTCAAGTTGATGATTACAAAAATGGGTACCTCTATCACTTATTAAAGCTTTGGGTGTGCCAAAACGAGAGAATAATTTTTTCAGAAATCTTACCACTACTCTTCCATCATTTGTTGGAAGTGCTTCGGCCTCGGCCCATTTAGACAGGTAATCTACTGCCACAAGTATGTATTTGTTTCCTTTCGATGGTGGAAAAGGTCCCATAAAGTCGAGTCCCCACACATCAAAAATTTCACAAACAAGAATGCCATTTTGTGGCATTTCGTTTTTGGAAGAAATATTACCTGTTCTTTGGCAAGCATCACATGTCTTTACAAGATTTTGGGCATCTTTGTAAATGGTTGGCCAATAAAATCCTGAATCAAATACCTTTCGTGCGGTACTGGCAGCACCATGATGTCCTCCGTATGGACCTTCGTGACAATGGCGAAGAATTCTTCGGGCCTCACTACCATGTACGCATCTTCTGACGAGTTGGTCGGCACACATTTTGAAAAGATATGGATCTTCCCAAAAATAGTGTTTCACATTGGCAAAGAATTTTTTTCTTTGATGATGTGGCCATCCTTTTGCGACTATTCCACTAGCTAAGTAGTTGGCAAAGTCGGCGTACCATGGTTCTTCCTTAAATTCCACCCTTTCCAGGGATTCAGTTGGGAATTTTTCATTGATTTGCTCGCCCCTGGTCGCCTCCAAAGCTGGGTCTTCTAAGCGCGAAAGATGATCTGCTGCGGTATTTTCTGCTCCTCTTTTGTCTTTGATTTCAATGTCGAATTCTTGGAGGAGTAGAATCCACCTAATCAAACGTGGTTTTGCGTCTTGCTTCTTAAAGAGATATCGAATGGCTGCATGGTCTGTGTAGACTATAGTTTTAGAAAGAACAAGATAAGAGCGAAATTTATCAAAAGCAAATACCACAGCTAGTAACTCTTTTTCAGTTGTTGTGTAATTTTCTTGTGCATCGTTAAGTGTTTTACTAGCATAATATATTGGGTGGAAATGCTTTTCTTTTCTCTGTCCCAAGACAGCTCCAACTGCAAAGTCACTAGCATCGCACATGATTTCAAAAGGAAATTTCCAATCAGGTGCTATCATGATAGGTGCATTGACTAGCATTTCCTTTAGGGTTAGAAATGCTTGATTGCAATCCTTGTCAAAGATGAAAGGAGCATCTTTTTCAAGTAACTTTGTTAGAGGTCTTGAGATTTTTGAAAAGTCTTTGATAAACCTCCTATAAAATCCGGCATGCCCTAGGAAACTTCTAATCGCTCTTACGGAGGATGGAGGAGGTAACCTAGAAATGGTATCTATTTTGGCTCGATCCACCTCCATTCCTTCGCTTGAGATCTTGTGACCAAGTACTATTCCCTCTGTTACCATGAAATGGCATTTTTCCCAATTAAGGGCGAGGTTAGTTTCCTCACATCGGGATAGCATTCGTTCAAGGTTATCGAGGCATTGGTCGTATGAATCCCCAAAGATAGAAAAGTCGTCCATGAAGACTTCCATTGTCTTTTCTATCATGTCATGGAAAATGGCTACCATGCAACGTTGGAATGTTGCAGGGGCATTACATAGACCAAACGGCATGCGTCGATAAGCAAAAGTTCCATAGGGGCATGTGAATGTTGTTTTTTCTTGGTCTTCGGGTGCTATCGGGATTTGAAAGTAACCTGAAAAACCATCCAAGAAACAGTAAAATTTATGACCGGATAATCTTTCTAACATCTGATCAATGAAGGGTAAAGGAAAATGATCCTTTCTTGTTGCTTCATTTAATCGTCTATAATCTATACATACTCTCCATCCTGTGACGGTTCTTGTCGGTATTAATTCATTTTTTTCGTTAGTAATTACCGTCATACCTCCTTTCTTTGGAACTACTTGAACGGGACTTACCCAAGGACTATCGGAAATAGGATAGATAAGTCCTGCGTCAAGTAATTTGATGACTTCATTTTTAACCACTTCTTGAACATTTGGATTTACTCGACGTTGTGGTTGTATGACAGATTTGTAGTCATCGTTCATCAAAATTTTGTGTGTGCACATAGAAGGACTAATTCCTTTTATGTCAACAAGTTTCCAAGCTATTGCATTTTTGTGTTTTTTCAAAAGACTAACTAGTTTTTCTTTTTCTAGGTTATCTAATTTAGACGAAATAATTACAGGTAATTTACCATCTTTGTCTAGAAAAGCATATTCCAAACCTTTTGGAAGTTCTTTGAGCTCAAGTGGTGGGTCTTTAGGAGACTCCTTATTTGGTTGCTCGTTTCGATCAAGAACTTTAAAAGTTTGTTCTATGGCGACCTCTTCTTCAACAAAGTGGTCCGTCTCTTCACTTGTATCGGGTGGCTCATCTTCATCTTCAATTAGGGGGTCATTATTGCCGAATGGATATTTCATTGATCGTTCGAGATCGACACTTCTTTTAAATGCCCCTAATTGAAGAGGTAGATTATTGAACTTCCGGTTTTTCAAAGCTTCGTATGTCTTTACAAATGGTCGCCCCAACACTAGAGGAGCGTCATCGAGGATGACAAAGTCGGTTGGAACTACCATTTGATTTGTTTGAACCAAGACATCTTCAACTATACCGATTGATTTTATTACTTTCCGATTGGATAGAAAAATGGGTATTTGAAGTGGAGAAAAATCACTACTACTTAATTTTTCGAAAAGGTAGTTAGGCATTATGTTAACACAAAGATCTTTATCGATTGTGACATTACTAATAAACGAATTTTGAAAGAAACATGGAACCGGTGTGATGTTAATTTCAAATGGGTCTTCTTTTATTAGTGAAGTTTGATCATTAGTTAACTTAACACTTACCGTTTCTTCAATTTTAGTGTTAGTGTTTAACTCTTTTAGAAACTTAGCATGAGTGGGTACTAAACAATGATTTTCGAAAGAAGGTGACAAGAGATGAATTTCTTCAAAATTAGACTCTTCTTGGATTTTAACGTTGTCGGACTCACCTTTTTCGTTGTTTAACTCATGTGTCGGTTTTTCACTTATTTGTTCTTCCATTTTTTCATTTTTAGTTATCTCTTCCTTTTTTAATTCTTCTCTCGTGCGGGACTCCTCTTCCCTTGCGCGAGCTTCTTTTATACATCGATCGATAACTCTAATGTGCTCTAATATCCTATCGGTCACTTCGGTTATAGAAAAAGAATCATTATTTTCTAAGCTTGAATCCGGTTGTTCGACCCTTTGTTCCTCATAATACCCATATGAAGTTGATGGTTCGCACCATTGTTCTTCATTGTAAGCATATGATGGATAAGGTTCGTAATTTTGTTCTTCATAATACTCATATGAGGTGGGTTGTTCATGCCAAGGTTCCTCATAATAAGCATATGAAGGTGGTGGCTCATACCTTGGTTCCTCAAAGTATGAGTAAGAAGGCTCATACCTTGGTTCATCAAAATATGAGTATGAGGGAGGAGGTTCATACCTTTGGTCTTCATAGGATGTGTATGAAGTTGATGGTTCGTACCTGGGTTCCTCATAGTAAGTGTATGAATTGGATGGTTGGTACGAGTGATTATCTTGAATTGAACGTGTATTACGACAATTTGTGCAATAATTACCCCTATAATCATCCTCATCATAGGTGTAGTTGTAACCTCCTGAGTATTGATCCATAAGAATCACTCAGCAGACCACAACCGAGTCTCGAGATCAGAAAACAAAAATAAAAACAGAAACAGAGGCTGGACACGGCCCCGTGTTGAGTGGACACGGCCCCGTGTTCAGAATCTGTATCTGGGCGTTTTAATTAAATTAACTGATCTAGTTGAGCACGGGGCGTGTTCAGTGAGCACGGCCCGTGTTCAAGCTACTGTTACTGGGCGTTTATGAAAAATCTGCAGCACGGCCCCGTGTTCAGTGAACACGGCCCCGTGTACAGGATACTGTAAATGCAAAACTAAACTAAATGCAGAAAAATGTGCGCGCGTTTAAAAAGGTTTTGAAAAAAAACTGATTAGGCTGTCGATTTTAAGCTTTCTTAAAATCCTTGTGTCCCCGGCAGCGGCGCCAAAAACTTGATGTGCGGTAAAGTGTTGTATTTTAGGTGTATATTTTAAGCCCTTTTTAACACTTATTTTAGCCAAGTTTTAAATTTATAAAACACGATATTTCACTAACACTAAACACACATATGGGCAAGTGCACCCATCGTTGAGTGTAGTATAGCGTTGGTAAGATACCGAGGTCGTCCAAGGACACAAGAGCTTTTAGTACCGGTTTATCCTCAACGTCTAACCAAAAATAAAAGTTTAGAAAAATGTTTTAAACTAAGAAAAATAAAAACTAACTAAAATGCTGAAAATAAAAATAAAATAAAAACAGATAGACAAGATGAATCACTTGGTTCCGACTCGTATCTAGTATAACCTTTGATTATTTCCGCACTTTTGCACATAATTAAGAGATTATCTTAGTTATTGTAGTAGGCCCCTCTTTTGAAGGTGACGTTACCCTCACCCCAGTAGTTTGAGTCAGCAGGGATACAATCCTAAAGGGGTGGATTATTGGAAGATAATGAATTAAGTTATTAATGCAGTATTGTGGTAGGCCCCGCTTTTGGCGGTGACGTTACCCTCGACTAAGTAGTCTGAGTCAGCAGGGATACAGTCCTAAATAGCCGGGTTATAGTATTAATAGTAGTTAACTTATGAGGGGATCAAAGAGTTGGGACCCCCGCCATCCAATACCGTGAAGTATTGAAGGAGGTCCTACTAAATTTGACCCAGGTCCATTGCAGGACCTCTAAACGCTGAACAATGGCAAGACCTTTACCAAACCGTTCCCTTAACCCCCTACCAGGTAGCCAACATACCTCCATATAGACCGTGGAGATATGAATGGTGAAAATCTTTTATTTTATATAGACAGTAAAATAATGCCAAGACACCACGGACAAACGATAAGGAAAGATCACCTTCAACATAAGTAACTAGTTATTAAAGTCATTAATACAAAACCAAATAAAAAGTGCAAAAGATTAGAAATAAAAAGTATTATACTAGACACTTTGTCTTCACCAAGTGATGTAAGAGACTTAGGCAAACATGGCCTTGATTGTCAAGAACTCTTACGATCAATCTTGGATCCCGAGACGACTCACACACTCTATGATGGACAATGGATGATGGTGGTGGATGATGGTGTTGTGATGGTGGTGGGTGGTGGATGAAATGTGAGAGAGGTGGTGTGCCAAGGGATGAGTTGCAATGAAACCAAGCACTCCTATTTATAGGCTGAACAGAGGCCTGGGCACGGCCCCGTGTTCGCTGGGCACGGCCCCGTGCCTGTCTGACACTCTCTCTCTTCATTAATTGTAATTCGCAATTACAATTAATGCGCCTGCAGTACTTTCGGCACGCCCCCGTGTCCGCTGAGCACGGCCCCCGTGGTGGGCAATAGAAGCTTCTATAGGTTTGTCTTTTCTGCTGCTTCTTGGGCACGACCCCGTGCTGGCTGAGCACGGGGCGTGTTCAGCCTTCTGCTTTCTCTATTTTGCTTTGGAAGGTGCCGTTGAGGGTTCGGGCAATCCACTAATGTTCCTTTTCTTGTATTTATGTTGGATTTAGCTGTCTTTTTGCTTCTTTTGCGTTTTTGAGCTCATTTAATCCTGAAAATACAAAAGGAAGACAAAAACACTCTTTTTCCAATGTTAGTACTAAAAAAGGGTTAGTTTTATGCCTCATTTGATGTAATTTATATGTTGCATTTTACACACATCAGGTTCGTTCAAGAAGAATTCAAAATGAGATGGATCTTAACTACCACGATGAACCCTAGGCACGTCGATGCAGCAGATGCGGAGAAACCGGTCACAACAGGAAGACCTGTGGTCGACGTTAAGTTAGTATCTTGTTGTGGTTTTTACTGTTAACTGTTAGGTGTATCCTCCTATGTTTTGTGTTTGGTATTTCTGTTTGAATTTTCAGTTGGTGTAATTTAACAATTAAGACATTTGTTCCAAAATTCACTAAGAAACATTAACATTAAACACAACAACACAAATATTATTGAATTGAAATACATAAGACAACAGCTAAGGTAGAATATGGAATCAAAAGGATGAATCAGAATCGCTATCGTAATTCTGATACTGCTCCCATGGATCATCACTAACCACTGCGTCATCTGATAACGCGTTTGAGTCTCGATCGATGTCGGATTGCTGAGTATGCCTACAGTAGTAGTGGTGTCCATACCTGCATATGGGGTGGATAATACCAGGTAAGGCTACTCCAGTTTCGACAACTGAGATGTATGGGCGGCTAGGGTTTTGCACAAAAGAGGGATGTTGTGGTGCTGCCATGAAGGAAGTTTGATTTTGATTTTCCTGACTATGATGATCTGGACGGTAACGATGTTGGTCTAGCGTTGAATGTCTGGGACGGGCACGCAGCGGTTCAGTGGAGGGGAGCACACTGTTAGGGTTTGCTTGTCGAGCAATATGGTTATGGTTGGGTTGGGGTTCAAGAAAGTTACGGTTGTGTTGTGCTACAACAAAGTTACGGTTGGGTTGTGGTTCAACATTTGAAGGGTTTGGCTCCCCTTCATGTATATGCAAATGAAAATGGATGTGGAATTCGTTATCACCATCTACCATCCGAATGAATTGTGAGGTGAGGTGAAGATGTGAAGATATATTGGTGTGATAGGTGGTATTTATAGAGAGGAAAAGTGTAGGGGTAATTATTAGAATACTAGTAAACATAACCTACTGATACAACAAACGAGAATAACCTTCCACTAAACACAATCCAGATGAGGATTACGACATAAAGTGTTGATACAACAAACGACAAAAAACATTCAACTAAACACCAATACAACAAACATCCTGCAACAAAACGAGCAACCCTATTTCCAATGGCAGTCACCTCTAGATGATAGTTCTGAGTCTGACTCTTCTCCAGAATATGGGTTGTGCCAAACACAGGACCAATCTTCTTCTTCTTCCTCATAGTTCCAAGCATCCTTCAGGACTTCTGGGTCGTAATCCTCCTTCGGGTTAGGGTTGAAATCAAACTGTTGTTTGTCATAGTTCCAAACTTTTTTAACCACTGGGATGTATTCAACCTGTTTCTTTTTTCCAAGAACGTCCATCTGTTTCGCCAGTTGATGATTCACAACAGCACCGGAAGACGAACCTCCTTCCTCGACAGCTTCTGATTTTTTCGACAGCTTCTGATTTTTTCGATTTCTTTCCTACCACCAAATCAGGAAGCTTTGGGGGTGGTTCCCATTACAAACAAGCTTTGATGTCTTCTTCACTCATGCAG
The DNA here is from genome assembly GCA_030545235.1 of Helianthus tuberosus. Taxonomy (NCBI): domain Eukaryota; kingdom Viridiplantae; phylum Streptophyta; class Magnoliopsida; order Asterales; family Asteraceae; genus Helianthus; species Helianthus tuberosus. The sequence goes on along the minus strand of CM060370.1, from coordinate 193,050,161 downwards.
TTGTTTTGGAAGCGGGAGAAGGGAGGTAACCCTTTCTTACCATTTCGCTTATCCATTACTAAGAAGTTGGTATTGCGAAGAAGAGGGATGATGACCTATGGAGGGTTGTGGTAACAAATCGTCTGTTTTGCAAGGGATTTTATAGAGAAAAAATTAGGGGTAAAAACGTAATGTTAGTTTCAACTACTCTAAACTGATATGGAAGGGGTTGCTAGCACCTTCGGTAACGTTGATGTTTAAACCTTAGGAACACTTCATACGAAGACTCGTCTCTTTTTCTCTGCAGACACCACGTGATGTCTGTTGTTCAGACTTTACGTGGTGTTTGCAAAGAAAAAAAGATACGAGTCTGCAAGAAGACTGAATATCAGCAGTAGGAAGCACTTTAGCTAAAACAGCAAACTTAGGTGACTTTTTATAGATGAAACTGCGAACCTATGGTGGATATAAGGTTGAAACAGCAACCTTATGAGTATTCTGAATGAAACAGCGACATAGTATAACATTTCTGAATGAAACAGCGACCTAGTATAACATTTCAGGATGAAACAGCGACCTAGTATAACATTTCTGGATGAAACAGCGACCTAGTATAACATTTCTGGATGAACCAGCGACCTAGTATAACATTTATGGATGAACCAGCGACCTAGTATAACATTTCTGGATGAAACAACGACGTAGTATAACATTTCTGGATGAAACAGCGACCTAGTATAACATTTCTGGATGAAACAGCGACCTAGTATAACATTTCAGCATGATACAGTGACTTAGTATAACATTTCAGCATGAAACAGCGACTTTACTACTTTGATTGTTCAAACATAAATAATGACTCATACCCCCATCTCGAATTGCACCAACCACACAAAATAAATGGGGGACCCGGAAGACTCGTTCTTGGAGCTGGAGGAAGTTCCCGATACCCCCCCCCCCCCAAAAAAGATCCCCAGAAAGACACGCTATTATTATTACCCAACAGAAGAGTCTAGATCGTGGTCAAAAAATGTAATGGCATTCTATCATAATGGCGATTCTTCTTTCTGTTATAGTGGATTCCTTGGAAGGAGACAACTCGGATTCGAGTTTTGGGGTGCCCTACTTGGATACGAGAACTACGGTTACTTGTCGGCATTGGTAAGGAGTATAAATATAGGTTCTCTGAAAAATATGTTTTATTCTTATGTTATATAACTTTCCACCTTGTAGCATGTGTGTGGGTGGGTGACGAGAATGATGAGGTTCAGATTGATTTTAATAAAAAAATCCAGAAAACCAGAACAACTGTTTCCAGAACAACTTTTGGGTGAGAATCCGAACCACCGTGCATTACCTTTTGCGATTGGATTAAAGGAACATTACCCTTCATTATGGGACATCGATACGGTAACAGTTACATCCCCCACTGTTTATTTTAAACCAAATATGTTTAACTTATATATTTTTATCTCAGGTTTATATTCCAATCTGTGTTGACCTTCAAGACTGGTTCATGGTTCGTGTTGATATGCGGACACTTCACCTTACCTTGTATTTTACTGGGACGTGTGCTTCAAGTGTTTCTGATGGGTCAAGCTTGATTTAAGTTAGGGTGAACCCAACCGTAATAAAATTTGAATCGTTATTCAAAACATTTTTGGAACAAATCTCCTACTGGGAACATTCTGGACGCCCATACGTGGAAAAGACAATTGTGACACATACTGAAGTTTGCCAACTTCAGAAGGAAAACCCATGACCTGATTCAGGGGTGTTAGTTTGTATTTTGTTAACTAAACTGGTTAATGACGAGGAGCTCGGGATTGGGGGAGATCTTGACGAGGCTTGCGTGAAATACAGACGAGAGATGGCGGATGAGTTTTATGCAGCTCGTTTTTCACCCCCAAACGTGTAATAAAACATGAAATGCTTTATCGTATTTGTATTAGGTTTAAATTATTAAATATCGTGATCCGACACTTTTTTATATAGAAAAGCCAAAAATGTCTTTTACGCACGTTTTGGCCCCTCCAAACGAGGGGGAACGACCTCCGGCGAGACGACGCCAACGGTCCATGTCTTTATTCACCCTAGCATAGAACACGGAGAAACCCGGTGATGGTGACCTTCGACGCACCGGTGAGAAAACAGACTCAGAAAAGGCAAGGATGGCCCTTTTTTGCCAAAAAGCAAAAAATGGCTTTTAGGCCCTTTTTGGCCGCTCCAAACAGGGGGAAACGACCTCCGACGAGACGACGCCTGATGTGCTCTAAAATATACATATTTTATATAATTATTCCTACACTTTTGAGTGACTTTATGGTTGTTTTTGGATTAAAATCCACACGTAGTTGGCTCGTGGTTAAAGTTTGATGATTTTTAGTGAAAACGAGCAAAATAGTGAATTCATTTATATAAAGTTAATTATCATCAAAATATTGAATGTGCATTAATAAATGGTTAAATTGCATTAATGATGATTAAAAAAATAAATCATGTCTAAGTGTCGTAAGACACCAAAAGAAAGAATGACTTAACTATAATTAAATAGATTTTTGATGCTTAATAAGTTCTTATGATAAATGTAGGCACGAGCAGATAACTTGAAGGCTAAAGTGGAGTGTTCCTATTATTATAAAATTTGACAACATCAGTGGGAATAATTTCATTCTTTTTCGAAAAAGGCAGTTGGGCATACGGCAGGAAGCAATGGACCGTGAAAGACAAGGCCCAGCCTTCATGGGCTGCCAAACACCACCAGATAGTTTTCGTGAGTTGGCCTTGGGCCATGTGAATTTTATGGTTCAAATTTATGAAGAATATTATGAAAAGAAAAAAACCCTATACAATTGAAAAAGAGATATACATCATAATAGAGAGGGATCAGACGCACGATCAGAAGAACATCTTACGAACGAAGAAAACCCTAGGCGACTTTTGGAGCATATTTTGAGCTTTTCGGATAGTTTTAGCTTGCGAAAATCATCAATCAACTGAAGCGTGGAAGCAACGGAAATGGCGCGCGTGGATTTGGTGAAAAATTTGTGCTTTATGTAAAAAACGCGCAACCGCTTCCCCACACTTGAGTGTTATTACGCCGAAAACAATCTTTCGCAAAAAATCCGTCTAATAAACTTGAACCAAACCAACCCTTTTTGTTTGAAAACTTATTCCGTCTAAAATTTATTATGCGAACAAAACCACCCCCCCTACTTCTTAAACTGGACCTGAATAAAATTTTATCAAAACATCCACCCCCCCCCCCCTTTAATTTTTCCTATGACTACCCCAACCTTACACCTCTCAAATCAATCAACCAAACAAACAACGGACCAACCCGAGCCACCCGCACCCTTACAATACAAATAAAAACAAACTTGCACTTGTCTGGCTAACATATACTGACTCGAAATAACCCACTGCAGACAAAGTTTTTGGCGCCGTTACCGGGGACTCTTGGCAATTGCATTAATTACTTTGTTTGTATTTCAACTGATATCGTTACGTGCTTTTTGTGTGTTTGTGAGTCGTAGGAGTCCAAGTAATTTTAGTGTCTTTTTCTTATTTTTAGAGTCTTTTGTTGGAGTTGTCTTACTTGTTTGTCTTCGGTTTTGCAGTTCATGCCCCACACGCGTTCGCAGGGACCAGTGAAGCCACCGATCGACAAGTCTTCCTTCTCCACACCCAGTATTCAGGTAAAAAAATCCTCAACTTCATCTTCAGCCCTTTCTGACTCTACACTTCAATCTAAACCACCGAACTACGACTTCACCCCGAAGTCATCACCCCACAATTCCCCACCACCCTCCCGTCACCCTAGTCCACCACCAGTTCACCAAATGGCCGATAACCAAACTGTCCACCAGCGTTCCACCTCAGGTTTCACCGCAAATTCACCCATCACCATCCCTGAAATCACCAATGACAAGTCCTGGCAAATTCCCTCATACATCATGACTGCCATTAACAACTCTTGTCAGTTCCATGGTCGTGATGATGAGGATGCGCCAGCACATATCAACCGTCTCATCCGTCTGTGTAGCACCTTCGGCATCGAAGGTGTTAATCTTGATGCCCGCTTTCTCCAAGTCTTTCCCTTTTCACTTGCTGGCCGCGCAGCCACATGGCTCGATTCGCAGCCAGCAGGTACTTACACTACTTGGGGCTGGACTTAGGGATGCATTCCTTGCTAAGTATTTCCCACCTGCAAAGGCCTCTCGCCTTCGAGATCAGATCCATTCCTTCAGAATGGAACCTGACGAACCATATCACTTAGCTTGGGAGAGGTTTCAAACTTTACTCTCACGTTGTTCCCAACATGGTCTGTCGGATTGGGCTTTATTAGAAAAATTTTACAATGGTCTTACCCCTGAGTGCAAGGCCCGATTCGACACATCTGCAGGAGGCCACCTAATGGGAAAGAAAACTGTGGCTGACTGTAATGATCTCTTTGAGAGCTTCGCTCATGCTGATATAGATCATAGTGCTACCAGCAGGAATTTCAATCCTGTGATTACTTCCTCATCCTCTCGAGGAGTGAACCAAGTCGTTTCAGACTCAAAGGTAGTATCTCAACTAGACTATAACACCAAAGAGTTGCTAGAAATCAAGAAGAAGATCGATAGATGCGAAGTTTGTAGAGGTGGACATGACACCATAGATTGCCCAACACTTACCCTAGAACAGGTCGAGTATATAGCAGGTCAAAATAGGGGTCCAACGAACCCGTTCAATAATAGTAACTCCAATTGGCGTGCTAACAGTTATCGCTCTTCAGGTAACCCTCTGGTTTTCCAGCAGGTCAATATCAAAATAGGGGGCCAGGTTTCTATTCTAGTGGGGGTTCGGGTCAAACAGGTCAATTTGCTAGTTCAGGTTCAGGTGCACAGTTCAGAGGTGAGGGGTCACACCAAGAGGTTCAACCTAAGAATGAGGGGTCAAATAGTAGTCTATCTAGGATAGAGGACCTTCTTACCCAACTAGTGGTTAAGGATCAGGCTACCCAACGTACCTTAGAAGAACACGCTACTTTCTTAAAGAATAATCACTCAAACTTCTTAGATCTTCAAAGGCAAGTTGGGGATATTGCACGCCAGTTGCAAGAGCGACCTCCCGGTCAATTTTCGGGCAACACAAAGCCCAACCCATTTGGCTCTTTGAAGGCAATTTCGACCCGTAGTGGTAGGACTCTAGGAGAGGTAGTGAGACCCGAGAGTGTCGAGGTAGAAGATGAGGACCCCGTAGATGAGGAGATTGAAATGGAGGCGCCCGGTAAAGTGCAACCTAGGTTCATCCCAGCAAGTACCGCACACACCTGGGGGCCTTCAACTGAGAAAAGCGTAGGTAAAAAGCCCATTCAAGTTGTTCCATCACCCAATGTTGATATTTCCCGTGCTCCATTCCCTTCCCGTCTTAAAAACCAAACATATTCCAAAGAGTACGGGAAATTCTTAGAGATTTTTAAACAGCTTAGAATCAACCTTCCTTTCATAGAAGCCCTTCAATCAATGCCGAAATATGCAAAATTTCTAAAGGACCTTCTAAAACGCAAGGATAGGTTAGGAGAGGTCTCTAACATCCCCCTTAGTGGAGGGTGTTCAGCCGTAGTCTTGAACAAGGTCCCGGAAAAATTGACGGATCCGGGCCTTTTTACCAACCCGTGCTTGTTTGGGAGTGATACCGAGTGTAGGGCCCTAGCCGATTTAGGAGCGAGTATAAACTTAATGCCATATTCCTTGTATCAGAGGTTAGGTTTAGGAGAGTTGTCCCCTACACGCATGTCTTTGTCTCTAGCCGATAGATCCGTTAAGTATCCACGTGGCATAATTGAAAACCTCCTAGTCAAAGTGGATAAATTCGTCTTTCCCGTAGACGTTGTCGTTCTTGATATGGAAGCCGACGAGAAGGTTCCTATCATTCTAGGACGCCCATTCTTGTGTACCGCCAAGGCTATCATCGATGTCTTTGACGGGAAAATTACACTTCAAGTCGGTGAGGAGAGAGTTACTTTCGAGATAGCACGCTCCATGGAACACCCTAGTGGTTCCGATGACCCTAGTAGTCCTTGTCAATCGGTCTATTTCATAGAGTCTTTCTTATCTTGTGTCGACCATTGCTTTGACTATATTAGTGGAGCTGATGTGCGATAAAGTGTTACTTATATTAGGTATATATTTTAAGCCCCTTTTTAACACTTATTTTAGCCAAGTTTTAAATTTATAAAACACGATATTTCACTAACACTAAACACACATATGGGCAAGTGCACCCATCGTTGAGTGTAGTATAGCGTTGGTAAGATACCGAGGTCGTCCAAGGACACAAGAGCTTTTAGTACCGGTTTATCCTCAACGTCTAACCAAAACAAAAGTTTAGAAAAATGTTTTAAACTAAGAAAAATAAAACTAACTAAAATGCTGAAAATAAAAATAAAAATAAAAACAGATAGACAAGATGAATCACTTGGTTCCGACTCGTATCTAGTATAACCTTTGATTATTTCCGCACTTTTGCACATAATTAAGAGATTATCTTAGTTATTGTAGTAGGCCCCTCTTTTGAAGGTGACGTTACCCTCACCCCAGTAGTTTGAGTCAGCAGGGATACAATCCTAAAAGGGTGGATTATTGGAAGATAATGAATTAAGTTATTAATGCAGTATTGTGGTAGGCCCCGCTTTTGGCGGTGACGTTACCCTCGGCTAAGTAGTCTGAGTCAGCAGGGATACAGTCCTAAATAGCCGGGTTATAGTATTAATAGTAGTTAACTTATGAGGGGATCAAAGAGTTTGGACCCCCGCCATCCAATACCGTGAAGTATTGAAGGAGGTCCTACTAAATTTGACCCAGGTCCATTGCAGTACCTCTAAACGCTGAACAATGGCAAGACCTTTACCAAACTGTTCCCTTAACCCCCTACCAGGTAGCCAACATACCTCCATATAGACCGTGGAGATATGAATGGTGAAAATCCTTTATTTTATATAGACAGTAAAATAATGCCAAGACACCACGGACAAACGATAAGGAAAGATCACCTTCAACATAAGTAACTAGTTATTAAAGTCATTAATACAAAACCAAATAAAAAGTGCAAAAGATTAGAAATAAAAAGTATTATACTAGACACTTTGTCTTCACCAAGTGATGTAAGAGACTTAGGCAAACATGGCCTTGATTGTCAAGAACTCTTACGATCAATCTTGGATCCCGAGACGACTCACACACTCTATGATGGACAATGGATGATGGTGGTGGATGATGGTGTTGTGATGGTGGTGGGTGGTGGATGAAGTGTGAGAGAGGTGGTGTGCCAAGGGATGAGATGAAATGAATCCAAGCACTCCTATTTATAGGCTGAACAGAGAGCTGGACACGGCCCCGTGTCCGCTGGGCACGGCCCCGTGTCCGTCTGACACTCTCTCTCCTCATTAATTGTAATTCGCAATTACAATAAATGCGCCTGCTGTACTTTCGACACGCCCCCGTGTCCGCTGAGCACGGCCCCGTGATGGGCAATAGAAGCTTCTATAAGTTTGTCTTTTCTGCTGCTTCTTGGGCACGGCCCCGTGCTGGCTGAGCACGGGGCGTGTTCAGCCTTCTGTTTTCTTTATTTTGCTTTGGAAGGTGCCGTTGAGGGTTCGGGCAGTCCACTATTGTTCCTTTTCTTGTATTTATGTTGGATTTAGCTGTCTTTTTGCTTCTTTTGCGTTTTTGAGCTCATTTAATCCTGAAAATACAAAAGGAAGACAAAAACACTCTTTTTCCAATATTAGTACTAAAAAAGGGTTAGTTTTATGCCTCAATTGATGTAATTTATATGTTGCATTTTACACACATCAAATACCCCCACACTTGAACTTTTGCTTGTCCTCAAGCAAAACTCTTTAATATGTGGCTTACACTCCCAAATGGAATAGGTAGAAGAGAAGGTTTTGGGCTTGTCGTAGAGTGTCGGGATTTCCAAGATCTTTTTGGGTTTTATTTTTATTTATTTACACTCCTATTCGTAATGATTTATTTAGAACTGTTCATAAAAGAAATTACTTATTTGGGCATAACATGCCTTTTTTTAAAATTCTATTTATATACAAGTTCACATACCTCGCGGGGAAATCACTCACACTCGGCCGAAAGTGTATTTTTAGTGAATCACTCGAGAGCGGCACGGAACTTATTCCTACCATAGGCTTGCCAAGAAATCAATCCTCCTCCTTTTTAACTTTTATACCTTTGTAGATATCAAGAGGACTTTGTGGGTTAAGGGTTGGCTAGGGTTAAAGGTAGGTGGTTGGGTTAGTGGTTAGTAGAAAAAGGGCTAAAAGCGTAACAAGTGTCGGTTTTCGTATTTTTGCAATTTTTTATTTTTTTGTATGAAGCTTTTATTCAAACAAAGTTATTTTTGATTACTTTGTTTGTTTATTTTCTTTTCGCTTCATCATTATCAAATTTTTTTTTTTTTTTTTTTTACGAAGAACCGAACTTGTTACTAAAATAAAGGGTTAAAAATGAAAAAGGTTTTGGTGGGTGAAAAGGTTTTTGTTTGGGTGATGAAACGAAAAGGTTTAGGCTCAAAGGGGCTAACTAGGGGGATTTTTGGGTAGGTGGTAAAAGAAAAAGAAAAATAATGGTGTAGAAATGAAAAAGGTTAGTCCTAATGCCTCCATCATTTACTTACTCGGGTTTAAGTTGATAAGGACCGGGAATGTATTGTCATGGCAAGTTCTAGAGTCGTAAGAACCAAGCAGCTATTCACACAAGAAACGAAAAATGAGCATTTAGTCAAATGATATGAAATTGTGTGCTCAATAAAGGCTCAAAACTCACTTTTGTGGGAATGGGTTTTTATGTGATCAAGTATATATAATCAAATTTTAAATAAGTTTGTTATGCCTTTTCATAATTTTCTTATGTTGGTTCTTTTTATCACTACGCTATCGGTTGTAAATTTGTAAAAATATAACCTTTTTGAGAACTTGAATTTCCCGAGTTAAACCTAGACAAGTAAAAAAAAATGAAATTTTTGAAAAAAATTTGGGGTGATTAGCGGTTCCAATAGAGTTTTGTGTAAGGCTTGTATTTAGGACTTGCAAAATTCAAGGTTTTAACATCCCCCCCACACTTAAATTACACATTGTCCTCAATGTGTCCCAAAAATAAATTTTTAGGTTGATTAGATGTGTAAAATAGTGTTTAAAAAGCAAAAATTTGTGTTACTGGGCACTGAACACGGCCCCGTGTTATCCGGGCACGGCCCCGTGTTCAAGTGCCAGTAACAAAATTGAAATAAGAGAAACAGAAGTCTGGACACGGGGGCGTGTTGGGTGAACACGGCCCGTGTCCAGGTACCTGTACTGGGCGTTTTTTCTGCAGGTGGTTCGACACGGGGCCGTGTTGGTTGAGCACGGCCCGTGTTGAACCTTCTGAACTGGAGAAAATTGTCGGGTTGCCTCGTTCTTGTGCATGGGATCATTTTTCTCGTTCCCCTTTTCATCCTTTACCACCATGAGTGTGTTTTACTCATTATAAACCATCCAAACCTTAAAACCATCATTTCATTTCACCATAGAGAGAACTTACATAATCCTAAATTAAACTAAAATTAAAACTTATCTAGATAGGTCAGCAGGTACACGAGGTTATCATAAGGAGTTCTACTATTTTAAGAAAACTTCGAGAACGATTTCCCGATATAGTAGGACTTTTAGCCGAACGAATTCTTCCCTAGTCTTTGTTTAAAGCCATTCTTCGATCTCCCTAGGGAGGAAGAATGCGGCTTCGTTTTCCTCTACTGCTGGTGGTTGAGGGGGAGCATTCACCGGCACTCCTTGCACCACTCTTCGCGGAAGCTCTTGGTGCATGGCGTACCATTCGGCTGGAATGACAACTTCGGGCACCATGTTCCACGCCCTTTGGGTTATTATGGGTACCAAAGGCGGGGAGGCGAGAAGGTTCAACCTCTGGTGCAAGAGGTTTACTTCATGGAGACAGCCCTCCAGCCCCACAGTAAGATGGTTGATACGGTCGACCAATGCTTCTTCCACTCCCGTCATTTCATCAATAGCCTCCCTTAGAGCGTAAACATAGTTTACAAGAGAGTCTTCTGCCGTTGAAGATCTCCTCCCTTGTCGGTTATTCCTTGAAGATGATCCGCTTGTTCTGCTTGCCATTTTCTGCGAAGAAAACCGAAGAAAGCTGAATTTTTACAAAACAGAGCCCCTGGACACGGCCCCGTGCTCGTTGAGCACGGCCCCGTGTCCATTTGTCTGCAGGATTTTTGGCTAAAGAATCTTGGAGTTTTAAATTATTGTTATGATTTCTATCTGGGTTTTAAGCTCAGATAATTTAAAAATAAAGTTATACAACTAACTTTAGCCCAGAATCTTTAGCAAATAATCTTACAAACTCCACATAGAGGATTGGAATCAAGGGATTTCCAAGCTTCCATGGAGGAACTTTTGAAAAATTTTGAAAGAGGAGGAAATGAATAAAAGTGGAAGGGACAAGAGGGTCCCTTGGAACCTTCTTTTGACACTTACCTAGGATGGTATGAGTGAAAATCCCAGGGATCTCTGTCAATTGAAGTGGTCAAAATGAGCAGGAATCAGGCTGCATTTAAAGAAAACGACAGCGCCCTGGGCACGGCCCCGTGTTGACTGGACACGGCCCCGTGTTCAGAGGAAATCCTGACACATTTTGTCCGTATTCTGACCAAATCAGCAGAGAATCTTTTTAGTGAGCATGGGGGCGTGTTGACCTGGACACGGCCCCGTGTCTGGAGGCTGCTTTATGGAGTTTTGTTATTTCAAGGATCTCCCCGATGTCGGGTGGTTCCTTACTGGTTGGAACAACCCCAAAGTGCCTAATATACCTTAATTGTCCTAGACTAAGGCGAGAACGCAAGAGGTTGTCGGTGAGGGTAATTCCTATTTTTATTCTAGGTGGACAAGTCCAACCCTTTTCCGGGCTCTTGTTAAAGAAGGTATATGCCGAATCGCTCAGGTCTATGTATGCACCGAACGAAGTCGATGGTGAGTCCTTCATGGCACAATCGACACAGGGACGACTATCGTCCAAGTCTTTGCTAGGTACGAAGGTATTTTCGGGAGCAACGAGGTTGTCGGAATGCGGTTCCAACATTTCTTCATGGGTATCGTCTTGGGGTGGATCAATAAAATCCTGGGTAAATTACAAGTTTTGTCCTTTATCTTTAGGGTACTTTACAGGCGGTGTCCTTTTTTTCAAATGTTGACAGGCGGTGTCCTTTATAGGGAATTTTGTTGCAAGTTTTGTCCTTTGAGCCTAACCCAGTTAGATTTTTTTGTTAAATCTGATTACCCAAGGGTATTTTAGTCTTTTTACTTATTTAAAGGACAAAACTTGTAATTTATTCTTTAAATATCTTGTAATTTATTATTATTATTATTATTATTATTATTATTATTATTATTATTATTATTATTATATATATACAACCCTCTTTCTCTCTCTATACCTCTCTCTCTCCCACTTTCATACACAAGAGAGATATCATCTCCACCTCCCACATCTCAACACCATCAACCGACCATCACCACCATTAAGCCGCCTGCCACCGCCACCGCCACCGCCACCGCCACTGTCACCGCCATCAACCCGCCACCGCCATCAACCCGCCGCCACCACCGTCTTCGCCACCACCTCCTCAATTCAACCCCATTCTATTTCAATCTCAATTCTCTCTGTGTCCAACCAAGTGACCAACCCACCAAAGCTCTTAGATCTGAATCAATACAAACACAACTTCAAACCCTAACGAACCATCACCTTCAAATCCACAATCCAATCCTAACAAAAACCTCACCTGCATCCACAATCAAACCCTCTCTGAAGCTCAACTTTAATCCAAGACGTGAAACCCTCGCACCACTACCACAACCACCGACACTATCGTCGTATGCTTCCCACCGCAGCTCCCTAGGGTTCCGGTTCGGCCACCCTGTTCTGATTCGTGGCTAGGGTTTGACAAAAAAATCTAACTTGTATAGCGGAGGAGACAAGATCGTAGACCCCAAAATCACAATAAACAGCAAAACCCTAACCCTAACCCAACAGTGAATCCTTATTACCGGAGGAGACAAGATCGTAGACACCGCCGATCAGGAGGATCGGTGGCGACGAAACTTGTATAGCGGAGGCAGCAGACAAGACGTGACCGGAATCAACGGCATCGGCTACATATTGGTGTTGTCGTAAAACGTCAACTTTAATCCAAGACGTGATCCTAAGTTTGGATTCAGGTTGGTGTTTCCATTGGGTTCGGGACGGGTTCCGATTTACTGAAATAGGACCATCAGCGAGCCGAAGTAATCCACAAGGACAATGGAGTATTTGAGTTAGTCAAGAATATAAATTAACAGTGGCGGTGGTTTAAAGCTTCAATTAGAAGTGTTCAGAGGTCCACAAGGAGGTTCCTGTGCAATTAAAAAAAAGAGTTTAAACAGGGTGATTTAATTATTTTTCTTATCTTGGTTCAACAAAATTATCTCTAGATAAATTGGTTGTTTGTTAAGTAATACAAAGTGTTTGTGGTGGCGGTGGCGGGGCGGTGGCGGTGGCGGTGGCAGGCGGCTTAATGGTGGTGATGGTCGGTTGATGGTGTTGAGATGTGGGAGGTGGAGATGATATCTCTCTTGTGTATGAAAGTGGGAGAGAGAGAGGTATAGAGAGAGAAAGAGGGTTGTATATATATAATAATAATAATAATAATAATAATAATAATAATAATAATAATAAATTACAAGATATTTAAAGAATAAATTACAAGTTTTGTCCTTTAAATAAGTAAAAAGACTAAAATACCCTTGGGTAATCAGATTTAACAAAAAAATCTAACTGGGTTAGGCTCAAAGGACAAAACTTGCAACAAAATTCCCTATAAAGGACACCGCCTGTCAACATTTGAAAAAAAAGGACACCGCCTGTAAAGTACCCTAAAGATAAAGGACAAAACTTGTAATTTACCCTAAAATCCTTCCCAAGCTCTTCTATCCATTTCAGAATTAGCTCTTCCAGTTGAAATAACTCGCTAAGGAGCATTTCCCCTAGAATATCTGGCTGGGCGCATTCGAGGGAGAAATGGTGCTTATTTTTACTTTCGCCCCTCTTAAGGTTGTGAGAAGATGGTGGGTCCATGTAGTGGGGCCTATAATTTAGGAAGTAGCATTTTACTTCTTCATGTTCGCCACCACATAATTGACACCACGTACCATAAGAGTGCCGAAAGTAAAAATAATTACTATCACTCATGTTTATGTCAGAAATTACCAACCGTCGGGATCTAACGGTTCTGTTTTCAGTAACTGAAACTTGGGCACGGGGGCGTGTTGAGTGGGCACGGCCCCGTGTTCAGCTTACTGTCTGATGTAAAACAGGATTGCCAGTTCCAATGATTGAGCACGGGGGCGTGTTCAGCGGGCACGGCCCGTGCTGAGCTCTGCAGAAGCTGAAAAACTAAGAAAATCCTAAAAAAAATAAAAAAGAAAAATAAAAGATGATTAGGCCGTTGATTCCTAACTTTCTCAAAATCCTTGTGTCCCCGGCAACGGCGCCAAAAACTTGATGTGCGATAAAGTGTTACTTATATTAGGTATATATTTTAAGCCTTTTTTAACACTTATTTTATCCAAGTTTTAAATTTATAAAACACGATATTTCACTAACACTAAACACACATATGGGCAAGTGCACCCATCGTTGAGTGTAGTATAGCGTTGGTAAGATACCGAGGTCGTCCAAGGACACAAGAGCTTTTAGTACCGGTTTATCCTCAACGTCTAACCAAAACAAAAGTTTAGAAAAATGTTTTAAACTAAGAAAAATAAAACTAACTAAAATGCTGAAAATAAAAATAAAAATAAAAACAGATAGACAAGATGAATCACTTGGTTCCGACTCGTATCTAGTATAACCTTTGATTATTTCCGCACTTTTGCACATAATTAAGAGATTATCTTAGTTATTGTAGTAGGCCCCTCTTTTGAAGGTGACGTTACCCTCACCCCAGTAGTTTGAGTCAGCAGGGATACAATCCTAAAAGGGTGGATTATTGGAAGATAATGAATTAAGTTATTAATGCAGTATTGTGGTAGGCCCCGCTTTTGGCGGTGACGTTACCCTCGGCTAAGTAGTCTGAGTCAGCAGGGATACAGTCCTAAATAGCCGGGTTATAGTATTAATAGTAGTTAACTTATGAGGGGATCAAAGAGTTTGGACCCCCGCCATCCAATACCGTGAAGTATTGAAGGAGGTCCTACTAAATTTGACCCAGGTCCATTGCAGGACCTCTAAACGCTGAACAATGGCAAGACCTTTACCAAACCGTTCCCTTAACCCCCTACCAGGTAGCCAACATACCTCCATATAGACCGTGGAGATATGAATAGTGAAAATCCTTTATTTTATATAGACAGTAAAATAATGCCAAGACACCACGGACAAACGATAAGGAAAGATCACCTTCAACATAAGTAACTAGTTATTAAAGTCATTAATACAAAACCAAATAAAAAGTGCAAAAGATTAGAAATAAAAAGTATTATACTAGACACTTTGTCTTCACCAAGTGATGTAAGAGACTTAGGCAAACATGGCCTTGATTGTCAAGAACTCTTACGATCAATCTTGGATCCCGAGACGACTCACACACTCTATGATGGACAATGGATGATGGTGGTGGATGATGGTGTTGTGATGGTGGTGGGTGGTGGATGAAGTGTGAGAGAGGTGGTGTGCCAAGGGATGAGATGAAATGAATCCAAGCACTCCTATTTATAGGCTGAACAGAGAGCTGGGCACGGCCCCGTGTCCGTCTGACACTCTCTCTCCTCATTAATTGTAATTCGCAATTACAATAAATGCGCCTGCTGTACTTTCGACACGCCCCCGTGTCCGCTGAGCACGGCCCCGTGATGGGCAATAGAAGCTTCTATAAGTTTGTCTTTTCTGCTGCTTCTTGGGCACGGCCCCGTGCTGGCTGAGCATGGGGCGTGTTCAGCCTTCTGTTTTCTTTATTTTGCTTTGGAAGGTGCCGTTGAGGGTTCGGGCAGTCCACTATTGTTCCTTTTCTTGTATTTATGTTGGATTTAGCTGTCTTTTTGCTTCTTTTGCGTTTTTGAGCTCATTTAATCCTGAAAATACAAAAGGAAGACAAAAACACTCTTTTTCCAATATTAGTACTAAAAAGGGTTAGTTTTATGCCTCAATTGATGTAATTTATATGTTGCATTTTACACACATCAGGAGCCGATCTAGTTGAGAGTAAGATAGACGAGGTAGTTTAGAAGGTAGAGGAGGTAGTGAGTGAGAGTGAGGAAGTAGAAGAGAACGAGTGGGTTCCCGAAGTGCTAGAATTGAGTGAGGTAAAAAGTGAGAGTGAGAGTACACCTTTAGAGAAACCCGCCCCATTAGAACTCAAAGTCCTCCCGCCCCACTTAGAATATGCTTTCTTAGGTGAGGGGTCCGAGTTTCCCGTCAATATTTCATCTAAGTTAGAAGAGGGAGAGAAGGGTAGGTTGTTAGAGGTGTTGAGAGTGAATAGGGAAGCCATTGCATGGCGTCTTTCGGATATCAAGGGCATAAGCCTCGCCTATTGTACCCACCGGATACTCATGGAAGATAACTATAAGCCGGTGGTGCAACCTCAACGGCGCCTAAATCCGAACATGCAAGAGGTCGTTAAGAAAGAAGTGCTTAAGTTGTTAGATGCCGGGGTGATATACCCAATTTCCGATTCACCATGGGTTAGCCCGACCCAAGTCGTCCCAAAGAAGGGCGGGATGACGGTGATCATGAACAAAAAGAACGAATTAATCCCTTCCCGTACCGTTACCGGTTGGCGTGTATGCATAGACTACCAAAAGTTAAACGACGCCACCCGGAAAGACCACTTCCCCTTGCCATTCATTGACCAAATGTTGGAGCGTCTAGCGGGTCAACAATTCTATTGTTTTCTCGATGGATTTTCGGGTTATTTTCAGATCCCCATCGCCCCAGAGGATCAAGATAAAATGTCGTTCACATGCCCTTACGGCACTTATGCGTATCGCCGCATGCCTTTCGGGTTATGCAACGCTCCGGCTACTTTCCAAAGATGCATGGTTGCTATATTCCAAGACATGCTTGAGACTTCCATGGAGGTTTTCATGGATGACTTCTCGGTTTATGGCACCACTTTCGAACAATGTCTTCTAAATCTCGATAGGATGCTTAAGAGGTGCATAGAGACAAATCTTATGTTGAATTGGGAGAAGTGTCACTTTATGGTGACGGAGGGGATAGTTTTAGGACACAAGGTGTCTAGAGAGGGTATAGAGGTGGATAGGGCTAAGATAGATACCATAAGTAGATTGCCTCCACCTACTAGTGTCAAGTCCGTTAGAAGTTTCTTAGGTCATGCGGGCTTTTATAGGTGTTTCATAAAGGATTTTTCAAAAATTACACGCCCCATGACCCGACTTTTAGAGAAGGATGTACCTTTCGTCTTCGACGAAGAGTGCATCAAGGCGTTTGACTTCTTGAAAGAAAAACTCGTTAGTGCCCCTATACTTGTTTCGCCCGATTGGAGCTTGCATTTCGAGCTCATGTGCGATGCAAGCGATTATGCCGTAGGTGCGGTCTTAGGTCAAAGTGTTGGTGCACACATCTGTCGACTTCGTCTTGTATCGAGTCTCGGGTTCGGTGCGGATATATTCAAGCATGATGTCACTAGTGACATCATCACATGACATCACTAGTGACATCACATTACTACATCACGTGAAAGATACAAGTTGCATGGAATCGAAATCAGATTATTGTTTGCATGAAGTTTCGCTTCAAGACAAAACACATTGGAAGATTTCGCTTCAAGCATATTAGGCTCGCTTGAAGGTTTCGCTTCAAGAGTCTTCAAGCGAAATCTTTATCACTATAAATAGATTGTTATAGGTTTCATTTGTAACAGTTCCATCATTTGTCTACCGAAGTGCTGCCGGTATACCTCTTGACTGTAATCGTTGTTATATCAATATACAAGAGGAATTAAGTGTGAAACAAGCTGTTTACTGATCCGTTTCTTAGTTTCCGCCTCTGAAACGGAGTAGAACTCTTCCAAACGACTCGTTTAGGTCGGAATCCGATCCTACACAAAGAGTCGATAAACACTTTCATCCAATCTACTACGCGAGCAAAACTCTAAATGATGCTCAAGAGAACTATACCACCACGGAAAAGGAACTCTTAGCCGTAGTGTTTGCGTTTGATAAGTTTCGCTCGTATCTCGTGCTCTCTAAAACCACCGTGTTCACCGACCATGCCGCTTTGCGATTTCTATTCCAAAAGAAAGACGCAAAGCCGCGTCTTATTAGATGGATTCTTTTGCTTTCCGAGTTCGATATAGAAATTAAGGATAAAAAGGGAGCGGAAAACGTGGCCGCCGACCATTTATCACGTTTAGAGGATCCGAAGAGAGAGGAAGTTCGTGAGGATTCCATAGGAGATACTTTTCCTCACGAAACCATAGATTTCGTTAGTGCCGAGGTAGAGGGTTTGCCGTGGTTTTCGGATTTGGCAAATTATTTAGCTACCGGAGATCTTGTGAGGGGTATGTCATATCAACAAAAGAAAAAGCTTCTTAGGGATGCTAGGAAGTATATTTGGGATGACCCGTACCTATTTAGGATAGGTGAAGATAGAGTGCTTAGGAGGTGTGTTTCAAAGGAGGATGGATTAGACATCCTTAGACATGTGCACGAGGGTTTAACGGGAGGCCATCACGGAGCAAATGTGACGGCACAAAAGGTTTTCGATAGTGGTTTCTATTGGCCAACGGTAGTGAAAGATGCAATAGAGTTTGTTAGAGCATGTGACCGTTGCCAACGTACCGGCAACATCTCATCCAAGGATGAAATGCCCCAAAATCCCATCCAAGTTCTTGAAATCTTTGACGTTTGGGGTATTGATTTTATGGGACCTTTCCCATCTTCGAGTGGGAATAGGTACATCCTCGTGGCCATTGATTACGTCTCAAAGTGGGTGGAAGCTCAAGCTTTGCCTACTAATGATGCCCGAGTGGTGGTGAGATTCCTCAAAAAGTTGTTCACACGTTTTGGAGTTCCTAAATCCATAATAAGTGACCGTGGTACGCATTTTTGCAATTCCGCCATGGAAAAGGCACTTGCACGCTACGGTGTCACTCATCGTCTTTCCACCGCATACCACCCGCAAACTAGTGGCCAAGTAGAGAATGCTAACCGAGGGGTGAAAAGAATCCTAGAGAAAACGGTAGGAAAAAGTAGAAAGGATTGGCCGGAAAAGCTCGACGACGCTTTGTGGGCATTCCGCACCGCTTATAAGACACCGTTAGGAACAACACCCTTTATGATTGTGTATGGCAAAGCTTGCCATCTCCAGGTAGAGTTAGAACATAGAGCTTTGTGGGCCTTGAAAACTGTTAATCTTGACCTTACCGAAGCCGCAAGAAGGAGATTCTTTCAAATTCATGAGTTGGAAGCTTTGAGGGATGCCGCATATGAACGATCTTGGAGCATTAAAGAAAAAACCAAGGCATTGCATGATAGGAGGTTGCGTAGGTTGAAAGAGTTTAAGGTAGGCGATAAAGTGCTTTTGTTCAATTCAAGGTTAAAATTGATAGCAGGAAAGTTGAAGTCACGATGGAGTGGACCGTATGTGGTAAAAGAAGTTTCCATACGGCACGGTTGAATTATACGACGAAGCCGACAAAGGCGTGTGGAAGGTGAACGGTCATAGACTGAAACATTACTTGGGAGGTCCTATTGATGCTAGTGAAGAGGAAGAAATTCCTCTAGAGGACCCACCCACCTTCACCGAGCAGTGAGCGTAAAAAGCTTCGGTTGTAGAGTATGTACCGTTTGTAAATTGCGTTATTTTTCGTAGTTTTTCGTGTTTGTATTTTGTGTTTGTGAGTGAATTTGCAGGAAACGTACCTTTGAGGAGCTGAAAACGCAAAGAAAAAGTCATTCCAGGTAAGTCCCATACTTAGAAAAATTTTGGGATGGTTTGGAAAAGGTTGGGAAAAAGTTAGAAAATTTTCTAAGGCAAAAACATCAAAAATTTTCGAAACTTCCTGTTTAAAATTGCCACTCGCGTAGCAATACCAACATGTACATTACATGCTAGCGCTACATCACCATACAGTTCATCTAAAAACACTTTCTGAACCTTCTGAACCCTTTTCAAACGTTTTGAACCCTCACTTAATGAACCCTTTCCCCTAAACCCTTGTCAAAATTTTTAAAACTCTTTTCGGTCACCATCTACTCATCAGTTACCCAAACAGAAAGCAAAACCCCTATTCCTTTACATCCCCACCACCGAAACCCTTAACCCACCATTCAACCACCAAATCGCTGCCACTCTCTACGATCCGACCACCACCGTCAACGGACTTACACCACGAACGAAACCCCCACAGCATATCTTCCATCCATCCGTCACAGAGCTGTGATTTCGGGGCCTATCGTAGTCGAAAACTTCATTTTTTTTCTCGCATTGATCGACGAATCAGGTATGTATTCTTGCTTTTTCCTCAGTTAATGTGTGTTTTGAGTCATTAGGTTTTGTCGAGTCGTAGGTTCGTCAGTTCGTGTGTGTCGAGTCAGTAGTCAGTGAGTGGATTTTTGTTTGCGTTTGATATTTGATAATGTCAGGTCAGTTGGTGTCTTTTGTTAATTTAGTTTTAGTCAAGTTTGTTGGGTTGCTGTGGTCCTGGTTGTCAAGTCAGGCCTGTGTTCGTTTCGATTCGTCTGGGTCGGTGTCGTATTATTAAGTGGTTTATGTCTGCAGTTTTGTCGAGTCGTTTACAGTAGGTTTGAGTTTCAGGTTCGTCGAGTCAAGTTGAGTTAAGTGATATATGTGTTTAGTCTCATTCATGTCAGCTGTGAGTCGTTTGTTTTGCAGGGTTGTTATGTTTAGTATTTCGTCGCAAGACGACTGTGTGTCTTTGTCTGCAGTGGGTTATTTCGAGTCAGTATATGTTAGCCAGACAAGTGCAAGTTTGTTTTTATTTGTATTGTAAGGGTGCGGGTGGCTCGGGTTGGTCCGTTGTTTGTTTGGTTGATTGATTTGAGAGGTGTAAGGTTGGGGTAGTCATAGGAAAAATTAAAGGGGGGGTGGATGTTTTGATAAAATTTTATTCAGGTCCAGTTTAAGAAGTAGGGGGGTGGTTTTGTTCGCATAATAAATTTTAGACGGAATAAGTTTTCAAACAAAAAGGGTTGGTTTGGTTCAAGTTTATTAGACGGATTTTTTGCGAAAGATTGTTTTGGGCGTAATAACACTCAAGTGTGGGGAAGCGGTTGCGCGTTTTTGACATAAAGCACAAATTTTTCACCAAATCCACGCGCGCCGTTTCCGTTGCTTCCACGCTTCAGTTGATTGATGATTTTCGGCACTCGGATTGCTCGAGGGTGAGCAAGGTGCCGGGAGGGGGTAAAAGTGTAAACTTTAGGTGTATTTTGCGTCTTTGGTGTCATTAAGTGTCGTTTAGTGTCTTTCGAGTCGTAGTAGAGTCTTGTGAGTGTCGTTTTACGTGTCGATTGCATCGCTTGATTCCTAAACAGCTTCGCTCGTACTCAATCTCCATTCGGGCGAGGTTTGTTTGGTAATTCGAGTCGATGTGCGATATTTCACTTGTATCGAACAACGGCCGCGAATGAAATGCTATACGGCCGTCGTTCGACTGTACATTATACTATTATTATTATATTATTATTAAAAAAAAAAACTTGAAAAAAAAACAGAAAATGTCCTTCGATATGAGAAGTTTGCGTAAATAAAGCGGAAAATGATAGAAAAGATGAATTTTTGCTTGGGTTGAATAATAATAATATGAGATTATAGTAAATCGAGCTTGCGTCTAGTTAGGGATATGTGGATAGGCCCAGGTTTGGTTTTAAGTCCCTTTGATCTAATATACCTTAATTGTCGGTCTGCTAGTGGGTTTTCGCATGGGAAATATGGGAAATTAAAACTGCCGATAATAGTATAAGGGGCACCGTTATAACTTAAAACCGTAAGAGTTTGTGATCATGCAAAAATAGAATAAAAAGTGAGCTAGAAACTAAATGAAAGTAACACAGGTCTATGTAATCCGAGTTGGGGATAGCGACTCTACAGCCGGAATGCCTCTGGGATGTGTGAAATCGAATTGCCGATTAAAAGTACCAAAACCTAAGTAATCTGTGGTTGGGGATAGCGACTCTACAGCCGGAATACCTATTGGTTAGGGAAAGCATCGTCTAGACTCACGAGAGAAAAAAAAAGCAAAGCAAAAATAGAAAAAAATGAAAAAGAAAAAAATTTGATTGTTTACTCTCTTGGTTTTGATATAAAACGGTTAGGAATTGGTCCAGTGATCGTTCTTTTAGTCCTATAAGCTTGAGGTGGGAGTAGGTGGACCGTAAATTCTAGTGTGAGACCCTAGGTGGATTGACCGCACTTGAATTAAATTTACATGATAAGGGCTTAGGATTGGATTCGGGTTTAAAGTGGACAAATATATTCGCAATCGCGGCTAACGCAAGTTTTGGTTTTAATAAGATATAAATACTTTTTGACCCAAGTGATTATTTGTCTCTGATTCCGTTGCATAATTCTTTTTCGGGGACGAAAAAAGGATAAGTGTGGGGATATTTGATGTGCTCTAAAATATACATATTTTATATAATTATTCCTACACTTTTGAGTGACTTTATGGTTGTTTTTGGATTAAAATCCACACGTAGTTGGTTCGTTGTTAAAGTTTGATGATTTTTAGTGAAAACGAGCAAAATAGTGAATTCATTTATATAAAGTTAATTATCATCAAAATATTGAATGTGCATTAATAAATGGTTAAATTGCATTAATGATGATTAAAAAAATAAATCATGTCTAAGTGTCGTAAGACACCAAAAGAAAGAATGACTTAACTATAATTAAATAGATTTTTGATGCTTAATAAGTTCTTATGATAAATGTAGGCACGAGCAGATAACTTGAAGGCTAAAGTGGAGTGTTCCTATTATTATAAAATTTGACAACATCAGTGGGAATAATTTCATTCTTTTTCGAAAAAGGCAGTTGGGCATACGGCAGGAAGCAATGGACCGTGAAAGACAAGGCCCAGCCTTCATGGGCTGCCAAACACCACCAGATAGTTTTCGTGAGTTGGCCTTGGGCCATGTGAATTTTATGGTTCAAATTTATGAAGAATATTATGAAAAGAAAAAAACCCTATACAATTGAAAAAGAGATATACATCATAATAGAGAGGGATCAGACGCACGATCAAAAGAACATCTTACGAACGAAGAAAACCCTAGGCGACTTTTGGAGCATATTTTGAGCTTTTCGGGGAGTTTTAGCTTGCGGGAATCATCCGGTTGAAGCTTGAAGCGTGGAAGTGAAGATTGTTCGGGTTTTATCTCCCGGTTTTCTTTAAATTCGTGTTTCAATATTTTCCAATGAATTCTTGTGTTGAACTTGATCTGTTTATGTTAGACAACATGTTTCTTGGCTAAACCCTAGATACTACCTAGACTAGATGATGGTTTGATTTAAGTTTGGATCTTTTAACGGTTTTTATTGAATTGTTATGGATTGATTTTGAAAGTAAAGTGTTCTAGAATTTCTGATTTGGTGCACATGCGTATTTATTATTGGTTGTTGATTATTTATTGTTTCACATAGATTTTGGTGAATGTCTTTCACATAATAAATTTGTGTTGATTATTTGCATCCTTGCGGGTTCGGGTAATCGTTGGGTAAATTGGCCAATAGCCCTAGAAACAGTAATTAAAATACAATTAGAATTAAATATTCTGCTTAACTTGTCGCTGAGAGGCTCGAGTTAGTTATTAGGTCGCGGTGCAGTATATATCTAAGATAGGTTTTGAGAGAAGTCAGTCTTAGTTCCCTAATTGCATTTGTGTCTAGTAACCCAAGTCAGAACCTAGAATTGCCTTAGATTGTCGCGCTGAGAGGTAGATAGTCGTATTAGGGCACTTTTAGAGTCGTTAGAGGACTGAGAGGAAGTCTAACAGTCGGTATTCATAACAGCCTTGTAAGGTTTCCTAGGTTTCTTCCTGAGAAGGGTCGGGAAGTCTTAGCATTGAAATACCTTAAGGTTTAGTATTTTACGATCCCGGCTCCATACAACAATAATACCGTTAGAAGTCCATTCCTAGTTAAACTGGATTCAAGTCTAGGTAGTCATTAATCTCATCTGAATCAAACCTTAGTCTTCGTTCGTGTCTTAGCTGAATTTCATTTTTATTGCAATTTTAGGATTTTAGTAAACCCCCCTTAAAACACAACAATTGTTAAGTCGTGTCAGTGTCTAGTCTAAATAGAGTCGTTAACGTAATTCATTAGAGTCCTTGTGGGTTCGACATCCGGACTTACTTTTCTGTGCTAGAGTCGACCGGTTCACTTGCCGGTGAGTAGTTTAGTCAAGTTAGAGAGTCTAGATTTTTATTACTTGAATCTTAATTTAGGGTAATTTTAGTTTATTTAGTTGAACTACTTTTTCCACATCAACGCCACTGACCCAAGTCCTTATTCACCCTAGCATAGAACACGGAGATACCCAATGACGGTGACCTGCGACGCACTGGTGAGAAAATAGACTCAGAAAAGGCAAGGATGGCCCTTTTTTGCCAAAAAAGCAAAAAATGACTTTGAGGCCCGTTTTGGCTCCTCCAAACGAGGGGTAACGACCTCCGGCGAGACGACGCCACTGGCCCAAGTCCTTATTCACCCTAGCATAAAACACGGACAAACCCGGTGACGGTGACCTGCGACGCACCGGTGAGAAAACAGACTCAGAAAAGGCCAGGATGGCCGTTTTTTGCCAAAAAGAAAAAATGCAAGAGTATGAGGAAACATTATATTTTTATTTTATAGATAGTATGAAGGTACAATTGATAAACCAAAACAACATTCATCCTACATACAACGCCATCTATAAAGCTCGTTAGCCATGTGGCTACGGTAGCTGATACAAGCCTCTTCTACGTCACTTTCATCAATGAGCGACTTGCCTCTTACAAGGTTCTCCATCATCATACAGACAATCACCCCTGAATTAGCAATGTTACCATTGTCCTGAGGCACAACATCTTGAACCAAACCAAATGAAACTTTTTTGTTTGTGCAGTATTTCGAGTTTCGCCAATAGTGGATTTGGTAAAGAAAATGCATGAAGAAAATTGGAAAAATGTCCATGACGTTTCCAACCAGCCGTCGTTTTTCATTTCCCCATCTTTTATCAGTCCAATATTGTGTTATTTCCATGTTAAACATAACAACACAGAATAGTAACCAGTCATACTGCTTAATCCATATCGGAATATACAAATAATCAACCTCCCAAAATGGAGGGTACGGTTCCTTCCTTCCCGCCATGTCTAACGCTTTTAAACAATCATTCGTATAACACACGTCTTCGAAAAATTGCGGAGGTAAAACCGTCCAACGCAATTTCCTTGACAGGTCTTTTAAAAGTTTAGACTGTCGTAGCCGCATTAGCCTTAACGTCCACGCTTGAACATGTTGCCATAAAAATAATATATCTAAGCAATGATTTGTATAAAAAAAACTAATAATGGTAGGATTGGAATTACAATGTCATTTAGGCATCCATTAAATTCGTAGCCTAGTAGGCTACCCCAAAAGCTTCTAGGTAGCTGTATTTCCCCTAAAAAGCGAGAATAACAAAAAGGGGAATCTACGTTTAGGTAAAAATCAACAACATCCTTTGACCATTTTTCGGAGTCGTCGGTTGGAAATGCAAAAAAAATTTCTTTCTGGAGGGTTGCCAACAGGTTTACTCGACTGAGCGGACTACCCGGGGTTATGTAGGATAACGTTTTGCGTCGGCTTGGGAAAAGACGAAGTGTTAGAACGACCGCTTGGACGTCTTAATTTGTTTAGAATCGAACATGACTTTCTCTCGACAACATGCGAATTGTCTTGTTCATCAGCTACTTGATTGTCACCTTGGTTTGCCATAATTGATAAAAGTGGTTGTGGTTTTTGTGGAGTTGTCATACTTGGCGGGGGTATTTATAGTGGGTGGAAGTTCAATTAAATATCAATTTTCTTTTTCCTCTAAACATTTTTTGGGTTTTCACTAGAATTAACTTTTAATATTATAAATCATTTATCAATAATATAATAGTAAAACATATTGCACAAATAACAACAACAAAGTAACACAATATATTAATTCGAAAATGTATTACATTCTTAAACCAGTTAACTATGGGTCATTCGGGGGAACAGGTTCAAGTCGTCACCCCAGTTTAAGGGGTTTGGTTCAGGATTTTCATAACGGCTCCGGTGATCTTCGTGACTTTGGTTATGAGCAAAGTACTGATAGTCCGTTTGGTTGTCCGGCATAAAGGTCATGATCTATGACGAGGGGGTAACAAACCCCGCCTGACTTACGTGGGGGTCCACAAACTGATTGTTGTTACCCACATCATTATGTGTCAATTCCAATAAGTCGTTCATGTCATACCCGCCGGAGTTGCATGTCGTAGCCAAAAGTGACTGCCATGAATCATTATCATTGTTTGCGGCAAGATTAGCGCCGGCAAACATACTGCCAATGTTTTGTGCCCCACCAAAGTTTCCAGCATAATTTTCATTTTCATTAACACCGGATCCTGATCCCCCTTGTTTCGAAGTTCATGCCCCAATTTGATGTCCCCGGCTCATGAACGTTTCTACCACCACGTCCACGACGCCGTGGCCTCCCTAACCTCTGTGTACGAGGATATGAAACAAGGTCCACTGGCTCCTGCGTCAGGTGAGTCGGATACTGTGTGTATTCTGGAACATTAGACATATCAAGGGCCCGATACGCCGCACCCTGAATAAAGTCCAGATCTTCAGATCGGTGTATTAGACCCATCGTCTCCGACTGCAAAAAAAAAATTAATAATAATAGTTAATTTTTATACTAACAATAACTTGAATAATAATAAAGGTAACCTTGCATAATTTTTAAATTAAATATACCATCATTTGGACCCTTGCTCCTTCATCTTGGAAGCCGCTAATGGGGCCAGGTGGCAACCGTGGGTTCGTCAGATATAACATGGTATGCTGCATGTACCACGCCATGTAATCATTAGTAACGGAAACAGATGTGATGAATTCCCCGTTTACCAAGTTTTGATGACGTGTGTCCATCCCATGAACATACTGATCGTGACGAGATCTCCAGTTCTACCCGGTTTTCCCGATCCGGGTTAAGGAATGAAGCCTGGCATGCTCAGTATTACTTATGACAATTGGGGTAGGTATATACTGGACCATGCCAAACTGTCTTATGACTCGTTGAGGATAGTGATGCTCCACAACCTCGTAGTATAATAGAGGGCAAGCACTCAGCCAAATTCTCATACCACTCCGACATATCTTGGGGAGTCTACCCACAATGTCGTCGTAGGGTCTCCAGTTAAACTGAAAAAAAAAATTCAAACTTTAGAAACGTGTTCAAAATAACTTTTAATGTCAACAACTAACTACCATACCATTGCCTCGTTCATAAATTGCAGTTCAGATCTATATGTTTTCAGGCAATGTATGGGAACCTCTGTACAGCTTAAGCTTCCCTTCCACCTACAAAGATAAATAATAAATTAACAGAGTTTTTTTTACATACCGAAAAAATAATTTAAAATTTTTTCAATTTAGTATACGTAGCAGCTAACGGGGCATTGTAGTGGAACTGGGCAATAGCAGGAGCAAAACAACAAAACCTCTCCCAAGCCCACACTTGTAGAAGCGACATTGGGCCAGTAACGCTTATAGCATCTGGTGCTGCATCGTTACAAAGGTTTCTGTAAAGGTGGGATAACACAGCACTGCCCCAACTATAACCCGAACATGCGGGCAAATCTTCAAGAAACTCCAAAAAATTTAGAGAAATCAGGTTGTTTGCATTATCAGGTAAGACTGTGCACCCTATCAAATAAAAAATTATTAAGCGTGCACGAATAATGCAGTCTTCATCCGATGCTTCGTTTTCGAAAAATCCGACTTTATTTCTTCTAAAACTCGCATCGAATTAACCCTTTTGCCCTTCACTTGAGTTTCCGCAGGGGTAAACCCCAACAGAGTTTGACACCGCGATACTGCAGTATACACTGTTATACCAGTGTCAGCCCCACATACAGGCTCCCCCTCTATTGGTAGCCCCCACAGCACGTTAACATCCTGTAATGTCACAGTGGTTTCACCGAAAGAAAGGTAAAACATGTGAGTTTCTGGCCTCCACCGCTCAACCAACGCGTTTATTAACGCGTGGTCTATATACCGGTACCCAATGTCCAGGATGCCACCGAATCCTGCTACACGTATTAAAGCTTCTACCCTTGGACCAACCGGATGTTGTTTCAGATACTTCCAGAACGACCGATCTGATCGTTTAATATTTATCAGATGACTGTAATTTTCAGGATTTTTGAAAACCTCAAACGCCCGGTGATCCTTGTTCAAAAACAACACCGTTGCATTAAGAGGACCAGGATGACATTCGAAACTCAGTTTCGGCAGATCAAATTTCACAGAAAATGTATTTGTAAAGTAAGGTTTGAAGGTTGGTTTGTTAAGTTTTTGAAACGAAGTGTGCTTCTGGTTTGGTTTATATTCATCTTTAAAGACCCCTTTCTCTGCAAATATGACAAGTTCAGAGATTTGACTACACACCCCTTTCTCTGTATTACTCATCCCTGTACGATTTTTAGAATCCAAAGTCATAAACAGTGTAATTCTTACACAACCAGAATTAAAAATTACAATGAAATTGAATTTTGAATGGTGTAGTCATATCATGCATTGTAAGAATGCAGAGGTCATGCATGCTATAGAAAAGAGGGAGAGGTCTGATTTTTGCATGTCATAGTACTGCATATTGCAGTCTTTATTGGCCACAATTTCAAATTAAAAGTCACATGTGCCTGCAAACGAAAACAGTGAACATTATTACATTTCTGAACCATTCAGCGACCTTTAATAACAACTTTGTTTGAAACAACAACCTTATTTAACATTTCTGTACCATTCAACGATTTTATATAAGAATGCAAGATGAAACAACGATCTTTAATAAGAATGCAGAATGAAACATCGATCTTTTTTAAGAATGCAAGATGAAACATCGATCTTTAATAAGAATGCAAAATGAAACAGCGATCTTTTTTTAACATTTCTCTTTCAAACAACAATCTTTTATAAGGTGGCACTACCATTCAGCGATCTTGTATGAGTTAGTGGTTTCAAACAGCGACCTTCTTAAGGTTGCTGTTTCAAACATCGATCTTCTATAACCTTGCCGCTTTTGCAGAATTTTGACAGAATTTGAGTGAAGGTCGCTGTTTCATATGACGACATACCTAGAGTTACAACAAAAATCCCAGATCACCTAAACACACTCTTTTTTTTCTCTAAACACACTCTTATTTATGCAAAAAAAAAAAATTCCATACTTTCTACTTTCTTCGGACTTTCACCCCCCTTCTTTAATATTCTGTCGTTAACGTACAAGTGGGGGTGTGTGTCCGCGTAGGAAAGCATTCTCCAAAGCCCTGGTCATAGAGCTATCCTCTTTACACGGTATTATTATCATTATTCTCATAATCTCATCTGATCGTCATCACAATCATTCGTTGTTCTTCGTTCAATCGCAGTAGGTACCATCAATCTTCAACCCTTATTCATCCGTCCTCCTGAATTCTCTGTTCTTTTTGTTTGAAACTGTCAAGTTCTTAGGGTTTTGCACTTTTCAACTTAAGGCATCATAATCTCTGTATATCAATCGAAAACGATATCATAATCGTCCTCAAATTACGATTTCTGATACTGTTTTGTTAATCGAGTCATGCTGTTCGGTAATTTGACGCTCAATTTTGAGTCTCAATGAATTTTGGCTTATGATCAGAACAGTGATATTATTAGATATAGAAACTATTCAATACGTTAGGGTTTCTGTATGTTAGATATATATGTAGGTGAAGGGGTATGGTCCCAAATATCGCGTCAGCACGACCGCGAATGCCCATTACCCTCATTAAAAACCCCCAACAAGCAATTAACCATCCAGTGTCCGCGTAAGATACACGCGAACACTGCGGTCCAATCTGTCCAGTGATGAGAAGACTTACCTTAAGGACGGAAACTAATGTTACGCATAGCGATGCGGCCTCGCACCGCATCCTATGAACATTTTTCGTCACGACAAGGGATCTGGACGAACAGTAACAGTCACTCAACAGGTGATGCGGCACAACACCGCATCCCTCATAAATCATGGATGGAACAACCAATGCGGGAACAACATCAATAACCGCAAGCAGCGATGCGGCCTGGCACCGCATCCTGCCTACAAAGCAAGTGGGTCTGACACCACAGTGCAAATGGCACTGGGAACAGTCACCTACTAGCCCACGTAAGAACAACAGTCTGACACCACAGCCGGACGTGGCATTACCACAGCATCCGACAGGTCTGACACACCTGCAAATAGCTGTGCGAGGTCAGACTAGCTACTCAACTACCCTCCTTCACTCCTCGGCTATAAATACTCACCCCAAACCAGGTTTGAGGTATCACTTTCGAACTCTCTCACTACTACTACTATCATACTTTGCTTCTCAAGCAAATTACTGATTCTCACACCGGAGAGTGGTAACAAGGAGCACCCCCCACCCCATCCTCCTTGTTACGAGTCACGGTTTGTTTCCTTGTGCAGGAAACCCACCACCAGACGATCCAGCCAACGATCCTCGGAAAGAAGGGGTTAACCCTCTTGACGAGACCAGTGAGTTAACCCTGCCCGGTTAACCATTGTTTCATCATTGGCGCCCACCGCTACTCTTAGCACTTTTTTCCAATCATCCTTTTCTTTCCAAAGATGTCTGATCGTCAAAACAACACTACCGGGGATAACCTAAACCCCGCAAACCAAGGACCTGCGGGTACCATTCCCCTAGGCCCAAATGCCGAACACATTGGCCCATCAACGCAAGGGGGCGTATCCCTTACGTTTGGGCATGATCTTTCACAATACGCTGCGGTCATACCTCCAGGCATGAACCCTCATACCTGGTATGACCAACAAGCGGCCCTTCTAGCCGCAACGTACAACAGGGCTTGCGCCGACGAACAAGGAGGTATCGGACCTACCCCGATACCGCGTACACCTGCCGGTCGTATTTTACGATACGACGACAGGGCACCAACACATCCAGCCTCCAGAAGCAGGCAAGAGGACCGCGGCTCCTCCTATTGTGATGTCCGCACAATCAATGAGGACGATTCCTCATACGGGTCCCGCCGCAGGGACTCCGTACATAGCCGTTTAGGCTCTCAAGATGAAAGAAGGCGGCAGTCTACAATACGCCGCAACACAAACATTCATAGCCGTTTGGGACCACAGTCCCACCATGAAGGGTATGGCCATACTGATCCAGATGACAGTACATACCGCGGGGAGTCCCATGCCACTAACAGCAGACCAGGAGGACGCGATTATGTCCCTCCCACTCAACCCCGCACTACATACCTCCGCGCTGCGAAGCGCAACCAGGGCAAACCTTACAGGCCGAAATCTGCGGCCGAAAACTCTAAATTTGTCCCAGAGATCGCCAACGCCGATGTCACAACCACAAAATTCCCATTAAACATTGGGAAATACAACGGCTCGACCGACCCAGATGATCACAACAACATCTTCGTCGGTGCCGGATGTAACGGTCGGTGGGACGAACCTACCTGGTGCCATTTTTTCCCACAGACCCTAACGGGTCTGGCCAGGGCATGGTTCGATTCTCTCCCACCAGCGTCACTGACCTCATTCGAGGACCTACAACAAAAGTTCCTCGCACACTTCAGCCAGCAACGACGCCATGAACGTGATTCAATGGACGTCATGAACATCTGGCGTAGAGACAACGAATCGCTCGACGCGTTCGTTATCCGTTACAATAAAGAAATCCTAGAAATAGGCGACGTTGACAACCAGATGGCACGTAACCATTTCATTGTTGCAGTCAAAGACGAACAAATGGTTATGAACATTTCAGGCGGCAACGGCTTGCCTAAGAAGTGGGAAGATGTCATGGCTAAGGTCAAAACCTATGCCCAAACGCAGCGGTCTCTCAGACCGCACATGTCAAAGGCACAACCCCCGGCGGAAGGCCAGTCTTCCCGACAAGAATCCAAGCGCAACAATAAGCGCAACAGGGACACATGGAATCGCGGCAGCGATCCCAAAACATATGTCCCCCGGAACAACCAACCCGACGCAAGGGCTACAATCAACGCCCAACGAGAAAACCGGGCGTCCAAGAAAGAGTCTCGGGACCGCAACTGGACCGAGATCAACCAGTCGCCAAGCGACGTTCTCCTCGCGGATGCACAGTTCCTGAGACCGGCCCAACCAATGAAGTCCAAAAAGAACCAAGATCCCGCACTCTGGTGCGAGTATCACAAGGACTCGGGCCACACCACGAACAACTGCATCAGTCTCCGACTGGAGATTGAGCGAGCCCTAAAAGAGGGGAAACTACAACACCTTTTGACAGGCGCACAAAAAGCCACAAAGCGCATCACTCCCCACAACGAGGGCACCTCCTCGGGTAAAAAGGCCATGTACGTGGCCTCTACCCACATGATCAATGGAGGGAAAGGAAGACCGCGTAAGGCGGCGAGAAGACCGGACAATGACTGGAAGGACGAGCAAGTTGTCTTTCCAAAAGTCCGAGGCGGACCGCGCGATAGGCGCGCCGTGGTTATCACTGGGCACCTGGCTCACTACTGCACCGAGCGATTGTTCATCGATCCGGGCAGTACGTCCGATATTATATACGAGCAGTGCTTCAACCAGTTCGATCAAGAAGACAAAGATCGACTGCAGCCAGCAGACTACCCGCTGGCTGGATTTTCAGGGGAAACCGTGTTCCCCCTGGGACAAATTACTTTCCCTGTGCGCCTCACCAACGGAAGGCACACAAGGACGGAGGAGGTAAACTTCATGGTTTTACCTCACACCTCAAAGTATGACGTGATTCTCGGGAGGGAGTCCCAAGGCGACTTCAACATGATAACATCCGTCCCCCACTCTGCCATCGGTTTTCCAACCGAAACGGGGATCGCGATAATATACGCCCAAAGAGAAGTCATGGCTACGGACGAACTGCGTCCGACAAAGGTAGCAAGGCCTACCCCCAACACTCAACCAGAAAAATGGGTCCTTAATGCAAGACACCCAGAACAAACAGTCACGTTGGGCCATGCCTTGACACCTACCATCAGAGCGCGCCTGAAGCAACTCCTCTTCAGAAACCAAGATATTTTCGCGTGGAAACCCGCAGATATGACAGGGGTACCACGCGAAATTGCGCAACACTTCTTGAATACCATGCCAGGTATCAAGCCCGTGATCCAAGGCCAACGCCACCTAGGATCAGCAAAAAACGCGGCGATGGAAGAGCAGGTACAGGAACTGCTCTCCGCAGGCATCCTGCGGGAAGTGAAGTACCAGACTTGGCTGTCCAACCCAGTCATGGTGGAAAAACCAAGCGGGGGCTGGCGCATGTGTGTCGATTACAAAGACCTCAATAAGGCCTGCCCCAAAGATTGTTACGCACTTCCAGAGATCGACGAGAAGGTCGATAACCTCGCACCATTTCGATGGAAGTGCTTCCTCGATTGTTACAAGGGCTATCACCAAGTACAAATGGCAATCGACGATGAAGATAAAACGGCATTCCGCACCCCCATCGGGAATTACTGCTACACCAAAATGCCGTTCGGGTTGCGCAATGCGGGCGCAACCTATCAAAAATTGATGAACGACACCTTTCGCGGTCAAATCAGCAAAAGTGTCGAAATCTATATGGACGACTTGGTCGTCATGAGCATGGAGGAAAACACCATGCTCGACGACATCGAAAGAACATTCCAAACTCTGCGAAGCGTTAACATGAAGCTCAATCCAGGGAAATGCTCGTTTGCCAAAGATGGATTCAAGGTAAACCCGGAAAAAGTTCAGGCGATCGAGCGCATGCCATCGCCTTCTACGATGAAGGAAATGCAACGACTAGCCGGTAGGCTAGCCGCACTCAATAGATTCTTAGCCAACCACGCAGCTAAGTCTTACCCTTTCATCAAGACACTGCGGAGCTGTCTAAAAAAGGAACAATTCCAATGGACCGCAGAGGCCGAAAAAGCTTTCCGAGAAATGAAAGAGTGTTTGATCCAACTCCCAACCTTAACCGCACCACGAAAAGATGAGCCACTTATCTTATACCTGTCTGCCGCGGACAACGCGGTAGGCGCGGTACTTATAGTGGAGCGGGAAGGAGTCCAAACACCCATCTACTACATCAGCAAAATGCTCAACGACCCAGAGACAAGGTACTCCATCATGGAAAAATTGGTACTGGCACTAGTGCACGCATCGAGACGTTTACGACGTTACTTTGCAAACCACGTCATCACAGTGTTAACCAACTATAGGATCGGCCCGATCCTATCGAAACCCGACATCTCTGGGAGGTTAGCAAAATGGGCAATCGAGCTGGGCGCGCTTTCACTGAACTATAAGCCGCGCCCCGCAATCAAAGGCCAGGTCTTGGCTGACTTTGTCGCTGAAATACCAGCTAACCGCACGGGTCTCGGGTGCGTCAAGAATGGCAGTAACAATCTGCGGAACATGAATACAATGGTTATAAAAGGCAAACCTACAACAAAAATAACAAGGCCACGGATACTTACATGCCCGATCCCGCGGAAACGCATCCATTCATGATCAGCCTTGAGCAACTCAACTGAAGAAGCGTGGCTATCTCTAGCCTCTTCAGCCTCTCTTGCCCGCACTTCAGCTTCAGCAGCACGGGCAGAGACTTCCTCAACAGCGGCCCCCCGGGTCCGCACTTCAGCCTTTTAACAAGAAATCAGAGGTTTACAAAAAAGAATCAACAAACTTGTGAGATACAATTTCAAAGTTAGGAAAAACTTATACCTGAAGGTCCAAGATAGTTTTGCTTAACCTGGTGCGGTCAACATTTGCCCCTTCAAGAGCTTTTGCAGCACGAGCCTCCGCCTCCTTGGCCCCTTCCAGAGCCTTGGCAAGACGAACCTCTGCTTCTTTGGCCACTTGGGCAGCCGCAACAGCCTCAGCTTTCTCTTTAGCCAACGCAGAAATTGTTGCCTTGGCATTGATAAGCTCCTGGCGAACATTAAAGAGAGTTTCATTCTGTTTACCCCAAGATTCTTTCCAAGTCTTGCGCTCATGAGATAGCGTCTTGCGCTCATCAGAAAGGGTTTCTTTCCAACGCTTACGCTCATCAGACAGCAGTTTTGCAAGAGTACGAACCTGTTTAAGCTCAGCAGTTGCAGCCCACTCTTCAGTCTGCTTATGCTTCTCGAACGCAGCTCTATCCCGCTCAAGCTGCTCTCTATCCCTCTCAAGCTGCGCTGCACCCTCACGTGCAGCCTTCACCAACTCCTCGGCCTCGGCCCGTAAACGCGCATTCTCCTCCCCCTCGCGCCCCAGCACCTTGCACTTCTCCATAAGTGCATTCGCCATTATGGAGCCCCCCACAAGCATGGAGGAGAGTTGGTTCATCTGGACCTCAGTCGGTAAAGAACGGGCCCGGTTTACCTCAAAAGGAGTGCCCACACCACTCAAAACCTCCCTACAAGCGGAGGGGTCAACGGTAATATCGTCCCCTTGCAATACGGCCCACGGGGGGCGGTGATAGGCCGTAGCCCGCGCTTCTGTGTAGGAGCGATAATAATACTCCAATTCAGTCTCGTCAGGCTGAATAGGAGTCTCTACAAAACCCGCACCACCAGAAGCAGAACCGGAAGCCTTCTTAGCAACAGGAGACTTCGGCTTTCCGCCATAACCAAACTTCAAATCCATATCAACAGTATCCTCTGGGGTGATAACATTATCACTCGAATCAACCGTGTCATGGATTTGAGCCGCAGGACCTTTTCCAGTATCCACCCCCCGCACGGAGGCTTCAGGAGTAACAACCTTATGAACCCCCGCACCCGCAGCAGTGTCGTGCGGGGGAGGGGGAGGAGGAGCATCAAAGTCGAAGAACCCTCCATCTTGCGGTTCTGAAATCAACACAGAAATACTTTAAAATACAAGTATAAACACAAAATACTTGTTAAAATCATGCATCACATACCAGAAACAACCGCAGGCTTCGTTGGTACAACAAGAGGCTTGCGCCTAGTCTGAATCTTCGGTTTCTTTCCCCTACCAGCAGCACCAGCATCCTCCGTTTTTCTCTTCCTTTCATCACCCGGTTTTGAACCCGCAGTGGTTCCACCGGTGGCCGCACCAACACCTGGAACACCCAGGCCCTCTAGGGTGTCAGATACTACCACGTAATCGGTATATCTGCGGAAATGAGAACGAGAGATACCTGCTGATTGCTTCACCAAGGGCGGCCCAACAGAAACAACAGGTTTCTTCACACCGCGACCCCGACCAGGTTTATCTACAGGCTTTTTCTCCGCATGTTTTTTGGGGGCGCCCTTTGGCTCAAATTTACCAAGGTCCCCAAGTGTACCTGCGTATAGAATATCAGCGACAAACCTGGTAAAGCACTAAAGGTTATGAGTTATTACCTTTGCCCTGCGGCAGGGGTGCAGTCATCACCGCGCGTGAAGCAATGCGGAAGAGAGGGACAATCGTCAAGTTAAAACCTTTGCCCTCCGCAGTCGGAATAAGATCAACTTTGCCGGTAAAAGTTGGATCAAATATCTTCCACACTTCCACAATTTCTGATAATACATGTACAAATTAATAACAAACACAGGAATAGCGAAACCGCAAAAGGGTGGCAACACTTACCACCAGTTTTCTCCCGCACCACAGGCGTAAAATTCCTCTTAGGCCGGGTCAACATCATCCGCAGCACCCACAACTCATTGTTGGTCAGCTGCCTATGCTCAATGGGTTTCAGCTTTGAGAACCACTCCGCAGTCTCCGCGGTAGGCATAGCAATATTCTCCGCAGGGATAGGCTCATTGACGTTCCGCATGTTCATGTCCACAACAACTGCGGCAGCTTTAACGTAGAAGAACTTACACTTCCACTTCGTAATACCCTTCGGAGGGGTCATCAACTTGAGGCTTCCATACCTTTCTCTAAAGGAAAAGAAACCGGTGTTCACCGTCAACTGGTAAAACCCCCGGAAGTTTTCAACGGTAACCGGCAGACCAAAAGCTCGAAAAATTGATTCAAAATGTCTAATACGGATCATCCCAAAAGGACTCATCTGGGAGATATGGATCTTGTAATATTCCAAGACCTGAGCAACAAAAACTGTTAATGGTAAACGAAGGTTACCATCAGTAAAACACTCCGCCCACATGGTGATGTAACCGGCCGGAGCACTGGCACCAGTATCACCAGGTTGGGGATATTCCGCCCCAAACTCGTGAGGCATCTCAATCTTGGTCATCAGTTGGTCGAATGAAGCTTTCGACCACTTCAATGGCGGTAGACCACCACCTGGAACACTGCCACCATCATCTTCTTCTTCTCCGGCCACCGGAGAGGATGCTTCAGGGTTTTCACCCTCCACATTATGTGGGTTAGATGGATCAGCCATCAGA
This sequence comes from Helianthus tuberosus, assembly GCA_030545235.1. Taxonomy (NCBI): domain Eukaryota; kingdom Viridiplantae; phylum Streptophyta; class Magnoliopsida; order Asterales; family Asteraceae; genus Helianthus; species Helianthus tuberosus. The sequence goes on along the minus strand of CM060370.1, from coordinate 193,013,484 downwards.
AATATGTAGAACAGAAGTTTTGAGTTAAACAAAAACTCAAAAAACTCAGAAGATCACCGGAATAAAAGACAGATTGATCGGAGAAGATGAACGGAATGCTCTCTCTCTCTCACCAGAAATTTTTCGAAAAATTTGAACAGTGAGGAGAAACCAAACGTTTCCCACTTTATATACTCATCGCAATAAATGCGATACAGTAACCGCCTCAAACACGTTCAAAATAAGCGAATTACAAGACGACACGTGTTCAGCGACCTTTTCGCTGACGGTTATCACGCGCGCGTGGCCGCCCACGCGCCTGACAGAGAAGACTTTTTACTCCCTGCTACAGTGCAGTTATGACCTCGGTCAGTACAAACGTCTTTTCAAATCAGCACATGTCAGAATCCTAACAACTTCAACAACCCACACGTGCAATCGTGACGTAAGCAACAGAAAGCGACAACCTTATCCAAACACAAGCGGCATGCGGTTTCTCTGGTTTACCGCACCATAACCCATACCGCATGTCGTTTTTTACATACCCCTCAAAAAAGGCAAAAATATATATCTTTACAATTATATAAAGGGGTATAAGTCATAAACCGCACATATCCACGAACACACGCGGAATATGCGGAGATGACGCACACCAACCCGCACAGGTGTGTCAGATACCCAGAACCAGCACGGTTCTTTGGACTGCGAAAACCACTTCTCAAGAAGCGGTAAACCGCACCCCAAGGAAGCTTCTTCAAGCTTCAGAACCCTCGTTTCCGGTTCACAACCACAGAGGGAACGCAAACAGCTTCTCCTTAAGGAACAGGACAAGTATGCTGAACTACCGCACATCAGCAACCCTGTCCCCTGAACCTTCAAGAGCCACATCCAGGCTACAAGACTTCTAGAAGCGAATTCTTTGATGCAAACCGCAACCATTCCTACATAGTTACTGCAAACCGCAACTATGCGAACGGTAGCTACGGAAGAGCCACAACTAAGCTACCACGTGGAAGAGCAAAGCTATTTCAAGAAAAAACTGCTTTCCAAATAAACGTGAAGGAAAGTGGCTACAAAACGAATGCGAAGGAGTTTCAACCAACTTCCCAAGCATCTAAAACGATCTCTTCCGGCAACGCCACTTACAGGGAAACTACTTTCCACCAAAGGGTGAAGGAAAGTGGCTCCAGAACAGTGGTAACAAGTCTGCCTATGACTAGTTACCCACCTATGGACCGCATAGAATAAACAATGGTGGGCACAACCCTGCCTATGATCATGTTTATTTGCCCATAGTCCAGATTCACATTGTTCGACCAAACACGGCCAACAATGACGCAAGTACCCCACGATCCTCAAAGAAACATGGCAAACAAGGTTCGGCAACGAGGTAACCGCAAAGAACGAACGGTTACCAAAAGAGCTACACCTCTGAGGATGTGCGGTTACTTGAGAGATAAACCGCAAAAGACGTGCGGTTACTAGAAAGCCTAACTGGAGAACACGAACACCCCACAAAACAGGGATCATCGTTACATGTCCAGTTGCTGAACATAGAGCTTGAGCAAAGTACTTACAACTTTGCACCAACTGACGCAGAGATTCCAACTACACTGAAGAAGACATCTTCAGTCACGATCTCAAAGGTTGGTTCGAAATCCGCTAATACCATCAGTCACCATCTCAAAGGTTGGTCCGAAACACCAACAGGTGGCTGATGACATCAGCAAAACGTAGACAGAGTCAAGTCTTTGGCTGAGAATTCCGCATCAGACGGAACTTGCTCACCATGCACCCTTCTCAAAGGAAGAAACAATCCACTAGAAAGGGCCTACTGCTAAAGAAGATGCCATCTGCATGGCATAATATTAACCTTCTAAACAACATAGTCCAGTATCCCTCCCACATGCGACTCGCATACGGAAGGAACACTAGACTGGGGGGACTTGAAGGGGTATGGTCCCAAATATCGCGTCAGCACGACCGCGAATGCCCATTACCCTCATTAAAAACCCCCAACAAGCAATTAACCATCCAGTGTCCGCGTAAGATACACGCGAACACTGCGGTCCAATCTGTCCAGTGATGAGAAGACTTACCTTAAGGACGGAAACTAATGTTACGCATAGCGATGCGGCCTCGCACCGCATCCTATGAACATTTTTCGTCACGACAAGGGATCTGGACGAACAGTAACAGTCACTCAACAGGTGATGCGGCACAACACCGCATCCCTCATAAATCATGGATGGAACAACCAATGCGGGAACAACATCAATAACCGCAAGCAGCGATGCGGCCTGGCACCGCATCCTGCCTACAAAGCAAGTGGGTCTGACACCACAGTGCAAATGGCACTGGGAACAGTCACCTACTAGCCCACGTAAGAACAACAGTCTGACACCACAGCCGGACGTGGCATTACCACAGCATCCGACAGGTCTGACACACCTGCAAATAGCTGTGCGAGGTCAGACTAGCTACTCAACTACCCTCCTTCACTCCTCGGCTATAAATACTCACCCCAAACCAGGTTTGAGGTATCACTTTCGAACTCTCTCACTACTACTACTATCATACTTTGCTTCTCAAGCAAATTACTGATTCTCACACCGGAGAGTGGTAACAAGGAGCACCCCCCACCCCATCCTCCTTGTTACGAGTCACGGTTTGTTTCCTTGTGCAGGAAACCCACCACCAGACGATCCAGCCAACGATCCTCGGAAAGAAGGGGTTAACCCTCTTGACGAGACCAGTGAGTTAACCCTGCCCGGTTAACCATTGTTTCATCAGTAGGTATCTGTATGTTGTTCTCAATGTTCTGTAACTTGATGTTGATTTTTTTGGTCCTAAACTAAACCGACAACCGAACCAGTCCGAATTTGAAATGTGTCTAACCTAACCGAGTCTAACCGAACCGAATTAACCAATTTATTACGTTCTGTTATCCGATCAAACCGGATATTATTCTGTTTATTCGATTGAATTCGGTTCGGTTTTCCAAATAAGCAAGATTTGTGGAACCGAACCGGATAACCTAAAAAGATTTCGGTCAGGATTTTCAGTTACGGATAGAGTTCACCAGTTTTATCTGTTACGATTTATTTTGCACACTCCTAGTAAAAATGTGTTGTGTACTTATGTTTCACATGATTACATATTTGTGTATCGCTAAGCTGCGTAGATCTTAATTTACAATTTATGGGGGTTTTGATCTTAGCAAGTTAGGGTGCAGCATGCATGTTTATCGCTGAACTTAAGTTGCCTAATGGTCCTTATATTTTGTTATTTGGATTATTGTTATGTTCTATGAGTAATGACTGGTGTCAAATTATCAGTTTCAGAGTGAATATTAATTGCTGATAAAGTAGAGAGATCAAGATGTGGGCAGCTGGTTGCCTGGCTTCTTGTTGTGCATCATGTGCATGTGGTGCATGCCAATCGGTGGTTTCTGGGATCAGTCGTCGATCTGCTCGTATTGCTTATTGTGGTCTCTTTGCTCTTTCGCTGATCGTGGCTTGGATTCTAAGGGAAGTTGCTGCTCCACTCATGGAGAAGATCCCATGTAAGTTATTTTATTTTCAATCTTTGTTAAAAACGTGTATTTTCTATTAGTGTTGGTCGAGGTGGCAAGATGTGTGGGTCAGAACGGGTCAGGTTGGGTAACAGGTGGAAACGGGTCAGATCAGGTTGGATTGACCTTTCAAACACTTTTCGGGAAGTTCTTTTTTCTGATGAAATTGGCATAAACGAAACCAAATATGTGGGTGGCTTCTAAAGTTGTTTCAATATATAGGTGGTCTTAATGAAGACTTTTAAATACTTAGGTGGCTTGTGTATACATTATCCCAAAATATTATAAATGATTATTGTGTTCAATCCGTTAATTATGATTAACAAACGATATTATTACAATATACACAAGTAAAAATTATTTAGGCGATTGTATGCAAAAAAAAAAAAAAAAGATTTGGCTGGCTTTCAATATTTTTCGACATTTTCTCCTTTTAGCTATTTTTTTATTTGACATGTTTGAGATAAAACTCATTCCCAAGTGGACCAATCAATCAATAAGTTGGTCGAAATTGCCACCTTTAGTGTTCGGCCATGGGTACTAAGATTACTTGATATTATACGTAACATAATGTGGTTTGTGCTAAAATCAATACAAGAAGCCAGAATCGATATAAATCTTTTAAAAATTAAGAGTAACCACAACGAACAATTTCATATGAACTTGTAGGTACAACTATGTAGAAACAGGAATATTTTTATCATAAACTGAATCCTTGTTACCATTTCTACATGCGTTAATTTGGCGTTCATCATTGATGCAGGGATTAATCATTTTTATGAAACACCTGATAGGGAATGGTTTGAGACGGATGCTGTTTTGCGAGTTAGTTTGGGGAATTTCTTGTTTTTCTCAATTTTATCCCTTTTAATGGTTGGGGTGAAAAACCAGAAAGACCCACGTGATAGTTTGCATCATGGTGGATGGATGATGAAAATCATTTGTTGGTGCCTTATGGTAATTTTTATGTTTTTCCTTCCAAACGAGATCATCAGTTTTTATGGTAAGTCTATTTCTTAATAACATATGAAAATACCTATATGAAATAAGTTATACTTACAACATTTGTGAATACAGAGTCGACATCAAAAATTGGGTCTGGATTATTCCTACTTGTTCAAGTTGTACTGTTGTTGGATTTTGTGCATAGCTGGAATGACAAATGGGTTGGATACGATGAACAGTTCTGGTTAGTTTTTTTTTTCTCTCTCTATATATATATTTTGACTGTCCTAACCTTTGGAAGTGGCAAAATCGATTCATTGAGTTATGAATGAGTTGATTCAGGTTATGTTTTACCTCTAATGCATCAAATGGGTTAAATACAGAAAATAGCTAATAAGGAAACGGGTCAAAAGTTGCCCAAAGTGTAATTATAAGGACTAAAGAGAGAAATAGAAGGGAACTTTACATTTTTTTTCTTCTGATTCTAGGCTTTTAGCAACCAACTTCAAAATATACTCAAAGTGTAATTATTTACCGGTTTAGAAACCAACCCCTTTTTAACTGATTCTACTTTACATTAAACTGCTGGTTTGGAACTGGTTGATGACTTGATGCTATGCTGCCATGTCAGATGTCACTTATGCGAAAAAAAGCTTATGTTAAGAATTTAAAAAAAAATGTTGATATATATACAAGTTTGAAAAAATGGATTTCTTAAAAATTTATATTTGTAAGTAACTAGTAATGCCACATCAGTTGCCACTTGGCATAGGTGCATAGCAGCAGCCTTTGAAAAATCAGCGAAAAGTAACCTGTTACTGCTACAGGTAATAAAATGTAACTTGGTTGCTGAATTTGGTAATTAAGTGCATGTAGGTCTCTTTTAAAATAAAGAGTGGAGTTTTTTGTTTTATTATGATTATTATTATTATATTTTTTATTTCATGCATTTTGCGTTGATTAATAAAATCTTCAAATTTTATTCAAAATATCAGATTATGGTTGAAATACAAGGAGACAAACTATTTTTCTTTTTAATTAAATCTCTTTACTCATACAATTTATTTTAAATGGTACAGGTATGCAGCCTTGCTTATTGTTTCACTTGTGTGTTATGTGGCAACATTCTCGTTCTCTGGACTTTTGTTCTATTTGTTCACGCCATCTGGTCAAGACTGTGGGCTCAATACATTCTTTATTGTGATGACTCTGATTCTCGTGTTCATGTTTGCCGTTATCACATTGCATCCTACAGTATGTTTCTTAACCCCATTTGACCACTCGCTAGAATTAAGTTCTCTTCCATTTATATCGCATTTGTTATAGGTGGTAAATTTTACCCATTTACTTAGGACTTTTGATTGCGTCAGTTTGGGTTAAGTTTTATTTAAAAAATGTCAAATGTGTGAATTTAAAAAGAAACGAAAACATGTATTATTAAAGCATCAAATCTTCTAGATCATTTTTTTTCAAAAAGCTAGGTTATTATTCCAAAAATATAGTTTCCGTAATCGTATTTGACACGCTTAACAATTGTTATTCAAAACGTATTTGTTTTGGACAAAAGTCAGATTGTTATTGAAATAATATTATTTTTCTACTGGTATTAGGCTCAGGTAAATATTTCGGAGTGCATAAGCAACTCACACTGATCCTGGCTGCACATACATTGATCATGACTGATGTTTTACCAAAATGATCTTAGCATTGGTTTGGTTCAGTCATGGTGGTCGGTTAATGTATGACTAATCGAAACTAAAACCGAACCATCATTTAATTCCAGCGCTATTGGCTGTTATGGGACGGTTATCAGTAATTCGGTTATGTTTTCTCACCCCTACTTGGAACATAAATCAAGTCTAGGACAAATAGTGTTCCGGGTCAACCTTACCGAACTTTACCCGTATCGAAAATGAAAATTACCTGTTTTCACCCGAATCTTTTTTGACTTGTTAAACAACCTACCCAAAATTTGCCACCTCTATCTAGTTCTTTTTTTATGGATTTTATAATTATTTTTTTACAAATTTTTATGATTTTTTTTATTTAGGTAAGTGGAAGCATATTGCCAGCATCTGTTATTTCTTTATACTGCATGTATCTTTGCTATAGCGGGCTTGCAAGCGAACCAAGAGATTATGCTTGCAATGGGCTCCACAAGCATTCTAAGGCTGTCAGCACCAGTACACTTACTGTCGGGTTGCTTACTACTGTGCTCTCTGTAGTATACTCTGCCGTCCGGGCTGGATCGTCTACAACCTTGCTTTCCCCTCCAAGCTCACCCCGAGCAGGTAAATTTAAAAAAAGTGCTAAAAAGGAAACAGGCTGAAAGTCGCTCACTTTATTTCTTTAATGCATCAAAGTTACAACCTTAAGTTCTTAATGTTTGGATAATTTTGTCAAATAGTATTTTTTTAATTAAAGATTTAAAAGGGAAGGGGTCAATTGGGTTGAACTAGTGAAACAAGTTGAAAGTCACCCGAAGTGTAGAATAAAGGCATTTGAACTTTGAAGTACAAATCTCCTGAGGGGTGTTTGGGTTAATGGTTTCGAATTGGTGATCTGAGTGTTTTGGACTTTGGATTAGCAGATCTTGTCAGGCTACGATTATCTGATTATTTACGGTCGAATAATCTGTTTTGTTATATAATTGATTAGGTAAGGGTAAAACAACATTACGCTTTTTTTAAACATAATTTGGAAGACTTTATTTGCATTTTACAGAACATCTATTTTTTTCACAATATACTTTTTAGGTCATTAGATCTATCAATTTCTTACATCATCAGAATTTGTGAAAAACTCTCTGATGATGATTATTGCAGCAGCACCACTGAACACTATTTTTTAAAGCCGTTTTACTATATTTGTTTATCAGAATATTACTTAATCACTACATGCTTTAAATCCTCTAATTCGTGCTTTATTTAAATACTTAGTTTATTATTGTAATAAAATAGCTTTTGTGATCATAGTTGACGAATTGGTTCTCTATATAAAACTACAAAAAAGGTGTTTTGTGGTCAACCCAACCCGATTAGGCCCCGTGCTATATAATTATCTGATAAAACCCATTACCTAACCCGCCCATTTTAGCACCTCTAATTGTTCCCCATAATCATATGGTGTTCACAATGCTAGTATTTTCATCATCAATTAATCAAATTCTGTTATTGCCCACTTAAAGAAGAAATCCAAACACGTAAGACAAAATTCCAACGAAAGTAGGGGCGGAATCACTGTGGGTATGGGTTCTAAACACACCTCTGTCGGTGAGTTTAGAGTATGCCTAAATTTCTCTTTTTTTCATGGGACCCACGTTGGCCTTCGAGTAGGTTAAAGGTAGAAAACCAGTTGAAACTAATTTGTGGCTTTGATATCTACTTTTCCGACCCTGACCTGTTAACCAAACACCCCTATTAAGAACAAAAATTCATTCTTTCATTCACATATCTAAATTTCGGTTGGTTGCCATGTGTCAGGTGATGAGAAACCATTGCTCCCATTGGACAAAAGAGACGAGCATGAAGAAAAAGAGAACAATAAACCCGTAACATATTCGTATTCATTTTTCCACATAATCTTCTCACTTGCTAGCATGTACTCCGCAATGCTTCTGACAGGATGGTCAACCTCAGTTGGGGAGAGTGGCAGGTTGGTGGATGTTGGGTGGCCCTCAGTGTGGGTCCGCATAATAACCTCATGGGCCACCGCAGGTTTGTTCATCTGGTCGATGGTTGCCCCACACCTCTTTCCAGATCGCGAATTCTGAGCTGAAGTGAGTAGATCTTTAAGATGTGTAGTTATTGGTAATATGATTGTATGTGATTTATATATTGTGTATGACTGAATCAGTGTGTGGATCATGCTTGAAGTTTATGCTTGTTTTCATTTTCTTTGATGGTGTGAATAAATCTTTAAAATGCTATAAAGCTGTCAATTATGTTGTCCCAATAGTCTTGTAAATTTTTAAAAGTTTTAGGTTGTTGAAGTCGGTACATTTTTTATGCATCAAGTATAGCCAAACAAGATGGTATGGGTCGAAACGGTCCGGGTGGTTTTGGTCGAAAAGGTACGGTACAGGGCAAAGCGGTGCGGGTTGAAACGGTCGGTGATTCCAATAAATTTACTTAAATTCCTTCACGTATAGGAAGGATTTTGAATTCCTTTAATTAAAAGAATTTGAATGAATTCGTGCTTAATAGTCAATTCCAATTCTAATTCTTTTGTCAACCAACCAAACACATAAAAATTGGAATTGAGATTCTAATTTCAACAAATTCGGTGAATCAAACATCTTAAGAGTTGGAATCAATTCCACTAAATTGAATTCCATTGAATTCAAGCGAACCAAACGCACCTTAAGTATATAACATTACATTTATTCAGCTCGTGCGTCACATCAAATTCTCACCTAGTAGGGCTGCAAACAAACAAAAAACGTTCAGCGAATAGTTCGTGAACCGTTCAGTGGAAAGCTCGTTTGTGTTCGTTCGTTTAATAAATGAACGAACACGGACAAGAAATTTCGTTCGTTTAGTTAAACAAATGAACATGAACATGGGCCGCATTCTTTCACTTATGTTCATGAACGTTAAACATCTTAAGAGTTGTAATTTAGATTTCAATTCCACAAAATTGAATTCAAGAGAACCAAACGCACCTTAAGTATATAACATTACATTTATTCAGCTTGTGCGATACATCGGATTCCCACCTAGTGGGGCTGCAAACGAACCAAACGTTCAGCGAACAGTTTGTGAACCGTTTATCGGAAAGTTCGTTTGTGTTCGTTCGTTTAGTTAAACAAACGAACATGAACATGGGCAGCATTCGTTCACTTATGTTCATGAACGTTCGATAACGTGTTCGTTAGTGTTCGATAGTTTATTAGGGTTTTTAACTTTTATTTTTTTATAAGTACTTCAAAATTCCCACTAATAAATCACTTATTAGATATGGTGTATTACATATTAGTGTTACTCCTTGCTTCCTGGAAACCCTAGTTAAATATTGTCTTTCCCGCTCTCATTCCAAGTAGATGTGACGCAACTACGCCCTCGCTCTCATTCCAGTCTTCAATTTAGGGTTTATCCGCTCGTGTTCTTCGTCATTCTCGGCACAAGATAGAGATGGTTTGTGTTTGTTTTTGTTTTGTTCATGAACACTTGTTTGTGTTTGTTTGCCTTCATTTGTGTTCGCTTTTGTCTGGTACAAACACAATCGAACACGAACACATTCATTTCCTTAACAAACGAACACGAACAAAAAATCCGGTTCTGGCAAATGTTCATAAACAGTTTATGAACACGAACACATTCATTTCCTATAACAGACAAACACCAACAAGGCGGCGTTCTTGTTCGTTCGGTTCATTTGCAGCCCTACGAACTAGTAATACATAATAGTGTGTTTTTTTTTTTGGCAAATTGGATTTAAATAATCTCAACTTGCTCAATTTGGCCAAAAATAATCCAAACTCAGTTATTGGCCGATAATAATCCGAACTGGTCCACTTTTGGCCGATAATAGTCCGCCGTTAAAAATAGCTTAACGGAGTTAAGCTTTTTTCCGAATTACAAACCGATGTTTTATGGATTTTGATCAGAACGAGGATACGATTCGATTTATGTAAAACTTAACTCGAAACAGTGCTTCAAACGACTTGATTTTTGGTAATTGGAAGTTTAAACACCCGAATTGAAGCATCGTTTTCGTCGTTTGGGGCAGTATTTCGAGGTAAATTTTATATCAATCAACTCGTATCCTCGTTCTGATCAAAATCCATAAAACATCGGTTTGTAATTCGGAAAAAAGTTTAACTCCGTTAAGCTATTTTTAACGGCGGACTATTATCGGGCAAAAGTGGACCAGTTCGGATTATTATCGGCTAATAACTGAGTTGGGATTATTATCGGCCAAATTGAGCAAGTTGGGATTATTTAAATCCAATTTGCCTTTTTTTTTTTTCAAATTGATTTGCAGATTTCTTAAAATAACTCTTCCAATCAACCCCTACTTTACTCCTCGTCATCATTTAACATGTGGCAGAACACCAAAGCATGCAATAGTTACCTGCTCGTTCGGCGTTCCAGTTGGCGCCATTTCTCTCTCTTAAATGTTAATTCACTCACCGGAAAACGCCTCAAACTCGCCGGCGATCGCTTGATTTTGCCGCTATCATTACAACAATCATGAACCGAAAATCAATTCCTGTAAGCCTTCACGCTCTTCTACGTAAAATTAATCTCATAATTAGGTTTACGCATCTGTTGCATACGTTAATTCATAATTTTATAGTTTATTAATCGTAATCGCAATCGTAATCGTAAATCTAATCGTAATCCTGATCGGCGTTTTTTGTTTTTGAAGAAGAATTATTGTAGGATTCGGATCCGAAGAGTTCCTGCGAGCCGAATCTGCGTTGTGTTTGATGTTCAATAGATTTTGTTTATTTATAAACTAGTTGTTTGATTTGCGAGTGGATGAAATGGAGAAGAAGAAGTATCCAGTCGGAGCAGAGCATTATGCTCTGTATGAGGAGGTAGGGCAAGGTGTTAGCGCTTCGGTTTTTCGAGCGAAGTGTCTTCTGAACAATGAGATTGTTGCGATTAAAGTTCTCGATTTTGAACGTGGCAGTGTCGATTTGGTAAATGCTGTTTGTGCATTGTTGTTATTGGTTCTGGTGGTATATATGAGTAATCTGGATTGATTTCATGTATATGTAGTCCTATGGTTTTGAAACTGTGGTATGGTTGATAGAACTGTAGGTTGTGAGTTTTGCTTGATGAATTGAACTGCATAGTGATATTTGAGGGGTTATTAGGCTTTGTGACTCTATTGACTTGAAATTTGGTAGTTGAGAGATTGCTTTGAACTGTGTATAGTTATTTTCCATGATGACAATTATATATCTGCTCATTGAAGTTATGTAAGTCCTATTTGTGATCAATGATTAACGATTGAACGAGTCTTGAAACGCTAGAATTCGTTGCTGTTTTCGGAAATAGGCTTATGCTATTGATGGTTATGCTCTTTTGGTCTTCACAATTGATAAGATGGAATGAGGATTCTGACACGTAGCTAAGGGTGTATTGCCAGTGCCACAATGCCACTTGATGAGTTGATGGTTACTCTCTTTTATTCTAATTTTAAGACAGATATTCCCATTGAATGTTATTTTTGAAAAGTGTGATATGTTGGTTATAGTAGTTTGACAGACACTTTTTACACGTCTACTTATTGAAAACATGATCCTTTTATGAACATTTAACACCTACTTCTGCAGGGTCATGATTTGATGATATTAGATAACGAATAAAAACAACAAAGACTCCCTGTTGATGAACCTTGACCATTTGTTGTAACAAATTAACTTTGTTACTGATATTGGACATTTGTTGTTAATTGGGCTGGATGAATTCTCTTGTTTGCACTTAAAATTTATAGAAATATGGTTTATGACTTCGTAGGAACCTAATTTATGTTTGATTAGTACACACATTAATTATCTCATTGCTCGTTTGTTAATATGTTATCAGAACAATATATCACGTGAAGCTCAGACAATGTTCCTGGTTGATCATCCAAATGTTCTTAAATCACATTGTTCGTTTGTAAACGACCATAATGTATGGGTTGTCATGCCTTTTATGCCTGGTGGTTCTTGTCTCCACATATTGAAGTCTGCGCATCCTGAGGGTTTTGAGGAAGTTGTTATTGCAACTATACTGCGCGAAGTATTAAAGGCATTGGTGTATCTTCATGATCACGGTATCATTCATCGTGATATCAAAGTGAGTTTTTTTTCTTTCTTTTTTTTCTCATTTAAACCCAAATGTCTTAAGAGTTAGAGATATTTATTTGTTTGTAAAAGATGATTGGTTAAGAGTTGCAAGTGTATTTTTTCCCTAGTGCATCACTGTGCTATGAAAATTTATTGAAGTGAACCGTTTCTACTTTGCGTAGATGTTTAAACCATGTTTCAGGTACATTTTTTTGGCTGTTTCAATAGGCTGGAAATATTCTCATCTGTGAGCGAGGTGCAATCAAGCTTGGAGATCTCGGTGTTTCTGCTTGCCTGTTTAATTCTGGAGATAGACAACGCACAAGAAATACATTTGTTGGGACCCCCTGCTGGTATATATATATATATTTTATATTTGCATAAATACTAGAGTAAAATGCCATTTTCGTTCCTGAGGTTTGGCCACTTTTGCGACTTTCATCCAAAGGTTTGTTTTTCTGCATCTGGATCCAAAAGGTTTAAAATCTTGCCGTTTTCTCGTTAACTCCATCCATTTTTCTCCGTTAAATGAGGGGCATTTCCGTCTTTTTAGACATTATTATTAAATAATAAGCACTATAAGAAATAAAGATCCACCTCTCTTGACTTTCTCCCCACCCAAACCCTTTAATCATCACAAAATGTCTAAAAAGACGAAAATATCCCCTCATTTAATGTTAAAAAATGGATGGAGTTAACGAGTTGGATGAAAATGGCAAGATTTCAAACCTTTTGGATCTAGATGCGGAAAAACAAACTTTTGGACGAAAGTTGCAAAAGTAGCAAAACCTCATGGACGAAAATGGCATTTTGCTCTAAATACCATATATGAATTATTTTTAATATTTTAATTATCATATTTCAAATTAATATGAACTGCAGTGTACATGCCTTTATCTGGAGTTATACTTACTGCATTCTTAACATTTTTACAGGATGGCACCTGAGGTTATGGAACAATTACATGGCTATGACTTCAAGTCAGTAATTCTCGTTTTATTTCATCAATTAGCAAGGCCAAAGTAGTGGAAAATTTAATATATATATTCTCCTAATATTTCTGCAGGGCTGATATCTGGTCCTTTGGCATTACAGCTCTGGAGCTTGCTCATGGTCATGCTCCTTTTTCAAAATATCCTCCAATGAAGGTACATCCATCTTGCAATTACATGTGTTGTTTACTTTGGTGCTATTGGTTGGTTTTATATCTCAAACCATGTCATCAGAACTTCAATTACTTTTGAAATGATAGGTTTTGCTCATGACATTGCAAAATGCACCTCCTGGTCTTGACTATGAGAGGGACAAGAAGTTTTCTAAGGTATTCTAATAGTTTATTTATTTATTTTTTACAATTTACCACTTAGTGATCGATCATATTGCCTGATATTTGTGTTGTCTGCTATCTGTGCAAAGTCTTTTAAGCAGATGATTGCAAGCTGTTTGGTTAAAGATCCTTCGAAACGTCCTACTTCAAAGAAGCTACTTAAGCATTCCTTTTTCAAACAAGCTAGATCTAACGAGTTTATTGCACGTAAGCTTTTAGAAGGCCTGCCAACACTTGGTGATCGCCTTCAGGCATTGAAGGTTTCTCTATTCTTCCTGTTATTCTTATTTATCACATCTTATCCTTATATGTGTCATTAAAGTTGACAATTGATATTATTATGATTTTATCTTATCTATATATGCCGTTTTAATCTTCTATAATTGATATATTGCAATAATAGAAAAAGGAAGAATATATGCTTGTGCAAAAGAAAATACCAGATGGACAGAAGGAAGAAATGTCACAGGTATGCCACACCTGATTGTCGGATATCACACCTATAAACAGAAAATGAACATTCAGACACTATTTTCAGGCCTTTTGATTACAACTGCTTATAATATTTTGATTATTTAATATCATATAGTCACTTTCAAAGCACACATCCAAACATCCCATTGATATATTTTTCTCCTAGGGGACAATAGTTGCGAAAACAAGTCCTATATGCTCTCAGTTACATTTTGACTGAGCCCGTTGAGTTACGTTTTGATTTCCTTTCATTTCTTCTTTCACACATCTCTCATACTTCCTAACTCATTTGGTGATTGGAGTAAAAAATTCCTTTTTCTTGTGTTCATTGTTTTGAATTCCTAATGATGTTTGTAAAATTTGTTTTAGAACGAATACAAAAGAGGTATTAGCAGCTGGGACTTTGACCTTGATGATTTGAAAGCTCAGGCATCCTTGGTATTGTACTTTATACTCATTTTAAAGCACTTATGTTATGTTAGAGGTGGGCCAGGCGGGTTGGGTTTGTATTTATAAAAAATAGAAGAGTAAAATGTCATTTTTCCTCCTTGAGGCTTGGCCAGTTTTGCGACTTTCGTCCAAAGGTTTGTTTTTCCACATCTGGATCCAAAAGGTTTGAAATCTTTCCATTTTCATTCAGCCCGTTAACTCCATCCATTTTTCACTTTTAAGTCAGGGGTATTTCCGCCTTTTTTGTTAACTTAAAGGGCAATTCGGTATTTCTAGGGGTATTCGGTCTTTTTACATAAAGTGTAAAAGACCGAATTGCCCTTTAAGTTAACAAAAAAGACAAAAATACCCATGACTTAACAGAGAAAAATGAATGGAGCTAACGAGCCGGATGAAAATGGCAAGATTTCAAATCTTTTGGATCCAGATGCGGATAAACAAACCTTTGGACGATAGTAGCAAAACTGGCCAAACCTCAGGGACGAAAATGGTATTTTACTCGAGATAGAATTTGGTGACATTCCACGTGTTTGATCAGTTTGAGATAAACCAAGACCCAACTTGACCCGTTCGTAAATTAAAAAGTCAAATCTGCCACCTCTACGTTATATCAATGGCACTAATGCACTGTTGACTATTTGACCATCCTTTGTTTAACTTAGACAAACGTAAACAACCATTCTGAACGATTTGAGTTTATCAACAATGCAATTTTATTTATGTAAAAAGATACCGGATGAGGAAACTATAACTGACAAAGATCAGTTACGGGACGCAATTTCTTTCAATGGGACTGGTGGCGGTGAAAAGGAACTACCACATCAATTGTCATACACGAGCAAGGCTTCAAAAGCTATAGATTCTGTATGTTAATAGCTTATACACACACACACACACACCCCCCTTATTATCATTAATATTATTTATTTCTTTGCTTTTATAACTAATGGTTGAACTTGTTGCAGGCAGGACCTGCTTCAATTCTCAACTCTACTGCAACATTCTCAGTGTATGTTAACTTCGGTTTAATCACACCATTTTATTAATCACTATGCTATATATCTTCTGCATATACGAAGTTCTATAATACATATTTGCATCTGCTTAAATTTTTATCTATTACTAGGCCAGTAAACAACTCACGTTCATGAACTGTCCGTGAACTTGTTCGGCGGGAAGTTCGTTTATGTAATAAATGAACGAACATGAACACAATTTTTTGTTCATTTAATTAAACGAACGAACATGAACACATGTTTTGTTCGTTCATTTATGTTCGTGAACGTTCTTTTCAATTTAAATAAGTAAGTAGTTATATATTTATATAAAATACTGAATATAAAAGGAACTTTCTACTACTTATATAAATATGATTAATCGGTAATTGGACGGTAATTGGACTTTGTAGTGAATATAAAAGGAACTTTCTAGTACTTATATAAATATGACTAATCGGTAATTGAACAGTAGTTGGACTTTGTAGTAATAAAAATGGGTTTTCCAATGGAATTTATGTTTATTAATCACTAATTTATATAAAAAATTTCTTTATGTTTAGTCAATTATGTTCATTTGTGCTCATTTATGTTTGTTTAACTATGTCCATTTGTGTTGTTTATTGTTTGTTAAATTATGTTTGTTTACGTTGGTGAATTATTCGTTTAGGTTTTAAACGAATGAACATAAATGAACACGACTATTTTTATAATAAACGAACATGACTATTTTTATAATAAACGAACATGAGCAAAAAAATGTGTTCGATTATATGTTCATGTTAGTGTTCAGTTAAAGTTAATAAACGAACATGAACATGCCTCTGTTCGTGTTCGTTCGGTTCATTTACAGACCTATCTATTACCATATGTTCTTTTATATTATATCCTGTGGATGGCCTTCATTTGTCACACTTACATTTTCAGAGGCAAATATGAGAGTTCTACCAATGGAGACCCGAGCTTGCAGAACTGTTCTTCACATAATGAAAATTGCAAGAAGAGCGATATTGCTGGAAAATGCAACTTGGATATTACTAGAAAACCTGTTAATGGAATCGGATCTCATTCGCACCAAGGAGAAGCTTCATCTGGATGCATTCCAGTCAATGAGTATGACATCTCACTCACATAATTGTATTTAGAGTAAACTTTAGAGTAAAATGCCATTTTCGTCCCTGAGGTTTGATCAGTTTTGGGACTTCTGTCCAAAGGTTTGTTTTTCCGCATCTGGATCCAAAAGGTTTGAAATCTTGCCATTTTCATCTGGCTCGTTAACTCCATCCATTTTCTTCGTTAAGTCAAGGGTATTTTTGTCTTTTTGTTAACTTAAATGGCAATTCGGTCTAACGGATTCGGTCAGAGGTATTTTTAATGCTTGTACATAAATTGAAAAACACCAAATTGCCCTTTAACTTTAAGTTAACAAAAACGACGAAAATACCCCTGACTTAACGGAGAAAAATGGATAGAGTTAACAAGCCGGATAAAAATGGCTAGATTTCAAACCTTTTGGATCCAGATGCGGAATAACAAACCTTTGGACGAAAGTCGCCAAAGTGGCCAAACGTCAGGGACGATAGATTTTATTATATGTCTAGACTTGCATATATTTCTAGACACTTGGAATAAAGTAATGATTCATATTCCTAAACATCAACCCAAAAATACACGTACTCCATAACTGAAATCAGCGCATTCATAAGTAAATGGGCTGATTTGCCACCTTTTTTACTATTACTTTTTTTTTGCATATGAATATCTTCATGGAATATTTTTAACTATATTTATTTTTTCTTCACTTTTAAACGCTTTTGCTGCTTAATGATTTCTGGAAACAGTCTTCCCGTTGTGTAATTAACACTAGAGGCACAATGTATTTTTATATTCTTATAACCATAAATAGTTCATATTATTGCTTTGAATATTCATTATATATGTGGCTATTCTTTTTTTTATTATTCAATGCAAGTTTCAGTGGCAAGTTGCAAAGTCAGAATCATGAAGTCCCTACTGCTAATGGAACTCAATGCCTCTTGATATCAGATGATGTGGCATCTGATAAAGTACCTAAACCAATACGTGAGTTTGTAGTTTGATCTTTTACTTAACAGCTTCATTATTGTATTCAATATCTTAATTGTTATGATTCCTATAGGTGGCTTTTCGGACCATATACTTATAAATTTGGTTGGTTTTTTGGGTTGTTTTTGTTGTCTCAAAAAGGTCAAATGGGTCCTGCTGAAAGTCGCTCAAATTTTATTTTTAATACACAACAACCTCTAAAACCAATTATTTCCAAACATTTGGATTTTTTATATGATACCATTGCCTTTCATTTTCAATCTTAGTCAATGCATTAATTATCTATAAACTAGCAAAGATCGAACAAAGTACTCTTATCATGTCAAGCCAAACCCAATCTGGTAATCGTAGGGGATTTTTTTTAAATGTCTTGGTGTTTAGCAAACTGGTAATAGTAAATGTCTATTTGTAATTTCGAAAATTTGACAAACCTAGCAAATTTAGAATCCCCTTTTATTAATAGTAAACGTCTAATTGATTCAGAAATTACAACTTTTCCTTTGAGAATTATTCTCTTGTTGTTTTTATTGCTTCTGCTCTGCGTCATCTAATATTTCTTGTCCATTTTCTGTTAACATATTGGTGTAACAGTAACTAGTGATGAACAAGATGAGAAATCGAAGTGCCAAGTTATTCAACAAAAAGGCCGTTTTAAAGTTACTTCTGAGGATCCCGACACGGATAAGGTAATTTGTTTTTCCACTTTTTTTAAAGATCGCCATGTGCATTTAGATTGTAACTACCAAATATTATTTTTTGTAGGTAGCTTCAACTTCACCGCTAAAGAGCCCGAACATGCAGGTACTGTTATTTTGCCTAACATTGTCTTCCATTTATAAAGTTCAATTTATAGTATTTTGGTAAATGCGTGGCAAAATAGACTGCTGGCGTAGCAGGTCAAAATGCGTAATTTTAGCACGGAGCGAAATGTGATGTGCGGGTTGGGTTCATCCAAGCACTTGTAGTTCAACAATCTAATTTTTGTTGTTTCTTTTTTTTTTTTTTGTAAATTGTAATTAACTAGTATGTCAAATCTGATTACTAGGGTTGTAAACAAACCGACCGTTCATTAAGGAATGAGCATGTTCATGAATGCTTAACGAACGAGATTTCTTGTTTGTGTTCGTTCATTATGGAAATGAACGTGTTCATGAACTGTTCACGAACACTTACCAAACGCAAATGAACTCAAACAAATGTTCATTTTCATAAATGAACACAAACGAATACACACGAGTATATATTCATTTTAGAATAAAATATGTATTTTTTATCACAAAGATTATGAAGAATCCACCAAAAAATAAATAAGCATTTGACATAATTATCCCAACACGGTTGACATAATTATCAGAAACATGATTAACACAAAATTAAGAAATTTGTCAACTTTAACACAAACTGAAATTGAAATGGTCAAATGAGGGATGTTGGGGAAGGCATATAGGATAACTAGGGTTTCAAAATTATAAAATATAAAAACAATAAAACAAAGATACAACATAAAAACCTTTAAATGAACGAACACAAATGAATATAAACGAGCGAACATAAATGAACATGTTACCGAACGTTCACGAACATAAACGAACAAACGTAACCTCTATTCATGTTTGTTCGTTTACCTTAACAAACGGAATTTCTTGTTTGTGTTCATTTATTAAACGAACGAACATATATAAACTTCCCGCCGAATGGTTCAAGAAATGTTCACTGAACGTTAGCTTCGATTACGACCCTAATGATTACAAAAGTATATTGTTCCGATGGCAGTTGTTTTTGTACAATGGTTTAGGAGTTTTTTATACATAGACCCACATGTAAGGTTAGAGGTATTTTGTTGAATACAAAATTTTACGGGGTGCTGTGCATTAATAATACAATTTGGGTGACTTTTTGACCATTCGATCTTGACGCGTCACATCTTTAGCTAAATTTATGAACCTGAATCAGCCCATTCCTAGGTAAATGCGCTAACATTACCATGTCTCTGTATAACTATTTTACATCATGAGATTTGTATTTACCAGCTGTTGGTATATCATCACTATATTTGCTTTTTGTTAGATGTCCTTCTTACGGTAATTATAAAGAAGTTGAAATAATGTCTTGGCCTTTGTCATGTTTTCATTAATTTTTAGTGTTTTCTATACCGCGTGTAGGTAATAATTGAGCATCCGCCTGGCCCTCAGTTGTCTCAAGTGGATACTGCTTTAATGCCACAAAATCAAGCCACTCATCTCCAAAGGGTATCTGTCAGTTAAACAAGTATTTTTGCAGGTTTTTTTACTTTATATAAAGCAATAAAATAACACTTACATGTTATCACTTACAGAATGACATTTCAAGTTCTGCAGTGCCACTTTCTACCGGTGAGGCTACAGGTCAGGATATAACTATCTTTATAATTACACTTCGTTCCACGCATGGGAGGGTTGGGTAACGGGTCAAACATATACGGGTCAAGAGGGAAACGATCGGGGTATAACTATCTTTATAATTACACTTCGTTCCACGCATGGGAGGGTTGGGTAACGGGTCAAACATATACGGGTCAAGAGGGAAACGATCGGGTTTGGCTGATCCAAAACACTTACTGTCCAGAATTGTGAAACTTTTTATAACAATTTGTTTGTCAGTAGTGATTAGGATGTTTATGTATTAAAAATACTTGTTGAGACTTGAGAGGCTTTCCTGTTTGATCCTTTATGTTTTTGGCTATTTTTTGTTTGACCCGTTAGGGATAAACATGACCCTAATCAACCCTTCAAAATTTACTACTGCTATTTTTCATATATGTTTTGTTTTCAGGCAACAGCGGCTTAGACGCTGCATGCACAGCAGCCAACATCACTAGACTAGAAAAATTGATGGTATGAATCTGATCATAATTGCAAATAAACGTTCATGATTGAAAAGTTTTGTTCATTGTAATAAACGGAAATGAAATATATCTCGTTCATGTTCGTTTAATAAATAAACAAACTATATGAACGGTTTGCTGTTCACTTCGTTAAAGGCCTACCTAAAAACAGAACATAAATAACATTTTTGTTAATCTATTATCATCTTTATTTGCAGCTAGTGGCAACTGATGATAAAGAAAAAGAACTACTTAATGAGATAACCGATTTACATCGAAGGTACTAGACACCAGTTCATAAACATCTTCTGGTAACTGCTACTTAACATCATCATCATCATCATCATCATCATCATCATCATCATCATCATCATCAGTAAATCCCACCAATAGCAAAGCTAAGGTAGGGTCTGAGGAGGGTAAGATGTAGACAGCCTTACCTCTACCCCGTAGGAATAGAGAGGCTGTTTCCAGTGAGATCCCCGGCTCAATAGTAGTTTTGCATCAAACCATGAACATAAGGCACATAACACTCAGCAATTGGGACAAAAGCCGATTAGTGCATGTACCCCCTTGTCTTTCGACTATCAACGCCACCACATGATGCATGATTAACCGTCCCTCGCTTTTTGATGTGATTTTCACGAAATTAGTAATAACGTTAAAATTAGTGCACCTTCACTCCCCCCCCCCCCCCCCCGGGCGAGGGCCCACACATACATACATTATATGCGCATACCGCAAGCAGAACCACTACTTAACAATTATTATATAAAAAGGTCTCTTCTGTGTGTAGGCTTTTATGTAAACAGGAAGAGCTCCAGAAATATAAAGCAGGAAATACCCAGGTCAAAGTGTTTATCATGTCTCGTTTAGTAATTCTATTCCTTAAATATGATGAAGCAATACGGGTTAAAGCTCCAGTTAGGGGCGTGTAACGTGTTAAGCGTGTCGTGTTGACATGCTATACTCATGACCCGTTTAGCTAAACATGCCAGTTACAAATACTAACACACATGTTTAATAAGTTACACGAGTCACCACACAACCTATTTAACATGGTGAAATCTAAATAGTTAATCAACACAAATAGCATGGTTAATGACACAACATGACATGTAGAACACAGTTAATGAATGGCTTAATGAATGACACAACGCGTGTAACACGATAAAATGGAAGTTATCACAATTTACAACCCATAAAATTCTTAAAAAAAGTCCATTTAGGATTGGTAGGGAATGTGATATATTTATACAAGCATAAAACTACTTTTGATAAGAGGGTCTAAACGGGTTGTGTCTACATGTTGAACCATTCAACATGTTTATATATAAATGGGTTACCCGTGTCATGAATCGGTTATGTGGGTCCAACCCATTTACACCCTTCTTAGTTCTTACCCACCTGACTCGTTCATGACTAAAATCTATTCACTCCAAACTCAAACCGCCGCTTATTTTGTGTTGGGAGATAAATTGTCATGGCAACTCTTTTATACTTGTTTCACTCGGAACCCCTTAACATCTTTATTTCACATTATTTTTTGCAGGTGTGAGTTACAGCCACCTAACCAAACCGATCTTTTTTTTATCCAAGATTGCTTATGACATAAAAGGTTCAAAATGTGACGTGGCTTTTGTTATTATTTGTTGTTAGGCTTGTGGCCTAAATTATTCTTCACCTCTTTATGTTTTGGTGTTTGCCAAATTTTCATTTATGGCTTTCATTTCTTTTTCATAAGCACGAAGTTCTAGAGCTGGCAAAACGTGTCATGTAATGTTAAATGGGTCGGATAAGATAAACGTTGCAAAAAATTAAAATCCATGTAATCAAACGGATGATTAGAACTGGTAAAATGTGTTGTGTAGCGTTTTTAAACGGCCGGATAAGATAAACTTTATTGGAAATTACATATCCTATGGTCGATTTGGGTATATGGATTGCTCGGTGTATGGTCGGTTTTAGAGCAAAACTCAATTTTTGATCTCCATTTCTTCTTCATCAGCACAGATGACTAGAGTTGGCAAAACGTGTCGTGTAGTGTTAAACGAGCCAAATAAAATAGAAGTTATCAAAATTTATAACACATATAATCAATTTTGAGTATTTGGGTTATCCGGTATATGGATAGTCGGTTGGAGAGCATAAAACATTTGGATGATTGGTTAGTGTGAATGATAAGATTATAAGTGCAATAATCAATAATGAATGTGAGTATTGGGTTATTGGAGAGACATCATATGCCTATAAGAAGCCAATTGACGATTCAACTTTGCTCAAAACTTGTTTTGAGAAATCAGTTGGACATACAAGTTTCTTTTTGCACTTTCTTTGAAGAACAAAGGGGTTTCGAAACTCCCTTTTTAATAATCAAAGCCTTAGACCATCCGTAATGGGGCCTTATATCACGTCATATCTGTCGGAAAGAAGAAAAAAAATAGTGTAGGGGCTGGTGTGTAACATCGGGTTCTATATAAACTCCATCTTTGTGTAACCCTACTTTTTGTACAAAACATTTTATCAATACAATCTCAATACAATTCAACCCCAATCACTGTGTTTGTTCTATACTAGACAACATGGTATCAGAGCAGTGTTTCTGATTCTTGAAACCTTGCTCATCATCTACAGTTTATCCCAAACCAATCCAAGCCAATTCAACACCAAACCGAAAAAAACCAAAATCAAAATCAAGGTTCCGAAATCGAACCTGCAGTTCTTTTCAATCCATCAAACAACTGCATCCGCCACCACACAAAACCCTAAAAGTTCCAACCGCCGATCTCGCTCAGCCGCACACCAAAAAGACGAACCCTAATCTGTTTGAACCCTAATCTGTTTGCAGTTCTTCAACCGCCGCTGTGCCTATAACCACCGCCACCGCCGCCGTATCACCCTCCGCCACTACAGTTGGTTGTTGTCGTTGATGCTACCGTGTGTGGCATGTTATAATTGTTTTTTGAAAAACAGTAACAACAAGCAAAAAAGGAGGCCTTATTAGGGCTGTAAACGAACCGAACGAACACGAACAAGCCCTTGTTCATGTTCGTTCGTTAAGGAAATAAATGTGTTCACGAACGGTTCATGAACACTTACCGAACGAGATTTTATGTTCGTGTTCGTTCATTAAGGAAATGAGCGTGTTCGCGAACGGTTCACGAACACAAATAAATTTGGCGAACGCAGCGAAGGATAAAGATAAATGGCCCAGACAGTAACACTCGAACTTGAATCCCTTATTGTGGAACGAAGGTCAATCGTATTCGCCGATGTAAATAATGAGAAATGAAAGGGAAATGATGCATAAACAAGGTGAAAGTGGGTTTCCTAGTTTCATTGTTAGGGTAATAAAATAAATAAAAGTTTAATAATATAAAAAGTATAAATAAAATATAAGAAAGTACAAAGATCTTCAATTAAAACACAAACACACGAACATAAACGAACACAAATCAATGAATGTTCACGAACACGTTCATGAACACCTTACCGAACGTTCACGAACACAATCGAACGAACGAGACCTCTGTTCGTGTTCGTTCATTTAACTAATTGAACGAAATTTCTTGTTCATGTTCGTTCGTTTATTAAACGAACGAACATAAACGAACTTCCCGCCGAACGGTTCACGAACTGTTCGCTGAACGTTCGGTTCGTTTACAGCCCTAAGCCTTATTGTGGAAGGTATTGAGGTTCGGCCTAAGTAGTGTTTCAATTTTTGGTTGTGAATAAAAGGCTTGTTGACAATATGAGTTTGTAAAAAGGGGATGGCCACCTATATTGATTTTGGAAAATATTAAAGTGGGAGGCACCCTATTGGTGGCAACAGAAGGCATCAAAGTGAGTGGAAATTGGCTCTATCATATTCTAGAACGCTGCTGCTGTTGTCTCATCGGAAGTGTTTGTTTTTTGAAGAGAGAGGGGTGATTATTGTCGCCAGTGGAGGTCCCTTTAGTCTTGGTATTGTCGCCAATAGAGGGGTCCTTCCTCAGCTAAATATCTTCGCCGATTATAATTACGCTATCGGTAGCGAATTTGTGGTTTGCGGGCCATTTAAATCTTGAACGCGAGTTCAAGTTACTGGTGTATTTAATAAATACGCCGGTAAAATAACTTTGCTACCTAGCGACGGTATTGCGAACGAAAATCTTGAACGCGAGTTCAAGTGCCCAGCGTATTTGATTGTTTATTAAATACGGTCGGCTTGTTTATTGTCAAAAAAAAGAGTAAAAAAAAAAAACAAAAAAAAATCAAAAAAAAAAAAGTCAAAAAAAAAAAAAAAATGGAAATCAATCATGGAAAAAACAGTTCTTGGATATTCGATTCTGGTGCCACTGACACCATGACATTTGAACCGTTGGACATACGGTCAATGTCCAATCCTCAAAAAACTAAAATCCATACTGCAAACAACGGAACGATGCAAGTGAAAGGAGGAGGGACAATTGAAATTTCACCAACTATGAAATTATCAAATTGTCTTTATGTTCCATCATTATCACACAAACTGCTCTCAATTAGCCATATTACCAAAGAGCTGAACTGCACGGTACTAATGCACCCTACTTTTTGCCTTCTACAGGATATCAGGACGGGTGTGATTATTGGACGTGGTACTGAGCGCCAAGGATTATACTATGTGGATGAAGTGACTCAACAGGGTACTGTGATGTTGACTCATGGAACTAAAAACCGGGAAGCCTGGCTATGGCATAGACGTTTGGGGCATCCATCCCATGGCTATTCGCACCTTTTGTTTCCAAAACTCTTCCCTTCAAATGGAAAAATAGATTGTGAAACATGTCTTCGTGCTAAAAGCCATCGACAACCGTTTAAACCTAGCAATACGAAAGTTGCTTCACCTTTTTCACTAATCCATTCTGATGTGTGGGGTCCTGCTCCTGTGATGGGGGGCAGGGTCTTCGGTACTTTATACTATTCGTGGATGATTGCACTCGCATGACATGGGTATATTTTTTGAAAAACAAAACCGAAGTTTACGAAAAATTTATCACGTTTTATGCTATGATTCAAACTCAATTCCAAACTCAAATCCAAATCCTTAGATCCGACAATGGGGGGGGGGGGGGAATTTGTCAATACATCCATGAAACAGTTCTTTAAAACCAAAGGATTAGTTCATCAAACGTCTTGTTCTCATACCCCCGAACAAAACGGTGTTTCCGAACGGAAAAACCGTATTATTCTTGAAATGACTCGAGCCCTTTTGATCGAATCTCAGGTCCCTAAATCTTTCTGGCCGGAGGCAGTTGCAACATCCGTGTATCTGCTGAATCGGCTTCCCACAAAAGCTCTTAAATTTAAGACTCCCTTAGATTGTCTGTCTAAGTCTGCCAGTATTCCTCATCCTCTTACACTTGAACCTCGAATCTTCGGGTGTACCGCATTTGTTCATATACCCAAAACCAATCGAAACAAGCTTGGCCCATGTGCTGAAAAATGTGTATTTGTCGGCTATGGGATCGATCAAATAGGTTACCGATGTTATAATCCAACAACTCGTCAAATGTTCACCACAATGAATGTTGACTTTCTTGAAACAAAATACTTTTATAACACCCAACTCAGTGGTCAGGGGGAGAATGACAGTATAGACACTCTGAGCTGGTTAACCCAAATTCCCTCATCTGAAGAAGTCACAACAGAAAACTATCACAGTACTGCGAGTCCTTCAAACACAGACACACGATCCGCGGAGCACAGTACCACTGAAGAAAGTCCATCCAACGTGATGCCTGAGGTAAGAAATACTGAGAACCCTGAATGTTCTACGTCTTATAACTATGAGACAACAGGGGAACACATAGAACCGACAACTACAGAACATGTTGATCCAGTTGTTGAACAGGCTGAGCCAGTTGTTGAACAGGTTGAACCAGTTGTTGAACAGGTTGCACCAGGTGCAGCAGAGACTACCGGAAGATACTCTCTTCCTCCTAGAGCCAATAGAGGGGTTCCTCCAAAACGGTACTCCCCAGAGAGGGAAACCAGAAATTCAAGGTATCCTGTAGCTAATATGGTTAACGGGAACTTATCTAACAGTGCGAAAGCATTTGTTACTTCACTATACTCTGAACAAATACCTAATTCCGTAAAGGAAGCTCAAGGTAAGAAGAACTGGGAAGAAGCAATGGAAGTGGAGATGCATGCTCTTGTGAAAAACAACACATGGGAGAAGTGCATTCTTCCTAAAGGAAAGAAAACAGTTGGATGCCGGTGGGTATATTCAATCAAGTATAAGCCAGATGGTTCTATTGGGCGATACAAAGCTCGGCTTGTAGCCAAGGGTTACACTCAGACGTATGGGATCGATTATTCTGAGACATTTTCTCCGGTTGCAAAAATGGATACCATCAGAGTTCTCTTCTCGGTAGCAGCCAACAAGGAGTGGCCTCTTCACCAGTTTGATGTCACAAACGCCTTTCTCCATGGAGACCTAACAGAAGAAGTCTACATGGAAGCACCTCCAGGGTTCTCAGGGGGTTTTAAAGAAGGAGAAGTTTGTCGGTTGAAAAAGTCCCTTTATGGGCTAAAGCAATCTCCTCGGGCATGGTTTGGAAAGTTCACCTTGGCCATGAAAGAGTATGGGTATCACCAAAGTAACGCTGATCATACTCTGTTCCTCAAGAGAAGAAACGGTCTTGTAACTTGCTTGATCATATATGTAGACGACATGATTATCACCGGAGATGATATAGAAGAAATAGCACGGCTGAAAAGAAATCTGTTTTCAAAGTTTAAAATGAAAGACCTTGGGAATCTCAAGTATTTCCTCGGGATAGAAGTTCTCAGGTCTAAACGGGGGATTTTCATCTGCCAAAAGAAGTATGTCCTTGATCTCCTAGCAGAAACTGGGTTGGTTGATTGTAAACCAGCAGATACTCCAATGGTAGTGAACCACAATCTTCACATGGAACTTAATGGAGAACTTGCAGACAAAGATAGGTATCAACGGCTCGTGGGCAAGTTAATTTATCTCTCTCACACTCGTCCTGATATAGCTTATGCTGTTGGAGTGGTGAGTCAGTTCATGCATCAACCTCAAGTTGCCCACATGGAAGCTGCTCAGAGAATTTTAAGATATCTCAAGGGAACTCCAGGCCATGGAGTATTGTTCAAAACAAATGGACATTTAAATGTTGAGCTCTATACTGACGCAGACTGGGCAGGAGATAAGGGAAACCGAAGGTCAACATCAGGATATTTTTCTTTGGTTGGTGGAAACCTCGTTACCTGGAGAAGTAAGAAATAGAAGGTGGTCGCTCTGTCGAGTGCAGAAGCTGAGTTCAGAGGTATAGCTCGAGGGCTAAGTGAAGTTCTTTGGATCAGGAAGCTCCTAGAAGACATTGGTTTCTCCCAAAGGGCGAAACCCAGTAAAATTATGTGTGACAATACAGCTGCAATACAAATCTCAGAAAACCCAGTTCAGCATGATCGAACAAAACACGTGGAGGTAGATCGACATTTCATCAAGGAAAAACTGGAGGAAAGAATCATAGAGCTCCAGTATATATCAACAAAAGATCAACTCGCAGATATTCTCACAAAAGCAGTCAACGGAAACGCTTTTAGTAGCTGTTTGAGCAAGTTAAGTATTGGTTACCCCACTACTCAACTTGAGGGGGAGTGTCGGAAAGAAGAAAAAAAATAGTGTAGGGGCTAGTGTGTAACATGGGGTTCTATATAAACTCCATCTTTGTGTAACCCTACTTTTTGTACAAAACATTTTATCAATACAATCTCAATACAATTCAACCCCAATCACTGTGTTTGTTCTATACTAGACAACAATATCCTCCCATAACGCCCCATAGCGCCCATGAACACCATTACGGGGAGCGCTATGGGTGAGAAAATTTCAATCCTCACGAACACCATCACGTTGTGACCCATTCTTCCCCACTCTCACACATATATATACATACATATATATAAAGCCCCATATATATCCCCACTACACACTCAAGTTATATAAAACCCCTCTCTTACGCGTTTCGCCACTTGTCGCACAACGCCCCACAAAGGGCTTTATGACAAATGACCTTACACAATTTTTTCTAAAGTTTGTATCCATTTGTTTTTGCTTGTTATATTGCTCAAATCTAGTAAAAATGTAAAATCCAACAACGGCCATCATTATCCAAACTAGGGTTTCCTGATATTTTCCATCTCTTGGCTTCACCCTTCTTGGCCATCACTATTTGATGTGTGCCAATGGTATAAAATATATATTGATTTACAAGTTTTAAATTTATAAAAATGGAAAATATGAAGAAAAAAAGAAAAAAAAAAGCAAACTACACACACATAGGGAAACTGTACCTATCATATTCGCAGTATGTATTGGTAAGAACCAAGTATCGATCTGACGTGTCGAGATGTGTATAGAAATATTAGCTATTGTAGGTCGGTTTTTAACACGAAATCAAGGTTTAAATTTATGAACAAAGTAAGATACAATCACTTCTACAACCCGTTAGGGCAAATGCACCCAACGTTAGCGTAGTATGGCGAAGATAAGATACCGAGATCGTCCAATGACACAATTTTTTTAATACCGAAGTGTTATTAATGTCTAGTCAAACCAAAAAGTAAATTTGTGAAAAGGTTTTAAACATAAATTCAATTAAACGAACTCAATAACAAGAAGAATCATTTGGATCTAACTCCCCTTTAATGTCTATATTAACATCTTTGGTTATGGACTTTTCAAGAGATCACAATACGAAAACTACGTCTCTTCGATGTATTTTTCTGAGTACTCTGTGAATGAATACACCTAAGCCGTTCTATGAAGAAAATGAATTTGTATGTTATTAATGCCAAAAAGTGATAGGTCTCCTTGGTCGGGCAGACGTTACCCTCGACTATATTGGTCAGAAGCAGTAGGGTGGCCATCCCGCAAAGTCGGATAAAGTATTAAATAAGTTTTGAATATAAGGGATTAGACCCATTATCTACTATGACTCCCTCGGTTTGGTGCTATCTCCTCGAGGGTAGTATGAACGTGAAAAACCAAGTCCTTGCACATCGAGTATACCACCTTTTCATGCAAGGCAAGAACTTAACCCAAACCACACTTCTAACCCCCCCCCCCTCTCCAAGTAGCCAACGTGTATTTATAAAGACGTAAAGACACGAATGCTTAATCAACAAACACAAAGTAATGGATGGATTAATCTCACTTTCAATATAATAAAATCATATTCAAAGTCATTAACACACACCAAATGAAAAGTCCAAAATTAATAAATTAAAAAGACATTAAAGGTTTGTCTTCACCAAATGATGCAAGAACTTTAACCAAGAATGACCATAATAATGATGAACATCATCAAACTTGTATGAATAAACATGTTAATCAACAAGATTGAATTGTTATAAATACAAGTTCTTACAATCCTAGATCCTAAGATAAACCAAACTCTATACAAGATGGAAATTGTGGTGGCTAGTGGTGGTGAGTAACAGAGAGCGGGTGCCAAAGGATGAGGAGAATGGCAACTTAAGCACTCTATTTATAGGCTGAATCAGAAGGGGGTACGACCTTGTGTGAGTAGTTTGCTGAGCTTTTTTGTCTTTTTTGATCAGCTTCATACATAGACATGGGGCGTGTGAGGTGGGGCATGACCCCCAAGTCAACTTTGTGGGTCCCAAAAATCGAAGATATCCAAATCTTCTGAAGATACGACATGGGGCGTGACAAAGAGGCACGACCCCATGCGTGGTGGCCTATGTTGGCTTGATCTGGTGAGGGTTGACACGGGGGCGTGCCAAGTAGGCACGACCCATGCATGGTGGCCTATTTATTCTTGTTCTGTTGCAAGAGTGACATGGGGGCGTTATTGACTAGGCACAACCCCGTGTCAAAAGTCATCTTTTGTCTTTTTCTAAGGGAATGAAGCACAAGGGCATGTGGGTGGAGCACGGGGAGCATGTGACTTTCCTGGTTTCTTGTAAAAGTCTTGTATTTCACCATGAACTTTTCTCCTTCCATCGGTTTATGCATTTTTAACTCTGAAAATCAAACGTAAATTAATAAATGACTTTATCGATGTAACAATGTTAGTCAGAACAGATGTTTAGTATATTTAATCGGTTGTTAATTCCATCAGTGTGAAAACTTTTATGTTAGGAATGTTAAATGTCGCTATCAGGGTGATGCCAACTTTGATTGCGAACAACTGTTTGTACTTAGTATAGATAGATTGTCACACCCTGGCTTTGCGGAAGCGTGGTTAATTTGGTGTGACTTCTTAATACCATAGCTTAATCATAACAAAGCTATATGAGTTAAAAACATGCAAGATCATCCATTAAGTTTTGAAAACCAAATACAGTACCATTGTTTTAATGGGAACATACCCTCACAACCATAACCTTGTTCAACAGACATTACAAACTTAAACATAATATAAACATGGTTTAAGGATTGTGTCTTGTCCAGGAAAGAGACACATCCCCTAAACCCCGGATGACCTTGGAAACTAGTGCAGCGGGAAAACAAGCCATACCGTGCCAGATCTCGTTAATTTCCTGAAATACATGTAAGTTGAAAAATCAACAATAATGTTGAGCGAGTTCATGTGCAAGTGAGTAAGTAAAACACTTGTAAGTATAAAAGTTCCCTGGTATGTAGCAGTGTAAGGAAAAGAGATCACCAATGGTTTGCAAGGCCATTAGCATGTGTGAAATGCAAGTAGGAAGACTCAAACCTAGCCGATTTATGCGTCGGGCAACCAAGTCACTCAAGGTCCGTTCTGT
This sequence comes from Helianthus tuberosus, assembly GCA_030545235.1. Lineage (NCBI taxonomy): Eukaryota > Viridiplantae > Streptophyta > Magnoliopsida > Asterales > Asteraceae > Helianthus > Helianthus tuberosus. Next base: position 192,982,218 of record CM060370.1, on the reverse strand, counting down.
TGGTCCTCTCAGAGGTCCGTTCTGTTGGGCCTGGAGTTGGGCTCGCTACACCCAGATAGATCTACCGCTTAAGTCCCTCAGTGTTCTGCCTACCCATTCACATGATCTAAGTAGTAAACCTCCTTACGTTAACATACCGTGTATAATAGTACTTGTAAACAAAGTAACATGTATTTCACCCCCGCAGTTAAGAAAACTGAAAACAATTAGAGAAAAGGGGGACATGAACTCACAGTGAAGCGTCTCTACCAAGCATCTCCTGTTCACGCAGCTGTGCGACGACCTACAGGTTCTAATTCTATTAGACGGACGGCCGTGCCTTAGCTTTATAGTTTAAGTCTTTGGGAAATAGTTAGGCAACTATTTCGTGTTTACATTCTGTATATACTTGGTAGTTAAACTCCTTCCCAAGGATGGGGGATACAATACATGTGCGTAAGTTACGTTTTACAATCGAGTGGTAATATAATTACCGGCGTAACTTATATATTCATGGTGAAAGCGTTCGTATTATTTTGGAATCGTTAACGTTTGTAAATATTATTTTTACTCTAAAAATAATATTTATGTATTTTCACAAAATAATCATAAACAGTGTGTGACCATATATATTTATCACGTTAAATCTTGTGAAAATCCCACCTCCGAATATTTAGTAAATAAAGTCATGGCGAAATTTATATTTCGAAAATATGTCAAAAATAATTCTAACACTTGTTGTGTAAATAATTCTAAGTGTTAGGTTTTTAGAAAAATTTCGCCAGAGTTTCCTCTGTAACTGGAGATGGCCACGCTTTCAAGCGTATCATTTTCTTTTAACAAATCAAATCAACCAATGTTCTCAACATTAACAAACAACTTTTCAACATTTTAACTAGTCAAAGATAGACATAATCGCAAAAATATACGAACTTGTGGTTTGTCTAAAAATATGTAGTAAATCTCTTTACTTTTACTGGATCTTTTGTGTAAATAATCCGATTTCGTAAAAACCTTATTTTTAGAGAAAATCCATCTTTACAACTTCTAGTAACACTTGACAAGACTAGTCCTTTGTCGGATCTTTTTATTTCACAAGTGTTTACACACTTGTGGTTTATAAAATCATGTTTGTTAGTGTAAGATCCACCCTTTAAAATACATGACTTCTTTGATATGTGGTTCTTTGAAAATACCACTTGCAGATGCGTAGATCCGCTTGTTTTAAACACCATTGTACAAGTTAAAACACTTTTACACAAATAAAACATTTTTACACAAGTTCATGTTTCGTGTGTGGTAGAGTTTCACCTTTTAACCCTTGTATTATCCAAAACAAGCTTATGTTAAGATCAACGATCTTACCAACCCTGGTTAGACGGTGATCCGAGCTACCACAACATAGATCGGGTCTAAATAACCATATATTTCAAATACTACAACTTTTACACAACTTATAAGCTATTAACCACCATTTTTCATGTTTTTAGTGAACTTTTGCGCATCATCTTGCATTTTAACGAGATTTAACCGATATAATTCCTTTTAACCACTTTAGATTAGTTCAAAAACGAGTTGTAAACATTATACCTCTAGCTCAAGGCTAGGGAAGATTCTTGGCGAAAATGGGTGGATAAAAGCAAAGTAACGAGGTCCTTCGTGTTCCGCTTGCTCCAAGACTCCTTATCCGATACCTTTGATGTATGTATGATGTTGGAATGGCAAGAACCAAACTCGAAAATGGGTGTAGGAGAGGGTGAGGGTTCGGCCGAGACTACAGAGGAGAGGGAGAGTATGTTGTTGAGTGGTAAGTGTTGTGTAATGATCTCTTGTGTTTAGGTAAGAACTTATAAACAAATTCTAGTGTTATTAACCAATGGAAAATATGCCCTTTAGATACTAAACACTTAGATTAAAATAATAAACCAAGTACCAAGTATGTCCCCCATGGTTGGGGCCGGTTAGAGAAGGGGGGGGGGGTCTAGTTCGATCTCAACTAGATAATTAGGATGAAGGTTAGGTTAAGTAGGTTAGTTAAGTGTTTAACCCAGTTAGTTATGTTTAGTGCTTTAAAGCGGGTGTTAGGGTATACGGGGACCCTAACTGGCTCAGAAAAAGATAAGTAAGGAAAATAACAATATTTTCATGTTTCGGGTAACGCCCGGTTGTTCGGTTGGATAGTAATCCGTTAAAGCGCTTAACAAAGCTTAAAGTGTCGTTATTGTTATTTTTAGTGACACCTATTATTCCTGACACTTTGGAAAGTGTCTAGTGTTATTTTTCTCATGTTCTGGCACTTTATTAGTTAGCTAAAAGCTGAATTATTTATTAAAGTGCTGTGTTTTGTACTTAAAGTACATTTTAGGCACATCCAGTCACTGTGACTTATCCCTAGAGACGCAGTTCCACAACCCTTGTATCCCTACACTCATTACTAGTGTAGCCAAATATCTCAGGCTCTTATAGGCCTTGGAGGCAGTGTTTGCCTGGTGCTGGCTTTATCAGCATGTTCAATAGGTTATCCGTGTATTGTGCTACTGTGCTTTTTGTGCATCATGTTTGTCACTAAGGTGCCGTATGTAAATAATGTAGTGACAGCAAGCAACTATGATGCAAGTAAGTACATGTATCAGTATTCAAGTAGCAGTTCATCAGCTAGTTCAAGCAAGCACAGTAATTAAGCAGTAATTAGTCATTAATTAAGTCGTACGGATACCTGGTTTAGTGCGGGTTGTCACATTCTCCCCCCGTTAAATAAATTTCGTCCCGAAATTTAAGTTCTGCTTGTAGAAGCAGGGTTCTTAGGAAAAACGTGGGGGTATGTAACACCTCGCAAATTTCGGGTTTAATATTAAAACGACACGTGTCATGTAAGACAAAAACGCGTTGGAAACCCGGATTTAATAAAGATGTTTCGGTAGGATTTAAAGTGGCGTCATGTTAAATCGTTACCTCTGAACGACCTCAATTATAAATCCCAAGACCCGATATAATAATTTACACATCTATTACACTTTCAATTCAGAAGTTGGGTTCACAATAATGGATGTTGAAAAGCATGATTGATCCCAAGAAGAAAATGAATGGTAAACCGTTGTTTACGGGTCTTGTAAATACAATCATTTGAAACAAAGGATATTGGTAGGGTAAGGAACTGTACTAGACCCATAATAGAGGTCCCTTGTTGCCAAAACAAAGTCCCAAAGTCGTGCAAGTTGATGCCCTTTCGAACCACCAACAAACAACAACAAATTGATCTGAAGAAGGCGTCGCGTAGCGCGACGGACCCTCGCGCTACGCGAGGGGTGCCCAGCGACCAGAATAACCTGTTGTTGGCTGTTGTGCGCGTTTTTGACCCTTTTAGCCGGTTTCTCTTGCATGTGCATGGCCCCTAGACATCCCTAAACACTAGTTACAGATGTTAATCGATTGTGGGATGTCCTAGACTTGGTTGTCAAGCTTTTGTGGTGTCCATGAGCACTATAAAAGGGACCATAGTTGCAACAATTGCTACACACATCATTCAAGTGCCATCTGAGCATTGGAGGAGCTTACAATCTGATTCAAGGCCTTCCTAATCATCCATTAATCATCTAGTAAGTTGCTTAACCCTTCTAAATTAATTCTAGCTTTATAAATAGCTTAAAAGTCAATATATCGTGCTTAACGGTTGACTTCGTGATTAAGTGTCGATAGCTCAGTCGTATCACGAATTAAAAGTACCATTAGACAGGTAATTATATGGGTATTAAACCCTTATAAGGGCAAGTACCAATTCCAGACCTAACTAGGTCGTTTGTCGGGTCAAACGTTGACCGAAAAAGTCAACAGAAATACAAAATGCGATTTAATGCACAACTAATGATCCGAAAGGTGTGTAACCTGTTTTAACCTTAATATAACATGGTAATAAGTATGAAAACTTGTCTACGCTTGCCCGACTCGACAAATTTCTGTTTAAACCCGGTTCGGAACCGAAAGGCGCAAAACCTTGACTTTTGCTTTGACTTCGCTTCTGACCCGTTTTAGTTTGATTCGGAAATGCCTTAGTGCTTCATTAGAGTAGGGTTGCATGATAGTATAAGTCTCTGTACTTGTTTCGTTGATTATCCAATTAATATGCAAGTTTCCGTTAATCGCTCATATGTTGACCATTATGCCCTTATTACCTTAAAACGTGATTTATGGTAATGTAAAAGTGTAGAAACCTTAAATACTGATATGTAGACTTGCATGCAAAATTTGACATCAGTTTGACTTGTAGATTAAGAGTTATGCTCATTATCGCAAAACTAATGCTTTATGTTAACATAATGGCGTAATTAGCGTATAGCCTAGTTAAACATACTTTTTGGTATCAAACGAATTACCCACTGTTATAAAATATTATTTTAAGATTTTTAAAGATTTTTAATTAATTTTAGGTCGAGCATAACTAGTAGTCGTAGGCTTAATCCGGTAATTGTCGGTTTTGCCCTTACGGGCCATAAAATGAGTTTTACACATCTAAACGATTCCAAACCTTTTGCTACTGATTAGTTATGATAAATAAATTATACTAAGCCTTCTGGAAATATAAAACTATCATATTTAGGTATAGAACCCGGAAATGGCCTTTAATCGCCATAATTAGCGTTTTTAGCGCATAGTATGTCTTAGAATCATATTGGACATACCCGGGTCGATACCTACTGATATATGAGGCAAATTATGATAATTTAACAGTAAGCAAAGGTTGATAAACTCAGACTTCGTTTTTGAGCTTTTCGGCTTATGTGAAATTACCAAAATACCCCTACGGGGCATAGTTTGGTTAAATATGATAAATTTCACATATATGCCTTAGCCTACTGTTATAACACATCAAAATGAATATGTTTGCTGTTTACCTCAGACTTGTAACTCAGCGGAACATATAAACGCTTTTACAAACTTTAAAATGACCAAACTACCCCTACGGGGCATAGTTTGTGTTTAAATTAGTTCGGGGCATAACGAAAGACATCCTACTGATGTTACAACATATTTGAAGCATATTAACTTAGGAAACCTGTATATGGCTCTTACGGATACCCGTTACGCATATTACGCGTTCGGCTCGGTTTATGTAACAAGTTTACATAAATTAGCCGAAACGGGTCAAACCTTATCGGTTTTATCTCAAAATCCAGAATGTGAATAATAGACCCATATTAAACAAGTCTTCAAACTTGTCGGGTCTGAATCACATTCTATCCGGTCTTCGCTTAATAGTGCGTACGAACCGTATCTTTGAAACTAGCCGGTCTAAGCTTAAGCATAATTAAAGACCCGCTAGGATTCTAATAGGTTATATTTAACCTTCGTTCCAGATTAGGAGAAACAGTAAAAGCTACCTGCTATTTGATTATTGTGACTATACTTTGCATCAAGGTAAATACTTTTAACTTATTTTCCCTATACGGGCTTGGGTTACGGTACATAGCGTACCGCTTGATCGAGCATCAAATCTTCCACGCTTAGTGGTTAATTGAATAATTTGATCGGCTCGTTTTAAACAGATATGTTTACTTTACAGCCTTTGGGGGGTTAATGACCATGTCCCGGATATCCTCGGCATTATCTTACGAGATAGCCACGACCTGAGCACGGGGTGTAGGCGTACTCCCGTGTATAACTCACTTAAAGTGGTGTGTCTATTGATCTTTAACCCGGAATACGTTCCGGGCTACTGAACGCATAAGTAACATGTAAATCGTTCACAAGATTATAATATTAAATAATTCTCCCAAGTTAATAAAAGTGTTTATGCCATGTGCTTCCAAACAAATTTTCAATCATTTTATAAAATGAGTCAGTTGAATGTATTTACCAGTGTAAACTGACGTATTTTCCCAAAAAGATTAAATGCAGGTACTAGGCGAAATAGGCTGGGATTCTCCTAAGCATCATTAGAAGTCTCGCAAACTTAGAGATGCCGAAGTCTGTTGAACCATAAACAATGTTTTTAATTCGATCCTACTGTGGATAAACACCGGATAATTGTGACTTTGTTTACAATAAATAAATTCGGTTGTATCTTATTTTAAATTTGCTTCCGCTGTGCATTATTATATTGTGTTGTTTGACTATTACGTTGCCAACCACGTCACGATACTCCCCCACCGGGCCCACCGGTGACACGTGGAAATCGGGGTGTGACAGGTTGGTATCAGAGCCAACACTGAGTGAATTAAACACTAGCCTTTTGTGTTTAATCTCAGTTACACAATTGCACATATCTAAACTTTTGAGTCTAGACTTATAACTTAGGACAAATTCCACCTTTTCGGTTTTTGTTTTGTCCTTTAATTTTTATATTTTTGTTATTGTTATCTCATGCTTTATTGACAGGAATAACAAAGATGCCTCCAAGATTCTTGCGCACGTGAGGACGCGGAAAGGGGCCGGTAGCCGCCCCCAACGACCATGAAGCAGGGCCGTCTAATACACGAGCTCCAACTGCGGCAGAAAGCGAGAATCCAAGACGGAACAGGAGAAACCTGTTCGAACCAGCAAGGAGATCTGTTTCGCACAGTTCTACCCCTCCTGCACTTAACCCATATGAACCTCACAATACACAACCTTCATATGTACCACTACAAAGGTCTCTGTCCCATCATTCCTATGGGGACCCCACGCCTATCTTTCGAGGCCAGTTTAACCCGGCCGATTACCTACAAGAACCCGTGGGTTTCAACCCACTAGGGCCAGACGACCACTTCTCTGGTGATCAAGCTGACGACATGGACGAGGATACGGACCCCATCATGCCTGCGAGTGGCACTCCGAACCACCCGATAGAGATTTCGGACGGATCTTCGTTTCACGGATCGCCCTATGGTGGTCCAGATAGCTTCCAAGCTTTATTTGACCAACACCAATGGTACTATACGCCTTCACACCACTCGTCATCACATGGGCAGCACCAGCAGCAGCATTCTCAGCAGCACCAGGAGCCACAACCACAGCCGCATCATCAAGATTCTTCAGAGGATCATCGCTTTGTGGCAGTTACGCCACCGCCTCCACCGCCACCAGTTCAACCGCCACCTCCTCAACCGCCAAGGCGTAGAAGAACCGGTGCCCGTATGTCGGTGCGACCAGGGGGCTTCACTTTCGATTCCCCACGACAGTCTAGTGCTAGTCACTACCCACCGCACTATGAGGACCCACAAATGGGTGGGCCTTCGCAGCCAGCTTTTCAACAGCCACCGTACATGGGTTTTGATAACCCAATCCCAGCGTACACGGGTCCAAGTAATTACAACCCGTTTGAACCACCAGCTTACCACAACTACGGATACGCTGAGGCAGACCCTTATATGGAAGCAGCAAATTATAACGCCCTCAATGCCCAAGGACCCTACGGAGATCCATGGGGGGTAAGCCACCCGAATCAGGGGTACCCAATACCTCCCAGGCCTATCATTAGAACGCAGTCGCAGCCGCCACGATTTTCTCCCCCAGAACGGGAGGAAATTCTACATAGATTGAATCAGGTTGAGCGAGAAGCTCGCCGCGACCGCCAAGAGAAGCAGACCTTCTTCCAGGGATTGATAGGACTGCTCAAGGGAAAGAACAAGAAGGATTACTAAATCCTCCCAGCTGTTGTTGAGCCCCTGCGTGGGCATATTTGGTTGTTAAGCCCCTACGTGGGTATTTATGTTTGTGTGTGTGTATTGACCCCTGCGTGGGTCTACCTTTCCATAAACCCTACGAGGGTATGTTGTATGTTTAGTCCCTGCGTGGACTTATGTTTGTTTAAGTCCCTACGTGGACAATTGTTGGTGTGTTAGTCCCTACGAGGACTTGTGTCTTTCTGTAAGACCCCTACGTGGGCATGTCTTCTGTAAGACCCCTGCGTGGGCATGTTCGTATGTTTTAGCTCCTACGTGGGCAAATTTCATGTGTAAAAAGACCCGTTTAGGGCGATATGTAATATAGTGATAAATTAATGGAGTGTTATTTTTATAAATTTCATGTTTGCCATATGTGCATAAATAAATTATAAATGAAATAAATAAATTAAAATCATTCCTTTTAATCTGCCTATATAATTATTTAATTAAGGATCTTAAAGTGTGAAACCTAGCCTTGTGTCAAATATAAGACCGGGCCAAAATGGTAAGACCGATTTAAAGGATTCAAATCCCTGTTAACATCTTAAAACATGTTAACACTCCTGACAGAAGTGATTCGTTAAAAATCACATGTCATTCTTAAATGAATAAGGATTCTTTAGAAGATTCCTAATCCAGTTTAATGATCTCTGAATCCTGGATTTACATCATCAATTAAGATGATCATATTTTACCATACTTGGTAATATGATGCCTACGGGCCCCGCTCACTTTTATATGAGCCAAAAGACAGTGGTAGCTATGACTCCCTGTCTGATAAGGGTAATGAACTAGGTTCAAACCTTAAAAGTCTTGATTCTCTGAAATCATAGCTTATAATTTAAATTGTCCATGTGACCAAGCCTTATGTGCTAATATATATTGTTATTGTTTATGTTTAGGATAAATTTTAATTGAAATCCTAAATTAATACGATTAATAAGTTAACCAAATATGGTCTCTGTTTACCATGGTTAACGAATTACCCTAAGAGGTAATTCCATAATAAACTCCCAAATAAATTATTGTTCTTGTTTTCTGCAACAGTTCAATACAAATGGCTAACTCTAATGAAGTCAATAGCCATCCTGTGGAGCCGAACGAGAACGCCCAGATTACATTAACGGGTGCCGAGTTAAAAGCAATCATAGACGGTGCTATTACTCAAGCTTTGGATAGACAGTACGAAGAATACAGTAGTACCCGAAGTAGGACCCACTCAGCGACACATTCGAAGCCCAGGACTCATTCTGAGGCTCATAACAAGCCTCCTCCCAAAAAGGATGAACCAAAGAAAAACGGTGATGATCGCCAGTCCACCAACCACCAAAGTAATCCATCTCAGCAGTTAGTACTGCATCAGGGACACCGTAACAAGGGTTGCACATATAAGTACTTTGTGTCTTGTAAACCCAGGGATTTTACGGGGGAGAAAGGAGCCGTAGACTGCATGACGTGGCTGGATGAAATGGACACGGTCGTGGACATCAGCGGATGCGCTGAAGGTGATGTGGTTAAATTTGTCTCACAGTCCTTCAAAGGTGAGGCGTTAGCTTGGTGGAGATCTCTGATGGAGGCCTCCGGAAAAATCCCGTTGTATAGCATGACGTGGGATCAATTCATCGCCCTGATCAAAGAAAATTTCTGCCCGCAACATGAGGTGGAAAAGATAGAATATGACTTCCTATCACTGGTTATGAAGAACCTCGATTGTCAAGCTTATCTGACAAGCTTCAATACACTATCCCGGTTGGTACCTTATCTGGTAACCCCGGAGCCTAAAAGGATCGCTCGTTTTATTGGTGGGTTAGAGCCCGAGATCAAGGCCAGTGTAAAAGCTTCTCGGCCAGTTACCTTCAGGTCTGTAACTGACCTTTCTTTATCCCTCACACTGGATGCGGTCCGGCAGAGATCGCTGAGGAATAAGAATGCTGAGAAGAGGAAGCGAGAAGATGATGGTTCGCGTAGGTCGAACAAGAAGCACCGTGGGAGCGGTGATCACAAGAAGGGATCGGATTCGAAGAAAGATGGGCATCGTTCTGGAGAGAAGCCCACATGCAAAACTTGCAAGAAACAGCACTTTGGAAAGTGCAGATTCGAATCAAGCTCGAATAACGAGTCAAGGTCTTTTGCTTGTGGTTTATGTAAGTCCAAGGAACACAAAACCTTGGATTGCAAGAAGATGAAAGATGCAACGTGCTACCGTTGCAATGAAAAGGGCCACATAAAGACTAACTGCCCAAAGTACAACAAGAAGCCTGAAGAGGCTAAGAAGACCAATGCCAGAGTCTTCAGGATGGATGCGAAGGAGGCTGTGCAGGATGATAACGTCATAACAGGTACTTTCCTTGTAAATGATGTCTTTGCAAGAGTACTTTTTGATTCAGGCGCAGATAAGTCCTTCGTAGATCATAAATTTTGTAAATTGTTAAATTTACCTGTCAAAACCCTAAAAGTGAACTATGAGGTAGAATTAGCAGATGGTACCATAGAAACCGTCTCTAATGTGTTAGATGGATGTGTTATATCCATTAAGAACCATTCTTTTCCTCTGTCTCTACTTCCGTTTAAATTAGCTGGTTTTGACATAGTTCTGGGTATGGACTGGTTATCTCATAACCAGGCCCAAATCGTCTGTAACCAGAAGCAAGTAGTAATAAAGACTCCGTCTGGTGAATCACTTACCATTCGGGGAGATACCCAGTACGGACTGCCTGAGCACGTGACTATGCTCAAGGCTTCAAAGTGTTTGAAGAAGGGGTGTGTCATCTACATGGCACAGGTAATTATTGATGAGCCCAAACCAAAGTTAGAAGACATCCCTGTCATCTCAGAATACCCAGAAGTGTTTCCTGAAGATCTACCTGGCCTACCACCAGATAGACAAGTTGAATTCAGGATCGATATCATTCCCGGAGCTGCACCAGTTGCTAGAGCACCATACAGATTGGCACCCACAGAAATGAAGGAGTTGCGGACGCAGCTAGACGAATTGTTGGCTAAGGGTTTCATTCGACCTAGTTCATCTCCTTGGGGAGCGCCAATCCTGTTTGTCAAGAAAAAGGATGGGTCGATGCGTCTGTGCATCGACTATCGTGAGCTTAATAAAGTCACGATCAAGAATAGATATCCTCTGCCCAGAATCGACGATTTGTTCGATCAGCTTCAAGGGGCAAGTTACTTCTCAAAGATTGATCTGAGGTCAGGCTACCATCAGTTGAAGGTTAAAGATGAAGACGTTCACAAGACTGCATTTAGGACTCGATACGGTCACTACGAGTTCCTAGTGATGCCTTTTGGGCTCACTAATGCACCAGCCGCGTTCATGGATCTCATGAATCGCGTCTGTAAACCTTACTTAGATAAATTTGTTATCGTCTTCATTGATGACATCCTTATTTATTCTAAGAACCAAGCTGACCACGAGAAACACCTTCGTTGTATTCTCAAACTTCTACGTCAGGAGAAGCTCTACGCCAAATTCTCTAAGTGTGAATTTTGGCTACGAGAAGTCCAATTCCTTGGACACGTGGTTAGTGAGCATGGTATCCAGGTGGATCCCGCTAAAGTGGAAGCTGTTATGAATTGGCAGGAGCCAAAGACACCTACGGAGATTCGTAGCTTCCTGGGGTTGGCAGGATATTACAGGCGTTTTATTGAGAATTTTTCAAGGATTGCTGCACCCCTAACCTCCTTAACTAAGAAAAAGGTTAAGTTTGTTTAGGGCCCTAAGCAGCAAGAATCCTTTGATATCTTGAGACAAAAGTTGAGCAACGCTCTTGTGCTTACCTTACCTGAAGGCGCTGAAGAATTTGTAGTTTATTGTGATGCATCACACACTGGCATGGGGTGTGTGCTTATGCAGAAAGGCAAGGTGATTGCCTATGCATCACGACAGTTAAAGGTGCACGAAAAGAATTACACCACCCATGACTTGGAATTGGGTGCCGTTGTGTTCGCACTAAAACTGTGGAGGCATTATCTTTATGGAATCAAGTTTGTGATCTTTTCTGATCACAAGAGCCTCCAGCATCTGTTTAACCAGAAAGAATTAAACATGAGGCAACGCCGTTGGATGGAAACTTTGAATGATTATGATTGTGAAATCAAATACCATCCCGGCAAAGCGAATGTAGTCGCTGATGCCTTGAGCAGAAAGGAAAGGGTTAAACCCATTCGCATTAACGCCAAGCGTATGGAGATAAAGAACAGTTTGATAGAAAGGGTGTTAGCTGCACAGAAGGAAGCTGTGTTGGAAGCTAACTATCCTAATGAAAAGTTAGGAGTGACTGAGGAGCAGTTAACTCTTAGCAAGGACGGAATTTTACGGTTAAACGGACGAATATGGGTTCCAATTTTTGGAGGACTTCGTGATGTCATCCTCCAAGAAGCCCATAGTTCCAAATACTCCGTTCATCCTGGAGCTGATAAGATGTACCAGGATTTAAAGGCAAATTATTGGTGGATAGGCTTGAAAAAGTCTGTGGCCGCCCATGTAGCAAAATGCTTGACATGTGCGCAAGTCAAAGCCGAGCATCAGAAACCGTCAGGTTTGCTACAACAGCCTGAACTTCCTACGTGGAAGTGGGAAATGGTAACTATGGATTTTATTACCAAGTTACCCAAGACAAGGAAAGGAAATGATACGATATGGGTTATAGTTGACCGACTGACTAAGTCAGCTCATTTCTTACCCATCAAGGAGACTTATAGCTCCGATATGTTAGCCCAGTTATACGTTGATAAGATTGTAGCCTTACACGGCATACCTGTAGCTATTATCTCTGATAGAGATACTAGGTACACGTCACACTTTTGGAAGAGTTTCCAACAATCTTTGGGCACACGTTTGAACTTTAGTACGGCTTACCATCCTCAGACTGACGGTCAGAGTGAGCGTACTATTCAAACGTTGGAAGACATGCTACGTGCATGTGCGATCGAATTGGAAGGTAGCTGGGATAAGAACCTACCATTGATCGAATTCTCCTACAACAATAGCTACCATACCAGCATAAAGGCTGCGCCTTTTGAGGCATTATACGGTAGAAAGTGTAGATCGCCAGTTTGTTGGGCGGAAGTTGGAGAAGTACAGTTATCAGGACCAGAGATCGTATTCGAAACGACGGACAAGATTGTCCAGATTCGTAACAATCTCCAAGCTGCCCGGAATAGGCAGAAGAGTTACGCGGATCCAAGTCGTAAGGATTTTCACTTCGAAGTAGGTGAAAAAGTCCTACTTAAAGTGTCACCCTGGAAAGGAGTGATGCGGTTTGGTAAGAAAGGCAAACTAAGCCCGAGATACATAGGACCTTTCGAGGTTATCGAACGTGTCGGGTCAGTTGCCTATAAGTTGAACTTACCAGAAGAGCTCAGTGGAATTCACAACGTGTTCCACATCTGCAATCTAAAGAAATGTTCCGCTGACGAATCACATGTCATGCCGCATACAGATGTGCATATTGACGAGAGCTTGAAATTCGTGGAAAAACCTGTGTCGATTGAAGATCGACAGGTAAGAAAACTTCGGAGAAAGCATATACCTTTTGTTAAGGTCAAATGGGATGCCCGTAGAGGTCCCGAATTCACGTGGGAGTTAGAATCCACGATGAAAGAAAAATACCCTTATTTGTTTCAGTAAATCTCGGGTCGAGATTTATTTTAAGGGGGTGAGGATGTAACACCTCGCAAATTTCGGGTTTAATATTAAAACGACACGTATCATGTAAGACAAAAACGCGTTGGAAACCCGGATTTAATAAAGATGTTTCGGTAGGATCTAAAGTGGCGTCATGTTAAATCGTTACCTCTGAACGACCTCAATTATAAATCCCAAGACCCGATATAATAATTTACACATCTATTACACTCTCAATTCAGAAGTTGGGTTCACAATAATGGATGTTGAAAAGCATGATTGATCCCAAGAAGAAAATGAATGGTAAACCGTTGTTTACGGGTCTTGTAAATACAATCATTTGAAACAAAGGATATTGGTAGGGTAAGGAACTGTACTAGACCCATAATAGAGGTCCCTTGTTGCCAAAACAAAGTCCCAAAGTCGTGCAAGTTGATGCCCTTTCGAACCACCAACAAACAACAACAAATTGATCTGAAGAAGGCGTCGCGTAGCGCGACGGACCCTCGCGCTACGCGAGGGGTGCCCAGCGACCAGAATAACCTGTTGTTGGCTGTTGTGCGCGTTTTTGACCCTTTTAGCCGGTTTCTCTTGCATGTGCATGGCCCCTAGACATCCCTAAACACTAGTTACAGATGTTAATCGATTGTGGGATGTCCTAGACTTGGTTGTCAAGCTTTTGTGGTGTCCATGAGCACTATAAAAGGGACCATAGTTGCAACAATTGCTACACACATCATTCAAGTGCCATCTGAGCATTGGAGGAGCTTACAATCTGATTCAAGGCCTTCCTAATCATCCATTAATCATCTAGTAAGTTGCTTAACCCTTCTAAATTAATTCTAGCTTTATAAATAGCTTAAAAGTCAATATATCGTGCTTAACGGTTGACTTCGTGATTAAGTGTCGATAGCTCAGTCGTATCACGAATTAAAAGTACCATTAGATAGGTAATTATATGGGTATTAAACCCTTATAAGGGCAAGTACCAATTCCAGGCCTAACTAGGTCGTTTGTCGGGTCAAACGTTGACCGAAAAAGTCAACAGAAATACAAAATGCGATTTAATGCACAACTAATGATCCGAAAGGTGTGTAACCTGTTTTAACCTTAATATAACATGGTAATAAGTATGAAAACTTGTCTACGCTTGCCCGACTCGACAAATTTCTGTTTAAACCCGGTTCGGAACCGAAAGGCGCAAAACCTTGACTTTTGCTTTGACTTCGCTTCTGACCCGTTTTAGTTTGATTCGGAAATGCCTTAGTGCTTCATTAGAGTAGGGTTGCATGATAGTATAAGTCTCTGTACTTGTTTCGTTGATTATCCAATTAATATGCAAGTTTCCGTTAATCGCTCATATGTTGACCATTATGCCCTTATTACCTTAAAACGTGATTTATGGTAATGTAAAAGTGTAGAAACCTTAAATACTGATATGTAGACTTGCATGCAAAATTTGACATCAGTTTGACTTGTAGATTAAGAGTTATGCTCATTATCGCAAAACTAATGCTTTATGTTAACATAATGGCGTAATTAGCGTATAGCCTAGTTAAACATACTTTTTGGTATCAAACGAATTACCCACTGTTATAAAATATTATTTTAAGATTTTTAAAGATTTTTAATTAATTTTAGGTCGAGCATAACTAGTAGTCGTAGGCTTAATCCGGTAATTGTCGGTTTTGCCCTTACGGGCCATAAAATGAGTTTTACACATCTAAACGATTCCAAACCTTTTGCTACTGATTAGTTATGATAAATAAATTATACTAAGCCTTCTGGAAATATAAAACTATCATATTTAGGTATAGAACCCGGAAATGGCCTTTAATCGCCATAATTAGCGTTTTTAGCGCATAGTATGTCTTAGAATCATATTGGACATACCCGGGTCAATACCTACTGATATATGAGGAAAATTATGATAATTTAACAGTAAGCAAAGGTTGATAAACTCAGACTTCGTTTTTGAGCTTTTCGGCTTATGTGAAATTACCAAAATACCCCTACGGGGCATAGTTTGGTTAAATATGATAAATTTCACATATATGCCTTAGCCTAATGCTATAACACATCAAAATGAATATGTTTGCTGTTTACCTCAGACTTGTAACTCAGCGGAACATATAAACGCTTTTACAAACTTTAAAATGACCAAACTACCCCTACGGGGCATAGTTTGTGTTTAAATTAGTTCGGGGCATAACGAAAGATATCCTACTGATGTTACAACATATTTGAAGCATATTAACTTAGGAAACCTGTATATGGCTCTTACGGATACCCGTTACGCATATTACGCGTTCGGCTCGGTTTATGTAACAAGTTTACATAAATTAGCCGAAACGGGTCAAACCTTATCGGTTTTATCTCAAAATCCAGAATGTGAATAATAGACCCATATTAAACAAGTCTTCAAACTTGTCGGGTCTGAATCACATTCTATCCGGTCTTCGCTTAATAGTGCGTACGAACCGTATCTTTGAAACTAGCCGGTCTAAGCTTAAGCATAATTAAAGACCCGCTAGGATTCTAATAGGTTATATTTAACCTTCATTCCAGATTAGGAGAAACAGTAAAAGCTACCTGCTATTTGATTATTGTGACTATACTTTGCATCAAGGTAAATACTTTTAACTTATTTTCCCTATACGGGCTTGGGTTACGGTACATAGCGTACCGCTTGATCGAGCATCAAATCTTCCACGCTTAGTGGTTAATTGAATAATTTGATCGGCTCGTTTTAAACAGATATGTTTACTTTACAGCCTTTGGGGGGTTAATGACCATGTCCCGGATATCCTCGGCATTATCTTACGAGATAGCCACGACCTGAGCACGGGGTGTAGGCGTACTCCCGTGTATAACTCACTTAAAGTGGTGTGTCTATTGATCTTTAACCCGGAATACGTTCCGGGCTACTGAACGCATAAGTAACATGTAAATCGTTCACAAGATTATAATATTAAATAATTCTCCCAAGTTAATAAAAGTGTTTATGCCATGTGCATCCAAACAAATTTTCAATCATTTTATAAAATGAGTCAGTTGAATGTATTTACCAGTGTAAACTGACGTATTTTCCCAAAAAGATTAAATGCAGGTACTAGGCGAAATAGGCTGGGATTCTCCTAAGCATCATTAGAAGTCTCGCAAACTTAGAGATGCCGAAGTCTGTTGAACCATAAACAATGTTTTTAATTCGATCCTACTGTGGATAAACACCGGATAATTGTGACTTTGTTTACAATAAATAAATTCGGTTGTATCTTATTTTAAATTTGCTTCCGCTGTGCATTATTATATTGTGTTGTTTGACTGTTACGTTGCCAACCACGTCACGATACTCCCCCACCGGGCCCACCGGTGACACGTGGAAATCGGGGTGTGACAGGGTATTTCTCTTTCATCCGGTCCTCACGTTCCCAGGTGAATTCAGGACCATGTCTGGCATTCCAACGAACTTTGACGAGTTTGACACTGCTCCGGCGGGTCTTGTTAACTTTCCAATCCGTGACCTCGACAGGTTCTTCAACGAAGTGGAGCGTGTCGTCAACATGAATCTCGTCGATGGGAATGGCAACGTCAACTTGAGTTGGACTTTTCTTCAGGTTGGATACATGAAATGTATCGTGAACACCATTCAGTTCAGCAGGTAGGTCCAACTTGTATGCTACTAGTCCTATTCTTTCCAGAATTCTGAAAGGACCAATGTAGCGTGGATTTAACTTCCCACTCTTTCCAAAGCGTGCCACCCCCTTCCAGGGTGAAACTTTCAATAACACCATTTCTCCAACTTGAAAATCCACATGTTTCCGGTTTGGATCCGCATAGGCCTTTTGTCTGTGGCGAGCTGCTTCGATGCGTTTAAGAATTTGCGCAATCTTGTCTGTCGTCTCTTGGACGATTTCGGGACCAGCAAGCTGCCTATCACCTGCGTCAGACCAACATAGGGGTGATCGGCACTTGCGTCCGTAAAGGGCTTCAAATGGCGCGACACCAATACTGGTGTGGTAGCTGTTGTTGTATGAGAATTCGACCAAAGGTAAATGTTTATCCCAGCTACCGCCCAAATCCATAACACATGCCCTCAGCATGTCTTCTAAAGTTTGTATCGTTCGCTCGCTCTGGCCGTCAGTTTGCGGATGAAACGCAGTGCTCAGATTCAACTGTGAGCCAAAGGCTTCTTGGAAGGATTGCCATATCCTTGACACAAACCTTCCGTCTCTATCAGAGATGATTGAGAGAGGCACTCCATGACGTGCGACGATCTCTCTCATGTAAATTTCCGCAAGTTTACTAGTGCTGTCTTTCTCTTTGATTGGCAGAAAGTGTGCGGACTTTGTTAGGCGGTCAACTATTACCCAAATCATATCATGGCCTCTTGGCGTTCTTGGCAATTTTGTAACAAAATCCATTGAGATTTGTTCCCATTTCCACTTGGGAATCTCAGGTTGTTGCAGCAGCCCCGAGGGCTTCTGGTATTCCGCCTTAACCTTCGCGCAAGTTAAACATTTGCTCACATAGACAGCAACGTCGCCTTTCATCCTAGGCCACCAATAATAACCTTTGAGATCCTGGTACATCTTATCCGCTCCCGGATGGATAGAGTACCGTGACTTGTGAGCTTCATCGAAAATAACTTTCCTTAAATCACCAAACAGAGGAACCCAAATCCTTTTCTCAAAACATAACGTTCCTTCCTCGTTTGGTACCAAAAGCTTCTCCATCCCACGGAGATATTCTTCTTCAAGGTTTCCTTCCTTGAGAGCTTCCTTTTGTGCGGC
The DNA here is from genome assembly GCA_030545235.1 of Helianthus tuberosus. Classification (NCBI taxonomy): domain Eukaryota; kingdom Viridiplantae; phylum Streptophyta; class Magnoliopsida; order Asterales; family Asteraceae; genus Helianthus; species Helianthus tuberosus. The sequence goes on along the minus strand of CM060370.1, from coordinate 192,964,168 downwards.
ACGAATGCGCAAGGAAAGATCGGTCTGAATAATCATTTCTAAAGCTCTAACCCTTATGGGCTTGATTCTCTCTTTACGACTTAGGGCATCGGCGACTACATTCGCCTTCCCTGGATGATACTTTATCTCGCAGTCGTAATCGTTCAACAATTCAACCCATCGTCTTTGCCTCATATTCAACTCCTTCTGGTTGAATATATGTTGTAGGCTCTTGTGATCTGTGAAGATTGTGCACTTCGTACCATAAAGGTAGTGTCTCCAGATCTTTAGTGCAAAAACCACTGCGCCAAGTTCCAAATCATGTGTGGTATAGTTCTTTTCGTGCACTTTCAATTGACGCGATGCGTAAGCAATAACCTTTTGGCGTTGCATCAACACACAACCCAATCCTTGACGCGATGCGTCGCAGTATACCACAAAATCATCAGTACCTTCTGGTAGAGCTAAGATTGGCGCGTTACAAAGCTTATCCTTCAGTATCTGGAATGCTTCTTCCTGTTTGATTCCCCAATCAAACGTCTTATCTTTCTGGGTGAGGAGCGTCAATGGTTGAGCGACCTTTGAAAAATCCTCGATGAACCTTCGATAGTAGCCAGCCAAACCCAAGAATTGCCGAATCTCGGTTGGCGTCTTTGGCGTTTCCCAATCCTTGATTGCCTCGATCTTTGTTGGATCCACGTGGATTCCGTCTCCATTTACCACGTGCCCAAGGAATTGGACTTCACGTAGCCAAAACTCGCACTTAGAGAATTTGGCGTACAGTTGTTCCTTCTTTAGCAGCTCCAAAATGGTTCTAAGATGCTGCTCGTGTTCAGCCTTCGTCTTTGAATAAATTAAAATGTCATCGATGAATACAATTACGAACTTATCCAAGTACGGCTTGCAAACTCTATTCATTAAATCCATGAATACTACAGGTGCGTTTGTCAAACCAAACGGCATAACTAGGAACTCGTAGTGCCCATAACGAGTTCTGAAGGCTGTCCTTGGGATACTTTCCTCTTGTATCCTTAACTGATGGTATCCAGATCGAAGATCGATCTTAGAGTAAAAGCTTGAGCCTTGCAGTTGATCAAACAGATCATCAATTCTTGGCAGAGGGTATCTATTCTTGATCGTCAGCTTGTTCAGCTCCCGGTAGTCGATGCACATTCGAAAACTACCGTCCTTCTTTTTGACAAACAGGACCGGAGCTCCCCAAGGCGAGAAGCTTGGTCGGATAAAACCCTTGTCTAACAACTCTTGAAGTTGTGTCGACAGTTCCTGCATCTCAGACGGAGCAAGTCTATAAGGTGCCTTAGCCACAGGCGCGGCGCCTGGAACTAAGTCGATGTGAAACTCTACTTGCCTCTGAGGTGGCAGTCCGGGTAAGTCTTCCGGGAAGACTTCTGGATACTCCCTCACGACAGGGATGTCTTCGATTCTTGGCTCAGCAGCCTTCTTATCCACAATGTGTGCCAGGAAAGCAACACATCCTTTCTGCAAACGCTTCCTTGCTTTCAAGCAGCTGATAATTCTTAGTGGTGTATCACGCTTCTCTCCGTGAACCACAATTGTCTCACCATCATCGGTTGGGATACGAACAACTTTCTCGTGACATACTATCTCATCCTTGTTTCCTGATAACCAATCCATTCCTACTACCACGTCGAAACTTCCCAACTGGACTGGTAGCAGATCTAAAACAAACTCACGTTCTCCCAATTCAATCACACAACCTCTGATAACTTCGTTGGCTTCTACTAACTTTCCATTGGCCAATTCGATCGAGTAGGGAATATCTAACTTATTAGCAGCTAGGCCAAGCATATTCTTAAATTCTAGCGATACGAAGCTATAATCGGCACCAGTATCAAATAAAACGGATGCATAGCGTTGATTGACAGGGAACGTACCAGTAACAACATTGGGGTCCTGGCGCGCTTCCCTTGCTTCGAGTTGGAACACTCTTCCACGGGCTTGGTTTAACTCTGGGCAGTTCTTCTTGAAATGCCCGATATCACCGCAGTTATAGCATCCAAGACTTTGCCCGTTTCCACCTCCATTCCTGGCTGGGTTGTTGTTTTGGTTTGCATTGCCAGCCTGATTTGCAAAGTTGCCTCGATTCCCGTTTCCTCCATAGTTTCCTTGTGGGCGATCCCCAATACCACCACGATTATTGTTTCTGTTTCCATATCCTCCCTGGCCTCCCCGACCGGCAGGGGCCCAACAAGTGTCCTTCAAGTGACCACGTTTCCCACATACTTCGCATACTTTTAGCCTACATTGACCAGAATGGTGGCGTTGGCAGGTATTGCATTTGGGCTGGGTGCCCATGTATCCTCTTCCTTTCTCTCCTCTACCAGCTGCAACCTGAGCTGGCGTGTCTGATCCTCCTTTCTTAACCACTACACTAGCGCCCTGCTTGAAGTTTGAGAACTTTCGTTTGTTACCTCCTGATGACTCGACGTGAGTCTCTGCCTTCTTCGTCTTGATCTCATCAAACTTGTTCAGGCGGATGGCCTCTTCTGTGAGAGCCACGCTCAAATCAATCGCCTCAGTAATGGTTGCAGGCTTGGATGAGGTTACCATGCTTATGATTTGGGGAGCCAAACCCCAAATGAAGCGCTCGATTCGCTTGTATTCTGGTGTAACCATGTAAGGAACCACTTGAGATAAGTCGTGAAACCTTTGAACGTATTCTGCGACCTTTGGACCGTCCATCTTTAAGTGCCAAAATTCAGTTTCCAACTTTTGAATTTCTACGCGAGAGCAGTACTTTTTGCGCATGAGTTCCTTTAGTTCGGTCCAGGTCAGCGCGTAGGCAGCAGCTTCGCCTAGTGTCTGTACTTGTAGATTCCACCAGGATAGGGCTCCATCTAGAAACAGCCCTGAGATATAGGTGACTTGCTGATCCAGCGCACACTTGCTCATGCGAAGTACAGATTCGGTTTTCTCAGCCCAGCGAACAAAGGCGACAGTACCTCCAGTGCCATCAAAGTTGACCGGTTTGCAGTCTAGAAACTGCTTGAAGGTGCGTCCTGCACGTATGTTAACATGTGAATGGCATTAGCATCCTTGCCAGAGATATCCAATTAGGTCACGGTATGTCTTAATGGCTTAGTATTACCGTGAGGTGGATTGTTATTGCCTTGGTTAATACTTCCGCTCGTTCCGGGCTGAGATGCTGCATACTGTGCTATGGCAGTAGTAATAATCTGCTGGAGTTCTACCTCATTGGTAGGCATGTGTGTCTCACGTCTCGGCGGCATCTTCTAAAAGAGGGTTTACGTTGGTCAGGTCATAATAAGTAGAGTGTAAGTATATAACAATGTCAACACATGACATCTCATGTTATCAATCACATAACCTCTCACGTTATAAATAGATCACCCATATTGATAGCTTCTGCAATGGTTGAGGGCTTTGAGGTAGTAACCATACCCCTGATCTGGGGTGCAAGTGTCCAAATGAATCGTTCAATCCTTTTGAACTCCGGTTTGACTAAGTAGGGGGGCGACCCTAGATAAGTCGTGCGATCGCTGGACAAGTTCAGGAATTTCTGGTTCCTCCATTTTCAAATTCCTGAACTCCACCTCAAGCTTCTAAATTCCAGTCCTAAAACAACACTTCTTCTCAATCGTTTCCTTGAGCTCGTCCCAGCTCAGTGCATAAGCAGCGTCTGTGCCAAGGGTCTGAACCTGGAGGTTCCATTAAGAGAGTGTGCCATCTAGAAATATCCCCGAGATATAGGTAACACTCTGTTGGGGCGAAAAGTTGCTCATTCTTAGAATGGAGTCGGTCTTTTCGGACCAACGAACAAATGCAACGGTGCCTCCTGTTCCGTTAAAGTTCAAAGGCTCGCAGTTCAGGAACTGTTTATAGGTGCAGCCAGTTGGAGGGTTATTTCCAGTAATACTATCGTTGTACTTAGAGTGGAGGGCTTCATGTCGTGCATTTATCTGTGAGATGCGTTCTTGCAGCTCGGCTTCTGTCCTTGGCAACGTACTGATGTTTGTGTCACGTCTGGGTGACATTCCCTTTTGTCGAAGTGGTGTGAAGCGGGTTAGACAACGTTTCAATTGTCTATGAGGTGTATATAGCAACATAAGCCATCATGTAATCACCCCATTTCACACGCAAATATACTCACTGTATGAGTGGGGAAGTAAATTTCTGAGCCTTCACATAGGCTTGCCAGTTTGGCGTGTTGCTCGTAATAGAATGAACTCGAGGCTACATCGCCTTGGTCATTCGTGTTTAAATTATTCCCTGCTGCATTGGTTATCATTAGCTTGACCCGCAGAGTCCACCAGGATTCCTGTGCACTACAAATCGTTATTACGTGGGCCCCCATAATAATAAATTGTCTTGCACAGTTACCCCAAATTTTCTCTCGTCCAAGCAGATGATCAATCAAGGAGCAATAGCAGGTGCATCGGCATGAACAGGGTCATGCTCTAACGCGGGGTCAGGAGCAATGCCTGGCTCAGGGGCCACGGCTGGCTCCGGATCAAAAACTCCATCTCAAGATCAGCTGGATCAACAAACACAGGGGTTACAGGATCCTCCAAAGGCTGGTCTAAGTGCATGAACTCAATGTCATGGTCTGGATCAAAACCAGGTGGAAAGACAGAATCGTCCTCACTATCGCGATCAAACTCAAATCTGTGTGCGGGAACTGGGGCAGCTGATGACGCCATATCAGGGTCGGCGTCGTGTGAGTGGTGCTGCACTCCCTGTATGTGCAAAGATGCGGATGTCAGAAACTCAAATGAGTCTGGGATAGGGGGATTGGCATGAGTTTCCCCTGTAGAAGCGTCCGCATGCAGTAGTCTAATACCAGCAGCAATAGGGTCCTGCCCTCGAATGGGTCCTCCTCTAGTATGTCGTTATCGTCGTTAGAGGCCACGTTGGAGCATATCATCAACAGGATAAGCGGCAAGGGGGCAAATTCCCAACAAGATGGCCATCAGTAGGCTCTGCTACGACTTCAGGCAGCGCAAAAGGGCTGAAAGTCGTCATTGTCTGTGCCGGTAGTATCGGAAATGTACACCTCGTGCTTCGTTGAAACTATGTCGTCTGACACTATGGCCATGGGATTCGTAGTGTCCATCTTTCTAGTATATGATGAAAGCATGATGTTTGTAACACAAACGCATATACGTATAATAATTAATCAGTTAATCACATAATCAACAAGTACGCATTCACATAATTCTCCTAGTTTCACTAGCCTCCCAGTCTCGAAGACTGCTCTATCCTCCACCTCGGCCACTTAGATCGAGCCTCGGTCCCCTTGACCGAGCCTCAGCCTTTAAGACTGAGCCTACTCTTCCTAGCCTTGCTAGCCAACTACCTTGGTCACCTAGACCAAGCCTCGATCCTCCAGACCGAGCCTCAGCCCTCCAAGCTGAGCCTATAATAAATCAACGTACTCAACTACCTCGGTCACCTAGACCGAGCCTCGATCCTCCAGACCGAGCCTCAGCCCTCCAAGCTGAGCCTATAAATAATAAAATGTGCTCAACATTTTTTTGTAAAAAGTTTGGATCTGGACTTAAGTGGTATGCAGAAAAATGTTTTCGTGAGAGCCCTAGTGATCATAGTCTAGACTCGAGAAAGAATCCTAGTTCGCTATGATCAGAGCTCTGATACCAAGCTGTCACACCCTGGCTTTGCGGAAGCGTGGTTAATTTGGTGTGACTTCTTAATACCATAGCTTAATCATAACAAAGCTATATGAGTTAAAAACATGCAAGATCATCCATTAAGTTTTGAAAACCAAATACAGTACCATTGTTTTAACGGGAACATACCCTCACAACCATAACCTTGTTCAACAGACATTACAAACTTAAACATAATATAAACATGGTTTAAGGATTGTGTCTTGTCCAGGAAAGAGACACATCCCCTAAACCCCGGATGACCTTGGAAACTAGTGCAGCGGGAAAACAAGCCATACCGTGCCAGATCTCGTTAATTTCCTGAAATACATGTAAGTTGAAAAATCAACAATAATGTTGAGCGAGTTCATGTGCAAGTGAGTAAGTAAAACACTTGTAAGTATAAAAGTTCCCTGGTATGTAGCAGTGTAAGGAAAAGAGATCACCAATGGTTTGCAAGGCCATTAGCATGTGTGAAATGCAAGTAGGAAGACTCAAACCTAGCCGATTTATGCGTCGGGCAACCAAGTCACTCAAGGTCCGTTCTGTTGGTCCTCTCAGAGGTCCGTTCTGTTGGGCCTGGAGTTGGGCTCGCTACACCCAGATAGATCTACCGCTTAAGTCCCTCGGTGTTCTGCCTACCCATTCACATGATCTAAGTAGTAAACCTCCTTACGTTAACATACCGTGTATAATAGTACTTGTAAACAAAGTAACATGTATTTCACCCCCGCAGTTAAGAAAACTGAAAACAGTTAGAGAAAAGGGGGACATGAACTCACAGTGAAGCGTCTCTACCAAGCATCTCCTGTTCACGCAGCTGTGCGACGACCTACAGGTGCTAATTCTATTAGACGGACGGCCGTGCCTTAGCTTTATAGTTTAAGTCTTTGGGAAATAGTTAGGCAACTATTTCGTGTTTACATTCTGTATATACTTGGTAGTTAAACTCCTTCCCAAGGATGGGGGATACAATACATGTGCGTAAGTTACGTTTTACAATCGAGTGGTAATATAATTACCGGCGTAACTTATATATTCATGGTGAAAGCGTTCGTATTATTTTGGAATCGTTAACGTTTGTAAATATTATTTTTACTCTAAAAATAATATTTATGTATTTTCACAAAATAATCATAAACAGTGTGTGACCATTGATGACGGGGGTAGCCCAAGATTAAATAAAATGACTAATTATGTAAACGCTTAAACGGTTAAATGGTTCAAGGCTTAAAAAGCTGTGGAAGGAAAAAGCAGCACGGTAACAGTAGCCAAGTCACATCTGAAGATTGCTTCACCAACCCACAGCCGCAAAGGCATTGCAGGTCTGCACGGTGTACGCTATTATCCGGGGGACTAAAGCCTTCAACCCCCAAAAGGGGAAACCCTCCACTGCAAGCGAGGTTGCTAGTCAAAGCCATTCCACTTCGAGAGATGCCTTCCCTTATAAAATGACACTTCATTTACTTCAGGCAGACATCTGGACCAGCTCTGATTCTTCTATCTCTGGTCATTCACATCGAATGCTTGTCTCGCACAAGTCATTCCCTTTCACATCCAACACACACATTCCCTTTGCTTTCACTACCGAATCTGAGTACAAATCAGAGGAGGATCTATAGCAAAGAACAATAACAAACTAGCAAACCTCCTTCCACGTCTCACAAACGTGGGGGGACCCCACGACCTGCGTTAGGCAAGGTTGAACCCTTCAACCCTTCTGCCTAGCCAGCCAAGCTACCATCGTTGGTGTTGTATTTGTTGCATCAACAAGTTGGCGCCATCCGTGGGGCTACGCCACTATTTCTTCTCAAAAAGACCTAGTAGTGTAGCTCTATTCACCTAAAATCACCATGTCTGAAAGTGGATCCCCGGAAGAAGTGAATCAAATTCCAAACACTTCCACTCCGGGTAGTAGCCAAGCTCACGTGGCTATACCAACTTCTTTCTCAACTCCGGGGAGTACACCCGAGTTCCTTAACTTCAACACACCAACTCCGTCCCGATCCGGAGTTCCATCTCCTAATATCGGTGTCTCTGATGCCCCATCATGTGTTGAACTCACCCCTGAAGGGGTTGCAAACAATTTCCTTGTGCTAAGGACTCTTCTCAACCAGCACGTGAGTAAAGAAAGAGAAAAGGGAGTGAGGATTCGGTTAGACTATGACGAACCTGAGCCAACATTGTCCCCTGGACCACCTCCTCCTCTTTTTGCAACAAGAAGTGAGGCTGGTCCCAGTAACCCTTCAAACCCTCACCCTTATCTGTCCTCTATGACAAATCCTACGGTGCATCCTATCTTCTCTTCCCAACCAATTACTAGTGGTGCTCCTTTGGGGCATGAGCTGACTCTTGACCAGCTCCTACAATCCCCGGTGACAAGCTATCCAGCATCCACTACAACTACATGGGAGCAAGCTCTGTCCGTGCTCCCTTTAGCACGGAGTGCTGTTATGAGCACTCCCCTCGGGATGAACTGCTCCACTGGCCCAGGAAGCCTTCAAGGCTTCAACCCTATGCCCAACCTAATGACCCAGATGATGGCCAACTTCCCGTGGCAACACTTCATCAATCAAGTGCTCGCCACTCAAGGAAACAATGGCAATGGCAGCAATGTGGATGCAAGGACTGAAGAAGACTTGGCTAAACCGTACAAGCCAAGTAACCTTTCATGTTTCTCAAGACAAATAGCCGATTATGATTTCCAGTCAAAGATCAAAATGCCGGCCCACATCAGGACGTATGATGGAACTGAAGATCCTGAGGACCATCTTCAGATCTTCACCGGTGCAGCTCGGATAGAGAAGTGGTCCAACGCGGAGTGTTGCCTAATGTTCATGCAAACTCTTGTTGGGTCCGCCAGGATCTGGTTTAACGATTTACCTGCTCAAAGTGTTCGAAGCTTTGACGATCTCAGCAAAGGTTTCCTGGCCAATTTCTCTCAACAAAGACGATATGTCAAAGACGCAACGGTAATCTTTCAGATAAAGCAACGTGATGATGAAAGTCTCCGTGCTTTCATTGAACGATACAAGAAGGAAGGTCTAACTTATGTAGGGGCCGACGAGAAAATGAGGGTGGCCGGGTTCATGAATGCCATCACCTCTAAGTACCTTACAAGGGATTTCAACAAATCTCTACCCAAGACCTTAGAAGAAGCTCTTGAAAGGGCCGAAGCACACATCCGGGGAGAGGAGGCAGTAGACATTAAGGAACAAAGAAAAAGAGGGTCCGGCTGGAGGAGCAACAGTCCAGCCAGAAAAAGAGGGAACTTCAACCCCTATGACAGGCGGCCAAAGGGTTCAGATCCTCGAAGGTCTGAAGGTCGGAACCTTTCAAGCAGGGAAAAAGGCATAAGCTTCACGCCCCTCACAAAGACCCCTCAAGAAATCCTTGCAACAGAGGAAGTTAAACAAAACTTTCGGCCTCCTAGACCTCTCCCCAAAAGCAGGAAAAATGAGAACTCCACCCAATACTGCGAGTTTCATGAAGAAAAGGGTCACCACACCAATGATTGCTTCCAACTCAAGAAAAGAATAGAAGAGGCTGTTAAATCCGGAGAACTCGCTCACTTGGTAAAGGGAGTCCGGGACAAAATGGCTGAAGGAAAGGGTAAGGAAGTCAATATGGTAGATTTCGATGGAAAGGTTCCTCATAAAAGACAAAGGTTGGAAGCTTGGGAGCTTCAATGTGTCTGTTTCCCCCCTACGGAGAATGACCCTCTCTCTAGCCCACTCGTGGTAGGGGCTACCGTAGGAACGTTGCAAACATGCAAGGCATACATAGACACGGGTGCGGCCACTGAAATCATGTTCGAAAAATTCTTCAACCAATTGAGCAATGAAGAACGTTCAAGGCTTCAACCTTCTGGAACCTCTATAAAAGGTATCGCTGACATACCCCTCAAGCCTTTAGGGTAACTTACACTTAATGTTCGTTTTAGTGAAGGTTCAAAAGAACGAACCCAACCACTCACCTTTGTGGTTCTCAACATCCCCTCAAGCTATGATGTGATCATTGGAAGACCAGGACAGTGTGCATTTTACATGGCCGTGTCTGTTGGTCATGGCATAGTCAAATTCCCCACCGAAAGGGGCATAGCAACCCTTCAACCCTCTCAGGAAGCCTACATGGTTGAAGGCGAAAGTTCAAACAGTGAAGAAGACAGGCAAAGATTGGTCATAAACCATAAATACCCGGAACAAAGGATAAGGGTCAACCCTGACCTTTCTCAAGAGACCCTTTCATATCTTAAAAAATTGCTAACACACTACAGTGATGTATTCGCTTGGTGTCCTGAAGATATGACCGGGATCCCTCGGGATATTGCCGAGCACGAGTTGAGAATACCACCAGAGGTCAAGCCGGTGGTTCAAAAGAAAAGAAGCTTGGCACCTGAAAGAAGTCTGGCAGCCTGCCAAGAGGTTGAAAAGCTTGTGTCAGCGGGCATCCTTCGAGAAGTCAAGTACCAATCATGGGTTGCAAACCCAGTTATGGTCAAAAAACCAGACAACTCTTGGAGGATGTGCATAGACTTCAAGGATCTTAACAAAGCTTGTCCTAAGGATTGCTATCCACTACCCGAGATTGACCTCAAAGTTGACTCCCTCACCGGATACTCGTTCAAATGCTTTCTAGATGCATACAAAGGTTATCACCAAATCCTCATGAAGAAAGAAGATGAGGAAAAAACAGCTTTTCACACGGACAAAGGAATCTTTTGCTATCAAAAGATGCCTTTCGGCCTCAAAAATGCAGGAGCAACCTATCAACGGCTCGTTGACAAAGCCTTCGAAAGCCAAATTGGCAAAAACATGGAGGCATATGTTGATGACCTGGTTATCAAAAGCAAGACGGAATACCAAATGCTCGATGATATTCAAGAAACTTTCAAGAACCTCAGAAAGGTTAACATGAAGCTTAACCCAGAAAAGTGTTCATTTGGATTCGAGGAAGGAAAATTTTTGGGCCACATCGTTGGAAAACAAAGCATCAAAGCCAACCCTAACAAAGTAAAAGCTGTCTTTGAAACCAAGCCGCCAAAGACCAAGAAGGAGGTTGAAAGCTTGAATGGGAAGCTGGCAGCCTTGAAGCGTTTTACCTCCAAGTTAGCCGAAAAATCTCTGCCCTTCTACAAAACGCTCAAGAACTGTTCAGATAAAAAGGATTTCAAATGGACCGAAGAAGCTGAAGAAGCTTTCAACCAGATGAAGCAACATCTAGCTTCCCTACCAGACATTGCGGCACCAAAAACCGGGGAGTTAATATCGGTGTACCTCTCAATCACGGACGAGGCCATCAGTGCAGTCCTCACCATTGAGCGAGACAAGGCCCAGGTACCCGTTTATTTTTTCAGCAAAACTTTAAAATTAGCTGAAACGAAATACCCTCCCCTTGAAAAACTTGCCCTAGCTTTAGTTCAAACAGCTAGAAGGCTCCGAAGGTATTTCCAAGCACACCCCATACAAGTGGTCACCGACCAACCTATTAAGAGTGTGCTCGAAAAACCTGAAAACTCGGGCCGATTAGCCAAATGGGCCATAGAACTGGGTGAACATAACATCACCTATGTCCCAAGGAAAGCCATCAAGGCTCAGGTCTTGGCTGATTTTATTGTGGAAGTCCCAAACCAAACTGAAGTAAACACAGCCACCACTGAACCTCCCAACCCTGAAGCCTGGAAGCTCTTTACCGATGGGGCTTCAAGCGTTGAAGGGTCAGGGGCTGGATTAATTTTGATTAACCCAAAAGGTTTGGAGTTCACATATGCTCTTCGATTTGATTTTCAGACCACCAATAACGAGGCTGAATACGAAGCACTAATAGCCGGCCTAAGGCTGGCCAAAGAAATGAAGGTTCAAAAGCTTGAAGTGTTCACGGATTCGTTGCTGGTCTCAAGCCAAGTGAATGATAGCTACATAGCTAAAGAGCCCAACATGAAAAAATACAGAGAAAAATCAAAGGAACTAATGAGTACCTTCCAAGCATGCAACATCAAACAAATCCCCAGATCTCAAAACAAAAAGGCCGATGCCCTAAGCAAGCTTGCATCTCTCACTTTTGCCCACCTCACCAAAAAGGTACTGGTAGAAGTGTTGAAGGCACCATCCATTAATGAATTGGAGGTTCAAGATGTGGTTACCGAAGAAGAACCAAACTGGATGACTCCCATAAGAAAGTTCCTCAAAAATGGCGAATTACCCAATGATCAAGTGGAAGCTAAAAGGGTTGAAATCAAGGCAAGACAATACATGCTGCAAGGAGAAACCCTTTACAAAAAGGGTTACCTTGCTCCCTTGCTAAGGTGTGTCGGCCCCGAGCAAAGCAAGTATTTGATCAAGGAAATTCATGAGGGAGTGTGTGGAGCTCACTTTGGAGCTAGGTCGGTAGTTGCAAAACTCATGAACCTCGGATATTTCTGGCCTTCAATGCATCGTGACACAGCCGAAGAATTGAAGAAATGTGATGCCTGCCAGATCCATGCACCAATCCCAAAAAGTCCCAAGCACGACTTAGTCCCAATAACCCCCGCTTGGCCATTTCACAAGTGGGGAATGGACATTGTTGGTCCATTTCCCCCAAGCAAAGGAGGGGTAAAATTCCTATTGGTGGCAGTGGACTATTTCACCAAGTGGCCCGAGGTCAAACCACTTGCCAAGATAACAGGAAAGCAAGTCATTGACTTTGTCTGGGAAAACATCATTTGCCGTTATGGGTTGCCAGGAGTACTTGTTACCGACAACGGAAGACAATTTGCTGAAAAGCCTTTTAGCGTTTGGTGCAAAGAATACAAAATCGATCAGGTTTTCAGCTCAGTGGCTTATCCACAATCAAACGGGCAGGTTGAGAGAACAAATAGAAGCATAGTGGAAGGAATCAAGACAAGATTGGGAAGATATGAAAGCAACTGGCTTGAAGAATTGCCTAGTGTTCTATGGGCAATTAGAACAACGGAAAAAACAAGCCATAAGAAAACACCTTACAGCTTGGTATTTGGATCCGAAGCTGTGATCCCTGCCGAAATAGGAGTTGTAACCCAAAGAATTGTCAACATGGATCCCGAAGCAAACCAAAAAGAGACCATGTTGAATTTACAACTCCTAGAAGAAGCAAGAGATCAAGCCGCAATTCAAGAAGCCAAATACAAGCAACAGATGGAAGCTTACTACAACAAAAAAGTCAAAAACGAACGTTTCAAGCCAGGGGACTTAGTCCTCAGAAACAACGAAGCCAGCAAAAAAGAAAATCAAGGAAAGCTTGGCCCAAAGTGGGAGGGTCCATACACCATCCTTGAAGCACACAAAGGTGGATCCTACAAGCTGGCTGATTCAGAAGGCAAAAGGCTTCCAAGGCATTGGAACGGCAAAACATTGAAAAGGTTCCATGTTTAAACGGAAAGTTTGGTTTGTATCAAAATGTATCTCAAGTAGAATTATGAATACCTTTTGTAAAAAGCAAGTATTGCTTTAATGAATGAAGTTGTTTTTATCAAACTTGTCTTTCTATCCTAAAATCAGGTTGAGAACCTAGCAAAAACTCCATGGCAAGTGCCATGTAAGGGGATGAGCTCCCAGGCCACATCGCTCAATAGGTTCAAGGGTTGAATGAGCCTATATAAGGGGTGAGTTCCTAAATCAATACAACTCCATGAGACTTGTCAAGAAAAAATAAAATTGTCTCATAGACGGGTATAAGCAGCCCACACCAAATGTTCACAAAGTTTTAGAAATATAGTCTACAAAGAGGCTAGAAAAACCAAAAGAAATAATGAAAAGGATAGGTGTTATCTCTTCTTGTTAAAAATGCCAAGGCTAAGTGTCTGCAGCACTGAACCCTTTTAGGTATAAAAAACATAAGGGCAACACAAACCCGACAAAGACAAAGTTACAAAAGAGAACAAACCAAATCCAAAAAAGAACAAAATCCATTGGAAAAAACACAAAGGCACAAATCAAGCCTGGACGCAAAACCAACAGGCCTTCAAGGCTTCAAGCAACCCGGACAATATCTCGAAACCTTCAAGGTTTCAACCTATTAACAGACAGCCAAAGGCTTGAACGGTTAGAAACCAAACGAACTGCCCTGACTAAAGAGGCACAAACATAAAACCATAATAAAAGAAAAATAGTTAAAATATCATATCATAAAAGTCCTAAAAAGACTTCCAAACATAAGTTAAGGCAAGTCCTAGTAGCTTGCAAATCTAATCATTGTCCAACGGCCATACAGGCCTTCAACATAACCAAAAGGAACCTTAGGGGTTCCTACCAAACCTAACATTGTTTAAGTTAACATTACAAACATAAGTTGTTTTCAGTGCTAAGAAAGCTACGAATCAAGCATCCACAGATTTGGAAACCCCAGAACCTTCGCCCTTGGCCTTCTTTGTTTTCTTCAACTTCTTAGTCTTCACACCTCCATCACCACCAACCGCCGAAGCCTCCAAGCTTGCATCCTTAGGAACATCCGGCTGACCTGAAAGGGTATCATCGCTATCCCCCGAATAGGACCTCTTCCTTGAAAGAGAGCCCAAAAGCTCAGCACAAACCTTCTCATTTAGGCCCTCCGGTTTCAACTCCTGCAATACAGAAAGAGGTTTACCAAAACAAGTGGAAACCTGATGGATGTAGGGGTAGGTCAGCTTCTCCATCTGCTCAACGGAGCCTTTGAAAACGTCAGAAGCCTCGGGACGAAACAGAGGTGACTTCTCCAAAGGATGACCGGATTCATGAAGTTTATACCCAGCAATGAGGCCTTGGTGTTTCCCGAGGTTAAGAAGCTTAGTGTAAACGTCACCAAGAGTAGAGTTAAACTCTTTGGAGTGCAATAGATAAGTAACCACTTGGTGAAAACCTTGCTCTATGAGCCATTGGTTATCCCCAGTAGCCTGAGCAACTGAAGCTTTCAACCCTTCTTTCTCCTTAACAAAAGCCTGCTGCTGAACAAACAAAGCTTCCCGGTCAGCCCTAAGTTTCAGCCTAGAGGCCTCGAAGCTCTTTTTCAAGTCATCCATCTCAATCTCATGCGTCTTTTTCAGATCACTAACCTTCTTCTCCCATGCTGCTTCCTTCTCGGCAAAACCAGCTATCTCCTTCTTCATCCCAGCCATGGAGGATTTCATTTTATCCTTCTTCTTGGAGAATTCTTCATATTCCCGCATTCTCTGACGAAAACGGGCAATGCCTTGAGGAAGCATAGAAGCTAGGTTGCAGGTACTCAAAATCATACGGGACAGCATCAGGTCATCATCCATCCCAGCAATAGTCTCGTGTACTGAGGGAGGAGCAATGTGACTCAGAACATCCTCACAAACAGCAACATCTTTGAAACTGTCATCATTCTTCACTGACCAAGCAGGCACATAAATCCCTTCCGGATCCAACCCTTCAACGTTCTTGCTTGAGGACTCCTGAACAGGAGTGACAACAACCTTCTTGCTTGAAACCTTTTTACCATGAACAACCAATTCTTTATCCTTCTCCACACCCGCTTCAACACCTTGATCCTCCGAAACTTCAATGTCATCACTCAACTCCACAGGTCCAGTAGAAGTGGATTGAGGACCAGCCTTCAACAACCGACGAGAAGATCGGCGAGTTGAAGATTTAGGAGCACTAGACTTGGAAAAACCCTTGGCAGTAGCAGCACTAACATAACCTGAACCCTCAAACCTTTGATCAACAGTCCTAACCACAACATTCTCACCAGGAACAGACGGAGCATCCTCAAAAACAACATCAGAAGTATCGTCGCTCTTAATAAAATCCAAGGCAGACATGACTGCAAAAAACAACAACACATAAGTCATAGACTAAGAAAAACATAAATAGGACAAAAAAGGAAAAGGCATACCAATTCCACTCCTCATAAGAACCGGATCCCGATCAACATTCCCCCAAATTTTACTAACCCCTAATAGAACAAGTAAGTGTTCAGGAAAGGGACGAACCCTAGAAGGGCAGTCCCGGATGGCATTAAGAAAAACAGCATTCAATTCAGACTCGGAAGGTTCCGGAGCATTGAGAACAGCATCCGGATTCCTCCACACCATTTTGAAGGGAATGATAGTATCGGAAACCCAGAAAAAGCGATCTTTCCAAGCCCCAAGTGTGGTAACCATCGATGTAATAAGGCAGGTATCAACCTTGGTTGTTTCAAATGTAAACCAATCGCCATTCTTCGCCAAGCGAAAAAACCGGCGAAAGAGTAAAAGGGAAGGATCATACCCTAGAGCACGACACAAAACCTCAAAATGCAAAACCCTAGCCATCCCCTTTGGATGAACTTGCCCAAAAGAAACCCGATAATACTCCAACAAGTTCAAAACAAAAAACGAAAAAGGATAACGAAGGTTGGAGAACTCAAAATGACTACAATAGAGGGCAATCGAACCAGAAGGCGGTTTATCAACGGAAAGATCACAAGCAGGGGCAGTGGGGTTAAATTCCCTATCAATACCATATTCCATACAAAATAAATCTATCTCCTCTTGTGTTAACCGGGAAAAAGATTTTGCTAAATCCTTACGAGCACCCATTTTTTTTTTTTTTTTTGAACGGAAAATGCAAGATGAAAAGGAAACCGGAACTAACCTCAAGAAAGGAGAGAAAATGGTAGGCACTTGGAAAAGATTATGAAACAAATGGATAAAGATTGAAGATACAAAATAAATATAAGCCTAGAATAGGGGTAATAATGGCAAAACAGTAACTCCTGCGAAAACCGCCACCCTATCAACTGCCACACATCAATCAAATCAACTGTCAGTTATTTGAATTTCAAAACATTAACTGCCTTCAACCTTTCAAGCCTTCAAGCAGCGAACCCTCGAAACCTTCAGGCAATAAAATACGTGCATAAAAGTCAGAAGTCTTTAGCTCATCACCCAAAAACCTCTGACTTGGGGGGCTGATGACGGGGGTAGCCCAAGATTAAATAAAATGACTAATTATGTAAACGCTTAAACGGTTAAATGGTTCAAGGCTTAAAAAGCTGTGGAAGGAAAAAGCAGCACGGTAACAGTAGCCAAGTCACATCTGAAGATTGCTTCACCAACCCACAGCCGCAAAGGCATTGCAGGTCTGCACGGTGTACGCTATTATCCGGGGGACTAAAGCCTTCAACCCCCAAAAGGGGAAACCCTCCACTGCAAGCGAGGTTGCTAGTCAAAGCCATTCCACTTCGAGAGATGCCTTCCCTTATAAAATGACACTTCATTTACTTCAGGCAGACATCTGGACCAGCTCTGATTCTTCTATCTCTGGTCATTCACATCGAATGCTTGTCTCGCACAAGTCATTCCCTTTCACATCCAACACACACATTCCCTTTGCTTTCACTACCGAATCTGAGTACAAATCAGAGGAGGATCTATAGCAAAGAACAATAACAAACTAGCAAACCTCCTTCCACGTCTCGCAAACGTGGGGGGACCCCACGACCTGCGTTAGGCAAGGTTGAACCCTTCAACCCTTCTGCCTAGCCAGCCAAGCTACCATCGTTGGTCTTGTATTTGTTGCATCAACAACCATATATATTTATCACGTTAAATCTTGTGAAAATCCCACCTCCGAATATTTAGTAAATAAAGTCATGGCGAAATTTATATTTCGAAAATATGTCAAAAATAATTCTAACACTTGTTGTGTAAATAATTCTAAGTGTTAGGTTTTTAGAAAAATTTCGCCAGAGTTTCCTCTGTAACTGGAGATGGCCACGCTTTCAAGCGTATCATTTTCTTTTAACAAATCAAATCAACCAATGTTCTCAACATTAACAAACAACTTTTCAACATTTTAACTAGTCAAAGATAGACATAATCGCAAAAATATACGAACTTGTGGTTTGTCTAAAAATATGTAGTAAATCTCTTTACTTTTACTGGATCTTTTGTGTAAATAATCCGATTTCGTAAAAACCTTATTTTTAGAGAAAATCCATCTTTACAACTTCTAGTAACACTTGACAAGACTAGTCCTTTGTCGGATCTTTTTATTTCACAAGTGTTTACACACTTGTGGTTTATAAAATCATGTTTGTTAGTGTAAGATCCACCCTTTAAAATACATGACTTCTTTGATATGTGGTTCTTTGAAAATACCACTTGCAGATGCGTAGATCCGCTTGTTTTAAACACCATTGTACAAGTTAAAACACTTTTACACAAATAAAACATTTTTACACAAGTTCATGTTTCGTGTGTGGTAGAGTTTCACCTTTTAACCCTTGTATTATCCAAAACAAGCTTATGTTAAGATCAACGATCTTACCAACCCTGGTTAGACGGTGATCCGAGCTACCACAACATAGATCGGGTCTAAATAACCATATATTTCAAATACTACAACTTTTACACAACTTATAAGCTATTAACCACCATTTTTCATGTTTTTAGTGAACTTTTGCGCATCATCTTGCATTTTAACGAGATTTAACCGATATAATTCCTTTTAACCACTTTAGATTAGTTCAAAAACGAGTTGTAAACATTATACCTCTAGCTCAAGGCTAGGGAAGATTCTTGGCGAAAATGGGTGGATAAAAGCAAAGTAACGAGGTCCTTCGTGTTCCGCTTGCTCCAAGACTCCTTATCCGATACCTTTGATGTATGTATGATGTTGGAATGGCAAGAACCAAACTCGAAAATGGGTGTAGGAGAGGGTGAGGGTTCGGCCGAGACTAGAGAGGAGAGGGAGAGTATGTTGTTGAGTGGTAAGTGTTGTGTAATGATCTCTTGTGTTTAGGTAAGAACTTATAAACAAATTCTAGTGTTATTAACCAATGGAAAATATGCCCTTTAGATACTAAACACTTAGATTAAAATAATAAACCAAGTACCAAGTATGTCCCCCATGGTTGGGGCCGGTTAGAGAAGGGGGGGGGGGGTCTAGTTCGATCTCAACTAGATAATTAGGATGAAGGTTAGGTTAAGTAGGTTAGTTAAGTGTTTAACCCAGTTAGTTATGTTTAGTGCTTTAAAGCGGGTGTTAGGGTATACGGGGACCCTAACTGGCTCAGAAAAAGATAAGTAAGGAAAATAACAATATTTTCATGTTTCGGGTAACGCCCGGTTGTTCGGTTGGATAGTAATCCGTTAAAGCGCTTAACAAAGCTTAAAGTGTCGTTATTGTTATTTTTAGTGACACCTATTATTCCTGACACTTTGGAAAGTGTCTAGTGTTATTTTTCTCATGTTCTGGCACTTTATTAGTTAGCTAAAAGCTGAATTATTTATTAAAGTGCTGTGTTTTGTACTTAAAGTACGTTTTAGGCACATCCAGTCACTGTGACTTATCCCTAGAGACGCAGTTCCACAACCCTTGTATCCCTACACTCATTACTAGTGTAGCCAAATATCTCAGGCTCTTATAGGCCTTGGAGGCAGTGTTTGCCTGGTGCTGGCTTTATCAGCATGTTCAATAGGTTATCCGTGTATTGTGCTACTGTGCTTTTTGTGCATCATGTTTGTCACTAAGGTGCCGTATGTAAATAATGTAGTGACAGCAAGCAACTATGATGCAAGTAAGTACATGTATCAGTATTCAAGTAGCAGTTCATCAGCTAGTTCAAGCAAGCACAGTAATTAAGCAGTAATTAGTCATTAATTAAGTCGTACGGATACCTGGTTTAGTGCGGGTTGTCACATAGATCTCACCTGTTTGAGATCTATTTCATCACTTGACATTCTTATTGCACGAACAGAAGTGAGTGATTGGGTTGAGGGGGAGTGTAAAATCATTCTTGTAACCTTTTGATTATAATCATAACACAAGTTTGATATCCCTCCAAATTTGTGTGTTCATATAATTCCGCTGCATTTCCATTTTATACTATCATTCATACATAATTGCCCACCTAAAGCACACAAGTTAAAAATCAGATCCTAACAGCATGACGGAAAGCGTTGCATGAGCTCCATAGCTTGTTCGAGGTATAAAGCCATGGTGGGATCCTTAGTATCGTAGTGACCATTGAATGCAACACATGTTATATCCATTTTGTCCCTTCTGACACGACATGTAGTGTTTGCAAAGGTGGAAGTGTGATGGCGCACCACGATTGGCTTCACATCATCCTCCAAATGTACTTGTTGTCACGTCTGTCATTAGCTGTGAGTGGAGATCATGGAGCAGTGAAGGGTGCACGTTGATTGGCTACGCGTCACTGTCCTTTGTACTTCTTGTTCCATGCACGATTGATCATCGTGGGGATCGACTAGACAGAGCCTAGCGCATGTTGATTGGCTGCAGGCTGCTGCCACTTGTACTGGGTGTACTTTATGTGTCACACCCCAACCGATGGCGGAAACATCGGGATGAGACGAACAAATCGCTCAAAAGCATCATAACACTATGTGACAACATAATTTAAATCCAATTTCATTAATGACTAAAATTTGAATACATTGTTTCAAATAAAGACAAATTGCAACAACATTGTTTATTGTTGAATGAGTATCTAAGTCCATCCTAACTTGATTTCTTCATCGTCTTGTCTAACAACCTGCAACATGTATTAAAATAAAATCAACAAAAGTTGGCGAGTATACAAGTTTGAATACATAGCATAATAGAATAAAAACTCAAATCCAACATGATTCATAATATGTGATTACTAGTATGCAATTTTGGCGTACAATATGATCAAACCCGAGAATACAACGCATAAAATAGCCTAATCCCAATAGTTTAGTTTAGCGGGGTGGTAACTTAACAATACCCAATTAGAATAGCGGGCGGGGCATTAATCCTATAGCGCTATAATTGTTAAGGTGGGCGAGCAAAGTCAATGAGCATATAACGTTCCAAATCGTTCATAGAGCATACAAGAATAGCAAGTAAGTCACATTAGTTTCATGCTTCGTTCAAAGATCGAGTATGTTTAATTTAGTTTAAAAGTTATTTGCATAGTTATACATGTTGCATCCCAAAGTGTAAAGGGGAAAAAGGGATCGAGTATACTCACATAATTGCTAAGTCTTCCGATTATCCAAGTGTTGACGAGTGTGCGAGTTTGGAAGGACGAAACACCGAGGTCACCCTATAAGGGCAAACGATGGTGCATGAGAAAAAGGAATTATGACGGAGGATAGGAAGTGAAATCTAAAGTATAACTTGTTGATATATATATTTTCGCATATACATGAAACGTATAAACATGAACGTAAGTAACAATGACTTTTTTTTTTGTATAATTTGAAATTCACGAGTTTAACATGAAAAAGACTAAGAAGTTTTGAGTCTGAAAGAAAAAGAAAACGAGTGATTCGCGCGAGATTATTGTGAGATATTGACTAAAACGTGTAAAATGTTATGTATGTATAATGCTTTGAGCAAAACGTGAAGCTTAATTAAATAGATTGGGTTGTCGTGGAATGTAGAGTCTAGTTTGTGAAAGTAAAGGGAGTATAAAACATCCTTTGATTATGAAATGGTATCTTGTAAAAGAATGGAATTGCTACTCTTGTTTTTAAAAGGATTTACGTATGTTGAAAATTGTCGGTTCTCATGAAGATTCCTTGCCCACGTGTTTGAAGTTCAATTAACGTATTGAATAATGGTGGAAAAGGTTCTAGAAGTAAATAAGATTGCATCGTTTTTAAAAAAAAAATTCATTAACGAAGAAATTCGGAGTTAGAGACTCTCGTGAAAACGTTGATTCTTAAAAAGGGGGATTTTGGTATACGATCTTAGTGATCGTGGAAGGTGTTCTTAATAAATTATTTTGTTGATTTTGAAAAAAAAAAGATTTGCTAAGCGATCGAATAATATTTGTAATATTTCGTATGAAAAGTTGGTTTGATTCTTAATTGAAAAATAACAATCTTTAGTATAATGATGCAAGATGAGTGCGTTTTCGTAATTACGTGGAATACGAAATTTCGTGGGCAATGGATTTATTAGACCGACTAAGTTGGTGAGTAGCATTTCATGAAGTTTTGAATGTCGAGAAATAAGCGTTTACGGAAAAATTACGAATTTTGTGTGTGTGAGCTATATGAAAATAGATTGTAAGATAAGAAGTTTGTTTATATAAACAATGCATTTTGATATAATTAGAGATTTAACTAATGATAGACGATTTAGATATAAACATGATCGTGTTTACATAATATGGTTTATTAAAAGAAAGTATTGGTAACGATCACCTAGGTAAGGGAATCACCCCTAATCCGTTGGTGAGGTTGTTGTAAGATGAGAAAAGAAGCGGAGTTTATCGTCAAGGTAAGGAAATCACTCCTATCTTGATGATATGTCTCCACTCGTTGTTACAAAAGTGTAAATAAAATTACGTGAAATTATGCATGCTAATAATGTATAATCGTATGAAAGTAATAGTATGATGTGCGCGCAAAATGAAATCTCAAAAATGGTTCAAAATTGACAAGGGAGAGTTTCATCATAACAGGTCGAGAATAATAAAGCGTAAGTTCAATTAAAACTTGGATGGTTCCAAAACGGAACTTTGACTAACCAAAGTGGTCGAAAGGTCTTTTGAAATTCAGAACATGCTTTGGCCTAATAGGTGAAATACTCTCACCGACATGTCGGTGAACGGTATTTACCCTTCCGATTACTACACGTTCCAATTCCATAGAAAATTCGAGACTTGGTGGGATTTGTAAAATCAAGGAGTGGGACAAGTCGACGAGATGCAAGTTTCACCCCTAACTTGACGATTTAGTACCCTAAATGTGGTTGGTACTCGTCGGGTCAAAATTAAATTTTGACACGTTGACGAGGGTCCACTAGAATTTGAAATTCTTCATCAAGGTGAGGACTTCACTCCTAACTTGATGACGAATCTCGTGTAAAAAGAATAGGTAGATTGAGAGTCGTTCACCAAATTGTGGGTTTCACGCCTATTTTGGTAAACTCGTCTCGTTGTATAATACGAGTGTTGTCGGATTTAGAATAATCGAGTAAAATGCATGAGGAAAAGTGTATGTTTAAGATTAGACAAACAAGTATAAACATGTCAAGAATAGCACATAAAGAATGGAATAATGAAACAAGTATTAACACATAATAAAACACGTAAGAGTAGCATATCAAGTATTAGCACATAAGTGTCGTATATGTCTAAAAGATCAAAAGAGAGTAAATAAGTAGCAAATAAAGTGGCATGCATGTCGTTTCAAGCAAAGCATAAGAATAAGCTCTAAAACTATAGACTAGGTAAAAGCATTCCTACTTTTCCTAATTCCCTATAGTTATGGCTCTGATACCAATCTGTCACACCCCAACCGATGGCGGAAACATCGGGATGAGACGAACAAATCGCTCAAAAGCATCATAACACTATGTGACAATATAATTTAAATCCAATTTCATTAATGACTAAAATTTGAATACATTGTTTCAAATAAAGACAAATTGCAACAACATTGTTTATTATTGAATGAGTATCTAAGTCCATCCTAACTTGATTTCTTCATCGTCTTGTCTAACAACCTGCAACATGTATTAAAATAAAATCAACAAAAGTTGGCGAGTATACAAGTTTGAATACATAGCATAATAGAATAAAAACTCAAATCCAATATGATTCATAATATGTGATTACTAGTATGCAATTTTGGCGTACAATATGATCAAACCCGAGAATACAACGCATAAAATAGCCTAATCCCAATAGTTTAGCGGGGTGGTAACTTAACAATACCCAATTAGAATAGCGGGCGGGGCGTTAATCCTATAGTGCTATAATTGTTAAGGTGGGCGAGCAAAGTCAATGAGCATATAACGTTCCAAATCGTTCATAGAGCATACAAGAATAGCAAGTAAGTCACATTAGTTTCATGCTTCGTTCAAAGATCGAGTATGTTTAATTTAGTTTAAAAGTTGTTTGCATAGTTATACATGTTGCATCCCAAAGTGTAAAGGGAAAAAAGGGATCGAGTATACTCACATAATTGCTAAGTCTTCCGATTATCCAAGTGTTGACGAGTGTGCGAGTTTGGAAGGACGAAACACCGAGGTCACCCTATAAGGGTAAATGATGGTGCATGAGAAAAAGGAATTACGACGGAGGATAGGAAGTGAAATCTAAAGTATAACTTGTTGATATATATATATATATATATTTTCGCATAGAGTATACATAGTTTATGTGTTGCTTCCAAATTAACTCATTAAGATAATTATAGAAGTATTATCAAAAGAAGGAAAATAAATAAATGACTAAATAAATAAGTTTACGTTTATAATTATAGTTATTGTTATAAAAATTTAATTGAATCCGAAGGGCTTCGTCTAATAAAATAAACGTTTCGTTTTACGGGATTTTACAAAAAAAAAACGGGCAGAGTTTCCTCTGTTTTTGGACGATCCCAACAACTCTAAGTGTCGATATTTGTCAAAACTCAATAATCAACGCAACATTAAATATTTATACGAGATATATAACGAAAATAGGTATTTTTATACGAGTTTCAAAGACACGTTTAGTGTACAAGTTCGAGTAACGAACTTTTCATGATTAAACAATAACTACATAAATATAAACACTAATAATAGAAATTTCATCGCTTAAGATTATACCAAGTCTCGGTTGAGTCGTTGACCCGTTAGTTGACCAGGTTTGACCAGTTGACTATTGTTGACTGATCTTGACCCGTTGACTTGTCTTGACCGGTCAGTCCAAGCCGTGAAGATGCTGAACCGTCTGAACCGCACCGACCGAATAAATAAATAAAAAAAAACAAAACAAAACTAAATGAGACTTAAACAAACAAACCCAAATCAGATTCTGATTTTGAAATGAAACTGAAGTTTAAACGAATAAAGTTCCAACTCTTACCGAAACCGAGACGACCTCATTGAATTGGTGTCGACTGAACCCAAACCGAGCCGCCAATACTTCACTGTCATCGGGCGGAACTCGAACAAAACGAAAGAAACACAACCCTACAAATCCGATCTTTTGAGCTGACCCGAAACGGAGCCTGAGCCGAGACTCCCGACTCACGAACCAAACCACCTGATATTTTGCCGACCTGACCCGTGTCTTGAACCGAACCCCGAAACGAACCCGAGACATCAGAAATCAAAACAGAAATGTTATTTTTAGAAAGAAAAGAAAGAAGTGGGGATGATTTCTTACCGGTGGAGCTCGCCGGAATCGGAATACCGCCACGGCGGTGCCGTCGCCCCTCACCCTCGTCTCCTTCTCTCTCTTTCTCTCTTCGGTTCTCTCTCTCTCTCGTCTCTGTTATCGCTGTGTGCCGCCACCACCACAGTGGTGGTCGATCGTTCAGCTGAGTGGATACGGGGGAGAGATTGAGTGGTGAGCGGAGGTGTTGCAGGTGCGGTGTAGAGCCGGAGCTGGCCGAAAAAGCGATGGTCGGAGCTATCTCCGGTGACCGAATTCACGAGAGAGGAGACAGGGGGTCTTGGTGTGCGGTTGATACCACTGAAAGAGCTTTTTAGGGTTTTGAACTATAGAGGCCCTTTTATGGTCAGGTTTAACAAATAGTTAGTGGGTTGGGCCAGAGGCCCGTTAGTGTGTTTGGGTAGCCCAATAACAGTTCTGAAGCCCGTTTCTACCCCGTATTTCATGACGTGTCGTATAATGTTATTTAAAGACAAACACACAAAAATGTATGTTGAAATTCGGTTTTTTGTCGTGTACGTTGTTAGTTGCGTTAAAACACGTCAGTTGGTCGTTTCTAGTCAGTTTCTCTCTCTGATTTAGACTGTGATTAAAAAGAATAATAAATAAATAAAAAGTGAACGTATATTTCCTAAAAGTATATAAATTCGGAAATACGAGGCGTTACAGTCTCCCCTCCTTTAGGAAATTTTGTCCCGAAATTTATTTAGAAGGAAGACTTTAAAGGGTTTTGGCAACACGAAAAGGATTTCTTAAAATTGAGGCCTTGAAGTTTGAGACGTATGAAAGTATGAAATTTGAAGGACGAAAAGTTAAGTTTGTAAGAGAGTCTGTTTAAAAGAAAAAGAACAATGGAGAATAATGGGAGTATAAAGGTGAATGGATGAATGCGAGTATAATGATAGCATAAGAATCGGTAGTGTGTTAAGAATGAAGTCTCGTCGTGGATAATCAGATATAATGCGTTTGTGAGTTGCTTAAAGTTTGAATTAGGTCCAAAAGGTCTGCAAGACACCGAATTTCTCATGGCGCGTTTTACGAAAGTTTGGTAACATGGTGAAAACACTTATATATAGGAAGTACCAACGGCGTACCCACCATGTTTTGACCACGTTACGTCCGTTTCGTATTCGGTGTCATGTTACATCCCGTGTCTTGCCATACACCGTAGTACACTCTATGGTTTCTCATACGCCCATCACTGTAATCCCATGTGCACCCGCGATTATATTGATCGTCGCATGATCCGCATAGCTTGTACTAGTTGTGTACGAATTAAGTATGCATAAATTATGAAAATAAGACTGCGTGTGAAAGAAATCTAGCATATAAGCATGTTTGTGTTCCAAATAGCATAAGATCAACGTAAGCGAATCCCTCAGGTTTCGCTCGCGTATGGGTGCGAAGTATAAATCTTGGGTATGAATAAAACATAAGCATAGTATAAGTTTAAATATGAATACGCATGTGAGCATAAACATAAATCGTATAAATGAGAGTATATATGTGTACGAGTATAACATAAATTGCATGCATGTGAGTATAATTATGAGTACCAATACGAGTATAATATGTATCATGATGAGTGCGAGTGCGAGTATGAATATAAGCGTAGTATGAAATGTACGAGTATGAGTGTAAATATGAGTATAAGTATGAATAAAAACATAAAATGTATGAACACAAATATAAATACGATGTAAACGTACAATTGCGAGTATATGTATAAACGTAAAATGTGTGAATTTGAATCATAAGCATAACATAAATGTGTAAGTATGAATATAAGTGTAGACATAAAACGTATAAACATGAACGTAAGTAACAATGACTTTTTTTTGTATAATTTGAAATTCACGAGTTTAAGCACGTAAAAGACTAAGAAGTTTTGAGTCTGAAAGAAAAAGAAAACGAGTGATTCGCACGAGATTATTGTGAGATATTGACTAAAACGTGTAAAATGTTATGTATGTATAATGCTTTGAGCAAAACGTGAAGCTTAATTAAATAGATTGGGTTGTCGTGGAATGTAGAGTCTAGTTTGTGAAAGTAAAGGGAGTATAAAACATCCTTTGATTATGAAATGGTATCTTGTAAAAGAATGGAATTGCTACTCTTGTTTTTAAAAGGATTTACGTATGTTGAAAATTGTCGGTTCTCATGAAGATTCCTTGCCCACGTGTTTGAAGTTCAATTAACGTATTGAATAATGGTGGAAAAGGTTCTAGAAGTAAATAAGATTGCATCGTTTTTTAAAAAAAAATTCATTAACGAAGAAATTCGGAGTTAGAGACTCTCGTGAAAACGTTGATTCTTAAAAAGGGGGATTTTGGTATACGATCTTAGTGATCGTGGAAGGTGTTCTTAATAAACTATTTTGTTGATTTTGAAAAAAAAAAGATTTGCTAAGCGATCGAATAATATTTGTAATATTTCGTATGAAAAGTTGGTTTGATTCTTAATTGAAAAATAACAATCTTTAGTATAATGATGCAAGATGAGTGCGTTTTCGTAATTACGTGGAATACGAAATTTCATGGGCAATGGATTTATTAGACCGACTAAGTTGGTGAGTAGCATTTCATGAAGTTTTGAATGTCGAGAAATAAGCGTTTACGGAAAAATTACGAATTTTGTGTGTGTGAGCTATATGAAAATAGATTGTAAGATAAGAAGTTTGTTTATATAAACAATGCATTTTGATATAATTAGAGATTTAACTAATGATAGACGATTTAGATATAAACATGATCGTGTTTACATAATATGGTTTATTAAAAGAAAGTATTGGTAACGATCACCTAGGTAAGGGAATCACCCCTAATCCGTTGGTGAGGTTGTTGTAAGATGAGAAAAGAAGCGGAGTTTATCGTCAAGGTAAGGAAATCACTCCTATCTTGATGATATGTCTCCACTCGTTGTTACAAAAGTGTAAATAAAATTACGTGAAATTATGCATGCTAATAATGTATAATCGTATGAAAGTAATAGTATGATGTGCGCGCAAAATGAAATCTCAAAAATGGTTCAAAATTGACAAGGGAGAGTTTCATCATAACAGGTCGAGAATAATAAAGCGTAAGTTCAATTAAAACTTGGATGGTTCCAAAACGGAACTTTGACTAACCAAAGTGGTCGAAAGGTCTTTTGAAATTCAGAACATGCTTTGGCCTAATAGGTGAAATACTCTCGCCGACATGTCGGTGAACGGTATTTACCCTTCCGATTACTACACGTTCCAATTCCATCGAAAATTCGAGACTTGGTGGGATTTGTAAAATCAAGGAGTGGAACAAGTCGACGAGATGCGGGTTTCACCCCTAACTTGACGATTTAGTACCCTAAATGTGGTTGGTACTCGTCGGGTCAAAATTAAATTTTGACACGTTGACGAGGGTCCACTAGAATTTGAAATTCTTCATCAAGGTGAGGACTTCACTCCTAACTTGATGACGAATCTCGTGTAAAAAGAATAGGTAGATTGAGAGTCGTTCACCAAATTGTGGGTTTCACGCCTATTTTGGTAAACTCGTCTCGTTGTATAATACGAGTGTTGTCAGATTTAGAATAATCGAGTAAAATGCATGAGGAAAAGTGTATGTTTAAGATTAGACAAACAAGTATAAACATGTCAAGAATAGCACATAAAGAATGGAATAATGAAACAAGTATTAACACATAATAAAACACGTAAGAGTAGCATATCAAGTATTAGCACATAAGTGTCGTATATGTCTAAAAGATCAAAAGAGAGTAAATAAGTAGCAAATAAAGTGGCATGCATGTCGTTTCAAGCAAAGCATAAGAATAAGCTCTAAAACTATAGACTAGGTAAAAGCATTCCTACTTTTCCTAATTCCCTATAGTTATGGCTCTGATACCAATCTGTCACACCCCAACCGATGGCGGAAACATCGGGATGAGACGAACAAATCGCTCAAAAGCATCATAACACTATGTGACAATATAATTTTAATCCAATTTCATTAATGACTAAAATTTGAATACATTGTTTCAAATAAAGACAAATTGCAACAACATTGTTTATTATTGAATGAGTATCTAAGTCCATCCTAACTTGATTTCTTCATCGTCTTGTCTAACAACCTGCAACATGTATTAAAATAAAATCAACAAAAGTTGGCGAGTATACAAGTTTGAATACATAGCATAATAGAATAAAAACTCAAATCCAACATGATTCATAATATGTGATTACTAGTATGCAATTTTGGCGTACAATATGATCAAACCCGAGAATACAACGTGTTAGTTGTAAATAGTTGAAGGGCCTAGTTGTTAACTAGAGGTCCCTACATGCAATTCTAGGTGTCCTTGCATGTAATTATAGGTATACCCTTATGTAAATAGTTATTTACTTGTTGGTCCCTCCTTCAACTGTAAATAGAGGGATCCTCTTCATTTGTACACACATTCAATCAATACAATTCAGATTTCCTTTCTTTCCATACCAGTCTCATTTACATGGTATCTGAGCTAAAGGTGTCTTAGCTCAAGAATATCCTCATTCGGGTGACCATTTCCGGCTCTCAGTTTAGAAAGTTCGTAGTATGCTCTGTGGTTGCAGCTTAATCTGATCTTCCACATCAGAAACGGAGTTTCTAGTCTCATTTCCGGTCACCACCAGTTCTGTCCTAAAAACCCGTTACAAATCTGTTCAAACACCCAAAACCTCCACAACCCGTCACCTACTTTTTCAGATATGTTCTTTTTTCCGGCGAGTTAACATACACCGCCACCACCATTGAACTCGGAATCTCCCGATCTACAAAACCCCTCAAACCGCACCGCCATCCGCCGCTCCACGCGCCCCCACGCGCCACCGCCTCTTCCGCCACCCTAACACACGCGTCGCGCGTGACGGCGCGTCGCTGTTTCTCCGGCCGCCGTGTTTTGCCAGTCTGGTCGGAATTCCCTCCCCGTCCATCCCGTCAGGTTAATTTTCCGATCTGAGCAACTTTGTTTTACTGCCTCGGTTCGCGTGTTCGTATTCCAGTTCAGCCTTTTATTTTTTCGAGTTCTGTTTGAATATCGTTTTCAAAATGGGAGATAATGAAAATAAGAAGAATACGGTGGAAAACCAAATTGCTCCAGGCATTATCAATTATGCCTCCGTTTTACGTATTCCTGTTAAGCTAGACTCGAGCAACTGGAGTTCCTGGAGCCTCTTTGTCCAAAAAGGTCTTGCTAGTGTGGACAAAGAGGACCATCTAACAAAACCACCCGCTGATCCAACTCCTCGGGAATAGCGTATCGACGATAGTGGGATACAAATGGCTCTATGGAATTCTATGGAACCACAAATCCTCACTATCGCTCAAAACTTCCCTACAGTAAAGGCAATGTGGGACCACCTGTCTTCATCCTTCTCAGCTAAGGAATCTTTGTCCCATGCCTATTCTGTTGTTCAAGCTTTCACCAGGGCGGAACAAGGTGACTCCACCTTTACCGATTACTTTACTCGTTTCTCAAAGCTTCAAGATGAGTTACGAGCTCTTTTCCCACCTACTGCTGATTTAAAGGTTCAGGAGGAGCGTAACACCAAAATGGACGTCATGATGTTTATTGCTGGTTTATCACCTAAGTATGCAAGTGCACGTCCATTATTGCTAAGTAACTCTACCGCTATTTCATCTGTGGCATCCACATATCACCTATTGCGCGAAATGTATGGTACGGACGCATCTCCAACCGATATGTCTGCCTTGGTCAGTAAGGGTACAGGGCAAAGTTCTTATATGAAGAAAGGCACTGGACGTGGCACTGGGGGACATGGTGGTAATCTTGTCTGTCACTTGTGTCATAAACCAGGACATGCAAGGTACAACTGCCCGAACAACTGCCATTATTGCAAGCTGCCAGGGCATACAAAGCATAATTGCCCAAACCGTGCTCCTGGATCTCAACCAAAAGCTCG
The DNA here is from genome assembly GCA_030545235.1 of Helianthus tuberosus. Classification (NCBI taxonomy): domain Eukaryota; kingdom Viridiplantae; phylum Streptophyta; class Magnoliopsida; order Asterales; family Asteraceae; genus Helianthus; species Helianthus tuberosus. The sequence continues at coordinate 192,933,469 of CM060370.1, read as the reverse complement.
ACTAGCTTCTACTGGTGAGTCTTCTCCTACCGGTGCGTGTTCTAACCCAACTACTGGTACTGCCTACACGTTGAGCGAGGAGGATCTCAGTAGACTTCAACAACTGTTGGCCTCACAGTCACCTGCTCCTAGCCCACAAGCCAGCTTGGTCAATTCAAGTATACTTTCTTATCTTGACTTATCCTGGATTATTGATTCTGGAGCTACTCATCACATGACTGGGATTCAGGATCTTCTTTCTAGCCTACGTACTGGTTCTCACCCACCAGTTCGTCTTGCTGATGGATCCTCATGCCCAGTCCGTGGCATTGGATCGGTTAGTAATTCGAAAGACCTAAACCTTTCTTCTGTCTTGTTGGTTCCTAAATTCCCTGATAACCTTTGTTCGGTAAGTCAAATTACCAAACAAAATAACTGCTCCGTAACCTTTTATCCTACTCACTGCATTTTTCAGGAACTAGGGACGAACCGGCTGATTGGCATAGGTTTTGAATCAGGAGGCCTCTACCGTATGTCTTTACCATCACACCCTAAAGCCAACATATGTGATTCCAGTATCAGGGAGGCTCACTGCCGGCTAGGCCACCCTTCTGCAGCGGTTCTGAGGCAAATGAGACCGGATTTTCCATCTTCCTTTGATTTTCATTGCGAGTCATGTCATCTTGGTAAACATACCAGGCGTCCCTATCCCCCTAGAGTGTCTAATCGAGTCAGTACGTTGTTTGAACTTGTGCATTCTGATGTCTGGGGCCCATGTCCCACAAAATCGACTTTGGGTTTTCAATATTTTATCACCTTTATTGATGATTATTCGCGTGCTACTTGGGTTTATCTATTGAAATCTCGTGCTGAAATATATTCAATATTTCGTGAATTTCATGCTTACGTTAAAACTCAATTTCAAACCTCAATTAAAACCTTGCGTACAGACAATGCAAAAGAATATTTGTCGACCGACTTTTCTTCTTACTTAAAATCTAATGGCATTATTCACGAGCCGTCTTGTGTTTACACACCACAACAAAATGGTGTCGCTGAACGCAAGAACCGACACTTATTAGACATCACTCGCACTCTCATGATTCATTCTCATGTTCCTCATCGTTTCTGGGGAGACGCTGTCCTTACTGCCGCTTATCTTATTAACCGTATGCCCTCACCCGTCATTCATGGTCAAACCCCATTTTCTATCCCTTTTCCTAAAGGAACTATGTTTCCACTTCCACCCAAAATATTTGGATGTGTTGCATATGTTCATGATCATCGTCCAGGGACCCCTAAACTTGATGCCAGAGCCATTCGTTGTATCTTTGTGGGTTACTCACGTGTCCAGAAAGGTTATCGGTGTTATATTCCTTCTCTTCGTCGTTACTTTACTAGTTCCGACGTTGCTTTCCATGAGGAATGTCCCTTCTTTCCTACATCCTCTACTCCTGTGTCAGATCCATTTCCAGAACCTGATCTTCCCGAATCTCCTTTCATCCCTGTTGTTCCTTTGTCCTCTGTTCCCTCTACCCCTCCGGTCTCAGACACCACAGTTCCAACTTCTGCAGATTCGGGGCTACCGACAGGTCCTCCACCATTACTCTTCACATATGCTAGGTGAGGTAAGGAATCAACAACAGAGACTCTTGATTCACAACCAGCCTCTACATCTGGTACATCCACAGTTCCACCACCTGACACTGAACCTGTTACACCATTACCAGAAACCATTGCCTATGATCCTCCAGCTGCACCGTATCCTGATATACCTATTGCCTTTCGAAAAGAACCTAGACATACCACCCGTTATCCCATCCAGGATTATGTTGCTTATGCTCACCTATCCACGGAGTCTCATGCCTTCACCACTTCACTTGATTCCTATCTGATTCCCAAAAATGTGATGACAGCTCTCGCTCACCCAGGATGGCGTCAAGCTATGGAAGAAGAGCTTGGGGCTTTAAGGACTAATCATACATGGGATCTTGTAACGCTTCCGTCAGGAAAGCGTGTTGTTGGTTGTCGTTGGGTCTTCACGGTTAAACTTAACCCTAACGGTTCTCTACATCGTCTGAAAGCTCGTTTGGTGGCTAAAGGCTACTCTCAAGCTTATGGTATTGATTATGACGAGACTTTCTCTCCGGTTGCCAAAATGCCCTCCGTGCGTATTTGCATTGCTCTTGCTGCCATTCATCATTGGCCGCTCCACCAGCTTGATGTCAAGAACGCCTTCCTTAATGGTGTTCTTGAGGAGGAGGTTTATATGGAGCAGCCACCAGGGTTCGTTGTTAAGGAGGAGGCATCCAAAGTATGCAAACTACGTCGCTCTTTATATGGTCTTAAACAATCTCCCAGAGCATGGTTTGGTCGGTTTTCTAGGGTCATGGAAGAATTTGGAATGGTTCGTAGTACATATGATCACTCTGTATTCTTCAGACATCATCAGGGTCGAAGGATCATCTTAGTTGTTTATGTGGATGATATCATAGTTACAGGGGATGATGAAGATGGGATTACCAAGCTCAAACAGTTCCTTCAGTCTCAGTTTCAGATTAGCGACTTAGGTCGACTTCGGTACTTCCTTGGCATAGAAGTATCTCGTTCCCCACAAGGAATACTCCTTTCTCAGCGGAAGTATGTCCTTGATATGTTAACTGAGTGTGGCTTATTGGGTTGCAAACCGGTTGATAGTCCTATGCTTCCTACGAGGAAACTCATTCCAGAGGACGGAAGTCCAATGAAAGATCCTGAGCGATACAGACGATTGGTCGGAAAACTTAACTACTTAACTGTCACCCGACCAGATATCTCCTTTGTCGTTAGTGTCCTAAGTCAATTCATGGCCACTCCATACACAGGACACTAGGATGCTGCTCTCCGTGTCTTAAGATATCTCAAGAGCACACCAGGCCTAGGGATCTTATATTCCGATCAGGGTCATTATCGTGTAGGTGCTTTCACAGAAGAAGGAGATGGACGTATATCTGGATTCTCAGACGCAGATTGGGCAGGCTGTCCTATTTCCCGTTGATCCACCACTGGGTACTGTGTTTTCGTTGGAGGAAATCTTGTTTCCTGGAAGAGTAAGAAACAACACACCGTATCTAGATCAAGTGCCGAATCAGAGTACAGAGCTATGGCAGATGTTACATCAGAGATGATATGGGTTCGTCGTCTTCTCAGAGAACTTGGGGTTATCTCTGAAGACTTGATGCGATTATACTGTGATAATCAATCAGCTATACATATAGCCAAAAATCAAGTATTCCATGAGAGAACTAAACACATTGAGGTTGATTGTCACCTAATCAGAGGTCGGATAGTCAGAACTCAAAAGGATCCTCCATCAATTCAGCCAATCCATGTTAAGACGGAATTCCAACTAGCAGATATCTTCACAAAACCACTCCGAAAGGCACAAATAGATTTCATATGTAACAAGTTGGGCATGATTAACATCTATGCTCCAACTTGAGGAGGAGTGTTAGTTGTAAATAGTTGAAGGGCCTAGTTGTTAACTAGAGGTCCCTACATGCAATTCTAGGTGTCCTTGCATGTAATTATAGGTATACCCTTATGTAAATAGTTATTTACTTGTTGGTCCCTCCTTCAACTATAAATAGAGGGATCCTCTTCATTTGTACACACATTCAATCAATACAATTCAGATTTCCTTTCTTTCCATACCAGTCTCATTTACAAAACGCATAAAATAGCCTAATCCCAATAGTTTAGCGGGGTGGTAACTTAACAATACCCAATTAGAATAGCGGGCGGGGCGTTAATCCTATAGCGCTATAATTGTTAAGGTGGGCGAGCAAAGTCAATGAGCATATAACGTTCCAAATCGTTCATAGAGCATACAAGAATAGCAAGTAAGTCACATTAGTTTCATGCTTCGTTCAAAGATCGAGTATGTTTAATTTAGTTTAAAAGTTGTTTGCATAGTTATACATGTTGCATCCCAAAGTGTAAAGGGAAAAAAGGGATCGAGTATACTCACATAATTGCTAAGTCTTTCGATTATCCAAGTGTTGACGAGTGTGCGAGTTTGGAAGGACGAAACACCGAGGTCACCCTATAAGGGCAAACGATGGTGCATGAGAAAAAGGAATTACGACGGAGGATAGGAAGTGAAATCTAAAGTATAACTTGTTGATATATATATATATATATATATATATATATATATATATATATATATATATATATATATATATTTTCGCATAGAGTATACATAGTTTATGTGTTGCTTCCAAATTAACTCATTAAGATAATTATAGAAGTATTATCAAAAGAAGGAAAATAAATAAATGACTAAATAAATAAGTTTACGTTTATAATTATAGTTATTGTTATAAAATTTTAATTGAATCCGAAGGGCTTCGTCTAATAAAATAAACGTTTCGTTTTACGGGATTTTACAAAAAAAAACGGGCAGAGTTTCCTCTGTTTTTGGACAATCCCAACAACTCTAAGTGTCGATATTTGTCAAAACTCAATAATCAACGCAACATTAAATATTTATACGAGATATATAACGAAAATAGGTATTTTTATACGAGTTTCAAAGACACGTTTAGTGTACAGGTTCGAGTAACGAACTTTTCATGATTAAACAATAACTACATAAATATAAACACTAATAATAGAAATTTCATCGCTTAAGATTATACCAAGTCTCGGTTGAGTCGTTGACCCGTTAGTTGACCAGGTTTGACCAGTTGACTATTGTTGACTGATCTTGACCCGTTGACTTGTCTTGACCGGTCAGTCCAAGCCGTGAAGATGCTGAACCGTCTGAACCGCACCGACCGAATAAATAAATAAATAAATAAAAAACAAAACAAAACTAAATGAGACTTAAACAAACAAACCCAAATCAGATTCTGATTTTGAAATGAAACTGAAGTTTAAATGAATAAAGTTCCAACTCTTACCGAAACCGAGACGACCTCATTGACTTGGTGTCGACTGAACCCAAACCGAGCCGCCAATACTTCACTGTCGTCGGGCGGAACTCGAACAAAACGAACAGAAACACAACCCTACAAATCCGATCTTTTGAGCTGACCCGAAACGGAGCCTGAGCCGAGACTCCCGACTCACGAACCAAACCACCTGATATTTTGCCGACCTGACCCGTGTCTTGAACCGAACCCCGAAACGAACCCGAGACATCAGAAATCAAAACAGAAATGTTATTTTTAGAAAGAAAAGAAAGAAGTGGGGATGATTTCTTACCGGTGGAGCTCGCCGGAATCGGAATACCGCCACGGCGGTGCCGTCGCCCCTCACCCTCGTCTCCTTCTCTCTCTTTCTCTCTTCGGTTCTCTCTCTCTCGTCTCTGTTATCGCCGTGTGCCGCCACCACCACAGTGGTGGTCGGTCGTTCAGCTGAGTGGATACGGGGGAGAGATTGAGTGGTGAGTGGAGGTGTTACATGTGCGGTGTAGAGCCAGAGGGAGAGCCGGAGCTGGCCGAAAAAGCGATGGTCGAAGCTATCTCCGGTGACCGAATTCACGAGAGAGGAGACAGGGGGTCTTGGTGTGCGGTTGATACCACTGAAAGAGCTTTTTAGGGTTTTGAACTATAGAGGCCCTTTTATGGTCAGGTTTAACAAATAGTTAGTGGGTTGGGCCCGAGGCCCGTTAGTATGTTTGGGTAGCCCAATAACAGTTCTGAAGCCAGTTTCTACCCCGTATTTCATGACGTGTCGTATAATGTTATTTAAAGACAAACACACAAAAATGTATGTTGAAATTCGGTTTTTTGTCGTGTACGTTGTTAGTTGCGTTAAAACGCGTCAGTTGGTCGTTTCTAGTCAGTTTCTCTCTCTGATTTAGACTGTGATTAAAAAGAATAATAAATAAATAAAAAGTGAACGTATATTTCCTAAAAGTATATAAATTCGGAAATACGAGGCGTTACATTATGAGCTGTCGTTATTACACATCCGCGGGTTTAACCCACGCGGGAAATTTGATACAAGATAAGTGTTAATTGTTAAGTGTGGATATGGTCATGTGCGTACATGACTTGCCCATCATTTGACACCATACCGATATATATTTTTGAAAGACTGAAGAAATGGATTATATACTTCAACACAATTCACTTACTGAAACCAAGAAATATACTAATTTATTAAGCCAAATGATATAAGATAATTAAATCTTTTAGGTATAATATAAATTAACCAGCAAAAAGAAAACTCCTATTGAAAATTTCAGCCCTTAGATAACTCTATCAACCAAAGGGAATTAGCGTAGCAATATCATGGTATATAAAATAGTCTCCTTATAATGGATGATGAATTTAACAATTAATATAATAACATTAGTTATAACCAGGGGCGTATTAGAACACATTCGGTCAAAACTGAATCTCTCACCGAAGAAGTTTCAAATTCAAATTAATTTTCTTGTTGTAACTTACCAATTAATTGGTCAATATCCTAGCTTATTAGTTCCTAGTCAATAGCTCCCTTGAGTATAGCTTATTAGTTCCTAGTCAATAGCTCCATTCTAGTATATATGTAAAACCTTTGATCAATGGAAAAATACAAGTGTTGATACTTTCATATGGTATCAGCCAGGTTTTGAAAAACCTAAACACAACCACCCTCTCTTCCATGGCCGATAATGCTAATACCACCACCACTGTGACCGCCGGCACAACAGCCACACAATCGGTCACCATGATCAACTTCCCTTCATCTCTAAAACTCACTTCTACCAACACCCCTGTCCTGCTTCCCACACCTATGACACCTCGAAAATTCATGTTCAATAATGTATTGACACGTGTCATAAGCTTGGAACGTGTGAAAGAATGTTCTAGAGGGACTAAAGTTGACAAACAAGGAAAGAATGTGAATATAAGGGTTCAGAATGTCAACAATGGATAATTATACTTTACAATAACCCTACAGGATGTTTATACCCTTAAACGAATGAATCATGGATCATACGAAGCTTATTGTGAAAGAAAGTGAGAGATTACAAAATACAGGGGTTAAATGTGTCAACATGTTTAAAAATATACCTCTGAGTGACCTTTTAGCAAACCCGAAGCTTTGTAACGATTAATTATGCTAACTAGAATGCATGATAAAAATTTCACCAAGTTTCGTTATCGTATGAGAAAGTTGTGATAAAATTCGTATACGAGGGGTTAAAAGCGTCAACGATGAAATTTATGACTTTTCGGGTAATCAAAAGTTAGAAAAGGACTCAACAAAGTTGGTATAAGTCTTGAAGTCCTTAGAATTCAATTTAGAGGGCTCATTGTGCAAAACAAGAAGTAAAAACAACTTTTAGGAGGACCGGGGGCCAAAAATGCAATTATTGGAAACTTGTTAACCTGACACCAGGCCTCAGGCGGGGCGCGTAAGACTTGCCCAAGGTCTTACGCGGGGCGCCTTAGCCTCCCAGATGCAGAAACTTTGGACAGGTGTCTGTCCAGCCCTTGTAACCGACTTTAAACACTTGTTTGCAATACCATGTGCTGCACAATAGGGTTTTTAGGCTTTAGGGACACTTGGGATGCATCAATGATCACTTATAGCATTGCTTGGCATGATCTAGTGAGATCAAACTCACTATATAAAGGTCCACATTATTGCAATTTTGATCATTCATTCCAACTTCACTTTTGAAGACTTCTGGAGCACAAGTGCAGTCCCCAAGCATCCCTAGTCATAATTAAGACCTTAGTAAGCTTCCTTAACCTTCCTTAATCATGTTTTACTTAGTTATTTAGCTTAAAGTCAAACCATTGTAATTAAGGTTTGACTTATCGATTAATCACTAATGGTCCAGTGATTAGTCAAACTTAAGGTAGTTATAAGTTGGTAATTATGTGGGCAATAAAACCTTAAAAGGGCACCCTCTGATTCCCGCTCTAACTAGATCATTTGTCGAGTCAAAGTTTGTTATAAAAAGTCAATAGAAACTTAATTTGCGAATTAACACGTAATTAGCAATGTAGAAGACGTGTAACCTATTTTATCACTCATATAACTTGGTAATTAGTATAAGAACTGGCCTAAGCTAGTTCGATACGACAATTTTCTGTTTAGGCTCGGTTCGGAACCGAAAGTCGCAAAACTTTGACTTTTGCTTTGACTTCAGTTCTGACCTGATTTAGATGGGTTTAGAAGTTCCGTAGAGCTTCCTTAGGACCAGGTTACTTGATGGTATAACCCTCTGGGATTGGCTCGTTGATTGTCCGATTCATTTACACGTTTCCGTTAAATGCCTAATGTTGACCAGTATGCCCATTTGACCTTAAAATGAGAATTTTGGAAATGTGAGAGGACAATAATCTTTGTTACTGATATATACACATGTCCCTAAAATTTCACATCATTTGGAGGCCTAGATTAGGAGTTATGCTCAATAGCGTAATTAGAAAGCTTTTTATTAATTAAACGGCGTAATTAGCATGAAGCCTATCTAAGCCTAATTTTTGACACCAAACCTTTTACCCACTGATGTAATATAATATTTTGGGATTTTTGAATATTTTTAATTATTTTTAACCTGATCATAACCTAAGGTTATTGCCTTGATTCGGTAAATACCGATTATACTCTTTTGCTTATAAAATGAGTTTTACATAAAATTTAGACCCCAAACCTTTGGCTACTGATTTTATATGATAAATGAAGTATGTTGAACTTTATAAACTGATCAAAAAACCAGATTTCTAGTTATGACCCGGAAATCGCTTAAAACGGCTTTTTACGCGTATTTAACACCTAGTATGGGTTTAAAACCATTTTGTCATATAAGACTTATCACCAACTCATATAACCTGTTAAAATAAGTTGTTCTACTGATTATCTCAGACCCAAGTCTCAGAATTATAATTAATCTCTTTTATAATATTTAAAATGACAAAAATACCCCTACGGGGCTTAAATTGAGATTAAACTCATTTTGGGCATAATGGAAGGTATCCTACTGATATCACAACATATTTAAGGCATATTAACTTAGGAAACCTGTATACGACTCTTATGGTTACCTGTTACGCTTCTTACGCGTTCGATTCGGTTTATGTAACTAGTTTGCATAAATTAGCCGAAACGGATCGAACCTTATCATATTTATCTCAAAATCCAGAATGTGTTTAGTTTACCCATATCATACAAGTATTCAAACTTGTCGGGTCTAAATCACATTCTATTCCGGTCTTCGCTAAATCATGCGTTCGAACCGTATCTTCCTTTAAAACTAACCGGTCTAAGTTTAGGCTTAATTAAAGACCCGTTAGGATTCTAATAGGTTATTATAAACCTTTGTTCCAGAATAGGAGACCCGGTAAAAGCTACGTGCACTTGCTTGTTGTGATTATTACTTGCAAAGGTAAATACTCTTAACTTATTTTCCCTTATACGGGCTTGGGGTACGGTATATAAAATACCGCTTGGTCGGGCATTGAATCTTCAATCGTATGATGGTTAAATTATTTAAATGACCAGTTTGAATTGTTTTGTTTGCTTAAAGCCTTTGGGGGGGGGGGTAATGACCATGTCCCGGATATCCTTGGCATCATTTTACGAAATGGCCACGACCTAAGTACACGGGTGTAGGCGTACATCTGTTAGTGCATATAAATAATAAGGTATAACCGTCGGTTTCGGGAATAACCCGCCGCGGGACTATATCATGTGGTGTGTCTATTAAGCTCTAACCCGGTGTCAACCCGGGCTACTGAACGCATAAGAAACATGTAATTCTTTTACAAGTTTATGTATAAATAATTATCCCAAGTTATAAAAGTTTGTGCCACGTGCATTCAAATCAATTTTATTAAACCTTTTCAAAATGAGTCAGTTAATTGTATTTACCAGTGTAAACTGACGTATTTTCCCAAAAAGGTTAAGTGCAGGTACTACTCGAAATAGGCTGGCTTTCTCCTAGCATCCACAATAAGTCTCGCAAGCTTGGATGACATAAAACTGATGAACAATGTTTCCTTTTTATTTGATCCGACTGTGGATCTGTTTCAACTGTGTTGTGATACTTAAATATTACACTTTTATTCAGTTGAAATAATATCTATCTTTTGCTTCCGTTGTGCATTTAAATATTGTGTTGTTTGACTATGATGATATCAACTACGTCACGATACTCCTCACCGGGCCAACCGGTAATACGTGGAAATATCAGGGTGTGACAGGTTGGTATCAGAGCCAACATTGAGTGAATTAAATACTAGCCTTTTGTGTTTAATCTCAATGACACAATTGCACATTCCTAAATTTTCGAGTCTAGACAAAGAACTTAGGACAAATCCAAATTGTTTTTAATCTTAACTTTGTCCTTTATATTTCTTGTTGTATCTTTCATTTGTTTTGACAGGAAATGCCACCGAGATTCCGAAGAGGAGGACGAGGTAAGGGGCCGATCAACGCCCCCAACGATCACGAAGCCGGGCCTTCACACCGGCGGACTCCTTCTACTACGATGAGCGCCGATCCTCATGGAAACTGGAGGACCCATTTAGAGCCCGCTAGACGATCTATCTCGTATAGCTCAACACCACCATATCGTCACTCCTTTGGGCCACAATAAGAAAACGAGCCCGATGACTCACGCCACTCCTTCTTACCGTTGCAGCGATCCCTTTCGCACCATTCCTTTGGCGACCCCACTCCTGTCTTTCAGGGCCGGTTCAACCCAGCAAACTATATTGAAGAACTAGTGGGTTTTAACCCACTAGGACCTGAAGACCATTTCTCGGGAGACCATGCAATGGACATGGACGAGGACACGGATCCCGTCGAGCCTGCAACCGGGACCCCCAACCATCCCATCGAGATCTCTGATGGATCATCCTTCCACGGATCACCCTACCATGGTCCAGACAGTTACCAAGCGAGGTTCAACTAGTATGAGTGGTATTTTACACCCTCTCATAACCCACAGCAACAACAGCAGCAGGATCCCTCCGAGGATTCACGTTTCGTCGCAGTCACACCACCGCCACCATCGCCGCCGGTTCATCAAGCACCTCCAGAACCACCAAGGTGTAGGAGAACAGGCGCACGAATATCCGCGCGAGGAGGGGGTTTTCACTTTAGCACCCCCCATCACTCAAGTGGCAGTCACTATCCGCCACTGCATGAAGACCCACAAATGGGCGGGCCTTCAAACCCGGTTTCAGAGGTGAATTCTGCACCAGTTGCACCACCACCGCCACCATTGGGATTTGGTAATCCAATACCCACATACGCCGGTTCCACGGCGTATAATCCATTTGAATAGCCGGCTCACACTAATTACAATTATGTTGAAGCCGACCCATACCTTGTAGCAGCCAACTACAACGCCCTTCATCCTGAAGGACCATATGGAACTCCCTGGGGAGTGGGATACCCATCACATGGGTATCAAATACCTGCTCGACCTCCGATTCAGCCACAGCCACCACGGTTTTCCCCACCGGAACAGGAAGAAATCCTCCACAGGCTAAACAGGGTGGAACGGGAATTTCAAGAGGAGCGTAGGAACAACAGAGGATTCCTCAAGGGCTTAGCAAGCTTATTAAAAGGGAAGAAGAAGAGGGATCATTGAATCCCTATATGTATTGTTGTATTTCCTTATTTCAGTCAAGTCCCTACGTGGATATTTATCTATGTACTTAGTCCCTGCATGGACTTGTCTTCCTTTAGTCCCTGCGTGGACTTGTCTTTTAGTCCCTGCGAGGACATCTAGCTTAGTAATCAGTCCCTGCGAGGACTTGTATTATCAGTTTAGCCCCTGTGTGGGCAAGTTGTTTCTGTTAAAAGTCTCGTTTAGGGCAATGTGTACTCATCTTTAAATGTTTAATGGAATGATAAATTTAAAAAATTTCATTTTTATTATATGCATGAATATATTATACATGAAATAAATAAATTAAAAACCATTCCTCTTAAAAAAAATAATCTGCCTATTAAATATTAAATAAGAATCTTAAAAGTATAACCTAGCCTGCATGTCATTATAAGACTTGGCCAAGATGGTAAGACCTGTTTAAAAAGATTCAAATCCCTGTTAACATCTGAAAACATGTTAACGCTCCTGGCACACGTGATTCGTTAAAATCACACACGTCATTCTTATATTAGGATTCTTCAAAAGATTCATATCCTAACCTGATGATCTATAAATCATGGGTTTAAATCATCAATTAAGATGATCATATGTTGACCATCCATTGGTAATATAGTGCCTACGGGCCATACTCATTGTCATATAAGACAAAAGACAGTAGTAGTCTACGACTCCCTGTCAGAAAAAGGTAAAGAACTATGCTCAAACCTTCATGCCTTGATTCTCTGAAATCATGGCTTATGATTTAAAAATGTCCCTGTGACTAGGCCTTTTGTGCTACTAATAATACTGCTATTGTTTTATAATTATGATAAATTATAATAAAAATCCTAAATTAATATGACTAACAAATTAACCAAATATGGTATGTGTTTACCATGGTTAATGAATTGCCATAAAAGACAATTCCATAATAAACTCCCAAATAAATTATTGTCAATATCTTATGTAACAGTTCAAACTACATGGCTGACTCGGATGAGATCAACAGTCACCCAAGGGAGGATCATGATAATAACCGAATTAACATAGCAGGTGCAAAACAGCAAGCATTAATAGACAATGCTGTTACAAAAGCAATAGAGCGACAATATAATGAATATAGCGGGACACGAAGTAGGACCCTATCCGCACCGCATTCCAAGCCTAAGACTCATTCTGAGGCTCACAGCAAGCCACCCTCCAAGAAGGAAGAGCCAAAGAAAGACAACGACGATCGTCACTCTTCAAATCAGCAAAGTGTCCCACCAAAGAAGATCGAGCTTAAGCAGGAACCGCGTGGTAAGTCCTACACATATAAGTACTTCGTCTCATGCAAACCTAGAGACTTTACTGGGGAGAAATGAGCGGTTGACTGCATGACATGGTTGGATGAAATGGATACCGTAGTTGATATCAGCGGGTGCGCTGAAAAGGATGTGGTAAAATTCGTATCTCAGTCATTCAAGGGCGAGGCATTAGCTTGGTGGAGGTCGTTAATCCAAGCTACCAGAAAAATTCCATTGTACAATATGACTTGGGAACAGTTTGTGTCACTGATCAAGGAGAACTACTGCCCTCAGCATGAGGTTGAGAAGATTGAAGCTGATTTCTTGTCTCTGGTTATGAAAAACCTAGACTGTCAGGCCTACCTTACAAGTTTCAATACCCTGTCTAGGTTGGTTCTATACCTGGTTACACCAGAACCTAAGCGTATAGCTCGATTCATCGGGGGTTTAGCCCCAGAAGTTAAGGCCAGTGTGAAAGCCTCTAGACCAGCTACTTTCCGGTCTGCAGCTGATATAGCATTATCTCTTACTCTGGACTAGGTCAGGCAGAGATCACTGAGAAACACTGATGCTGAGAAAACGAAGCGTGAGGATGATAGCTCACGGCGATCGGATAAGAGACATAGAGGAAACAATGACCACAAAAAGAGTTCTGGGTCTAAGAAAGATGGTCATCAGTCGGGTGATAAACCCAAATGTAAGATCTGCAAGAAACAACACTTCGGGAAGTGCATATATGAGTCGAAATCCCAGTCACAGCCAAGGGCATGTGGGATTTGCAAGTCTTCTGAGCACAAGACCTTCGATTGCAAAAAGTTGAAAGATGCTACGTGCTATAGCGCATATCAAGTCCAACTACCCAAAACTTGCAAAGAAGACTGAGGATGGGAAAAAGACCAATGCAAGGGTCTTCCGGATGGATGCAAAGGAAGCTATTCAGGACAACAATGTGATCACAGGTACCTTCCTCATAAATGATGTTGATTCAGGAGCTGATAAGTCATTTGTAGATAATAAGTTTTGTAAGTTGCTGAATTTACCTGTTAAAACCTTAGGTGTGAAATATGAGGTGGAATTAGCTGATGGTACTTTAGAAACCGCCTTAACCGTGTTAGATAGATGTTTCATATCCATTAGGAACCATTCTTTTCCACTGTCTTTACTTCCTTTGAAATTAGCCGGTTTCGATATAGTAATAGGCATGGATTGGTTGTCTCGCAACCAAGCCCAGATCGTTTGTGCTAAGAAGCAAGTGGTTGTCAGAGCTCCTCATGGAGAGCATTTGACAATCCAAGGAGATACTAAGTACGGAATGCCTGAGCAAGTGTCCATGCTCAAGGCATCAAGGTGTTCGACGAAGGGTTGTGTTATCTACATGGCACAAGTAACCATTGATGAACCAAAGCCTAAGATCGAAGACATGCCTATTATCTCTGAATATCCAGAAGTATTCCCTAAAGAACTACCTGGTTTACCCCCAGATAGGCAAGTGGAGTTCAGGATTGACATTATTCCTGGAGCAGCACCGTTGCAAGAGCACCTTACAGATTGGCACCAACGGAGATGAAAGAGTTGAGAACTCAACTGGATGATTTGTTAAGCAAGGGATTTATTAGACCTAGCTCATCTCCTTAGGGAGCACCAATCCTGTTTGTGAAGAAAAAGGATGGATCAATGCGTCTGTGCATCGATTATCGAGAACTTAACAAGGTTACTATCAAGAATCGGTATCCATTACCCAGGATCGATGACTTGTTCGATCAGCTTCAAGGAGCGAGTCACTTTTCCAAGATCGACTTAAGGTCAGGATATCATCAACTGAAGGTCAAGGATGAAGATGTACATAAGACTGCATTTAGGACTCGTTATGGGCATTACGAGTTCTTAGTAAAGCCTTTTAGACTCACTAATGCACCAGCCGCATTCATGGATCTCATGAACCGCGTCTGCAAGCCCTACATGGATAAATTTGTCATCGTCTTCATCGATGATATTCTTATCTACTCAAAGAATCAAGCTGACCATGAGAAACACCTCCATTGCATTCTGAAACTGCTTCATCGAGAAAAGCTCTACGCCAAATTCTCTAAGTGTGAATTTTGGCTTCGTGAAGTCCAATTTCTTGGACATGTGGTTAGTGAACACGGAATCCAGGTAGATCCCGCTAAGGTTGAAGCTGTCATGAATTGGCAAGAGCCGAAGACACCCACAGAGATTCGCAGCTTCTTGGGATTGGCAGGATATTACAGGCGTTTTATTGAAAAAAATTTCAAGGATTGCTGCACCCCTAACTTCTTTGACTAGAAAGAATATTAAGTTCGACTGGGGACCGAAGCAGCAAGAATCCTTTGATATCCTTAAGCAGAAGCTAAGCAATGCTCCTGTGTTGACATTGCCTGATGGAATGGAAGAGTTTGTGGTATATTGTGATGCATCACACACCGGGATGGGATGTGTGCTTATGCAGAAAGGCAAGGTTATTGCCTATGCTTCTCGACAATTAAAGGTGCACGAAAAGAACTACACTACCCATGACTTGGAGTTGGGTGCCGTTGTATTTGCACTAAAGCTATGGAGGCACTATTTGTACGGTATCAAGTGTGTGATCTATTCTGATCACAAGAGCCTCCAACACCTGTTTAACCAAAAGGATTTGAACATGAGGCAACGACGTTGGATGGAAACTTTGAATGATTATGATTGTGAGATAAGATACCATCCTGGCAAGGCGAATGTAGTCGCCGATGCCTTAAGTCGAAAGGAAAGAGTGAAGCCTATAAGAATCAATGCCAAGAGCATTGAGATAAAGAATAGTTTGAACGAAAGGTTGTTAGCTGCGCAGAAGGAAGCCGTGCTAGAAGCTAACTATCCTGATGAAAAGCTAGGAGTAACCGAAGAACAGTTATCCTATGGCAAGGACGGAATTCTGAGGTTAAGTGGGCGAATATGGGTTCCAGTTTATGGAGGACTTTGAGATGTTATCCTCCAGGAAGCCCACAGTTCTAAATACTCCATTCATCCTGGAGCTGATAAGATGTACCAGGATCTGAAGGCAAATTTTTGGTGGATAGGCTTGAAGAAGTCTATAGCTACTTATGTAGCAAAATGTTTAACGTGTGCGCAAGTGAAAACTGAACATCAGAAGCTGTCAGGTTTGCTACAACAGCCTGAACTTCCCACGTGGAAGTAGGAAATGGTGACGATGGATTTCATCACCAAGTTGCCAAAGACAAAGAAAGGAAATGATACTATATGGGTAATAGTAGATAGACTGACTAAGTCAGCACATTTCCTACCCATTAAGGAGACCTATAGCTCCGACATGTTAGCCCAATTGTACGTAGATAAGATTGTATCTCTACATGGCGTACCAGTGTCTATTATCTCTGACAGAGACACTAGATACACGTCACATTTTTGGAAAAGTTTCCAACAATCTTTGGGCACGCGCTTAAATTTTAGTACGGCTTACCACCCTCAGACGGACGGGCAAAGTGAGTGTACAATCCAAACTTTGGAAGACATGCTTCGAGCATGTGTGATTGACTTAGGTGGTAGTTGGGATAACCACCTGCCATTATTCGAATTCTCCTTTAACAATAGCTACCATACCAGCATTAAGGCTGCGCCTTTCGAGGCCTTGTACGGTAGAAAGTGCAAAACGCCCGTTTGTTGGGCGGAAGTTGGAGATGTCCAACTAACAGGACCTGAAATAGTCCTGGAGACGACAGATAAAATTGTGCAGATACGCGATCGTCTCAAAGCTGCCAGGGATAGGCAGAAAAGCTACGCGAACTTAAGGCGTAAACCTCTAAAGTTTGAGGTTGGTGATAAAGTTCTACTTAAAGTATCACCTTGGAAAGGGGTAATGTGATTTGGTAAGAAAGGCAAGTTAAGCCCGAGATACATAGGACCATTCGAGATCATCGAATGTGTCGGATCTGTTGCTTACAAGTTAAACTTACCTGAAGAGCTCAGTGGTATTCATAACGTATTCCACATCTGCAATCTGAAGAAATGTCTAGCTGATGAATCACTAGTCATACCACATACAGACGTGCACATTGACGAGAGCTTAAAGTTTGTCGAAAAACCTTTGTCGATTGAGGATCGACGGGTTAAGAAGCTTCGAAGGAAGCGTGTACCGATCGTAAAGGTTTAATGGGATGCCCGTAGAGGTCCCGAGTACACATGGGAGGTAAAGTCCACAATGAAAGAAAAGTACCCTCATTTATTTCAGTAAATCTCGAGGTCGAGATTTCTTTTAAGGGGGTGAGGATGTGACACCTCGAAAATTCATGTCTAATAATGTATTGACACGTGTCATAAGCTTGGAACGTGTGAAAGAATGTTCTAGAGGGACTAAAGTTGACAAACAAGGAAAGAATGTGAATATAAGGGTTCAGAATGTCAACATTGGATAATTATACTTTACAATAACCTTACAGGATGTTTATACCCTTAAACGAATGAATCATGGATTATACGAAGCTTATTGTGAAAGAAAGTGAGAGATTACAAACTACAGGGGTTAAATGTGTCAACATGTTTAAAAGTATACCTCTGAGTGACCTTTTAGCAAACCCGAAGCTTTGTAACGATTAATTATGCTCACTAGAATGCATGATAAAAATTTCACCAAGTTTCGTTATCGTATGAGAAAGTTGTGATAAAATTCGTATACGAGGGGTTAAAAGCGTCAACGATGAAATTTATGACTTTTCGGGTAATCAAAAGTTAGCAAAGGACTCAACAAAGTTGGTATAAGTCTTGAAGTCCTTAGAATTCAATTTAGAGGGCTCATTGTGCAAAACAAGAAGTAAAAACAACTTTTAGGAGGACCGGGGGCCAAAAATGCAATTATTGGAAACTTGTTAACCTGACACTAGGCCTCAGGCGGGGCGAGTAAGACTTGCCCAAGGTCTTACGCGGGGTGCCTCAGCCTCCCAGATGCAGAAACTTTGGACAGGTGTCTGTCCAGCCCTTGTAACCGACTTTAAACACTTGTTTGCAATACCATGTGCTGCACAATAGGGTTTTTAGGCTTTAGGGACACTTGGGATGCATCAATGATCACTTAGAGCATTGCTTGGCATGATCTAGTGAGATCAAACTCACTATATAAAGGTCCACATTATTGCAATTTTGATCATTCATTCCAACTTCACTTTTGAAGACTTCTGGTGCACAAGTGCAGTCCCCAAGCATCCCTAGTCATAATTAAGACCTTGGTAAGCTTCCTTAACCTTCCTTAATCATGTTTTACATAGTTATTTAGCTTAAAGTCAAACCGTCGTAATTAAGGTTTGACTTATCGATTAATCACTTATGGTCCTGTGATTAGTCAAACTTAAGGTAGTTATAAGTTGGTAATTATGTGGGCAATAAACCCTTAAAAGGGCACCCTCTGATTCCCGCTCTAACTAGATCATTTGTCGGGTCAAAGTTTGTTATAAAAAGTCAACAGAAACTTAATTTGCGAATTAACACGTAATTAGCAATGTAGAAGATGTGTAACCTATTTTATCACTCATATAACTTGGTAATTAGTATAAGAACTGGTCTAAGCTTGTTCGATCCGACAATTTTCTGTTTAGGCTCGGTTCGGAACCGAAAGTCGCAAAACTTTGACTTTTGCTTTGACTTCAGTTCTGAACCGATTTAGATGGGTTTAGAAGTGCCTTAGAGCTTCCTTAGGACCAGGTTACTTGATGGTATAACCCTCTGGGATTGGCTCGTTGATTGTCCGATTCATTTACACGTTTCCGTTAAATGCCTAATGTTGACCAATATGCCCTGTTAGTCCCGAAAAACCCGTGATATCACTCAACGGTTCGATCGAACGCGGAATATAAGATCAAACCGAATGAACAAAATGATATATTTCATAACAAAACTTAGTGTCGCTGCTTAGATCGCACACAGTCTCAAGGGCTGTCTGGTACGATCTTTAAGAACCTTGCACACAATCTCTAGGATTGTCGGGTACAAGGTTCTCCTTTGGGGATTACATTGTTGCTAAAATTGAGAGCTCTACCACTAATAATCTAATAAGACTATTTATAGGAGCCTCTACCCCATTGGCCCACATGGCCAAGCCCAAGACCTAATCTAAACCCAATAAACATGAATAAACGTAATAAAGATAAGCGTAAAACTTTGGACCTAACAATCTCCCCCTAGTTTTATGCTCTCTTTATTACGGATTAGATAGTCTCCAATCTTGGGTCTTCTCCTTTAGTGGCCCAGCAGTGAACGAGCCCATTCGCTTGATGTCGGACAAAATGACGGAGGACTTCGGATGCGTCTCGGATGAAATTCAATGTATCACAGATGAAGAGAAGTGATCTTGAATGAAAATGTGTGATCTCGGATGATATTTTAAATCTGATTCCCTAACAAGAACACACGGATTCAAGTGATCCGTCTGGTATTCAAGTCGCGCAAAAACACAAGTTTTCGCAATGGAACCAATAAGAACTCCATAGAAACTTAACCCATACCTCTTGTTCCTCATGATCCAGCCCAATATTCTTCCCAGTAATATCAACAAGGTCCACCGGTTCACTAGTTGACCAAAAACAGTAGAGTAACAATCTGGTCCAAAATATAGCCTAATGCCTTAGCCATATCATGTATGATACGGACACTTTTGTGACCCAGTCATCCATTAAATCCATACCTTTAGTAAGTACATACCCAGGCCCACGAAAAATAAATCCATACCTGAATCCATGTGCATAGCCCCATACATATTTAATATTGCATTCCAAAAAAAAACACCATGTGATCATTTGGTGGGGGCCAAGCCTATGCATCAGCACCGTTCTCTATTTCCTTTTTAACAACAATTTTTCCTTTTAAATGACACCATTCTCTATTTGCTGGAACGAGACAACACAGCACATAGCCCAAAAACAAATAATCATGGCCCAATGATTGGAACCCTAGCTGCAATTGTTATTCAGCCGACATCATACATGCGATGCAATCTAGGCCCTCGATCAGCTCCATCATTCAACGGACAAAAATGATTAGTTTTATTTTTTGATAATTCTGATGAAACATCATATGCAGCCGCCATAGAATGTTCCCCTGACGTCAGCAGCATAAAAAAAACATCTTTCTCATGACTTACCGGAGACAATCATCGGAAGCTATCCACCGGCCAGAAATCACCATGCGTACCAGCTTGAAACCATCATTTATCTCAGCCAAAATCATTAAAAATCCCAGCTAATAATCACATCTTCATCACCCACCTTCCTCCACAATACCGTTGCTTGTTGCTTCATCATTTCGACCGCCGACCTTTACTTTCTTCCTCAATACAAAACCCTTAGCACTTATCTGTCTCCATGCTAGCCCCGCCTTCATCTACCATCATACATACATGAATGCATCTTTTAACATCTCTGATGGTTTTCCGGTGTATAATCGACCAAACAGAAACTGAAACGAGCCATCATGCATCGCCGTTACCTCCGACCAAAACCTGTAACATCCCACCTCCGGTCACCACCATCTTTCTTCTCCGGTCACTTTTGTCCTCCGACCACCGTACCTTCAACGAACACCGCCGTTCACCGTCATCAAACCTCAGTAACGGTTATCGTCTCTGACCATCACCACTGTCACTTTCAACCGTCTTCTCCGTTCATCTGTCGTCGAACCGGCACCATCTTCAACGGCGACCGAAACTATACGAGATCTTAAATTTTCCAGATCTGTGGATGAAAACCAGATCTTATGAACCGAAGATCTTTCCTTTGACGAACATACATCCCCGACACTGTGCAAATCTTCCTTTTGTTCTCCGAGTGATATCAAAACCGAGCCTTTGAAAGACTTCAATGGCTTTGATACCACTTGTTAGTCCCGAAAAACCCGTGATATCACTCAACGGTTCGATCGAACGCGGAATATAAGATCAAACCGAATGAACAAAAAGATATATTTCATAACAAAACTTAGTGTCGCTGCTTAGATCGCACACAGTCTCAAGGGCTGTCTGCCGCTGCTTAGATCGCACACAGTCTCGAAGACTGTCTGGTACGATCTCCGAGAACCTTGCACACAATCCCTCGGATTGTCTGGTACAAGGCTCTCTATTTGGGGCTACATCATTACAATGGAGAGCTCTACCACTAATAATCTAATAAGACTATTTATAGGAGCCTCTACCCCCATTGGCCCACATGGCCTAGCCCAAGCCCAAGACCTAATCTAAACCCAATAAACATGAATAAACGTAATAAAGATAAGCGTAAAACTTTGGACCTAACATGCCCATTTGACCTTAAAACGAGAATTTTGGAAATGTGAGAGGACAATAATCTTTGTTACTGATTTATACACATGTCCCTAAAATTTCACATCAGTTGGAGGTCTAGATTAGGGGTTATGCTCAATAGCGTAATTAGAAAGCTTTTTATTAATTAAACGGCGTAATTAGCATGAAGCCTATCTAAACCCAATTTTTGACACCAAACCTTTTACCCACTGATATAATATAATATTTTGGTATTTTTGAAGATTTTTAATTATTTTTAACCTGATCATAACCTAAGGTTATTGCCTTGATTCGGTAAATACCGATTATACCCTTTTGCTTATAAAATGAGTTTTACATAACATTTAGACCCCAAACCTTTGGCTACTGATTTATATGATAAATGAAGTATGTTGAACTTTATAAACTGATCAAAAAACCAGATTTCCAGTTATGACCTGGAAATCGCTTAAAACGTCTTTTTACGCGTATTAAACACCTAGTATGGGTTTAAAACCATTTTGTCATATAAGACTTATCACCAACTGATATAACCTGTTAGAATAAGTTGTTCTACTGATTATCTCAGACCCAAGTCTCAGAATTATAATTAATCTCTTTTATAATCTTTAAAATGACCAAAATACCGCTACGGGGCTTAAATTGAGATTAAACTCGTTTTGGGCATAATGGAAGGTATCCTGCTGATATCACAACATATTTAAGGCATATTAACTTAGGAAACCTGTATACAACTCTTATGGTTACCCGTTACGCTTCTTGCGCGTTCGATTCGGTTTATGTAACTAGTTTGCATAAATTAGCCGAAACGGGTCGAACCTTATCATATTTATCTCAAAATCCAGAATGTGTTTAGTTTACCCATATTATACAAGTCTTCAAACTTGTCGGGTCTAAATCACATTCTATTCCGGTCTTCGCTAAATCATGCGTTCGAACCGTATCTTCCTTTAAAACTAACCGGTCTAAGTTTAGGCTTAATTAAAGACCTGTTAGGATTCTAATAGGTTATTATAAACCTTTGTTCCAGAATAGGAGACCCGGTAAAAGCTACGTGCACTTGTTTGTTGTGATTATTACTTTCAAAGGTAAATACTCTTAACTTATTTTCCCTTATACGGGCTTGGGGTACGGTATATAAAATACCGCTTGGTCGGGCATTGAATCTTCAATCGTATGATGGTTAAATTATTTAAATGACCCGTTTGAATTATTTTGTTTGCTTAAAGCCTTTGGGGGGTTAATGACCATGTCCCGGATATCCTTGGCATCATTTTACGAAATGGCCACGACCTAAGTACACGGGTGTAGGCGTACATCCGTTAGTGGATATAAATAATAAGGTATAACCGTCGGTTTCGGGAATAACACGTCGCGGGACTATATCATGTGGTGTGTCTATTAAGCTCTAACCCGGTGTCAACCCGGGCTACTGAACGCATAAGAAACATGTAATTCTTTTACAAGTTTATGTATAAATAATTATCCCAAGTTATAAAAGTTTCTGCCACGTGCATTCAAATCAATTTTATTAAACCTTTTTCAAAATGAGTCAGTTAATTGTATTTACCAGTGTAAACTGACGTATTTTCCCAAAAAGGTTAAGTGCAGGTACTACTCGAAATAGGCTGGCTTTCTCCTAGCATCCACAATAAGTCTCGCAAGCTTGGATGACATAAAACTATTGAACAATGTTTCCTTTTTATTTGATTCGACTGTGGATCTGTTTCAACTGTGTTGTGATACTTAAATATTACACTTTTATTCAGTTGAAATAATATCTATCTTTTGCTTCCGCTGTGCATTTAAATATTGTGTTGTTTGACTATGATGATATCAACTACGTCACGATACTCCCCACCGGGCCCACCGGTAATACGTGGAAATATCGGGGTGTGACAACACCCACTTCCGCCCCTAGCCAACGACCCTTCCTTGGTAAATGCCAATGGTGTTTTACCAAAGGATATTCATTAACCTCATGCCCATTATTTAAGAAAGCTCATCCCTCAATCACACCTCCAACATACAACCGATCCAATAACCAACCAAAACCCCAAGCACACATTATGGAAACACACCCCACCGTGGACTCCGATTTATCTTGGTTGAAGGATAGTGGTGCTTCTCATCACATTACCAATGATCTTAGTGCACTCTCTATGCATAGCCCATACGATGGTACCGAGGAACTTATCATCGGTGATAGTTCGTCTCTTAAAATTACTCACATTGGCACCATGACTCTTTATTTTTCTAATGTTCCTATTGTTCTTAAAAATGTTCTTTGTGTTCCTTCTATCTCCCGTAACATCATATCTATCTCTCGCTTATGCCTTGATAACAACATATTAATTTTATTTTTCTCTTCTCATTTTGTCATCAAGGACTTTCCCACTCGCCGAACCATTCTTCGGGGAATCACTAGTCATGGTCTCTATGAGCTCTCATCAACCAAGTCTCCTCAAGCTTTTCACTTGCAAACCACCAAGAAGTCTTCATGGCATCACCGCCTAGGACATCCACATTTGCGTGTTTTACAACATTTAACCTTGTTGGATGCAAATGGGTCTACCGCACTAAATTCAAACCCGATGGTTCGGTGGACCGCCTAAAAGCACGACTTGTTGCTAAAGGCTTTCATCAACGTCCCGGTTTAGATTATGTTGAAACCTTTAGTCCGGTGGTTAAACCCGCCACCTTACGCCTCATCCTTGCCATAGCCACTTCTTTCAATTGGCCTCTACGCCAACTTGACATTAACAACGCCTTCTTACAAGGCACTCTAACCGAATCGGTTTACATGTCTCAACCACCCGGGTTCGTGGATCCTTCCTACCCTACACATGTTTGCAAACTTAACAAGGCTATCTATGGTCTTCGTCAAGCCTCCCGTGCTTGGTATGACGAACTCAAACACTATCTTCTGTCAATTCACTTTAAACCCTCTATCTCTGATCCCTCTCTCTTCATCAACAAAGTCACATCTTCTCCTATCTTCATTCTAGTTTACGTTGATGATATAATCATCACCGGCGCAAATCCATCTCTCATTAATTCTTTCATCCAAACACTTGCTACTCGATTTTCTCTAAAAGATCTTGGCGACCTCTCCTACTTCCTTGGTATTGAGGTCATTCCTCACAACCATGGTCTATTCCTATCTCAATCCAAATACATCCTTGACATTCTCAAAAAAGCCAACATGAGTAATTGCAAATCATCGCCCACACCGATGTCTAGTTCCTCTACTATCACCGTATTGGATGGTGACCCCTTACCATCCCCGACCGAATACCGTGCCTTTGTTGGAGCATTACAATATTTATCTTTAACCCGTCCTGATATCTCTTTTACAGTTAATAAGCTTTCACAGTTCATGCATAAGCCAACTACTACACATTGGGAAGCTTTGAAGAGATTGTTTCGGTATTTACATGGCACTCTAAATCATGGAATATTTTTCAGACGTCACTCGCCTCTACAGCTCCACGCCTTCACTGATGCGGATTGGGCCGGCAATCGACCATCTTACCGAAGCACAACCGGCTATATTGTTTACCTCGGTCAAAACCCAATCTCATGGAGTTCTAAACGCCAACCGACACTGGCCCGTTCATCAACCGAAGCTGAATTTCGA
Organism: Helianthus tuberosus; assembly: GCA_030545235.1. Classification (NCBI taxonomy): domain Eukaryota; kingdom Viridiplantae; phylum Streptophyta; class Magnoliopsida; order Asterales; family Asteraceae; genus Helianthus; species Helianthus tuberosus. The sequence continues at coordinate 192,908,675 of CM060370.1, read as the reverse complement.
GCTGTAGCTTCCACAACAACCGAAGTGCAATGGCTCATCTCCTTGATGGTTGAACTCGGCTTCAAATCCACGGTTACCCCTACCATTTATTGTGACAATCTAAGTGCAACACACTATTCAGCAAATCCAGTTTCCACTCACGTATGAAGCACCTTGCCTTAGATTTTCATTTCGTTCGTGAAAAGGTTCAAGACAGCACTATCATCGTGACTCACATCTCCGAAGACGATCAACTTGCAGATGCTTTAACCAAACCTCCACTACGCCAACGGTTCCAACTTCTCACCTCCAAGATTGGTCTCCTCGCACGATCGTCCATCTTGCGGGGGCATATTAGAACACATTCGGTCAAAACCGAATCTCCCACCAAAGAAGTTTCAAATTCAAATTAATTTTCTTGTTGTAACTTACCAATGAATTGGTCAATATCCTAGCTTATTAGTTCTTAGTCAATAGCTCCCTTGATTATAACTTATTAGTTCCTAGTCAATAGCTCCATTCTAGTAGTATATATGTAAAACCTTTGATCAATGGCAAAATACAAGTGTTGATACTTTCATAGGGCGGATCCATGGATGTTTTGACTTTTGAGGGTCCCGGGAAACCCCTCGGTTTGAAAAATTTATAAAAAAAAATTAGTGGAAACCTTGTATGATTTGAATAAAAAATAATAAGAATTAATGAGAATCTATCAAAAGGAACCTTGTGCCAAAAATTCATGGATCCGCCACAAATACAATCAGGGGCGGACCCACCACCAAGCCAAGGTGGGCGGGCGCACCCCCGAGAAAAAAAAAATTAGTGTAATTTTCCGAAGAAAATCCTGTCCGCACCCCTTGGAATTTTTCGTCCGCACCCCGTGGAATTTTTCATCCGCACCCCGTGGAATTTTTCGGTCGCACCCCTTGTAATTTTTCATCCGCACCCCTTGGGTAAAAAAATATTATGGATTTATATTATAATTTTTTTTAGTAAAGTCTGATTTCTTATAAAAAAAAAACTACCATTATACTACTTAAACCCAAACCAAAGCTTAACCCATTAGTCCATTAGTCCATATCCATTATCCAATACCCAACAATAAACAAAAGCCCAATAGTCCATTAGTCAATTACCCAATACCCAACAATAAACATTAACAATTTGCCCAAAAACCCCTTCAATATCCTCCCGCCCTTCTGTTTCTGTTCCACGACATCTTGCCCAGCGACTTCATCACCAAGCCAGCAGCAACAGCAGCCAGCGACAGTCAAAATTCCGGCCAGAAACTGATCGGAATCCGGCCAGGCAGCAGCAACACAGCAGCGACATCATCAAGGTTAGTTTTTTGGTTTTTTTTTAATGATTTTACTTGATGATTTACTGCCATAGATGATTTTTATGATGGTTTTTTGATGATTTTACATGATGATTTACTGCCTTAGATGATTTTTTTGATGATTATGTTATTTAGATGATTTTTAGGGGTGATTAAACAATTCTAGGGCTTGATGATTATGTTATTTAGATGATTTTTAGGGGTGATTTTTAGATGATTTTTGGAACGGTGAATTTATGGTCATGGATGATGGATCAATATGATTGTGATAGGAACCATGAGTAGAGACGTTATGGCGCGATTTCTCAAGCGGAAAGTGGATACATCTTCCGAACTAATTGATTTGGATACTCTTCCTTCGGAATCCGACCCGACCCGATACAACCGATTTTTTTACAAAGTTTGACGTGTTTGCCAAATATATAAATTTAGTTTGATGTTCTTTTGACTTACATGACCCGACCCGACCCGATACAACCGATTTTTTTACTTATGTACCTAGGGGCCTAAAATTTTTAAAAATCTTCCGCACCCCCATGGAAAAAATCCTAGGTCCGCCACTGAATACAATGACGCCTACTTTACATGAAGATTCATCTGAAAGTTTGGTCAATGAAACAATGAGGAAGTAGGTTAAAATTTAAAAATGCTTGCATAACCGGTAAGGTTGCGGATTTCATCTGTTTTTACCGGTTTTATTAAATCGAACTAAACTAGATATACAATTTTGATAAAAAAAATACAAATCAAAGAGCGGGCCATGCATAAATTTACGACCGACTCTAGACCGGTCTCGATTTGTTCCACCTTCGGATCGAGTCTAGCACACTACCAATATACTTATACCTTTTATAGTTTCATATAAATAAACTAAAAAAACATGAAGTGGTATTTAAAATAAGACACAATGGTCCTCTTGTTGGAACTCATATTTTTGGTTTTGCATTAACTGAACTCCAACATGTTCACCTTTCCACACCTTCAAATGACATATACTGCTACAACACTTTAAGCATATATTAAGAAACTATTTCAAATAGTCTTAATATTATCTATAACTATTGAAACTAATGCATACACTCTTTTGTCTCTCACAACATCCCAACCCATGTTGTTAAAATAGTTTTTCGCTCCCAGTGAGGAGAGAGTGGACGATGTACTGACGCCCAAAACTGAACGTTATGAGAGGATGAGAAGATATGGGGCCGTGGTGGACATACCATATAATAAAGGGTAGCCTCCGCTACCCCTTAACGCTACGGCGGTAGTGTAAATTTTGGAAAAATTTAACGTTTTTTCGATTTCGCTGCCCCTATAGAAAATAAATTTTGAAACGTTGCCGCTTGACGTTTTCTCTAGATCCGCCACTGATTAGAGAGTGTATTAGAGGTTTTTTTTTTCTAGGAAAACTTACAAACCCAAGATTAAACACAAAACTTAATTTCTTCATTAACAATTCAAAGACCATTTCGATAAAAAAGAACACAAATTAATCCCAAATCTCTCACACAACTTCAAGAACTCAAATACTTATATCAAATAACTATCAGGTAATTCAACAAAAATGACATTTTGATATGTGAATATGAAGTGGGAACAAAAAATACTGATTCAGACTCTTCCTAAATAAATTGTTTCTCGCTATTATATATCTATAAGTTGTCTAGAGTAGTCCTCTAGCTTTTAGACTTTGTAATCCGGCACACAAGAATATACACATTAGATATATAAATCCTCCAAGTCTTTGCTTGCTTCCAAGAGTTCCTTGCACTTCAGCAACATTACCTTCCAAATATCTCATATATGTAACAAGTGTGAACAAGTACAATTCAACATTTATTCAATATCAAAATTAAGATTGGAATTTTATATATATATATATATATATATATACACGTATAACAAAATCCCAGACAGGTGGGCATAGATGACGTGATGTTTTTAGAGCATTGTGGATACTCCTGTATGATATGGCTGGGAATGAGACAAATATTAATAATTTCTGTCTCATGTCTGATTGTAAAATTGTGTCTTATACCCAGCTCATTACCCTTCGGGTAATTACCTGTTATGTATCATGCATATCTGCAATCATCAGGTATACACACACTAATGTGTTAAAAACCATCCGATGAGATTTCTAAGTACATTTTTTTCTTACCATAATATATACAATCACTATAACGAATTAAAATATGATAAATGACATACATATTAGCATCACCAAGAAAAATGTATAAATTATGTAAATTTCATGATGATATAAACTAGAGTTAATTGCCCGGATGGTCCCTGTGGTTTCACTTTTTTCATGTTTAGTCCCCACCTTTTGAAAATAACAGGTATGCTCCCTGTGGTTTGTCATTTTGTTACTCGGATAGTCTCTGAGTAGATGTCAGTTAGTTTGGAAATTGCATGTATGCTCCCTATGGTTTGTCATTTTGTTACTCGGATAGTCCACAGAGTAAATGTTGGGGGACTATCCGAGTAACAAAATGACAAACCATAGGGAGCATACATGCTATTTTCAAAAGGTGGGGACTAAACGTAAAAAAAACAAGAAACCACTGGGACCATCCGGGCAATTAACTCTATAAACTATAAACAATAAGTTTGTACTTCAAGCTCATAACATACAAAATGCATATTCTATCATCAAACGCATATCCCAAACGAAAAGTTGATTTTCATAAATTAAAACTACTAGAATGAAACATTACTACATAAATGTTAAAGAAAACGAAAAATTAAAAGAATTCCTGTTATATGATTCAATATCGGGCATCACCATATCCTATACCTGTCCCATACCTGAATACCATCCCAAATGTTTCGGGTTTCAAATATTCATGTCGGTTATAGTCTTTTTGCCATCCTACATACCTGAATACCATCCCAAATGTTTCGGGTTTCAAATATTCATGTCGGTTTTTGTCATCCTAAGAAAAGTTTTATATGTACATATCTCCAAAGACAAAGGGTTTGTTTTGCAACAACACAAAAACTCCTTCTCACATAAACGAAAAGAAAAGAGTCAGAACAAGAACCTAGAGAGAGAAACAGAAAACCCGATCGGAAAACCAGACTCCGATTCAAATCCACCGGAACCAAAACCGTCCGGCGAAACACAACCACAACGCATCGATTCCTCCGGCAACAACATATTTTCAACAAATTGACACACGAATCGAACGCAACTGCAATCAATTTGCGTTCAAACGATCAAAAACAGTTTGAAGATTGTGAAATCGAACAGAATTAAGGTTTTCTGAATCTCAATTTCGGTTACAGATGCAATAAGGTCAGGTTTACCGGTTTCTGTTTGTTGTTGTAGTGAATTAGTAGCTAAAATAGTTAAATTTCCCCAATCTGTTGCTGTTGGTTTGAAATTGTGTGTGAATTTGACTATTTTGCTGTTTGGAGGACTGAAAGTTCAGCTGTTTTGGTTAATTTTTGATATTTGAAGTTGTAGTTAGGGTTTGTTGTTGAGATTTGGAGGTTAATGATATGAATGGTATATGAAGTTGACTAGTTTGATGTTTGGAGGACTGAAAGTTGAGTTGTTTTGATTGATTTGTGATGTGTGAAGTTGTGGTTACTAGTTAGGGTTTGTTGTTGAGATTTGGAGGTTGTTAATATGTTGTGAGGGGAGTTTGAGATGGAAGGAGGTGTTTGTTTTTGAAAATTTTAGGGATTTTGTGTGGTGTAGATGTGATTTGAGGTTAGGGTTTGAGTGGTTCTGGATTGGAATTCGAATAATTTGGTAACTGTGTTTTGGAGGGAGAGTTAGTTAGGAACTGTAACTTGTAAAGAAACCATAATTAAGGTTTGGTATGATGTGTTTTCAGTATGCTTCATGTGGATTGTTGTTGAATGGGTTGAGTTTGTTCTGGAAGATGGGATTTTGTAGATGGAGTGAAACCCTAATTTAGTTAAGTTTGATAAAGTCGAAAATTTAAAACCTGTTGAGCGTTTTATGGAAGTTTTGTTGTGAGAAATGCAACCACCGGAGCAGCATTCATGGATCAATCTTAGTGAGTTAAAAGGTCAGATAATCAGAAAGCTCGGACCCGAAAGATCGAAGCAATACTTCGACTATTTGAACAAGTTTTTGAATTTGAAGTTAAGCAAGGTTGAGTTCGACAAACTTTGTGTAAGAACAGTTGGGAGGGATGGTATCTCGCTTCATAATCAGTTAATTCGTTCGATTTTAAGGAATGCCTGTGCAAAGAAAGTTCCGGATGGAAACAAGAAACCTTTAGATGGTGTGTTCCATCAAAATGGGCCGGGCCCGATTATACCAAATGGAGATGTTTTGCCAACGTCTCCACGAAAGGCAAGAACTACGGGGCGTGAACGAAAAGGCGGAGACCGTAAAAGTGCTCTCATGCCACATTCAGAAGATTTTAGTAACGGGCCAAATGATGCTCGAAGGCCCGTGCATCATCATCAAGAACTACATGCACCCCTTGGGATTCCTTATTACCCAGTGAGTATAGGTGGATCTCGCAGGGCCGCACAACCTACTAAATCTGTTGGTGGGTCCCACACCAACTGTTTGTTAGATACAATAACATTGCGGGCACGCATGGAGCCCATAGTCGCAACACAAGGTCTACAAGGTGTGTCAGTGGATGGTGCAAACGCACTAAATATCGGATTAAATGCTTATTTGAAACGTATAGTAAGGTCTTGTTCTGAACTTACGAGGCCAATCAAAACTGGACTGGATCATGAAACAAAATGTTCAATATCTTTGCAAGATTTTTGGGTTGCGATGGAGCTAAACCCTCAGCAACTCGGAGAAGATTCGCCGATACTTCTCGAGAGGATATGCACACATGCGTTTGAGGAATGATATAGAAGTTTATGTCTTTATGATCTAACATTGCTGTATTTTAACCGGGCTTGTGGTGTTTAACGGGTCTAAGAGCACACCGCAATTCAGGAAACCGTCTTTTGGAACCGTTAAATTATTCTTCGTGATGGAACGTTACACCACATTTATCAGCAGCCATGTTTGGTTGCTTTGTTGTATGATTAGAATGTTGTTTTTTTTTCTGGTTTTTACTGTAATTTAATGAATCAGGTAATTTAGAACAGTTTTGCAGGAATAATTTGTCCCGCTCAGTATTTCAGTAAAGTTGTAACTGCATGATTTGAGGTTTCCTGTGTATGTATTTTCAACTTTGAAATATCAAATTCAAACATCATGTTCTTTTAAATTTTTTGTGCGTTGTCCTAATACTTGACCAGTTGACGTACTATCTGCATTGTTTTTGTTGGAACTAAAAGTTTGTAGTTAACCGAAGTGTTTAGAAAGATATTCGTTGTCTATGATGTTGAAGGTAATTTTTTCTCTCCATTTATTATTATAGTTTTTTAATATAAGTATATGTTCTGATGATATTTTTTATTTGCAGGCACATGATTTGTGTCTAAATATGGAGCATAGGCATTGTAATCAGCTGTGTTAACCGGTATGTGTTATATACGCAAAAGATTATAGTAGTTTATTAACATTTAACAGTTACACTAGCTTTCATATTAGTTTTTCTAAATCCACATGTGTTAATTATAGTCATTTTCAAGGCAATCACGTATATCATATATTGATGACTTTACGTTTCTTGATATAAAGTTGAGTAAAAGATTAGTATCCATGAACCATTTTTGTTAGGAATTTAGGATTTTAGGGTTAGGATATTTGCTTAAAAACTATACAATTAACAAAAGTATATGTGTGATCCAATCAACTTTTAATGGTAATGTTGTTATCTTTATCTACCAACAATAGACGAGTGAAGTTACTGATACTACATAACGCTTAATGGTATGTAATAACCACATACTTTCGCTAGTGTGATGATTTTTGCAACGTGCTATTTTGTGTTCTCATTAGGTAGTTGTATAAGTATTTGTAAAAAGTTATCCGGTTTAGATAGTTATGTAACCGTTAAACGTTTGTATCTAAATAAGTGCTACAGCATCAGTTTTTGAACACCTTTTACAGGTTCAACTACCTAATAAGAACAACTACCTGATGTGTTAATTGTGTTATCAAATATTGTTATATTGTGACATTGATAATCTTAAGAGATGTTTGCCATCCTGTTTTGAAACTGGTCATCACATTAGCGCGTTTCCAAGTTGCGAGCAATTAGTCTCTTAGTGTTTGTGGCTATAAAGAAACTAATTCTCATTATATGCTTATTTAGGGGGTCAAATTACCAGTTTTGGAACAGCTGCAACAAATTTGATATTTTACATGTAAATTTATAGCTGATTATAACATTGCTAATTGTTTTTATATATTATCTGAACCTGATTATCTTAAATCATATAATTGCCACATGTAAATCTGATTTATATTATGTAAAGATTGATTTTTTTACATGTAAAGTTATAGCTGGTTAAGTGGAAGGTTTATGACACATAGTTACTCTTTAGTGATTCTTTTCTCGATTCGACTTAAATTGAACAATTATGAAACTTAGCTATTTATTAGTTATTTTATGTATTCACTTATTACCTCTTACTTCAGGTTAAACTTGAGAAAAATAGTCACCAAATAGTATCTAAGATTCATATATGTTCCATTTAAGTCAGTTAATTTATTTTCAAAATATAATATATATTAAAAATAATTGTCAATGATGGAACAATATTGAAACTCTGATTACTTTTTTTAAGTTGGAAAAAAACGAGTGACCTGGTGGAACACTGAAGATATTTGGTACTATTTGGTGAAATACTCCTCACATGTATACCAGACTCGGACACAATTTAGGCTTTGGACTTAAAGGAGATATGCACACTAATCTTGGTTCAAGTTTTTAATAAAAACATGGAGATTGAAAGCTTTGATTATTGTTGAAAATTTGGATCTCTGTAATTTCAAGAAGAATATGAAGTTTTCAATTGGATGCATTATTCAGTTTGGTGTTTAGCAAGCAAATCATAACAATGAGGATTTTGTAAATGATATCTATTTGGTGTTGCCATTTATTTTTTGGAAAATTATAAAATGTTTTAACTGTCAGAAAAATACTTCTATTATAAAATGTTTTAAAATGTTATATTAAAATGCATATGTTTATCGTGTCATAAATGTTTTAACTGTCAGAAAAATACTTCTATTTTATCAGTAAGCTCTATTTGCATCGATGACTATGGTTGGATTTTGTGTTCAAATCAGATTCTTGTTGAGGCTGGACGAACTCGGACTCGGTGCCTCAAGAAAAATCAATCTCATCTAGTTCCTTTGTATGCTGTGATTCAAGGTTGGTTACATGTTATATTTTATATAGGGTAAATTACTTTTTGAGTCCCTGTGTTTTATGTGTTTTAACCACTTGAGTCCAAAAGCAAAAAGTTTAACGACCTGAGTCCCTATAAGCATTTTCTTTAACCATTTGAGTCCAAATTTCTAACACCATCCACTAAGTTTGTTAACTATAAGGGTAATTTAGTCATTTACACACAAAGTACAACTCTTATATGCACAAGAGTATAAGGAACAAGTGTCTAATGCATAAATATTTTAATATTATATAAAATAAATTATATATAATGTTATATACACCTGCACTAGATCAGACCTATCATCCCCTCTCTCTCTCTCATCAAGACCCTTAGGGTGAGACTCTTACGCACACCCAATCAGGTTATGCCACGTCAACTCCCCTCGCACCCCAATTTGATGGCGGCACTCCACTATTAGGTGACTTGTTTTTTTATTCAAAAAAAAAAAAATGTTGATTGGTTGAAAATGAGGGTGGCCCCACCATCTTCTCTCTCCTTCTTCGGTGAACAAGTCCCGAACAAACCCACCGATTTGGGTCCCCTCTTGGATGGCGGCACCCTTCCCGCTCGGCTACTTCCCTCCCCGCATGGCACATCGGTGGGGGCCCCCCTCACCCTTACCACCACCGTTAACACCACTGCAGCACCACCATCCCCACCGCACCTCCACCACTATCACCACCTTCCATTGACCGTCAACCACCACTGACACCGCCTGCAAACCGCACCGTCAACCACCACTGTCAACCACCGCCTGCATACGAGACCACCATGTCTCCGTCGCCTCTCCCTTAAAAATAAATAAAGAAAGTCATTTTTTAATCTTGATTACTGAATCTTGAAATAATAATTAACCCATATGAAAAATCTTTAAAAAAATCTACACTTTTCTTTCAACCCGTGTCGTCAAACCCTTCCCATATAAATATACACACAGCATCCGATTCGTTAGAAAAACACATACAAACTCCATTCAAGAAGATCAATTTAAGCAAACCCATTTGGTAATTTGTGTGTTTGTGTTTGTAAGAAATGGATAATAACATCAGTTGTCAGATGAAAGTTGTAACAGGGGAAGCAGGTTTTGTGCTTGAAGATGTGCCTCACTTGACTGATTACATCCCTGATCTCCCTGTAAGTTGTTTGTTTATATGTATATGTGATTTGTGTTGGATTTGTTTTGTTTTGTTTTGTTTGTATTGATTGTGTGAGAATATACTGTTGTGGGTTTGACTTTTTTTGAGTGGGTTGAAGGTTTTTGTTTTTAGTTTTTTATTTGTGGTTTGTGGGTTTTAGATCTGTCGTGGAATAATGTGAATCTGTGTGATGATGTTGGTTTTTTGGGCAAGATGTACTGAGATTTTGAATGTTGAATGTAAAAAAAGTTGTTGAAGTTATGAACATGTGGTTGACTAATTATTGAAGTGATCAAAGAAATGTTGTGCGAAGGTGGTGGTTGCAGACGGAGGTGGTTGTGGCTGTGGTGGTGACGGTGGTGGTGTTGATGGTGGTCTAGAGAGAGAAAGAAAGATGAGAGGGAGGGATGAAGGTGAGAATATACAGAGAGAAAGAGATATAACAGGGATAGAGATTTTTTTTTTAATTATAAGGGTATTTTGGTCATTTAACAATACTTAACCAAAAAATTTTAACTGTGTTAGAAATTTGGACTCAAATGGTTAAAGAAAATGCTTATAGGGACTCAGGTCGTTAAACTTTTTGCTTTTGGACTCAACTAGTTAAAACCCATAAAACACAGGGACTCAAAAAGTAATTTACCCTTTTATATATTTTCATTTTCCGCATTAGTTTATGGTGTATTTAAGATTGGTGTTCAAAACTGTCAAGGGCTGAGTTGTAGCAAGCGCTTCACCTGGATCCATTGGTTAGCGTAGGATATTGATGGGTCCGTGAGTTTTGCCTAATAATGGGTTCACATGTTATTGGTGGGAGCGTGTGATATTTTTGGAAAAACAGCACATCCTCCGTTAGCAGCTAGCCGGTGAAAACACTTTTTCTGTGTATATTTTGGATCAACTTTACTTCCAGAATATGGTTTTAACTCGTATGTGTTGTCTTATTTTGTCTTGCTACTGGTGTCTTTTATTTTATCTCCAAATGAAGAGCTGGAGAAGGGGGGTTTTTTTTTTTTTTATTTTTTATTTTTTATTATTGAATCGCAATTTCTAGATTCTTCAAGTATAAATACATCACAACCTGTACCCTCTAGAATTTGAACTCCAACCTTTTGGTTGTAGAGTACACCACTTACCACCAAGATAAGATGTCCCCTCTTGGAGACGGTTGTATTAGTTTGGCCCCAATTTTCTCTTTTAAGGTGAGTTAGCCAACTTAGCCTCAGACCTCAGTGCTTTGCTGAGTTGGGCTCACTGGGTAAGTAGGCTAGTAACTAGTTGGGCTAAAAAGGTGAGTTGGGCTTCATGCTAGCAGTAAATCTTGGGTGTGAATTGTGACTTGGTCCACTTCCACATGGTATTACCAATACTTTAACATAAATGTTTCTACAAAATATGGTATGATATGTAGTATGTATACAGGCATTTATCCAAATTACAGTCCCCAAAATAAGAAGAGGTTAAAATTAGATGACCTGACTTGACTAGTTACCAGACATGTCTATAAGCCTATTTACATCGCTCATCATCAAATTTGAACACACGTAGATACAAGTGCATAAACTGGGTTTTTTTTTTCCAAAACCAGTTCCGGGTGTGGCCAAGAGGGTAAAAAACCGGGTTTTGGACTGAACGTAGTCAGGGTTTTTCGGTTTCAGTTCTAGTTCCAGGTTTTAATAGGCGGTTTTTTGTGCCCCTCTACTCATAGATTGGGATTTTATATCCACTACTTTCCGGGCCACCCATTAGTAAGTAAAGGAGTTAAAAAAATCACATTCTTTATTGTCCTTAATATATTTTTGTGTTCATAAAGACGTTGCCATCAAACTAGTAAAGTTACTCATGATAAAGTCGAACATTAATGGTGCATCCAATCGAACAAGAACATGTTAGCACAATCACACATGGGATTCCATAAAAGATGCTTTATTCAAGTAAAGTTGCAAAAGCAACACTTAGCTTGCTAACGTTTCCTCTTTATGATGTATGACTTGATTTCAATCTTGATAAAAAAGGCATAATATTTACAAAAACGACTTTGCCAATGTGACACTAGTGCGTAGTTTATCACTAGACTCACAACAGCCAATCGAGACGCATATCAAAGTCATACTACTTATATCAACATACTTTCGCAGTTGTTTGTTGCAGGTAGTAAGGTGACACCGAGTTTTGACTTGGTTAAGCATGGTCCATGGAGAAAGGCGATGAGCAATCATTGTTGTGCCAAACAAAGATCTTCCAAAAGGATCTTGGTTTGCGCTTTCGACGATTGTTTGATGTTAACTCTGATTCCGTTCTGTGAAGCATATCCCACATTACTTGAACATCCTTGTATCCGCATGTTTGTATATCATCATGTAGTTTTAAAAGCCCGCCGCCTATCAAAACAAGAAAAAAAACAGATATTCATGTTTAGGTTTGATTTTTTGAAGAGTAATGATCCATATATGTAACTTGTGTATCTAAAAATCAACATAACAATAAGATTGTCCAGGCGTGATGAAAAAAAGATAATAAATGTATTATTAATATTATTATTATGTTATATATAGTGGAAGTGGATAGTATTAGAATATTACCTAAAAGGCCAAAGTACTACTAGTTGATATATGGTTCAAATTAGTTTAAGATTTAAAAAAAAATTATATAAATAAACCAAGCAAATCACAAACTCGGGTGAGCTTGACATATTTAGCTTTAACCGTGTGCAAGTACAAGATAATAGCACATAACTGTTTAGCCTAAATCCAAACCCACGAATATCTTGTTAGGTTCATGCCGAGTTTTTCCTGTTATATTATAAATATGATCACTAGGAAAGCTTAGCTATTCTATACGGGTAAGAGTTTAGCATCGATAAAACAATTAAAAAAAAGGAGGGGGAAGATAAGGGTAATAAGTTTTACTAATTTTTTAAGTACTATTTTTTTTAAATAGTAGAAAGTAGGTAGTTAAGATCACTAGGATCAATGGATATGGTTGTTAGTTAAAAGAGTATAGTTACAAGTCACCAAATCAATAGTGGAAATCCTTGCAATATTCGTATGGATAAAGAAATGTTAAAGAGGAAACCCTAATCAAGTATTAATTGTTATTAAAAACCACCAATCAATAAACAAGATACAACTTTTTTTTCTTTTTATCCATTTGTAATGATTTGATTCTCACCACTTTATGAAAACTATGCATATCCATTTAGGTTCATAATTACAACTTGATTATTACTAGAAGATTAAGAGAGAAATTAGGTAAATTAAGACATTAACTGTTTAAAAAAGTTTAGAAAATGTTTTTAAAACCAGACCGAACTTCCAGTTGGACTATTAACTATGAACCAAATTGCATTAAACGAGATCTTCACCTTGTGAAAAACCTTTCCGGTTGACGGGTTTTAAATACCTTGTTGAACCGGGTTAGAGTCTGAACTAAGACCCACCGTCAATTTTTTTAAATTTTAAAAATTTTAAAACTCCAAACTAAAAAACAAGAATGGGTCTAGTCTCTACTTGTCTTGATTAAGTTAGAATAATTTGGCTTTGGAAAAAAGGTGACCTTTGTCCAATCAAATAAATCTTCAATTATTTATTTTCCTACCTTTTTTTTAAAGGCATTTATTTTCCTACCTAAATATGCACCATGAAATTTTGCCAAACACATAAAAACAAAAAAATAATTATTTAATAAAAATAGTTAATTGATCCTAAAATGATTTGATATGTGTGAAAATCATAATTGTTTTACATACATAGTAATTAAATATACATATATTATTTAAATCATGTATATGACTGAAATGTACGCAGTCAAATATTTTATACTTTTGAATAAATTCTCGAAAGATACACTCCGAAATTCCATACCAATAAAAACGTAAAGAAAAAAGTAGATACATGAAATCTTCCAAGTATAGATGGTAAAATAAAAATTAACAATTATATATAATACAATTCGTTACTTTTTAGATGTTCTAATAATATTTAGAAGACTTTTTAGGATAATCAATGCCTGATAAAACTCGTTTTGATGAAATTGTGTGTGTATTCAAAAAGATATTATCATATCTAATCATTTCAACAATAAAAAACAGGTAACTAATTAAATTCAGTTGAAGCTCTTTATCAATATAGTTCTAGATGGGGCATTTCACCTTTTCAACTTTAAGCATCAATGACACATTCTAAAAATTATTATCATCATTTTCACAATTTAATTCATTAAAATTTTGAAAATATGGCATTTTTGTTAACTTTTAAAACACGTCTTCTACATTTAATACATAATTAAATAATTAATTGAAACAAAAAAAGTTAGAACCGCAAAACACTCGTACACAATGATGACTATTATGCTACGTAACAACGTACTTACTATAATTAAAGCAACATGCACAACTGTTAATGCGGTTTCAAAGTTTGATCAAACTTTCGCATATATCATATGTACTATAATTAAAGCAACATGCACAACTGTAAGGGGGTTATATAACCCCTTCAATTATACATACATATTTATGTATATATATGTGTGTGAGTGGAGAAGGAAGATGCATGGCGTTATCACCTTCGCGCGGACACAAAATAATCAGCCATAGCGTCGGCCGTAGCGGTGTGACCAGGCGCTATGGCACCCTCCACCGCGATATACGATATACTGCCTCACTACAGGTGGCCTAGTTAACGATATAATATTATGATGTACATAGAAAACGAGACAAAAATGAAAGTACTTTAAAAATCATTTTCGAAAATAGAAAAAGAAAAAGACAGCAAAATAAAAATCAAATTGATAATGACAAGAAAAGAAAATCACAATTAAAGCACGTATACACGCGTTAAAGCATCCGTAACAAAGGTGAAAGGTGTATGTATGTCTTCAACACAATCACGAGACTCCATTAATACTTTTAACCATAATCGAATATTATTCAATATTCATCATCACATAACTCAAATTCAAAATCACGACCGAAACTTTAGATCAAAATCGTGTAAAATTTTAATAGAAATCATACGAATAATAATAATCATTATTTCACACAAAAAAAAAATTGTAAAAAAAAAAAAAACACTCGATCAGTAAAAACGTCAAAAATCAAATCAATCATTCACATAAGCAACAATTCATTACGAATCATGTAGCAAAATTTTGAAGTTCAACAACATAAAAACCGATAAGTAAAAATTTGAAAACTCTAATCAATCTGTCACATAAACAAAATTCATTATGAATCAATTATAGTTCAAACACTTGTTAATGTTCTTGTAACTCACTCGATCGGTAAATTCGTAACAAATTATACTCAACACACAAATGAAATTCAAATAATCGAAGCTCAATAACTAGTTAGAAGTTAGAACGCTAAACTACGCTCAAATATCAAATTAAACCGTCACATACGCAAAATTCAACACTTATTGATGCTCCTACAACTAACTCGATGAGTAAATTTACCACAGAAATCAGATCGAACGATAGAAAGTGAAAACAGAGAGATGAAGAAGAAACTAACCGTTGTTACGCGCTTTAACACGAGCGGCAAATGCAAGCCAAACACGTCTGACCGGAAAAACCATTTTCTGCAGCAGATTCATGAGTTTCCGTTTCCGATTCCGATTCCGCTTCCGCTTCGTCTTCTTCTTCCGATTTCCTCGTCTGAGTTGACTCGGTACGATTCTTCTTAACCAGGCCAGTAGTCCTTTTCAACCGTCTCTCTCGCTCCTATTTATAGAGCAAGAGAGAGAGAGATATAGTGTGTGTTTCTATGTGTGTTAGAGAGAGAAAGTTAGAGAGAGAGAGAGAGATTGCTTGGAACTGATTTCTCGCGTTTTACAAGAAACAGAGGTTTTCACTCGGAGAGCTAGAGTGAGAAAGTTACAGAGAGAGAGAGAGTTTAGACAGAGAGTTAGTTACAGAGAGAGAGAGAGTTAGTTAGAGAGAGAGATAGAGAGAGATCTAGAGAGAGAGAGATTGCTTGTAACAGATTTCACTGAGGGAGAGAGAAGAGTGTGGGTGAAGGGATGAATATATAAAGAAGAAGGTGAAATCAACAGGGGACTAACGTACAAGTCATAATGCATGTGGTACAAGTGATGTGGCGTGACAAGTAAATCATGGTCGGTTTTGCTATTTATTGTTCAAGGATAACTTTAGTTTGTAATCTCACCGTCACGTAAGTTTGTAACACGATCTCAAACTTTTAATTTTCTTTTAAGTTTTTTAAAGGGTGTTAAGAGATTAAAATGAGGGGTTATGTGACATGTGAATGATACGTAAGCACGCGTCAGAAACGGGGCGTGGTGTAAAAACGGAAGGTGTGGGTCGGAGGATGAAAGAGTGACGTTATTCGGTACGTGACACACAATTTTTGTTATTATTTTATATTTAAAATTTATAAAAAAATCTATTAAATTTGAACCCACCAACACAGAGCTGCCACGTCGCCTCCCATTTGCCCTCAACGCTAGTGGAAATTCGATAGCAACACACACAATGCCATGGACAGGGTGATTTGGGCGGCGTGGTCTGGCCTCCACACTAGATTTCAACGTTCATACCGGGTGGTCTAAAGCCACACCCCAAAATTTTATTTTCACTCCCTGGTCGTATAGGATTATACAGCCCGTATAAAATAATTTACCATGATAATTTCTAGGTCGTATAATGTTATACAGCTCGTATAGATGGAAAAAATATTAGGTCGTATAACATTCTATACGAGTCGTATAACATTATACGGGTCGTATAACATTGTATAGGGATCATATAATGTTATACGGCTCGTATACATGGAGACAAAAAAATATTCTCTGAAAGATTCTCCTATACGACTCGTATAACTCTATACGGGTCGTATAGTGTGAAAATAAGATTATAGGTGTATAGGAATAATGGAAGCTTTTTAAATTGAAGATATTTTGACTTTGATTTCATTGCATTTGTTCGGTCAAGTTATAGTAGATAGTGATTTAACTAATGAATTTGAGTTGTGTAAATATGTGTTTTATAACATGTATGAGCGATTTTAGTTCTTTTTATGTATATTAGTAAAAATATTATTATGATTAAAATAAAATTAGAATTCGGTAATGGTCTTAGTATTATTTTTATGTATTCGTTTTAGAGCATTGGGATGTGGTGTTTTAGCGTGTCTTATCTCTCTTCTGTTAGCGATGTTCGTCATGACCGTGTAGATTTCTCCCCTCTCACTTTCAGTCTCCTACAGATGGACACGCTTTCTCCTTCTTCTCTCATCCACATTGATTCCACGTCTCTCATGAAAAAACTCATTCGGAATGCTCTTGTGTGAAGATAAGTACACATGAGTATAAGAATATACGATATGTATTTTCACTAAAGTTTGAACCTAATATGCATCATTGGAAGAGGTGGGAACTCAGATACGGATAAGGTCACCCATTCATTGCGACATTTAAAAATAGACAATGAAGTTTCTTACATCCTCTAAATATAGAATACATTCTCTATAATCTTGTCTAAAAAACCAACTTAGAAAATAAAGTAAATAGCTTTTATCCTTAAAAAATAAAATTAAAAGGTATCACAAAATTGGATAAGAGGAATGTAGCTTTCTTGATTATTCCTTTGTGTAACTTGTGTTTGGAATGAAAGAAAACTATTGCGTTCATTTTATTTAAAGGTGTAATTTGCTTGTCTATCTGCTATTCTCATGTAATTTACCCTGGTTTTGGGTTCTTGACCAAATATTAAGTACTTATATTGATGTGTATAGATATATGCAAGGTGTATAGATTTAAACATAAATCGTGATTTACCTAAAATGCACAAAATGTAATCTATAAATGTAACTTATTATTATTTCATCAACAATTAAATGCACAAAATAGTATAAAACGAAAAAAAATAAACATTATGAAAAGTTAATGATCAGCTAGTACAATATTGTATAATAATTACTATTTGGCGAATTAATAAAGGGTGTGGCTAAAATAGGGCCGTTCAAATCGCTCGCCACTCGTCGCTCGCTCGGAAATTGCTCGGAAAATGCTCGTTCGATTTGACGCCCGGTTGTAAACGAGCCGCTCCGCTCGGTTCGGTTTATAAACGAGTCAAGCATGAGCAAAGGTCCGCTCGGCTCGGTTCGGCTCGAATTATCATTTTTAATTAGTATATATATACATATACATATAAACATGTATATACACATATATAAACACAAATATAAATTATACATATATATACACACACACCTATAAATATACACACATTACACATACATATATACTTATAAATATAAATTAAATTTATAGTTTTATATATATCACTATATTAAATTTTGGTTCACTATATACAAATTTACAACTATATCTATATGTACTAGCCCAACCACGCCAATAAAAAAATTAATATCAAATCTAAAAGTTAAACCCTAAACCAATAAACGACCGGATGCTCATTGCCTCAATGTTTCATGTCGTTACCCTAAGTCGATCGTCTCCTGCTCTCAACGTAATTGTTCGTGCAATATGATCATCACCTCGTCGGTCTCAACATTGTTATTCATAAGAAAAATATTATACCATAAAATGTGCATGTTTTTAAAGACATAAACACTTGAGACCGAACATTGTCGCTATCTCTCTCAGCAAATTTAAATCGGGCGACACGGTTGTCCAAATTGCTCGAACTTCGCTCGACGCTCGCTCGGAATATTTACTGCTCGAAAAACGCTCTCTTGATTTAAGGCTCGGTTTTAAATGAGCCGCTCTACTCGGTTCGGTTTGTAAACAAGCCAAGCACGAGCAAAGGTCCGCTCGGTTCGGTTCGGCTGGTGAACAACCCTAGGCTAAATGCACCTCCATTTTTACTGTTTATACCTCCCTTTCCAAAAATATCATTTTTTAATTTTTTTAAGAGTAAATTACAAAAATCGTCCTTTATGTATGTCAAATATTGCAAACTGTGTCATTTTTCTTCAATAATTACAGAAAACGTACTCGATGTTTGCAAACTCTTGCAAGTTATGTCCTTTAGCCCTAACTCAGTTAATTTTTATGGTTAAATCTGACCAAATGGACCCCACATGAGAGTAAACTAACCAAAATACCCTAATGCGGGGTCCATTTGGTCAAATTTAAACACAAAAAATTAACTGAGTTAGGGCTAAAGGACATAACTTGAAAGGATTTGTAAACATCGAGTACGTTTTCTGTAATTATTGAAGATAAAGGACACAGTTTGCAATAAGTGACATACATAAAGGACATAACTTGTTTGGATTTGTAAACATCGAGTACGTTTTCTGTAATTATTGAAGATAAAGGACACAGTTTGCAATAAGTAACTAACCAAAATACCCTAATGCGGGGTCCATTTTGTATTTTTGCAATAAACTCCGACTATTATTATTCAAAGGAAGATGAACCATCTCTGACTATTGTTATTACTATTATTCCTCTCATTGCTACCCCCAAAACTCTGACTAATATTCAAACTTTTCTGTTCAAGCTTTCTAAAACTCACATCTCCGGTGCTATGCCGGCGTGACAAACTCCTCAACCGGTGTTTCTTCTTGCTCTTAATCCGAACCTGACCGATGCAAGTAACTTTGGGCGAAAGGATTTCAAGAGAGATTTAAAAAAGAAAAACATTCAAGCCAAGAAATTGACGTGTATGGGTTATGGTCATACAGTGCCACTTACGCATCAGTAATGGTGTTGGAGGGAGTTGCGAGTGCTACTATTTTCCAGTTCCAACAACAGAAGCCTGTAATAGATTTAGATGTCATTTGAACCTCTAAACTAGGACCAACACTGCTCTCAGAGATAAGAAAGATAACACTTAAAGGGTTGACTGGTGATTTCAATCATATTGATAAATCTGATTTAGGTTATGAAATAGTGAACATAGTTGGTCATGAGGATAAGTCCATTTGCTTATGTAAGAATCAAAAGGTAAACAAGATTTCTAATGAAAAAGCTATCAGATGGCCGGGTAGAAGAATCAAAAGGTTACCAATTGAATCGTTATGTATATATCTAAATATTCAAATTATGTCAAGTAGATAAACCCCTAGAAAAAATAGGGATATTTCCTAATACAAATTTTCAAAAAAATAGAAAATACAAGGGTTGATTGTATTTATTTACAAACTTCAGGAGGGAGTGCAACCAGTAAAATTAAAAAAAAATAGGAGTGCATTTAGCAACACCCATTAATAAAAAGAACAATGAATATCAACAATTAAATGCACAAAATTGTATAAAACGAAAAAATAAACATTATAAAAAGTTAATGATCGGCTAGTACAGTATTTTAAAATAATTACTATTTGACAAATTAATAAAAAGAACAATGAATGCAAATTATTAGAACATAGTTTAGGTGAAGCATCATTTCAGGTTGTGATTTTAAGATATTTTTCTCATTTTATGCAAAATCTTTAATTTTATTCACTTAATGACAAATATTACTTCTATGATGCATCAATAATTTGATGGTTAATGATTTAAAAACAAGGGCCCGTCCGACCGTTTAAACCGCAAACACAGCCAATGAGCTGGTGGTATAGTGGTAAGAGAGAAACTTCGTGTTCCAAGTCACCCAGGTTCGATTCCTGCCCCCACCATTTAGTTTTGGCGACAACTTGTGATTATGGGAGACTAGGTAAGTATGCGACGATCGCTAGTTCGATCCTTGAATTGAGCAGGTTTTACCTCAATGCACTGTTATGCCTTCGGACGAGTGTTTACCAGCTTTGGCCCTAGGTGAGGGTTTTCACCAGTTCGGAGGCGAGTGTATCACGATGTGGTGAATTTAGCCAGTAACCCATTTGGATGATTCATTGGACGTTTAAAAAAACCGCAACCAACAAACCAATCGGTTTTGATCGAATTAGACATAACCGATGAAAACCGGATCAATACTTGACGCTCACCTCTTCCCTTTGTCGGACGACCGACTTCTTATATTAACTCAAGAGGTTAGCCTAATTAACCGGTGAATGGTTAAAAAGTTGTCGGTTTAGGGTTAATTTGTTTTCAAGACAAATAACATTGTATAGTATATTATTATGTTTATAACGACGTTATTGTTACACATACTTTAATTATTTATTTTTTTGTAAGAAAATAATATCATATGAAATTTTATAATCATATTATTGGGGAAACGTGACACGTTTACAAAAGGCTCGTAGGGTCATTCTTATTTTGTGGATGATTTGGATCTTACTTTTTATTTCATGGTCCCCTAATCCCTTTGCTTTTTTCTACCGTCATTGACTTTAATTTTTGAGGCGAGGATGGATGTTTGGAATAGAGCCTTGAATTTATCTCAATTTACACTTCCTATTCTAGTTCAAAAAAATAGAAATAATGATTTTAATAATTCAAACTATCAGCCGTTGGCCGACAACAGTTCCAACTTTAAAAATAACCAGTGATGGTCCCACTTTTTCACATATTATAAACTAATAAACCTTTACTAAAAGAACCTTAATTTCTTTTTGCAAATATCCTTTTAAGTTTAGTAAAAGTCCATTGGTTTACAGTATATGAAAAGGTGAGACCGCCACTGGTTATTTTTAAAGTTGGGACCGTTGCCGGCCAACGGCTAATAGTTAGGATTATTAACATCTTTTATTCCAAAAAATTATCATTTAGATCATTAAAGTTTTCTTGTGACATCTATCTTCTTACTCTCTCCTTGTGGCTAAATGTTCCATTAATAAGTTTTAGACGGAATGCCAAGAGGATGAGAGGGAAGTTTTTAGTATTGTGTTTTGTTTCCGGGGATTTTAATATTATTTTTTTTTTGTTTTGAATAGCAAATTTAGAGAACTGGCGGGCCACTGTAATATCATCGTGTCATCAGCAGAACAATCAGATTATGTCCATCTCTAGTAGGCAATAATACCTATATACCAATTCAGGAAGAAACCTAATAAATCTAGGAAAAAGACATAATGGTCTCTAAACTTTATCTCACCCTCAAGATGTCACTCGGCTATAATGCCATGGACAAATTTTAATATTATTAAATGATGTATCACGCTAGAGATGATAGCGTAAATATGAAACTAATTTAAAAAAAAAAAAAAGATAAAGACTTAGGGTATCATAAACGGTATTTTGAACACCTCATATTCAAAGAATTATTTGTCTAACGTAGTGTTAGCTTGAAATGGAACAAATAATGTCGAAAATTATTAACAACTCCTAGTCCAGTCTTGAATGATCATGGTTCACTTTAGCTTTGTAAAACAAATCTCACATCATGTGTTTATTTTGGAATATGTATTCGTACAAAAAAAATGTTACAACCCATCTAGAAGTCTAGCTTTTTTCAACAACAAGCTCAACATAACGTTATTTATACCATTATCTCGTTACAAGCTTGAAACATTAACCACTTAATTAAAAGACAATAACAACTTGGTAAATGTAAAGTTTGAAGGGTTAGAAATCTTTCTAAGCTCAAGCAAGATAAATGCAAAAATTTATATTGGCCACAACAAGAAATCCAATTAAGTTATATGAGTTGATTGTCTCTTTATCTATTTGAAGATCATATGTATACTCGAACTTGATTTATAGTATACTCAGTGGCGGACACATCAATTATTTTCTGGGGGTGCGAACGAAGGGTTCAACCAAATTTTCAAAAGGTACAGTCGGGATTTTTACCTCAAAAATACACTAATTTTTTTTCAAGGGGGCGCCCGCCCACCCAAGCCAAAGCTTGGGTCCTCCCTTGAGTATACTTGGTTGAGCACTTAAACTATGCAATAGATAATGAAACGTCTCTAGTTCTACCGCTTATGAGAGGAAAATTCCAAGAAGATTATACTACAAGTTTATGGGGTTTTTTTAACGGAAAATTTGGATTACTCGAGTATCATTATGTCACCAGCGGAACCACCCAATCATATCCATCTCCATTAGGCAATAATGCATATACACAAATTCAAAAGAATACCTAATAAATCTGGGAAAAACTTCCCTTTGTGAGAATCGAACCCAGGACTTATCCCTAAACTTTATCACACCCCTAAGATGCCACTAGGCTATGATGCCACAGGCTAAGGGTGGGGGGTATGGTTCAATCACTCTAGGGTGTTTGAGTGATTCTCTACCCAATAATATTATGCCATGTCAACTCCACATTCCACTCTCCATTTTGCACTCAATCACTAGGTATGGTTCAATCACTCTAGGGTGTTTGAGTTATATATTTTTTATTTTCTAGAAATTATAAACTATGCATAAATAAATAAAACATATTTTAAACTAAATAAAAGTACTTTTAATTAAAAAAAACACATTACATTTAAAACTAAAAAAATAAACCATAATAAACCTAATATTCAGAAATTGCATGGCCAATTATATTTTTTTTGCGATATCTCGTTTCCTCGCCAGAATAAACGGCAACATCTCGGGTGAAGCATGGTCGTGTGGCTCAGTAAATGTCTTCAAATCCCGATCATACATAAGTTGTTTCACCGCCTCGCGTTGTTCCGCCACTAACGCTATGGTGTCTTCCTCGCGTTTCTTTCTTATATTCGTCAACTCTATCGCCCGTGCTTTTTTTTCTTCTTTCATAAGAGTGTATTGCGCGAGCTTCTCGGTGAGGGCCTCTTTGCTATCGTTTGATGATGTTGCGGGCCTCTTTTCTTTCTTTTTTTTGTCTTGTTGGTGAGGGGTCTACGTTTATGTCCGGTATATCGCTATTGAACTCAGTTCCCGGTGTACCCGTATTGTAGTTATCCGAAACGGACGACTTTCTTTTTTGTCCCGAACTTCCACTATCTTCACCCAACAATGGTACCGGTGCCCATTTGTCATGTTTAGGAACGACCTCCCATGCCTCAATATGTTGAAAACCACTCGGATATTTGGGTTTGAAATCACTTAAAGCCCTATTTATGACGTCGACGTCGCTACACCCACTACCACGAATACGATCCTACATAGATAACAAATATAAAGTAAAAAAAATTAAACATAAACAATGTTATGGAAAATATTTTTTAAATGTTCAAATAAAATATTACCGCTTGATGCCAAAGACCGTTGAAGTGGTTTATCTTAGTCAACATAGGCATCCATTTTGAACGTACTTGATGAACTGTTCGAGTACTTCCGGCGACCGTTTCGTTGTAATGGTCGAGAACATTTTTCCAAAAACTATCCCCTTTTTGTTGGTTTCCTTGTTTCTTGTTTAAAGAACAATGAACCCATGCCTTGGCTAAGGCCTCTTCATGTTTTTTTCGTCCAACTTTGACGCTCCGCATTGGCTCCCTTTTGTTTCGGCTCACTTGCTTCACCAATATCATCGTCTTCATCCTCATATTCTTCTTCTTCCTCACCACTATCTACATTCAAATGTTGTGTTTCGGGGACAACCTCTAAATCTTGGTCTTCATCGTAGATAGGAAGTGTGCGCCCGACATTCTCTCTTGGTGATTGAATTGGCGGGGTCCTAATTGCAAATGGATCGAACTCGGTTGTGAAGCTTGGGTGTGAAAATATTTGTGGTTGAAAATTAGGTTGGGTGCTAAAAAAAGTTGGTTGTGAAGTTTGGGGGTAAAAAAATTGAGGTTGAGAGGTTGGTGAGTATCCGTAGGAGGTTTGAACCGGTGCACTCGGACCTCTAAAATCACCTTGTCTCGTTTGCGAAACCTTTTTTTCTTGAATCCGATCCTCGGCTAGCTGAACATTTTTTCTTGGGTTCACATTTGTTTTGTTTATCCATGGTGTTTGTGGGTGTAGAAAGAGAGATGTTTTGAAAGAGTTATGTGTTTTAAATTGATTAAAAATTGTGGGTTTTATATCAAATATGCAACGGTCAAAAAAATTTATGCAATGTACAATATGGCAACGGTCAAAAAAATAAGCAACTGTCAAAAAAATATATGCAACGGTCGAAAATGGCATACCTTTCTCATCAAGCAAATCGGTGGCTATACACCGATTTCGCTCACCGAAACACCACTCACCGATGGTCTTCATCACGATGGTGTGGTCACCGATCGGTGACTCCACTTCCCCGAATGAGTCCTCGCAATCATACCGCTTCCCCTAAGTTTATGGGTTTTAGTTAGCAATTTCTTAAAGTTGGAGTTTAAAAGGAAATAATGTAGCAATGCAAGGACTAGTGAGGATATCCTGCCTTTAGTTTTTTTTTGAACGGCAAGGTGTCACAATTTTTTGGGTGCGAGACACCCCACACCCCCCCTCATTGGGGAGGCCCGTCGCCCCACTCCGGCCAGATGTGAGTGTCTTAACCGTGCCCCAGCTGGCATCAGAGTGTGACCGGCGTCCAAAGGAAAAACCCCACAGGTGCCTCGCCCATCGTAGGGCTTGACGAGTTGAGAGCCGCCACAGAGGGGAATAAACCGCCTCAAGTGGGGATCGAACCCGGGCATCATGGGTAAAACCCTGGTGCCTCACATATGATGGAAACGGGGATCGAACCGGCGCCTCTTGCGAGGCAAACCAGCCTACCCACCGCTCCACCACATGATCATTGACATCCTGCCTTTAGTTACTGGGCGGTTTGACCGTTTGACTTCTATTTCGTTGGTATCTCTTTTGTCCCCAAATCCTTGCAATCCATACGATATTTTATATTTGATGATACATTATGAGAAGTGATCACTATATTACATTTCCAACAAATTTTCTCTTTTTCAATTTGCTTTCATTTCGTTTTCAAATTTTGAATTAAATGAGAGAGGTAATAAATGCTTTATAATTTATAAAAGTTTACAAAAAGTTTGTTTTTAATGTTTACACAAAATGGTGGGACTATTTAGTATGACCCACTCTGTTCCAATTTCTAGTGTGAAAGGGGTTAAACATGTGAAATGAATTCAAAATAGTAAAGTTCATTTTAAATATATGATGATAAATCAGGGTAGTTCTTGTATCAAAATAATAATGATTCCTTATATTTTCGATTTTTTACCGACATACCAAGACGTTTTTATTATTATTAATAGTTAAGAATTACATATACTATTAATACAAAAAAGTGGTCGACAAAGAAAGGAATGGAAAATTTGTTGAGTAAATACAATTTCCTCATTGAACTTATTAAAAAAATATCATGTGGATTAACAACTTAATGATGCTTTCTCCCTCAAATCCGACTAAGAAAGAGGGGAATCCGTTAAAAAAATTGGAACATTTAGTGTTAAACTTCGTAATTTTATCGCTTAGTAAACTATAAAATATTTATAATCCATTTGTAAACTATAACTCGTTTGCAATTGTTAGGGATGACAACGCTCTTCGTATCGTTAGATTAAGGTAGCGTTCGTTTCGTTGAATGTAGTGGAATTTGAATTGAAGTTTGCAATTGTTGATTTTTTGCTTTACAAAAGCTTCAATAATTCTAAGTTTGTTAAATATGTCATTATATTTGGACATTTAATTGAAACTTATTTTGTTAAAAGAATTCCAATAACCGGTTCATAAAAACCCTGGATAAGCTAATAGCTAGAATAATAAATAACTTGGCATATATGTTTATATAGTCGGTTTGTCATCAAACAAACCGCTTTTGTGGTCTATTGATCGGACCAGTTTTAAAAACTAAATTACAATAAATAATTTGAAAAGATAAGCATATATACAAAATATAAAATGAAAGTGTTTAATCTATTTATGTGGTAATGCAATGTTAACAAAACATAATGTCTGAAATAAAATATAAAGTTTAAAGTTTGAAATGGTAAATAAATCATTAATAAGCTTTTAGAAAAAGTTTAATAGAAAAAAAAACTGGAATTCAATCTGATTTGTTGTTCAAATCAACTTAATCGAACCCGTATGGCTGTTTTGCAACTTCTAAATGGGTAAGTGTTGAACCAGTAAGAAGTCTAAACCAATAAATACTAGAGGTCTGAACCACTAAGAGCCAGTATAATGCTTAATTATTCAGAGGCAAATGTCTGATTAATTTAGATAAGAGATCTTAACCATTCAGACTCAGTATAATGCTTAACCATTCAGAGGCAATTAATGTCTGAATCATTTAGAGACAATTAACGTCTGAACTATTCAGACATTTGCTCACGAAACAAACAGTCTGAACCATTAAGTGTTTAACCAGTAAGAAGTCTAAGTCTGAACCATTAAGAACCCGTTACCTTCATATTATACATGTGTGCGGACTTGATGCATGTGTTACATGTTGAGTTTATATTGATAAATGAATTTCTTTCCACCATCTTTATCTCTAGATTTATAACAAGATGAATTTTAACCGAATACGATATAATTTCTTTTTAATTATGAATTTTAACCAAATACAATATAATTTCTTTTTATTATGAATTTTAACCGAATACATTTTTTTTATTATGAACTAAAACACGTGAAACATATGCAACTTTAGGATAAAAAATGGATGGACAATTGATAAGTCTCAAAACGTCATGTTTGAACAAGTAAAATCGTCGGTTCCAATTTTTGTCTTTGTATTATCAGCAGCCAATAATTGTCAGTTCCATTTGTCAAATAATTATCTTTTACCCGCCTACCTATATCACATTAAACTATTACAGCTCTTACATCATTTTAATCGTTAATTAAATAGTAAAATACATGTTTAAAGATATGCTTAATTATTTGAGTTAACTGCCTGTGATTTGTTCATTTTTACCATTTCACACCAATTTTTAAAAATGCACAACGTGCCACTTCAGTCTAAAAATTAAAACCCAGTTAAGTCAGAAGGATTCTTTCATATAGAGTTTTTGGTTCACCATCATAGGAATTTCAACAGGTTTGCAGTCAGTCATCCTTGTTTCTCCCAACAAGTCAAGGATGTATTTTTTCTTGCATATAAAGATTTCTTGTTTCGACTTTAGCACTTCGATCTCGAATTCTTGGAACAAGTTTGCCTCAACTTTGTCATTTATTCTTTATCATTCCCTGTGATTATCATATCATCAACATAGATAATTAAACAGGTTACGAATTTGTCTCTTTGTTTAAGAAACAAAGTATGATCTAAATTGCTATGTTTAAAACTATATTTCTTCATAGCTAGAGTAAACCTGCCAAACCAGGCTCGAGGTGATTGTTTCAAACCATAAAGATATTTTTTTAGACGAAAAACTTCTCCAAGTTTGAAATTCTTTGTGAATCCAGGAGGGGCTTCCATATACACTTCTTCTTTAAGCTCTCCGTGTAGGAAAACATTTTTTACGTCAAATTGATGAAGTGCCCACCCTTTATTTGCAGCTATAGAGAATAGAACGCTAATTGTGTCGGATAACTGATTCACACAGTACATCAATAAAACTCTGATTCACATCTTCTACCTCTACTACACTAAAACAAAATCTCCACAATGAACTAATTCATTAGTCATCACCAATCTAACCCACAATGAGCCGTGTTTTACATAACCCATCATTAAACGACGTCGTTCTACTTCTATTACTAATATCTTCCCGTTAACATGCTTTGGGATCCGTTACTTTCCGTCCACCGGAGAAACAGAAACCTATTTAGGATCCAACATCTTATCCAAGATCACTAAAGCTTCAAACCACCGTAACGACGTAGGCTGCTCACGTGCCACCATTCACATCGCAATGACGATCGATTTAGAATACCTACGCGGCACAACCACCGCTGTTCATTCTGTCCTCCGCCACGCGTCATGCCCAGAAAAACATATTTTTCCATTTCATCGCTGCATAGTTCGCGCCGGCATCCCAACGTGACTTGACCCGACTTGTGAGATCCACTTTTCCATCAATCTACTTCAAGATGAACATCTTCCGTGAAGACAGTCACTAATCTGATCTTGCCATCGATCCGGATCACACTCGAGAACCCGTTGAACTACGCCCGAAACTATTTGGGCGAGATAAATGACCCGAGTATCACTCGGGTCATTTACGTCGATTTAGATATAATCATCATGGATGATATAACAAATTTATGGAATATTACATTACATTGCAACCGAGTTATCGGAACCCTGGAATATTACCATATAAATTTCACCAAATACTTTACTGATAACTTCTGGGCAGACCCAGGCATGTTTACCCTTGTCTTTTAAAAAACGTTCATGTTATTTTAACATGGGAGTAATGGTAATGGATATGAACCAATGGAGAAAATGTATGTGTCAGAAAAGAATAGAACACTGGATGGAAGTCTAGAGTAATAAAAAAATTTATGAACTTGGCTCGTTACCTCGTTTTTACTAGTATTCGGATCTACCTCTCTCGAATGTCTTAGGGGATTAGGGCAATATGTCTAGTGTTCGACTGGGTATAGTTAGTAAAGCTCAAAAAAATAGTGGAATTAGTCACGGTGAAATGGAAACGATGGTTCTATGAGGTCTGGGTGGAGGAAGATGGCAACAATCAGGTTCTAGGGATCATGGGACAAACAACCAGAGTCATGACCAACTCACTAGAAAGAATCTTCCGTCGGGTAAGGGGGGATGGGGGAGCTCAAGGGTCGGCGGCCTTTTCTATTCCTGTGAATTCCGTGGAGCCGATGCAAGATGAGCCCATGCTTCAGGAAGTTTTGGGGGAGCCACCAACTGTGGGCCCAAAGAGTTTTTTTTTTTCTTCAGAACTTTTCATTTTCTATCCAATCTATCGTGGATGCTCAACCCCGAGGAGTAAGTGTGTGGCAGACCGTAGTAACAACATTGGGCCTGCTCAGTCCATTAGGCTCGCCTCTCGCAAAAGGCCTAGAAGAAATAATATTCGGCCCAGTTCTTCAAGGGCCATGGGTGATTTTGTGGAGGATAATGGACTGGACTTAAACTCTCACCCATCCTGTTCGTTTAAGTTGCAGGTCAACGGAAGCCAACTTGGGAAAGGGAAAAGAAATCACAAATTAGGAGTGGCAAATCAAGTTTTTAACAAGGAGATTAGGTAGGAATGTTGGGTGTTTCTTTACAAACTCCCTGGTCCTGCTATTAACGATCTGATGGCTGATGCTCAAGCATCGACATATTTAGGAAGAAAAGAGTAAGCAAAACTGGAATTCCGATCCAGAGCTTGCAAGGTCTGACAAGAAAATTACAAATGAAACTAATAGTATGATTAATGTTGGTTCTAAGTTGGGTGTGGAATTAAACAATTTTAACAAGTATGTTAGAGTTATGGTAGCAGGAAAGGTGTGCAATCAGAAAACTCAATGAATTTCGTCAGTGTTAATATCAGAGGAATGGGAGATTCGGACAAAGCTGGTTAGATCCGCAATCTTAAAAAGGTAAATATAATTACTTTTGTTGGTTTTTAAGATTCCTAGTTTGGATATTCTCCAAATATCATTTACAGGCGTTATGGGGCAACTCCAACCTGTGTTATGAGTCTGTTGACGCAACGGGCCATTCGTGTGGGATTGTCAGTATGTGGGAACAAGGGTTGTTTTCTTTGAAACAGATGGTAAAAAAAACAATATTTTCCATTGGTTATCGGTAAGGTCCTTGGTTTTGACCAGGATTTCCATATCCTAAATACATAGTCTCACATAATACTAGGACGAAAAGGGCATTATAGGGTGATATCAAGCAATTGGTATCTTCCCACAGTGGGATATGGATTGTATCCAGAGGTTTTAATGTTGTAAGGTCTCCTAAAGAAAGAAACTCAAGATTTGATCCCACTAGCTCCAGGGATTAATGAGTTTATTCTTCAGATGGGTCTAATGAAGTTTGCCCTAAAAAGTAGAAAATTTACCTTTTGCAAAGGGAAATGAAGCAAACCAAAGCTGAGAAAGATAGACCGCTTTCTTGTATGCCAAAATTTCATGCAAAAATGGTCGGAAATGTGTTCCATTGTGTAACACCCCGACTTTCCGAAGTCAATGTCAAAGTACAAGTCAAAGTCAAAGTCAAAGTCAAGAAAGGTCAACATTCAGACCTGTCATTTATTACTTGATCATTGCTTGTATCCTCGATACTCGATAATTAGTGTAGCCTTTTGTGTTAATCAATTTAGACTACGATTTATTATTATTTGAAGTAACAATGCGATAAACGTAACAAAACGCTATTCTACTAGACGCTATCACATCGCATCGCAATCTAATCGCAAGGTATTGGTATTGTTCTATGTGTGTGTGTTATTACGTGCTTTACTTGTGAGTGTGCTGATGATATGTTTTAAGGTGTTATTCGCAAACGCAATCGCAACTCTATCGCAACGCAATCTCATCGCCAACTCTAAACGCAAATTTACTTACTTGTATATTTTTATGTGTTAGTTATGTTATTTATGTAACTATAGTTTAATACTATCACATCGCTTACTCGCAACTCGCTTAAACGCAACGCAACGCTCAACGCACGAAACGAAAGTTGGAAAACTAACCCGCGCGAGCCAACCGATCGAACGACCATTCGATCGAATGGATATCCGACCGGATGGCCATCCGATCGAACGACCGTCTGACCCACGTAACCTCCCACCGCCTTTCACCCTTTCACCTATAAATACCCCCTGTCACATCAACTGTTCATTGATGTGACATCTCCATTCGACCCGCGCACTCTGAAGCCATTTTCTCTCGATTTCTCGCGATTCTTGTAAGTTCTCTTCCTAAATCTTGTACTTCCATCTTCATCACACACTTTCTCATCATCTTCACCAATAAATCACTACTTTTCACCGTGAAATCATCTGATTTGGGTTGTTCTAGAGTGACGTCACCATGGGGTCTTGTGAACACTGAAGTGTGACCTCATCTCATCAAGAACGGTTTGGATCTAAAGGATTTTTACATGTTTTACACTGATCTAAACATTTTCCAACTGATTTCCACTTTTCTTCAACATCTTTCACTTTTCACTCAAAACTGTTAGAATCTGGACTCGTTCAACCTCTCTACTCATTCTCTAGTGGAAGAACCGTGCTGAGAATGGATTTCTACCGGAGAGACGACCGATTCCTGGGTTAAACATGAAACTTCATCATGAACAGTTGAAGTCTGATCGGATGGGGTGGTTCCCATCCGATCGAACTGAGCTGGACTTGGTGTGATTTCCGTTGTTTACACGCCATCATACCGTCTCCGTAACCGCAAACTTTTAACTTAGCGAATTTTTACAAAGTTTTCAGAAAAATTGGTTGCTCGATCGAATGACTATTCGACCAGGTGACTACCCTTTATAAGTTAAACACATGAAGTTCTGCAAAATTTCAAAGAATATCAGTTTTCAATCGAATAGCCATCCGAACGAATGGCCATCCGTCCGGATGACCATCTGATCGAATGACTTTATTCATACTACAACAAAAACTTCAAAAGTTCAAACATTTCACAAACACACTCCTTCAGTAGAATGACCAACCGACCGAATGGTCATCAGTCCGGATGACCATCCTTCCGGACGGTCATCCGACTGAATCACTATTCGTCACTCATCTCACTCAACACGCTGTTTTACACGCTGTTCAACGCTTACACTATCGATCTCTGATCAGGCTAATATCTCAAGCGTTCTATTCAATCCAAGATTGTGTTTATTTACTAAACACGCTCTGTGAGTATACTCGATCCCTTTTTGCTTAACGCACTTTTGGGTGTTACATACGTTACCTATATCAAATCACATCAACACACAACGCAAACACTTTTTGTATGCTAACCGCTCTCGCATGTTATACATGTTTTCGATGAAAACTTGTATGTTATGTTTACACATTGATTGTTGCCTGACACCTTAGCAACGATAGTACTATAGTTTGGACTCAGCACCTGTCATGGACAGGGGTTGTTAAGGGTTTTACTTCACATAGTCACAGTGGTGATAATGTGTTGTGCATTCTACAACTCACAGTCATGTCGGTTGCATATTTCATTGTCGATAGCTTACTTGCTTCACATTGCTACGTGTTACATGCTGGGTATGCGTAAATCACTTTCGCTATACTATATGCTATTAAACTTGTGTACTCACCTTTACATTATGTGTATTGACCTTATTTTAACGTATGTGACAGATGTTTAGGATGCTATGTTTGCTGGACTTTTGTGGAATCAAGCTAGGGGAGTCTAGAAACAAACTAAATAAAATATGAGTTGTCGGAACAATTATTTGTCTTTGAGAACATTGTCTGTAATAACTATTTATGCTTTATATGTTTATGGTATGGGACGTGAACGTTAAATATATTGCCACTAATAGTGTTATGGATTCTCTTGGACAATCTGTTTTGCTCAGTGCCGCGCCCCGATGTTTCCGCCATCGGTTGGGGTGTGACAGATTGGTATCAGAGCCATAACTGTAGAGAATTAGGCAAGACTCGACCTAGTCCGGGTCGATGTCTTAGAATTGACCTAGTCTATAGTCTAAGAACCAACAGACCGCCTTGTGCGAACCAAGTAGGGGTTTCGTACGAGCTTACTATTGATACTCTCGCTTGACTCGTTACAACTATATCTTCGTGCGAGCACCGCACACTACAGCTTCGCACAAAGCCAGATTTTCCTAAAGCTGACACAACACACATGATTTTCGAAAACACTCGCATAACACAAAAGAGCGATTTATCGAGAATAGGTGTGAAAACCAAGAATTCTCGAAAAGACCGCACGCTCGACGCGTATTTTTACCATTAAACACGAGAATTTGCGTTGAGTCAGGAGTGAAATCCATATCTTGACGAAATTCTCCATCTCTCTCACCCTTGTGGTTTACCACACAAACAAGAATGAAGTTGTTAAGTTAGGGGTGAAACCCGCATCTTAACTACTTGTTCCATTCGCTATTTGGTTTTACGAAAACTCTCACCAAGGTCTCGATGGATTCCAACGACTCAAATCACGTAAGTAACCAAAAGGATGAGTGCTGTTCTCCATGTTTGGTGAGAGCACAGTCTATTAGGCCAAAGCGTGTACTCAAGATCATTGCGGATAGTCGAATCACTTTGGGTAGTCGATGTCTCAACACCCAGACATTCTGTTTCGATTCTGAGCACGCAGCCGCTGATTCTTCAATTTTATGTGATTTTTATGTGTTTATATGTTATATATGTTTCGATTTTGGAGACTTTATCGCTTTCCGCTCTTCGCTTTATCAAATGCGCACAACCCGCACTGCATATATATCTCAACACGCTAACAAATCACGAAATTCTCGCACGCTGTACTACTCGTTATGTTACTCGCTACTCGCTATCGCTACTCGCACTCACAACTCTCGATCGCTTTATGCAGCTGTGAATGATAGGTGAATACGTGCAAAATATGTAGGTGAATACGTGCAAAATATAGTTGAATACGTGCTTACGTGGATTACGTGCTTCTGTGCTCTTACGTGCTTACGTGCTTATGTGGATTATGTGCCTACGTGACTATGTTGCCTATATGTTAGACGTGTTCCTGATGCTTTATCTAGTAATAATAAGTATGCTGGTGAAACGCTATATGACGATATCCGATTGTATCCCCTGAACCACATGACGATGTCTGTTTCAGACAATGTCATCCCTTGGTTCTCACACTCGCCGCAATGCTCAGAAAAGCAGAGATGATAAGCTCATTGCTTCTCTTGTCGCCAAAGAAATGGCAAAAGTTATACCTCAGATCGTGAGCGAGATCAATGAGGTGAAGAGCAGCTCATCTATCGAATCTAAAAGCGACGCACCTAAATCGCCTTTCAGCTTTAAGCAATTCAAGGCCTGTGGCCCTAAAGACTTCACTGGTGAAGACTGGCCCAACGCCATGTTTCAGTGGTTTGACTCAATTGAAGTCACTCTTCGACAAAGCGGATGCCCAGAAAACCTCTGCACTGTTAACGCAACTGGAGTTTTTCAGTCCGGGGCTCTGGACTGGTGGACTGCAGAGCGAAACAGGCGAGGTAACGATGCAGCATATGGACTTTCCTCGGAGGAATTGAAGGAAGTCATGATGAAAGAATTTTGTCCCCCGCATGAAATCCAGAAGCTGGAAAACAAGTTTTGGGGAATCAAGCAAGAAGGTGGCAACAATGCTGGTCTTAGTGCTCGCTTTAAGCAGCTCAGCATCATCTGTCCTGGCTAAGTCTCAACTCCCGACATCACAATCAAGAAGTATATTCGCGCTCTATCCGAGTGTGTTGCCGACTTTGTTCAAGCCGCCAAGCCAACTACCATCGAAGCGACTTATCAACTCGCCGCTGAAATCAATGATAAGCGAGTTTTGGCTGGTTACTTCAAGAACAGCACCAAAAGTCTCCATCAAGTCACTGCTACCCCCGCTTCTAAAACCGCTGCATCTCAAGGATCGAAATCTTCACGCCGCAAGCATAAGAGCAACAACAACAACAAGAAGAACTGTGCTGTCACCGCCGCTCCTCTCAATGTTGTTCCTGCCCAACCTCAGAACCTGAACCACCAAGTAGCAGCACCTATGACCAACGCACCGCCTGCAAAGCGTGCGCACACCGGTCCGCACCCTCTATGCTCTACTTGTACTTACCATCACCCAGTTGGGATCGCTTTCCGTTTTTATGTCCACTGCAATCTCTATGGGCACTTTACCGCGAACATTCGCACTGGCCCTTGTCAGCAAGCTCAAGCTCCTCCTGCACTGCCAGCTCCACTCCCCGCTCCTCAGGGTAACCAAGCAGCTCCTGCTCCCGCTGCTGATGCACGAGCCTGCTTCGCATGTGGTGACCCTAACCACTTCGTCAATGTCTGTCCAAATCGAGTGGTGAAGCAAGAGCCGCAACAGCAACCACCGTAGCCACAACATCAACAGCAGCAGCCTCAGCAGCAGCCAGCACAACAAGCAGCCCGCGGCAGAACATTCAACATCAATGTCTGCCAGGCTCAAACTTACAACAACGTTGTCAATGGTACGTTTCTTGTCAACTGTATTTATGCTTCGTGTTTATTTAATACTGGAGCCGATAACTGTTTTGTGTCGTTCGAATTCGAGAAGCTTCTAAACTGTAAACGCGCTAACTTCCCAACGACGTTCGAAGTAGAAATTTCCCCTGGAAGAACCATCACCGTTATTTCTGTTCTCCGTGATTGTACTCTTGAACTCAACAATCACGTTTTACCGATCGACCTTATTCCGATGCAACTTGGTAGTTTCGACATCATTGTAGGCATGGATTTTCTTCGTGAAAATCGTGCTGAAGTCATTTGTTTTGATAAAATGATTCGTTTCTCTCTTGCTAATGGTGACCAACTCTGCGTCTATGGCGAAGTATCATCGAAGGATTTGAAACTAATGTCGTGCGTACAAGCAAGAAAGTATCTCCGAAAGGAATACATGGCTTTCTTGGCATACATTGTAGTAGCGGAGAATGAAAAGAAAGAGAAGACAATGGAAAAGGTACTTGTGGTTCATGATTTTCCTGCTGTCTTTCCTGACAATTTACCTGGTCTACCACCGTCTCGTGATATCGATTTTCGTATCGACCGCATTCCTGGAGCTAACCCTGTCGCTAAAGCCCCTTATCGCCTCGCTCCGTTTGAAATGTGTGAACTTTCGAGTCAACTCCAGAATTACTTGATAAAGGCTTCATACGCCCTAGAACCACTACTTGGGCGCACCTTTCCTTTTCGTCAAAAAGAAGGATGGATCGTTCCGAATGTGCATCGATTATATGGAACTCAATAAGCTTACCATCAAGAATCGCTATCCCTTACCCTGAATTGAAGATTTGTTTGATCAACTACAAGGCGCAACGTATTTTTCTAAGATCGATCTACGCTCTGGTTATCATCAGTTACGAATTCAAGAGGAAGATATATCTAAAACCTCTTTTCGGACCCGCTATGGTCACTATGTGTGACAACCCGAGATTTCAAGGTCTTTCCTACACGTATCACTTATGTCGCAATCTTGTTTTTACAATTCGTTTGCATAGTGTCTTGTGTAGATTAACAGATTGAGTAAAGTATATGATTATGTGTTATGTTAATAGTTAATGTGTTAGATTTATGTGAAATGTGTTATGTTAATAGTTAATGGGTTAGGGTTCTTCGCCGCTGGTTGCCCTCGACGAAGAATGGAAATCTTCGCCATCCACAACCTCGACGAAGAAGGGATCTTTATCAAAGAAGGTTGTTCGTAAAAAACGGGCCTCGGCCCAATCTATTTCGCGGCCCAACTATTAATGTTATGTGATTGTATAACCCGTGTAACCGTCCATTGTCTACTAAAACCTATAACGACAAACACTAAACTCTCTCTCACCTCTCCTCTTCTCCTTCAAAACCGGCGGCAAACCCTCCTCGACTCGAGTTTTCCTTTGGCTCCATCTTGATCAAGGTTAGCATCTTGTTTCCGTTCATCGGCTTAATGATCAATACATGATTCTGTGTGGTGGTGATCTTGTATGATTTTCTAGGGTTGCAACAAACTGTATGACTAGTTTGGAAGTATGCATGATGTTAATTGACGATCTATAACTGTTAAACATAAATTGATGATTAGAGAGCATGAAAACTAGGGTTTATATGGTGTTGCATGTTCTTGGTGAAGCATGTTTGTTTGACTCGATTAGGGAGTGCATTATGAAATTGTTAAATGACGGTTACTACAGAATGTTATACGTGTATGTACTAAAACATGCTTTTGATCTGTAACTGATTGACATGAGAATATTGAGTAGTTGAAGGATGTGATCTTTGAAAATAGTCTGTTTGGCAACAAAAGGGTCCCCGACGAAGAGTACCAGTCGACGAAGGATGTGATACTTCGTCGACATGCTTGACGAATAATGAGTGACGAACAATGGGAACCTTCGTCATCATGCTTTGACGAAACACTAGGGTTCATCGCCGAAGTCCCTCTCTGACGAAGAACAGTTCTTCGCCATTTTGATTCTTCGTTACACCCATGGTTGATGAAGGATGATAGTTCGCCACAGGGGTACTTCGCCGAGAAGACACTAGGTGTAACAGTAGTCAGTTGTGATGCATGTATTGTTGAATACTTGTAGTTACTAGCTAATGCATGATAACAATTCAATCTAAGTATAAGAAATCTGACTTGTGTTTTGTGGTTAGAACATTTATCTGTTAAGTACTGAATTGCGATATACACATGGGATGTGGTCTTATATGATAATTGGGTATGTGCTACATGTTGATGGGGATTGTCGTGTTAGATGCAAACTGTGTACAAATACGTGACTTGAATGATTACGAAACTGATTTCATTGATAACCATGGTAGGGTTGGTCGATTAACTGGAACAGGTAATTTATATACCGAGCAAATCGAAGGTGAGTTCATTCCTCTTGAGCATGCGTCCCGGTGGGTGGGACCGTCATTAGGTATCCCTGAGAGGGATAGGTTTTGGGTAAATCAAATGGGTATTCCTGAGAGGAATACGTCTTGTGGGTAAAATCTGAAATGTTGGATAATACACTCATCCTATCACCATTAAGTCCCATCTTGTTTGTTACCTGAGAGGTAACAGAGTATTAGTTGGTAGCGCTATCTAGGTTTGGCACCCTCACCCCGTACTTGAGAGGACGGGTGTGAACTAATGACTCAGTCATGCCTAATGCTTTGATAGGAGCATTGAGGAAAGGGCAAAATAAATCTGGAGTCGTCTTGTATTCGAGTTATTATCAACATTGTAATCAATGAACTGAGCTAAACACTTGGTAACTAACGTTTTCATAAAACTATGAACTCACCAGCGTTGTCTGATATACTTGTTGCATGCTCGCAAGTCGCTAGGTATTGTGGATAAGGAACTTGCTATCTGGATGGCTGGAGTGGTCATGGGTCATACTGCTTGGACTTGCAAGACTCGTTTACTGAATTCATATACATTAGTTTTTGAAACGTTTCAACAATGATTTACTATTTGCTTCCGCTGAACACATTAAACTTGGATTACGTTTATGAATGTTTTGTCATTATAAATGGAAACTTTGTTTATAACTTGATGATAGTTCAATGTGATTGGTGGCTAGATCCTGGTACGTCACACGCCTAGCGGGGTCACCGCATGTGGTAATTTGGGGGTGTGACAGTTTGGTATCAGTGCCACTGGTTATAGTGAACTAGATTTTAAAACATTTTTATAAAACCAGACTACTGTAACCGAACAGCTCCGAAATCGACCATGACACTCAGCTCCAGATTGTAAGGTTCGTTTCTCGTTTACTTATTGCATATTGTATTTAGTGAACACTTATGAATGACATTGCATGTGAACGCACACTATAGTTTGAGTTCTTGTGTTGTTAGCCTACGTCATGTGATTAGTAGTGTGATACTCCTCTAAATCTTCATGATCTATGTTGTGGTGTTTTTGTCTTGTTACTCGAATCCGAGGAACCTTTTAGCATAAGTTGGGATGAGCTGAGATAAACATGCAAATCACATTACTATTATAGGTGCACACATAATAGTAATGTGGGGTGCTTGTGAGTCCTAGTGAGGCCTAACGAGTGTGAAAGGGGTTCCGCTCTGTTGTCTGATGTAAACATAGTAGTCTGTAGAAGTCATTGTGAGGTTTGACTCCTACCTTATCTCGACTCTTAACCTTTTCCCTTTTCTTATATAGAATCATGAGTGGACGAGGCCATGGGCGTGGTCACATTGCGATAACTCAGGTCGAATTGACAAACTTGATCAACACACGTGTGGCTGAGGCTTTGGCAGCCTATCAAGCTGGTACGATATGTGCCAATTACCCTTTATTCTTATGTCGCGTACATAACTCTTACACGTGTACTATATTTTCTTTCGTCTTTAGGGCAGTAAGCGAATCCGAATCAAAACAATATGTCTGCTTGTACATTTAAGACGTTCATGGATTGTAGGCCACAGACGTTCAGTGGGACTGAAGGAGCTGTGGGGCTACTGCATTGGTTTGAGAAGGCGGAATCGGTGTTCGCGATGTGTAACTGTCCTGCTGGGGACAGAGTGAAGTATGCTTCAGGCACACTCGAGGATGGTGCCTTGACTTGGTGGAATGCCCAAGTTCAGATGCTGGGTATTGAAATGGCAAACGCGACTACTTGGGACGATTTTAAGGAGCTGATGCGTGAAGAGTACTGTCCACGTGACGAAGTGCAGAAACTGGAGTACGAGTATTATGATCTGAAAATGGTGGGGTCTGAGATTGAGGCATACACGAAACGGTCTCATGAATTAGCTAATATGTGCACGAACTTATCACGACCTCCACACCGAAGAATCGAACTGTACATCAAGGGATTAGCCCCACAGGTTAAGGGCTTGGTTACTGCAGCGAACCTCAACAACTTAGCTCAGATCATCCGCTTAGCTCACAAGATCACAGATCAGGAGGTGGAGCGTGGCTCGCTACCACCGCGTGTTTCTACTACTGCTACTACTGCTACAGCTACTACTCCTGCCACTGATAGCAAGAACAAATGGAATGATGTGGACAAGGTGTCCAACTTAAATCAGTCACAGAAGAAACCTGACAACAGTATCAACCGCAACTTAATCCAGTCATCTTCTGTGAATCAGAATCAGAGCAAGAACTCGAATCAGGGCTCCTATGCGGGAAAGCAACCGAAGTGTAACAAGTGCAACTTCCATCATCGTGGGCCGTGCACCCGAGTCTGTCACAAGTGCAACAAGGTGGGCCATATGGCTAGAGACTGTAGGGTCTCACTCCCAAGGCAGCTGCAATAACCCCCATAGCAACAGCGGCCGCAGCAACAGGAAAGGAAACAACCCCAACAAAGTCAGGGAAATCGTAAGGGGTGTTTTCAGTGTGGAGACGAGGGTCATTTTAGGCGGGATTGCCCTCAATTGAATTAGAATGCTGGTAACAACAAGAATAACACTGGGAATAACAACAGTGGGAACAATGGAGGAAACGGTGCGCATGGGAGAGTGTTTACTATTGGTGCTGGGGAAGCTCGCAATGATGGCAACGTTGTGACCGGTATGTTTTATGTGAACGATCTTTTTGCTTCTGTTTTATTCAACTCTGGTGCCGATTGGAGTGATGTGTCATTGGATTTCATTCGTCAGTTAGGGTTGACTCCCACACCTCTTGTAAATAAGCACGTAGTAGAATTAGCTGATGGTAAATCGATTGAAGCTTCGCATGTTCTTTTTGGTTGTAAACTTGATCTTATGGGCCAAGTGTTCAACATTGACCTACTCCCCGTTACTCTTGGAAGCTTTGATGTGGTCGTTGGCATGGATTGGTTGTCTAAGCACCAAGCGGAAATTCTCTGTAAAGAGAAAGTCGTGCGTATCCCTTTCCCCAGTGGAGAACCTTTGTCGGTTCAAGGACATCGTAGTGGTGCAATGGTTGGCATCATTTCAGCCATGAAAGCTCAGAAGTGTCTAAGAAAGGGCTACCCTGCTATTCTAGCTCTTGTTACTGATACTCAACCTGAAAGAAGGAAAATTGAAGACCTTCCAGTTATCCGCGAATTTTCTGATGTGTTTCCTGAAGAGCGTCCTGGTTTACCTCCACACTGTCAGGTGGAATTTTAGATTGACCATACACCAGGAGCAACCCCGATTGCCCGTGCTCCTTATCGTCTTACACCAGGAGAGTTGCAAGAGCTGTCAAATCAACTCCAAGAACTGTTGGATAGAGGCTTTATCCGACCCAGTTCCTCCTCTTGGGGAGCCCCAGTATTGTTTGTGAAGAAGAAAGACGGGTCCTTTCGCATGTATTATTGGGATTGAACCCTATCAGAGGAACAGATAATTAAAGCCAAAACTGGATCAGAGCAGTGGATCCAGAATAAGCAGACGTTTACAGATTAGTTCATGCAAATCTCTCCCCTTGAAAGTGGCTTTGTATCTGCTGATCTCCTATCTACTGATCTTACCAAGTGCTGATCCACAACTGCTGCCTTGCATCTACTTCCAAGTGTTAAAGACTGATAGAAGACCAAAGCTCTGCTGACTCAATCTACTGCCTTGAGTCAAGTACTGCTGATCCGGACAAGCACTGCTGGGTTCACAGCAGTGGAAGGATGCAGCAGCTGTTTAAGTGTCTTTTATAATGTAATGTAATAGCAGTAGTTTAGTACATCAGTGTTTATAGATCAGAGGTTAGAGTTTGTTAGGAGGTTAGATGTCACTTTCATGGTGACGTCAGCTAAGATGCTCAGTGGTTTGCAAGTGCCTATAAATAGTTCAGTACTTTGTACTGTTCTATTAGCTCTTTTGATCACATCGTCTTCTTTGCACGAACAAACTACTGAGCTCTGGCTGAGGGGGAGTTTGCATTCTTACATCAATCATTGTAATCGTTGTTGAAATAAATTCAATCTTTCGATTCATTGTGTAAAGATGTTCGATAAAAGTATTACTCTCGTTTGATTGTATGCAAAGTTTGCTTTCATCTTATTTCCGCTGCACAACTCTTTCATTTCCATCTTAATTTCAAACAAAAATACAATCAAAAAGAAACTCAGATCCAACAATTGGTATCAGAGCTTGGACAGTCAAATTTGATTTAACAATCATTTTGACGTAAAAAGTTCAGCTCATAACAGTTGATACTGATCGTTTGTTCGTCCGTTGAAAAACAGAGCAAGGATTAATCACCATTAAAGTTGATTTCTCAGTGTCTGTAAAACAACAAGAATGACGTCACAATCTCAGGATGATAAAAACAACATCGGCTCGCTTTTTAAACCACCCATGCTAAAAAGAAATGAGTACAACATCTGGCAGAGGAGGATGGGTCACATCCTCGCTCAACAAAGCACAGGTTGTTGGAAATCTGTCATTTATGGTCCCCATGTTCCTTCAGTTCCAAGTGCTGAAGATGCTAAAA
This sequence comes from Helianthus tuberosus, assembly GCA_030545235.1. NCBI lineage: Eukaryota > Viridiplantae > Streptophyta > Magnoliopsida > Asterales > Asteraceae > Helianthus > Helianthus tuberosus. The sequence continues at coordinate 192,866,193 of CM060370.1, read as the reverse complement.
AGTTCATTCCAAAACCAATTGAAAATTATACCGAAACCGACTTTCAAAAGATCGAACTAGATGCTAAAGCGTTTAGCATCGTAGCATCTGCGCTGCCCAATTAGATATATGCTGGACTGTTACATTGTAACAGTGCCAAAGAGTTATGGGACGCGCTTAAGGAACAGTTTGGGGGAACTGAGGAAGTCATAGAAAACAATAGGGAAATCCTGAACCAACAGTATGAAACATTTTGCTACGTTAAAGGTGAATCACTAACACAACAATTTGAGCGTTTCAGTTGTCTCATCAGTGAACTGAGGCTTGTTAACACCACTTTTACAAACTCAACTCAAAATAGCAGGTTCCTCAGGTCACTGCCAGAAAAATGGGACACCATAGCTTTTGTCACCCGAAACTCACCTGAATTCAAGGATTTGACCTTGACCCAACTCCACGGTCGACTCCTGACCTACGAAAGGGAGTTGAACCAGAAAAGGAGGTTACAAGAGTCAGGAAAAGTTACCGATGATTACACTTTCGGTAATACTGCTCTTCTGGGTCAAGAAGAATCTGGGAGCAGTGGTAAGGATCAAGGTTATGATCACTTCATTGACATAACTGCTGGTGCAAATTTTAACAACCCTGATCCTCACTCTGCTAGTTATGCATTCACTGCAAATGAAAACCAGATGTCAGACAATTTAAGTTTTGAACTAAATGATTTACAACATTTTGATCCCACTGATTTAGAGGAAATGGACATTCTGCACCAACTGGCTTTGCTAAGTGTTAGAACTAGCAAGTTCTACAAAAGAACAGGGCGAAAATTCCCAGGTTTGCATGGGAATCTAAGGGTTGGGTTGGATAAATCGAAAATCAAGTGCTATAAGTGTAATAGGTTGGGACATTTCGCTAGGGAATGTAGGAGTCAAACTACTGGTCCCATAATTACTCATCCTAGCTCAAATCCTAGACCTCAAAACCAAAACACTGTGCACTATGCCCAATATGCCCCAGCAGCTCAAGTGAACACTGCTCACTATGCTGCTGCCCCTGTGCCAGTACATTATGTCCAAACTACTGTTCCACAAATCCAATGTGTTCAAACCCCTGCTCCACAGGTACAAGTGCAACCTGTTGCACCTCAAACTACTGCTCCAGCAGCAGCACAACCAGATCAACAAAGTTTTTTCACTCAAGGGTTTGTTGACTGGAGCAGTATGCCTGAAGACCTTAATGATGAAAATTTTGCACTCTATGCTTCTAATGATTCTTCTCATGATGAGTTTTGTTTGATGGCATTAGAGTCAATACAGGAAGGGGTTGAAACTGAGGAGGAACAGCAGTGCCTTGAAACAGTGGAAGAGGTGACTGAAGCAGTGGTTACTGCTGTGGCTGGTGAACTACTGTTGGGAGAAAGTTCAGGTACCCTGATTGAACCAATGACAGATCCATGGTCCGTAGAGGACAAAGAAGAAGAGAAAGAAGAAAAGGCTGGTGAAAAGAAGGTGAAAGCTGATGATGAAAAAGATCATCAATGTGATTGTGCAATGATGGCAGCTGCCAAGGTATCTCCTCAAGTTCTTGAAAAACTATGTTCTGACAATTGCATAATTGCTTTTGCTAACATTAAAGTGGTGAATGAAAACCTTCGGGATAAAATCTTGTCTGATGAGGTCAAATTTGAAAGGTCTTTAAAAGAACTTAAAATCAAATTGACTGAAAAAGAAAAAGAGAACAGCTGTTTAAAAGAAGAGCAAAGTATAACCAAAACCCAACTTCAAACTATGGTAGAAAAATACCAAGTTTGCAAAAAGGAGTTGGAGTCCGCCCAGGTTACTTGTGAAAGATGGGTGGAATCCTGCAAAGGATATGAGGTTATGCTTGAAAAACAGAGAAAAAGCAATGTGAAGTTTGGGGTTGGGTATAGAAAACATGATGATGAAAACACTGCTTTTGAAAACTCTGTTCAAACCACTGATGTAACCACTGAGTTCATCCCCAAAAACAAGAATGGCCAAGAAGTGAAAATCACTGACAAACTTGGTAACAAAATCACACTTGACAGACCAATGGAATCCTCTACTTTTGAGGAGCTTGAAGAATACCAGTTTAAACCAAAATGGTCTGATGAGTGTGACATTCTTGAAAATTTCAAGCCAATGGACTTTACATCAATTAATGGTGTCAAGGCTCCAAAAGCTAAAGTCATACCTCTCAAGGACATCCCAGCAGTGGTTAAAACCTCTGCTGCAAAGGAGTCTGAAAAGAGAAAGAAGAAAGAAAAAATTGATAACTTGTTTTGTGAATTCTGTGAGAAGAGGAATCATCTTACAAAAGATTGTTTCCACTTAAAAGCATATGATTTAAACAGAACAAGTGTCATAGTTTCAGCTGAAGGTTGCATTGTCTGTGGTAAAACAAACCACAAAACTCAAGCATGTGTGTATCTTAAAAACTTTGATGTGAAAAAGAATGAGTACATTGTTAAAACATCCTTGAGTCCATCATCATCATCAACATCTGTCAAATTCACCAAGAAACAACCACTGTTTGTGCCAGTTCAAACAGCTGTTACAAAACAGCTGAACCAAACATCTGTCAAAAGAGATGTTCAGGTTACTGATGCACCCCCTGCCAATCAGTTCAGAAAAGGCAGAGAAAAACAGTCTTACCAAAGGACTCCTCACGTTTATGAGGCCTACAAAAGGCCCTCTAAACCCAAAGTGAACAAGCATCCTTTTGGTTACCAGCAGATGATTGGTCAGGACCCACAACAGTGGTTAGAGAAACACTGTCCTAAAACAGTTCAAACTCCTGACCTAACCACTGTCCATCATTCTGCATCCATCCCAGACACTGTTGAGACCCCATCCAAAACCCTGTTGGCTTTGGAGACCTTAATGAACTAATCCTTTTACTTCATGTGCAGGGAGCTTCTGCATGCTTTGATAGTCTTTGGTATGTAGATAGTGGAGGCTCCAGGCACATGATAGGATGTAAAGCCCTCCTCAAAGACTTTAAAATCCATTGAGGGGGTGATATATCCTTTGGGAATAATAGTAAAGGAAAAGTTCTGGGGTCTGGAACAGTGGAGTCTGGAAAAGTAAAATTTGAAAATGTCAATCTAATAGACAATCTAAAATTCAACCTTCTGAGTGTGTCCCAAATGAGTGACAAGGGTTTTGGGTCATTCTTCACAAAAGACTGTTGTAGGATTGTTGGACCAGAAATGGTCAAAAAGATTGAAGCAATAATCAAAACTGGTCAAACTAAACTTGTTGCTCAAAGAAGTGGCAATGTTTATGTTGTTGACATGTCAAAAGAGTGACCCAGAGCTGATGCCTGTCTGTTCTCAGCTGCCTCTAACAAAGAGACAGAACTTTGGCACAGAAGGCTGGGACACACAAATCTTAAGATAATCACAGAAATTTCAAAAAATGGTTTGGTGAGAGGCCTACCACAAAAATTGTTTTCATGTCCTGAACATTGCATTTCCTGTTTAAAAGGAAAACAACATAAAAGTTCTTACAAGTCCATTGAAGAGTCCAAAACAACCCAGTGTTTGCAAATGCTACACATGGATTTGTTTGGCCCAGTTCAAGTCATGAGCCTCAAAAAGAAAAGATATTGTTTGGTTATTGTTGATGACTTTTCTAGGTTCACATGGACTTTCTTTTTGCACTCAAAAGATGAAACTGCAGGCATTTTGCAAGACTTTGTAATACAGGTTGAAAAGCAATTTGACCTTCCAGTGAAAAGCTTCAGGAGTGACAATGGCACAGAATTCAAAAATAGGGAGTTGGATGCCTTCTGTGTGAAGAAAGGGATTGTAAGGCAGTACAGCATCCCAAGAACACCAGAGCAGAATGGGGTAGTGGAAAGGAAGAACAGAACTCTGATTGAGGCTGCCAGAACCATGCTTGCAGATTCAGGTTTGCCATTAACTTTCTGGGCAAAGGCAGTAAACACTGCTTGCTATGTTCAGAACAGAGTTTTAATAAACCCCAGGCACAAAAAGACTGCCTATGAAATTCTGTATAAAATTAAACCACTGATCTCATATTTCAAAGTGTTTGGCTGCCCATGTTTTATTTTGAACTTAAATGATTCCATTTCAAAATTTGCAGCCAAAATTGATTGTGGTTATCATCTGGGATACTCAACCACTGCCAAGGCCTACAAAGTGTTCAATACACGGACCAAGGCAGTGGAGGAGACTTTGAATGTTAAGTTCAATGAACTCTCATCAATGAAAATCCCAGCAAACCCTGCAGATCTGTTTGATCTTGAAAAATTCACTTTCGAAAATACTGCTGTCAAGACTAACAGTGCAGGTCCATCAGAGGATACAACACCAGACTATGGGTATGAAATCATCATCCCTCAAAGGTCTGCCACAAAGGGAAAAGCACCAACTGTTCAAAACAGTTGTCAAAGCTCAACCACTGCTACCTCAACAGTTGTTGACCAAAGTAGCCCATCAACCACTGCTTCCACATCCTCAAACACTGCTGACAAAAGTCCTCAAACAGTGGATAAAAGTCAGCAGTTGTCCACTTCATTACCTCCAATTCCACCACCTTTTGAAGCCACTGCTGGATCATCAAAGTCCCCAGCAGTGGTTAGCTCAGATGATACACATTTGCAGCCTTCACCAACCAATGCCATCATACCATACCAAGGTGATTTAATCTTCTTGAGATCTCATCCACCTGATCAAATCATTGGCAACATAAATGAAGGGGTGCTCACAAGAAGCCAAACCCAAAACATTTGTCTTTTTGCTGGTTTTCTATCACTCCATCAGCCAGTCAAGTACCAAGAGGCACTGAAAGACAACAGCTGGGTAGAAGCCATGCAAGAGGAGCTCCAACAGTTTAAAAGACAACAAGTATGGGAGCTTGTACCACTGCCAGAAGAGGTTAGTCCCATTGGCACAAAGTGGGTCTTCAAGAACAAAACTGATGAAAGGGGTATTGTTGTCAAGAATAAAGCCAGGCTTGTGGTTCAAGGTTACAGACAGGAAGAGGGGATTGATTATGATGAAACATTTGCCCCTGTTGCAAGATTGGAAGCCATTAGACTGTTCCTGGCCTTTGCTGTCAACCACAACATGAAGGTGTTTCAAATGGATATCAAAAGTGCTTTCCTCTATGGTACAATTCAAGAAGAGGTGTATGTTTGTCAACCTCCAGGTTTTGAGGATCCATTTTATCCAGATCATGTCTACAGGCTAAACAAAGCCTTGTATGGCCTGAAACATGCACCAAGGGCCTGGTATGAAACTCTTTCCAACTTCCTACTCTCAAATGGTTTCAAAAGAGGTACCATTGATAAAACACTGTTTTTAAAATGGAGAGGGAAGGATTTAATGATTGTCCAGATTTATGTGGATGACATTATTTTTGGAAGCACATGTAACTCAATGTGTGAAGAGTTTAGAGAACTCATGACAGCTGAGTTTGAAATGAGTGCTATGGGTGAGCTGCAATGCTTTCTTGGTCTCCAAGTACAGCAATTGCAAAATGGAACTTTCATTCATCAAAGCAAATATGCTAAAGAACTGTTAACCAAATTTGATATGAATGATTGTAAACCATGCAGCACACCCATGGCAACAAATAAGCTGGTCATGTCTGATGAAAAAGATGAGCTGATTGACCAAACACTTTATAGAAGCATGATTGGGTCTTTATTGTACCTAACTGCATCTAGACCAGACATCATGTTTGCAACATGTGTCTGTGCAAGAAGTCAATCAGCTCCCAGAAAATCAAATCTCATTGCTGTAAAAAGGATCTTCAGGTACATAAAAGGTGCTCCCACACTTGGTATCTGGTATCCAGCTAATGGGAACATCAAGCTTTCAGGTTTCTCAGACAGTGACTTTGCTGGATGTCACACCACAAGGAAGTCCACATCAGGAGGGTGCCAGTTTCTAGGTGATTGCTTAGTTTCATGGCAAAGCAAAAAGCAAGCAGCTGTTTCAACATCCACTGCTGAAGCTGAATACATTGCTGCTGCAAGCTGTACAACCCAACTCCTGTGGCTTCAAAATCAGTTGCTTGATTTTGGTATTACTGCCTTAAAGACACCACTCATGTTGGACAGTCAGGCAGCAGAAAATATCATCAAAAATCCAGTTTCCCATTCAACCACCAAACACATCGACATCAGACATCACTTTGTGAGGGATTGCTATGAAAAAGGTTTGATTTCTCTGCATCATGTCCCAACTAAAGATCAGCTAGCTGATGTGCTCACAAAAGCACTTGATACAACCACTTTTGAAAGCTTGGTCTCTAGAATTGGGATGCTGAACATGGAATAACAAGCAACATCTTGTTTTTCTATGAATAAAAGCAACAAAATGTTTTCAGAAAATCTAAACTCCATCCTTAAAAATAGCTAAAAATGAAAAAATTTCATTAAAGTCCTTAAAAGTCTGCCATTAACCACTGATTGTTCAAAAGTCTGCTCTACTTCAAAAGCCTGTCCACTGCTGAAAGTCAACCCCTGCTCTCTCATTATTTTGATAAACTCTGTTGTTCAAAAGCAGTGTCTTATCCACTGATATGCTATCCACTGATAGTGAAAATCATCCACTGCTTTCATACCACTGCCTTCATATGTCCATATCACACAAAGTACTGTCCTTCACTTTCATCAGGGGTTGTCACATGGGCAGTACATATTGGTCAGACTTTTTGTAACGGCTGCCACCTCAGCATTCACTTTCTTCCCTATAAAATCCCCCACTCACCACCAAAACAGGGTTTTACTGTCGAATTGAATTCTTAAAAATTCTCTTCTCAAAGCAGTTTTTCTTCACATTTCTTCACAAATTTCTTCGATCAATCATCCTCAAAATGACAAAATCAAAGAAATCTTCAAAACCCTCATCCAAATCATCATCGAAAACAGCCTCTCAAAAGGCAATCTCCACTGAAATTCCACATAAACTATCTCACAATCTCCTGGGTCTTCTCACAAAACCAGGAACCACCAAAGTTTTCGATTCCATCATTGATCTCATGGCAAAATCAAAGTACAAAACTTTGTTCACTGCCGATGCACCAATCTATTTGGCGACCCAAAGGGAGTTCTGGAAAAATGCAACCCTTGAAAAACAAGGAGACACTGCAACCACCATAAACTCTTCGATAAAGGGTAAAGCTGTCAAAATCACGCCACAATCCATTTCAGAGGTCTTTCAACTCGGTGATCAGGAAGGTAAAATTTCTTTCACTAAAAACGAGTTACAAACTGACTTCATTGAGAGAGGGTATGAAGCCACAATGATGAAGAAAATTACCTTAGAAAAAGGTTATTTTCCTTCTGCAACCAGATTTTTATTTCATACCCTCCTACTATGTGTTTCAAATAAAACCACTTCTTTCAATGAAATTCCTTTAAAGATTCAAAATCTGGGATATGCAATTCTTCAAGGAGAAAATTTTAACTATTCTCGGGAAATTTTTAAAGATTTGGTTAATAATGCTGAAACAAAATCATTCTTATTGTTTCCAAGGTTTTTAAGTTACTATTTTGCAAAGAAATTCAGTAAGGATGATTTAGCTGTAATAAACCAAGGTGATTCTACTCAAATAAACAGTTTAACAACTGAAACTTTTTCAAGAATGTTAGCACCTTGCAAAACACAAGCAGAGGTGCCTGAGCAGCTTTTAGCAGTTACAACTGCTCCTCAGGTATCTGCTGCTGAGCCCACTGCTCAAGGTGATCAAAGCAGTAGCACAACTGCTTTGAAACCCACACCTAAAATCACCAAAAAACCAACAAAAAGAAAAACACAAAAACCCCCCAAACCCATCAAAAAGGCATCTCTGGAGGATGAGATACCAGAGCTTCTGCCAGTGACAACACAAAAGTCACAAGAAACCACTGCTGCTACTTCCTCACAACAGTTGGTACAAATATCTCAACCCATAACCGAAACTCCTCATGTTTCTTCACAAAAAGAACAGGTTGTACAAAAAGGGTCTCCACATCATGATGCTTTAGAAACACTCGTTTCTATCATCCACAGTCCACTGCCCGGGACACATCCTCTTTCTACACCAATCACCACATCCCAAATTCCCTCACCAATAAAACCACTGTTGGATGCAATTGATTTGAACCTGGCATTAACCAGTCCTTCTCAATCCCCTGTTAATGAGAATATACCTCAACAACTGACTGGGTCTGATGTATCAATCTTTGCTAACCCACCAACACAACCTGAGGAGGTTACACCCCATGAGTTACAAGTAACTCTTGGTGGTAATCCAAGTGAAGCAGCCACTACAACTGTTGAACCTACAGGTTTACAGTTGGGCAGTGGTTACATTAATAAGACTTCCTTGGAGGCAATTCCTTTTATAGCACCTCTGCCAACCACCAGTGGATTTATTTATCCTACTGGCAACATCAAAAGGTTGTCAAGTGTTGAAGGAAGAAGACCCCAGTACCAAGAAAAAGGGGCATCAGTGGTTAATGTTTGGAGTATACTCCCTACATCTACCACTGATAAAACCACTGCTAGTGGGAAATCAGATGATCCCATTAACTTGGGTGATGGTTTAAAGTACCAGAAATTGACGGATCGTATTGCAAAGCTTGATAACTCTGTTACAGAACTCAAAAATATGCTACAACAGGTGTAACAAGTTCAGAAGGTACAATCAACTGCTGTTCCACCTCTAGCACCTGCTCCACAAAGGGCACTTGCTACAAATGAGCTCTGGAATCTTTTCAATCTTTTCTCCAACAACAAGCACAATTAGCAGATCAGCAACATGAAAAACATGTACAACAGCTGAGACATGCAATGGAGTCAAGGTTCAAGAACACTCAGGCTGATTTAAAGGCTCTCAAAACTCAGATCTTGCAAACCACTGGCACTGCTCCTCCAAAAGTCCGCTACATTTATCAACTCCCAGAAGATAATGCCAAAAAGGGGGAGAAAATTAAGGAGTGGAAAAGGAAGGGTATAGAGGATGGTCTCTATCTTGAACCAGAAAATTCAAACATGACCAAAAAGATCCCTTTGCCAGATGGCAGCAAGAAAATTGATGTGACAACAAATGCACTAGCAGAAGCAGTTGCAAGTGTAAAAAGGGATAGAGAGGCCAAAAAGAAAGCCAGGGTGGACAGAATGGATCATCCAGATCAGGGTACTTCTGGGTCAAAGGATCATGAAAATCCTGTTGAGGAAAAGAAGAAGCCTACTAGAAAAGTGAGGCAACCCAAATCCATTTCAACCAGACGTTCAAAGTCTGCTCAAAAACCACCATACAAAACAACTGATGCAACAGGAGTTACAAAAACTACTGCTTGCCAAACAGCTGTTCCATCAACACACACCACTTCAACACACACAACATCCACTGCTTTACCATCATCACCACCAAAAACAACACCTGCTGACATACAGCAGAAGACAGCAGATGTTATAACATCTATTGTAATGACAACAGTGGTTGAAACACCAGTTGTTTCAACAGCTGTTAGTCAATCACAATCCACTGCCACTACATCTACCACCACTGTTCCATTCAAAACATCATCAGTCTCTCCTAAACCAAAAAGGAGAAGGCTAATTTTAAAAGATGATGACACACCTCCATCACCAACATCTTCAAAATCCCTATCACTTGTCACTATTCCAAAACCCATACCTTTCTCTTCAGCTCAAATTGTAAAACCACTACCTCCTGCTGGTGTCTCATTTCCTCTGGAACTCATTGCAGTCAGAGAAGAAATCAAATCATTTTATTATGAAGATGACCCAGCCAAAAGGAGTTTACCATCAATTGCAAAATATCCCAGGCCTAACAATCTTGAAGAATACTTGAAACTCAAGGCCAAACAAGCAGAGGATATTGCAATCAAAAATAAAAAAAAAGGGAAATCTGATAGAGAATTTCAACAAAACTATCAGTTTTTACTCTCACAGGTCAATGCTATGGAGCGTTTTGCTAAAAATGTATGTTAGAAAATTTCTGAAATGGCAGATGAGTCCTTAAGGAGAGACTACATTGACAACATCATGACCTATAAGAAATACAAGGGGGAGAAACACATGTACAAGAACTGGACCATTCCTGAGCTTGAAAAAGAAGCAGCCAGGATTCAAGACATGATCAAAAATAAGGTCAAGCAGACTCCTCCTGAAAAATTCAAACAATTTGAAGCTGAGAAGATGTTAGAGTTGAAGAGAATGAAAGAGGAGCTCATTGCAGCTGATTATGGGTCAAAGAACTCTGTGACAAAGTGGGGAGAAGATAGAGTCAGGGCAACATATAAGAAATTAGAGGAACTTAGAAAGAAAGATCCAAGAGTTCCACAAAAGCCTGACTATTCCAAAGCAGAGGTTTCAAAAAGACCACCAAAGCTGCAAGTCAAAAGAACCACTGCTCCAGCTGGTGCTGCCATCTACAAAAGAAGGAGCAAAAACCAGTTTAGCATAGAAACAATTCAAGATCTATTAGCTGGAGATGCCATTGTAAAAGCAGGCACGAATGTAATGATAAAAGAAGATCTTGAATTGGAACAAACTGCAAGTGCTGCTCAGCCAGCCATGAATAGGCCAGCCTCTCCAAATACTTCTGCAAATAAACATCTCCCAAGAAACCCACCAGGCTCAAAAATACAAAAGTGGGAAACTGACAAACAGACCTGCGTATTGACTTTGCTCAGGTCTGGTGGAGTAGTGGAGAAAATATCAAGGGAACAAGCTCTTGGCCTGAGTCTTGAAGATTTGCAGGATCTCCTTGATCTTCCACTTAGCAGGGATGATGAAGATACAGATGCCCTAGACTTTGAATTACAATTTAAAGGTCAGATAAGGGAACTGTTGATGAGGCAATAAAGATTTCCACAAATAATGAAGAGTTTTGGAATTATCTGTTCCAGGGGGAGATTGTTGGGATTGAACCCTATCAGAGGAACAGATAATTAAAGCCAAAACTGGATTAGAGCAGTGGATCCAGAATAAGCAGACGTTTACAGATTAGTTCATGCAAATCTCTCCCCTTGAAAGTGGCTTTGTATCTGCTGATCTCCTATCTACTGATCTTACCAAGTGCTGATCCACAACTGCTGCCTTGCATCTACTGCCAAGTGTTAAAGACTGATAGAAGACCAAAGCTCTGCTGACTCAATCTACTGCCTTGAGTCAAGTACTGCTGATCCGGACAAGCACTGCTGGGTTCACAGCAGTGGAAGGATGCATCAGCTGTTTAAGTGTCTTTTATAATGTAATGTAATAGCAGTAGTTTAGTACATCAGTGTTTATAGATCAGAGGTTAGAGTTTGTTAGGAGGTTAGATGTCACTTTCATGGTGACGTCAGCTAAGATGCTCAGTGGTTTGCAAGTGCCTATAAATAGTTCAGTACTTTGTACTGTTCTATTAGCTCTTTTGATCACATCGTCTTCTTTGCACGAACAAACTACTGAGCTCTGGCTGAGGGGGAGTTTGCATTCTTACATCAATCATTGTAATCGTTGTTGAAATAAATTCAATCTTTCGATTCATTGTGTAAAGATGTTCGATAAAAGTATTACTCTCGTTTGATTGTATGCAAAGTTTGCTTTCATCTTATTTCCGCTGCACAACTCTTTCATTTCCATCTTAATTTCAAACAAAAATACAATAAAAAAGAAACTCAGATCCAACATGTGTATAGATTATCGAGAACTCAACAAGGTGACAGTCAAGAACCGCTATCCTTTAACGCGTATCGAAGACTTGTTTGACCAGTTGCAAGGGTTAAGTTTCTACTCGAAGATCGATTTAAGATCGGGTTATCATCAAATGAGAGTCCGAGAGGAGGATGTCCCTAAGACAGCTTTTCGAACACGATATGGCCATTATGTGTTTCTGGTTATGCCATTCGGGTTGACAAATGCACCAGCAGTTTTCATGGATCTTATGAACCGCATGTGCAAAACGTATCTCGATGATTTTGTCATTGTGTTTATCGATGACATCTTGATCTACTCAAAGAGCAAGGAGGACCACGAGCGACACTTGCGTCTTATCTTGGAGCTCCTGAGGAAGGAGCAACTCTACGCGAAATTTTCTAAGTGTGACTTCTGGATACGAGAAGTGCACTTCCTTGGCCACATTGTTAATGAATTGGGGATACACGTAGATCTTGCTAAGATTGATGCTATTAGAAATTGGGCGGCACCGAAGAATCCTTCGGAGGTGCGACAATTTCTTGGTCTTGCTGGGTACTATCGAAGGTTTATTAAGGACTTCTCGAAGATCGCTCAACCTCTCACCTCGTTGACACAGAAGGGTGTAGTATACTTTTGGGGATCGAAGCAGGAAGTTGCTTTCCAACTCTTGAAACAAAAACTCTGCAGTGCACCGATCTTGTCTCTACCTTAAGGTACCGTAGATTTTGTGGTATATTGTGATGCTTCTATTCAGGGTCTCGGTTGCGTGCTGATGCAACGCGAGAAGGTGATAGCTTACGCTTCTTGGCAGTTGAAGGTTCATGAGAAGAATTACACGACTCACGGCTTGGAGTTGGGGGCTGTGGTTTTCGCGCTAAAGATTTGGAGGTATTATCTGTACGGTACCAAATGCACTATCTATTCCGATCACAGGAGCCTCCAGCATATCTTTGATAAAAGGGAATTGAATATGCGATAGCGTCGCTGGGTAGAACTCTTAAACGACTACGACTGTGCAATCAAGTAACACCCAGGTAAAGCTAACGTTGCAGCTGATGCCCTTAGTCGAAAGGAAACGAAACCCAAACGTGTGCGAGCCTTACAACTCACTATTCATTCAAATCTTCCTGATCAGATCCGTTCCACTCAGACCGAAGCATTGAAGGAAGAAAACTGGGGAGCTGAGTATTTGCGGGGCATGGAGAAACGACTCGTGGAAAGGTCAGATGGCATCTATTATTTTATGGAACGGATATGGGTTCCTCTGTTTGGAAATCTTAGGGAGCTTGTGATGGACGAAGAGCACATGTCCTGATACTCTGTTCACCCGGGTTCGGATTAGATGTATCAGGACCTCAAGGTCTTGTATTGGTGGCCGAAGATGAAAGCTAACATCGCGACGTATGTGAGTAAATGTTTGACTTGTGCGAAAGTCAAGGTGGAGTATCAGAAACCCTCAGGCCTGCTTCAGCAACCAGAAATACCTAGGTGGAAATGGGAGCAGATTGGTATGGATTTCGTCACTAGCCTGCCAAGAACTCAAAACGGAAATGATACCATCTGGGTGATCGTTGATCGTCTCACGAAGTCAGCACACTTTTTAGCAATCAAGGAAACGGATAAGTTCTCTCAACTTGCTGCAGTATACTGAAGGAAGTGGTTTCTAGGCACGGGGTGCCAACATCTATTATCTCTGATCGCGATCTGTGTTTCATATCTGATTTGTGGCAATCAATGCATAAATCATTCGGCTCACGCCTCGACATAAGCACTGCTTATCACCCACAAACGGATGATCAAAGCGAACGGACCATCCAAACACTTGAAGACATGCTGCGAGCATGTGTGATCGATTTTGGTAAAGGCTGGGAGAAACACTTGCCGTTGATCGAGTTCTCCTACAACAACAGTTACCACACTAGCATCCAGGCAGCTCCGTTTGAAGCGTTGTACGGCCGGAAATGTCGTTCTCCTCTTTGTTGGGCTGAGGTGGGTGACAGCCAAATCACAGGTCCGGAACTTATTCTTGACACCTCGGAAAAGATTTTCCAGATCAGAAATCGTATGGCGGCGGCGCGCGACCGTCAGAAAAGCTACGCTGACAAGCGTAGGAAGCCCTTGGAGTTTGCCGTAGGCGATCATGTTATGTTGAAAGTCTCACCCTGGAAGGGTGTGGTGCACTTTAGGAAGCGCGACAAGCTTAATCCACGCTATGTTGGGCCATTTAAAGTCTTGGAACGTATTGGTAAAGTGGCGTACAAGCTCGAGTTACCTGCCGAGCTGGGTAACGTTCATGATGTTTTCCATGTTTCGCAATTAAAGAAGTGTTTGTATGATGAAACACTTGTAGTACCGTTTCAAGACCTGAAAATTGATGACAAGTTGCAATTTATCGAAGAACCAATCGAAATTATGGACCGGGAGGTCAAGGTTCGTAAGATAGTCGGATTCCAATCGTGAGATTTCGTTGGAACTCAAGACGTGGACCGAAGTTCACGTGGGAACGCGAGGATCAGATGAAACTCAAGTACCAGCAGTTATTCCCAACTGACCAATCTAAACCAGATGCAACTGGTGGATTTCGGGGCGAAATTCCCTTTCAAGTTGCGGATGATGTGGCACCTGCAGAAAATCCACAGTCATCCTGATCTAACATCTTGTCGCTTTGGATTACTTGTCAAATTTTGGGACGAAATTTCTTTCAAGTTGGGGATGATGTGACAACCCGAGATTTCAAGGTCTTTCCTACACGTATCACTTATGTCGCAATCTTGTTTTTACAATTCGTTTGCGTAGTGTCTTGTGTAGATTTTACAGATTGAGTAAAGTATATGATTATGTGTTATGTTAATAGTTAATGTGTTAAATTTATGTGAAATGTGTTATGTTAATAGTTAATGGGTTAGGGTTCTTCGCCACTAGTCGCCCTCGACGAAGAATGGAAATCTTCGCCATCCACAACCTCGACGAAAAAGGGATCTACGTCGAAGAAGGTTCTTCTTCGGAAACGGGCCTTGGCCCAATCTATTTCGCTGCCCAACTGTTAAGGTTATGTGATTGTATAACCCGTGTAACCGTCCATTGTCTACTAAAACCTATAACGGCAAACCCTAAACTCTCTCTCACCTCTCCTCTTCTCCTTCGAAACCGGTGGGCAGCGAAGAGTTCTCTAAAATTGTTGTTCCGCTTACCTCTCTTACGCATAAAGATAAGCCTTTTGTTTGGGGAACTGAACAAGAGGAAGCCTTTAAAACTCTCAATCGTATGCTTTGCAAGCTCCCGTACTCGCGTTACCCGATAGAAACGACGACTTTGTAGTCTACTGCGATGCCTCTAACCTCGTTCTTGGTTGTGTCCTAATGCAACGGGATAAGGTTATCGCGTACGCCTCTCGTCAGCGCAAGATCCACGAGAGGAACTATACAACCCACAACCTCGAGCTTGGTGCAGTTGTTTTTGCGTTAAAGATTTGGCGACACTACCTATATGGTACCAAGTGTACCTTCTGCACCGACCATAAGAGCCTACAACACATCTTGAACTAGAAAGAGCTGAATATGCGCCAATGCAGATGGGTTGAACTTCTCAACGATTATGACTGTGAGATTCGCTACCACCCTAGGAAAGCAAATATTGTTGCCGATGCTCTTAGTCGATGAAGCTATTTACATAGTGTTCATAATGTTCAAGCCCAACACGACCTCGAAGCTCTTATTCACGGCGCGCAACACGCCTGTTTTACCGAACACACTTTGAAGGAAGAATGAATTCTCGGAAACGAGCACCAACTAGTGAATAAACCGAATGGTATTTTTCACTACCTCGGTCGCATTTGGATCCCCGGTCGCAATAAACTTCAGGAGATATTGCTAACTGAAGACCACAAGTGTCGATATTCCATCCATCTCGGTGCCGAAAAGATGTACCAGGACCTGCGTGCCAGGTATTGGTGGCCTGGAATGAAGAAGGATATCGCTCTCTATGTTTCAAAATGCCTGACTTGTTCCAAGGTCAAGGCTGAACAACAACGACCCTCTATTTTGCTCGAACAACCCGAGATCCCGATGTGGAAATGGGAGAGTATAGCTATGGACTTCATTACAAAATCCCGCGCACGCCATCAGGTCACGATAGCATTTGGGTTATCGTTGATCGTCTTACTAAATCCGCTCATTGTCTGCCGATACGAGAAGACTTTAAGGTTGAACGATTAGCACGAATCTATGCCGACGAAGTTATCTGTCGACATGGGACACCTCGTGACATCATCTCTGACCGCGATGGTCGATTTACATCGCGCCTTTGGGAAACTTTTCAATCCGCCCTCGGTACTACTCTTAATCTCAGTACCGCATTCCATCCCCAGACCGACGGTCAGACTTAGCGCACGATTCGCACCCTTGAAGACATGCTTCGTTCGTGCGTTATAGATTTTGGTGGTAATTGGGATTCACATTTACCTTTAGTCGAATTCTCGTACAACAACAGTTATCACTCTAGCATTCAAATGGCACCGTTTGAGGCATTATAAGGAAGAAAATGTCAATCGCCTATTGTATGGCACGAGATCGGAGATGCACAAATTACCGGTCCTGAGTTATTGCAAGAAACAACTGACAAGATCCTCCAGATACGAGACAATCTCTTGAAAGCTCGGAGTCGTCAAAAGAGTTACGCCGATAAACACCGCAAGCCCCTTGAGTTCGAAGTTGGTGATCACGTACTCCTAAAGGTTTCACCCTGGAAGGGGGTGATCCGATTCGGTAAGAAAGGAAAGCTCACGCCTTGATATATTGGTCCCTTTAAAATTCTGGAAAGGATTGGCAAAGTGGCTTACAGACTTGAATTACCAGAGGAACTCAGCAACGTACATCCGACTTTCCATGTTTCGAACCTCAAGAAGTGTCTAGCCGAGCATAATTTACATGTTCCTCTTGAGGATCTACAAGTGGACGAAACATTACACTTCGTGGAAAAGCCAGTCGAGATCATGGACCGAGAAACCAAGAAGCTCTGACTCTCACGCATTCCTATAGTGAAGGTTCGCTTGGGAAGGCAAACGCGGCACCGAGTTCACTTGGGAACTTGAAAGTGATATGAAAGCTAAATATCCACAACTATTCGTTACGCATGCACCTTAATTTCGGGACGAAATTCCCTAAAGTAGGGGAGGCTGTAACAACCTGACTTTCCGAAGTCAAATTCAAAGTACAAGTCAAAGTCAAGAAAGGTCAACATTCAGACCTGTCATTTCTTACTTGATTATTGCTTGTACCCTCGATACTCGATAATTAGTGTAGCCTTTTGTGTTAATCGATTTAGACTACGATTTATTATTACTTGAAGTAACAATGCGATAAACGTAACAAAACGCTATTCTACTAGACATTATCACATCGCAATCACAATCGCATCGCAATCTAATCGTAAGCTATTGGTATTGTTCTATGTGTGTGTGTTATTACATGCTTTACTTGTGTGTGTGCTGATGATATGTTTTAAGGTGTTATTCGCAAACGCAATCGCAACTCTATCGCAACGCAATCTCATCACCAAATCTAAACACAAATTTACTTACTTATATGTTTTTATGTGTTAGTTATGTTATTTGTGTAATTGTTGTTTAATACTATCGCATCGCTTACTCGCAACTCGCTTAAACGCAACGCAACGGTCAACGCACGAAACGAAAACTAGAAAACTAACCCGCGCGAGCCAACCGATCGAACGACCATTCGATCGAATGGACATCCGACCGGATGAACATCCGATCGAGCAGCCGTCTGATCGAACGGTCGTCCGACCCACGTAACCTCCCACAGCCTTTCACCCTTTCACCTATAAATACCCCCTGTCACATCAACTGTTCATTGATGTGACATCTCCGTTCGACCCGCATACTCTCAAGCCATTTTCTCTCGATTTCTCGCGATTCTTGTAAGTTCTCTTCCTAAATCTTGTACTTCCATCTTCATCACACGCTTTCTCATCATCTTCACCAACAAATCACTACTTTTCACCGTGAAATCATCTGATTTGGGCTGTTCTAGAGTGACGTCGCCATGGGTTCTTGTGAACACTGAAGTGTGACCTCATCTCATCAAGAACGGTTCGTATCTAAAGGATCTTTACATGTTTTACACTGGTCTAAACATTTTCCAACCGATTTCCACTTTTGTTCAACATCTTTCACTTTTCACTCAAAACCGTTAGAATCTGAACTCGTTCAGGCTCTCTACTCATTCTCTAGTGGAAGAACCGGGCTGAGAATGGATTATTACCGAAGAGACGACCGATTCGCGGGTTAAATATGAAACTTCATCATGAAAAGTTGAAGTCTGATCGGATGGGGTGGTTCTCATCCGATCGAACTAAGCTGGACTTGGTGTGATTTCTGTTGTTTGACACGCCATTGATGCGTGTCGAGTGTGATATATTTTCCTTTATATTTTAAGCCCCTTTTAACATATTAGTCAAGTTTTAAATTTATAAAACACGATATTCTATTAACACTAAACTCACATATGGGCAAGTGCACTCATCGTGAGCGTAATATAGCGTTGGTAAGATACCGAGGTCGTCCAAGGACACATGAGCTTTTAGTACCGGCTTATCCTCAACGTCTAATCAAATCAAAAGTTTTAGAAAAGGTTTTTAACACGAAAAATAAAAACTAAAAATGCTGAAAAATAAAAACAGATAGACAAGATGAATCACTTGGATCCGACTCGCCTTTAATGTAACCTTTGATGATTTCCGCACTTTTTAAGAGATTATCTTAGTTATAGTCAATGTTTTAAATACCGGTATGAACCGGCCGGTTATACTGGTTAAACCGAATATCAGACATGAGTCTGGTACGAAAGGGGCGGGTAAAACCCGAATACGGTATGTGTTATGTACCGGCGGTAAATCCGGTTCTACCAGTTCAAACCGTTGTACCGGTTTGCATTATCTTAAGATTTGATTTCTTAATTTTAATAAAATACAATATTAAGGTAATATTGATCTTCCATATTTCCGATAATTAACCTAGTGACTTCCATTCCAATATTTCATCGTTGTTGAAATTGTTACTCACCTCGTACAATGCAAGATTGTTTATAACTAATAAAAATATTCGTAAAATGCTTAATAGTTTACAATAAAAATAGTTGTTTTTAGATAAAACTATGATAAGTTACAAAAATCCTAGTTGAGATTGGATTGTTTTTTAGATGAATTTGTATTTTATGGAATTTATAGGGTTAACTAGTGACCCGGTTCAACCGGTCGATACAACCTGGTTCAACCGGTTGAACCACTTTAGAGCCCAACCCGGTATGACTTAAAAACCGGTTTTTAAAACATTGGTTATAGTAGTAGGCCCCTCTTTTGAAAGTGACGTTACCCTCAACCCAGTGGTTTGAGTCAGCAGGGATACAATCCCAAAGGGTCGGAATATTGGAAGATAATTAATTAAGTTATTAATGCGTAATGTGGTAGGCCCCTCTTTTGAAGGTGACGTTACCCTCAGCTAAGTGGTTTGAGTCAGCAGAGATACAATCACAAGTAGCCGGGTTAATGTATTAATAGTAGTTTACATATGAGGGGATCAAGCTATTCGCACCCCCGCCATCCAATACCAGTGGGTATTGAAGGAGGTCCTAGTAAGCTTGACCCAGGTCCTTGCAGGATCTATACACTGGACAAGGCAAGAACCTTACCAAACCATTCCCTTAACCCCCGACCAGGTAGCCAACATATCTCTATATAGACCGTAGAGATATGAATGGTGAAAATCTTTTATTTTATATAGACAGTAAAATAATGCCAAGACACCACGGACAAATGATAAGGAAGTTTCACCTTCAACATAAGAAACTAGTTATTAAAGTCATTAATACAAAACCAAATAAAAAGTGTGAAAAGATTAAAAATCAAAGGTATTACATTAAATTCTTGTCTTCACCAAGTGATGTAAGAGACTTAGGCAAACATGGCCATTGATTGTCAAGAACTCTTATTATCAATTTTGGATCCCGAGACTACTACACACACTCTAGGTGGATGATGGTGGTGGATGTCGGTGTTGTGATGGTGGTGGAGTGTGGGTGAAGTGGGAGAGATGTGGTTTGCCAAGGGATGCCTTTGAAGTGAGCCAAGCACCCCTATTTATAGCCTGTACAGAAGCCCGGACACGGCCGCGTGTCCCCTGGACACAACCCCATGGCCATCTTCATTCTCTTTCTTCATTAATTGCAATTTGTCTGCATTAGCTCCACACGCCCCCGTGTCCGCTGGGCACGGCCCCGTGTGTAGAAGCGTATCTGTACTATCAAGATTTGCAAGATTCTGTGAATCATAGCGTTGACCACGGCCCGTGTTGAGCTGGGCACGCCCCCGTGCTGGGAATAGAAGCTTCCATTGCTTTGTCTTTTCTTCAGACACTTGGTCACGCCCCCATGTCCGCTGGGCACGGGGCCGTGGTCAGCCTTCTGATCTCTTGTTTTTTTGCTTGGGAAGATGCTGTCGAGGGCCGAGCATGCCACGTTTATTCCTTTCCTTTGTATTTATGTTAGATTTTGCTGCATATTTGTTCCTTTTGTTCATTTAAGCTCATTTGTTCCTGAAAAAACAAAAGGAAGACAAAAGCACACTTTTTCTAACATTAGTACTAAAAAAGGGTTAGTTTTATGCCTCATTTGATGTAATTTATATGTTGCATTTTACACACATCACCATCATACCGTCTCCGTAACCGCAAACTTTTATCTTAGCGAATTTTTACAAAGTTTTCAGACAAACTGATTGCTCGATCGAATAGCCATCCGATCGGATGACCATCAGATCGGATGACCATCCGATCGAATGACTATTCGACCAGGTGACTCCCCTTTTATAAGTTAAACACATGAAGTTCTGCAAAATTTTAAAGAATATTAGTTTTCAATCGAATAGCCATCCGAACGAACGGCCATCCGTCCGGATGACCATCCGATCGAATAACTTTATTCATACTACAACGAAAACTTCAAAAGTTTAAACATTTCACAAACACACTTCTTCACTCGAATGACCAACCGACCGAATGGTCATCTGTCCAGATGACCATCCGTCCGGACAGTCATCCGATCGAATCACTATTCGTCACTCATCTCACTCGGCACGCTGTTTTACACGCTGTTCAATGCTTACACTATCGTTTTCTGATCAGGCTAATCTCTCAAGCGCTCCCTTCAATCCAAGATTGTGTTTATTTACTAAACACGCTCTGTGAGTATACTCGATCCCTTTTTGCTTAACGCACGTTTGGGTGTTACATACGTTACCTATATCAAATCACATCAACACACAACGCAAACACTTTTTGTATGCTAACCGCTCTCGCATGTTATACGTGTTTTCGATGAATGCTTTTATGTTATGTTTACACAGTGATTGTTGCCTGACACCTTAGCAATGATAGTACTATAGTTTGGACTCAGCACTTGTCGCAGACAGGGGTTGTTAAGGGTTTTACTTCACATAGTCACAGTGGTGATAATGTGTTGCATATTCTACAACTCGCAGTCATTTCGGTTGCATATTTAATTGTCGATAGCTTACTTGCTTCACATTGCTACGTGTTACACGTTTGTTATGCGTAAATCGCTTTCGCTATACTATATGCTACTAAACTTATGTACTCACCTTTACACTATGTGTATTGACCTTATTTTAACGTATGTGACAGGTGTTTAGGATGCTATGTTTGCTGGACTTTGTGGAATCAAGCTAGGGGAGTCTAGAAACAAACTAAATAAAATCTGAGTTGTCTGAACAATTATTTGTCTTTGAGAACAATGTCTGTAATAACTATTTATGCTTTATATGTTTATGGTATGGGACGTGAACGTTAAATATATTGCCACTAATAGTGTTATGGATTCTCTTGGACAATCTGTTTCGCTCAGTGTCGCGCCCCGATGTTTCCGCCATCGGTTGGGTGTGACACATTGTGCTCCCCCGGTTTCTCTCTGACCATTCTCTTATTATTCTTACCACTAACCTGTTGGATTTTGGTCCGCATCCCTTTCGGTTTTTCAATTCATGGTTTGACAGGAACGAGTTGGAAGAAGTTATCTTACAAGCTAATGACTCTTCCGTCTATGATGGTGTGGCGGATGTTTATTTGGCAAAGAAACTGGTTTATTCAAACAGAGACTCGAATATGGGTTAAAGATCTCATAAATAATGACAAAGAAAGAACCGAGAACCTAGAGTCAGAATTGTTTCACTTGGATGTAACCATGGAAGAAAGAGATCTCAAGGAAGAAGAGTTATGGATTTATTCCGAATGCAAAACTGAGTTATTGGACCTAGAAGCCGATAAATTGAAAGATGCAAGACAAAAATAAAGAGTGAAGTCGGCTTCTTTTGGGGACGAAAATACAGCCTACTTTCATGGTATTATTAAAAATAAAGAGATCAAAAGTAGGTTACATGGGTTGACAGTGGAAGGCGAAGGGTGTTCTAATCCTAAAATCATACAAAGGGAAGCCAAAAATCACTTTGCAAATCGCTTCAAAGAACACATGGCTATGTGACCAAAAGTTTGGTGTCATAACATCAAAAAGATCACGAATCTGGAGGCAAATTGTCTGATTAGGCAGTTCTCAAATTGTCAGGTTCATTAAGAGATTCTAGGATTGTTTGGGCCAGGATTTTGTCAATGTATTGCAACACTTTTTTGACTCGGAATCTATTTCGCAAGATTGCACCTCCTCGTTTGTTGCGCTTATTCCCAAAGTCAATGACCATAGTGGCTTTAATGACTTTAGACTCATTAACTTGCTCGGGTGTATTAGCATGGTTATATCTAAAGTTCTTGCGGAGATGTAACATCCCTAAAATATAAATTCTTTATTTTAATCTGACGTTGCAGTTAAACGTGATAAACTAACTAGTTATAAGATCTAACCCAGTTAGATAAGAGCCAAGAAATACCAAGTTAGAGTGTTAAAACAATTAAACTATAAACCTCATGAAAGTAGGAGGGTTAATTGTGCACATTGTGAAACAAGGTTCATTAAAAAAAAAATCCAACACATGTGTGGATCGACTGGAACACAGGGAGCGTGACCAGGGTTCTCCCACAAACCCTAACTTGCACAAAATTCACAAATTGAAGGCTCAAATACATTCCAAAACGAAATCTGAGCTTAGATTGGTGATCCCCATTGCAAGGAGATCATAAGGTATGTAAATTTTGTAGAAAATTTCCATCTAAATTTCTGGATGAACTTAGAGAATTCGAATTAGATGGTTGCATGTTCGTTATATGATGAAATAGGAACATTGTAGTGTCTAGGAGTAAACCCTAGACAAGCATATGATGAAATTAGGTCTAAATCTTGTGAATTCATAATCACCATTGAAGGTGATAAGTGTGATGATGCTAAATTCGAGTAATGTGATGTTTTTAGGGTTTTTTATGGCTAAAAATAGTGCTATAATGTCATAAACATGTTTTGATTGAAAGCTGAATTCAAACAGCTTCTGATCAGAATTTACAGCCGACTTGTATTGGCTGTAACATGGACAAAACGCGACAAAAACGTGTGTTTCTTGAGTCTAAAATATAATTCTAGGAAATATCTTTAAAACCCCACTGGAATCGCATTTTTTCGACGAAAATTGAGCGTTTTATGAATTTTTCCGTATCAAAGCTTCAAGCTGCGTTTTTTGGCAGAATTTGCAGCCCATTACGAATGTCATAACTCAATTTAGGAATTGAGTTATGATCTCAAATTCTTACTTTAGAAAGTTTTAAGTGATTAAAAGAATCTCCAATTGGAATTTCGTCAATCGGATAAACGAGGAATTTTTAATGAATTTTTCCGTAAGCTGCAGTCAGAAGTGACGAATCTGATTTCAGCTTAGTGGATGAATTTTTACGAATTTTTTGTAAAGAGTTAGATCTTGAAATTTTAGCACAAGGCCTAACCCTCCGAGAGGTACGCCACATAAAAAAATCATAATTTTTGAAGACTTGTAAACAGGTTAAACAGGTCACCAAAAACAGCCTATTTTCAGTGATACGAAACTTGATTGTTGATGTTATAAATTATGCCCACAATGTTCATATGTTGAAATTATGAATCAAACGCGTAATTTCCTAGTTCGACTAATTACGTGTGATGTGGGGTAATACAAATTTTAATTATGAAGTCGATTTAGCTTATATGCACATATCATATAATTAAGGGTAGTTAACTTTTGAAAAGTTAAACTAACCATGGACGGAGTCGAATAGTAGTTTTGACATAGAAAATACGTATGGTGGAATAGTCGTGGTTATAATGACTAATCTAACCACCTTGTGAATTATGATGATAGTTTGACTCTTGACAAGCTAGATGGAGGCTTGGGGATAAAGCGGGTCAA
Source organism: Helianthus tuberosus (assembly GCA_030545235.1). Classification (NCBI taxonomy): domain Eukaryota; kingdom Viridiplantae; phylum Streptophyta; class Magnoliopsida; order Asterales; family Asteraceae; genus Helianthus; species Helianthus tuberosus. The sequence continues at coordinate 192,842,111 of CM060370.1, read as the reverse complement.
ACGGAGCAAGTACGAAAAGGAAAGCGTAATTTGGATGCGAGGTAAGTTAAACTTACACCCCCTTTTTAATTACTATACACTTACTAGCGAAAATTGATCGTGAAAAATGTTAAGTAATTGAAATACGATGATCCGGCATGATACAATGCAAGTCGGAATGAATAAAAAGGTAGGAAATCATGAATTATGGTAAAAGGGGTAAAAAGGTAAATTAGTCATGTAATGACGAACAAATAAAAATGGTTTTGAGTAAAACGAATTTAAGGGAAAAACCGGGATAGGTTTAAAGGGATGAAATGGTAAGTAAATACCATCTCATACGGATAAATGGTCAATTAGGCTAAATGGGTCAAATGGTGTTGTTAACACCATTTGACAACTTCATTTGACAAGTGCTTGTTGAGTGTTGTAATCACATGAAACAACATAAACGTGCGTTGCTTTAACTAGAAAGATTTAAAGCGAAAAGTTATGTAAACGGGTCAATACCTTGACCCGAGCCAGGTACGCATAGTTAAGTTGCTAAATAAACATGCAAATATGGGTCAAATAATTAGCGAGAGTCCTTCGTCGTAAATGAGGGACTAAAAATGACCAAAACGCCCATGATTTGTAAATCGGGCAAATGACCCTTAGAGGTCGTTTAGATACTAGTATTATGATTATGCAACTCTTAGATATATATAAGAGTTGTAAGTATAAACCTTGAGAGTCAAATGCCTAAGAACGGGTCAATTACGTAGAATGACTATCCAAAGGGTAAAATTAAGAATAACAGTCCGTTATGTTAAATCCACTACAAAATAGTTGTTGTGGAATATAAGAGGCTATTTAAAAAATGGAAATACGAAGCGTACAAAGAGAAATGCGAGTTTGATGTTTAAATGCATGAAAACTTCTAAACGGATCAAAATAAAGTAGGTGGTAAAATGTTGGCTTAAGTGTAATAAAGAAAAACGTAAACCGGGTAACGGGAGCGTAAACTATATGAATAATGGATCCGGGTAATGGATGATAGCTTAGACATGTTAAGAAACGAACCCCAAGCAATTAAAATGAGTTTGGATAGGTTTGGATACAAATTTGATGAAAAATAAACGTGCAGAGTTGACACGGGCGGGTGAACTTTTGACACGGCTGGGTGATCTTTTGACACGGCCGGGTGAAGGGGCTGAAAACAAAATACATAATTTCTTGTATTTAATTATTTTGTTCAAATGCCTTGATTTCTAATCTTTTAAATGAAATTGTATGATAGGTAAAGATGCTCTTTAGACCCCGGAGGATGATCAAGCCATGGATGATAGCTTAGACATGTTAAGAAACGAACCCCAAGCAATTAAAATGAGCTTGGATAGGTTTGGATACAAATTTGATGAAAAATAAACGTGCAGAGTTGACACGGGCGGGTGATCTTTTGACACGGCCGGGTGAAGGGGCTGAAAACAAAATATATAATTTCTTGTATTTAATTATTTTGTTCAAATGCCTTGATTTCTAATCTTTTAAATGAAATTGTATGATAGGTAAAGATGCTCTTTAGACCCCGGAGGATGATCAAGCCATGTCAACAACCGAACACACCGAACAAAGCTTCCGCATTTTGTCTATTTTGTTTTAGTGACATGTAAACACTTGAAATTATGTTTTGAAAGTTTATCTAGCATGATGTAGGCTTGAATGTTATGATCAAGTATGATCTTAAAACCATGAAGTTTTTGTAAACTCGAAAAATTTTGTACTAAATGCAAGATAAATGTCATAAATCCTGTTATTTTAAGTTGGGTCTTACAGGAGAGTCTTAAACTTGTGTTAAATTCTATCATATCGGAAAATCAATCCGCTTTTCTAAAAAACTGGAACATCATTGACGGACCGCTCATCATCATTGAGATTATTTCATGGGGGGAAAATAAAGAGGGTATGCTTAATTCAAAATCTATTTCAAAAAAGGCCTTTGATCACATTAATTGGCCGTTTTTTACTCGGTTCAAGAGCAAATGAATTTTCTGCCTAAAAGGAGGAAGTGTATTTGGGCAATTCTAGCTTCGGCTAGATCTTCAGTGTTGGTAAATGGTTCTCCTAACATTGGAGTTCCAATTTCAAAGAGGAATTAGGCAAGGAGACCATATCGCTCCTCATCGGTATGGAGGCTTTCACTTGCATTATGAACAAGGCCACGGATGAAGGTATCTTTCAAGGTATTCAACTTTCGAATGGTGGTCCTCTTGTGTCTCATATTTTGTTTGCCGATTACGCGTTGTTAGCGGGGAAATGGAAACCAGACAATATTTCTAATACGGTGCGTCTTCTTCAGGCTTTCTATCTTCCTTCGGGTCTTGAGATTGATTATGGTAAATCCAAGTTGTTTAGTCTCCAGATTAATCAAGGTGAGGTGGTTGAATCGACAAACGAGATTGGTTGTCAAGTGGGTAGTATACCTTGCTCTTATTTGGGGTTGGTTTTGGGAGCTGATTTGAACCGTGTGACACAATGGGGATCGGTTATTGAAAAATTTGACAAAAGACTCTCTGCTTGGAAAGTCGTCACTCTTTTGAAAGGAGGTAGACTCATTCTTCTTAAAGGGGTTATGGAAACTATCCCTACGTATTTTTTCTCGTTATAGAGAGCTCTAGTGAAACTTATTGACTTATTGGAATCCAAACGTAGAAACTTTTTTGGGGTGGTTCGGAGGAGCGGAGTATACTATGTTTGGTTAAATGGGTTAATATCACTCGGTCTAAGGAGCCGGGGGGGGGGGGGAGTGGTCTCGGCCTTATGCCTCTTAGGGATGCTAATATCGCCCTCCTCTCAAATTGGTGGTGGTGATATAAAACCGAACAATCGGCTCTTTGGAGGTAAGTGATTGATGCAATCCATATCACAATAAAGATCGTGTTCTTATCTCCCGGTGGCCTCTAGTATGTCTAAAACGTGGAGGTCCATAGCAAGTATACAACATCTTCTTTCTAGTTCGGGTGTTCGATTGGAGGTCCATAGCCGAAGTGATTGTCGTTTTATTTTGAAAGTGGTCGTTAAAAAAAGACATTTTAATTTCTAGTCTTTTAAAGTTGTTAAAAATATTCAAATTTTTGTATATCATTTAATGATTTTAACTAACAACATCAACTGATATAGTTGTTGCAACTTATCTCCAAAAAGATCTACAGGTGAATAATAGTAATTATTTGAATGATAATAATATCCACAGCAAAATAAAATCATTATATAATAGATTACCTGATTGGTTCATAGGTACCGTTGTCACCATCATTATCAATGTCTACCTACAGGGTCATGCTAGCTGCACACGCCCAATATTATTTTCACACCCCAAAGCGCCGCGCTATGGCCAAAGCGCGGCGCTTCGATCGACAAAACGTGCTTCGATTGACGTTTGAAACATTCGATACTGTTTGACAGACATAAAGCTAATCATGATGTTTTGTCGGTAAGCCTAAGCGCCGCGCTGTGGCCATAGCGCGGCGCTTCGACCCCAAATTTCACCCTTTTTCCCCTTTTAAAAGCAACCTGTGAACATACATTTCGATCACAGTCTTCGATATATATTTCTTTCCACATTTCAGATCCGTTGTGTTTCTTCTCAAAATAACGCGCGGTTTTGCTGTATTAGTTACATCTCTTGAAAAAACGATGTCGTGGTTAAACAACTATATTTTCGGTCAATATTCTGACGAGACAGTTGTTCCTGATTCTTACGAGGGGACCGCTATTTCTGACTCGTATGAGAAACCGGTCTCGTCCAACTTGAGGGAGGCAGAGGTTGTATCTGGCATTCATTATCGTGATAACACGGTGACGCTGGATTTGAATACCCCTGTGGAGGACCCTTACGCACAACAAGGTTATTCGAATTTCGGTTACGGTGGCGAGTACAGCTTTGTACAGCAGGAGTGTGGTCCAAACGACAGTTACGGTTGTCAACAGAGCTTACAAGGTTATTCGAATTTCGGTTACGGTGGCGAGCACAACTTTGAACATCAAGTATATTCGGACCTCGGTGACGATGGTGAGCCGGGGGATGTGTCTGTTGACGAGGAAGGGTGTTACCCGGTTACGTTTTCGTTTGATACGACGCAGACCTTTTCGTCACGTAAAGAGTTGGTGCGTTGGGTACAAGACACGGCAAAAGACAACGGTTACCTCATTGTGACTAAGAGGTCGAATAAAAGAGGAGAGAATTACAAGATTTGGTTTCAATGTACTTTTGGTGGGGAGCATAAGAGTATGGCTACACAGAGGAAAACGGGTAGCAAGAAAATAGGCTGCCCGTTCGAGATTATCGGGTTTTCGGAATCATCCGGAAGTGTTTGGAGGATCGAGGTGACGAAGGCGAAGCATAACCACACTCCTATTGAAAACTTAGAGGGTCACGCGTATGCGAGAAGGCTTTCTTCGGAGGATACAAAACTGGTTAAGGAGCTGGCAGAGCAAGACATTCCCAACCAAAGTATCTGGCGAACGCTGAAAAAAAACAATCCGGCTAGAAAGCTTATTCCGAAAGATATACACAACGCTGTTCAGAAGATCAACGCCGAAAAAAATGTCGGTAAGTCTCCGATGCAAAAACTTGAAAGCATTCTTCTCGAAAAAAATTACACTTATTACATGCGCACGAATGAGATATCAAACGAAGTTGAAGATGTCTTCTTTGTTCACGAAAGATCATTCAAGATGTGGTGTGCCTTCCCGCATGTGCTAATTATTGACGCCACCTACAAAACGAACATGTACAACCTGCCATTTGTTCAGGTCGTAGGCATGACGTCGACAAACAAATCGTTTACGGCTGCTTGTGCGGTAATTTCCGCTGAGAAGTCAGAGAACTACCTATGGGTGTTGCAGAGGATCAAGTCTATGCTGGTAGGATGTATGGAACCGCGCGTGATTTTAACAGACAGGGATTTTGCGCTAATGAACGCGTGTGAACAAGTTTTTCCAAAAGCGCATAAGTATCTTTGTCGGTTCCATATTCAACAAAATATTAATAAGAACAGCAAGAAGAAATTCTCTGACAAGGATTGGAAAGAATTCGTACGTAGTTTTTGGTTATTGTGCGAGTCTACGACCGAGGAAATATACAGGTATAACTTGGAAAACCTTGAAGCACAGCTGAAAGAAGATGACCGTGAACGTAGGTATTTCTTACATAATTATGTTCAAATTTTATATAATAACAAAAACTGACTATTTACGTTTTTTTTTAATTTTAGAGGTTTTTGATTATATGAAGAAATCCTGGTTGGATCCGTACCGTGAAAAGTTTGTATCATGTTGGATTAACAAAACTATCAACTTTCACCAAACTACGACCAACAGGGTTGAGGGCATGCATGCAACACTAAAAAGTCACTTTCTAAGTCATCGCAACACTCTGGATAAACTTGTACTGTATGTTGATCATGTTGTTGATAGACAATACACCGAGATTAGTACAAGCTTTGAAACAAGCCTCCGAAAAGTGATGACGCACCACAAGAAGCAGCCCATGCTTGCATATATTCTCAGAAAGGTTTCAATATATGCTATTGAGCTTTTGAGTAGGGAACTAAAACGTAAGGAAGACGGGTTGAGAGCCTACGGTGCAAGTTGTGGTTGCCAACTTTTTACCAGCTGTGGTTTGCCATGTGCCTGTCGTTTGGAAAAGTTGGAAAATCATGGTAATTAATATCTTTGACCTTTCTCGTTATGATTCTGCCACCTAATTTGTTTTCATCCACAGGTCAGCAACTCCGGATCACACACATAGACGTGTTCTGGAAGAAGCTTAACTTCAAGCCTGCAAAGAAAAACGTAGAGGATATCGATGTAGACGCGGAATTTGAAAAATTGAAACAAAAGATCGATCCAACACCCCCTCAGGTGAAAAGGAGCTTCTTTGAAAAGTTTCAGCAAATCCTCAATCCAGGGAACAATAACAAAAAACCTCCTGCTGCTCTGAAGAAAACTCGTGGTCGCCCAACATTGAAAACGCAGGAAGAAAGAAAGGTTGAAGCCGCTAGAAAAAGCTCGTACATTCCGTCGGAAGAAACTTGGGTCGAGGCCTCAGATGATCTTCCCCGTCACAGCTCGTACATATCACTCGAAGATTCTAGAAGACAAAAGAATACCAAACCGATCAACCTGCACCCTGATTTCCCGATGATCAAGCTCGGTCCTAAGACGGATATAGCGATCCGCCACTACGCATCTCAGATTCCCGAAGTGATCCATCCATACATCGTTAGAATAAAGGACGTGAAACCAGATGGTCATTGTGGGTTTCGATCGGTGGCTGTTGGGTTAGGAGTGAAACAGAATTCATATTTGATGATCCGGAAACAACTTATAAAGGAGTTACGTAGGAACGAATCGCTTTGGAGGCAGTTTTTCGATCCGGAAAACATAGGACATTATGATGCGCTGCTTAGACGGATCAATTTCAAGGGGGTGGGACGAGCAGATATCGAAAATTACATGACGATGCCTGAGACGGGGTTTCTTATTGCCCAACGATACGGTGTGATTGTTCACAGCTTCGACATGCGTGGGAGCTGTACAATTTTCCCTCTGCTGGGCGGGCCAAACGAAGCTGAGGAACCTCACCTGGTGGTTGCGGTTGTGTTCGTCGACCACGGGCATTTCATACATGTAGAGCTTAGAGGTTGTTATCCAATGCCTCCCCCAAACCCACTCTGGACAGCACACAGAACAGATCGGGCAGCAGCCTGGCATACATTGTACCGGGATCAGATCAACGCGTACGAAATGCTTATGTATCGTGCCCCTGACCTTAATGTAACCCCATATGTTCACGATGTAGGTTAAATGTGTTTAATAATAATCACGTTTGTGCTTGTTCAATATATGCGTTACATCACGTTAAAAACCGAATGTCACCTGCGCGACCCAATCAGATTCAATACGCACTAGTACGACCCAAAATGACAACATACATCATAATACTACAATTAATGAAAAAATACGTCATGTTCATGTACGGTAGGCGGCTGATACACATAACACCTCTCACAGGAGTACTTGTGCTTTCAAACCAAAATGATACGATATAACGGAATAAGACATCACACGTAACCGATTTGATCCGGAACTTGCAATATAGTTCATATATAATAAAAAATGATGTATAATGGAAAAAACGTAAAATTTAGACTATTATCGACGCGTTTGTGAATTAAAATCAATTTAAAAAAAATAAAAAAAGGCCCGAAACGCCCCGCTTTGAACTAAGCGACCCGCTTTGACCTCACAGCGCCGCGCTATGGCCAAAGCGGGACGCTTCGACCCCACGCTATAGCTGAAGCGGAGGGCCTTCTCCCCCATTTCAAACCAAACACAAAAAACACACACTAACGGTGCGATTCACACACACTTGACCGGATCGAACTTCATTTCACCCGTTTCACCCGCTAAAAGGTACGATCGAACTTCATTTCATGTTTTGGTTCAAGTTATGTGTGTATTATTGTTTGATTTTTGTTTGATTTGGGCTGGGGATCGATCCGGTCCGCTGTTGTTCATCACGAAGAACCAAAGCGCCGCGCCGAGGCCAAAGCGCGGCGCCTTGGTTCATATTATTTTTTTTTTTTATTAATATAATTTGTTTATTATTTATAATTAATATTTATTATTTATTATTTATATTTAATATTATTTTTTTATTATTTAAATTGTTTAAATAATATAATTTATTTATTATTTATATTTAATATTATTTTTTTATTATTTAAATTGTTTAAATAATATAATTTATTTATTATTTATATTTAATATTATTTTTTTATTTCAACGTGCAGAGATGGCTTCCTCCGATGAGGAGATTGATCATATGGAGGATGAGGGAGTGGTGGGAGGTGAGGGAGAGCAGCCGGCATGTCCGTACCTGCAGTTTCCGGCGGCGTCACAGGCGAGGAGGAGATGCGCGAGGTTGCGCGCCATCCCCATTGGGGAGCATGTAGGGATAGATTGGGGCCTGCTGGAGGATTTGGGAGAGGCCGCACGGGCGCGTGCGATAGTTGGACTAGATACTCCCTGGTCGCGCCTATTTGAGTTAGCGATGGAGGACTCGTACCCTGAGGTTACGTGGGAGTTTCTTTCCACGTTTACATACGCGCCGCATCCGGCGAATTACGTCGAGGACCCGGATTTTCCAGTCCACGAGGTTACATTCCGTCTCGCCGGTCAGGAGTTTCAGATGAGTGTGCGGCAGTTTGTTGTGCATACAGGTTTGTTTAAATAATATTATTTATTATTTTATATTTAATATCATTTGTTTATTTAATGTTATTTGTTTATTTAATATTATTTGTTTATTATTATTATTTAATTATTTAATGTTATTTGTTTATTTAATGTTATTTGTTTATTTAATATCATTTGTTTATTTAATATTATTTGTTTATACAGGTTTGTACACAGAGGCCGAGCTTGATACTGATTTATATACGCAGGCGGTTACGATGATGGACAGGCAGACGCTTATCAGTTTCTGGAGGTCCATTTCCACTAGACCCTTTGGGAAATCCATGCAAAAGGCCACCTCCATTAGAGACCCCTTGTTCCGATACTTGCAGCATGTTATCGCGGCAACTATCGTGCCGCGGGGTGCCAGCAGGGAGAAGGTCAACCTCAGTGACCTTTTCTTTCTATACTGCCTACTGCGGGGCCAGCCCTGCAATCTAGCAGCCTGCCTGGCAGATTACTTTGCCACCGCATACCACCGGCAGCTTCGCGGGTGGGTGCACACTGGCCCATTCATCACCGCCATCGCACGCTCGCTCGGGATCGTGCTCGAGGGAGATCCGCTGCTGTCCGATCCGGTCCCGTCCACCAGGTTGGGCCGCGCGTCAGTTTCTAGCATGCAGATCACCCGTCGCTTTGATGTTGGTCTGAGGTTTAGGGGCATGGACGGGCAGATTTGGCAGCCGGAGCCGGTGCCGGAGGTCATCCCGGTTGTTATTGAGGTGAGGGCTGGAGTGTTAGCCCCTCCTGATGTTCAGGCGGCCGCTCGGCAGGCTCAGCTACAGGCTCTGGGACTCGATGAGTTCCCGGGCCAGCCTCAGGCTGAGGCTCAGGCTCAGGCTCAGGCTCAGCCTCAGGCTGAGGCTCAGGCTGAGGCTCAGGCACAGGCTCAGGCTGTATTAGAGGATCCGGCTCAGGAGGAGCATATCGAGGAGATCCCGGTACCACCAGTTCAGCCAGCTCCTGAGCCGCCACAGTACCCGCAACACGTTTACGCTGACCTGCCTCCGGTAGCGCGTGAGGTGGCTCGGGACTTCGACCGGCGCCTCAGACGCCAGGCCGCACGCCAGGACTGGATCATCGAGACGCTCGTTTCTCTACGAGAGGTCGCTGGGTTGCCTCCACTTCCCCTCCCACCGTCCCCACCGCACGAGGATTAGTATCTTAGTTTGTTTGTATAGTGTTTTGTTATGTATTATGCAGTCAGTTGTACCTTTTTGTTTTGTATGTACAAACTGATATATATATATATATTGCAGTTAATCTTCTATTTACATCACGTTGGTTTTGGATTGTTTACGTTTAATTCTTATGGTTTTCTGTACAATTTATTTAACGTGTTCGTTTAATTTAACAAAATAAACTAGGTTAACAGTTTATAAAGACGCACTTATATTATATACGTTCTATAAAAATAATGACGTAAAAAACGTAATTATAAAACAACGTATTATAAAGGCCACCCATTATAAAACTCAAATACAATTTTTTCCTCCAAAAAACACTACCAAACTAACCCACATCTCACCTATTTCAAAAAAAAATCAACACAAATTCCAGCCAATACTTTTTGTCTTTTTGCACACTCGAAGCGCCCCGCTTTGGCCATAGCGGGGCGCTTTGGCCAAGGTCAACAGACAAGGACTGACAAAGTCAGTCCTTGTCTGTTGACCTTGTCCAAAGCGCCCCGCTATGGCCAAAGCGGGGCGCTCCTTGTCTGTTGACCTTGTCCAAAGCGCCCCGCTATGGCCAAAGCGGGGCGCTTCGAGTGTGCAAATAGTCAGTCCTTGTCTGTTGACCTTGGCCAAAGCGCCCCGCTATGGCCAAAGCGGGGCGCTTCGAGTGTGCAAATAGACTAATGCCGTGTGCGAATAGACAAGGCCCTACATAAATTGACTGAAGCAAACACATTAATCAATCAAGCATCAATCAATTAATTTATAGGATTTCATTTTCAAACGGAAGTGAAAACAACTCATTTTCCTACTTGTTGATTTGAAAGATCTTTATACGGATCAATGTTCCTTCTAGTGACAGTGACGGCCAGGGGCGAGTCGAGTCGACGAGACGGAAATCTTCTTCTACAGCAACTAAACAAGTGACACTGTTACATTTGCTAAGGTGAAAAAGATTTTTTCTGATAATCCTACTTCGGAGTGAGAATGTGTAACAACTGACTTCTTATATCAACTACTGTTGTCTGTTTTGTCAACGAGGAACTCACAAATTTGTTTTCATTTGTTTGAATGAAGACTTCTCAAGGGGTTATTCGTTTCGGTACTACTCTTATCTAAACACGCTTAATTGTGGAGTTTCCCTGACATCTACGGGCATTGTGCAAAAAACGCGTTGGTGATATTCCTTATGAAGAACCCATCATATCTTTTGTCCACGGTTGATGTGATATTTTCTTACGGTATTAGACTCACCCCCGTATCTTTGATGAGGTTTTCCCCACCATTCCAATCAAGGATGTAGGATTAGTCTAATGTGTCCCTCTGAACACATACACGGACTCATCATCTTCAATGATGTTTGTCCCACCATCCCGAACGCCACAGGAGTGACTCTAATACCATTTATAACATCTGCCCTCTTTTACCAATATATATTATTCGCTAGGTTTTAGAGAAAAAGCCAAATATATTACAAAACAATTAAAAGCCTGCAACATTTATCTATACTTAAAAAATACAATACTCAAAACTTTGAATTATTTTTTAGATAGAATAAAAAGAAAAGTTGGAGACAAAAGCCTAGTCTCCCGACACTTTGTAACATACTTAAAAAATACAATAATCAAAACTTTGAATTATTTTTTAGATAGAATAAAAAGGAAAGTTGGAGACAAAAGCCTAGTCTCCCGACACTTTGTAACAATTTTTTTTTTTTTTTTTTTTGAACTCACACCCTCAAATCTTAAACCATAGATACTAGTTGTGAAATATAACCTAAATTCTCAGCCTCTTAAATAAAATATCAAAAAGTTAAATCTAAATAAATTTGCGAAACGTATAATTTGATGTTATGTTATAGATTTAGTTTGCTTTCTAAGCTTCTACTTGTAATTTCACTAAAATCAACTGTAAAAAATGACAAACAAATCATAACATGTATCAAAATGAGCACTTTTAATGTTTTTTTTTGTGTGATAAAATGTTGTCCATGGATTATGATTGTCATAAAGACCCACTTTATAACATACTTAATTACTTACATGGTTGGTCCGTTGGCTTAGTTTAGTGGTTGGAAAGACTTGGGTTCTCCTTGGATACCCAAGTTCAATCCCCATTAGTGTCACATTTGATGGATAAAGGCAATAAATGCTATTTCTCCCAGACCTTAGGTCAAGAGCTCGAGTCCAAGCCAACCCGGGTTTTAGCCAACCGTGCGTTACGCCAAAGAGATTCTCTCTTGTTGCTGCGCAAGCTCCTGCCACTGGCAGTGGGTGGTATGGTTTCCCGGGGAACGCCATTAGCCAAACTTTAATGCCAACGTGGGTCCAGTTAAGACCATATAGTTTGGCCAGAGTGGGGTTAAGGCCCTCTATTTGAGAGGATATGAGATCTCTCTCAACTAGTTAAAGATTCTCACCGTAAAAAAAAAAAAATAGTTGGTCTACTATAAAGCGAGTAGATCTTGATATTGTTGGTAATGAATTGAATGCGGTTGAGGTAATATCATAAATCTACGTTTTTCATTAATAATAACTAGATTTTAACACCGCTCGCATTGCGGCGCGGTAAACCAAACCATCTGAGATTCTGAAATAAGCACATCGTAAGGTATGTTTTGACTACCCCCATTAAACTGAAACAAAGATGTCCACAATATGAAACGTTTGTCCCTAGATTATGAAATGAGCACAACGTTTTTTAGCCACGTCACCCTCCTTAGAATCTGCATCTATCTCATTCAAGTAAAACAAAGTTCTAAAAGAATCAAATCTTTGTAGTGCTTTACTACATTCCACCTTTCATGTAGCAGGAACATAGTTTGAGGATCATCTATATATAACTAAACAACATACACTAACCAAACGTCATTAACTAACGAAACTCGCCACTACGTTTGTCATTTGCCGTGACTTGATGAATAAAAATCAGCGAAAACTATTATGTACACCACATGCTTAAAGCATGACAAATGTTATTCAGCACCTAATCTCAATATCTCCATGGCAGTTCTCAACCTAAGATATGGTACGTGTTCCTACACCAAAGATTTAGTCCGTGTACAGTTTAACCTCATAGATAAGATGGATGAGTCATACAGAATGCATATAAAATAACTCACCGGTTGAGACAGGCCAATGTCCTTGCTATAAAAGTCCACATATTTGATCATAAATACACCATAGTCAAACCTAGTATAAAACAAATAACCATAAAAAAAACACATGAAAAAGAGACCGTTATGGTTCATGTTCTTGGGAAAACATCGGTTACTTTACATCTGCTCGCATCGGCTTCTACTACCCCAAACCCCTACCCGCCTGGTGCTACCAGCCGAACTGGCGGCAGTGTAGCCACATGAATAGAACGCAGTTAAATCCACCGAAACCAAAGTTGAAGCCTTAAAAAAAATACAAGATCAGAAGCAACAGATACAGAAACCACGATGAATTTGAAGAGAACGATTTCATACCCCGTACCACGTACCGAATTAGCGTTCCCAAATGAACCTACCCCCCAACGTACCGATTTTTAGAAAAGGACCGAATTGCGTACCGGTTTTCATACCGCTTACCGGAGCGTACCGCATTCCATGTGACTATTTCAACAAACTGTAAAACCTGACAATAAAGCATGACAATCGATTCCAGTGTAAACACAAAGCTGTTGTACAAAATAATAAGTACGGAAAGACAGAAATCCAAGGTATTCCACCGAGAGGGTTTACACAAAAAGCACACACGTCAACAACATACTAATTTAACATTAAACATGTTCGCAAGGACATAACATACTATACCAGACCTCATATGCTATAAACAATACACTATGAAAACCAGAATAAAGGGTGGTCGACATTACAATGAGAGTACAACTGTATCCGGGCTTAAAATCGTTAATCACATACATACCAAAAGTCTGTAGCAAATGATAGGGAAAAAATGATTCATAGGTTAACTGTTGGTACAGGCCCCCTTCAAACACACACAATCACGTAAAATAAAGAATAGTATGGAGAAGATAAGATATGTGGAATTTTGTAGAATGATTTTCGATATTTTATTCAATACCCATGCAACCTATTTATAACAAAACTTCTGCAACAAACAAACTACACCTGCTAATACCTATTCAATAGGTATATCCTAAACAACCGTAAGACTAAAACAAACTAACCATAACTTGCTAAAACACTAAAAACATGTGCATAATATCAAGACTTCTGCTGCCCCGTATCTCCTTGCATGACCCGTAACCGACTTGACCCATACTCGACCTGAACCGACACGAAACATCAAGATTATACCCTACATTAACTACAATAAACAACAACACCCGTCCAAAAAACTAACGAAACACTATACCAGATGTAATATGCTACAAGCAATATACTATTAAACCATGTTAAACTTCTTCCACATTACAATAAAACTACAACTGTATCCGGGGTAAAAATCACGAAACACATAGATACCAAAAATGTTAGAACAACCAAACAGGTCAGCAAAGTGAACAAATTTAAGAAAAAAAATTATACATCATTAAAGCTAAAAATATTATACATCATTAAAGCTACCAGTTGACTCAGACGACACACATAGCCTTCAGTCCACCATCAGCGTTAAATGTAAATGCAGAGGGGAAAACATCAAACACTCAATTTCAACAAAGCACACATCTAGGGAACAAAATAAGCATCGGTGAATGGAAACCCAATATATCAAAAGCATAAAAATTTTCTATAATCAAGAAGATATCAAAATAAATCACCTTTGCAAAACCTATACACACCAATGCTAAACACAATACTTTATTGGTAATCAAAATGGATCATTCATACAAAACCTATACACACCAACATTATACACAATACTTTTGCACAAAACATGTTCATAAGGCCAACTAACTATACGAAGCCCCAAATGCCATGACTCCCAAACTTATAGGAACATCTCACAACAAAAATTAAATGAATCAACTTTTTTCACTCTAATATTCTTGAAACTGATCATTTGTATTTGTCTAACAAATTGAAGTGATTCGCTCACGATCATAACATTCAAAAGACTGTTACATTACATACATCCACACAAATACAAACGCCTCAAATTATCAAAATAAAAAAGAAACAAAATTGAAGTAGAAAGTTTAACAACCTGTTGTGTCGTGGTCATGGTACCAGCGTCGTTGGAAGAAGAAGAAATATGCGTTTGATTCATTGATTATGAAGATAGATCAGTAGCAGAAGTTGTAAGTAAGTGAAGTAGAGGTTGAAAATTAGGGTTAAAAAGGGGGAACAAAAATTTAACAGCTGGACATGAAGAACAATTACAGTTAGAAATAAACAGACGTGTTTATTATTCATCGTCACCACTGCCCTCCGAGAACCATCCACTCCACCTTCCGCTAGACTCTTCGTTCTCCAATTAGTGGTTTCTTGTTATGTATGCGTCGGTAATTGGGGGTCGCCGCCACCATGAGTCCACCGGAAGCCCACCACTGGTTTTCCCTCTTCTCCCACAAACGATGTGTGTGTGTGTGTGAAATGCTCTCTCAAACCTTGACTTTCTCTCTCTAAATTCTGAATGCAATGTTGGGGAGAAAGAGTGGGACACGGTGGATAAAAGGGAAGATGAAGAGTTTTTTTTTTGAAACACTCCCCAAGCACTATGTACAACTGATGATGCACAAAAATCTTGCTTCTTTATAATGGTTTAATTTGGGGTTTCTTTCTTTTTTCTTTTTTTCTATTAAAATATACATTTTAGGCTAGATATCCTTGCTTGAATGTATAATAACCGTAAACCTAGGTGTGTTTAAGATCGCGTTTGCAAAAACAACATTTTTGAAAAGAATGTATTTATAAGGCTATACTGCTATAGGGTGTGGTCATGATCCTCCATGTTAGTGTCATGTAACCCACCTTTAATTCACCATCCCAAACCATTATCCTAAGGGTATGGTCATGACCCAAACCAATAGCCCCTTATTTATTTTAGTTTATCTTTTTCTATAGAAAAATTGTTACACCCCCAAAATACCACATGCGGAAACCCCGCTAGGCTTGTGACGTACCAGGATCTAGCCACCAATCACATTGAACTATTTAAAATCAACTCCCATTTATTAAATCAAATATTCCAAATCATATCACAAGTTTAACAGGTTCAGCGGAAGCAAATAGTAAATCATTGTTTCAATGTTTCAAAACTAAATGTATGTAAAAACAGTAAGCCCATCAAGCGTATCCAAGCAGTACGACCCATGACCACTCCAGCGATCCCAGATAGCAAGTTCCTTATCCATAACATCTAACGACCTGCGAGCATGCAACAAGTGTATCAAACAACGTTGGTTAGTTCATAGTTTTTACGAAAACATTTATTGCCAAGTGTTTAGTTCAGTTCATTGATAATAATGTTGATAATAACTCGAGTACCGTACAAGATGGCTTCCAGATTGTTTTGCCCGTCCCCAATGCCCCCTATCTAAGCATTGGTCATGATTAAGGTCATTAGTTCACGCCCGTCCTCTCAGGTACGGTGTGAGGTTGCCAAGCCTAATAGCGCTATCAACTAATACCCCGTCACCTCTCAGGTAACTATTCGCTAGAAGATGGGACTTAAGGTGATAGGAAATGAGTGTATTATCTAACATCCCAGTTTTTACCCAAAGGACTTATTCCTCTCAGGAATACCCATTGATTGTCCCACCCACCGGGACGTATGCTCAAGAGACATGAACTCACCTTAGTTTTGCTCGGTATGTTAAGTTACCCGTCCAAGTTGGTCAACCCAAACCCTACCGTGGTTACCAATAAAAGAAATCAGTTTCATGATTAATCAAGTCACATATTTATCACGGATTCCATTCATCACAAAGATCACTGTACAACATGTGGCACATATCCAATCCTCATACAAGTCCACTTCCCATGTGCATGTCACATAACAACACATAACAGGTGAGTGTTCTACTTACACAAGTCAAGTCAGATTTCTCATTCTTAATCAGCATGGTTATCATGCAACAAATAATATTTTATAAACACGAGTATCCATCATCTCATACATTTCAAACTGTTACTGTTTACTGTTCTGTCCATTTGCACGACGAAGAACCCTCGCGGCGAAGAACTATTCTTCGCCGAAAATGATTATGGCGAAGTATCATTCTTCGTTGGGAGTGAGTGTGACGAAGGACTATTCTTCGTCGATATTGGGTTTGGCGAAGAACCCTTATCAGTTACAATTTCTTTCTGTGATTCCCAACATCCTCGTAACATCAGTTATCATATTTTGGCATGTTTCATCAGATCAAACAACAGTTATTTTACATAATCAAACCAACCCTAATTGTCACCGTTTATGTTAAACAAAAATCCCAATCATGGTCATTGATTTGAAATCATGCCTAGTCTTTATTAATTAACATATCCCTAATCACTATTTAGTTATTGACAGTAAATCACAATGCAAACGACATTCAACACAAATCGAATCACACTTGTATAACATCAACCATTCATTTATGCATCATGTATTCACAAATCATCAAAACCCTATCCATAAGTTTACCATAACCTATATTAGCACCACAATTCAAGTTTATGTATAACATCACATCGACCCTAGTTCCTAGAATGCAAATCTTTTCCAACAGTTTGCTATCACCATCTGTTTAATAAAGTTCATGCACCATATCACCACTTATAACCAGAAAGTTCTAATCGAACAAAGTGAGATACTAACCGAGATGTAGGACAAAACTAGGAAGGCTTCGATAGATGAGAGGGCTGCCGTCGATCAGAGAGAGGGAGGGAAAGAAAACTAGGGTTTGATGTTTTGTGTTTTGCAAAATAAAAGAAACCACGCACAACCATATGGGCCGGATTCACTGATCTGGGCCGAAAGCCCTTTCGGCGAACAACCCTCTTGATGAAGAACCAAACTTCGTCAAGAGTGATGATGGCGAAGAACTGTGAGTGCGACGAAGATTGGTTGTGACGAAGACTTATTCTTCGTCGAGATGGGGTTTGACGAAGACCTATTCTTCGTCGAGTGTGTTACTCAATCAGAGTTAAACATAAATATGTTATGACTAAACATTACACAATACTTAAGTTTTCATGTAACACCCAAACGTAACCAATACTTTAATCATTCAAATATCATGCACAAGATACAACGTAAAATGAATTATGAAAACAAGATTGTGAAACAAATGATGCGTAGGGGAAAGACCTTGAATTCTCAGGTTGTCACATCATCCCCAACTTGAAAGAAATTTCGTCCCGAAATTTGATAAGTAACCCAAAGCCGCAAGGTGTTAGATCAGGATAACTGTGGATTTTTCTCGAGTGCCACAAAAAGGAAATGATTTGTTGAAAAATGGAAATGAGGACCATGGTTGCCATTGTTTAATCCATGCAAACCATGGTGGATCAATCAAGGGGGTGGTGTAGCCTTCTATTCATGTTCCTATGTGACAAATCATGTCCCAACCATAAACATCATTCTCTGATTATTAACGTGTTACGAAAGATATAGTAAAGATCATCCAACTCAAAACATAATTGAGTAAAGTTCTCGGACAAATAACTTTAACGTACTAAACGTATGAAGAGCATGAAAAAGGCAAAAAAAACGCGGTGACATTTTTGTAAATATTTGCTTGTAGGGTAATTATCAAAATTACTCTACAAATGATCATGTAGAGTAATTTTGATCTTATAGAGTAATTTTGTAAAATGTTCTTGTAGAGTAATTTTGATAAAAAAAAACTATACCTCACTAAAAAAACCCCAAAAACCTACCCCCCCCCCTCAAACAAAATGCTAAAAACTAAACCATAAATCTAATCCACATAACTAAATGCTAAAAAAAATTTACAAAATTACTATACAAGATCAAAATTACTCTACAAGATCATTTTATAAAACTACTCTACAAGATCAAAATTACTCTATAGGATCATTTGTAGAGTAATTTTGAATTGTATGATGCTTTGATAAACTTGCAGAGTAATTTTGATTCACTTGTAAAAGTAATTTTGATGCAGAGTAATTTAAATACACTTGTAGAGTAATTTCGATAATTACCCTACAAGATCAAAACTACTCTATAAATTTTTTTTTACAAAATTACTCTACAAAGATCAAAGTTACTCTACATGATCATTTGTAGAGTAATTTTGATAATTACTAATAACTACGAAAATGACACCGCGTTTTTTCAGCAAAACCTTTAGTTCGTACGTTTTATACGTTCAAGTTATTTGTATTTGCTCTTTTTTCTACATTTTATTTTACAAAACATATCAAGTTTTAGCTTTTTTCGTAGGTGCCTCATAGATCTAATCTCCAACCTATTTATTGGTTAAGACAAGTGGTACTGGTCGCCGTTCTCTTGTTTTTTATTCGATGTCCTTTGTGAGTTCTTTCTTAAGATGTAATGATGAGGATGAGAAAGTAAAATTGAAGGAGAGATATAAGGCAACTAAGTGGGAGGCAAGAAAAATATATGAAACAAAGAACATAGCTTGTGATCGAGGAGATGTATTAGAACTACACACTAAGAAGGGGAAACATTACATGATCAAGTTTTCCAAAACTAGGGAGTAAAGGAGGCAAGATTTAAAAGCCGTGAAGTTCATAAAGGGCGAGGATTGAGATATTTTTGGTGAAGAGGTAAGACATCAAGGTGAGATGGTAAACCTACTTGTACAATGTTTTCCACCAAGTAGGAATCAATAAGAAGATGGTGAGAACTCCATTACGCAACCACAACAACGAAACACCTACTCTTGTCAAAATATCACTACATAAGAGGTGAGGAGAACTCTTAGAAAGATGGGAACGAAAAAGGTGATAAACTCATACAACATCCTTATTGAGTTATGGAAGTGTTTGGAAGAGGAGGGAGTTCAGTGCCTAACCAATCGATCAATACTTCTATGCATAAACCCACTATATGTGCGAATACTTGTGAGCGAATACATACCTTCTTCTTTCTTAAAAACCCTAAAATGACGGTTTTTCGAATATGAGCTTGTTTCATGTCAAGGTCTTAACTTTATCATAGAAAAGGCATAAGGATCAACCCATAACATCATTCCAAACCTCAAATATAAAAAAGTCAACTTTTACGTGAGTCTCACATTCTTTTTACCTTTCATGGGCCATGCATGGTTTTTCCCTTTTTAGGCTTCCAAATCCGTAATCCACATAACCATTTTAATCCATTTGTTAGTAAAATTGGGGTGTTACACTCTTAGTCACTCTCTACCATAATAAAGGAGATGCTTATTTATATGGAAACTACAAGAGGATTAAACTTCTAAATCATGCTATGAAGATGTGGGAAAGGGTTATCAAGACACAACTTAGACAATAAATGCATGGATGTGATACACATTCTAAGGAGGCTGATGAAAAAGTATAGCACGAAGAAACGGAAATTGCATATGATGTTCATTAATGTCAAAAAGGCTTACGATAGTGTGCCCCTATAAATGATTAGACATAGTCTTGAGGGAAGAGGGATACCTAGGAGGTATATTAACATAAATAGAGGCATGCATGGTAGTTCTAAGGCAAGCGTTCAAACGCTAGTTTTTACAATGGAGGTGAGCTTCCACCAAGGATCTATGTCGAGTGTGTTTCTCTTTCAAATAATCTTATATGAGTTGTCGATATTGACTCAGGAGGCCATCACGCGGTGCAAGATTTTTAGGAATGATAATGTGTTGGTGGCGGAGTGTATGCAGGACCTTAATGGGAGATTCAAGAAGTGGCGAGTAGGTTTAGAGTGCAATGGCTTATGCATAACCCGATAAAAAACGAGTACTGTTGCTTTAAATTCAGTGGTGCAAACGACGAAGAGGGCGCCCAAATAACGATTGAAGATCAAGTTGTCTTGTAAATAACTAAGTTCAAGCATGTCACACCTCGAACCATAGCGGATTGGTATTGTCACACCCCAACCGATGACGGAAACATCGGAGTGAGACGAAAACATGATTGTTCATAGCATCATATCACTAATTGTGACAATATAAATTAATCCAAATTTCATAAATACTAAAACGTCATACATTATTCCAAAACATGATCAAACATAAACGAATCAAGCGAAACATAATAATTGTTTATTATTAAAGCGTGTTTGATCCTAACTTGATTTCCTCACCACTTCGTCTAATCAACCTGCAACATGTATTAAAATAATGATCAACAAAAATGTTGGCGAGTATACAAGTTTGAATACATAGCATAATAATAAAATGTTTAAACGTGCTCATATCCAACATGAATAATGCATACAAGTTACTAATATGTTGAACGGGTGTAAACTATATGTCAAACCCAAGTTTCCAACGCAATCTTGATTACCTAACATCGTCGAGACAAAGAGGGTGTAGCATGTTTTACTTAACAATACCCTAAGAATCGGGGTGGTGCGTTAATCCTATAGCGATATAATTGTTAAGGTAGGCTAGCAAAGTGAATGAGCATATAGACACAATGTATACATAGCATTTGAGATTAATAAGTATCACATGTTTTCATGTTTAAATGTCGATAGAGTGTGATTTTGAATAAACAAGTCTCAAGTGTTGCGTGTTTTTGTATAGCGTACATGTTGCACCCAAAGTGTTTAAAAACGAAAATGGGATCGAGTATACTCACAGTTTTTGCATAGCGTTCTACTTAAACCGCGAGCGGAGTTGGTGAAGTTTCGAGCACCAAAATTACACTGAAATGATTAAACGAGATTATAAGCATTATGAAAGTGTCGGGTCGGAATGTTGAAACACGTGAAATATGCGAGATCAAACGGGTAACAGGTTGGTTCGCACGGATGGACATAGTCCATTTGTGCGGATCAACGTTTTCAGTAAAACGGACCGGCTGTTATGGTTTGATACAAATTGATTTGATTGTAAAATAGTAAAGTAAGCATTTTAAACGGTAAATAAATGGGTCGGGTTTAAAACAGAAGGCAAAACAATTTAGTTTAGAAGATAGTCGGTTTGTGCGGATGGACTTAGTCCGTTCATACGAACTAAATGTAAATGTCATGTACAGTTTAATTTATAATCTGATTCATTTGTAGCCTTTAGATAAATTGTTCAAATTACTCAAATCAGTAAATAAAACGATCAAATCATGTGTGAAAACAGAAATGAAAAAAAATCAAAACTGAACACATGGAATACTGTCCGTTCGTGCGGATGGACTTAGTCCATTCGTGCGGACCCACTGTTAGATGGAAAACGTATGTTTGATCCATTTGATCAGATTATTTCTTGCTGGAAATTAACCCTAATGCAAATCCTTAATTATGTAATGAGTTAAGGCCTAAGGGGTTCCAGATTCATTCAAGATCGTGTAATAATCGAAAAGAATGTCATAGTTAAGTTGTAAAATGTTTAGATTTTTATCACTCTTGATTCAATCTCATATGTGTGATGTTCCAACAGCAGTTTGCCCCAGCAAACTAGTTAGAAACCATCTTCGAGATAGGTTGGATCAAGATGGTTTGCAAAAAGTTTAAGAACTCGTGATAAAATGCGAGGAAATGCAATGAAATGTAATTGAAAATGAAAGAAAACCCTTACAGCAGGTTCTGATCGCCAAGGAAGGCTTGAGGGTGTTTGCAAGAAAGTGGGCAAATTTAGGAGTGGAGTAGTGTGCATATTTATAGGTTTTGGGGAAAATTAGGGTTTCCAAGATTCTCGGACGGATGCACTTAGCGCGAATGGGTAGGTTCGTGCGGATCTACTCGATCCGTGCAAACCGACTCCTTTTCGATGTTTTTCGTTTCGAGTTTGATTATTTTATATGTTTTATTCGGTTTTTCGAGTATCAAGCATCAATGTGTATCAAAGAATCAAGAGTCATGTATAACATAGCGTTCAAAATGTGAGTTCTGATTACAAGTTTGCACATAAGTCTAATATGAATAACATGAATGTGATTAAAATAATAGCGTTTTCATTATGATCAATCATCTCAGATTACAAATTGAAGTGAAACAGAATACAACAAGAGTACAAGTGTCTAAAAATGAAAAGTACAACAATGCTTGCTAAATCAGGAAAGTACAAACATGCGAAGCGTTACAGGTATGTGGTATGAGGATTGTCCATAGCTCATTACAACTATTATAAGTTTAATATTTAAAACATGATCAAATTACATTGTCACACTTTCAGAGAAACCTCAAATAAATCATACATATTCAAATTAATAAAACATAAAATAAAATCAAATTTATTAATCAAAGGCATATCCTACATGTCTTCAACCTTCAGTCCACTTATACTTGTGTACTGTATCATGCGTAAAAAGTGATTTTTGGTCAACATAAAGTTGGTGAATAGATCCAAATTTAAATAAAATATTTTGCTTAATTTGATTTATTTTATTTAACAAAGGAAACATGCAACATCATGTGTAAACATATATAGCAATTCAGAAGACAATGAATCATAAATCATAAATAAAATAAACCAAAACCAACTGCTTATGTTCCAAACCCGTAAGGGCGTGACTAAATGAGGTGGCGATACCAACATCTCATAGTCATGGGGAAATGTACGCCCATGAAAGAAAATGTGAGGCGATACCACAAGCCATAGTCATGAGGAAATGTCAGCAATGGACCCACAATATGCTTGCTTGCTTGAATTCAATAACTAACACAATAACCAAATAAATAACAACTAAATAAATAGCTGCCAAATATTACACACTAACATTACATGCTTGGTAATGATTTAGAATAATCAAGAGACTATTTCATCTAATAGATTCATAACAAGGTCATTACAACTATCTTGTATTTTTATTTAAAATGATTACATTTATAAAAAAAGATTTAATTGGGTTTTATAATTCAGTTAACCCTTTATTACAAATTTTTTTACCAATAATTAAGATATTTGTTATAAAATTTTTATAACTTATTTAATTTTCTGTAAAAAAAATCAAGTATAATATTTGTGATACATTATTTTGATAAATTAGTATTTATATGATTTTCCAATGTAATCTAATATGTCAAAATTCACAATTAATCCATATGATGTCCAAAAATTACACAAACTAATTAAGATGATAATGAACATATTCATAATTTCAAATTCACAAAAACAAGTCTCTAGGATCAAAAGCCGCAAATTATGTTATTCAATAACCCTAGTTTAAGAAGAATCAAATTTGAATTCGTATGCCATTCTACAATAGAAATGGATTGAAGGGTTTTGTAGAGCATGAAAAACTAAGAAAATTAGGCTTTGGAATTACCTGCTTTCGTGGAGAGATGAGGGAGATATCAATTCACCAAGTTTCAAGTCCTAGCTATGATCCTTGCCCAAGTTCTCTAGTTAAAGAGTGGATGAACAAGTTGTAGATATGGGAATTCGTGATATGTGCAGAGTGTCGTTTGATTGTGGAAAAGGTCATTGAGATGAACAAATTTGGTGTAGAGTTTTGGTGTTCATGAAAGATGAAAATGGTGACTTGGTTGGGATTTTTATTAGGCTAATATTGTAGTGTTAATGTTTATAAAATTAATAATTTTTTTAAAACTTTAATTAATTATTCTAATTAAATTAATACATGATTTTATTAAAAATACTTTATACTAAAATTTTCATTTTATCGATTACCTTTCCTATTCGGTTTTACAAAATGATTCGGGTTTTTTGTAAGACCCGTTTTTTGCGGATGTTACAAAGAACTTAGGGTCATTCATCCAGAGTGATCGGGACATTGGCAATGATGTAATGCATCGTATCCAGGCAATTAGGTGCAAGTGGAGAACAACTCATGAGTTTTGTATGACAAGAGGTTTCTAATAAGAGTAAAAAGGAAATTATATAAGGTTGCAGTCTGCCTAGCTATGCTATAAGAAATCAATTGTTAGGCTATCAATAAGACACAACGCAAAAGTTAGACGTAGTAGTATTATACGATGTTGAGATGGATGTGCAGGCATACCGAGTTGGATCAGATAAGGAATCATGGGTGTTGCATGCATTTTGGAGACCCTTGTAGTGGGTAGGGGGGGGGGGGGGGGACCAGAGGTAGACCCAAACTCACATTGATGAGTAGATAAACATGATCATTTGTTACATTTGTCCCTCCACTAGGACATATTACATGATAAGAGTTTTTAGAGAAGTGTGACAATGGTTAAAGGATTTTTAGGGAGTTTAGGGCCCTTTGCATAGGCGGTCTTGGTGTATCATACATTGTTTAGTTCCTTTTAGATGACATGTGTTTTTCTTTGTGACACACTTTTTTATTTCTGTTCTTTTCTACTACTGGTGTGTTCTTTATGTTCTTAATGTTATTTGTATTTCTAAAAAAAAGATTTGATGAGTCAAGCATCTCATTGGGAGCTTCTCTATCATCTGGGATAGAGATATAGCTTGTTATCACCTCTTCCTTCCTAGATTGTACCTACATGTAGGACATAACCGAGTATGTTTTGTTTCTACGTCGGGTTGGTTAGAATTGGAGTAAAGGTTTATCTTCCTCTCTTCCTAGTTGTCTTCTTTTTATATATACATTTTCTTGATTATTATTCAAAAAATTGTTAGCGCTCCAGACTCGTGTCACACACTAGAAAAATAAAGACCATACAATTTGACACCAAACGATACACATAATGCACTTAACCCAAGTCCGCACAATGTGTCCAACATTGATGGTTTGTGTCTCCTTTATGTTGGTAATTGATGAGAAAACGTTCAACCTCTCAAGTAAGAAGTACAAATGTAGCTAGGATGCAGGGGCAGGGTTGTTAAAGAAAGTCAAAAGGTGCTAGTGATATAGCCCAAACTGAAAACGAAGGATCACAAGGTTTGCCCTAAATTATGAACAAAAAAGGAGTCCTCCCATGCAACATGTGTAGTTCCCTACAAATATAGTTTTTTTTTTTTAATTTAATATACTTCTTTATAATCATTAGAAAATACAAGAAGTTTTGAAAAAAAAGGATTGAATTTTACTTTTATAGTGATTATTAAATATAAAGAAATATACTTTAACCACACTTAACACCAACATTAAATTTTGCATATAATTAAAACCTAACACAACTACTTAATTAATATAATACATAAGTAAACAAAATGTTTATACCAGAAAAAGGAAAAGCTAACTAAAGTTGGTCACGATTATTCTTTATAGGGTAAATTACTTTTTGAGTCCTTGTGTTTTATGTGTTTTAACTAGTTGAGTTCAAAAGCAAAAAGTTTAACGACCTGAGTCCCCATAAGCATTTTCTTTAACCATTTGAGTCCATATTTCTAACACAGTTAGATTTCTGTTGTTAAGTTTTGTTAAATGACTAAATTACCCCTATAATTAAAAAATAAAAAAACTAATTTATTTATATTTTTCTCTATCTCTCCTTATCTCCATCTCTAACAAACCCACAGATCTACACATCAACCTTATCTCTATCTCTCTCAATGGCCAGTTGGCCACACTACACAAATTCAAAAAGTTAGCTATACCTCAACCTACGTCGCCGGAAAACGATCGCCGACGTTCGCCTCCGACTGACGAGTTCGTAGATCGGAGAGGAAGCGATGTTGATTCGTCATCGGAGGATGAGAAAGATAACGGTTCGTCATCGTGTTCGTCTTCATCACCGCCGGTTGAGGCGAACCGGTGGAGCGGTTGTAAGATAATCAGAAGCAGAATCTATATATACCTTTGACAAACACAAAAGCATCAGAAGTTCCAGGAAGTTCCGGGAAGTATTGGCTGCCTGAGCTAAGGAAATAGGTAAGCCAGCCAAAGTGCCGACTATGGAGGAGATGGAAGCAACTTTTATTGATTCAAATCTCTCTTTGTTTTTGTTCATTACTTCTCTTTCTATTTCTGTCATCGCAGACTTTCTACCTCTTTCTTCTTGTTGCATACCCAACGGTCAACAATAATTTCTGCAAAAGAACCAACAATCTGTTTAAATTTGAGGAAAAATGTCTGAAAGTCCAGCAAAAGTTCGATTAGTTCGTTGCCCCAAGTGTGAGAATCTGCTAGGTTACTGATTATGTTGTTTATCAATGTGGTAGATGTGGTGCTGTTCTTCGTGGTAAAGTTTGAACCTTTTTACAGATTTTGTTTGATTTTGTTCAAGAAAGTTAGATGTGGGTCTAAATGTATGATCTTTTTGTGTTTGTTGTTGATTTTTGTTTGAAGAAATAAACTGGGTGTGCCTGATCTTGTGAAGAACATGTGGTTTTTTTATTTTTATTTTTATTTTTTAATTATAGGGGTAATTTGGTCATTTGACAAAACTTAACAACAAAATTCTAACTAGGTTAGAAATTTGGACTCAAATGGTTAAAGAAAATGCTTATGGGGACTCAGGTCGTTAAACTTTTTGCTTTTGGACTCAACTAGTTAAAACCCATAAAACACAGGGACTTAAAAAGTAATTTACCCTTCTTTATATCTCCCAAAATTACATATTTTGCTTTATATTCAAAACATCATAGACTTTTCAAAAAGAAAACTTAGTAGATCATTGGTGGATTCTAATGTTTTTGAAAGTAATTACATGAACTTATATTAATTACATGAACTCATATCTATTACATGAACTCATATTTATTTTGTTTTTTTTTAAGTCTAAATGAAAATATATAAACTCGTTGAAAGTTGCAATAACTTAGGCTATACGGTATTGGGGACGTCCCCCCTCCGTCCAGGATCGGCGACGGTCCGCACACCGTCCCCCCCCGTCTTGACCGTCGGCATCTAGCCGTTTAAGACGGTCCACTAAATGACAAAATTGTGTGAGGAACGATGACTAATTTGACCGTTTGATAATAAAAAAAAATCCAATTTCAATTTACAAAAAGCAACGGCCATATTTTAAATTAATACCAAATTCACTCCAACTTTTATAAATACTTATCATTTTTACACCATTTTTCACACCTTTTTACCCACTACAATCTCATATCTCTCTCACATTTTATAAACTTCAACATTTTTTATACCATTTTTTACCCACTACCACCCCATCTCTCTCTCTAAAAAATTATCATGGCTTCACCTTCTTCCATTTCTTCGTCTACGTGGTATTCATCATCTTCGGAAGAGAATGACGCATTTATGGAAAACATGATTATGAACGCGGCTCAGGTCTTCATGGCAGGTGATGAAGCGTCGTCCCAACGGCTAACTAGACGAGCAGAATTAAACCGAGACAAAGAAGTTACTTTACTATTTTTCCCGCTTGTTTTTATATGGATTTGAAAATGAATTTTATAATGAATTTGATATATTTTTCGTTTTAAATATATAGCCGCCCACGATAAACTAGTAGCCGATTATTTTGCCGACGAACCCGTGTACACAGACGAGATGTTTCGACGTCGGTTCCGCATGAGTCGTCGACTTTTTTTACGTATCGCAGGCGACATGGCCCAGTCTGATCCGTTTTTTACACTGCGATACGACGCTAGGGGGCAAAGGGGTTTCACTAATTTACAAAAATGTACGTCGGCCATTCGCCAACTGGCATACGGTTACGCACCCGATGCATTAGACGAGTATTTAAGGATGTCCGAAAGAACCGCACGTCTATGTTTGCATAAGTGTTGCGAATGGGTTGTAAAATTATATAGCAAGAGATACCTGCGGAGACCGAACGTAAACGACGTTCAAAAATTATATGAAGCACACGAACAGAGACCTGGTTTCCCCGGAATGCTCGGGAGCATTGATTGCATGCACTGGCCGTGGCAGAACTGCCCAACTGCCTGGCAAGGTCAGTATACTAGGGGAGATCATGGACATCCGACTATTATTCTAGAGGCTGTTGCGTCACAGGATCTCTGGATCTGGCATGCTTTTTTTGGTCTATCTGGTTCACTCAATGACCTTAAGATCATATACCAGTCACCAATGTTGTAGAAGGCGCTAGGCGCTAGTCGGGCGGTGAGGTACAACCTAGGGATTAATCGGAATGGGATTTTTATATGTATTTTTTCAAAATTATATATATATATATATACCCAATAATATAAAAATAATACTTCAAAATTCACATAAATACTTCAAGTTTCAGCTAGTATGGTTCGATTTTGACCGATTTTGACCAATTTTGACCGCCTAGGACCGCCTAGAACCGCCTAAGACCGATTTTGATCGATTTTGTCCGACTAATATTGTCCGATTAATCCGATTTTTGACCGCCTAGGACCAATTTTGACCGATTTTTGACCATGACCTATTAATTGGCCGCCTAGCTCAAAATTAGGCAGTAGATGACCGCCTAGCGCCTAGGCGCGGATTAATCGGCCGCCTAGGCCGATTTCTGCAACCATGCCAGTCACAGATATTTGACGATATAGTGGCGGGAACAGGTCCAGCTCAAGTTTTACGGTTTCGGGGGTGGAATACAGGCGAGGTTACTACCTAGCAGATGGAATATACCCAAAGTACTTTACAATCGTTAAAACTATTCCGCACCCGATAGACGAAAAAAGAAAAAAATTTGCGAAGTATCAAGAGGGTGCGAGAAAAGATATTGAACGGGCTTTTGGTGTTCTACAAAAAAATGGCATATCATTGAACATCCTGCACGTTCGGCTACACCAAAGAGGTTACGACACATTATGTACGCTTGTATCATCCTTCATAACATGGTCATTGAATACGAAGGTAGAGCGATATGCGAGTACGACGAAAACGCATCTACCGGAATTTCTGTTCCAGTTAGTGGGGAACAACAAGATTTGAACATGTTCTCTCTACGTAACGAGTACACACATCATAACCTACAAGCGGACTTAGTGTAGTACATTTGGAACAACGCTCAAAACGAACCAGACGACCCATTTTGGAGCAAGAACGGTGGTTGCCAAACTAATGAACCTTGGGTATTTTTGGCCCTCCATGCACCGAGACACCACTGAGCAACTAAGGAAGTGTGATTCCTGCCAAATTCATGCACCAGTCCCGAAAAGCCCCAAGCATGATCTTGTCCCGATAACCTCAGCATTGCCATTTTATAAATGGGGGATGGACATCGTTTGTCCATTCCCACCAGCCAAAGGTGGAGTGAAGTTCTTGTTAGTAGCCATAGACTACTTCACCAAGTGGCCTGAGGTTAAACCACTTGCAAAAATCACGGGCAAGCAAGTCATTGGCTTCGTTTGGGAGAACATCATTTGTCGCTATGGGTTGCCAGGAGTGCTTATTACCGATAATGGAAAGCAATTCGCTGAGAAGCCTTTCAGCGTTTGGTGCAAAGAATTCAAAATAGTTCAGGTTTTCAGCTCAGTGGCATATCCATAATCAAATGGTCAGGTTGAAAGGATGAACCGAAGCATAGTTGAAGGAATTAAAGCCAGATTGGGAAGATATGAAAGAAATTGGCTTGAAGAATTGCCAAGTGTTCTATGGGCCATAAGAACAACAGAAAAAACAAGCCACAAAAGAACACCTTACAGCTTGATGTTTGGATTTGAGGTTGTGATTCCAGTTTAAGTAGGAGTTGTAACACAAAGAACGGTCAACATGGATCCCGAAGCAAAACAAAAAGAGACCATGTTGAACTTACAACTCCTACAGGAAGCACGAGACCAAGCTGCAATCCAAGAAACCAAGTACAAGCAAACGATGGAAGCCTATTACAACAAAAGAGTCAAATATGAACGCTTCAAGCCAGGAGACCTGGTGCTTAGAAACAATGAGGCTAGTAAGAAAGAGAACCAAGGAAAACTTGGCCCAAAATGGGAGGGGCCATATACAATCCTTGAAGCACACAAGGGTGGATCCTATAAACTAGCAGACTCAGAAGGTAAAAGGCTTCCAAGACACTGGAATGGAAAAATCCTTAAGAGGTTCCATGTGTAATCAAGAAAGATTGGTTTGTATTTCACAAAGTTGTATTTCAAGAGTTGATCACCTTTTGTAACACAATATCTCTTGAATGAATGATGATGTTTTATCAAATTTGTCTTTCTATCCTAAAATCAGGTTGAGAACCTAGTAAGAAACTCCATGGCAAGGGCCATGTAAGGGGATGAGCTCCGAGGCCATATCGCTCAATAGGTTCAAGGGTTAAATGAACCTATATAAGGGGTGAGTTCCTAAATCAATACAACTCCATGAGACTCATTCTTGAAAATAAAGTTGTCTCATAGACAGGTTTGAACAACCTACATCAAATGTTCCTTAAGCCTTAGAAAAAATATCGAAAAACATGCTTACGAAATAAAACCAAACTAAGAAAGATGATGAATAGGATAGGTGCTATGTCTTCTTGTTAAAAATACAAAGGCTAAGTGACTGCGGCACTGAACCATTTAAGGTATGAAAAACATAAAGACAACACAAACCCAACAAAGACAAAACCACAAAGAAAAGAACCTATATAAGGGGTGAGTTCCTAAATCAATACAACTCCATGAGACTCATTCTTGAAAACAAAGTTGTCTCATAGACGGGTTTGAACAACCTACATCAAATGTTCCTTAAGCCTTAGAAAAAATATCGAAAAACAGGCTTACGAAATAAAACCAAACTAAGAAAGATGATGAATAGGATAGTGTCACGCCAGGAGCCGCGGGACAGAAACCCCGTGGTATTTAATTTGGCAGCGGAATTATTAACAGGATCGTTTAAAACTTGAAAATGCCCGATTATTTTATTTCATAATTAGGGACAAATCCTGTAATTTACAATAAGGGAATTTCACTAGGAAACCCCTATTTTACAAAAACATGTTTCTTTATTTTTATTAAGCCACTTCTTCAAGCTTGTAGTGCTACACTGCACTTTTTCCTGGATCACAGTAGATCAACTGAAACATGTTTTAAAAAGGTTTTATCAGCAGGGAAATACTGGCGAGTCATTCAAGTTGCACAAAACGACGCATTGTTATAATATACAGTAAGGGTGATTACACTGTTTATATCAACCAATTACCCCAAATCGGTATTTGTCACTTGACTGTATCTGTGACTATGGTCAGGTCACCCATTGGCTAACTCGTTGTCCAATGGTGACGGGAAACAAGTAATGTATACAAAACCCCACATACCGGCAGTAATTGAAGATTACAAAGACTTAATCCATGTAATTATAACCTCGAAAATACGTGTTTTGCAACAGTTTTGAATGGATAAACGTAATTAGGGGATACCCCCCTTGAGTTTTAGGGGCCCTGATCCTAGTTCCAACTATTCTGAAAATTTTAGGGGTCATGCAATATTTCTTGGGGGTCTCAATTAGGGTTTCCTATTGGACAAAATAAGATAAGAATTAATACTTTTAATGAGAGTTGTTACATCCTCCCCACCTTAATAAAAATCTCGTCCTCGAGATTTACGGGAACAAGTAGGGATATTTTTGCTTCATCTCTGATTCCAGCTCCCAAGTGTACTCAGGTCCTCTCTTTGAATCCCACTTGACTTTGACCAATACTAGTCTTTTGTGTTTGAGAAACTTGACCTTTCTGTCTTCTATCTGCAATGGATTCTTAACAAATTTTAACTTTTCATTTACCTCTACATCTTGAAGAGGTACTACCAGGGATTCGTCAGATAGACATTTCTTGAGATTGGATACATGAAATACGTCATGTACTCCCGCTAATTCTTCTGGTAGTTTTAAGCGATAGGCGACTGGTCCTATTCGTTGGATTATTGGGAATGGTCCTACGTATCTTGGACTTAGCTTTCCCTTCTTTCCGAACCGAACTACTCCTTTCCAAGGAGAAACTTTCAAGAGTACCTTGTCTCCAACTTGAAATTCTAGCGGCTTGCGTCGATTATCTGCATAGCTCTTCTGGCGATCTCAAGCCGTTTTCAGTTTTTCCTTGATTTGAGTGATCTTGTCGGTGGTCTCTTGCACTATTACAGGACCTGATAATTGACTTTCTCCTATTTCTGCCCAGCAGATTGGAGTTCTACACTTTCGTCCATACAGTGCTTCGAATGGGGCAGCTTCTATGCTTGCATGATAACTATTATTATAGGAGAATTCAATCAAGGGTAGGTGGTCATCCCAGTTTCCACCAAAATCTATTACACATGCCCTGAGCATGTCTTCCAGGGTTCGAATCGTCCTTTCACTTTGTCCGTCTGTTTGGGGATGATATGCAGTGCTCAAGTTCAGTTTAGTCCCCATGGCTTCTTGGAAACTTGTCCAGAAATGTGAAGTGAAACGACTATCCCTATCCAATACAATGGAGAGTGGGACTCCATGTAAGGATACTACCTCATCTACGTACAACCTGGCTAACCTTTCTATACTAAAGGTTTCCTTCATGGGTAGAAAATGGGCTGATTTGGTTAATCGATCCACAATTACCCAAATCGCATCATTACCTTTTCTGGTTTTGGGCAACTTAGTAACAAAATCCATAGTTATTAGTTCCCATTTCCAAACAGCCATTTCTAATTGTTGAAGTAACCCTGAAGGTTTCTGGTGTTCTGCCTTAACTTGTGAACAAGTTAGACACGTAGAAACATATCTAGCTATGTCCTTTTTTATTCCTATCCACCAGAAATTATTTCTTAAATCTTGGTACATCTTATTATTTACAGGGTGCATGGTATACCAAGATTTATGGGCTTTCTCTAAAATCTTATTTCTTAATTCTCCCTGCTTAGGTACCCAAATTCTTTTATGAGAAAAATTCCCGGATAGTCCCTGTGGTTTCGCCTTTTTTCACCTATAGTCCCCAACTTTCTAAAACTACCTGAATAGTCCCCAAGTTTTCAGTTTTTGTTCCCGGATAGTCCCTGGCGTGAATGGAGGTTACTTTTCTCAGTTAAGTTGGTGTAAAATGACTATAATGCTCTTACTATTAAAAATTAAAAAACAACAAATAAAACATTAAAAGAATAAAAAAATACATGTGGGCCCCACCTACCCACCCCACCCCCAGCCTATGTCTTCTTCCCCATTCTCTCATTAACCTACAACAACCAGCCTATGTCTTCTTCCCCATTCTCCCCTTAACCTTCTCTCTCTCTAACCTTTTTTCCACAGACCTGCAACTTATTTCTTTTACATATCTCTCTCGGACCCTTGAAGATTGAGCGTCGGAAGCCGATTGAAGCTTCCATTATCCTTACACACATCCCCTACCTTACAAATCCAGGTTAGCAACTACACTGTTAGCATGAATGCTTTAAATCCATATGCTCGTGTGCGCTTTGAAGATTCACAGAAGTGCCTAGATGGGTGGGTTTAACAAAGATGGGAGCGGGCCACTGTTCGATTAACGATATTGATGCTTACTCTGTTCACGTAATGCTTATGTGTAATCGAAACCATGTTCAAACGATGAGCTAACAAGATAATGAGGTAATAGAGAAGGATTGTTGAATCATGCTGGGTTTTTCCTTTAATGTACAACTGGTCATGCTCCGAGTACAAGCTGGTTATGCATGTTTGAACATTCAAAAAAAGGGTGTGATGTTGCTATATGTTTTATGATGTGATGTTGCTATATGTTTTATGAAAAGAACGATTCTTTGTGTTCATCATATGGTTAGGATGGTATAATAAGAATCGAATGTTATGAGGAAGTCTAATACCGAACGATTTCCAGTTAAGTGTTGTGAGATAATGATGAGGGTAGTATAGATCTTAATCATCTAGGCTTGAATGTGCATATGATTTAGGTTACAATAACTTTGAAATGAAGAACTTGATATCCGACCTGAACTCGAGTCTCCGGTGGGTTTGATTCTGTTAAAGTTTTGGATCATAAAAAACAGAATCAACAGCAATCTTGACGAAACCAGTAAGAACACAACTTATCATCTCTCTGCAAACCGGATTCCGCAACTCGACAACTGGTTTTCCTTCCAGATCTTGATGAACCGGCCGGCGACAGATCTGAGACCGTTCCAGATGCCTATCGTGTTGATTTGCGAGTTGTTTCGGATGGTGGTGGTGGTGGTGAAATGTGGAGATGGTGGTGAAGGGTGGTGGAGGGTAGGGCATATGAAGCGGTGGTGGTGGTGAAGTGGATCTAATGTTGCAGACATATAAAGAAAGAGAAAGAGGAAGAGAGAAAGGAGTGAAGGAGAGGGGGTGGGGTGGGGTAGGGGTAGAATAAAGGTGGGTCCCTTTTTTTAACCAGTAAGGGCATTATAGTCATTTCACACCCACTTAACAAAAAAAATTAACCTCCATCCACGCCAGGGACTATCCGGGAACAAAAACTGAAAACTTGGGGACTATTCAGGTAGTTTTAGAAGGTTGGGGACTATAGGTGAAAAAAGGTGAAACCACAGGGACTATCCGGGCATTTTTCTCTTCTTTTATTGTGGAATTTCTAAATTCCATCACTTCCTTGCTCTAATTCTTTGATTCGTCCTTTTATTCCCTCAGCATCATCCTTAATTGTTGTGGCTTGAACATTCTTTAGTTGTTCCATTAAGTCTAATTGTAAACTTAATCTAAGAGCACGAACTCGCTTTTGCTTTTCATGATACTTACGACTTAAGGCATCTGCTACTACGTTTGCTTTTACTTCGTGATATTAAATATCACAGTCGTAATCGCTTAAAATTTCCATCCATCTTCTTTGCCTCATATTTAATTCATTTTTGCCCAAATATGTACTTTAAGCTTTTATGATCTGTATAGACTGTAAACTTACTTTCATACAGATAATGTCTCCAAATCTTAAGGGCAAAAATTATGGCTCCTAACTCTAAGTCATGAGTTGTATAGTTTTCTTCATGCTTTTTCAATTGTCTTGAAGCATACTCAATTACCTTCTTGCGTTGCATTAGCACACATCCTAATCCTAGCTTAGAAGCATCGCAGTAAACTTCAAAATCCTCTGTTTCTTCTGGCAAGGCTAGTATTGGGGCGTTTGTTAACTTTTGCTTCAAAATCCTAAAGGCCTCTTCTTGCCTGGGTCCCCATTCAAACTTAACTACTTTACATGTTAGCTTAGTTAATGGCACAACTATTTTAGAAAAATCCTTAATGAATCGTCTATAGTATCCAGCTAACCCTAGAAAACTCCTAATTTCTATAGCTGATTGCGGGACCTTCCAATTGGTGATTGCTTCTATCTTGGCAGGATCTACATGAATACCTTCATGATTCACCATGTGACCGTAGAATTGCACCTCCTGTAGCCAAAATTCACACTTCTATAATTTGGCGTAAAGCTTCTCCTTTCTTAACAAAGTTAAGAGTGCATGCAGGTGCTCACAATGTTCGTCCTGACTTTTGGAATAAATGAGTATATCGTCGATGAAGACAATTACGAATTTATCCAAGTACGGTTTACAGATCCTATTCATCATGTCTATAAATGCTGCAGGAGCATTTGTTAGTCCAAAGGGCATGACTGTAAACTCATAATGACCATACCTAGTTCTGAAAGCAGTTTTAGGTATGTCCTCTTCTTGTACTTTCAATTGATGATATCCGGAGCGTAAATCTATCTTAGAAAAATATCTAGCTCCTTGAAGTTGAACAAAGAGATCATCAATCCTAGGTAATGGGTATCGATTCTTAATTGTAACCTTATTTAGTTCCCTATAATCGATACACATTCGCATCGAACCATCCTTCTTTTTCACAAACAACACTGGAGCTCCCCAAGGGGATGAACTAGGTTGTATAAATCCTTTACTTAGCAATTCATCTAACTGCTTTTTCAATTCTAGCATTTCGGTGGGTGCTAATCGATAAGGTGCCTTTGCTACGGGTGTAGTTCCAGGAATTAGATGAATTCTAAATTCTACTTCCCTATCGGGTGGTAGTCCAGGTAGTTCTTCCGGAAATACGTCCGGGTATTCTGATACTACTGGAATTTCTTTAAGTTCCTTACCTTTAGTGTTAATGATTGCTGAAATCATATACACTATTTCTTGTTTTCTTGAATAACTGGCCAATTTCATTACTGAAATGAATTTCATTGGCTTATGTGGCTTATCTCCTGTAATCACCACTAATTCCCCTGTGGGTGTATGTATTTCTATGGAATTCTTATCACAAAGAATTCGGGCATGGTTGGCTACTAACTAATCCATTTCTAATACAATATCAAATCCAGCTAAATTCATAGGTAACAGGTTTGTAGAAAACTTATGGCCTAAGAGTTCTATCTTTCCTTCTCGCAAAACCTTATCTATGTTAACAGAATTCCCATCTGCTGTTTCTACCGTAAAAATTTGTCTAAGTTTGGTTAAAGGTAGGTTAAGAGCTTGGCAGAATGAAGTATTTATAAAACTTTGGTTTGCACCAGAGTCAAATAATACTTTTGCATAAACGTTGTGAACTAGGAACGTACCGGCTATCACGTCAGGGATTAGCTATGCTTCCTGGGTAGTTAACTGGAACGCTCTTACGTTTTTCTTGGTAGTTCCTTCTGCAGGTTTAGCCTTGTTATCTGCTGGTTTGACTAACTTAGGGCATTCTGGTTTGAAATGCCCAGCTTCTCCACAGTTATAGCAGACCCTTGTTTTCTTTCTGCAATCTTCTTCACGATGTCCTATCACTTTGCAGAAGTTGCAGGTTTCATTACATTTGCCAAAATGTTTCTTTTTACAGTTTCTGCACAACGGCGGAGTGGAAGATTGCCCAGTTCTTCTTTTCTCGAAATTGCTATTATTACCCACATGAAATCCTTGGGTAATTTTCTGAGCCAATTCCTTCTTCCTATTTTCTTCTCGCGTACGCACCAGTCCGTCAGTCAAAGTGTTGGCTAATTCCACCGCATCATCGATCGTGTGGGGCCTTGCAGCTTTGACAATATCACAAATTTCGCTAATTAAACCCCAAATGTAGCGAGAAATAAGTACCGGCTCTGGCGAAGCTAGAGTAGGCACAATTCGAGCATATTCGAAAAACTTCGAAGTATACCCTCGGCAGTCAACATCCACCATCCGGTGGATCAGAAATTTATTCGCCATCTGCTCTTTTTCATATTCTGGGCAGAATTTTCTTTCCACCAGACGCTTAAACTCCTCCCAATTCATGGCATAAGCCATGTCGCTTCCTTTGGCTTGCAACACCGTATTCCACCATTCTAATGCTTCTTCCTTGAAAAGGTGAGAAGCATACATGACTTTATCTTCCTCGGCACATTTACTTATTTTAATTACTGCCTCGGTTTTCTCTAACCAATGCAGTGCAGGAGTCGCCCCTTCATTGCCTGCAAATTCAACAGGTTTACAGGCAAGAAATTCCGTGTAAGTGCAATCAGGCGTTGCAGCTTTCATTCTTTTGAGAATTGGGGCTTGTAGTACATCATTATTATTAATGTTACCGCCTCCATTTACGCTATTACTGAAGTTGTCTTCATGAGTACGTTTGCTAGGAACAATTTGTTGAGGTTCAACTGGATTTCGGGCAGCAGCAATGATTGCTGGAATAGCATTGGCTATTCCTTGAGCAATGATATTCTCGATATCTTGCCTATTCAGAAATTGATCTTCATGGTTTTGTTCAGATTGGTTAACTTCGTTAACGGGTTCATTACCAACGTGTTCCATCTGGTAATTAATATATATAAGTGATTAGAAAATAATTAACAACCAATTAAAACAAAACAATCGCACATAAGCACATCAACATGTATAGCCAAAATTGTCGATTTTTCGACGTTCGATATTTTTATACATTATAATAGGCATCCGTACACACAAGTTATCTTACAAAAGTTTTATTTTTAGTTATTTCATATGATTATATTTTATTACTATATTATTATAAAACACATACTCCCACAACCCCACAACTCTAGTCAGCTGGCATCTTAGAAACGACGTTCCCTCTCGTCGTATTTCCATGAGATTCTCTCTCCCATATCCCTAATTCGGTTTCCTGCATCAATCAGTTCCTCGCCATAATGACGGAGTTCCGCCAAGTTTTCTGCGCTCATAGGTGGGTGTAGTGGAGGCTCGGGGTCAAACTGAGGGAAAAATGTATTAGGGTGATTTAGGAGATTCTGAAACTGCCAGTCGGTGGTCCACCACTCTTCTAGTTCTGCTGGTAGAGGTTGGGAGTGGATAATAGGATCTGGGATATCAGGCTCTAGATCAACTGGAAGTTGTGCTTCCGCTGGGTAATTAAAGAGGTTTTCACCGGCAGGTCCGATGAGGTCACTAAGTGCCAGTTTATGATCCAGCTCCTCCCAGGATGGCATTTCCTAGTCTTGCCGGGAACTTTCCTCAATCTCTATTCCTTTGCCTTTATCTTTGGGATCCTCAGTCTTTATAACTTTCTGTGTCGCTGGTTTCCTCCTGCGCACACGCCTCCAGCCCACGAATCTTCTTCTCCTCTTCGGCTTTGGTTTCTCTGGAGGTTGGGCTTGAAATCCCATAGGTTCATCAACGTCGGCACAATAACCGGTAAAGTCTCTGGAAACTTCCACATTAACAGAATAGAGATTGAGATTCTGAAGAGCTTTAGACAACTCATTCATGCTGTTTAGCAGATATGAAGAAACATACAAAATTCTAGGTTAAAATTTGGTAGATTAAATTTTCACAGAATCAGAAAAATTAAATATTAATTATAAATATATAATTCAATTATACAAACAAATTGATTAAAATGAAATATCACGAATTTTATATATATTACAATTTACAACTGAAATTCAAAATATACTAGTGGTTACGCATCTGTAAATTATTCTAGTCTAGCTAGGTTATAGGAGTATTATGCTCCATATGCGTTTATGTAAAGTTTATTCTGTCTCTTTCTTCTACTAGGTTGTTATCTAATGGGTGAAGTTCTTTTAAAGTTTCTGGCTCGTAGGTGACATAGGTGCTGGTACTGGTTTGGCGATTTAACTATAAGTTAACATTTACTGTTCGTCTAATTCATCTTCCCATGGCTGGTTATTACCTATTTCCTGAGTTTCCTTATTAATTATCACTCCTTTTGTTTGTGACTTCCTCATTTTCTCTTGACTTTTTCTAATAATCCAACTTCTTTTCTTAATGGTAAGTGGTTTCTCAAATTGTGCCTTACGAACAAATATTCCTTCCTCAGTATCTGCTGAGTATCTTGAGGAATTTGGTTGGAATGAGGTTCCCTTATCTTTTGGTGAACTATCTAATTGACAATAAATGTCCGAAATTCTTTGCTTACCCATACTGTAAACTAACAAATAGTCAAATAACACAAAATTACATAATCATAAAATGATAATCAGAAAATTAAGTATTTCTAAACACTTAATTGGCTTAAATCAGTGG
Organism: Helianthus tuberosus; assembly: GCA_030545235.1. Taxonomy (NCBI): domain Eukaryota; kingdom Viridiplantae; phylum Streptophyta; class Magnoliopsida; order Asterales; family Asteraceae; genus Helianthus; species Helianthus tuberosus. The sequence goes on along the minus strand of CM060370.1, from coordinate 192,802,440 downwards.
CTCTGATACCACCTTTTTCTGTCACGCCCCCCCCCCCGGCCCGGTTTGACCCGGTCCAGGAGCCGCGGGACAGAAACCCCGTGGTATTTAATTTGGCAGCGGAATTATTAATAGGATCGTTTAAAACTTGAAAATGCCCGATTATTTTATTTCATAATTAGGGACAAATCCCGTAATTTACAATAAGGGAATTTCACTAGGAAACCCCTATTTTACAAAAAAACATGTTTCTTTATTTTTATTAAGCCACTTCTTCAAGCTTATAGTGCTACACTGCACTTTTTCCTGGATCACAACAGATCACCTGAAACATGTTTTAAAAAGGTTTTATCAGCAGAGAAATACTGGCGAGTCATTCAAGTTGCATAAAACGATGCATTGTTATAATATACAGTATTAAGGGTGATTACACTGTTTATATCAACCAATTACCCCAAATCGGTATTTGTCACTTGACTATATCTGTGACTATGGTCAGATCACCCATTGGCTAACTCGTTGTCCATTGGTGTTGGGAAACAAGTAATGTATACAAAACCCCACATACCGGTAGTAATTGAAGATTACAAAGACTTAATCTCTGTAATTATAACCTTGAAAACATTTAGGGTTTTGTAAAGCAATTTGATAAAAAGAGAATGACTCACATTGCAGATTTAAACGGGCAGAGTTTAGCCTACTAATAAGCCTGTTAACCTAATTCAATAACAATGCACACGAAAACTAGGTCAGTAACTTAATACAACTTTTACGACAACTCACGAGATCAAAACCTTCACGACGAATGACAAAGTGCAATACTGAAACATCCATCGAATTCACGACGAATGACAAAGTATAGCCCAAGTACGGGCATCACTTAAACATCCATCGAATTGATTTTTATCGATCGGACATTAAATCGTAGCAGTGATCGAGTTATTACCCTGTTATCGTGGCAGAGGTTCAAGGTAGTGTGTGTTTTTGAAGGAAACAGCGTATAACTTAACGTACGTAAAGAAATTTTTCGTCGAAACATGCAAACAGATCAAATCCCAGGCCAGGGGCTTTATAGCCCGAATCGGAACCTCCCGCGTGTCGCGAAGGGTTCCTCCACCCCTGTCGCGAGTCGCGGGGCATACCCCCTAGCCTAGAGTAGCCTCGTGTCTTGTATAGCCTTGGTGAATTGTAATTTTTTTGAAAATGCGTGTTTTGCAACAGTTTTGAATGGATAAACGTAATTAGGGGATCCCCCCCCCCCCCCCCCCGTTGAGTTTTAGGGGCCCTGATCCTAGTTCCAACTATTCTAAAAATTTTAGGGGTCATGCAATATTTCTTGGGGGTCTCAATTAGGGTTTCCTATTGGACAAAATAAGATAAAAATTAATACTTTTAATGAGAGTTGTTACAGATAGGTGCTATGTCTTCTTGTTAAAAATACCAAGGCTAAATGACTGCAGCACTTAACCCTTTAAGGTATGAAAAACATAAAGACAACACAAACCCAACAAAGAAAAAACCACAAAGAAAAGAAATAATCTAAGGAACAGTACAACAACATGAGCAAAAAGGTTACACATAACCCAAACTCAAAGATACAAACCAAGTCATGAAACTAAAGTAGTAACCAGAAGCCTTGAAGGCTTCAAGCTACATACATGACAGCCTGAAGCCTTGAAGGCTTGAAGCCAACCAAGTTGCCTTACCAAACAGGCACAAACACAAAAAACATAACACAAGGCAAGTAGTAAAAACTTAATAGCATAACAAAGAAAGTCTTAGCAAACTCCCAAACATCTAAACAAAGTTAAAGCAAGCCTTAGTAGCTTGCAAACCTAGGAAATTGTTCAAATGGCCATCCAGGCCTAACCACAACCACATAACAGGAACCTTAAGGGTTCCCGCGAAACCTAAAATTGTTTAAGTTAACATTACAAACCATAAATTGTTTTAAAGGGTGCTAAGAAAGCTACGAATATCAAGCATCAACGGAAGGCTTAGAAGCTCCAGAACTGTTACCTTTAGCCTTTTTGGTCTTCTTGGACTTCTTAGCCTTCGAGCCACCATCACCATCGACTGCTGAACCCTCCAAGCTTGCATCTTTGGCAGCATCAGCATCAAGCTCTCCCGAAAAGGTATCCTCGCTATCTCCTGAATAGGAATGTTTTCATGAAAGAGAACCAAGTACTTCGGCACATACCTTCTCATTAAGACCATCCGGTTTTAGTTCCTGCAAGACGGAGAGGGGCTTACCAAAACAAGCTGTAACCTGGCTCACATACGGATAGGTAAGCCTCTCCATCTGCTCAACGGAACCCTTGAAGACCTCAGAAGCTTCAGGACGGTACAAAGAAGATTTTTCCAAAGGATGACCAGATTCATGAAGCTTGTAACCTGCAATGAGACCTTGATATTTCCCCAAGTTGAGCAATTTAGTATAAACTTCACCAAGAGCATAATTGAACTCTTTAGAGTGAAGAAGGTAGGTAACAACTTGGGGGAAACCTTGCTCAATAAGCCACTGGTTATCACCAGTGGCTTGAGCAACCAAAGCCTCCAGGCCATCTTTTTCTTCATCAAAGGCCTTCTGTTGAACAGTCAAGGCCTCCCTATCAGCTTTTAGCTTCAACTGGTCAGCTTCGAAGTTTTTCTTGAGATCATTTATCTCAATTTCATGCCTTCTAGTCAATTCACCAACCTTTTTGACCCAGGCCTCTTCTTTCTTGGCAAAACCCATCAATTTCTTTCTTCATTACAGCCATCGAAGACTTCATTTTCTCCTTCTTCTTAGAAAAATCCTCATACTCCTGCATGCCCTTCTGAAAACGGGTAACACCCTCAGCAACCGAGGCAGAAAGGTTGCAGGAGCTAAGCATCAATCTTGATATGAAATGGTCACTTTCCATTTCAGAGATGGCACCACGAACGCCAGGAGGAGCAAAGTGAGCCAAGGCTTCAACACAAACAGCCGGGTCTTTGAAGCTATCTCCAACTTTTACCCCCCAGCTAGGAACGTATACCTCTTCAGCCTCTGGACCCTCGAAGCTTTCAACATTCTTAGCAGATGAACCCTGGATGACAGGAGTACTACCCTTCTTAACCAACTTCTTCTTCTTGCCAGAAACAACCAACTCTTTTTCTTTACCCTTCGACACATCAACCTCAATAGCCTGCTCTGCTGATACTTCAATATCGTTACTAACATCAATAGCCTCAGAGCCAGACTGTTGATCAGCACCTTTCAAATAACGTTTGGAACGACGAACAGAAAGCTTTGAACCGGGAGCCTTTGTAAAACCCTTAACATTGGGGACACACACGTAGCCGGAACCCTCGAACCGATGATCGGATGCCCTGACAACCGCATCCTCACCCGGAGTAGCAACAACATCATCAAAGGCAACGTCGGAAGTATCATCACTCTTGATAAAATCGAGTGCAGACATGACTGCAAAACAAACATAAAATGTGTAAGCAAACAAGAAACAAGAACATAACAGCACAACAAGAATAAATGCATACCCTGCCCATCTCTCAAGAGCACCGGATCCCGATCGCGTTTTTCCCACAATTTACTGAGACCCAATAACACCACCAAATGCTCAGGAAAGGGACGAAGCCTTGAAGGGCACTCCCTAAAAGTTTCTTAAAAACGAGCATTTATATCAAGGGCAGAAGGTTCATGTTCATTCAAAACGGCATCCGGGTGCCTCCAAACAAGTTTAAAATGAACAATTTCCTCGAACACCCAGAAAAACCGGTCCTTCCAGACACCAAGGGTAGAAACCATAGACGAAATCAAGCAAGTGTCAACTTGAGACTTCTCAAAGGTGAACCAGTCACCATTCTTAGCCAGTCAGAAAAAACGACGAAACGATAAAAGAGTTGGGTCATACCCAGAAGCCTGACACAGAACTTCAAAGTGTAAAACCCTAGCCATGTCATGAGGGTGAATCTGACCGAAAGATATGCGATAATACTCCAGGATGTTCAAAAAAAAGTTTGAAAATGGGTGACGAAGGTTATAAAACTCGAAATGGTGACAGTATAGAGCAATGGAACCAGGGGACATCTATCGATTGAAACGTCACAAGCCGGTGCAACCGGTTTAAACTTCTGCCCTATCCCCCATTCCATACAAAACAAATCGACTTCCTCTTGAGTCATTCGAGAAAATGACTTCCCTAAATCCTTACGAGCACCCATGATAATAGAAAATAAGAAGAAAGTAAGCAATCGGAACTAACCTGATTAGAAAAAGGGAAAACTTGAGAGAAAGAGAGCAAATGATGTTCTTCTGGGAAAGTTAAGGTAAATTAATGAATAGAAAATAATATAATTAAACGGTGTAATTAAAATCGCCGCCTGACACAAAAGAAAACTGCCACAAGTCATATCAACTGTCTTGTCAAATTCAAAAATCAAAAAGCTCAACCATTTTCAACCCTTCAAGCCTTTAAGCAATACAAATACATGTGTAAAAGTCAGAAGTCTTTGAGCTCATTTTCCAAAAACCTCTGACTTGGGGGGCTGATGACGGGGGTAGCCCAAGACCAAATAAAATGACTTAGACACAACAAAGCTTAAAGGGTTCAAAGGTTGAAAATCCGGGAGTTTAGATAAAACAATACGTGAACAGTAAATAGTCACATCTCTGATTGCATCACCAACTTCCCCAGCCGCAAAAGTAACACAAGATCACAGAACACAGTCTTTTATCCGCAGGTCAAAAGGCTATAACCCATAAAAGGGTAAGTCCCCCACTGCAAGCATGTTCACTAGTCAAACAGCTTCCTCTTTGTGCTAAGGCTTTTCCTATAAATGTGACACTTCATTAAGTGTGAAAAACATTCTGGATTAGCTCTGATTCCAGGCGAATCTCTGGTCATTGTTTTCGAGTACTTGTTCTATGCAAGTCACTCTCCATCACATTCAACACACACATTCTTATTGCTCCCACATCCGAGACTGAACACGTTTCAGTGGAGGGCCCCGAGCAAACAACAAAATCAAACTAGTGAACCTCTCTCCACGTCTTGCAAACGTGGGGGGACCCCACGACCTGCGTTAGGCAAAATCAAACCCTTCAACCCTTTTGCCTAACCAGCCCTACTACTAACACTGCGTTAGGCAAAATCAAACCCTTCAAACCATTTATAACATCTGCCCTCTTCTACCAATATATATTATTCGCTAGGTTTTAGAGAAAAAGCCAAATATATTACAAAACAATTAAAAGCCTGCAATATTTATCTATACTAAAAAAAATACAAAACTCAAAACTTTGAATTATTTTTTAGATAGAATAAAAAGAAAAGTTGGAGACAAAAGCCTATTCTCCCGACACTTTGTAACAATCCTTTTTTTTTTAACTCACACCCTCAAATCTTAAACCATAGATACTAATCGTGAAATATAACCTAAATTCTCAACCTCTTAAATAAAATATCAAAATATGTATGTTAGTTTTTAAAATATAAAGAGTATAAAAAGTGGTTGTGAGTGGAAGAGAGAGAAAATGTTACTGTTCATCTGTATATTTTGAGGGACACTGTTCATCCCTTATAATTTTTTAATATATTTTGAAAGTGGTTATGAGTGGAGGAGAGAGAAAAGGTAATAATCTATATATCTCCATGTATTTTTTACATACTTTTATAAACATATAGTTTTGTTAATTTATTTTTTAAATCAAACATATTGTTTTGTAAATACACTTTTTATAGGAGACGATCAAGACATAAAGATATTTTGGGGTCGTATACCAGAGAAATTTTTCGCCGCAATGGGTCGTGGCGAATATCGAACTCCTGAGTCTTTTTCGGGAAAGTGGGGTGCTATGAGGACGAAGGTTACCAACTTCAACAACATATATACTAATCTCATCAACAGTAGTCACAGTAAAAGTGGTTCGAGCGACGTCGACGTCATGACCCAAGCCCACAACGACTATAGATTGTACCATGGGCATGTTTTTACGTTAGTAACAACATAAGAGCTTCTTCGCAAATCTCCCAAGTGGCATCTTGTACCACCGTTCGACCCAACCAGCCCTAGGTCTAAAAGGTCCAATTCGACATCCACCTCCGAACCATCAGGGTCCGATGCGCGAACAATAATAGATCTAAACAACGATGTTGACGAATTTGAAGAACCAGAAGAGCTGCCTCGACCAACTGGTAGGGATAAAAGTAAGGCAGCGGCACGAGGAAAGTCTTCTTCAACGCCATCGGATGGCCCGTCAAAGTTGAGCGACTTCGAGGCAAGTCTCAACAAAATAATCTTGATTAGGGAAAAAGACCAACAAATGAGAATGGAGAAACAAATCCAAAAAGACATGAATTTTCTCGCGAGAGATTTGTCAAATCTACCGGAGGAGGACCGAGTCATTTTGGAGGCTCGTAAGGCACAAATTCGGGAAAAATATATGTAGTTTTTTTTTTCTAGTACCTTTTGTTTTTTTTAACGACTTTGTAATGTTTTTATTTTTTTTAATGAAAATATGTTTTTTTTTTATTTTCTAGTTATTAAAATTGCTATTTAATTTAAAAAAATAAATATATAAATAAAAAATAATTAGGTAATGATGACGGGAGTTCCATCCCACACCCTGCAAGTTAAAAGTGGGGTGTGATAAAGCCCCCTAGCTGACGTGGATCCTACGTGTCGCTTACGTGTCTTGATAAAGCCCCTAGGGGCTCCATCCCACACCCTCTAGCCTTAGCGAGTAGATCTTGATATTGTTGGAATTGAATTGAATGCGGTTGAGGTGGTATCTTAAATTTACGTTTTTCACTATCAATAATTTGGGGTTTCTTTCTTTTTTCTTTTCAAATATACATTTTAGGCTAAAGCTATGGAGTGTTTAAGATCGCGTTTGCACAGTGGCGTCTCTGAGAATTCACGTACCCTGTTCGAGCTCGAAAAATGTGCCCATATGCTTTAACGAAAATTATTTTTCTATTTTTTTTTAAATCATATTAGTATTGGGTTAGGCCCAATAAACCAAATGTTAAGTTGGGTAAATTATAAAACATAAAAAGGTATTTGATAATAGGCCTCTATATTGGATTTGTATGTGTTTACAATTTTTTTTAAATAACATATATATATATATATATATATATATATATATATATATATATATAGGGAGGAGCTCATGCGAGAACCACCCTTATTGCGAGAACCGCGAGAACCAATGTGAACACAACCTAAAATAGCTAAAAAAAACCTAACCCCCCCCCCCCCCCCCCAAAATAACCTAACCCCCCAAGCTAAATGCTAAAAATTAAAACCCTCAAAAAACCTAAAAAAACCTAACCCCCCCCCCCCCCCAAAAAAAAAAAACCTAAACCCCCTCCCCCACCCCCCAAAAACCTAAACCCCCCACCCCCAAGCTAAAATGCTAAAAACTAAACCCCCAAAAAACCCAAAAAAATCTAAAAAATTCAAAAAAAAAATCTAAATTTTTTTTTAATATTTTTTATGCTCAAATCGCTACTTTTAGTAGCCCAAAAAAAATTATTTAAAAAAAAATTAATTTTTTTTTTGCTTCGAAAAATTAGCGATTTTTATATAAAAAATTTAAAAAAAAATTGTGTGATTTTTAGCTATTTTTAGCCATTTTTTGTTGGAGATCATGCGAGAACCACCTCTTATTGCGAGAACCGCGAGAACCAATGTAAACACAACTTAAAATAGCTAAAAATAGCTAAAAATCACACAAATTTTTTTTTTTAATATTTTTTATATAAAAATCGCTACTTTTCGAAGCAAAAAAAAAAATTTAAATTTAAAAAAAAAAAAAAAAAATTTGGCCACTAAAAGTAGCGATTTGAGCATAAAAATATTAAAAAAAAAATTTAGATTTTTTTTTTATTTTTTTAGATTTTTTTAGGTTTTTTGGGGGTTTAGTTTTTAGCATTTTAGCTTGTGGGGGGGGGGGGGGGTTAGGTTTTTTTAGGATTTTTGGGGGTTTTAGTTTTTAGCATTTAGCTTGGGGGGGGGGGGGGGGTTAGGTTTTTTTAGGTTTTTTTCGCTATTTTAGGTTGTGTTCACATTGGTTATCGAAAAACCTATATATATATAGGGAGGAGCTCATGCGAGAACCACCCTTATTGCGAGAACCGCGATAACCAATGTGAACACAACCTAAAATAGCTAAAAAAACCTAACCCCCCACCCCCCCCCCCCCCCCAAAAAAAAAACCTAACCCCCCCCCCCCCTAAGCTAAAATGCTAAAAACTAAACCCCCCAAAAAACCTTAAAAAATCTAAAAAATAAAAAAAAAATCTAATTTTTTTTAATATGTTTTATGCTCAAATCGCTACTTTTAGAGGCCAAAAAAAAATTTAAAAAAAAATTTTTAATTTTTTTTTGGCTTCGAAAAGTAGCGATTTTTATATAAAAAATATTAAAAAAAATTTGTGTGATTTTTAGCTATTTTTAGTCATTTTTGGTTGTGTTCACATTGGTTCTCGCGGTTCTCGCAATAAGAGGTGGTTCTCGCATGATCTTCTCCCTATATATATATATATATATGGATTTTTTTAAAATCACGTGCCCCTCGAAATAACGTGCCTTGTGCGAAAGTGCTCCCCGCACACCATACGAGTCGCCCCTGCGTTTGCAAAAATAACATTGTTGAAAAGAATGTATTTATAATTCCCGTGATAATGTTAGTCATACTTGTACAGCTTACATTACATCTTGTACAGTTTTATTAGTTCAGTTAGCTTACTGTTAAGTAGTTGGTTAATAACAATAGTTAGTTAGAAGTTTGTTTGTAATCAGCATATAAATATAAGCAGTGTATCAATAAAGGTGAACTTTTCCCCAATTTCATTTTATCAAAACTACATGGTATCAGAGCAAAAAGCTCCGATCTACTCAAATCCGTTCATCTTCCGGTCAAATTCAGATCAATTTCCGATCAATTTCTCTTTTCTAATCATCTTCTCTGTTCAATTTCTTCGATTTTGCCTTAAATCTTGTTCGTTTTTCAATCGTTCATCATGCCAGAAACTCAATTAAGCACAAATATTATAATCGATGCCCTAAATCCTCTTTACCTTTATCCTTCTGATCATCCTAGATTAATTTTGGTTTCTAAACAATTTGATGGAGCAGGATTTGGTTCATGGAAACGTGCTATGTCAATTGCACTCTCAGCAAAGAATAAATTCGGTTTTGTAAATGGAACAGTAAGTAACTCTATAAACCCTAGCCTTTGGAACAGATGTAATGATATGGTCATTTCATGGATTATCAACACTTTGTCTAGAGATATTAGTGAGAGTGTATTGTATGTTAAAACTGCTGCACAACTTTGGAAAGAATTAGATGATAGATATGGTCAAGCAAATGGTGCAAAACATTACCAATTGCAAAAGAGTTTGTGTGAAATATCACAAGGTAATAGTAACATAGCAACATACTTTACAAAAATCAAAAGTATTTGGGATGAGTTGAGTTTCTTGTCAAATATACCTGTATGTTCTTGTGGTGCATCTGCTTAGATTGCAAAGAAAGAAGAGGAACAAAAGTTCATTCAATTTCTTATGGGTTTAAACCCTAGCTATGATCATATTAGAGGCAGTATTTTGATGATGCAGCCTTTGCCATCAGTTAGCAAGGCATATTCTCTTTTAATCCAAGATGAAAAACAAAAAGAGATTCATTCTGGAATACAGTCATTTACAGAAACTGCTGCAATGCAAGTTCAAGTCAAAAATCAAGGAGAAACAAAAAGGATTGTTTGTAATCACTGTAAGAAGCCAGGGCATACAGTAAACAAATGCTATAGGCTAATTGGATTTCCAAAGGATTTCAAATTCACAAAACCAAAGCATGTTAAGGCTACTGTTTGCATCAATGAGAGTGAAAGTCAGGATATTAGTCCTTCTATGCATGCTATGAGTTCTGGAACTAACCTAACAACAGAACAATGTTAACAATTGATTCAGTTTCTTCAACAAACTCAAATGCACAATGCAACAACTAGACCTTCACAAGCTAATGATGTTGGAAGTTCATCCATTGAGATAAAACATGCCAACTTTGCAGGTATAATGGCATGTCCTTCCATATCTAATTTCAATTCCACATGGATAGTAGACTCAGGAGCAAATGATCACTTGTGTTTTGATGAAAAATTGTTTACAAACATTGAAACACTTCCAAAACCTATTCAAGTACTGTTGCCTAATGGAAATATCATAACAGCCACAAAATTTGGAACGATAAAACTTTTACCCAATCTATTTCTTCAAAATGTTTTATTGGTACCACAATTTAAGCATAACTTGTTGTCCATAGCAAGGTTATGTATTCAAACAGATGGATTGGTTTTCTTCTCTGATAAAAATTGTATGTTGCAGGCCCCTTCTCTGAAGAGGCCACTGGTTCTTGGTAAACTGCTTAATGGGCTGTACCTTTTCAAGAGTAATAAGATAGCATACAATGCTCCTGATGTTTCAAATTCTAGAATAAGTAAGTCTATTTGTAATGTTGTTGTTTCCAGTAGAACATGGCATAATAGACTTGGTCATTTGCCTTTGTACAAACTCAAGCAATTGAACATGGCATAATAGACTTGATCAAGTTGAATGTTGTGATATTTGTCCAAAAGCTAGACAACATAGGTTACCTTTTCCTCATAGTAACAGGGAATCCACTCAAAGTTTTGATCTTATTCATGTGGATGTTTGGGGCCCTTACAATACTTCTACATATCATGGTTTTAAGTATTTTTTTTAACCATAGTAGATGATTACAGCAGGGTTACATGGACTCATCTTTTTTCAACAAAAAGTAATGCTTTTCCTATCTTACAAAACTTCATTCAAATGGTTGAGACACAATATAATACGAAGATCAAATGTTTGAGAACTGATAATGCTTTTGAGCTAGGGTCTTCTATTACATATGCTAGTTACTTACTTTCTAAAGGCATTGTGCATCAAACAAGTTGTGTTGCTACTCCACAATAGAATGGTGTTGTAGAAAGAAAGCACAAACACCTGCTAGAAACCTCTAGAGCTCTGCTTTTTCAATCAAAATTGCCTCTTAGATTCTGGGGAGACTGTCTTTTAACAGCCACACATCTAATCAATTTGTTTCCCACTAATCTCTTACAAGGAAAAAGTCCTTATGAAGTTTTTTTTTGGAAAACCTCCTTCTTATACATATCTCAAAGCTTTCGGTTGTTTATGTTACGCTTCCACATTACAACATGGCAGGGATAAATTCCAACCTAGAGTCGTTCCATGTTTATTTCTTGGTTATCCAATGGGTAAAAAGGGGTATAAACTTTACAATTTGCAAACTCATAAGCTTTTTATTTCAAGGGATGTTATTTTCTTTGAAATTTTATTCCCTTCCATTCCCGACACCACATCTTCTCCGATCTTTCCTACTATTCATGTTCCTCATGATTTTTTTGACCCATTTCCTTCTTCTGATTCTGTTGACATGTCTTCTCATCCATCCTCTAGTTCTTCTCCTCCTACAAATTCTGTCCCTACAGCAGAATTAAGAAGATCATCTAGACAAACTTCAAAACCTTCTTATCTTGCAGATTACTATTGTCATTTTGCTGCTTCCTGTTCTCATACTATCACTGATGTTTCTGCTATCAATCATGTTCTTGCTTCTGATCTTTCAACTTCCAGTCATACTCTTTCTCACAATCTTAATCAGATTATCGAACCTACTACATACAAAACTGCTGCCCTTTCACCAGAATGGCAAGATGCTATGCAAAAGGAACTTGATGCCTTGGCTGCTACTAAAACATGGGTTGTTACTCCTTTACCTGCTGGTAAGAAACCCATCAAGTGTAAGTGGGTTTTTAAGATCAAGTACAAAGCTGATGGGAACATTGAACGATGCAAAGCCAGGCTTGTTGTCCGAGGAGATACACAACAAGCTGGCATTGATTACCATGAAACATTTTCTCCCGTAGTCAAAATGACAACTATAAGAGGTCTTATTGCTACTGCAACTAAAATGCATTGGCCATTACATCAACTAGATGTAAATAATGCATTCTTACATGGGGACTTAGAAGAAGAAATTTACATGCTTCCTCCTTCTGGTATGGTTTTATCAGATTCTAATCATGTTCTTAAACTTCAAAAATCCTTATATGGTCTAAAGAAAGCATCTAGACAATGGTATGGCAAACTTTCAGATGCTTTGAAATCCAGAGGTTATATTAGATCCCAGCATGATCATTCTTTATTCTCTAAAAGCATGGGATCTTCAATTGTTCATATTATTGTTTATGTTGATGATATTCTTCTTATAGGCAATGATGAAAAAGAAATGTTGTCTTTAAATTCTTTTCTTGATGATACATTCAAGATCAAGGATCTGGGTTTTCTTAACTACTTCTTAGGTATTGAGGTTTTACATGTTCCCAATGGCACCATCATGACCCAACGAAAGTTTGCAAAAGATCTCTTACAAGATTTCAAAGATTTTATTTCTCAGAAACCCACATCATGTCCTCTTCCTGCAAATTTACAACTATCTAATGACATTGGTCCTCTTTATTCAGATCATTTACAATATCGAAGACTGGTGGGTAAGCTTAATTATCTGACACACACTAGACCAGATTTGTCTTTTGCTGTACAGTTTCTAAGTCAGTTCATGTCACAACCACATTTACCACATTGGGAGGCTGCTTTGCATACTCTCAATTATGTGCAGGGAACTCATGATCAAGGGTTGTTCTTTAACAATTCTTCTAATTTTAAATTAGAAGCTTTTTGTGATTCTGACTGGGCCTCATGTCCTAATACTCGCAAATCAGTTACTGGTTACTTTAGTATGTTTGGAGGAAGTCCTATTTCTTGGAAATCTAAAAAGCAGGCTACAGTTTCTCTTAGTTCAGCTGAAGCTGAATATCGGTCTATGAGACGGGTTACTACCGAGCTTACTTGGTTAACCAGACTTCTTCATGAATTTTTTGTTCCATCCATTGTTCCAATTTCATTAAAATGTGACAGCCAAGCAGCCATTCATATAGCAAAGAATCCATTTTATCATGAACGCACAAAGCATATCGAATTAGATTGTCAATTTGTTCGAGAAAAGCTTCAAGAAGGCCTTATTAGTTTGTCTCACATTTCTTCTCAACATCAGCCTGCAGATGTGTTTACCAAAAGTCTTCCATCTCATAAACACAATGCTTTGTTGTTCAAGTTGGGGCTTTCCTATCCTCCAAATTGAGGGGGGTGTTAGTCATACTGTACAGCTTGCATTACATCTTGTACAGTTTTATTAGTTCAGTTAAGTTAGCTTACTGTTAAGTAGTTGGTTAATAACAATAGTTAGTTAGAAGTTTGTTTGTAATCAGCATATAAATATAAGCAGTGTATCAATAAAGGTGAACTTTTCCCCAATTTCATTTTATCAAAACTACAGATAAACACAAATAATCACATTTTCAAATGATTCGTTAAACATCATTCTCTGACTATTTACGTCTTACAAAACATATAGTAAAGATAATCCAACTCAAAACATAATCCTATTACATTTTATTTTACAAAAGATATCAAGTTTTAGCTTTTTTTCGTGGGTGCCTCATAGATCTAATCTCCAAGCTATTTCGTGGGTACTGGTCGTCGTTCTCTTGTTTTTATCCGATGTCCTTTGTGAGTTCTTTCTTAAGATATAATGATGAGGATGAGAAAGTAAGACTGAAGGAGAGATATAAGGCAACTAAGTGGGAGGCAAGAAAAAAAATATGAAACAAAGAACATAGCTTGTGATTAAGGAGGTGTATTAGAACTAGACACTAAGAAGGGGGAACATTACATGATCAAGATTTCCAAAACTAGGGAGTAGATGAGGCAAGATTTAAAATCCGTGAAGTTCATAAAGGGCGAGGATGGAGATATTTTTGGTGAAGAGGTAAGGCATCAAGGTGAGATGGTAAACCTACTTTTACAATCTTTTCCACCTAGTAGGAATCAATAAGAAGATGGTGAGAAGTCCATTACTCAACAACAACAACGAAACACCTACTGTCGTCAAAATATCACTACACAAGAGGTGAGGAGAACTCTTAGAAAGATGGGAATGACAAAGGTGATAACTCATACAACATCCTTATTGAGGTGTGGAAGTGTTTGGAAGAGGAGGGAGTTCAGTGCCTAACAAATCTATTAAATATTATCTTCAAAACTAGTAAGATGTCAGATCAAGATCAAAGGAGGAGTATTGTCTCGATAAGGCCATAAACCCAGGAAACCTTACAGTTGGATTTAAGCATCAAACCATAGTTATCAAACTTATAAATGTCATACATTAGTAACGTAAAATGTCAACTATTCAAAACGAAGTCATTAAAGTTTAAACATAGCAATCCAAGTCAAAACAAGTCAGTTATAGTCAATAGGATGCCATACTCCAGGGTAGGGGTAGCCTTCATTTCATGCTTAGTGACCTTTTATTAAGCATCAATAATTTTTTTAACCTAACATGCATGCTAAAAACAGTCAGCTACGTCGAGTGAGTTATAGTTTAGGTTAAAATATCGACTTATCATTTTGAATAAAAACATTTGGGAAGTAGTGTTAAACCATACTAACATCAACCATGCACGTCAACATCAATCATCAATATAGACATCAAATTGTTACTTAACCATCAAGTGTTTGTCACGAAGCAAACAAACTTATACCAGCATCAGAATCCAACAATTTAATGCCTGCTACGTCGTCGTGGTACATGATCTATCAAGATTCTCTAGTAACCTACACTACACATTATTAATTCTAGCTATAAATGCTAGATGTTAATTGTATGCCATCAATTCATTCGTTTATTTACTAAACCTCAATAACATAACATCAATTCGTGAAACATCAATTATAATTTATAAGCAAATAGTAGCTATCAAGCACATCAAACATATAGATATATAGTTGCATGCATATCTGCCCAAAAGAGTAAAGAAATTAACATCTAGAACTCACCTAAGAGTTAGCTTCTTTACTAATTACAACGTACAATCTGACCCTTGAACAATCAAACAACTGGTTAAAGATTCACATGAAGCTATAGTAACTTTTCGCATGTATAAAGCCTTTCACCTTTAATGGTTATCACAACAACATTGCATGGGAATGCTTAGACTATTTGCTCGAATACCTTATGCGAATACCTTAATTATTCACATGAATCCCTTATACGAATATATCATCATGTGAAAACTTAGTTTTAGTTGGACAAAGTTTTTGCTTAATTAGTTCATTGATCTAAAGTATTCATGTGAGCATGTCACATGAATACTTCTATGCATTGTTGGGATTGAACCCGAGGAACAGATAATTAGAGCCAAAACTGATTCACAACAGTGGATTCATCATAAGCAGTAGTTTACACCAGGCTTTCCCCTTAAAAGTGTTTATAACATCTGATGTCCTCTATCCACTGACCGTATACAACAGCTGCTGTACTTCAAACTGCTGATGAAGCCCTGAAGACTGTTAAGGATTAAACATTGCTGTTCAATTTACTGCTATGAGTCAAGCACTGCTGGATATATCAAGTGCTGCTGGGTTCACATCAGTGGAAGGAGTCAGCAGTAGTTAAGTTTGTCTTTATGTAATGTATTGTAATAATAGTTGTTAGCATAACAATACTTGTATAGATCAGATGTTAGAGGTTGTTAGGTTGTTAGATGTCACTTTCATGGTGACGTCAGCTTAGATGCTTCAGTGGTTTGATTTGCCTATAAATGGAACAGTACCCTGTACTGTTACATTTGATTGACTGAGTGAGTCTATCTCCTCCAATCCTTTCATCTTGTGCAATCAACCAGGGAGCATCAGGCTGAGGGGGAGTTTTGTTGTAAGCATGCATTGTAATCTTTTGATTTGATTTGTAATCTTTCGACCTAATGAAAAGCATGTGTTTATCAGAACTATTCTTCCTTTTGATTGTGTTTATAAAGTTTGTTTCCATTTCCGCTGCACATTACATTATTTCATATTCTTTCATTGTTCAAATTATACAAACAAACACAATCATGAGAGCCTCCGATCTATCAATTGGTATCAGAGCTTGGACAGTCAAATTCGATCTAACAATCAATTTGACATAATAGTTCAGCTCAAAATTCATTGATGCTAAGGTTGATCGTATTTAGTTGAAAAACAAAGTAACAAGTGACACGTTCAAAGTTGCTATTCGAAAACTCTGTAAAACAACCAAGATGTCATAAGACACACAAACTTAACATAACAAGTGATGTCACACATAAAACACCTATAGTTTTCAGATCTGAAAACATGTCTGATAACTATGGTATAATTATTTTCTTTACAAAATTGATTTCAATTGTTGTTATGAAGTTTGTGCTGTTTCCATCATGTTTGCTGCTAAGGCATGTACCTCAGGACAACAAAAAACCTATGTTCGTAAAAACATTAGTGCTTTTGTTAACATAAAAGGGGGGAAATTAAAGCCTTAGTTATTAAATCTTATGTGTTGGAAAACAGGTTGAGAATCCTGTTAAAAAGGACCAAATCAACTTTGTCAAAAATACATTAAGAAAATCAGGTGTTAAAATAGTCCAAATCATATGTAATGTGAGATTTGATATAAGCATGTACAAATATGGTCAGATCTCTTAAAACATTGCTGCAAAATGATTCTGGATTAAGTATTCCTTCAATAAAAACCTCCTAGTGAGTATTTCAGTACTTACAGATGGGTAGGGTAGAATTGAAAAGAAGAAAAATCACAAATACTCAAAAGTGTGTTTATCTCAAAACTTTTTGAAGTCAAAAGAAAAGAGTATAAATATAAAACACTTAAGAGTCCAAAATTGGGTGAACAATGGTCATTAAGCAACTGTGTGCTTTTATTGATTCAGGAAAGTTCAGGTAACAATAGTATCACCAGTGATTAAACTTACAAGAGGACTAGACAAGTTCTTCAAGAGCCATCACATGGTAACAAAGTCTATAACCGGACTTTGAAAACTTATGTGAACATTTCTCCTCATTTTTGCAATCAATTAACAAGAAAATGGTCTCAAACAGTGGTTATTACAATTTCAAATCACTGACCATTTTCATAAAACTTGAGAGTGATGTGATTATGAGTTTAATTAGAAAATATACCAGATCCTGTTTGATGTTGTTTTCTGAAAAATTTTTAATTATTTTTCTTGAAAAAGTTTTTCTCAAATAAAACAGGATATATTATTCTTTATTTTTTCTTCAAGAGTGATATATTTTGTACTTTTACTTGTTTTTATAGCAAAAGTTTCAAACACCTGTCAGGATATAGAACCCTTATTTTTGGTGATATTATCCTTGAAAATAGGTCAAAAGGAAATGGTACAAGTGTCAAGGTCATGTCAAACTCAAGTTTGTTTTAACACAGATCAGAGATTGATTGCTAACAGACCTTAAAATACTTGGTACTCATGTTCTAATTTAAATATTATGACACAAAATGAGTTGCCATAGTAAAAAGGTTTCCATCATCTGGGGTACTAAACCAATGTCAGGAATCTATAAATGCTTCAAAACTTATAAAAGACATGTGGCAAAACCTTGAATGCAAATTCCTGTAAAAACTGATGACATATTAAACTTGACAATTTGCATTTAAAATGTGTTTTGTTGAGGATAACAATCTTGAAGATGTTTCATAATCACCATCAACAGATGTTAAACATGATATTGTGGTTTCACAAGACAAAATCATTTCTTTCATCAGAGCAGCAAATGTTCAAAAAGCTGTCAAAAGCTTATCCACTGTTGCACAAACAGTTGCTGACATAATAGCCCTCAAATCCTTACCATTATCTTACTCCTAATCACTGTTCTGTTCAAACATCTGTTTCCTAAATACTGTCCACTGCTGAAAGTCAACCCCTGTTCTTTCATTTTCTTGGTAATCACTGTTGGTCAAAATCAGTGTTTTATCCACTGATAAAGCTATCCACTGATAGTTAAAATCATCCACTGTCTTCACTTTGACCGTTGCAACCACTGACATTTGCTTCATCAGTGGTTCCCTAAACAACTGTCCTCCATTATTCATCTATCCATCAGAGGTTGGCACGTGGTCAGTTCTTAGCCATCAGATCTTTGTAACCGCTGTCACGTCAGCATTCACTGTTTCTCTTATAAAACCCTGATCAAAACCCCCAAACAGGGTTTTACACTGTCGAATTGAATTCCAAAATTCTTTTCTCAAAAGCAGTTTCCGTTCTTCCATCTCAAATCATTCTTCATCAAAATGACAAAATCAAAACCAAAATCATCCTCATCTTGCAAAAAGGTCACTCAAAAGGCCGCTGAACCCATTGAAATCCCATACAAAGCACCTCACAACTACTTGGGTCTACTCACAAAACCCACTACCACCAGAATCTTCGATTCCACCATTGACACCCTTGTAGCTTCAAAGTACAAAACATTGTTGACTGTTGATGCTCCTATTTTCGAACAAACCCAGAGAGAATTTTGGAAAAATGCCACACTTGAGTATCAAGGTGACACAGTTATAGCCATTAATTCTTCCATAAAGGGCAAAAAGATCCAAATCACTCCACAATCAATTTCAGAAGTCTTTGCACTCGATGATCAGGAAGGTAAAACTTCTTTTCCCAAAAACGAGTTAAAAACTGATTTTCTGGAAAGAGGGTATGGTGCGGAAATGAAAAGGGACACCTTACAAAAAGGCTTCTTCCTTTCTGCACCAAGGTTTTTATTCCATAACCTTTTGATGTGTGTCTCAAATAAAACAACTGCTTTTAATGAAACACCATCAAAGATCCAAAACCTGGGATTTGCTATCTTACACAATGAAAATTTTAACTATTCCTAGGAGATCTTTGATGATTTGGTAAAAAATGTTGATAGCAAATCATTTCTACTTTTTCCAAGGTTCTTAAGCTACTATTTTAAACAAAAATTTGGAAAGGAGAATGAAAATTTGCTCATCCAAGGTAAATCTTTTCAAATACATGGTTTAACATCTGAAACATTCACTAGAATGTTAACACCTGCAAAAACACAAGCAGAGGTGCTTGAGCAGACTTTAGCAGTTACCACTGCTCCTCAGGTATCTGCTGCTGAGCCCACTGCTCCAGGTGATCATAGTAGCACACCCACTGCTATGAAACCCACACCTGCCATTACCAAAAAGCCTAAAAAGAAATCATCCAAAAAGCCCCCCAAACCCACTAAAAAGGCAACTCTGGAAGATAAGATCTCAGAGCCACTGCCAGTGACAACACAAATGTCACCAAAAGCCACTGATGCTACTTCCTCACAGCAGATGGAAGAAAGATCTCCATCCTTGCCTCAAACTCCTCCTGCATCCTCACAAAAGGATCAGGTTATAAGCACAGGGACCCCACATTATGAAGCTCTGGATCCAATTGGTTCCATCTTCCTCAGTCCTGATCCCAAGGACATGTCTCTTTCAACACCCATATCTTCACCCCTCTGGTTACCACAATCCATACTACCCTTGTTGCATGCAGTTGTTATAGCTCAGACACAAACCAGTTCCTCTCAATCACCTGTCACTGAGAGTACACTCCCACAAGTGACTGGGTCTGATGCTTATACCTTTGCTATCCCAGCAACAAATGAGGAGGTTACACTGCAGGAGTTACAAGTAATTCCTGTCAGTAGTTCAAGTGGAGCAGCAACTACAAGTGTTGGATCAACAGATCTACATTTGGCCAGTTGTTACATCAATCAGACTCCCTTGAAGGCAATTCCTTCGATAGCACATCTGATAACCACTAGTGAGTTTGTTTTGACCACCGGTACCATCAAAAAGTTATCAAGTGTTGAAGGAAGAAGACCCCAGTACCAAGAACAAGGGTCATCAATGGATGACTTTTGGAACTCGTTCCCTAAATCAAACATTGATACAACCACTGCCGGTGGGGAATCAGATGATCCCATTAACTTGGGTGATGATTTGAAATATCAGGAATTGACGGAGAGGGTAGACAGAATTGACTCATCTGTTACAGACATCAAGAAAATGCTGCAACAGTTGTTAAATTCATAAAAGTCCACACCCACTGCTGCACCACCACATGTTCCATCTACATCCACTGCCCCATCCCCTGATGCTCTTTGGGGGCTTTTTCAACCACTGCTCATCCATCAAAACCAAGTAGCTGAGCAGAAACATGAAATATAGGTTCAAAAGATCAGAAATACTATGGAAGCAAGATTTAGAGATACTCAGGCAGATATCAAGGCAATAAAAGCCCATTTGAAAAACACCACTGGCACTGCTCCTCCCACTGTTCTCTTCATTGATAACCCCCCTCCAGATAAAGCCAAAAAGGGGGAGAAAATCAAGCAGTGGAAAAAGAAGGGAATAGAAGATGGCCTCTATATTGAACCACTAAAAGATGCTATGAATAAAGATATTCCCTTGCCAGATGGTAGTAAAAAGATTGATGTTACCACTAATGCACTTGCCAAAGCAAAAGAAAGTGTAAAAAGGGACAGAGAGGCAAAGGATATGTCCAGGTGGAATGAGGAGAAAAGATCTTATATGGAGCTGAATGCGCAGGGTTGTTCTGAGCCAAAGGATGTTAAAAATCCTGAGCCTAAAAGAAAGAATCCCACTAGAAAAGTGAGGGAACCCAAATCCACACCATCCAGACTCACAAAGCATACTCCCAAACTACCTTCCAAAAGCCCCCAACACCAATCTTCCACCCAAACAGTTGCTGCAACATCTGTTGTATCAACAACTGCTGATACTTCAGTAGTTTCAGCAATTGTTAGTAAAACACCCATCACCACTACAACACACACCACAACCACTGCCCTACCACCACCACCTAAAATCACTTCACCACCAAAAACCATCACTTCAACTACATCACCACCCACCAAATCACCACCTGCTGAAAAGCAGAAGACATCTACTGACACATCAGTAGTTGTAATGACAACAGAGGTTGAAACACCAGTTGTTTCAACAGTTGTTTGCCAGCCATCTACCACTGCCCTCACCATTTCAACAATCACCATACAACCCATTGTCACATCACAACCGAAACCCCTTTCACCAAAAAAGCTTTACACAAGAAAAAGGAAATTTCAGGAGGGTAATGATGATATACCAGCACCTATTCCTTTATCCTCCACACCTTACATTGCCATCAAACCACAACAATCCATTCCACCAACTTTTGTCAAACCAATAAACCCTTCTAATATTGTATCCACTAGAATTGGAAGCTGTAAAGGATGAGATGAGACAATTCTATACAGTGGATGATCCTTCACAAGGAAAATTTCCTTCTCTCATAGGCTTCAGGAATCCAACAAATGTGGATGAATATCTAAAACTTAAAGTCAGGCAAGCTGATATAAGGGCTAGACTTGAATGTAAAGATCAAGGTGATAAAGTCATTTCTGAAAGAATGGAATTTCTGCTCACTAAGGTCAAACATATGGAAGATTATGCAAGAGACCTGAGCAAAGATATGTCAAATCTGCCACCTGAAGCTGTCCTACAAAAGGAGATGAGAAAGGATTATCTTGCATTCATCATGAAAGAAAAATTTTATTCAGCAAATGAAGAATAATTCAGTGAATGGCCACTCATTGCTTTAAAGCTTGAGGTGAACATAATTTAGAAAATCAAGAACAATCCAGAAACAAGAGCTGGTGAATGCAAAGGTTGGAACTACTAAAGCCATATCAAAATGGACAAAGCAATATACAGATGAGGCTTAT
Source organism: Helianthus tuberosus (assembly GCA_030545235.1). Taxonomy (NCBI): domain Eukaryota; kingdom Viridiplantae; phylum Streptophyta; class Magnoliopsida; order Asterales; family Asteraceae; genus Helianthus; species Helianthus tuberosus. The sequence goes on along the minus strand of CM060370.1, from coordinate 192,780,697 downwards.
GAAAGGCTAAGGAAAAGAAGGATGACAGATCCTAACATCCCAAAGAGGCCTGACTACAAAAAGCCAGAACAGCAGATCAATACTTTTGAACCACTGTTCACATCAGCAGATGTCTCAGTCATTGAGCTAGATCAAAGTAAGAGACAAGAGCAGATTGAAAAAGAAACTGCAGAAGACATAGCTACAGCAAATGACATCATAAAATTAGCTTTCAAACAAATGTCTGCTGAAAATCCTGAACTAGCAAAAGCTCAGGGCACTACTCAACAAATTTTCACAAGGCCACAATCTCCCAACTCATCAGTAAATAAACCTCTCCCAAGAAACCCATTGGGTTCAAAAATACTAAAATGGACGTCTGATCAAAAGACCTATGTATTGACACTGTTCAGATCCAATGGAGAAATAAAGCACATATCAAGGGAACAAGCACTGGGCCTGGGTGTTGAAGATCTACAAGATCTCCTTGAGCTTATACTTTGTAGGGATGAGGATCATACAAGTTCTATGGATTTTGAACTGCAATTTAAAGGACAAGTTAGGGAACTTCTGATGAGACAATAAAGATCCAGAATAAAGAAGGGTTTTGGAATTATCTGTTCCAGGGGGAGATTGTTGGGATTGAACCCTATCAGAGGAACAGATAATTAGAGCCAAAACTGATTCACAACAGTGGATTCATCATAAGCAGTAGTTTACACTAGGCTTTCCCCTTAAAAGTGTTTATAACATCTGATGTCCTCTATCCACTGACCGTATACAACAGCTGCTGTACTTCAAACTGCTGATGAAGCCCTGAAGACTGTTAAGGATTAAACATTGCTGTTCAATTTACTGCTATGAGTCAAGCACTGCTGGGTATATCAAGTGTTGTTGGGTTCACATCAGTGGAAGGAGTCAGCAGTAGTTAAGTTTGTCTTTATGTAATGTATTGTAATAACAGTTGTTAGCATAACAGTACTTGTATAGATCAGATTTTAGAGGTTGTTAGGTTGTTAGATGTCACTTTCATGGTGACGTAAGCTTAGATGCTTCAGTGGTTTGATTTGCCTATAAATGGAACAGTACCCTGTACTGTTACATTTGATTGACTGAGTGAGTCTATCTCCTCCAATCCTTTCATCTTGTGCAATCAACCAGGGAGCATCAGGCTGAGGGGGAGTTTTGTTGTAAGCATGCATTGTAATCTTTTGATTTGATTTGTAATCTTTCGACCTAATGAAAAGCATGTGTTTATCAGAACTATTCTTCCTTTTGATTGTGTTTATAAAGTTTGTTTCCATTTCCGCTGCACTTTACATTATTTCATATTCTTTCATTGTTCAAATTATACAAACAAACACAATCAAGAGAGCCTCTGATCTATCATGCATAAACCCACTATTTGTGAGAATACTTGTGAGTGAATACATACCTTCTTCTTCCTCAAAAACCCTAAAATGACGGTTTTTCAAATATGAGCTTATTTCATGTCAAGATCTTAACTTTATCATAGAAAATGCATAAGGATCAACCATATCATCATTTCAAACCTCAAACATAAAAAATGTCAACTTTTGTGTGAGTCTCACATTCTTTTTACCTTTCATGGGCCATGCATGGTTTTTCCCTTTTTGGATTTCAAATCCATAATCCACATAACCATTTTAATCCATTTGTTAGTAAAATTGGGGTGTTACACCCTCAGTCACTCTCTACCATAATAAAGCAGATGCTTATTTATATGAAAACAACAAGAGGATTGAACTTCTAAGTCACGCTATGAAGATGTGGGAAAGGGTTATCAAGACATAACTTAGACAACAAATGCATATTACGGTAAAACATTTTGGATTTGTGCCAGGGAGGTCTACTATGGAGGCGATACACATTCTAAGGAGGCTGATGAAAAAGTATAGCATGCGGAAACGAAAATTGCATATGATGTTCATTAATGTCGAAAAGGCTTACGATAGTGTGCCCCTACAAATGATTAGAGATAGTGTTGAGGGAAGAGGGATACGTAGGAGGTATATTAACATAAATAGAGGCATGCATGGTAGTTCTAAGGCAATCGTTCAAACGTTAGTTTTTCCAATGGAGGTGAGCTTCCACCAAGGATCTATGCCGAGTGTGTTTCTCTTTCAAATAGTCTTATATGAGTTTTCGAAATTGACTCAGGAGGCCATCACGCGGTGCAAGATTTTTAGGAATGATAATGTGTTGGTGGTGGAGTTCATGCAGGACCTTAATGGGAGATTCAAGGAGTGGCGAGTAGCTTTAGAGCACAATGGCTTATGCATAACCCGATAAAAAATGAGTATCATTGCTTTAAATTCAGTGGTGCAAATGACGAAGAGGGCACCCAATTAACTATTGAAATTCAAGCTGTCTTGCAAATAACTAAGTTCAAGCATATCACACCCCGAACCACAGCGGATTGGTATGGAGCATGAGGATTGTCCAAAGCTCATTACAACTATTATAAGTTTAATATTTAAAACATGATCAAAATAAATTAAATTGTCACACTTTCATAGAAACCTCAAATAAATCATACATATTCAAATTAATCAAACATAAAATAAAATCAAATTTGATAATGACATGTCTTCAACCTTCAGTCCACTCATACTTGAGTATCTGTATCATGCGTAAAAAGTGATTTTTGGTCAACATAAAGTTGGTGAATTGATCCAAATTTAAATAAAATATTTTGCTTGATTTGATTTATTTTATTTAACAAAGGAAACATGCAACTTCATGTGTAAACATATATAACAATTCAGAAGACAAAGAATCATAAATAAAATAAACCAAAACCAACTGCTTGTGTTCCAGACCCGCAAGGGCGTGACTAAATGAGGTGGCGATACCAACATCTCATAGTCATGGGGAAATGTACGCCCACCAAAGAAAATGTGAAGCGATGCCACATCCCATAGTCATGGGGAAAGGTCAGTCGTGGACCCACAATATGCTTGCTTGCTTGAATTCAATAGCCAACATAACAACCAATTAAACAACAACCAAACAAATAGCAACCAAATAATACACACTAACATTGCATGCTTGGTAAATGATTTAGAATAATCAAGAAGCCAGTTCATCTAATAGGTTCATATCTAGGCCATTACAACTATCTTGTATTTTTATTTAAAATGATTACATTTATAAAAAAAGATTTAATTAGGTTCTATAATTCAGTTAACCCTTTATTACAAAAATTATTTACCAATAATTAAGATATTTGTTATTAAAATTTTGTAACTTATTTATTTTTCTGTAAAAAAGATCAAGTATAATATTTGTGATGCATTATTTTGATAAATTAGTATTTATATGATTTTTCAATGTAATCTAATATGTCAAAATTCAAAATAAATCCATATGATGTCCAAAAATTACACAAACTAATTAAGATGATAATGAACATATTCATAATTTCAATTTTACAAAAACAAGTCTCTAGGATCAAAAGCCCCAATTATGTTATTCAATAACCCTAGTTTAAGAAGGATCAAATTCGAATTCGTATGCCCTTCTACCATAGAAATGGATTGAAGTGTTTTGTGGAGCATGAAAAACTAAGAAAATTAGGCTTTGGAATTACCTACTTTGGTGAAGAGATGAGGGAGATATCAATTCATCAAGTTTCAAGTCCTAGCTATGAGGCTGGACGGTATGGGGACAGTACAGCATCGTCCTCCATCCGGCGACGAAACCCCCTCCACGCCGCCCCGCTCCGTCCTCATCCTGGTCCGTCCTCATCGTCGAGATGTCGCCGTTTGCGAAGAACCAAATATTGTAGGTGTAACAACTCTCATCAAAAGTCATAATTATTAAATCAATTTGTCCAATAGGAAACCATAATTGAGACACCCAAGTGATTCTGCACAAACCCTAAAATTTTCAGAAGAATCAGAATCAGGATCAGGGCCCCTAAAACTCACGGGGGGTAAACCCTAGTTACGATTATCTACATAAAACGTTGTCAAAATTGAATTTTACGAAACTGTCGACTCAGCAAGCCTACACACACACGAAGCTACCCTATGGTAGAATAGGGTCCTTCGCATCACGCGAAGCCCACAAGGGTACCCCTCGCGTCACACGAGGGGGTCAATTTTTGTGTATAAATAGTGGACATTGGGACTTGATTTCTGGCACTGAAACGACGTAAAATTTCATTACGTACGCTGAGATATCGTAGAAATACTATCAAAACACACACGGATCACTAATCGTCGCCGCAAAACAGGGTAATAACTCAATCGCTGCTACGATTCATTTTACGATCGATTAAAATATCCAATGGATGTTTAAGTGCTGCCCACATTAGGGTTATGCTTTGTCATTCGTCGTTAAATCGATGGATGTTTAAGTATCGCACTTTGTCATTCGTTGTGAGGGTTTAATCTCGTGAGCTATCGTAAATGCTGCATTAGTTACTAACCTAGTTTTATGTGCATTGTTATTTAAAATAGGTTAACAAGGCTAATCAGTAGACTAGACTCTGTTCGTGTTAAATCTGCAATGTGAGTTATTCTCTTTTTATCAAATTACTTCCCAAAAGCATGTTTATTTTCAAAGTTATAATTACAGGGATTACGTTTATGTAGTCACCAAATTACAGCCGGTATGTGGGGTTTTGTATACATTACTTGATAATCTTTGCCATTGGACAAACGGGTAGCCAATGGTGATATGACCATAGTCACAGATCCGGTCGAGTGACAAATACTGTGGGTAGTTGGTTGACATCAGAACCATTGTAATCTCCCTTAATACTGTAAATTATAACAAACAGGTTGTTTTAGTAAATAGAATGATTCACCAGTATTTCCCGCTGACAAAACCTTTTTCAAACATGTTTCAGGTGATCTGTTGTGATTCAGGAAAAATGTCGTGACGCACTTCAAGCTTAAGAAAGTGGCTCATAATAAAATAAAGAAATCATGTTTTGTAACTTAAAGATTTCTTCGTGAAATCATATGATTGTAAATTACCGGGGTTTTATCCCGAGTTGTGAAATAAAATAATCGGGAAAATTCTAGCTTTAAAAAGATCCTGATGATAAACTTCCGCTGTTAAACTCAATTAAATAAATACCACGGGATTTTCTGTCCCACGGCTCCTGAAACGGGTCAAACCGGGTCGGGGGCCGTGACAGAAAAAGGTGGTATCAGAGCCACTGAGTTAAGCTAATTAAGTATTTAGAAATACTTAAATTTTTCCTGATTATTATTATGTGATTATGTGTTTTATTAACTGACTATTTGTTAGTTACAGTATGGGTAAACAAAAGCTTTCAAACATCTATCTTAAATTAGATAGGTCATCAAATGAAAAAGGAAGTTCATCCCAAACTCCTGAAGAAGGAATATTTGTTCGAAAAGCCCAATACGAGGAACCACTTTCTCCTAATAAAAGAAGTTTGATTATTAGAAAAAGTCAGGAGAAATTAAAGAAATCCCGAGAAAAGAAAGTTAAAAAGGAAACCCATGAATTAATTAGTAAATCACCATGGGAAGACAATTTAGATGAAAAATGGGCGGATCTTTATATGCTAGCCACTGTAGCAGTAAATGCTAATCTTTAGAATACCATGACTCCGTATTAGCAACTTACAAGCTAGAAATATCATCTAGTAAATAAATAAAATTACAATAAAACTTAGTATGTTTAAATTGTCAATTTTTCCTTTGTATTAAATTAGTCACAGAATATGCAATAATATTTGAGGTTTATCTGTAAAATTTGTTATAAAATTTTAATTTATTTTTACATATATGTTAAACAGCATGAATGAGTTATCTGGAGCCCTAGAGAATCTCAACATTTACCCTGTAAACATAGAAGTTTCTAAAGAGTTTACTGGGTACTTTCCTGATGTGGAACAACCTATAGAATTCAACGTTCCACCTCTGGAAAAGCCAAAACCTAAGAAAAGAAAGAGATTCGTATGGGGGAGGCGTGTACATAGGAAAAAGCCAGCTAAGAGACTTCCTAAAATAAACAATCCCTTAGAAAAAGGAAAAGAAATTGAAACCGGGGAAAGTTCAAGACAGCAGGAATTGGAGATTGAAGTAGGGGAAGATGCTAGACAAATGGGAATACAGTTTGAGGAATATTCTAAGCAAATAGAAATGGAGGTTGGAAAAGGTTCTAGACAAACTAAAATGGAAATTGGAGAAAGTTCTAAACAAACCCAGGAAATGACATTTCAGGAGGAACTAGATTTTATATTGACAAGCTGTGATACTATTAAGCATGTCAATAATAATAATTTTTACTCTAATCCTATCGAAAATCAACTCCTTATAAATCTGGAACCAGCAATCCCAGAACCAATAATCCATACTCAACCTTTGGGAATGGACGAATGGTGGACGAATGATTGGCAATTCCAAAACCTTATCAACAGTCCCTATACGTTTTTCCCTCAATTCGATCCAGAACCTTTACCAAATCCACCGATGAGTAACGAGAATATGGCTGAACTCCGCCATTTTGGTGAAGAATTGATGGATGCTGGGAATAGGATCCGAGAGATAGGAGGACAAATTTCATGGAAATATGATGAGAGGGAACATCGTTATTAAAAATGCAAGTTGACGAGGGAGAAATGGGTTATGAGTCTGTGGTTGTATAATAACAATAGTAAAATCAGTATGTGTAAAATAAACAATAAAACAGTTGTATATAGAAGCATAATATATAAATGAAAATTTAGAAAATTTTTATAAATTTTGGTTGTATATTTGTTTACATGATTATGTGTGATTAATTTATTGGATTGTTTTTTTTTTTGTTTTTTTATTAACTATTTAAATTAATTATCAGATGGCAAACATGGGTAATGAACCAGTAAATGAAGTAAATCAATCCGAGCAAATTCAGGAAGAGCAATTATTAAATAGGCAAGATATCGAGGATATCGTTGCACAAGGAATAGCCAATGCTATTCCAGCAATCGTTGCTGCTGTTCAAAAACCTATTAAACCTCAATCAATCATTCCTAGTAAACGTACAGAAGGCGACAACTTTAGTAATAGTATAAACGGAGGTGGTAATCATGTTAATAACAATAATGATCTGCAAGCCCCAATTTTCAAGAAAATGAATGCTGCAACACCTGGTTGCACTTACAAAGAATTCCTTGCCTGTAAACCAACTGAGTTTGCAGGTAATGAAGGGGCTATTGCAGCACTGCGTTGGCTAGAGAAAACTGAGGCAGTAATCACCATAAGTAAATGTGCTGAGGAAGATCAAGTTATGTATGCGTCGAATCTTTTTAAAGAAGGGGAGCTAGAATGGTGGAACACAGTGTTACAAGCGAATAGAAGGATCGAGGCATATGCCATGAAATGGGAAGAATTTAAGAATCTTGTAGAAAGAAAATTCTGTCCCGAGTATGAAAAAGATCAAATGGCAAATAAATTTTTAAATCATCGAATGTTGGGTGTAGATTGTCGCGGTTATACTTCGACATTCTTCGAATATGCTAGAGTGGTACCAACACTGGCTTCGCCAGAACCGGTACTCATTTCTCGCTATATTTGGGGGCTGATTAGCGAAATCCGTAACATCGTTAAAGCTACGAGACCTCGTACTATTGACGATGCGGTGGAATTAGCTAACACCCTAACTGATGAATTAGTACGCACAAGAGATGAAAACAGGAAAAAAGAACTGGCTCAGAAAATTACCCAAGGATTTCGTACGGGTAATAATAGCAACTTCAAGAGAAGGGGAACAGGGCAATCCTCAAATCCACCTTTCTGCAGAAATTGCAAAAAGAAACATTATGGAAGATGTAATGTGACCTGCAACTTTTGCAAAGCCATAGGACATCATGAAGAAGACCGCAGAAGGAAAACAAAGATCTGCTATAACTGTGGAGAAAATGGGCATTTCAAAACAGAATGTCCTAAATTGATCAAACCAACAGACAACAAACCCAAGGCGACCGACGGAGCTACTAAGAAGAATGTCAGAGCATTCCAGCTGACCACTCAAGAAGCAGAACTCATTCCAGATGTGATAGCTGGTACGTTCTTAGTTCACAATGTTTACGCAAAAGTATTATTTAACTCTGGTGCAAACCAAAGTTTTATAAATACTTTATTCTGCCAAGCTCTTAAGTTACCCTTAACCAACATTAGGCAGATTTTTATAGTCGAAACCGCATATGGGAATTCAGTTAAAATAAATTAGGTTTTGCAAAAAATAGAAATAGAACTTTCAGGTCATAACTTTTCTGCAAACTTATTACCTATGAAATTAGCTGAATTCGATGTTGTGTTAGGAATGGATTGGTTAGTAGCCAACCATGCTCGAATCCTTTGTGACCAGAACTCTATAGAAATTCAGGCACCTACTGGAGAAGTAATCATGATTACAGGAGATAAATCGCGTAAACCCATGAAGTTCATATCAGTAATGAAAGTAGCTAGTTATAAACGAAAACAAGGAATAGTATATATGATTTCAGTAATCATTAATACTAAGGGTAAAGAACTTAAGGAGATTCCTGTAGTCTCAGAATACCCAGAGGTATTCCCAGAAGAGTTACCAGGATTACCACCAGATAGGGAGGTAGAATTTAGGATTCATCTAATTCCTGGAACTACACCGATAGCCAAAGCACCTTATCGGTTAGCTCCTACCGAAATGTTAGAACTGAAAAAGCAATTAGATGAATTACTAAGTAAAGGATTCATACAACCTAGCTCATCCCCGTGGGGAGCTCCAGTGTTGTTTGTAAAGAAAAAGGATGGTTCGATGAGAATGTGTATTGATTATAGAGAATTAAATAAGATTACAATTAAGAATCGATACCCATTACCTAGGATTGATGATCTTTTCGATCAACTTCAAGGAGCTAGATATTTTTCTAAGATCAATTTACGCTCTGGATATCATCAATTGAAAGTACAAGAAGAAGACATACCTAAAACTGCTTTCAGTACTAGGTATGGTCATTACGAGTTTACAGTCATGCCCTTTGGGTTAACGAATGCTCCTGCTGCATTCATGGACATGATGAATAGAATATGTAAACCGTATTTGGATAAATTTGTAATTGTTTTTATAGACGATATACTTATTTATTCCAAAAGTCAGACAGAACATTGTGAGCACTTACATGCACTCTTAACTTTGTTAAGAAAAGAAAAGCTTTATGCCAAATTCTCGAAGTGTGAATTTTGGCAACAAGAGGTGCAATTCCTAGGACACATGGTGAATCATGAAGGTATTCATGTAGATCCTGCTAAGATAGAGGCAATTACCAATTGGAGGGTTCCGCAAACCGCAATGGAAATTAGAAGTTTTATAGGTTTAGCTGGATATTATAGACGGTTTATTAAGGATTTTTCCAAGATAGCTGTACCATTAACTAAGCTAACCTGTAAAGCCATTAAGTTTGAATGGGGATCTAAACAAGAAGAAGCCTTTAGAATCTTGAAGCAGAAATTAACAAATGCTCCAATCCTAGCATTACCAGAAGGGACTGAAGATTTTGAAGTATATTGTGATGATTCAAAACTAGGATTTGGATGTGTGCTAATGCAACGCAAGAAGGTAATTGCATATGCTTCAAGACAGTTGAAAAAGCACGAGGAAAATTATATAACTCATGACTTAGAGTTAGGCTCTATAATTTTTGCCCTTAAGATTTGGAGGCATTATCTGTACGGAAGTAAATTTACTGTCTATACAGACCACAAAAGTTTAAGATATATTTTTGGGCAAAAAGAGTTAAACATGAGGCAAAGGAGATGGATGGAAATCCTAAGTGATTACGACTGTGATATTCAATATCACGAAGGAAAAGCAAATGTAGTTGCAGATGCTTTAAGTCGTAAGTACCATGAGAAACAACGACGGGTTCGTGCTCTCAGATTAAATTTACAATTAGATTTAATGGAACAACTGAAGCATTTTCAAGAAACAGCAATAGAGGGTGCTGCTGAAGGAATGAAAGGACGAATAAAAGACTTAGAAAAGGGAGATGATGGAATTTGGAGATTCCATAAGAAAAGGATCTGGGTACCGAAGCAGGAAGAATTAAGAAATAAGATATTAGAGGAAGCTCATAAATCTAGGTATACCATACACCCTGGAAATAATAAGATGTACCAAGATTTAAGAAATAATTTCTGGTGGATAGGCATGAAGAAGGATATAGCTAGATATGTTTCTAAGTGTCTTACTTGTTCACAAGTTAAGGCAGAACACCAGAAACCTTCAGGTCTACTACAACAATTAGAAATGCCTGTATGGAAATGGGAACTCATAACAATGGATTTTGTTACTAAGTTACCCAAAAACAGAAAAGGTAATGATGTGATTTGGGTAATTGTGGATCGATTAACCAAATCAGCTCATTTTCTACCCATGAAGGAAACCTTTAGTATGGAAAGGTTAGCCAAATTATACGTAGACGAAGTAGTATCTTTACATGGAGTTCCACTCTCCATTGTATCAGATAGAGATAGTCGTTTCACTTCTCATTTTTGGACAAGTTTCGAGAAAGCAATGGGAACTCGACTAAACTTAAGCACTGCATATCATCCCCAAACAGACGGGCAAAGAGAAGGGACGATCCAAACTCTGGAAGACATGCTCAGAGCATGTGTGATAGATTTTGGTGGAAATTGGGATGACCATTTACCTTTAATTGAATTCTCCTATAACAATAGTTATCATTCAAGCATTGAAACTGCCCCATTTGAAGCACTATGTGGAAGAAAGTGCAGAACTCCAGTTTGTTGGGCAGAAATAGGAGAAAGTAAATTATCAGGACCAGAGATTGTGCAAGAGACTACTGATAAGATCACACAAATCAAGGAAAGACTGAAGACTGCTCGAGATCGTCAAAAGAGTTATGCAGACGATAGAAGGAAGCCATTGGAGTTCCAAGTTGGAGATAAAGTACTATTGAAATTTTCTCCTTGGAAAGGAATAGTTCGATTCGGTAAGAAAGGAAAGCTATATACGTAGGACCATTTCCAGTAATCCAACGTATAGGACCAGTTGCTTATCGTTTACAATTACCAGAAGAGTTATTTGGAGTACATGATGTATTTCATGTATCCAATCTCAAGAAATGTCTATCAGACGAATCTCTGGTAGTACCTCTTCAAGACATAAAGGTAAACGAAAAGTTAAAATTTGTTGAGAAACCTCTTCAGATAGAAGATCGAAAGGTGAAGTTTCTTAAACACAAACGACTAGTGCTAGTTAAAGTCAAGTGGGATTCAAAGAGAGGAGCTGAATACACTTGGGAGCTGGAATCTGAAATGAAGCGAAAGTATCCACACTTATTCCAGTGAATCTCAAGGACGAGATTTTTATTAAGGTGGGGAGGATGTAACAACTCTCATCAAAAGTCATAATTATTAAATTAAGAGTTAACTGCCATTTTCGTCCCTGTGGTTTGGTCACTTTGGCCATTTCAGTCCATTTTTCAAAAATGCGCCATTTTCCTCCCCGACGTTCTGGAAAGGTGCCATTTCAGTCCAAAAATCATAACCCAGTTAAGTCAGTTAGTAAACAAGGACTGATTGTGTAAATGTGTAACATAAAGGACTGATTGTGTAAATTTGTAACATAAAGGACTGATTGTGTAAATTTGTAACACCACCACCACTAGCCCTGCCACCACCACCACTCCGCTGCCACCACCACCACCACCGCCACCACCGCCACCACAGCCACCACCGCCACCACAGCCACACCGCCACCACCGCCACCACAGCCAAAACCCGTTTCACGCTGCTTCAAACAGTGACAAAGGTGACAACAGTGGAGATGGTATGATGGTAATTATGATGAATGACGGGAATGATGTCCGATGATGACAACAATGGTGACCGGAGTTGCAGGTTAGCCGGAGATGAGAAGGGTGGTCGGAGAATGGTGCTACGGTGGTGAAAGTATGTTCTATGGTTTTTAAATGTTTAATCTACACTTTGGGAACATTTCATCGTTTGACATGCTCAATCCATTTGATATATCATGCAGAACTCATAATACATTTGGGTTTCTATATACATCCATGTACTTGAGTACATTTTGGGAAAACTTTTAATGGGTTAGACACTAAAACATAGCCTGAATCGACTCACTTGTATATAAACGGATCAAATTTGCCATTATCCTTCAAAAAAGTGATCACAATTGCTTTTGATATGCTAAAACATAACCTGACTCGACCTATTTGTATAAAAACGGGTCAAATCCGGCAATATTATTCAGAATCTTGATCAGATTTCTTTTGATATAATGAACCAGATTGCTGGTGGACTGTGTGATAACTTGCTGACATGCATAATTCGAGAATGGTGCTACGGTGGTGAAAGTGATCGACGGTGAGGTGTGCGATGGAGATATAAAGGTTGTCGGGTTACGCGGAACGATGGTGGTCGCCAGAGTGAGGGGTGAAAAACAATGATGTTCGGAGTGATGACCGGAGAAGATGGTGATGTTGCAGGTTTGAGCGATGATGAACGGACAGTTGCCTTATGTCGAAACAACAGTGATGAATGGAGATTGCGGTGAGCGGAATCAGAATCGGTTTTTCGGGAAGTTATGTTTCGAACAGAAGTTGCAAGAGATGAACGTTGAAGATGATCTTGTTTCGGAAGCTTTCGAATGGTGGTGGTGGCGGCAGTGGCTGTGGTGGCGGTGTGGCTGTGGTGGCGGTGTGGCTGTGGTGGCGGTGGTGGTGGCAGGGCTAGTGGTGGTGGTGTTACAAATTTACACAATCAGTCCTTTATGTTACAAATTTACACAATCAGTCCTTGTTTACTAACTGACTTAACTGTGTTATGATTTTTGGACTGAAATGGAACCTTTCCAGAACGTCGGGGAGGAAAATGGCGCATTTTTGAAAAATGGACTGAAATGGCCAAAGTGACCAAACCACAGGGACGAAAATGGCAGTTAACTCTTAAATTAATTTGTCCAATAGGAAACCCTAATTGAGACACCCAAGTGATTCTGCACAAACCCTAAAATTTTCAGAAGAATCAGAATCAGGATCAGGGCCCCTAAAACTCAGGGGGGGGGGGGTAAACCCTAGTTACGATTATCTACATAAAACGTTGTCAAAATTGAATTTTACGAAACTGTCGACTCAGCAAGCCTACACACACACGAAGCTACCCTATGGTAGAATAGGGTCCTTCACGTCACGCGAAGCCCACAAGGGTACCCCTCGCGTCACGCGAGGGGGGTCAATTTTTGTGTATAAATAGTGGACATTGGGACTTGATTTCTGGCACTGAAACGACGTAAAATTTCATTACGTACGCTGAGATATCGTAGAAATACTATCAAAACACACACGGAGCACTAATCGTCGCCGCAAAACAGGGTAATAACTCAATCGCTGCTACGATTCATTTTCCGATCGATTAAAATATCCAATGGATGTTTAAGTGCTTGCCCACATTAGGGTTATGCTTTGTCATTCGTCGTTAAATCGATGGATGTTTAAGTATCGCACTTTATCATTCGTTGTGAGGGTTTAATCTCGTGAGCTATCGTAAATGCTGCATTAGTTACTAACCTAGTTTTGTGTGCATTGTTATTTAAAATAGGTTAACAAGGCTAATCAGTAGACTAGACTCTGTCCGTGTTAAATCTGCAATGTGAGTTATTCTCTTTTTATCAAATTACTTCCCAAAAGCATGTTTATTTTCAAAGTTATAATTACAGGGATTAAGTTTATGTAGTCACCAAATTACAGCCGGTATGTGGGGTTTTGTATACATTACTTGATAATCTTTGCCATTGGACAAACGGGTAGCCAATGGTGATATGACCATAGTCACAAATCCGGTCGAGTGACAAATACTGTGGGTAGTTGGTTGACATCAGAAACATTGTAATCTCCCTTAATACTGTAAATTATAACAAACAGGTCGTTTTAGTAAATAGAATGATTCACCAGTATTTCCCGCTGACAAAACCTTTTTCAAACATGTTTCAGGTGATCTGTTGTGATTCAGGAAAAGTGCCGTGACGCACTTCAAGCTTAAGAAAGTGGCTCATAATAAAATAAAGAAATCATGTTTTGTAACTTAAAGATTTCTTCGTGAAATCATATGATTGTAAATTACCGGGGTTTTATCCCGAGTTGTGAAATAAAATAATCGGGAAAATTCTAGCTTTAAAAAGATCCTGATGATAAACTTCCGCTGTTAAACTCAATTAAATAAATACCACGGGATTTTCTGTCCCGCGGCTCCTGAAACGGGTCAAACCGGGTCGGGGGCCGTGACAGTGGGCCCCCTTTGTTTGTGTTTGTACATTAGGCATGGTTACTTGTACATAGTGGGATGGGGTAGGATCATCTAGGACCATCCTCCCATACCCTATAGTTTTGTGGGATGGACCATCCTTGGGAGGACTATGACGTGGCGCCTACGTGGTGGATCATCCTCCCTTGGAGGACCATCACCATACCCTCTAGCCTGATCCTTGCCCAATTTCTTGAGTTAAAGCGTGGATGAAAAAGTTGTAGATATGGGAATTCGTGATATGTGCAATGTGCCGTTTGATTGTGGAAAAGGTCACTGAGATGAACAAATTTGGTGTAGGGTTTTGGTGTTCATGAAAGATGAAAATGGTGACTTGGTTGGGATTTTTATTAGGCTAATATTGTAGTGTTAATGTGTCACTTAAGTTGGCAATAAGTCTGCCATCAAAATCCTATTAAATGGGCCAATTTATATTGTTTAAAATTAATAGTTCTTAAAACTTTAATTGATTATACTAATTAAATTAATACATGATTTTATTAAAAATACTTTTTACTAAAATTTGCATTTTATCGATTACCTTTCCGACCCGGTTTACAAAACAATTTGGGTTTTTTTTTCTAATACCCGTTTTTTTGCGGATGTTACAAAGCACTTAGGGTCATTCATCAAGAGTGATTGGGACATTGGCAATGATGTAGTGCATCGTATCCAGGCAATTGGGTGCAAGTGGAGAACAACTACATGAGTTTTGTATGACAAGAGGTTTCTAGTAAGAGAAAAGGAAATTATATAAGGTTGCAGTCTCCCTAGCTATACTACAAGAAATCAATTACTAGGTTATCAATAAGACACAAAGCAAAAGTTAGACGTAGTAGTATTATACGATGTTGAGATGGATGTGGAGGCACACCGAGTTGGATCTGATAAGGAATGATGGGTGTTGCATGCATTTTGGATAAGATAAGAGAAGGGGAATTGAGATGGTTTGGATATGTGTATAGAGTACAAAGGGCGACACAGGTAAGAAAAGTGGAGACCCTTATGGGGGGTGGGGGGGATGGACCAAAGGTAGACCTAAACTGACATGGATGAGTAGATAAACATGATCATTTGTTAGATTTGTACCTCCACTAGAACATATTACATGATAAGAGTTTTTAGAGAAGTATGACAATGGTTAAAGGATTTTTATGGAGTTTAGGGCCCTTTGCATAGGCGGTCTTGGTGTATGATACATTTTTTAGTTCCTTTTTAGATGACATGTGTTTTTCTTTGTCACACACTCTTTATTTCTGTTCTTTTCTACTACTAGTATGTTCTTTATGTGCTTAATGTTATTTGTATTTATAAAAAAAAAAGGTTTGATAAGTCAAGCGTCTCATTAGGAGCCTCTTTATCATCTGGAATAGAGATAAGGCTTGTTATCACCTCTTCCTTCCCAGATCGTACCTACATGTAGGACATTACCGAGTATGTTTGGTTTCTACGTCAGGTTGGTTAGAATTAGAGGTAAGGTTTATCTTCCTCTCTTCCTCGTTGTCTTCTTTTTATATATACATTTTCTTGATTATTATTCAAAAAATTGTTAGCGCTCCAGACTCGTGTCACACACTAGAAAAATAAAGACCATACAATTTGACACCAAACGATACACATAATGCACTTAACCCAAGTCCGCACAATGTGTCCAACATTGATGGTTTGTGTCTCCTTTATGTTGGTCATTGATGAGAAAACGTTCAACCGAGTAAGAAGTACAAATGTAGCTAGGATGCAGAAGAAAGTCAAAAGGTGCTAGTGATATAGCCCAAACTGAAAACGAAGGATCACAAGGTTTGCCCTAAATTATGAACAAAAAAAGAGTCCTCCCATGCAACATGTGTAGTTCCCTACAAATATAGTTTTTTTTTTAATTTAATATACTTCTTTATAATCATTAGAAAATACAAGAAGTTTTGAAAAAAAAAGGATTGAATTTTACTTTTATAGTAATTATTAAATATAAAGAAATATACTTTAACCACACTTAACACCAACATTAAATTTGGCATATAATTAAAACCTAACACAACTACTTAATTAATATAATACATAAGTAAACAAAATGTTTATACCAGAAAAAGGAAAAGCTAACTAAAGTTGGTCACGATTATTCTTTATATCTCCCAAAATTACATATTTTGCTTTATATTCAAAACATCATAGACTTTTCAAAAAGAAAACTTAGTAGAATCATTGGTGGATTCTAATGTTTTTGAAAGTAATTACATGAACTTATATTAATTACATGAACTCATATCAATTACATGAACTCATATTAATTTTGTTTTTTTTAAGTCTATAAATGAAAATATATAAACTCGTTGAAAGTTGCAATAACTTAGGCTATACGGTATGGGGAACTCATACTAAACGACGGTCCGCACACCGTCCCCCCCCCCCCCCCCCCCCCGTCTTGACCGTCGGCATCTAGCCGTTTGAGACGGTCCACTAAATGACAAAATTGTGTGAGGAACGATGACTAATTTGACCGTTTGATAATAAAAAAAATTCCAATTTCAATTTACAAAAAGCAACGGCCATATTTTAAATTAATACCAAATTCACTCCTACTTTTATAAATAGTCATCACTTTTACACCATTTTTCACACCTTTTTACCCACTACAATCTCATATCTCTCTCACATTTTATAAACTTTCTTCCCTTTTTATAAAACTTCAACATTTTTTATACCATTTTTTACCCACTACCACCCCATCTCTCTCTCTCAAAAATTATCATGGCTTCACCTTCTTCCATTTCTTCGTCTACGTGGTATTCATCATCTTCGGAAGAGAATGACGCATTTATGGAAAACATGATTATGAACGCGGCTCAGGTCTTCATGGCAGGTGATGAAGCGTCGTCCCAACGGCTAACTAGACGAGCAAAATTAAACCGAGACAAAGAAGTTACTTTACTATTTTTCCCGCGTGTTTTTATATGGATTTGAAAATGAATTTTATAATGAATTTGATATATTTTTCGTTTTAAATATATAGCCGCCCAGGATAAACTAGTAGCCGATTATTTTGCCGACGAACCTGTGTACACAGACGAGATTTTCGACGTCGGTTCCGCATGAGTCGTGACTTTTTTTACGTATCGCAGGCGACATAGCCCAGTCTGATCCATTTTTTACACTGCGATACGACGCTAGGGGGCAAAGGGGTTTCACTAATTTACAAAAATGTACGTCGGCCATTCGCCAACTGGCATACGGTTACGCACCCGATGCATTAGACGAGTATTTAAGGATGTCCGAAAGAACCGCACGTCTATGTTTGCATAAGTGTTGCGAATGGGTTGTAAAATTATATAGCAAGAGATACCTGCGGAGACCGAACGCAAACGACGTTCAAAAATTATATGAAGCACACGAACAGAGACCTGATTTCCCCGGAATGCTCGGGAGCATTGATTGCATGCACTGGTCGTGGCAGAACTGCCCAACTGCCTGGCAAGGTCAGTATACTAGGGGAGATCATGGACATCCGACTATTATTCTAGTGGCTGTTGCGTCACAGGATCTCTGGATCTGGCATGCTTTTTTTGGTCTATCTGGTTCGCTCAATGACCTTAACATCATATACCAGTCACAGATATTTGACGATATAGTGGCGGGAACAGGTCTGGCTCAAGTTTTACGGTTTCGGGGGTGGAATACAAGCGAGGTTACTACCTAGCAGATGGAATGTACCCAACGTACTCGACAATCATTAAAACTATTCCGCACCCGACAGACGAAAAAAGAAAAGAATTTGCGAAGTATCAAGAGGGTGCGAGAAAAGATATTGAACGGGCTTTTGGTGTTCTACAAAAAAATGGCATATCATTGAACATCCAACACGTTCGGCTACACCAAAGAGGTTACGACACATTATGTACACTTGTATCATCCTTCATAACATGGTCATTGAAGACGAAGGTAGAGCGATATGCGAGTACGACGAAAACGCGTCTACCGGAATTTCTGTTCCAGTTAGTGGGGAACAACAAGATTTGAACATGTTCTCTCTACGTAACGAGTACACACATCATAACCTACAAACGAACTTAGTGTAGTACATTTGGAACAACGCTCAAAACGAACCAGACGACCACATGCAGGACGAAGACTACTTTTTTTAATATATTAGGATTTTTTTTAAGTTTATGTTTTTTTTAAGTTTATGTTTTTTTAGTCTATGTTTTTTTAAGTCTATGTTTTTTTTTAAGTCTATGTTTTTTTAAGTTTATGTAATGTTTTTTAATATTAATGAAAATATTTTCTTAATTTATTTGTTAAATGTTAAAAAAAGTGGAAGATTAAAAAAATAAAAAATAAAAAAGTGGTGGGGTAGGATCATCTAGGATCATCCTCCTATTTCCACTAAATTTGGGGGATGGACCATCCTTGGGAGGACTATGATATGGCGCCTAGGTGGCGGATCATTCTCTAAGGAAGGATGGACACCATACCATGTAGTCTTATATTCGACTATGCGTAGAAGAGTGGAGTCGATTTTGATTCCTTCACACTTACTAAATTTGAAAAAAATAAATAAATTTGAATGGCATATTGATGATAAAAAAAGTATATTTTTATAAAAAAAGTTTATTGTATAAAAAAGTTTGCATTATGCCATTATCGATGTTTTTCTAAATGTTGGGATTGAACCCTACCAGAGGAACAGATAATGAAAGCCAAAACTGGTTCACAACAGTGGATTCATAATAAGCAGCTGTTTATACTAGACTTCTCCCTTGAAAGTGATTATAACATCTGATGGTCTTCTATCCATTGTCCGTATACAACTGCTGCTACCCTTTAAACTGCTGACAAAGCCCTGAAGAAGTAAACACTGCTAGTTCTATCTACTGATGACAAAGCACTGCCCACTCAAGGACTGATCAACTTTGAGGAAAGCACTGATGGAAGAAGATAGCAGTAGTTTAGTGTATTACTTGTCTTATGTAGAAACAGTGGTTAAGAATAGCAGTGTTTGTATAGGAACAGTTGTTACAGGTTGTTAGGCTGTTAGACGTCGCTTTCATGGTGACGTCAGCTGAGATGCCTCAGTGGCTTGGTTTGTCTATAAATGGAATAGTACTCTGTACTGTTACATTTGATCGTTTTGAGTGAGTTCTTCTCCTCAATTCAATCATTTCATCTTGTGCAACCAACCATGGAGTATCAGGCTGAGGGGGAGTTTAGTTTGTAAGCATGCTTGAAATCTTTTGATTTGTATTGTAAATCTTTCGACTTATTGTAAAGCATGTGTGTATCAAAACTGTTTCTCTCTTTGATTGTGTTTACAAAGTTTGTTGTTCATTTCCGCTGCACTTAATCTCTGTTCATTTCTATTTGATTTGTTCAAATTATACAAACAAGCACAATCGTTAGAGCCTCCGATCCTAACAATTGGTATCAGAGCTTGGACAGTCAAATTCGATCTAACAGTCAATTTGACATAACAGTTCAGCTCAAAATTCATTGATACTAAGGTTGATTGTATTCAGTTGAAAAACAGAGTAACGAGTAATCACGTTTAAAGTGGCTATTCAAAATCTCTGTAAAACAACCAAGATGTCATAGGACACACAAATTTCATACAACAAGTGACGTCATGCATAAATCACCTATAGTTTTCAGATCTGAAAATATATCTGATAACTGTGGTATATTTTTTTACGAAAATTTGATTTCAATTGTTGTTTTGAAGTTCGTGTTGTTTCCATCATGTTTATTGCTAAAGTATGAACCTAAGTTCAAAAAAACATTAGTGTTTTTGGCTAACATAAAAGGAGGGAAATTAAAACTGTAGTGATTAGATCTTATGTGTTGAGAAACAGGTTGAGATCCTCAAAAGGAACAAATTAGCTCTGTTAAAATACATTAAGAAAAACAAGGGTCAAAATAGTCCATATCATATATAATGTAAGATTGGTTATAAGCTTGAACAAATATGACCAAATCTTTCAAAACATTACTGCAAAATGATTCTGGATTAAGTATTTCTTCAATAAAGACCTCCCAGTAAGTATTTTATTACTTATGAATGGGAAGGGAAAAAGGGGAAGAAGAAAATCACAAAAAAAAAAAAAACTCGAAAGTGTGTTTATCTCAAAACTCTTGAAGTCAAAAGTAAAGAGTATAAACACAAAACACTTAAGAGTTCAAATTTGGGGTAAAGATGATCATTAAGCAACTATATGCATTAATTGGTTCAGGAAAGTTCAGGTAACAATAGTATCTCCAGTGAATGAACTTGCAAGAGGACTAGACAAACTTTCAGAATCACCACATGATAACAAAGTCTATAACAGAGCTTTCAAAAACTCTTGTGAACATGTGTCCTCATTTGTGTTAACAATCAATCAACAAGAAAAAGGTCCCAAACAGTGGTTATTACAATATTCTAAACCACTGACCATTTTTTCATAAAACTTGAGAAAGATGTGATTGCATGTGTTATTGGGAAACTTACTAGATCCTTTTTGGTGCTGTTTTCAGAAAAAACTCTTAACCATTTTTTTAAAGGAGTTTTTCTCAAATAATTCAGGATATATTATTCTTCATTTTTTTGGAATAATATATTATGTACTTTTGCTTGTTTTTGTTGGCAAAAGCTTCATTTTCCTATCAGGATGTTGAGCCATTTTTTTTGGTGATATTATCCTCGAAAATGGTTCAAAAGGAAATGGTGTATGTGTCAAGGTTAAGGTCATGTCAACTCAAGTTTGGTTTTAACACTGATCAAATATTGATTGCTAACAAATTTTAAAACACTGGGATACTAAACCACTGTCAGGATGCTGTAAAAATTTCAAAACCTGTAATTGACATGTGGCAAAACCTTGAATGAAAATCTTTGTAAAAGCTTATCCACTGATGCACTAACAGTTGATGATATACTAGTATTCAAATCCCTACCATTGCCTTACCCATAATCACTGTTTTGTTCAAACATCTGCTTCCTAAATATTGTCCACTGCTGAAAGTCAACCACTAACCTTTCATTTTCTTGGCAAGCACTGATGCTCAAAATCAGTGTCTTATCCACTGATATGCTATCCACTGATAGTAAAAATCATCCACTGCTCACATAATTATTACCGTTGTCACCACTGATATTTGTTTCATCAGTGGTTCTCCAAAACAACTGTCCTCCATTATTCATCTTGTCATCAGAGGTTGGCACGTGGTCAGTTTTTAGCCATCAGATCTTTGTAACCGCTGCCACACCAGCATCCATTTTTCCCTAAATAAAACCCTGATCAAAACCCCAAACAGGGTTTTACACTGTCGAATTGAATTTCAAAAATTCTCTTCTCAAAGCAGTTTCCAACCTTCCTTTTCAAAGCATTCTTCGTCTTTCTTCATCAAAATGACGAAATCAAAATCAAAATCTAAGTCAAAATCATCATCATCTTCCAAAGAGGTCGCTCAAACGGCCGAAGAACCCATTGAAATCCTGTACAAATCTCCTCACAAGTACTTGGGTCTACTCACAAAACCCACAAACAACCACACCTTCGATTCCATCATCGACACCTTATCTGCATCAAAGTACAAAACTTTGTTAATAGCAGATGCTCCCATTTACCAACAAACCCAGAGTGAGTTCTGGAAAAATGCTACTCTTGAAAAACAAGAAGACATCGTCATAGCCATCAACTCCTCTATACAGGGTAAAGCGATTCAAATTACTCCACAATCAATCTCAAAAGTCTTTAAAATCGATGATCAGAAAGGTAAAACTTCTTTTTCTAAAACCGAGTTGAAAACTGATTTCTTGAATAGGGGGTACGCAGAACAACCAAAAAGAGATACCTTACAAACAGGTTTCTTTCCTTCTGCACCTAGGTTTCTATTTCACACTCTCTTGATGTGTGTCTCAAATGAAACAACTGCTTTTAACGAAATACATTCAAAGATTCAATGCCTGGGTTATGCTATTTTAAACAATGAAAATTTTAACTATTCCCAGGAGATCTTTGATGATTTGGTGAAAAATGTTGATAGCAAAGCATTTCTACTTTTTCCAAGGTTTCTAAGCTACTATTTTAAACAAAAATTTGGAAAAGAAAATGAAAATTTGCTCAAACAAGGTGTTCATTTTCAAATAAAAGGTTTAACACCTGAAACATTCACTAGAATGTTGACACCTATAAAAACAAAAGCAGAGGTGCCTGAGCAGAATTTAGCAAATACCACTGCTCCTCAGGCATCTGCTGCTGAGCCCACTGCTCCAGGTGATCATAGCAGTACAACCACTGCTTTGAAACCCACACCTGCCATTACCAAAAAGACCAAAAAGAAAACATCCAGAAAGCCCTCCAAACCCAAAACAAAGGCAACTCTGGAAGATGAGATCCCAGAGCAACTGCCAGTGACAACACAAATGTCACCAAAAACCACTGCTGCTACTTCCTCACAGCAGTTGGTAGAAAGATCTCCACCATTGCCTCAAACTCCTCCTGCATCCTCACAAAAGGATCAGGTTGTAAGCACAGGGACCCCACATTATGAAGCTCTGGATTCAATTGGATCCATCTTCCTCAGTCCTGATCCCAAGGACATGTCTCTTTCAACACCCATACCCTCACCAATCACATTACTACAATCCATAATACCCTTGTTGCATGCAGTTGCTATAGCTCAGACATAAACCAGTTCCTCTCTATCACCTATCACTGAGAGTACACTCCCACAAGTGTCTGGGTCTGATGCTACTACCCCTGCTATCCCAGCAACAACTGAGGAGGTTACACCCCTTGAGTTACAAGTAACTCTTGGTGGTAGTTCAAGTGGAGCAGCAACTACAAGTGATGGATCAACAGATCTACATTTGGACAGTTGTTTCATTAGTAAGACTCCCTTGAAGGCAATTTCTTCTATAGCACCTCTGGTAACCACCAGTGAATTTATTTTAACCACTGGTACCCTCAAAAGGTTATCAAGTGTTGAAGAGAGAAGACCCCAGAACCAAGAACAAGGGGCATCAATGGGTGATTTTTGGGACTCAGTTCCTAAGTCACACATTGATACAACCACTGCTGGTGGGGAATCAGATGATCCCATTAACGTGGGTGATGATTTAAAATATCTGGAATTGACGGGCAGAGTTGAAAAACTTGAAACATCAGTGGTTGAAATAAATGATATGGTGCAGCAGTTGTTAAAAGCTCAAAAAGCACAATCCACTGCTGTTCCAGCTCAAGCACCTGCACAACCTGCACCTGCTGCAAATGAGCTATGGAATGTATTTCAACCCCTGCTTGAAAAACAAAAACAAATGGCTGATCAGTAGCATGTAATACATGTGAAAATGCTGACAAACATGGTGGAGTCAAGATTTAAAGATACTCAAGCAGACATCAAAGCTATCAAGGCTCATATACAAAGCACCACTGGAAAAGTTCCTCCCACTATCCTCTTCATGGATAACCCCCTTCCAGATAATGCCAAAAAGGGGGAGAAAATCAAGCAGTTGAAGAAGAAGGGAATTGAAGATGGCCTGTATGTTGAATCAGAACAAGAAAAACAGACATCTAAACCACCTCCCAAAGGCTCCAAACCTCAAATCACAAAATCTCAAACTTCCATCGAAACAGTTGATATGTCAGTGGTTTCAAAAACTGCCAGCCAAACAGCTGCCATTTCTTCAACACACACCACTACAACACACACTACAACCACTGCCCTATCATCACAACCTAAAACTACACCACCACCCACCAAATTACCACCTGCTCAAAAGCAGAAGACATCTACTGACACATCAGTAGTTGTAATGATAACAGAGGTTGAAACACCAGTTGTTTCAACAGCTGTTTTCCAGTCATTCACCACTGCTCTCATCAATGTCACATCACCACCATCACCTCCTGTGAAAAAGCAGAAGACATCAGATGTTACAACATCTGTTGTAATGACAACAGCAGTTGAAACACTAGTTGCTTCAACAACTGTTAGTCAGTCACCATCCATCACTACCCTCACTTCACTTCAAACCATCTTCACTACAATCAACAAATCACCCATAAATCTTTACACCAGAAAAAGAAAAACAACTCAGGCAGGTGATGAAAAATATGATCCTATGGCTGCAAAATATCCATTGGAACCTGAAGCTGTAAAAAATGAGATGAGACAATTCTACAATGAGGATGATCCTTCAAAAAGAAGATTCCCTTCTCTCATAGGCTTCATAGTCCTAGAAAATATGGATAAATATCTTGAGCTCAAAGCAAGGCAAGCTAAGATAAGAGCTAAGCTTGAGTGCAAAGACCAAGGTGACGAAGCCATTTCAGAAAAAATGGAATTCTTGCTCACTAAAGTCAAACAGATGGAAGATTATGCAAGAGATATGAGCAAAGAGATGTCAAATTTACCACCCAAAGCAGATCTACGGAAAGAAATGAGAAAAGAATATCTTGCATACATTATGAAAGAAAAATTCTATCCAGTTGAAGAAAAACAATTCGAAGAATGGCCAATAGTTGCATTAAAGCATGAGGCAAACAGAATTGAAAGAATTAAAAATGATCCAGCCAAGAAGAGGAATGCTCCAAACTGGAGAAAATACAAAAAGCTCATTGCTGATCTTACTTCTGAATACAAAAGAAAGAAACAGGAGCTGGTGGATGCAAACGTTGGAGATGCTGAATCCATAGAAACTGGACAAAGCAGTATACAGATGAGGCTTATGAAATGCTCAAGAAAAGGAGGATAACGGTTTCTGACACTCCAAAGAAGCCTAACTACAAAAAGCCAGAGCAGCAGATCAAAACCTCTGAACCACTGATCACAACAGCAGATACCTCAATCATTGTGATAAACCAAGAAAAGAGGAAACAACTGACTAAAGCAGAGGAAAAAGAAAAAGAAGCTGGGTATTTTGAAGAAGCCATCAAGAAAATGGCTTTAGATAAAGACAAATCAGCAAAGCTTCAAGACCTTTTCAAAAAGGTTTTGAACCAATCATCATCACCAAACACATCAGCAGATATCTCAGATAATGAGCTAGATCAACAAAAGAAACAAGAACAGATTGACAAAGAAGTTGCAGAAAACATAACTGCAGCAAATGAAGTCATAGAAAAGGCTTTCAAACGAATGTGATGTGTGCAAAATGCAACATATAAATTACATCAATTGTGGCATAAAACTAACCCTTTTTTAGTACTAATGTTGGAAAAAGTGTGCTTTTGTCTTCCTTTTGTATTTTCAGAATTAAATGAGCTCAAATTAACAAAAGAAGCAAAAAGACAGCAAAATCTAACATAAATACAAGAAAGGGAACAAACGTGACATGCCCGACCCCATGACAGCATCTTCCCAAGCAAAACAAGAAGACAGAAGACTGAACACGCCCCGTGCTCACTGAGCACGGGGGCGTGCCCAAGTGTCAGCATAAAAGACAAAGTTGTAGAAGCTTCCATCGCCCACCACGGGGCCGTGCTCAGCGGACACGGGGTCGTGGTCAACTATAAGATTCGCAGAATCCATGCAAATCTTGATAGTACAGATATGCTTCTGCACACGGGGTCGTGCCCAGCGGACACGGGGCCGTGGTCAACTAATAAAGACAAGAGCAATTAATGAAGAAAGAGAAGGATGTGTACACAGGGACGTGCCCACTGGACACGGGGCCGTGCCCGAGCTTCTGTTCAGCCTATAAATAGGAGTGCTTGGCTCAAGCTCAAACCATCCCTTGGCACACCACCTCTCTCACACTTCACCCACCACCCACCACCACCATAACATAATCATCCACCACCATCATCCATTGTCCATCATAGAGTGTGTGAGTCGTCTCGGGATCCAAGATTGATCGTAAGAGTTCTTGACAATCAAGGCCATGTTTGCCTAAGTCTCTTACATCACTTGGTGAAGACAAAGTGTCTAGTGTAATACTTTTTATTTTCAATCTTTTCGCACTTTTTAATCGGTTCTGTATTAATGACTTTAATAACTAGTTTCTTATGTTGAAGGTGATTCTTCCTTATCGTTTGTCCGTGGTGTCTTGGCATTATTTTACTGTCTATATAAAATAAAAGATTTTCACCATTCATATATCCACGGTCTATATGGAGGTATGTTGGCTACCTGGTCGGGGGTTAAGGGAACGGTTTGGTAAGAGTCTTGCCATTGTTCAGTGTATAGATCCTGCAAAGGACCTGGGTCAAATTTAGTAGGACCTCCTTCAATACTTAACGGTATTGGATGGCGGGGGTCCAAACTCTTTGATCCCCTCATAAGTTAAACTACTATTAAAACTTTAACCCGGCTACTTAGGACTGTATCCCTGCTGACTCAGACTACTTAGCCGAGGGTAACGTCACCTTCAAAAGAGGGGCCTACCACATTTTGCATTAATAACTTAATTAATTATCTTTCAATAATCCGACCCTTTAGGATTGTATCCTTGCTGACTCAAACTACTGGGTTGAGGGTAACGTCACCTCCAAAAGAGGGGCCTACTACAATAACTAAGATAATCTCTTAAATAGTGCAAAAGTGCGGAAATAATCAAAGGTTACACTAAACATGAGTCGGAACCAAGTGATTCATCTTGTCTATCTGTTTTTATTTTTATTTTTATTTTCAGCATTTTAGTTAGTTTTTATTTTTCTTAGTTTAAAAACATTTTTCTAACCTTTTGATTTGATTAGACGTTGAGGATAAACCGGTACTAAAAGCTCTTGTGTCCTTGGACGACCTCGGTATCTTACCAACACTATACTACGCTCACGATGGGTGCACTTGCCCATATGTGTGTCTAGTGTTAGTAAATATCGTGTTTTATAAATTTAAAACTTGGCTAAAGAAAGTGTAAAAGGGTTTAAAATATACTTAAACTTATATACACACTTCACACGCATCAGAATGTCTGAAGCTCAGGATACTGCTTTACAAATTTTCACAAGGCCAAAATCTCCAAGCTCATCAGTAAATAAATCTCTCCCAAGAAACCCATTGGGTTCAAAAATACTAAAGTGGCTCTTTGATCAAAAGATCCATGTATTGACCCTGATCAGATCCAATGGTGAAATGAAGTACATATCAAGGAAACAAGCACTAAGCCTTGGTGTTGAAGATCTACAAGATCTCCTTGAACTTTCATTGTGCAGGGATGAGGATGACTTAAGTTCCAAAGACTTTGAAGAAGAATTTAAAAGACAAGCTAGTGAACTTCTGATGAGGAATAAAGATCCAAAATAATGAAGTGTTTTGGCATTATCTGTTCCAGGGGGAGATTGTTGGGATTGAACCCTACCAGAGGAAAAGATAATGAAAGCCAAAACTGGTTCACAACAGTGGATTCATAATAAGCAGCTGTTTATACTAGACTTCCCCTTGAAAGTGATTATAACATCTGATGGTCCTCTATCCACTGTCCGTATACAACTGCTGCTACCCTTTAAACTGTTGACAAAGCCCTGAAGAAGTAAACACTGCTAGTTCTATCTACTGATGACAAAGCACTGCCCACTCAAGGACTGATCAACTTTGAGGAAAGCACTGATGGAAGAAGATAGCAGTAGTTTAGTGTATTACTTGTCTTATGTAGAAACAGTGGTTAAGAATAACAGTGTTTGTATAGGAACAGTTGTTACAGGTTGTTAGGCTGTTAGACATCGCTTTCATGGTGACGTCAGCTGAGATGCCTCAGTGGTTTGGTTTGTCTATAAATGGAACAGTACTCTGTACTGTTACATTTGATCATTTTGAGTGAGTTCTTCTCCTCAATTCAATCCTTTCATCTTGTGCAACCAACCATGGAGTATCAGGCTGAGGGGGAGTTTAGTTTGTAAGTATGCTTGAAATCTTTTGATTTGTATTGTAAATCTTTCGACTTATTGTAAAGCATGTGTTTATCAAAACTGTTTCTCTCTTTGATTGTGTTTACAAAGTTTGTTGTTCATTTCCGCTGCACTTAAATTTTGTTCATTTCTATTTGATTTGTTCAAATTATACAAACCAGCACAATCATTAGAGCCTCCGATCCTAACACTAAACATTTTAGGAATTTTATTCAAATTATATTATATTATATTATACATATGATTTGAAAGTTTGGATGAATAGTATTTTTAATTTTTTAATATTTTGAGTTATACATATGATTTGAAAGTTTGGATGAATAGTATTTTTAATTTTTTAATATTTTGAGTTTAAGTAATATCTTATATGTTATATAATTTGAGTTTTAGTAATAAACCATAATTCATAATTGTAAGTGTTTGCTTTTTTATTTTTATTAACAGTATTTTATTTATTATTAAATTTGATATTTTAGTAATAACTTGTGTTCGTTAACTTTAAAAAATAAAATTAAAATTCGTGTAGATGTTTATTTTTTTTAGCATTCCATAGGTATTGGATCGGTATCGATACGGTTCGTTACATAGTAACTTGTGTTCGTTAATTTAAAAAAAAAAATCTAAATCTCCGTCTATGTTTGTTTATTCTTTTAACATTCCGCGGGCATCTGATCGGTATAATTAAGGTTCGCTATAGCAACGGTACAATACATGCTCTAGGTAAAGAAATCAACACGTGTTTTACATCGGTTGAAAATGATAAAAACGAACACCGATAGAGCGGTATTGATGTTGTTCGAACAGTATCGATTGGTTTAGATTGTCACGAAAATATTCATTTATCGACACACACAAAGTTGTATAAATGAATAATTTATAGGGTGTCAGTTTATCGAAAGAAAAAACAATAAAAATAAATATTGGTACCGAACTAATGTTGTTCGTTTGTTTTCGTTCCGGTTCACTATGGTAGCGATACGATACCAACGTTGTTCGGTTTGACACGGTATGGTAGTGATACGGTGTCAATTTATCGAAAACAAAAACAATAAAAATAAAACCGGTACCGGTACAGATTTTGTTCAGTTAGTTTTAGTTAGGTTTGGTACGATAGTGGAACAATATTCGTTTGCAATAAAATTTACATCACAGTGTTGAAAAAAATAAACATAGAACACAAACCACGAACCGATATCAACTAAACAACATGATATTCGCTTTTATTTTTTTTATCGATGTAAGATTTTCCCTTTTGATTACTGTAGCGAGTGTTGATACCGTAACAAAGCGAACAGAAAACGACGGAATTCCCGCCGCGAAGCGCGGGGGAAAATTGACTATATATATTGTTGATAAATAACGATGAATAGTAATTTTATTTTTATAATAATATATAACTTTTTTATTTTTATTTAATATATTATAATAGTTTATTTTACATTTACTTTTAATAACATATTTTTACCTTTTTTTCCTTTTTTAAAACCATATATTTCTTTTACCATTTTTCTAATAATTTTTTTTCTTTTTTTAGAACATATATTAATTTATCGATTAACTTGATAGTTCTTTAATAATTTACGTTTATAACTTTTTTTTCTAAAAACTTAAGTATATTTGGTATCATAAAGCGGTACGATGAGAAACTAAACCGTTTTAATGATTTGGCTTTCTAAACAACATTCTTTATTTTCAAATCACGTTTGTTTTAAATTATCATTTGCTCGGCTTTGCTGAAACGTGCGACGTCAAAAAAAAGCTAGTTTGAGTTAAATGACATCAACTTTAAGCTTGAATGACGTTCTGACAATTTTATTACAAGTTATCATATGATTTATCAAATATATAATTGCATTTAGCTACGAATTTGAACGTTAGTTTTTCTTTTAATTTGAATTGAATGAGTAAGCGAAAGTGTCGGTAAGGACTAAAGTGGGATGTCGTCGGTGAGAGTATGGGAATGAAAAGGATGTCTCATCCAACATTTTATTTTCTTTCTGATGTCTATTTTTGAAACACTTCTTCCAATTTTGTCCTCCTTTAATTTACATGACTAGGACATTTTTCTTTGT
Organism: Helianthus tuberosus; assembly: GCA_030545235.1. Classification (NCBI taxonomy): domain Eukaryota; kingdom Viridiplantae; phylum Streptophyta; class Magnoliopsida; order Asterales; family Asteraceae; genus Helianthus; species Helianthus tuberosus. Next base: position 192,750,511 of record CM060370.1, on the reverse strand, counting down.
GATCCGCGTATTGTTGTTAAAACCGGATTGTATCAGGTGGCTAGCCGTCAAATCGAGAATTGGACCCTTAACTGATTTGACTGGCATGGGTCCGTTGAACTGGCACTTGTTGGATTGGCTGACATTTAACTGATAGCGGTTGAACCGAGTCTTGGTAAACTTTACTTTCGATGAATTAATATTTTTTTTTTATAAATTATAAGATTTGAACGTGAAACCTCTTATAAAAAAGTGTTTATCAACCAATCTAGAAAATATAGTGTTATTCTTATAAAAAAAGTGTTTGTCAAGCAATCTAGAAAATATAGTGTTATACTTTTGGTTAACCAAATAAATATTATCCATTCAAAACACTAGTTCCTAGCTTCATTTTTTTTTATTAAAAAAACAATACATTAATTGTATTCTTGTAAATATAAAAAAGAGTAAAGTGCTAAAACCGTCCCTGAGGTTTGTCTCAAAATGCTAGATCAGTCCAAAATCAACTTTGTTTGCTAAAATAGTCACTGGCCCTACTTTTCGTTGCTAGATCAGTCCAATTATTTAACACAGTTCAAATTCTTGGTTAGTCAGGAGCATGGTTGTAGAAATCGCTAGTCGGTCGGTGAGGTGGGGACTAGCGATTAATCGGGATTAACCGGGGATTAATCGGATATAATCGGGATTAATTGTAATTAATCGAAAATTAATCGAGATTAATCGGTGGTTAATCGGGGATTAATCGGTGCCTAGTCGGGATTTTTACAACCATGGTCAGGAGGGCATAATTGTCATTTCCCTTTTAATTTGTTTTCCTATTTATTTAAACCTAGACCCAACATCAGACATAACACTCTCTCTCTCTCTCTCTCTCATCTCTCACTCTGCTCTCTCTCTCTCTCTCATCTCTCACTCTACTACCGCCACCACCACACCACCACCACCCCCACCACCATCATCTTCATCATCGGATCATCATCATCCTCAACAAATCATTATCATCATCATCGACACTGTTCATCATCATCATCGCAGATCATCATCCTATCGTCATCATCCTCAACCCACTGCCGCCACCTCCACAGCCCCCGTCACCGCCGCTGAAGGCGTTCCAGCTGTCGGAAAACGGCTTTGCCGTACGTCGCAACTCTCTCTCCGATCTAATTTGAACCCACATACAAGGTTTGTTTTAGGGTTTTTCAGGATTTCGATGGTGAAAGCTTGTGAAACAGAGGAGGATGCAAGGTTTGTTTTAGGGTTTTTGAGGAGAATGAATGTTGGTAATGATGATGAAGAGGTTAAGTTTAAGATTAGTGTTAGGTGTTATAATACATTGCTTATGTGTTTATCAAGGTTTTTGATGATTGATGATATGAAATGTTTATTTTTAGAGATGTTGGATGATGAAATTGTACCGAATATATACACGTATAATTCGTTGGTGAACGGGGATTGTAAATTGGGGAAAGTTGATGTGGCGCTTTTGTATGTGGGTAACATCGTCAGCAATGATGCAAAAGACTCTTGATCAAGATCGTCAGCAATGATGCAAAAGACTCAACACTGGGTTTAAAATTGGGTCTTTGTGACAAAAGATTGAAAAAAGAGAGAGTTGTAATTGGGTTTTTAATCTGCTGATGGTGGTGGTGGTGGAGTTGAGTTGGCGGCGGTGCTGGTGGAGGTGGTAGCGGCGGTGGTGGAAGTGGAGTTGAGGTGGCGGCAGTAGTCGTGGAGATGGGGTGGTGGTGGCTGATGATGGTGGTGGAGTTGTATGTCTGTATGTGTGGGTGTATGTATTAAATAAATGGGAAAAATAATTAAAAGGGGAAATGACAACTTTGCCCTCCTGACTAACCCATAATTTGAACTGTGTTAAATAATTGGACTGATCTAGCAACGAAAAGTAGGGCCAGTGACTGTTTTAGCAAACAAAGTTGATTTTGGACTGATCTAGCATTTTGAGACAAACCTCAGGGACGGTTTTAGCACTTTACTCTATAAAAAACGCAACAATATATATAATATATTGGCTCATTGTATTTTATGTAACTAATAAATATGTTGTTAAATTAGTTATGACATACTTCATCTTTTAAATCAAAAGCAAACAGTTTAATGAGAAAACCTGTCGTATGGCTAACTTAATGATAGCTCGGTCTTTAGAACAGCGAGCTCATCTTTAGTGTGAAACTAAATTATTTGATTTATGTAAGTCGTCCTCTATAGTCTATAGTACACCTTTTTCCTAACTTTTCATAAGATAGATGTGACCCTTAATAATTACTAGACGTAAAACTTGTGTAAAAATACGGGTAGTTTTTAGAAATTTTACATACCACATTTTGTTAAACAACGATTTTTTAAAATCCGGTTTAAAATTTTACATACCACATTATTGTTTATGCGGTTTAAAATTCGGTTTCCTGTAAAAGAATCCAAGCCCCCCACGGTAAGCCCTTTGAGATCACTAGTTTTTTTTTTTGTTACATCGCCGAACTTATTTCTTAAAAACAAAACATGCTATAAGGGAAAAGTTCCACTAAAAGTGGATTTTGCCTAAGTAGTCTAAGAAGTATTGTGATAATGACATGTGGCACTCCTAATACTAGGAATGAATGGCATTTTGGTCCTTATAAATAGGAGTGAAAATGACATGTGCCACCCCTTTTGTTTTTTAAAAATACAACAAAAAAAATCTAATACAAAAAATATAGTACAAAAAAATATAGCTCAAAAAATGTAGTACAAAAAAATATAGCACAAAAAAATCTAGTACAAAAAAATATAGCACGGAAAAATTTAGCAAAAAATTTAGTACAAAAAAATCCAGCACAAAAAATTGAGAAAAAAAAATTTAAGACAAAAATTCAGCTCAAAAAATTTAGCACAAAAATATAGTACAAAAATCCAGCACGAAAAATGTTATACAACATACAAATACAACACATATTAGTGAGTTTTTTTAGTCTTCATATTTTATATAGCAATATGGTACTCAAATTAAAGATAAAAAGACGCTCGATTTTACGGTGAAATTTTTATGAAAAAATAATGTCGTATAAAAAAGTTATGAATGTTTAAAAAATGGGGGTGAAATATGCATGTGCCTTGTATGTGGAGAGAGAAAATCCATAAATAGGATTTTCCCAAAATACCCTTGCACTCCTCCTTTCTCCTACACTTTCATCTTAACCATTGATTTGAAAAATTGATGGTTATTGGTTAAGATTCATTCTCATCCTACTTTGGCAAAATATACTTTTTATTTGATCTTACCCCCATGCTATAATATATGATATACATTTTGTACACGTAAATTATGGTCTTCATGATTTGGCCATTTTTAATGGGGGACCGGTGTAAGAAAAATATGTGAAAGGTGGGACTGGTGGAGGGAATATTCAAATGTGAGACTATCAATGACCAATGACCTATAGTTAGGATTATTACAGATCAATTCCCCTATAAAATAAAAGGGCATTTTATTAAGATGGTTGTTGAAAGGATTATATAGTTAACAAAAAAAAAATATATATATATATAGAGAAAGTATAATGTACAAAACTGATAATCATACTTCACGTACGCGATGATATAGATCGTCAGATCAAAACGTCATTAGCAGCAATTAAGATTTGTCATTAAGGGTAAATTAGACATTTTCATTTTTTGATCCAGGGTAATTCAGACATTTTCTAACATCATGGATTTATGCGAGTTCGTTATTTTCTGTATCCCAGTAATTACGATCAGTATCAGTTTCAAATAATTTCCGTTTTCAAATTGTCAATTTAGCGGTTATTTGTGGTCGATTAGGGTTTCTAGCGCTTATTGTTTGTAATGGATCCACAGAGTAGTAATGCTCGAAACGTAGATGATATTGAATTTGAAGATGCTGAGGTCCATGCTTGTGATGATGATGCAGAGCAATATAGGAATCCGACATCAGACAACAACGTGCTATTAGACGATCAGACCAGTAAATAGTCATTTAAATTGTTGATTTCTTTTTTTGATTGTTGTATGATGTGTTGTTTTTGCTATTTTTTTATAAGCTCTGTATTGAAGAATCCCTGTGTTATTTCACTAATCATGCGTTATTATCATGAAGAAGACCTATGAATGTGGAATGTACTATAATCACGCCTGGGTATAAACAATGTGTTGAAAATGTAACATAATCCCGCATGATTTATAACATATTCATTGAAATGTAACACAATCACGCATTTTATAAGGCATGTATTGAAGAACCCTTTGTAATTTAAGTAACCATGCATTATTAGTATGTAGAAGACATTTCTTGATGCCTTTTTTCCTCATGCGGCATTTTTGTTATATGCGTTTTTATTTTTTTATGCAACTTCCATGATTTTGTTCTTTACCTGTTTGTCTTTTGGTTAGATGTCATGATAATATTTTATTTTTTGTTTGTTATTTTTAAAATGTGTAGATGAAAGATTGTACATTCCGGAGGTAGCTTCATCATGTGTTCCTGTTATCGGAATGGAATTCTCTTCAATAGAGCAAGCATATGTTTTTTACCAGACATATGCAAAGAAGGCAGGTTTCTCTGCTCGGAAAGGAGGTGAACATCATGTTGGTGGTATTATCAAGAGTAAATACTTTGTGTGTTCAAAAGAGGGGCATAAACCACAGGAATTTGATGATCCGTATTCTAAGTTGTCTAAGCCATATAAACGTAGGAACAGACCGACTATTCGAACCGGCTGTAAAGCTCAAATTAAGCTTTGTTCGACGGATGGGGTGTTGTATAAGGTTGATAAGTTTGTTCAGTCGCATAATCATTCATTCGTGTGTCCCAAAGATATGCATTTATTACCAGCTTATAGACATCTTTCCGAAACACAAGAAGAGATGATATGGGAGCTTGGTACATTGAATCTTGGGCCAGTGAAAGCCTTCAATATAATGAGACAAAGATACGGAGGTTTTGAAAATGTTGGCGCAACTAAAGACGATTGCAAGAATTTTAGAGCTAGGATACATAGTTATATCGGTGAGTATGATGCAGATATGGTTATCAATAGGTTGACTGATAAAAAGCAGTTTATGGTTGATTATTCATTTGTTCACTCAGTCGACGAAAACAAACGATTAACTGGCCTGTTCTGGGCCGATGGTTTGTGCAAACGTAACTATGCTGAGTTTGGAGATGTTATATCGTTTGATGCTACATTTAAAACCAACAAGTTAGTCCTCACTTCAATGTTATTACTGTTATTTTTGGATTAATCTTCTTGTTTTTTTATTAATTTTTTCAATCCACATTTTGAAGGTATAAAATGGTTTTTGTACCTTTTACTGGTATTGATAACCACTGTCGGAATGTGACGCTTGGAGCCGGGTTGTTAGCATCCGAAAGCATTGAATCATACAAGTGGCTTTTACAATCATTTTTGGATTCATTTGGTAAGCAGCCTAAGGTGGTCGTCACTGATCAGGATCCCGCGATGAAACAAGCTATCGAAGCAGTGTTCGATAAGAGTAGGCACAGATTATGTATGTGGCATATAATGAAGAAACTTGCTGATAAGGTTAGGCTCATTTACAAATACAGTATGCGTGATTATTTATTACAACTTGCGCGATTAGTTAATCATGCGTGATTATTAGAAAAAGATGCATCATTTTTATTTACTAAATTCATTTTTATTTTTTACTTGCCCTTTGTTTTGTTCAATAAGTTCCAATTTTTTGTTTTTAATAGGTGGGACATGAGTTGTGTAACAACGAAGAGTTCAAGAGACGTATGTGTGATATTGTATGGACCGATTCGATTACGCCAGAAACGTTTGAGATAGAATGGAAGCTGTTGATGATTGAATTCGGTCTAACCGAGAATAAATGGATTGATGATATGTTTGGCATGAGATCTTCGTGGATTCCAGCTTACTATCGTCATGAGCCTTTGTCTGGGCTTATGCGGACCACCTCGAGATCAGAGAGTGAAAATCATTTTTTCTGTCAAGTGGCCAATTCTCAACTTACCCTTGTTGAGTTCTTTAACCATTTTGATGGTGCAATGGACGTGCAAAGATTCAACCATCGGAAGAATGATCATATATCTAGAAATACAGTCCCAGATAACTTTTCTGAATCCACTTTAGAGGATGATGCTATGAAAATTTACACCAGGTCAATTTTTGCTGATCAACAGGCAGAGTTACAAGGAACACTGTCCGAGTGCCTTCCTATGGAGACAAAAATTGAAGACCCGTTTTTGAAGATAAGTATGAAGGATTGGAAAGCCCATGGGGACGGTTTACTAGAGGTAACACTATATAGAATAGCTAACATGCGTTATTACATAACAGTGTGCTTTTTTTATTTGATTTTTAATTTTTGATTGATTTTTGTTTAGGTTTGTTTCAAGAAAGGGGAGGATGTAATTGCATCATGCAGTTGTCGCAGGTTTGAACAATATGGATTGCTGTGCAAACATATATATTTTGTGTTCAAAATGTTCAAAGTGAAAGAAATTCCTAACAAGTACGTTATGAGAAGATGGACCAAAGACGTTGTACCGAATGATCTAAACAATACATTTGATTTAAGTGTTGATGATAACGATTTGCATAAAAAGGCCAAAGAGGTTGCGTATGAGATTATGCAGACCGGAGAGTATCTTATTGGTAACTTGATGAAAGATTTTGATCATCTACTTATAGTCAGGGATCGGATGAGGGAGATGAAAGAAATGGTTGATGATCTTCGCATAACCAAGCCCATCGACCCTAAGTTTGATAGATATTCAAGGTTAATAGGTTACGAGAAACCGAACACTGATGCTCCTCCTACAGTCCGTGTGCCAACCGGTATTAGAAACAAAGGACGCGGTTCACATAAGCGGATTAAATCAAAAAAAGAGAAAATTATTAGTCTAAAAGGCAAGAGAAGTCGGACATGTAGTGTTTGCAATATCAAAGGTCATGATATTCGTACTTGCGAGGTTTTAAAGGGAAAAGCTAGTGCTGCCGATAAGAATGCCAATAAGAAGGGGACGAAAAGAAGAGCAATACAGTTACAGAATGATCCTGGTTTAGTTGACGAAGAGGACGAGGAGGTAGAAACTGGTGATGAAGAGGAGTATGAGGAGGTCGACGGAACAGACGATAGTGATTCTGAATGGGAAGAGTAACGAGTCAACCATAACTGCATTCATTAAAACATTCCATATTTCATTTTTTTTAGTAAGACACTTTATGTAATCTGAATAATTTCACTATGTGTGATTAAATATCTCACTTGATTTTTTTTACCCATTTTATATAAGCATAACTACACAAGACTCCTCTCTAACATTGTTAGCATAAGTTGTGTTTACCCTTGTTCGTGATTTCAACCCAAAACATATTCAAACACAGATTTTCAACATCATAACTAGCGTCATAAAAAAGACAAATACGTGATAATATTTATAGATGCTTCATAAAGATACCAAAATCATGTTATAATGTAAGCCCTGGATGATTCCCCCATATATACACACATTAAGAGTTTAATAAACAAAAAACCACAGTACTTCAAAATACCAACCATCATTAGGGCATCCCAAAAATCTACAAAAGAAGTGGATTAATCAGCCATACCACTTAGTTTTGTGACAATATCTTCCCAATCTCCTTCTCAGACGTCTCCATCTTCTCTTCAACGGTCTCCACTGCATCTTTCAGATATGAGTATACCAAGTTATCTGCAGATGCTTGATCCTTCATCAGTTGTATGCCTTTGTCCCTTAACAAAGACTTTGGTTCTTCCAGCAGTTCCCCCCAGACTTCTTGGTTTTTTTTTTTTTTTTTGTTCTTCTAATAGCCTTCCCTGCACATCCAGAATACTGTTACAAGAGTTAACATTAGAAGCAAGTTCTGTTAACCTGCGGGTGTTCAAGAGCTCCTTGATTGCTTCGATTGCGGGATATGTCGACATTGTTGGTTTTGAAGAGTGGTGATATATATATATATTTTTTTTGCAAATGTCTAATAGGGGGGGGGGGGGATGAATCATATATGTATGTAGTTTGTGAATTAATTTGGTAGTGGTGAATTAATTTGGTAGTTGAGAGATATTTTGGTAAGTAAAATTTAATTTTTTACATAATTACTAGTCATATCAAGTTAAAAGTCTAGATGTAGGTTTAATTATTAGGAGATATAAGAATATTATATATCAATTTTTATCCTGAATGTTGCGTCATTTTTTCTTCAGGCGTGATTTTACATCAATTTGGTTATCAGGGATCATATGTGGCGTAATTGTTTTATTAATGTGTCAATTTTCTATATCTATGCGTGATTATATATGAAGGCGTGATAATTTGTTTCATGCGTTATTTTTTTGATAGATAATATCTGTATTTGTACTGGACCAAGAAAATTACAAAAAAAAAACACAGCTGTCATGGGTAATAATTTTAGTTTTGTCCTCTTGTTTTGCAATTTCATTTTATATATTGTTGGAAAACCGTTCAATTATTATCAAACAAAAAATGGCAGATTCTTCGAATTCATCGTGTGGTTCTTCTTCGTCATCCGGTATGCGTGCTTATCTCAAAAAGCGGATCGAGGATCAAATAGCTGAAGACAAGTCTTGTAAAGACTTGTTGGAAACTAATATTTCTAGGGTCAGAGAGAACATGAAAAGGCGAGAAGAGATTTTCAATTTGTTGTCTGGTATGTCAGATTCAAGTGTGAAAGAGGTGGCTATGATGTTTATGGTTGATCTTGGCAAGCGGGACGAGAAACAGTTAAAACAGCTTGCGGATGCAATAACCGTATTAGGAGGCTCTATGGACACGAAGATCAAGTTTTTGGAGACTTATTTCTGATGGTTATTTATGTATCATCAATCAACTGGGGTAGTGAAAGCATGCTTTTTTTATGTCTAACTAAGTGTTTTATTTTTTGTATGAAATTTGTGTGTTCAATAATGATTTTGTACCAGTAGTTTATGATTATAATCAGGAATTATTAGAATTAAAAATAAAATAAAAAATCCAACATGTGAAAGATGTTTGGAACAAAGAACATCAAGAAAGTAGTTCTACGACTTATCATTTTGTTCCCCCTTTTTAAGGTTGAAGAACTGATCCAATCGTTCCTTTATTTTTTTATCTAGATCGTGCAAAACATCTACGGTGCTCGGTTTCTTCATAAATTCCTTAGCTTTGTCGTATACCTCTTTCCTTATAAGATTGTAGTCGGACAATACAATCTTACTAAGATATCGGTACCGCAAGAACCGTAGTTGTGAATCTTGAACCTTCTTTTTATCTTCGGGTTCAAACCCTGGATTCCATGGAGATTTGCCCTTGTATGTCTCCATATGTCTCATAGTGAAGACACCACAGTCACTACCGTTTTGAAGAGTTCTCCATGACATTTCCTTTCGAATTATTTTTGCTTTTTCCAACTTTGTTATCCACTCTTTTTGTCCAATTTTTCCTTTTAGATATAGGACTAGAACTCTTCGCTATAAGCACGATAAAAAATCATATTAGTACGTATTCATTATAGTAATATAAAGCTACTTAGAATTACCAGCTTTTCGGGGCGCCCACAGTAGCGTTTGGTAAACGATTCGGCAAACCTAGAGTTATCAATTAACTCGATATAGCCATTTTTCAAGTGGAAGCATAGGCACCAGTAATGATCAGAAAGTAGAACTGGTATGAAGATGAGATCCAATGTGTCAACTTTCTTCACCTGATACTTACACAATATATCGTCTAGGATTGGTGCGAATACTTTCAATCGATCATTATCTGTGATTTTTTGCCCAAACATATCGTCTTGCTGCATAAAATTTTGGTGATTTTTCTCATTAAAATCCACCGTGTCATCAAGCTTTAACAAGCGTAATTATAATATAGAATGGTTGGGTAACCTTAAACATGTATTTATTTAACTACAATATGTGCGTGGGAAACATATAAAATATATAAACCATGCGTGATTAACATAATTTTTTTCATACATGCGTGATTATTGTGGATAAACTTACCAATATTGTAGTTGGCAAGAACAGCCTATAGGGTGATGATTTTTTGTCCCTTTTTTTCTCTTCAAAGTTTAAAACATCTACAAACGCGTCCATTCCACCATAAGATATGTATTGCGATGGGTGGAAGGTTTCAAAAATGATTTTTAGCGTTTCGACTCCACTTTCAGACTTGTATATTAAGGTCCTGTTTTTTTCATACAAATAAAGAACAGTTTAAAAAGGGATGAAAATTTTAAACTCATTATCAGGGAGAAAAAATTTACCCAATATCTCCGACCGGAGATAAGAGATAACAGATGATCGTTTGGTCACGGTCCAGAAGTGGCTCATATAAGTTGGTTATCCTGTTGCAGTAAGGTGATCTGTATGCGTCACCTAATTCTGCCATCCGCTTTTCGTTCTTTTCCCTCCAAATTTTGATACGCGTTCTCACTAGTTGTGTATGTCTCTCGTCATCCGTTTTCTTTGTGTTCTCAGAGACATGAGTGGTTTGATTATTTTCACTTGATGTTTGTAGGATGGGAGCCAATTTTAAAAGCGTTTCAACCGACTGTAGTTCTGCATCTGTTACTTCATCAGTTTCATCAGCGGATGTGGTCGGAGGCTTTTCTTTACCATAGACGTCAGGGTTTATCTTTTCAAGCTCATTCAACATCGACTCGGTTATTGTATTCTGGCTTTGTGCTTGTTGCTGACTGCACTCTGCCAGATTTACAGGTTGGTCCATGTTGACTACCACATCTGTTTGTGTCACTGTTTGTATGTTCGAGTAGGTTAACTTATTGTAATCACAAGTTAGAAAACTGTTAATTTTTTTTAGTAATGAACGTATTTTTGTTACCTTCTGTCGTCTGCCTGTATACGCCTGGTTCGATGGTTTGTAAGGCAGCCAGGCATGAGTCTGTAATACCCCCATCATCAAATGTCATATTTTGAACATCATCACACCCTATAAAATCACAAACGTTTTTGTTATTGTTAAACAAAAGTTCTAGTAAATATTAACAAATAACACAAATTATTATCTACCCTTTTCTTTTCCTGTGATTACATGTTCCACTGTTGCATCTCCATCGCCTCCTATTGATTGAATTGTTTCGCCACCCTGTCCAACTTTGTTTTGAAACGCCTCATCACCTCCAGAGCTTGTTTCATCAGTTATCGGAACTGTATTTTTAACCGCATCATCCCATCTTTTACACATTCCCATAATTTCTCGATCCCAGAAACATTTTTCCTTTACTCCCTTAACGAGATTATTCATTTCCGTAACCAGAGAAATGTATTTATTTATATTCTTGTCCATTGTTTTCAACAACAGCTGCATAATTGGAGTTTCATCAATATCATGCGTGATTTTTAGTGTAATAAGCGTAATTTTCATTTTGTTCAATAGTATGCGTCATTTGCATGGAAACTAGCGTAATATATATTTGGGCTTAGTTCAGACTAATGTCAGCCTAAACCAGAAGCAGCATATGTTCATGTTTTGAAACCCTAATTGTTCAAATTTAGAAGCCCCAAAACCAGACCAAACCTGGCCCGTTATACCCAGATTTATCCAACAGTAAACACCCACTTATAAGCTGCACGGGAGTTACTCAAATCATGCGGTATTAATGCAAAAGAGTGAAACAAATCATTCGGTAGTTAACACAAGCATTATAACATTATAAACAAGCATTATAACATGCGTTATTCATAATAACACAAACAAAAATCCAGTTTACCTTTTTATTTTTGTTTGAGGCTTCTCGCGCAGCATGATCATAGATCACCCCGGTTAGTTGAACCGGAGTGTTGCAGTAGTCAAGCTCTTTTTGCGTTTGTGTCCCTATGCCCATTTCTTCTATGTTCAATTCTGAAATATGTTCATTTGGATTCCAGCCCTCAAACCAATCCGTAGTTGATTGTATGTAACTTTCGTCAATCGGATCTTCCCCAGCCAGGTTTCTTCTTTTGTAGACCTGTGTGTTATCCACTGGTGGTAGTATGAAGTCATCCGTATCTGCCATAGGCTGATCTGATGTATCGAATTCGGTGAGGTTTTCTTGTACCGCAGCTGCCTCGTGTAACGGGATGTTGTCAGCGAAAAGGTCCGTGAATAGTGTCGAAGTGTGTTGTTTTACGATTTCTAATGGTGTTGTCGGAGCATTTTCATTTATTTGAGCATCGGCATTGATGTCCGTGGTAGTAACATGTTGTTGATCCTGGCTATTATCATTCGTTTCTTCGTCTTTTTCAACTTCATCACAATCTTCAACATTCAGCGGCCCATTGTTGTATAAATATTCTTCCACGTCGTCAATCATACCAGATGTTACATACTGTATGACAGGCAGTTTGACAACTTCATCGAAAATTTTGTGTCTTTGGTTGAAATAATGGCTGTATAGAAGCTGCATTTTGTTTTTTTGAAAAAAACCAAATTACTACTAGCAATATTGTATTTAGTAAAAGTTTTAAAGATGTCTATAAAACATACCGTTAGGAATGCAACTGGCCCATTGTATTGTGAGTCCAATTTTTTCCAACCTTGCCTAGTTCGTTTGAGCGATTCTAAAACAAAGGAGCACCGATCGAGTTTTGAGATGTCTTCATCTTTGTCAATTGCAAGTAGAAAACTTTGTTTAACAGTTGTTGACTTTGTTATCTCTACAAACAAAGTGTTCCAGTAGGCTAGGAAATTTAACTTGAATAATCGCCCCCCATTGGTTTGTGTTTTCATAGTTTTTGCAAGTAATGTATGAGTAATTTTGTTGGTGTCTGGCCATTGGTTTTTGAACTCATCAATGGTTGTTTCTGTGCCTTGAGTAGCAGTATTTTTTTCCACTATCGCTCCTTTCCTTGGCTTATTTTTTTCCCGTACTATAACATCCCCCTTTGGAATACCAAACACGTCATGTACTGAATCTCGGGTGATTTCTATCTTGTGATTTCCTATGTTTAGCGTGCTATATTGCTCGTCATAGTTTCGTACGAGCCAATAACCTAAACGTGTGCTTATATGATAAAGCTTTATATCAAGAACATCACCAAATCCAATGCTCTTCACATCCGCTACTTGCGATTCAGTAAAGTGTTTAACTGTATCCAAGAAACCAAAAGGACTACACCGTAGGCTTATTACATCATGGTGATAATCATAGTACGGTCTTGGTTCTTTCCTAATTGGTTCTGCATCGGTAATCTTCTGTTTCCCCTTTCTAGGATCCATCTTCTTTTCGTCTTTCGATGGTTTCTTTTTTACTGGCTCAAAGTCATCATCATCTTGGTCAGTTGGAGGATTTGGCCTTTTTTTTCGTGTTTTCACCCCTTTTGATTATCAAGTCTTTAATCGGTACTTCAAAGTCATCATCATCATCTTGAAGCCTTAATTTTGTTTGCTTTTTATTTACGTTTAACTTGTGAGGTTGGTTTGGCATAATCGGCTGAATTGGGGGTTCAAAATCATCATCATCATCAGCAACCCCTACATTCATATTTCAATATAAAAAATTAATATAGCAAATTACGTTTTTCATATAATATCAGGCGTTGTTATTTTTTTTTCTGGGTTGGTGGACATGATTACAGGTCACACTATGTGCACTTTAAAACTAATGCCGCTTGTTAGCCTAATACCGCTAGTTCATATCAAAGAATCAACATATGTAATATCAATCATGCTAATGCCGCTTGTTAGCTCAAAATCCCCAATTTTACAATTAGATCATAAGCCCCAATATCAACAATTCCTTATTTTAGCTAATAAAATCCCCAATTTCACTTAACAATTCAAAATACCCAATTTCACAATTTAACCTAATACCGTTAGTTCATATCAAAGAATCAACATCATCTAATGTCAAGCCTGTTAATACCGCTAATACATATCAATGAAACAACATAAAACTACGCATTTTCATATCAAATAACGCTAGTTACCCAAACCGAATTTTTCTAGAAGCAACCTCAATCAACATCAAACCTGGATTTATGCCGCTACTGTGCACCGTCTTCACCGGATCGTTTCTTTTTTTGCTCCGTCTCTCTCGTTTAGCTTGTTCACCATACAACGAAACCGCCGATTAGTTCAACTAAAAAGTTATGACTGAATAACAAAATAAACCGGATTAGAAGATGATTTAATCGATACCTCTTAATGCCGTATTCGTCATTCTCACTTGAAATCGATGGTCGTTTGTCGTTCACCGTTGTCGTCGCCGTTCTCAATCCGTCGTAATCTTCTTCAAACTCACCGTAATTTTTGGTGTTCAAATATGGGTTTTTGATTAGATACTGAGATTTAGCCGGGTATATAGTTATAGGAAATTGACCATTTTAACCTTTGGTTACCGTAATTACGATTTCATACCCGCTTTTAAACTTTTACTTAATCACGCTTTAAATCCCTTGATCCTACGGTCAGGATTGTCGCGTACTTAATGTACGATTACGCTTAATGTAGGTTAACCGCCCTCTATATATATATATATATATATATATATATATATATATATATATATATATATATATATATATATTGAGTTGGCCAGTTGTTTGTCAAAGAAAGCCAAGGAGTTTACTTTCGAAAGAGGGCAACGATGTGTTTTCCTATCAATACACTTAAAACTACTTGTTTGATACATAAGCTTTGGATTTGAAAGGGGATAACAATAAATACACCCGAGATAGTGAACAAACTCGATAAAATTCCACACATAACATAGGATATGGATACAAGCAAGTGTGATATATATATATATACACACACTAGTGTGTATCCATATCCTTCGGCTACAAAGTTGATTTTGTCTAAAAAGTGTAAAATGTGATACCAACCTTAGAATAATTTATAGACCGTTAGGGGTTAAATATGGTGTTTTGGTAATCTTTAATATGTTGTATGTGGATTTTGTAGGTTTTTTTGGATGATACGACTTTAATCATCGAGTATCCTACAATATGATGTTTTATCCGACAACATGGTGTTTTGGTGGATTATCATGTGGTGTTTCGTATTCATAGTTGTATGATGTTGTGTTTGAAGTTTTTATTGACTGATAATGTTTGAATATAGTATTTTAGTAATCTTCATTCTGTTTGTTATCTGTGAGTTTTTGGTGTTTTATGATTGCTTATTACCATACTCCTATGTTTTTTTTACACTTTTTAGAGTTTTGGACTTTGTAGTCATCTCCTAACACGCACACATATACATATGGGGAAATAAAAGATTTTTTATTATACCATAGAAAATTATTTGATTCTTGTCTTTCAAAAAACATCCATGATACACAAGAACAATCATTTTTTTAGGATTTTTAGGATTTAATTATACTGAAGAACATGATATACCTATGTGAACCAGGGAATCATAGGCTTTAACATGTAGAAAAATCATTTTTGAATGATTTTTTTTGAAGCTTTTGCATATAAACACATGTAGATGTCTTTTTAATAAAAACAATATTTATTTAAAAAAGTAAGTATTTTTACTTAGACGACTTCTACATGTGTTTATATGCAAAAACTCTGAAAAATTATGTAAAAGTAATTTTTCTTCTATGTAAGAGTGACTTTTTACGATTATTTAAAAATAATGAAAAACGCACAGAGTGGATATTAAAAAAACAAATTAAGTTCATATGTTACATATGTAACAACGCTGCTATTTACAAAGATGATGTTAAACACATGTTACGTAGGAATTTTATTTTAATTAAAAAAATTCCGTCGCTTTTTTTATTCTTTTTGGTTAAAAACGCTTCAAAATATGTATATTACGTGCCCTGAATTTTTTATAAAAAATGCGTTGTTATAGATAGTGTTACACAATAGTTACACATGATTTTTAAAGTTTTCTCATGTCAAGTGGATTTCCAAAATAACCATTCCCTATATGGGATGGATTATATGAGAACTCATAAATATTGTGAGATTTCGAGAAAAACAATCAAAATCGTAGTTTTATTTAGAATTCTAGCATTATTATTTTAATACAACATTATTAAATGAATTCATATCTGTAAATTTACATATATTTATATATTATAAAAATTGAAACATGTGTAAGTTTTTACCATTTATACACGTGTAAAAAACTTGTAAAGAGTAACTTTAAAATGAGAGAAGAAAGATGAATAAACTAACTGGTGTAGTTTTTAGAAAATCTAGTGTTATTTTTAGAAAATCTATCACAAGTTAGCGATAAGGACCATTAATGTTACCTGTGTGTGAACAATAGTTTCCTTTCAGTTTAATTTCAAAAATATTAAAATCTATATAAAGAAGCAATTACTTTTGGCTTTGGGTGGTTGTAACTTGAGCTTAGGGTGTGTTTGAAAAAAAAATATACGGTTTCTCCTTCATACATGTGTCCACACATCTACATTCTACCATCTTCCTCCCCACCATACAAATTTTCTTTCATAAAATATATCATCTGCCCCGTCTCTCAGTATTCTCTTTAAATCAGGTAATGTTTAAGTTTTGTAGGTTTGAGAAAGTGAGGGTGAGAGAGCTGCAACCACAGCCACTTCACACGCGGAAAACCGCCGGCCGACCATGAACGCCGGAATCACCACCACCACATTTGCATCACCATCTCCTCTCGCTCTGCACTTTCGTTGTGTTCGGTGATGGTGGCGGTCCGACGCGTGGAAGATGACGTAACAACGAGGGTGTGTTTCGGATTATGTAGACACAGATCGACAGAGGGGGGTTTGGCCGGTCAATTCCGGCAGCTTTCTGAGCTATTTACGGCCGTCTATGGCCACTCCGGCACACCTTCAATGTGGTTTCATGTTTTATGCTTGATTCGATTTGGATTTTATGGGTTTTGGTGACGATGATGGTGTTTAATACCTGAGTCAATTTGGTTTTCGTGCTTGCTCACAATACTTATGGTGGTGGTTTTCGTTGTTGTGGTAGCAACAGTTTTTGTTTGTACATTTGTTTAAAGGCTGTGATGATAGGTATTAAAGGTGGACATCAAAGATCCGATCCGTATCTTGGCGAGGCAATATTAGGATGACATAGTTGATATTTTGTGACTATGCAACCGTGTATTTGCAGCCATGGGGTAACCCGCATCTTTTTTGTCAATTCATATTTGAGCCTCTTTTGATTTAATTTTGACTTATCTGCACATGGATCAGATTTCTGATTATGAAAATAGAATATTGGACAAGTGGGTTTGTATACGATTAAGTCCTTCTTGATTTCTGGTGAGTGTTAGAAACACAGCCAGGCATCTGTTGGATGTCGGTTTTCGGTTTCAAAATGATGTTTGTTTTGTGGTTTTTTAGTGATTCTTAATTTTTTGGCATGATTTTCAATTCGGTTTCTCGGTACTTAAGGCTTGAGTTTTGTTGAAAAGGTGGTTCATGTGTCGGATCTGAAACTTTCCAAAGAGTTTTGTATGTATGTATTTATGTGTTTGTGAAAGTTTGACTTTCAATCTGGTCATTTGTGACTGATATTATTGATGTTAAGGTTACTTTGATTAATGGAGAAATTGAGATATTTGATAGATTAAAAAGTTGAAATCTATATAGTATTACGTGTTTTCAAGTTTTTTAATTTGAATGTGTTGATTTCTTACTGTTTTCGTTAGGTTTTGTGGGTTTGATCAAAAGATTAGCTCGAAACTCTCATCTTTATGTGCTAACTTTGTTTGACCTGTGTGGTTCAAGCGTTAACATTACAAGTTACCTGTTGGACTTTCTTTCTTAGTTGGATTTCATAGATTTCAAAATGCTCCATGTAAAAGAAGCAGTCTTCAACTAGCCTGTTTAGTCATTGAGTAGATTCTTTAAAGTCCTTTACTCAGCATTATAATTAGGAATTGCTAATTAAAAGTTAAGTCGACATTATAAATAAAGCAAAGCATATGAAGACAACACTCGCTCACACGATGTACTAGCCCGCGGGACTAAATCCTAGTTAAGAATAAACATGTAATATAAGTAAACCACTTAAACCATCCATATAATTAAATCAATAAATTATTCTAAAAAAATAGCAACTGACGAGGTATAACCCGGAACGGCTAACCCGACCCAGTCATTACCTATTATTTTATTATAAATATATAATTACACATGTTTATTCTAGAATGTTCTATTCTGCATGGATAAACTACGTAACCGAATCCCCAATCTTTTGGAAAGATCATGCAAATCCCTAACTTATCGAAGTCCATCCTAAGTTAGGGGAAACCCTAATGGTAAACTATGAATAGAGGTAAACATCAAAGGTATAATGCATTATGTCTCTCCTTTACTCTCGCTCTCCCTATATTCTTTTACTCCTAAAACCGAGACTTATTCTCACGCCAGATGGCGGTTACAGGAATAACCCTATTCCTGTAACGAGTCCAAACGGTGTTCTGTTTTGCAGCCAGCTGTTCGGATCGCCAAGAGTTGAAGTCCCAGTCGGAGCTTACCGTTTCAGGTTAGTGTTTCTTCATTGGCGCCATCCGTGGGACCTATTCGGTAACATCTGTGAACGTAAACCCAATGGCAAGCGATCAGAACACGGCAACAACACCAAACCAAGCAGTGATAACTAGTAATCCGTTGCTGGTGACAAGTCCTGTGGCTACCACCATGCCAGCCTCACCCGCCATAACCAGGTCTCTAGACCAAGAATTTGAAGCAGAAGTACCACCGGGGTTTACAAGCACCTCAGTCGCCCCCTATGGAACGACAGCTGCAGATCCTCTCTCATACACCTCATGGAAACTACGACCGGTGGTACCAACCACAACAACCACCATTGTTTCTACCCAAGCATCAACGACGGGTGCCCAGACTATACGTCACAGCACTATGCCCGTTATCACATCCGCGGGTCCAAGTAACGTTGCACAACAAATGAGCATGGCTCAGTACTATCAGCCGTCGGCCACATACGCTATGCCACCTCTGTATTCAGCGGCGCTTACAGCGGCATTGTCTACGCCACCCCATCAACCGGTCATCATGCCTGCTGGAATTATGAATGCTCAAGTCACACCTGGGAATCAAGCTTATTTCCCAGGTTATTACTATGCACCTCCTTACGGGTACTTTCCCCCTACAACAACCAGGCGTATTCGCCTCAAATGACAGCACAGAGTTATGCTCAACAGCTGCCATACGCGGCCTACATGCCACCCTGCTGGACTTTCCCAACGTCACAGCCAACTTAAAGTCAATCCCCGCCTACGGCGAAGCCTATTTATGACAGAGGAAACACATCAAGACCTCGTTTTTATCCAAACGGGGGTCCCGGCTCCACACTCAATATCACCACAGCCCAACCCTCTATCATTCAGGGAACAAGCCAGGGCGGGGCAACTCAACCGATACAGCCCATTAACATGGAAGATGATGACCTTACCAGGCCTTACAAACCTATGGACGCCACTTTCAAGTCCAAGTTTACAAGGAGAATCGCCGAGGCCCCGATTAAGGAAAAACCCAAGATGCCCCAGACAATGGGCAAATACGATGGTTTACGTGATCCTGATGATCATCTAAACCTGTTCAAAAGTGCCGGGGAGGTAGCCTGCTGGCCCATGCCTCTTTGGTGCAAGATGTTTGTCCAAACGCTGGTTGGGGTAGCACGAGTATGGTGGGATAGTCTACCTATAGGGGAAATCGATAGTTTCGAAGACCTCGAGTCCAAATTCACGTTGCAATTCAGTCAACAGAGGCGACACAAAAAAATATCGAAACGAACTCCTTCACATCCTCCTCGAATGCATCACGAAGATGATCACTCACATATGTGTCGATAGTCTCAATGAAGTAGAGTGTATCATCATGACTCTGCGAGTGTTGCATGGATTTCCCAATGTCAAAGGTAACCTCCTCATCATCAACCCTAAGAGTAAGTCTACCGGTGCAGACATCAATCAAGGCTCTCGCAGTGGCTAAGAATGGTCGACCTAAGATAAGTGGAACATTTTTGTCCTCATCCATGTCTAGAATCACGAAATCGACAGGAAAGACAAACTTGTCGATTTTCACCAGCATATTCTCAACTATGCCTCGAGGGTACTTCACTGAACGGTCGGCTAGCTGAATGCTCATACGAGTTGGCTTGGGCTCTCCCAAGTCTAGCTTAGCAAAAACCGCATATGGCATGAGGTTTATGCTAGCTCCAAGATCAGCTAATGCATTGCTGACCGACAAACTACCAATCAAACATGGGATAGTGAAACTCCCAGGATCATTCATCTTCTTAGGTAGTTTGTTCTGAAGAACTGCTGAACACTCCTCATTCAAGGTCACCTGCGAAAGCTCCTCAAGTTTCTTTTTGTTGGATAGGATATCCTTCAGAAACTTGGCATACTTAGGCATTTGAGCAAGTGCCTCGACAAATGGTAAATTTATATGAAGTTGCTTAAAAAGCTCGAGGAATTTACCATAGTGTTCTTCCATTTTCTGCTTCTTCAACCTCCCCAGATATGGAATGGGAGGGACATACTCTCTCACTGGCTCCTTGGGTCGTGCGGTACTTGCTGGGACTCGCCTCTGTTGCACCTCACCCGGAGACTCACACTCAATCTCCTCATCAACCTCATCATCATCAGTCGGCTTTGCTGGAACAGCCGGAGGGATGGGTTGAGCGGTCTTGCCGCTTCTCAACGTGATGGCCTTTGCAGTAGCATTTGGATTAGTCTCTGTGTTGCTCGGAAGGCCCCCCTGTTGTCTCTCAGACAACATCTTGGCAATCTGGCCAACTTGGTTCTCAATGGTCTGCATGGAAGCCTTTTGGCTTCTCAACTCATTCTCGTGCCTAGTGAAACGACCGTCATACTCCTTAAAACGCTTCTCATTCTCGGCCTTTTGAGTGTTCTGACCGGCTAAGATCTGGCTAAGCATATCATGCACACAAGGCTCGCTGGCGGAAGGTCCCTGCTGAGGTCGAGATGGACCATATGCTCCATGAGCTGGAGCTGGGGGACGTGGAGCAAATCCGGGTGGCTGCAGATTGGAAGCATCGGGCCTCCAACTGAAATTCGGGTGATTCTTCCACCCCGGATTATAAGTATTGCTGTAGGGATTATTTTGAGGACGGTATTCGTTTCCCATAAAATCAACATGCTCGTGTGACATCTCTCCCGTCTGAAAATCACCTACCTGATATGCTCCCCCACTCGAAGAACCTCTCGAGTGCATCTCCATCACTCGATCAAATTTCGAAGATAAGGCATCCATACGTGCTGTCATGGCTGTGTAGTCGTCCACATGATGAACTCCCTGCCGAGAACTCTTACATCTTGGTGGCTGTTGCGTCCGGTTTTTCACGGCGCATCTCTCTAGAATCTCAAATGCCTCGGTGGCATTCTTCGTGCTGATATCCCCACCCGAGTATGTATCAACCATCATCTGTCCCTGACTGTCCAAACCATGGTAGAAGATCTGACATTGTTGCCACTTGGGCAACCCGTGATGTGGGACCTTCCTCATAAGCTCTTTGAAACGCTCCCATGCCTCGTAAAGGGACTCGTCCTCGTCCTGACGAAAGTTCAGGATCTTGGTTCTCAACCGAACAGTTTTCTCTGGAGGGAAATATTTCTGAAGGAACTTCTCAGCTAATTGATTCCATGTAGTGATAGATCCAGCTGGAAGTGAAAGAAGCCACTCCTTGGCTCCATCTCGTAAAGAAAACGGAAAGAGCCGAAGGCGGATAGCATCCGATGACGCATCACGAATCCTAAATGTGGCACAAACCTCTAGAAACCCCGTAATGTGAACACTAGGATCCTCGTGATCCTTGCCACAAAACTGTATCGCATTCTGCAACATCGATATGCTGCCAGCCTTGATCTCGAAATTATTATTGTCAATCGTCGATGCATTGATGCTCGCAGGTAAACCATCGAGTGACGGTTTTCCTATTTCGTTCAAAATCCTATTCTCTTCTGCGTCCGCCATGTCTACTTGAACCTCGTAGAAGGTGTCGTCTCCTCCCGCGTCTGTCTCAATCGTCTCGGCTACCAAACGAAACCGCTCCCGCAGCCTCCGGTGAAGATCACGCTCCGGCTCCGCTGAAGGCTCAAAGATATCAGCAGCGGGGGTTGAGGACATGCACGACCTGTAGGGAATAAGGAGGAGCACAATGCACAAAATATATACAAAAACAAAAACCACTAGCAAATAATCATTTTTTTTTTCAAATAGTCAAGCAAAGGCAAATAAAACAAGTAGACAAAAACTTTTTACACTTTTCACAATGGCTAAATAAGCAACTCGAATCGTTTTCAAGAAGACCGAATCCCCGGCAACGGCGCCAAAAACTTGATGTGCGTGAATTATATATATATTTTTTATGAAGATATTTGTTCACACAAATTTAGTTTTAAAAATGGTTTTTCACCTAGAAACTAACTACACACACAAAAGGGCAAGTGTACCCGTCGGGTGGTAATATAGCTAATCGGTAAGAACCGGATATCAATCCGTGGATGCGGTGTCTCGATACTAAACTTTTGCTACTTTAAAGCCTTTTCAAATGATTGGGTTGATTTTTCTAACTTAGCATGCAAAGAAATACACTACTAAAATTTCTAACAAAGAACAATATCTAAGAAAGGGTTGCCAAAACTAAGTTTCCACTAACAAACATATGACAACAAGGTGGAAGGAATTGTGATGATGCAAGCTCTAAATTTAACTAAGTCCCCAATCAAGGCTTCCTAGTCTATAATTCTTAGGAAAACTAAAAATGAATTAACATTCTAATCACCTAAAAATTATTCTTTTAAGCTCACTTGCTAAGTTGATGTTTATCTTTAATCATGAGTTATTTGTTTGTCAAAACTCCTAACTCTACAAATTAGGGAAAACTAATATGAACAACACACTAATCACCCTAACTTAGTTTCAAGTAGTTGGCACTATCATCATGTTCTTGATATGAACCACAATCATGGTCATGCTAGCTAACAACATTGGCCTAAATCATCAAACTAACAAGAACACAAACTATAGAATCCATATAAACATACTCGTGATCTTTCCAAATCTAGATGCAAGAATTCATACATATGCTCAAATCATCATTCAATCACATTAGCAATCACCATTCCTAGTTTCATGCTATGAATCATACTAACAAGTTAACAAGATTCAATAATCATAATCTTTACATGGGCTTTCCAACACAACATGTAAATGCTTATGAGCAAACATTCAAGAACAAGAACTTTAAGCATACACATGAACTCCAAGAACAAGATTAAATACCAACATGAAGATTAACAAGAACAATCATCACATCTACTTCCATGTTATCACATATTCATTAGCTTCAACAAAGTTTAGACAACTCAAATGTTTAGCCCATAAGGCTCATGACTACCAAATCAAGTGCAAAGAAACATAAATTGTTCATAAAGTAATAAGCTAACCAAGTTAAAGACAAGACTAAAATGATGTTTGAGTAGATCTTTAAGTGATTAAGTCCTCTTCAAGGCTCCCTCTTGGCTCCAACAAGCTTCCAAGACCAGATTCTTGAGAGAAAAAGTCACCAAAATGCTCCAACTCCCTTCCAAATGAGCTAGAAACTCGTATTTAAGCTGCTGGGAGAATGGCACGACCATGCCACCTTTTGGCACGGTCGTGCTTGGCAAGTGTCAGAGCCACTTTCTTGAATGTTGACCAAGTATGCTACCATTTTGGGAAAAATCCCGCTCAAAAGTTCATGAGGTGGCACGACCGTGCTCGGGCATTGTCTGGTCGTGCCAGCCGATAGTGCTCGTCCATGATTCACTTATTCTCGGAAACAAGCTGATTTGGGGACAAAATTGACCTGGCACGGTCGTGCCACCATATGGCACGGTCGTGCTCCCTTGATTTTTAATGGTGCTGGTGCTGGATGATGGTGCTGATCGAGAGTGCCGATGTCGGAGTGGCTGGCACGGTCGTGCTCATGGGTGGCACGGTCGTGCCATATCTGGCAGTTTGCTGGAATGTTCCGTTTTTGCTCCAAAAGCCTTCGTTTCATCACCGGGCCGAAGCCTGGACCTGTATTTTCACAAACAACTCAAATGAGTACCAAAATCAATGAAAATACAAAGAGTTTTCGCATAAACGGGGCGTATTTGACGTTTAAAAGATGTATAAATTCTTATACATCAAACATCCCCACACTTGAACTTTGCTTGTCCTCAAGCAAACTAAAATCAACGAAACTCTCTAAATGGCAATCATCTCAACTAGCATTTCATAAGCACAAACAATTAACTCGGGTCAAAACAATCAAGGAGTGCTCGATATAAAGAAAGAACCGAAAAGAAATAAGTAAAATATGTTTATGAGCAATGGTCCATCTTGGAAATCCCTACAAGTTCACCAAGCATCCTCACAATGTTCACACACACTCGGCTAAATTTAGGTGCACATACAATTTGTGGAGTATGTTTGGAACACTCGATGCCAAGACGATAACTATGCGATATCATAAGCTTGTGGAAGGATCAAATCTAATCACTCGGCAAAAATATAGCATAAATCATGAGGTCTTGATTGGGTTGTAACTTGGCTTGGGTTAAGGGTGTGGAAGTGGATTTTGAAAAGTGGCTAAAACGGTTGTAACCCGACGGCTCGACTAACTTGAAATACAAGAAGATAGAACTATACAACTAAATAATAACTAACCGAGAGCTAACCGACAAGTATTGCTTTTCACTCCCAAAACTGCTCTAACAAAGCCATTTGATAAGGCTTTTTCAACTATATTTCTTGGTTTTTTTTTATAAGAATAACCCATGCTTTGGAGAGAACTAAGTACGTCTACTTAGCTAAAAACTCTTGACCATGAGGGTACATAACAACAAAGAGGAAACTATACAAAACTACAAGTTAATCATCAACCGAACCGGGCTTCCAACCAAAAATGGGTTCAAAATATAAAAGGCTAATTTGGCTAAGTGGTTTATATTTTGGTGGTTTAAAAGAAACGAACGGGAAAGGCTCAAATTGGTTTAACTAGGGGAATGATTTGGGTAGGGAGGTGAATAAAAATGGCTAAAAAAAAAGATTTCCTAATGCCTCAATCACTTCTATGCTTGAATTCTTGCTTTGTGGCCTCGAAATGCATACCTAACACAAGTTCTAAATCACAAAAGTTATCCGGGACACTCAATCTTTGCCCGCAAAAACATGAGCAAAAATAATTCTAAAGCTATAAGGCTCAAAAATAACTCACGGAAACGGGCGTATTGGGTAAATATGCAAGGCAAACAAGTAGGTCAATCGCTTGATTTCTCATGCTCAATTTTATACAAAAAAAAACATGTTACTTAACGGTTTTCCTTACACGAGCGAACTCCCTTTTTGCGTTTACCCTTATTTATTTATCAAAAATTTTGGTGCTTATTTCGATACTTATGTTGATTTGATTAATATGCCACAAAAATTGTTAAAAGAGAGCTTTGCATCATCATCATTATTATTATTATTATTATTATTATTATTATTATTATTATTATTATTATTTTTTTTTTTTTTTTTTTTTTTTTGTATATGTATATAAATATGACAACAAAGCTCAAGCGATAGACCACCTCCCCACACTTGAATTGTACATCGCCCTCGATGTACAACAAAAAATTGAATAAGCAATGGAAATGCGAATTCAATACAAATAAAGGAAGGTAGGAACACGAAAACTCCCCTGAAACAAAAAGGCTAGACTTGAAGCAATATGAAGTAAAAAGGAGCATCCACAACGAACTACCAAGCCAACACCTCGTCATTTATTCAAAAGAGTTTGAACCAACACTGCACATTTAGGAAACAAGGTCAAATTCACAAGAATATTACCCAACCCATTTTTCCCTTACCTTTGTTTATTAATTTAACCACTACGAAAACAATAAAAACTAACAGCTACGACGGAGGGGTGTACGTACGACGGAAAATGGCACACCCCTCAAACACGAAATGATAGTAAAAATACGAGATGGAGAGCGGAACTAAGACCTCTCGCCGGATCCCGAAGGACCGGCGTCGCTCCTGGGGTCAAATTTGGATCTACGCCTAAATTGTGGCGGTGGCTGTGTGTATGGATGGTTGATTGAATTCGCGATGTGCTGCTGCGAACCAAACAACCAATCCATGCTGCGCCGAGACTGCTCGTATATCTCTTCCAAGAAGTCACCCTGCCTGTGTTGTTCCGCTCGTATCAGATCGACATCTCGCCTCACCTCTTGCTGGCCTATTTCCAGCCCGTCCATGCGCCTCCACAGATCTATCCCGGACGGCTCGTAAGGACCATGCTCATAACCTCCACCACCAAATCCACCATACACATTCTCCCAGTTCGGACTCTCAAACCCGTGTCCAATCTGTAATTGGGGGCCCGCTCCTCCAGCGGCCCCCTCCTGATCCTGAACTGGAATATCGTGCATGTGCACGTCATGATCTCCACCATCACCACCCTCGTCGTCATCATCCGTCTCATCATCAACAGCTAGCGGGTCCCAAATCCTTCCCAATCTGTCCACAAGTTTTGGGACCCCGTTTACTTTGCGAATCAGGTGCATTGATTTCATCTGCTGCAAATCGAGGAGGCCATAGTCACAGGCTTCGGTCAAATTGTCTAAGGAAACCCGATAGTATTTTGCAAGTTTTGTAGCAAAGGCCCCTCCGCATATGCGCGATGTGGGTGTCGAGCCAACACCGCGAAAAATTGATTCTGCCACACTGACGGCTACGTTGCAATGGTAGCCGGAGACGATGCAATACAGGTGGAAAAGGTCGCGGGTGGTGATATTTCCCGTGCTATCACCCCGACCTCCAATGACGTGAAATATGGCGCGCTCTATGACCCGGTGAAGTGGGTCGAGGATCCATGTAGCTTTGGCTTTCCGAGGTTCCCAAATTCGACCGGGCACAGTAATTTGATTCCAAAAGGCCGCCTTGTCTGTATCTGGCTCCCAATCTTGCAAACTCCCATGAAATAACTCAGAATCTATCTCATCTCCCGTATATAACCCCAACACCACAGCGAATCGACTAATCGATTGGTGATGCCATTTCCTTCCCAATCGAAACTTGACACCAACATTTTTATCATAGACATCTGGGCATGGAAAGGTAAAACGGAACGATGCGAAAAACTCGATCACCAACTCTATGTATTGCGGCTCTGCGATCTCAAAAAGGCGGGACCACGGAGGTGTAATAAGATCATCAAACCACTCGGTCTGTCCGAGCAAGTCTAAATCAACCTTTTGTAACCTCCTCATGGGCTCGATTAGATGCCATCGATCCCATAACCGCTCCACCTTCGGAATACAGTACCCTTCCCTGGCATTGTTTGAGAACCGCAAATAAGGGTGATCCATCTGCAAAATTGAGACAAGATTAATCAGCAGCCAAAACAGACAGACAAATTTTGGGACTGGACAATATGGCACGGTCGTGCCACCATATGGCACTACCGTGCTGGGCCTGCAAATCAGTGAGTTTATGAAGATTTCTGGGAATTTATGAAGTCTGGGTTTTTATTCCCCAGGAGCACGACCGTGCCATCCCACGGCACCATCGTGCTCGGCCGTAAACGGCTCGGATTTGAACCACATTTGCTGAGAAGCACGGTAGTGCCGCCCAACGGCACCCTCGTGCCTGACCGAAAACCGTTGACTGAACTGAGCGATATCGAGAGAAGCACGATCGTGCCGGTGAATGGCACCCTCGTGCCTGATCGTTTTCGACGACTGATTTCGTCGATAATCTGAGAAGCACGACCGTGCCGCTAGATGGCACCCTCGTGCCACTTGAATATCTGGGCAGAATTATGAAGATTCGATGAAGATCACGACCGTGCCACTATATGGCACCCTCGTGCCCGACGGAACCCAGCTCGGAAATTCGCTTAGTTCGTCCCTAAAATCCCGATTTTTTCATATTTTTGCTTAGGGGTTTTGTAAATTGGTCACTTGTGGTTCAAATCAACGCAAAAAAAACACGAAAAACGGGCTTGAATCGGGTGATTTAGACCAAGCCCTAAAAACCTACATAAACTAACTATGAAGAACATGAATCTAAAACACATGAAACTAACTAGAAAAAGGAAGGATTCGTACCTGGAATGATGTTGGGATGAAAGAATTCTTGGAGGAAGCTAGGAGATGCAGAGGATTCGTGAGTGCTTTGGAGTGGTTCAATGGAGGAAGAAGGAGTTATGAAGAAGATGAAGAAGGTGGTTGGGTTTTATTAAAGGGGCTCTATTATTGGTCTGCAAAAGGGGTTTGGTGGTGCCAGATTTTGCTGGTAGTGCAGTATTTTCGAGATTTATTATTATATATATATATTTTTTATTTTTTTATTATTTATTTTTTTATTATTTTTTTTTAAGAAAAACTCCTTGAACCCGGGGCACTCACGAAGCATCTCCTACCAAGAAAAAGAACCGAACTACATACCTGAGAGCCGGTAACAAGCTCTAACATCCCTCGCGACCAGAACGAACCGCAACCTGAAAAGAAAAAGACAACCACACACAAAAATAACACTAAAAATAATAAACACACAAACATGCTAAGTTTATTTACGAGTCTTCAGCTAGACTCACCACCCCGAATTCATTTGTTCCTGGGGTGGAGGGTAACAACCTCCTCACTCGGGTCAACGGGCCCTCCAACATAAGCCTTTAACCTATGCCCGTTGACTTTAAACAACCGGCCATCCTCATGGCCTATCTCCACGGTCCCGTAAGGAAACACTGACCGTACAGTGTAGGGACCCGACCACCGAGATTTAAGCTTACCAGGAAACAACTTAAGACGTGAGTTGTACAACAACACACGATCACCCACTCGGAATTCTTTCTTGTCCTTCAAGCGGGCATCGTGAAGCGTCTTAGTACGTTCCTTGTACAGCTTGGAGCTTTCATACGCATCGTGCCTAAGCTCCTCAACCTCGTGAATCTGCACAAACCTGTTCTCGCTCGCAGCAGCCATGTCAAGATTAACTGTCTTCAAAGCCCAGTATGCTTTGTGCTCGAGTTCAACAGGAAAATGACAAGACTTCCCATAGACCAATTTAAACGGTGTGGTGCCTATAGGAGTCTTGTAGGCTGTCCGGAAAGCCCACAGTGCATCATCCAATTTCTCGGACCAATCTTTACGGCTAGAATTAACCGTCTTCTCCAGAATCCGCTTGATACCCCGATTAGTAACCTCGACCTGTCCGCTCGTCTGCGGATGATATGGTGTAGAGAATCGATGTTGCACACCATATCGGGACAATGCTTTCTCAAGCTGAGCATTACAGAAATGCGTCCCACGGTCACTAATCAACGCCTTCGGGGCACCGAAGCGAGCAAACAACTTTTTCAAAAACCTCACCACTACCCTCGCATCGTTAGTGGGCAAAGCCTGTGCTTCAGCCCACTTTGAAACGTAATCAACAGCAACGAGGATGTAGCGGTTCCCAAAAGAGGTCGGAAAAGGGCCCATGAAGTCTAGCCCCCATACGTCAAAAACCTCACAAACTTGAATGCCGTTTTGTGGCATCTCATGGCGTGCAGAAATGTTGCTCGCCCTATGGCAAGCATCACAGGACCTCACCCACTCATGGGCATCACGGAAAATAGTCGGCCAAAAGAATCCGGCATCAAACACTTTCCTTGCCGTGTTGTTCGCTCCATGATGGCCTCCCGTGGGTCCTTCGTGACAGTGGCGTAAAATATCCCTCGCCTCGTCACCATGCACGCATCGCCGGATCATCCGATCCGCTCCTACCCTAAACAAGTAAGGGTCATCCCAGAAGTAATGCTTGACATCCGCAAAGAACTTTCGCTTCTGCTGATGGGTCATCCCCTTGATCAGGATGCCACTAGCTAGGTAGTTTGCAAAGTCAGCAAACCATGGGGAATCATCACTAGTCTCGATCCTCATGAGGAACTCGTGGGGGAAATTGTCATTGATGTTAGGCCCACGAGATTCCTTTTCCTCGGAATGCTCAAGTCGAGACAAATGATCGGCTGCCAAATTCTCAGCCCCTTTTTTTATCACGGATTTCAATATCAAACTCTTGCAGCAACAAAATCCAACGTATCAATCTCGGTTTAGCATCCAGCTTGCTGAAAATATACCGAAGGGCTGCATGATCCGTGTACACAATGGTCTTGGAAAGGACAAGATACGACCGAAACTTATCGAAGGCAAAGACCACAGCTAGGAGCTCTTTCTCTGTCGTAGTGTAATGCTCCTGAGCGTCATTCAAGGTCTTGCTCGCATAGTAAATCGGATGAAAGTGTTTATCTTTCCTTTGACCCAAGACGGCCCCGACTGCGAAGTCACTCGCATCACACATCAACTCAAATGGCAGCTCCCAGTCGGGAGCGACCATGATCGGGGCATTCACCAACTTCTCCTTCAACAGCTCGAATGCCCGAAGGCATTCATCGGAGAAAACAAACTGGGTATCCTTCTCGAGGAGCTGAGTCATGGGACGGGCGATTTGGGAAAAGTCCTTTATGAATCGCCGGTAAAAACCTGCATGACCTAGAAAACTCCTAATAGATTTCACTGATGTGGGAGGCGGGAGCTTTGAAATAGTCTCGACTTTGGCTCGGTCAACCTCGAGCCCCGCCTGTGAAATCTTGTACCCAAGCACAATGCCCTCCTTCACCATGAAGTGGCATTTCTCCCAATTCAACACCAGGTTGACTTCTTCACATCTAGCCAACATCCTTTTCAGATTCCCGAGACACTGATCAAAAGAACTCCCAAACACAGAAAAATCATCCATGAAAACCTCCATGGAGTCCTCGATCATGTCGTGAAAAATGGCCACCATACACCTCTGAAATGTGGCCGGGGCATTGCACAGTCCAAAGGGCATCCGTCGGTAGGCGAATGTGCCATAGGGACATGTGAATGTCGTCTTCTCCTGATCCTCAGGAGAGATGGGAATCTGAAAATAACCCGAAAAACCATCAAGGAAGCAGTAATACATCCTGCCCGACAACCTCTCCAACATCTGATCAATGAAAGGAAGTGGGAAGTGATCCTTCCTCGTGGCATCATTAAGTTTGCGGTAATCTATGCAAACTCTCCATCCGGTGACAGTACGAGTAGGAATCAACTCGTTTTTCTCATTGGTCACCACTGTCATGCCTCCTTTCTTCGGGACTACCTGTACAGGGCTAACCCATGGTGAATCAGAGATCGGGTATATCAAACCTGCATCAAGTAGTTTGATGACCTCTTTCTTCACAACCTCCTGCATGTTGGGGTTCAAACGCCTCTGGTGCTGTACTACAGGTTTAAAGTCCTCCTCCATCAAAATCTTATGGGTACAAAAGGATGGATTGATCCCCTTTATATCCATAATCTTCCAAGCGATCGCCTTCTTGTGCTGCTTCAGTACTTCAAGCAATCGATCCTTTTCTTCCTTCGACAATTCGGCAGAAATGATAACGGGCAAATGAGTCTCACCCTCCAAGAAAGCATACTCCAAATGATCTGGAAGCTCCTTAAGCTCAACCGAAGGTGGATCCTCAATAGAAGGGCGTGCTTTAGGCTCAGTAACGCGATCCACAACCTCAAAAACCTCGGGACACGGGGGAGACGCGTGACCTATCAGACAAGTCACCTCCTCGACTAATCGGTCCATCCTAGGTGAACTAAAATCCTCCCCTCCTAGCAGCTGTGTGTCCACAACATCCTCCTCGAATGCATCACGAAGATGATCACTCACATATGTGTCGATAGTCTCAATGAAGTAGAGTGTATCATCCTGACTCTGCGAGTGTTGCATGGATTTCCCAATGTCAAAGGTAACCTCCTCATCATCAACCCTAAGAGTAAGTCTACCGGTGCAGACATCAATCAAGGCTCTCGCAGTGGCTAAGAATGGTCGACCTAAGATAAGTGGAACATTTTTGTCCTCATCCATGTCTAGAATCACGAAATCGACAGGAAAGACAAACTTGTCGATTTTCACCAGCATATTCTCAACTATGCCTCGAGGGTACTTCACTGAACGGTCGGCTAGCTGAATGCTCATACGAGTCGGCTTGGGCTCTCCCAAGTCTAGCTTAGCAAAAACCGCATATGGCATGAGGTTTATGCTAGCTCCAATATCAGCTAATGCATTGCTGACCGACAAACTACCAATCAAACATGGGATAGTGAAACTCCCAGGATCATTCATCTTCTTAGGTAGTTTGTTCTGAAGAACTGTTGAACACTCCTCATTCAAGGTCACCTGCGAAAGCTCCTCAAGTTTCTTTTTGTTGGATAGGATATCCTTCAGAAACTTGGCATACTTAGGCATTTGAGCAAGTGCCTCGACAAATGGTAAATTTATATGAAGTTGCTTAAAAAGCTCGAGGAATTTACCATAGTGTTCTTCCATTTTCTGCTTCTTCAACCTCCCCGGATATGGAATGGGAGGGACATACTCTCTCACTGGCTCCTTGGGTCGTGCGGTACTTGCTGGGACTCGCCTCTGTTGCACCTCACCCGGAGACTCACACTCAATCTCCTCATCAACCTCTTCATCATCAGTCGGCTTTGCTGGAACAACCGGAGGGATGGGTTGAGCGGTCTTGCCGCTTCTCAACGTGATGGCCTTTGCAGTAGCATTTGGATTAGTCTCTGTGTTGCTCGGAAGGCCCCCCTGTTGTCTCTCAGACAACATCTTGGCAATCTGGCCAACTTGGTTCTCAATGGTCTGCATGGAAGCCTTTTGGCTTCTCAACTCATTCTCGTGCCTAGTGAAACGACCGTCATACTCCTTAAAACGCTTCTCATTCTCGGCCTTTTGAGTGTTCTGACCGGCTAAGATCTGGCTAAGCATATCATGCACACAAGGCTCGCTGGCGGAAGGTCCCTGCTGAGGTCGAGATGGACCATGTGCTCCATGAGCTGGAGCTGGGGGACGTGGAGCAAATCCGGGTGGCTGCAGATTGGAAGCATCGGGCCTCCAACTGAAATTCGGGTGATTCTTCCACCCCGGATTATATGTATTGCTGTAGGGATTATTTTGAGGACGGTATTGGTTTCCCATAAAATCAACATGCTCGTGTGACATCTCTCCCGTCTGAAAATCACCTACCTGATATGCTCCCCCACTCGAAGAACCTCTCGAGTGCATCTCCATCACTCGATCAAATTTCGAAGATAAGGCATCCATACGTGCTGTCATGGCTGTGTAGTCGTCCACATGATGAACTCCCTGTCGAGAACTCTTACCTCTTGGTGGCTGTTGCGTCCGGTTTTTCACGGCGCATCTCTCTAGAATCTCAAATGCCTCGGTGGCATTCTTCGTGCCGATATCCCCACCCGAGTATGTATCAACCATCATCTGTCCCTGACTGTCCAAACCATGGTAGAAGATCTGACATTGTTGCCACTTGGGCAACCCGTGATGTGGGACCTTCCTCATAAGCTCTTTGAAACGCTCCCATGCCTCGTAAAGGGACTCGTCCTCGTCCTGACGAAAGTTCAGGATCTTGGTTCTCAACCGAACAGTTTTCTCTGGAGGGAAATATTTCTGAAGGAACTTCTCAGCTAATTGATTCCATGTAGTGATAGATCCAGCTGGAAGTGAAAGAAGCCACTCCTTGGCTCCATCTCGTAAAGAAAACGGAAAGAGCCGAAGGCGGATAGCATTCGATGATGCATCACGAATCCTAAATGTGGCACAAACCTCTAGAAACCCCGCAATGTGAACACTAGGATCCTCGTGATCCTTGCCATAAAATTGTATCGCATTCTGCAACATCGATATGGTGCCAGCCTTGATCTCGAAATTATTATTGTCAATCGTCGGTGCATTGATGCTCGCAGGTAAACCATCGAGTGACGGTTTTCCTTTTTCGTTCAAAATCCTATTCTCTTCTGCGTCCGCCATGTCTACTTGAACCTCGTAGAAGGTGTCGTCTCCTCCCGCGTCTGTCTCAATCGTCTAGGCTACCAAACGAAACCGCTCCCGCAGCCTACGGTGAAGATCACGCTCCGGCTCCGCTGAAGGCTCAAAGATATCAGCAGCGGGGGTTGAGGACATGCACGACCTGTAGGGAATAAGGAGGAGCACAATACACAAAATATATACAAAAACAAAAACCACTAGCAAATAATCATTTTTTTTTCAAAGAGTCAAGCAAAGGCAAATAAAACAAGTAGACAAAAACTTTTTACACTTTTCACAATGGCTAAATAAGCAACTCGAATCGTTTTCAAGAAGACCGAATCCCCGGCAACGGCGCCAAAAACTTGATGTGCGTGAATTATATATATATTTTTTATGAAGATATTTGTTCACACAAATTTAGTTTTAAAAATGGTTTTTCACCTAGAAACTAACTACACACACAAAAGGGCAAGTGTACCCGTCGGGTGGTAATATAGCTAATCGGTAAGAACCGGATATCAATCCGTGGATGCGGTGTCTCGATACTAAACTTTTGCTACTTTAAAGCCTTTTCAAATGATTGGGTTGATTTTTCTAACTTAGCATGCAAAGAAATAAACTACTAAAAATTCTAACAAAGAACAATATCTAAGAAAGGGTTGCCTAAACTAAGTTTCCACTAACAAACATATGACAACAAGGTGGAAGGAATTGTGATGATGCAAGCTCTAAATTTAACTAAGTCCCCAATCAAGGCTTCCTAGTCTATAATTCTTAGGAAAACTAAAAATGAATTAACATTCAAATCACCTAAAAATTATTCTTTTAAGCTCACTTGCTAAGTTGATGTTAATCTTTAATCATGAGTTATTTGTTTGTCAAAACTCCTAACTCTACAAATTAGGGAAAACTAATATGAACAACACACTAATCACCATAACTTGGTTTCAAGTAGTTGGCACTATCATCATGTTCTTGATATGAACCACAAGCATGGTCATGCTAGCTAACAACTTTGGCCTAAATCATCAAACTAACAAGAACACAAACTATAGAATCCATATAAACATACTCATGATCTTTCCAAATCTAGATGCAAGAATTCATACATATGCTCAAATCATCATTCAATCACATTAGCAATCACCATTCCTAGTTTCATGCTATGAATCATACTAACAAGTTAACAAGATTCAATAATCATAATCTTTACATGGGCTTTCCAACACAACATGTAAATGCTTATGAGCAAACATTCAAGAACAAGAACTTTAAGCATACACATGAACTCCAAGAACAAGATTAAATACCAACATGAAGATTAACAAGAACAATCATCACATCTACTTCCATGTTATCACATATTCATTAGCTTCAACAAAGTTTAGACAACTCAAATGTTTAGCCCATAAGGCTCATGACTACCAAATCAAGTGCAAAGAAACATAAATTGTTCATAAAGTAATAAGCTAACCAAGTTAAAGACAAGACTAAAATGATGTTTGAGTAGATCTTTAAGTGATTAAGTCCTCTTCAAGGCTCCCTCTTGGCTCCAACAAGCTTCCAAGACCAGATTCTTGAGAGAAAAAGTCACCAAAATGCTCCAACTCCCTTCCAAATGAGCTAGAAACTCGTATTTAAGCTGCTAGGAGAATGGCACGACCATGCCACCCTTTGGCACGGTCGTGCTTGGCAAGTGTCAGAGCCACTTTCTTGAATGTTGACCAGGTATGCTACCATTTTGGGAAAAATCCCGCTCAAAAGTTCCCGAGGTGGCACGACCGTGCTCGGGCATTGTCTGGTCGTGCCAGCCGATAGTGCTCGTCCATGATTCACTTATTCTCGGAAACAAGCTGATTTGGGGACAAAATTGACCTGGCACGGTCGTGCCACCATATGGCACGGTCGTGCTCCCTTGATTTTTGATGGTGCTGGTGCTGGATGATGGTGCTGATCGAGAGTGCCGATGTCGGAGTGGCTGGCACGGTCGTGCTCATGGGTGGCACGGTCGTGCCATATCTGGCAGTTTGCTGGAATGTTCCGTTTTTGCTCCATTTTGCTCCAAAAGCCTTCATTTCATCACCGGGCCGAAGCCCGGACCTGTATTTTCACAAACAACTCAAATGAGTACCAAAATCAATGAAAATACAAAGAGTTTTCGCATTAACGGGGCGTATTTGACGTTTAAAAGATGTATAAATTCTTATACATCACCTAACCTAAGTAAAACACCGGCAGAAATCCTGGCCTCTGAAAACCTGAAACTTAACCCTCCAGAGCCCCTGAAAGACGCGCCCAACAAAGACACCAGCAAGTACTGTGAATATCACAAGGACAGCGGCCATGATACTAACGATTGCTATCAGTTGAAAAAGCAAATTGAATACTATGTAAAGACGGGGAAACTGGCCCACCTGGATCGCGAAATAAAGCAGGGTCTGCCCCCCAATAAGGAAGATGCCGACAAAGGGGCAGGTAAGAGACAGCGGGACCTAAATATGGTATACGCCGATAAGGGAAAGGGAGCGAAACGGAGTTTCTCCGCACTCGAACCCTGGATGCTGGCAACAATGACTGTCGAACCACGTGTGGATGATCTACACCTCACCACCGACCCCCTAATCATATTTGCCGCTGTAGGCGACTACAACTTGAGAAGAATCTTGGTAGACACCGGGAGCTCTGAAGACATAATCTATGAGCACTGTTTTAACAGGATGCAGCCAGAAGATAAAAAGTTGCTCGAATCAGTGGATGCCCCTATAAAGGGGTTCACTGGAGAAAAGGTTGACCCAATTGGCCAAATCACTTTTCCAGTAACATTCGGACACGCCCCTCGGGAAAGGACCATACTCCTCACGTTTCTTGTGGTACGTGCTGAATCCTATCACAATGTAATAATTGGAAGGTTCACCCTGGGAAAACTAGACGCTATGGTCTCCACGACACGCGGGTTCATTAAGTTCCCCATGCCGTGGGAGATAGCAATAGTCTACCGAGACAATGTTGGAGAAGTATTGGACAACAAAAGATGCCGGCAAGGGCCTACAGGGGCAACCGGTCCAGAAAGGTGGGTTTTGAGAGCACGCCACTCCGAGCAAACGGTTACAATAGGAGATGGCATCTCTCCTAAAGTTAAGAACAACTTGAAACAATTGCTAAGAAGGAACGCCGATATCTTTGCTTCCGAACACTCTGATATGACCGGGATACCCCAGGACAAGGCAGAACACAGGTTAGCTACGCTCCCAGGCATCAAGCCAGTGGCTCAGGGTAAGCGTAGTATGGCCCCGGATCAAAGAGAAGCAGTGATAAGAGAAGTACAAAAACTGGTTGAAGCGGGAATCCTCCGTGAAACTAAATACCATACATGGGTATCAAACCCCGTTATGGTCAAGAAACCAGATGGCACATGGCGAATGTGCATTGACTTCAAAGATCTAAACAAGGCCTGCCCTAAAGATGCGTATCCATTGCCCGAGATGGATTTAAAGGTTGACTCTTTGGTCCCTTTTAGGTACAAGTGTTTTTTATATGCCTATAAGGGTTACCACCAGATCGATATGTCAAGGGAAGACAAAGAAAAAACAGCGTTTCACATTGATGTAGGCATCTTTTGCTACACCAATATGCCTTTTGGTCTATGAAATGCTGGGGCTACTTACCAACGCCTTATGGGCAAGGCCTTTGAAAAGCAAATCGGCAGAAACTTGGAGGTGTATATCGATGACTTAGTAATCAAAAGCAGGGAGGAGAAACAAATGCTCGAAGACATCGAAGAAACCTTTCAAAAGCTTAGAGAATACAACATTAAACTCAACCCCAAGAAATGTTCATTCGGGGTAGAAGAAGGTAAATTCTTGGGGGTAGTGGTCACCCGGGACGGCTTCAAAGCCAACCCAGAAAAGATAGCCGCCATAGCGCGAATGCCCTCCCCCAGAACTTTAAAGGAAGCACAGGCATTGAAGGGGAGTTTAGTGGCTATAAACAGATTCTTGGCAAGACACGCTGAGAGATCTTTGCCATTTATAAAAACGTTGAAAGACTGTCTCAACAAGAAAAACTTTAAATGGAC
The DNA here is from genome assembly GCA_030545235.1 of Helianthus tuberosus. Taxonomy (NCBI): domain Eukaryota; kingdom Viridiplantae; phylum Streptophyta; class Magnoliopsida; order Asterales; family Asteraceae; genus Helianthus; species Helianthus tuberosus. The sequence continues at coordinate 192,712,579 of CM060370.1, read as the reverse complement.
CAGTGAAGCAGAAGAGGCCTTGCAAGACATGAAGCGGTTCATTGAAAAGCTACCTACGTTAACGTCGTCATATCCAAAAGAGCTTTTGAAGATGTACCTAGCGGCAGCTCATAACGTCGTGAGCCCGGTACTCATGGTCGAAAGGGATGGCAAACAAATGCCCATATATTATATCAGCCGGGTACTAGCGGGACCTGAAACACAGTATCCAACACTTGAAAAATTGGTGCTTGCATTGGTCCACGCCATCCGGCGTCTTCGAAGATACTTTCAAGGACACCGCGTGCAGATCTTAACAATCTGTCCCCTACAACAAATCTTACACAAACCAGAAATCTCTGGGAGATTGGCTAAATGGGCGATTGAGCTGGGAGCCCTAGACATTGAATATCGAAAACGAACAGCAATCAAGGGGCAAGTAATCGCCGATTTCTTAGCCGAAGTTCCTGAGGGAGAAATGATACAAGACCCCGCGGTAAAAGATATACCTGAGTCTAGCACAACCAGACAAACCTGGAAATTATACACGGACGGATCTTCCAGTGGAAAAGGATCTGGGGCTGGCCTCATGCTCATAAGCCCGGATGAAATAAGACTAATGTACGCCATGCGATTCGACTTTGAATGCTCCAACAATGAGGCGGAATATGAAGCGCTACTAGCGGGCCTGAGAATGGCCCAATCTACGGGAGCAACAAGGGTCGATGCCTATGTTGACTCTTTATTAGTCAACAATCAGGTGAATGAGACTTATGAAGCCAAGGATGAGACGATGGCAAAATACTTGGCTAAAACCAAGGAGCTCATAGCTTCTTTCGACAGCGTCACACTCAATCACATCCACCGGGGAAAAAATAAAATAGCCGACGCCCTGAGTAAGCTAGCTACCTCGGGCATGGAAAAGGAAGTAAACCTTCTATAGAATCCCGGGAGGTGTCCTCTGTCACAGCGGAAGAACCCTACTGGTACACTCCAATTCTAAAATTCCTCACAAAGGGGGAATTACCCCCTGCCAAAGGCGAAGCACAGAAGGTACAAACCAAGGCATTACAATATGAGGTGAACGATGGCGTCCTATACAGGAAATCGTATTTGGGACCACTATTGCGGTGTGTATCCCCAGCGGAAGCCAAATACCTGATCCAAGAAATACACGCTGGTATATGCGGCATTCACGCCAGACCCCGGGCAATTGTTACCAAGATCCAAAATGCCGGATACTACTGCCCGGGATGCATGAGGACGCGGTGGACGAACTCAGAAAATGTCACAGATGTCAAAAGTTTGCTCCGCAAATCCTCCGCCCTAAAAACAACTTAATTCCCATCATGGCGGCCTGGCTTTTTCAAAAGTGGGCAGTCGATATTGTGGGACCATTCCCGCTGGCCCCAGGGAAGCTAAAGTACTTAATCATGGCGATTGATTATTTCACCAAGTGCGTTGAAGTAAAGCCTTTGGCCAAGATAACTGCTGAAAACGCGAAGAAATTTCTATGGAAGCACATAGTGTGCCGATTTGGATTACCGCTGTATCTTGTAAGCGACAACATAACACAATTCACTGATAGAGTCTTACAAGATTGGTGTGCAGAGTTTCAGATCCAACAAATCTTTACATCGGGAGCACATCCCCAAGGAAATGGCCAGGTGGAGCGGGCAAATAGAAGTTTGCTTGATGGGATCAAAAGAAGATTAGGCTACGAGGGAAGGTCTTGGGTAGAAGAATTGCCAATTTCCTCTGGGCACATCGAACCATGCCCAAGACAAGCAACAACGAAACGCCCTTTAGCCTCACCTATGGCGCAGAGGCAATGATACCCGCGGAAGTTGGATTGCCTTCGCTAAGGCGCCTAACTGCTAACGATGATAATGACAGGCTCCTGCGGGAAGGCCTGGGCCTCTTGTGTCACACCCCCAAAAATCCACACGCGGAGTATCACCGCTTGGAGGCGTGACTGACCAGGATCAAGCCACCAATCATATTGAACAAGCATATAAGTAAACATAATTCAACCAACAATATGAAAGGTGTCCAAAAACCAAAGCATAGTTAAGTGTTTAGCGGAAGCATAATTTGTAAAACCCATAGCAAGTATTAAATATGAAATAAAGTAATGTTTAAAGCATGGCACACACTGCCATGTCCCACAACGACTGTTCCTCCCTGTGCAAGCTCCATGAGTACCTAATGACCTGCAAGGCATGTAGCAACGAATCAACAACAAAGTTGAGCGAGTTCACAGTTGGTTGTTTGGTTATAGTATTCATTTCGTAAATCGTATGTTCGTTTTGTAAACCATGTATCGTATTTATCCTTATCGCGGCCAATCCAGGCATATGTGCGATGATTAGTGGGGGTTTCCCATGTGTTACAAGACCACGCGTATCGACTGCTACGAAAATGTAAGAGGTGCCCTAAGTCAATGTCTATCAGCATTGACCCTTTGCCCATAGTCCATTAGTACACGCCCGTTCGACTGGCACGGTGTGAGGTTTGTTAAACCTAATAGCGCTATTAACTAATGACCCGCTCGCCCTAGGCCTCGGCGATTAAGTCGATAATTGAGGGACTTCCTTTGATAGAGGTGATGGTCTTAAGATCGTGTACGTAGGCTTTACGTGCGTGCCTTCAATCCGAGGACAGTAGTAAGTATAACTGTACGTAGGTTTTACGTACGTGCCCTTCAATCCGAGGACAGTAATAAGTAGTTTTAATAGTAATGGTTGTACGAGTAGTTATCCAATCCCATTCCCAACCCCTGGGAATCCCATGCCTTGGCTAGTGTGAACTCACCTTGGTTTGCTCGGCAGATACACAGAAAGGTCAAGTCTAGCTGCTAGTGGTCAACCACGTCCTAACATGGTTACCATACAAGTCAGGTTTAGGTTCAAGATTTGCACGTATGTTTATACATATCTATCAGATTACGAACACGTATTGATCATGGCAGCTTAGCATACACGATATCAATTTAACATACATATGAAGTCCACAGATAACTCGGCCCAACAATTAACAGAACAACATGTATACGGCCCAACCAACAAAACAGTTCAATAATCTTGTGCGGTCCGGATTGCTTGTACGATTGGAAACTTAGTCCGGTCCAACATGTGAACACGGCCCAACAGTTAAGCAAACATTTCAACTAGTGTAATCCAATAAATCTTGTGCGACTTAGTTTTGTTCCCAGCCCAACATACGGCCCAATATATTAAACAGGCTAAACAATCTTGTGCGACTCGAACTACTCTTGTGCGACTCAGAACATCTTGTGCGACTGTGGGTGGTCTTGTACGATTAGGTACTTAACTTCCTAAAATTATGCCATCCGTTACTAACTCATTGATAATTTCCATATTTGTAGTTATCAATCAACAGTTTCTAAACCCAACCATATTCGATCAAACAAAGGTTATATCAGTTGTTCCATATGAACCCTAATCCGATCACACATGAACAAAACACCAACAACAATTCTAACATCTACCATCATAACAAAATCATCGATATATACCAAGTGGTAATCACCTAATCACACAACATTAAATTATTAATCATCATGTGAACCGACAAATCTGGGCCATCAACTAACCTATATTATATAATACTATCCCATGTTTATCAAGTTATATATTCAATTTACATTGAAATCCTAACCGTTGACTAATGAGCACTAAGCATAATATACCCATTCTAAATTATTCATGCAAGACATATACAAGTGACCAACACATGTCTACTGACAAACAATTTCCATGCATATGAATAATATGGCCGACAATTTAAGAAGTGATCCTTATCACTTTGGCTGCACCCTCAAGGTTTTTCACATGTATGACAGACACAAGCATGATTTAATCACAACAATTGATACTACACATGCATGGCAGGAGATTCAATACTATATTTATGTTATTTGCACAAAAGCTATCCCTAGATAACATCATAATCAATTCGGTCAACAAGTTAAACAACAAGCCATCCCTAGATCACATCATCATCAATTCGGTCAACAAGTAAAACAACAAGCCATCCCTAGATCACATCATCATCAATTCGGTCAACAAGTAAAACAACACAAGAAACACTAACCGAGATTAAAAAGAGTATAATGATGGCGATCATGACGAGGGGGTTTCTCCAGTTGTCGCCCGATCTCAAGGAGAGAGTATGAGCTTTAGGGTTTTGTGATTATGTCAAATACTAACTTAATGAGATGGTTATATTCGCTGAATGTGAGCCGAGCCCAAAAACTCGGGTTTCGTTTGGGCCGAGGGCTAGCCCAAGATAATTGAAGGAGTGTTGTGCGACTCGGAGTGTATTATGCAAATCTGTTATACATTGTGCGATCCACATATGTTACAAGTATATTCATAACACACTACAATTTCATAACACTTATCACATAATTAGAACGTAACATTTTATTGCAAACAATCACAATAGTTAATCACATAGCACTCACACCGGTTACTTCAAAATGCATGAAAGGTTCGGAAATACGAGTTGTCACATTATCCCCAAGTTGAAAGAAATTTCGTCCCGAAATTTGGTACGTACTCACTGAGGAAGCTAGTTAAGTTGCATGGTTTTCCTGGGGTGTCACATCCTCCCCCCGTTGATCTGGAATTTCGTCCCGAAATTCCGTAGCTTCAGCCTCAGTAGTGGTTGTACTGTTTGCGAATAATTGGGGATACTTTTGTTTCATTTGATCTTCGCGTTCCCAGGTGAACTCTGGGCCGCGACGTGAGTTCCAACGAACTCGAACGAGAGGTATTCTTGTGCGCTTGAGGACCTTAACATTCTGGTCCGTGATTTCAACTGGTTCCTTGACGAATCGTAACTGCTCGTCGATAGTGAGCTCCTGCAAAGGAACTATGAGGGTCTCATCTGACAGACACTTCTTCAGATTCGACACGTGGAAAACGTTGTGAACTGCACTGAGTTCTGTTGGTAGATTCAGTTTGTAGGCCACTTTGCCTATTTTCTCTATGATTTCGAAAGGTCCGACGTATCGTAGATTAAGTTTGCCTCATTTACCAAAACGAACCACACCCTTCCAGGGTGAAACCTTGAGTAATACTCGCTCCCCAACCTGAAGCTCTAGTGGTTTTCTGCCCTTATCGGCGTAGACTTTCTGATGGTCACGAGCTGCCGCAATTCGTTGTCGTATCTGAGCAATTTTCTCTGTTGTGTCAACCACATGTTCTGGACCAGTAATCTGACTATCCCCCACCTCTGCCCAACAGAGAGGTGACCGGCATTTACGCCCGTACAATGCCTCAAACGGAGCAGCTTTAATGCTGGTGTGGTAGCTGTTATTGTATGAAAATTCCACAAGTGGCAGGTGCTTTTCCCAGCCGTTGCCAAAGTCAATTACACATGCTCTAAGCATGTTTTCAAGGATCTGGATGGTGCGTTCAGACTGCCCATCCGTTTGCGGGTGATAAGCTGTGCTCATATCTAAACGTGAGCCAAAAGACTTGTGCATTGCTTGCCACAGTTCTGACGTAAAACGTGCATCTCGATCTGAGATAATAGAGGTGGGTACTCCGTGCCTCGAGACAACTTCCTTAAGATATACGTCTGCTAGTGTGGAGAACTTATCCGTTTCCTTGATAGCCAAGAAGTGAGCAGACTTTGTGAGTCGATCCACGATCACCCAAATAGTATCGTTACCACGTTGAGATCTAGGTAGGCCAGTCACAAAATCCATGGAAATTTGCTCTCATTTCCATTGTGGTATCTCTGGTTGTTGGAGTAGGCCTGAAGGTTTCTAGTATTCTGCCTTAACTCTCGCACAAGTCAAGCACTTGCTAACGTATGTTGCTATGTGGGCCTTCATGCTAGGCCACCAATATGTAGTTTTGATACCGTGGTACATCTTATCCGACCCTGGATGTACTGAGTAGCGAGACTTGTGTGCCTCGTCCATCACAAGCTCTCGTAGGTTACCATGAAGTGGGACCCAAATGCGTCCTGTGACGTAGTAAGCACCGTCTTCCTTTCGTTCCAATCGTTGCCTTGAGCCACGTAGGGCTTCAGCCCTGACGTTTTCTGGTTTCAATGCTTCTACATGAGCATTTCGTATCTGAGAAGGAAGACTAGACTGTATAGTGAGTTGTAAAGCTCGTATGCGCTTGGGCGCAGTGTCCTTTCGACTGAGGGCGTCAGCCACAACATTGGCTTTGCCCGGGTGGTACCTGATCGAGCATTCGTAGTCATTCAGTAGCTCGACCCATCGTCGTTGTCGCATGTTGAGTTCCTTCTGTTTGAAGATATGCTCAAGGCTCCTGTGGTCGGTGTAGATGGCACACTTGGTACCGTACAAGTAATGTCGCCATATCTTAAGTGCAAAAACAACAGCTCCCAGCTCTAGATCATGTGTAGTGTAGTTCTTTTCATGAATTTTGAGTTGGCGTGAGGCGTAGGCTATAACTTTATCCCGTTGCATCAATACACAACCAAGACCCTAAATGGAGGCGTCGCAGTAAACTACAAAGTCGTCTGTACCCTCTGGCAATGAAAGGATGGGTGCACTGCAAAGTCTATCCTTTAAGTGCTGAAATGCTAATTCCTGCTTGTTCCCCCATCGATAAACAACGCCTTTCTGTGTCAGTGCAGTGAGAGGTTGGGCAATCTTGGAGAAGTCCTTAATGAACCTCCTGTAGTAACCTGCCAAGCCCAAAAATTGGCGAATTTCCGTTGGTGTACGAGGTGCAGGCCAGTTCTTAATTGAGTCTACCTTGGATGGATCGACGTGAATCCCATCCTTATACACCACATGGCCTAATAAATGGACTTCACGAAGCCAGAAGTCGCATTTTGAGAACTTGGCGTACATCTGTTCCGCTCGAAGGAGTTCCAAAATTTGTCGTAAATGTTGCTCGTGTTCCTCCTGACTCTTCGAATAGATCAGGATGTCGTCGATGAAAACTATGACGAACTTGTCCAGGTAAGGCTTGCACACTCTATTCATCAAATCCATGAAGACCGTATGTGCGTTTGTCAGCCCAAAAGGCATGACCCAAAAACTCATAGTGTCCATATCGAGTTCTAAGGGCTGTTTTGGAGACGTCCTCTTCTCGGACTTTCAGCTGGTGATATCCTGATCTCAAATCAATCTTCGAATAGTAGCTCAACCCTTGCAGATGGTCGAATAGGTCATCGATGCGTGGAAGAGGATAACGGTTCTTCACAGTCACCTTGTTGAGTTCACGGTAGTCGATGCACATTCTGAAAGTTCCGTCTTTCTTCTTTACAAACAAGACTGGAGCTCCCCAGGGCGAAGAGCTAGGACGGATAAAACCCTTATCCAAGATTTCTTATAGTTGCGTAGAAAGTTCTTCCAACTCTGATGGCGCTAAGCGATACGGTGCACGAGCTATGGGCGCGGCTCCAGGAGCTAGCTCGATTTGGAATTCGACTGGGCGATGAGGCGGAAGACCAGGTAATTCCTCAGGGAATACCTCAGGATAGTCACGTACAATCGAAAAATCTTCTATCTTCTTCTCTTTCTTCGAGGTGTCAGTGACGAGAGCCAAAATAGCAGTGTGGCCCTTTCGCAAACATTTCTGAGTCTTAAGGAAAGAGATGATGCTTATAACAGCACCACTCTTGTCGCCACGAATCATGAGAGGTTCATCCCCTGACCAATCACAAACACTCGACCCCTGGCACCATTGCCGTCGTTATTACCCCCGTTGTTGCCTCCAATATTGTTTCTGTTTCCTTGGTTGTGGTTCTGATTCTGGTTCTGGTTCAACTGTGGGCAGTGTCTCTTGAAGTGATCTTCAGCACCCCACTGGTAGCATCCCTTGTTACCCTGTTGTTGCTACTGATTCTGTGGAGCTCGTGGCTGCTGTTGTCGGTTCTGGTTTGCAGGACTTTAGCTTCTACAATCTTTGGTTTCATGCCCCATCTTGAGACACCTCTGACAACGACCCTTGTTGCACTGACCACTGTGGTGTCTGTTGCATCTATTGCACTCTGGGTGATTTCCTCGGTATCCATCCTGCCCTTGACTACCAGAAGATTGCTGACCCGGACTCTGGTAGTCATCAATCTTTCGCTGCTGTGCCTGGGACTGAACCGTAGTCGAACCCTTACTAGATGTTCTATCCCACTTCCGTTTGTTGTCACTGGGAGTAGTAGAAGTAGTAGCAGCGATATGCTTAGGCAGCTTGTTTTGTTCCACTGCTTGCTCTGTGAGACGATGAGCAAAACGAGTAACGTCCTGGATGGTTGCAAGGTTAGCAGCAGTCACATGGCGTTGAATCTCCGGTACTAAGCCGTTGACGAACAGCTCGATGCGCTTGATGGGAGGATCCACCTTAGTTGGGCATAACATTGCCAGTGTACGCTTCTATCTCTGACCCCGTCATCTTCAGGTTAAAGAACTCCACTTCCAACTTGTGGATGTCATCACGACTACAGTATTCACGTTTGATCAGTTCCTTAATATCATTCCATGGGGTGGCATTAGCAGCCGCCAGCCCCAGCATCTGAACTTGCGCATTCCACCAAGCTAGCGCAGTGCCTTCGAGAGTACCAGTGGCATATTTCACCCTACGAGCCTCGGGGCATTCACACATTTCGAAGATCGATTCGTGCTTCTCGAACCAGTGGAGGAGTCCATCAGCTCCTTCAGTGCCGCTGAAAGTAGTAGATCGGCAGTCCATAAAGTTTTGAATATGCACACATGTGGCTGAGCGTTCTGACCTTGTTGCGCGAGGAAGAAAGGACAGGGTTAAGCGCGAGAGTTAGGTCATGAGAGTAGGATCTAACATCCTAGGGTAGGTTCGTAATAGCAGGTTATACCTCCTGCCTGAGCGGCTGCGAGTGCTGCCGTAACTTGTTCGTTGATAAGAGTCGTCAGCTGGCTTGGGTTAGGTTCACACGTTCCCTCATGATCTTCACATCGAAGGAAACACAAATAGGAAAGGTATCGCGAATGTGTGTAAATGTGAAGTGACAGAAGGAAGCAAGCACACATGTGTTTTCAAACTATAGTCGCTACTTTTATCTAAGCATACCATGAGCATAGTTCTATGTAATCTAGAAAGTAGGCAATAAAACATAAACTATATCACCTAGAATGTCGAGCCTTGCACATGGAGCGAAGCGTCGTTGTGGATCGTAGAGCACTGTACAGGTTATAGTTTGGTTTTAACAAAAACATTTTCCCTTATTAAAACCAAGTTCTCTATAACCAATGGCTCTGATACCAATCTGTCACACCCCCAAAAATCCACACGCGGAGTATCACCGCTTGGAGGCATGACTGACCAGGATCAAGCCACCAATCATATTGAACAAGCATATAAGTAAACATAATTCAACCAACAATATGAAAGGTGTCCAAAAACCAAAGCATAGTTAAGTGTTTAGCGGAAGCATAATTTGTAAAACCCATAGCAAGTATTAAATATGAAATAAAGTAATGTTTAAAGCATGGCACACACTGCCATGTCCCACAACAACTGTTCCTCCCTGTGCAAGCTCCATGAGTACCTAATGACATGCAAGGCATGTAGCAACGAATCAACAACAAAGTTGAGCGAGTTCACAGTTGGTTGTTTGGTTATAGTATTCATTTCGTAAATCGTATGTTCGTTTTGTAAACCATGTATCGTATTTATCCTTATCGCGGCCAATCCAGGCATATGTGCGATGATTAGTGGGGGCTTCCCATGTGTTACAAGACCACGCGTATCGACTGCTACGAAAATGTAAGAGGTGCCCTAAGTCAATGTCTATCAGCATTGACCCTTTGCCCATAGTCCATTAGTACACGCCCGTCCGACTGGCACGGTGTGAGGTTTGTTAAACCTAATAGCGCTATTAACTAATGACCCGCACGCCCTAGGCCTCGGCGATTAAGTCGATAATTGAGGGACTTCCTTTGATAGAGGTGATGGTCTTAAGATCGTGTACGTAGGCTTTACGTACGTGCCCTTCAATCCGAGGACAGTAGAAAGTATAACTGTACGTAGGTTTTACGTACGTGCCCTTCAATCCGAGGACAGTAATAAGTAGTTTTAATAGTAATGGTTGTACGAGTAGTTATCCAATCCCATTCCCAACCCCTGGGAATCCCATGCCTTGGCTAGTGTGAACTCACCTTGGTTTGCTCGGCAGATACACAGAAAGGTCAAGTCTAGCTGCTAGTGGTCAACCACGTCCTAACATGGTTACCATACAAGTCAGGTTTAGGTTCAAGATTTGCACGTATGTTTATACATATCTATCAGATTACGAACACGTATTGATCATGGCAGCTTAGCATACACGATATCAATTTAACATACATATGAAGTCCACAGATAACTCGGCCCAACAATTAACAGAACAACATGTATACGGCCCAACCAACAAAACAGTTCAATAATCTTGTGCGGTCCGGATTGCTTGTACGATTGGAAACTTAGTCCGGTCCAACATGTGAACACGGCCCAACAGTTAAGCAAACATTTCAACTAGTGTAATCCAATAAATCTTGTGCGACTTAGTTTTGTTCCCAGCCCAACATACGGCCCAATATATTAAACAGGCTAAACAATCTTGTGCGACTCGAACTACTCTTGTGCGACTCAGAACATCTTGTGCGACTGTGGGTGGTCTTGTACGATTAGGTACTTAACTTCCTAAAATTATGCCATCCGTTACTGACTCATTGATAATTTCCATATTTGTAGTTATCAATCAACAGTTTCTAAACCCAACCATATTCGATCAAACAAAGGTTATATCAGTTGTTCCATATGAACCCTAATCCGATCACACATGAACAAAACACCAACAACAATTCTAACATCTACCATCATAACAAAATCATCGATATATACCAAGTGGTAATCACCTAATCACACAACATTAAATTATTAATCATCATGTGAACCGACAAATCTGGGCCATTAACTAACCTATATTATATAATACTATCCCATGTTTATCAAGTTATATATTCAATTTACATTGAAATCCTAACCGTTGACTAATGAGCACTAAGCATAATATACCCATTCTAAATTATTCATGCAAGACATATACAAGTGACCAACACATGTCTACTGACAAACAATTTCCATGCATATGAATAATATGGCCGACAATTTAAGAAGTGATCCTTATCACTTTGGCTGCACCCTCAAGGTTTTTCACATGTATGACAGACACAAGCATGATTTAATCACAACAATTGATACTACACATGCATGGCAGGAGATTCAATACTATATTTATGTTATTTGCACAAAAGCTATCCCTAGATAACATCATAATCAATTCGGTCAACAAGTTAAACAACAAGCCATCCCTAGATCACATCATCATCAATTCGGCCAACAAGTAAAACAACAAGCCATTCGTAGATCACATCATCATCAATTCGGTCAACAAGTAAAACAACACAAGAAACACTAACCGAGATTAAAAAGAGTATAATGATGGCGATCACGATGAGGGGGTTTCTCCAGTTGTCGCCCGATCTCAAGGAGAGAGTATGAGCTTTAGGGTTTTGTGATTATGTCAAATACTAACTTAATGAGAGGGTTATATTCGCTGAATGTGAGCCGAGCCAAAAAACTCGGGTTTCGTTTGGGCCGAGGGCTAGCCCAAGATAATTGAAAGAGTGTTGTGCGACTCGGGGTGTATTGTGCAAATCTGTTATACATTGTGCGATCCACATATGTTACAAGTATATTCATAACACATTACAATTTCATAACACTTATCACATAATTAGAACGTAACATTTTATTGCAAACAATCACAATAGTTAATCACATAGCACTCACACCGGTTACTTCAAAATGCATGAAAGGTTCGGAAATACGAGTTGTCACATCTTGGAAGAATGGTGCGAGGCAGCCGCCATCAGCGAGGCGAAATACAAGAAAACTTTAGAGAAGTATTACAACCAACGTGTGCCTCAGCAAACTTTCAAGGAAGGTGAGTATGTCATGCGGGATAATGAGGCTAGTAGAGCGGAACCCTCAGGCAAACTGGGACCCAACTGGGTAGGCCCCTACATCATACATGAAGATTTAGGCAAAGGGGCTTATCGCCTATCTAGGCTCGATGGTACAGCGGTTCCACGTAGCTGGAACGTCGCTCAGTTCAAGAAATGTTACATGTAGACCCCCGCCCTAACGGCGGGATTGACTGTTTTCTTTTTATGAACAAGTGTAATCCATCATAAGCGATGTCTCTTTTTCTTTCAATTTATCAAGTTAATAAAAGTTACTTTTTATTCTCTTTTGTTATCCACATGTACATAAAAAGTTACCATCGCATTTATACTGCATTTTACGGTACAAAAGAAAAACATTACCATCGCATTCAAACTGCACATGACGGTAAAAAATGTCTCTGACACGAAATATTTTTCATATATAAGTCAGCTGACCAAAACCATATAGCGCTAAGAGTGGGTATTTTGGTAATAGATACATTAACCACTACCAAAAAGATAGGTATTTTGGTAATAAATACATATAACTATCTTACAAAACCATGTACTTGTCCCTGTTGCTAAAAACCAACATATGGGAACCAAAAATCGAACATGTTCTACTTATCTGAACATCGGGGAACATTGCCCTCACCTCTGCAGGGGTGTACAATGCCTCACCGTAATACTCCAAGGGATGAGGATCGACGATTAGGTCGTTAACATTCACCTCGCCAACCGGAGAAGCTGTTATCTTCCGTTCACCAACAGGGTTTGCACATTGACGGCCACTTCGACGTCGTTCATACACTACCCTACAACGTTGGACATACTCGGGGGGGGGGGGATTGTGACACCCCGATTTCCACGTGTCATCGGCGGGCCCGGTGGGGAGTATCGTGACGTGGTTGGCAACATAATAGTCAAACAACACAATATATAAATGCACAGCGGAAGCAAAAGGTAAATATATTACAATCCGAATATAAAGTAATATCCAAGTATTACAACGGAAAGTAAAGGATCCACAGGCGGATCAAATAAAAAGAAAACTGTTCAACAGACTTTGACATCTAGAGCTTGCGAGACTTGATTAATGATGCCTGGAGTAGCCAGCCTATTTCGTCTAGCACCTGCACTTAGCCTTTTTGGAAAATACGTCAGTTTACACTGGTAAATACAACTCAACTGACTCATTTAGAAAAGAGTTTGAAAATTGATTTGAATGCACTTTGGCAAAAATATCATTTATAACTTGGAACAATTATTAAAATAATCTTGTATACAGTTTTACTTATTTGCCGTCCATTAACACCGGTTAGAAGAGCCGGTTTAAGTTAACTGACACGCCACAGGTATAATGCCCACAAGGTTGATTCCTTTAGTGGATTACCAGTTTTTACATAATGCATCTGTCAGGTGTACGCCTACACCCCGTGCTTAGGTCGTGGCCATTTCGTAAAATGATGCCAAGGATATCCGGGACATGGTCATTTAACCCCCAAGGTCCATACATCAAATAATACAGAACAAAGCGGGTTATGTAAATACATTAATCACAATCCGATTTAAATGACTACATACCCGACCAAGCGGTACTTTTATAGTACCGTATCCCAAGCCCGTATAGGGAAAATAAGTTAAGAGTATTTACCTGAGCAAAGTATCAATCAAATACAGCAAATGCAAGTACTTTTACTGGGCTCCTAATCTGGAACGAAGGTTTATAATAACCTATTAGATTTCTAACGGGTCCTTAATTAAGCCTTAGCTTAGACCGGTTAGTCTCAATGATACGGTTCGTACGCACTATTAAGCGAAGACCGGATAGAATGTGATTTAGACCCGACAAGTTCAGAGACTTGTTTAATATGGGTATTTCATACACATTCTGGATTTTGAGATAAAACCGTTAAGGTTTGACCCGTTTCGGCTAATTTATGTAAACTAGTTACATAAGCCGAACCGAACGCGTAAGAGACGTAACGGGTAATCATGAGAGCCATATACAGGTTTCCTAAGTTAATATGCCTCAATTATGTTGTGACATCAGTAAGATGTCTTTCATTATGCCCGAAACGCATTTAAACACAAACTATGCCCCGTAGGGGTAGTTTGGTCATTTATAAGGTTATAAAAGAGTTTAAGTATTAACCTGAGTTACAGGTCTGATATAACCAGCAAAAATACTCATTTTACTAAGTTATAATAGTAGGGTAAAGTATATATGTGAAATTTATCAATTATAACCAAACTATGCACCGTAGGGGCATTTTGGTAATTTCACATAAGCCAAAAAGCTCAAAACTGAAGTCTGAGTTTAACAACCTTTGCTTACCGTTAAAATATTATAATCTACCTAAAATATCAGTAAGTATCAACCCTTGTATGTTTAAAATAGTTTTAGTACATATTATGAGTTAAAAACGCTTAATAAGGCGATTAGAGGTCATTTCCGGGTTCGATAAATAAAGCTGATATTTTTATTATTCCAGAAGGCTTAAAATAATTTATTTATCATATGTGATCAGTAGCAAAATGTTTGGAGTCAATTAGATATGTAAAACTCATTTTATAGCCCGTAAGGGCAAAACCGACAATCACCAGATTAAGCCTACGACTATAAGTTATGCTCAGCCTAAAATTTATTAAAAATCTTCAAAATCCCAAAATAATATATTACATCAGTGGGTAATAAGTTTGATATTAAAAAGTAGGCTTAATTAGTCTATATGCTAATTACGCCGTTTAATTAACATAAAGCTTTCAATTTACGCTAATGAGCATAACTCTCAAACTACACCTCAAACTGATGTCAAACTTTGCATACAAGTTTATATATCAGTAACTAAGGTTTCTACACTTTTACATTTTCACAAATCATGTTTTAAGGTGGAAAGGGCATAATGGTCAACATATGAGCAATTAACGGAATCATGCGTATTAATTGGTTAACTAATGAACCATGGTGTATAATCACAGAGGGTTATACTAGCATGTAACCTGGTCCAAATGAAGCTCTTGGGTATTTCTAAATCATACCAAAACGGGTCAGAACTGAAGTCAAAGTCAACCGTTAACTACGACAGTTTGAGTGGGAATCAGGGGGAACCCTTTTGAGGGTTTATTACCCACATAATTACCAACTTATAACTACTTTTGATTCGACTAATCACTGGACCATTAGTGATTAATCTTAAATTCAACCGTTAATTACGACAGTTTGACTTTTAAGCTAAAACTTAACTAAGAAAGGATTAGCAAACTTACTGAAGTCCTAAGCTTGATTAGTGATCACTTGAGAGAAGACTTGAGCTCCAGAAATGATCAGATTGCTGAAGGAAGGTGTGAGGAAGCGTTTGCAACTTTGGTCCTTTATATAGTGCTCAAGAACACTTAGATCTTTGACACACCACAGTACCATTGGTCCCTGATTGTTAACACATGTCCCTAAGGTTCTAGGAGGCACTTAGGGGTCGCCCATGATGAGAAAATATCTGTTATAAGTCTGTTAAACGCTCAAACAGGCTGCTGTCCATGAATTCTATATCTGTGTGTCTGACGCAGCCCGCGTAAGACTTAGTAACATCTTACGCGGCCCCCCTTGATCCTTCTGATCAGATTTTACATTTTCAAGTTTCCGCATATTCGTCCCTTGGCTCTTCGAAAGGCCAACTAGCTTATTTCTTGCAATTTGACCCCTTATTATTTATCTACAAGGGCCTTAAGACTTGTACCCACTTTGCCAAGTCCCTGGACACTTCTGGTTAACCCGAAAAGTTATAATTTTCAACGTTAACGCTTTAACCCCTCGCACACGAATTTGATCATAACTTTCCCATACGATAACGAAACTTTATGAAATTTATATCGCGCATTCTAGTGAGCATAATTAACAGTTACAAAGCTTCGGGTTTGTCAAAAGGTCACTCAGAGGTATAACTTAAACATGTTGACACATTTAACCCCTGTAGTTTGTAATCTCTCACTTTTAGCTTCGCATGATCCATGATTTATTCGTTTGATGCTATTAACATCATGTAGGGTTAATGTACAATATATTTATTCACTGCTGACATTTAGAACTCGTATTTTCATATACTTTTCAAGTTTGTCAACTTTAGTCCCTTCAGAACATTCTTTCACACGTTCAAACATATGACACGTGTCAACACATTATAGGACGTGAATTTTCGAGGTGTTACATCCTCACCCCCTTAAAATAAATCTCGACCCGAGATTTACTGAAATAAATAAGGGTACTTTTCTTTCATCGTGGATTCAACCTCCCACGTATATTCGGGTCCTCTATGGGCATCCCATTTGACCTTTACAATAGGCACATGCTTCCTTCGAAGCTTCTTGACCTGTCGATCCTCAATCGACAACGGTTTTTCCACAAACTTCAAGCTCTCATCTATATGCACATATGTATGTGGTATAACCAGTGATTCATCAGCGAAGCACTTTTTCAGATTGCAGATGTGGAACACATTGTGAATTCCACTGAGCTCTTCCGGTAAGTTTAACTTATAGGCAACTGACCCGACACGTTTGATAACCTCGAAAGGTCCTATGTATCTCGGGCTTAACTTGCCTTTCTTACCAAATCGCATCACCCCCTTCCAGGGTGATACTTTAAGCAACACTTTGTCACCTACTTCGAAGTGAAAAGCTTTACGCTTTGGATCTGCGTAACTCTTCTGCCTAGCTCGGGCAGCTTTGAGATGGTCACGAATCTGGACAACCTTGTCCGTCGTTTCAAAGACTATCTCTGGTCCTGATAATTGGACATCTCCAACTTCCGCCCAACAAACGGGCGTTCTACACTTTCTACCATATAAGGCCTCAAAAGGCACAGCCTTTATGCTGGTGTGGTAGCTATTGTTGTAGGAGAATTCAATCAAAGGTAGGTGGTTATCCCAACTACCACCTAAATCAATTACACATGCACGTAGCATGTCTTCCAAAGTTTGAATAGTACGCTCACTCTGACCGTCTGTCTGAGGATGGTAAGCCGTACTAAAATTCAAACGCGTGCCCAAAGATTGTTGGAAGCTTTTCCAAAAATGTGACGTGTATCTAGTATCTCTGTCAGAGATAATAGACACAGGTATGCCATGTAAGGCTACAATCTTATCAACGTACAACTGGGCTAACATGTCGGAGCTATAAGTCTCCTTGATGGGTAGGAAATGTGCTGACTTAGTCAGTCTATCAACTATAACCCATATTGTATCATTTCCTTTCCTTGTCTTAGGTAACTTGGTGATAAAATCCATGGTTACCATTTCCCACTTCCACTTAGGAAGTTCAGGCTGTTGTAGCAAGCCTGACGGCTTTTGATGTTCTGCTTTGACTTGCGCACAAGTCAAGCACTTAGCTACATAGGCAGCTACAGACTTTTTCAAGCCTATCCACCAATAATTTGCCCTTAGATCCTGGTACATCTTATCAGCTCCAGGATGAACAGAGTATTTGGAACTATGGGCTTCCTGGAGGATGACATCTCGAAGTCCTCCATAAATTGGAACCCATATTCGTCCATTCAATCTCAGAATTCCGTCTTTGCCAAGAGATAATTGCTCCTCAGTTACTCCCAGCTTTTCGTTAGGATAGTTAGCTTCCAACACAGCTTCCTTCTGTGCAGCTAACAACCTTTCAGTCAAACTGTTCTTTATCTCCATGCGCTTGGCATTGATTCGGATGGGTTTCACCCTTTCCTTTTGACTCAAGGCATCGGCGACTACATTCGCCTTGCCGGGATGGTACCTGATTTCACAATCATAATCATTTAAAGTTTCCATCCAACGGCGTTGCCTCATGTTTAAATCCTTCTGGTTAAACAGATCTTGGAGGCTCTTGTGATCAGAATAGATCACACACTTGATTCCATATAGATAATGCCTCCACAGTTTTAGTGCGAATACAACGACACCCAACTCCAAGTCGTGGGTGGTGTAATTCTTTTCATGCACTTTTAACTGTCGTGATGCGTAGGCAATAACCTTGCCTTTCTGCATAAGCACACACCCCATGCCAGTGTGCGATGCATCACAATAAACTACAAATTCTTCGATTCCATCTGGCAATGTCAGTACTGGGGCGTTGCTCAGCTTTTGTTTAAGGATATCAAAAGACTCTTGCTGCTTAGGGCCCCAAACAAACTTAACCTTCTTCTTAGTTAAGGAGGTTAGGGGTGCAGCAATCCTTGAAAAATTTTCAATGAAATGCCTGTAATATCCTGCCAATCCCAGGAAGCTACGAATCTCTGTAGGCGTCTTTGGTTCTTGCCAGTTCATAACTGCTTCGACCTTAGCGGGATCCACTTGGATACCCCGCTCACTCACCACATGTCCAAGGAATTGGACTTCTCGAAGCCAAAATTCACATTTAGAGAATTTGGCATAGAGCTTCTCCTGATGCAGAAGTTTGAGAATACAGCGAAGGTGTTTCTCATGGTCAACTTGGTTCTTCGAATAGATAAGAATGTCATCGATGAAAACGATGACGAATTTATCTAAGTAAGGCTTGCAAACGCGATTCATGAGATCCATGAACGCGGCTGGTGCATTAGTGAGCCCAAAAGGCATCAACGAGTCCTAAATGCAGTTTTGTGTACGTCTTCATCTCTAATCTTCAGTTGATGGTAGCCTGACCTTAAGTCAATCTTCGAGAAATAACTTGCCCCTTGTAGCTGATCGAACAGATCATCGATTTTGGGCAATGGATACCTATTCTTTATCGTGACCTTATTAAGTTCACGATAATCGATGCACAGACGCATCGATCCATCCTTCTTCTTGACAAAAAGGACTGGTGCTCCCCAAGGAGACGAACTAGGTTTAATGAAACCTTTAGCTAGCAATTCATCCAGTTGTGTCCTCAACTCCTTCATTTCCGTTGGTGCTAACCTGTAAGGTGCTCTAGCAACAGGTGCTGCTCCGGGGATGATATCAATTCTGGATTCCACTTGCCTATCTGGTGGTAAACCAGGTAGTTCTTCCGGAAAAACTTCAGGGTATTCAGAAATGACGGGGATGTCTTCAATCTTCGGTTTAGGCTCATCAATAATCACTTGTGCCATGTAGATGACACAACCCTTCTTTAAACATTTTGAAGCCTTGAGCATAGTCACTTGCTCAGGCAGCCCATACTGGGTATCTCCCCGAATGGTAAGTGATTCACCAGACGGAGTCTTTATTACCACTTGTTTCTTGTTACAGACAATTTGGGCCTGGTTATGAGATAACCAGTCCATACCCAAAACTATGTCAAAACCGGCCAACTTAAAGGGAAGTAGAGATAGAGGAAAATAGTGGTTCTTAATGGATATCACACATCCATCTAACACAGTGGAGACGGTTTCTATGGTGCCATCTGCTAACTCTACCTCATAATTTATACTCAAGGTTTTGACAGGTAAATTTAGCAATTTGCAAAATTTATGATCTACGAAAGATTTATCAGCGCCTGAATCAAAGAGTACTCTTGCATAGACATCATTTACAAGGAAAGTACCTGTAATCACATTGTCGTCTAGAACCGCTTCTTTGGCATCCATTCGAAAGACCCTTGCATTGGTCTTCTTGACCTCTTCAGGCTTCTTGGCGTACTTAGGGCAGTTGGCCTTAATGTGCCATTTCTCATTGCAGTTGTAGCATGTGGCATCTCTTATCTTCTTGCACTCTATCGTCTTGTGCCCTTTAGACTTGCATATCCCACATGCAGGTGCTCCTGATTTAGAATTGGACTCAAGTCTGCACTTTCCAAAGTGGCGTTTCTGGCAAGTCGTGCACTTTGGCTTTTCCTCTGTTCGCTGACTGTTCCTTCCAGACCCAAACTTCTTAGAATCAGTGTTTCCCTTGTGCTTCTTCTCTGACCCTCGTGAGTTATCATCCTCACGCTTCCTCTTACTTTCTTCAGATTTCTTTAGCGATCTCAACCTGACCGCATCTAAAGTAAGGGACAAAGAGAGATCAGCTGCTGACCTAAATGTAGCAGGTCTTGAAGCCTTAACACTGGCTTTGATTTCTGGGGCTAAACCCCCAATGAAGCGAGCAATTCGCTTGGGCTCTGGTGTTACAAGGTAAGGAACCAGTCTGGACAGGGTATTGAAACTGGTGAGGTAAGCTTGACAATCTAAGTTTGTCATCACCAATGATAAGAAATCAGATTCAATTCTTTCGACCTCAAGTTGAGGGCAGTAGTTTTCCATAATGAGGGTAACAAACTGCTCCCATGACATGTTGTAGAGCGGGATCTTCCCAGCAGCTTGAATGAGAGACCTCCACCATGCCAGTGCCTCTCCTTTGAACGATTGTGATACATACTTTACTACATCCCTTTCAGCACAACCGCTGATGTCCACCACCGTGTCCATTTCATCCAACCAGGTCATACAATCTACTGCTCATTTCTCCCCAGTGAAATCTCGGGGTTTACAGGAAACAAAGTACTTATAGGTACAAGACTTGGTACGTGGTTCATTATCGAACGCTATCTTCTTGGATGGAACACTGTGTTCATTTGATGAATGGCGATCATCATCCTTCTTTGGCTCCTCTTTCTTAGAGGGCGGCTTGTTATGAGGCTCTGAATGAGTTTTAGGGACAGACTTAGAGTGGGGTACAGATGAGGCTTTTCTATTCGTCCCACTATACTCCTTAAATTTCTCCTCTACAGCTTTAGATACAGCTGTATCAATCAGTGAACGAAGCTCTCCTTTGGTTATATTAATCCTATCATTATCATCGCGGTTTTCCAAAGGATGACTGTTTATCTCGTCAGAGTCATCCATGTAGTCTTAGTTGCTACAAAAAGAAAAATAAGGGCAAGGTTTATTTAGAAGCCCTTACAGTACTATCGTTCTTAAACGATTTATTAACCATACTTTTAATACACATTTTAGTTAATTTATTAAATATAAAAATTGTTCAGGATTTTTATCATAATCCTAAATTATAAGTTAATAATAGCACAAAAGGCCTAGTCACGTAGACAAGTTTAATTTATAAGCCATGATTTCGGAGAATCGAGGCATTAAGGTTTGAATCACAGTTCATTACCTTTTCTTGACAGGGAGTCGTAAGCTACCACTGTCTTTAGTCTCAGAGGACGTTAATTATAGCCCGTGGGCACTTCATCCATAAGGGATGATTATATGAATAAGGGGATTTAGAATAACCCAATTAAAAATGACTTATGTGATTTTTATCGTATCACACTTTGTCAAGCATGTTAATATGCTTTCAGATGTTTAACAAAAATTTGAATCTCTTAAATAAGTTTTACCATCTTGGCCATGTCCATAATGACATTTAGGCTAGGTTTTACTCTTTAGATTCTTTTTAATAATTAACGCAGAACAATTTCTAAATAGAAATGTTAATAAGGATCTGAATCTAATTGTGGAACTACCGTCTTGGCCCTGCCTTAAAATGACACGAGGCTAGGTCTTGTCCCTTTTTAGATTTTGCCATTTTATTATAATGGTAGATCTTATAATATAGGAATGATATTTTTAAACATAATCGTTCCTTTAAAATTTAAACAAGTATATGGTTGCCCTAAACGGAACTTCTGATAAAATGACTTGCCCATGCAAAGGCTAATCAGAAAAATAACAAAGAAGTAATTAAAAGACAATGAAACGAATTTGGATTAGTCAAATGTTCTTGTCTAGACTCAAGAATGTGCAACTGTGTAACTGAGATTAAACACAAAGGCTAGTGTTTAATTCACTTAGTGTTGGCTCTGATACCAACCTGTCACACCCCGATTTCCACGTGTCACCGGCGGGCCCGGTGGGGAGTATCGTGACGTGGTTGGCAACATAATAGTCAAACAACACAATATATAAATGCACAGCAGAAGCAAAAGGTAAATATATTACAATCCGAATATAAAGTAATATCCAAGTATTACAACGGAAAGTAAAGGATCCATAGGCGGATCAAATAAAAAGAAAACTGTTCAACAGACTTTAACATGTAGAGCTTGCGAGACTTGATTAATGATGCCTGGAGTAGCCAGCCTATTTCGTCTAGCACCTGCACTTAGCCTTTTTGGAAAATACGTCAGTTTACACTGGTAAATACAAATCAACTGACTCATTTAGAAAAGAGTTTGAAAATTGATTTGAATGCACTTCGGCAAAAATATCATTTATAACTTGGGACAATTATTAAAATAATCTTGTATACAGTTTTACTTATTTGCCGTCCATTAACACCGGTTAGAAGAGCCTGTTTAAGTTAACTGACACGCCACAGGTATAATGCCCACAAGGTTGATTCCTTTAGTGGATTACCAGTTTTTACATAATGCATCTGTCAGGTGTACGCCTACACCCCGTGCTTAGGTCGTGGCCATTTCGTAAAATGATGCCAAGGATATCCGGGACATGGTCATTTAACCCCCAAGGGCCATACATCAAATAATACAGAACAAAGCAGGTTATGTAAATACATTAATCACAATCCGATTTAAATGACTACATACCCGACCAAGCGGTACTTTTATAGTATCGTATCCCAAGCCCGTATAGGGAAAATAAGTTAAGAGTATTTACCTGAGCAAAGTATCAATCAAATACAGAAAATGCAAGTACTTTTACTGGGCTCCTAATCTGGAACGAAGGTTTATAATAACCTATTAGATTTCTAACGGGTCCTTAATTAAGCCTTAGCTTAGACCGGTTAGTCTCAATGATACGGTTCGTACGCACTATTAAGAGAAGACCGAATAGAATGTGATTTAGACCCGACAAGTTCAGAGACTTGTTTAATATGGGTATTTCATACACATTCTGGATTTTAAGATAAAACCGTTAAGGTTTGACCCGTTTCGGCTAATTTATGTAAACTAGTTACATAAGCCGAACCGAACGCGTAAGAGGCGTAACGGGTAATCATGAGAGCCATATACAGGTTTCCTAAGTTAATATGCCTCAATTATGTTGTGACATCAGTAAGATGTCTTTCATTATGCCCGAAACGTATTTAAACACAAACTATGCCCCGTAGGGGTAGTTTGGTCATTTATAAGGTTATAAAAGAGTTTAAGTATTAACCTGAGTTACAGGTGTGATATAACCAGCAAAAATACTCATTTTACTAAGTTATAATAGTAGGGTAAAGTATATATGTGAAATTTATTAAAAATCTTCAAAAATCCCAAAATAATATATTACATCAGTGGGTAATAAGTTTGATATCAAAAAGTAGGCTTAATTAGTCTATATGCTAATTACGCCGTTTAATTAACATAAAGCTTTCAATTTACGCTAATGAGCATAACTCTCAAACTACACCTCAAACTGATGTCAAACTTTGCATACAAGTTTATATATCAGTAACTAAGGTTTCTACACTTTTACATTTTCACAAATCACGTTTTAAGGTGGAAAGGGCATAATGGTCAACATATGAGCAATTAACGGAATCATGCGTATTAATTGGTTAACTAATGAACCATGATGTATAATCACAGAGGGTTATACTAGCATGTAACCTGGTCCAAATGAAGCTCTTGGGTATTTCTAAATCATACCAAAACGGGTCAGAACTGAAGTCAAAGCGAAAGTCAAAGCTTTGCGACTTTCGGTTCCGAACCGGGTCTAAACAGTAAATTGTCGGGTTGAACATGTTTAGACATGTTCTTACACTAATTACCAAGTTATATTAATGATCAAACAGGTTGTACGTGTTCTACATTCCTAATCATGCATAAATTTGAATTTAAGTATCCTGTTGACTTTTTCTTAACTAGTTTGACCCGACATTTGACCCGACATTTGACCTAGTTAGAGTGGGAATCAGGGGGAACCCTTTTGAGGGTTTATTACCCACATAATTACCAACTTATAAATACTTTTGATTCGACTAATCACTGGACCATTAGTGATTAATCTTAAAGTCAACCGTTAATTACGACGGTTTGACTTTTAAGCTAAAACTTAACTAAGAAAGGATTAGCAAACTTACTGAAGTCCTAAGCTTGATTAGTGATCACTTGAGAGAAGACTTGAGCTCCAGAAATGATCAGATTGCTGAAGGAAGGTGTGAGGAAGTGTTTGCAACTTTGGTCCTTTATATAGTGCTCAAGAACACTTAGATCTTTGACACACCACACTACCATTGGACCCTGATTGTTAACACATGTCCCTAAGGTTCTAGGAGGCACTTAGGGGTCGCCCATGATGAGAAAATATCTGTTATAAGTCGGTTAAACGCTCAAACAGGCTGCTGTCAACGAATTCTGTATCTGTGTGTCTGACGCGGCCCGCGTAAGACTTAGTAACATCTTACGCGGCCCGCCTTGATCCTTCTGATCAGATTTTACATTTTCAAGTTTTCGCATATTCGTCCCTTGGCTCTTCGAAAGGTCAACTAGCTTATTTCATGCAATTTGACCCCTTATTATTTATCTACAAGGGCCTTAAGACTTGTACCCACTTTGCCAAGTCCCTGGACACTTCTGGTTAACCCGAAAAGTTATAATTTTCAACGTTAACGCTTTAACCCCTCGCACACGAATTTGATCATAACTTTCCCATACGATAACGAAACTTTATGAAATTTATATCGCGCATTCTAGTGAGCATAATTAACAGTTACAAAGCTTCGGGTTTGTCAAAAGGTCACTCAGAGGTATAACTTAAACATGTTGACACATTTAACCCCTGTAGTTTGTAATCTCTCACTTTTAGCTTCGCATGATCCATAATTTATTCGTTTGATGCTATTAACATCATGTAGGGTTAATGTACAATATATTTATTCACTGCTAACATTTAGAACGCGTATTTTCATATACTTTTCAAGTTTGTTAACTTTAGTCCCTTCAGAACATTCTTTCACACGTTCAAACATATGACACGTGTCAACACATTATAGGACGTGAATTTTCGAGGTGTTACAGGGATGCTTGCATCAGAGTGTCGGCCGATAGGGGAGCCACACCTGTTTCAGCCTTAGAAGGGTCATCACTTTCGATACCCTTACAAGACCTGTCTACCCATGGCATGGTATCACCGGAGTCAATCTCCTTACCTTTAATCATCTCCTTCATCACCGGATCCTGAAGACGGACCAGACCGTCTGCTGCATCCAAATGTCGAAGTATGTCGGAAATTTTCTGATTATAGCACCTTCGCTCCATTTCTTCAATTACCAAATTTGGAAAAAGCACGATGTAATTTATAGAAGATTAAGAGGTCTGATAATGGTGACGATAGCAAAATTAATAACAAGACATCATTACATGTCAAATCGCCACACTTAAGCAAAACGGCGACGCCTTCATGATGATAGTTGCATTAATTGTCTGACATAATCAAGTGCTTACACGCACCCCAAGTAAAACAGTGTTTTAAAAAAATGTCTAAGGAACAGTGTACATAACAAATAAAGACACTCATTCCTCACCAGACTCCTCCACCATATCCAGCATCTGGCGTAAGGAATCCACGCCGTCTTCGGCCACCTTCTCAGTCAACTTAACATACGCGGGTAGCGAGTCATTGCAGGCCGCCTCAAGAGCATCTGCCATCTTTGCCTGCAGTTTTCCTCTGTTCTCCTGGAACGCGGGAGTAATCCTTTCCGTTTGTTGGAAATTAAAGTAACCCTGATAGACACCATCATGGTGCCCAGATTGATAGGCGGCAGTGGATAGGCGGTCCTAAAGGGTAAAAAAAGACTTCGATTGACGGAGGTACTCAAAAGCTCCAACCAGGCCATTGGTTATCAACCAATTCCTGTCACCTTGTAAAAAAGCCAGGCGGCTGGTCAGGCTGTCCAACTCGGCGTTTGACTGGTCCAAGGCACTTTCCGCCTTTTTAAGCCACGCCTGATGGGTGTTGGTAGACTGAACAAGTTGATTCTTCTCTGAGATAAGGGAGTCACAAATTTGCTGGAGTTTTCTAAGTTGCTCCTCCCGCTCTTCCAACTCAACCTGCATGGCTTGGGCCTTGGCATTGGAAGCCTCTAACTCCACGGTTAGACCTTGATACCTCTCCTGCACCTGAGACACAAAATCAGTGTCAATACGGAACTTTTCCATCTGGGCAGAGAGTTCAGACCTCACATTTTAAGCCTCAGCAACAGCTTTACGTTCTAGCTCCTCCTGAACGACCTTTGCATGAGAAAGGAACCGATCTTTCTCCGCTATGTCACGGGCCCATAATATCCTTTCCTCAATAAGGTTGGCAATGAAACATTTCAAATCCTCCTCTGCCTTGTTTTTCTTGGAGACAAATCGACTCTCCCTGAGACCAGCAGCTTGGAGTTGGCTTTCCAAACGATACTTTTCATCCATCAGCTCCTGAATAGCAACCCGCGCCTGGTGGAGCTCGTTGTTATCATGCATCCACCGGCTTCGGATTTCTGCAAGCGTCCGGGGCTGACTGACAGCATCCACCATCATGGCATTCATCAAGTTCTCATTGTTCAACCCCTCTACATAAGCTGATTCAGCCGGGGGAAGATCAACTTGGATGACTCCGCTATCTTCCACTTAGGTTGATAGTGTTTGTCCTCAATGTTCGGATCCCAGCAAATGGTGGGCAGGTAAAGATCATCGCCCAAGCGGGCCCCATCATCAACAAAACCACTGCTAGATCACCCAGCATCACTTGCAGTAGCATCCCTGGTACTTGTTGACTCACCAGCAATGGAAGTTGAAAGCACCTCTTTCTCAGATACGGAGAAAACACTAAAAGGAGAATCAAACACAGGGGTAGCACTAGTAGACAACGGTGTAGAAACAGGGCTGGGTGTCACAACCACAGCCGTTGTAAACACAGGCGGCAACATAGAGGAGCTAACAGCAACAACAATCGCCTGGGATATAAGGTCTGAAAGGCTGGGTCCGCTAGCAGCAGAAGAAACAATATCCCCAGAAGTTAAGGGCATAGAAGGCACACCCTGAACTTGAGCCTCAGCAAAGGAACCTGAATCAAAACAGATGTTCAGAGCAAGAATACAGACATTCAACTCCCATATTAACAAATACAATCACTTACCAGAAGGAAAGGCATGAGCAGCCTTGATTGCTTGAAAAGAAGTTAAAGGAGGCATCATCCTACGTTTCTTCAGTGCACGTTGTGGACTCACCAAACCGGCAGGAGCGGAAGTAACAACAGTACCTTCCGGGGTTACAGAAACGCTAACCGCCGCAGGCGCGATAGTAGTCCCAGCGGTAATAAACTTTCTCCCGGTTATCTTCACCTGGGTTGGTTTCTTTGTTTCTCCAAGGGAACACTGCTCCCCCCGCTGGGGGGAGGCCGAGATACATAAGCAGTTGGATCCGCTGGCAAAGCGGGTAACAGATATTGCTCAAGATGGATTTTCAACACGTCGGGCTCTTGTTCCCCAATCACGCGGTCCGCGGCCCTCAAAGCGTCATTCCGAGGGGGGTCAACGAAGTCAAACAAACTCCATTTACCTATTTGATACTTATACACATTAGAACAAATACAATTGGCAGATTAACTTCAAAGCCAATTGATGCATACCTTCATCAGCTCTCTGAAAGTAAGGGTACAACCGGATATCATGCCACAGCAAACTCATTCCCGCCATCACCAGGGCCCCTTCCGGGATCACCGTGCACTCAGATGGGTGCTGGCACAACTTCTTAAACAAAGCATTCTCCACATAAGCATCAGCAGGGGGACCGTCATCCTTGAACTTCTCCTTGGCCCCCATTACTCTCCACTGCATTTCCTCAGGGATAACACTGGAGTCAATATAGAAAAACTTTTTCTTCCAGTCCTTATCCCGGGCACTGGCAGGGATATCCCTCAGGCAAGACGCACCAATATCTCACCGGTCAAAAGTAAAAAAAGGGGGATTTCCACACAAGAACGAAAAAAGCCCTAAACACCGTGATTTCAGGGATATGACCTAGGGCTATGCAAGCAAATTCGAAGTGACGAAGTTTCACCAACCCTAATGGATGCAATTGAGAAATGTGAATGGGATACTCGTCAAGAACGGACTTACAGAACTTGGTGATGGGCAACCGGAAATTGCAAAATTTGAAGAAATCACTGAACAAAGTGATTTTCCCCTCTTTCAACGGGAACGCTGTGTCTATTTTCGAAGGCAACACAGGGTTCCATTCTGGCCTGATATCATACTCTTGGATAAGATTGTTGTACGATAAAATCCCCCATTTGCAAAGCAAAGCATAGGAGCTTGTTTGGGCAGAAGAAGATTCGGCAGTCTTGGAGGCCATTTTTGAACTCAAGAAAGTGATGAAGATACGAGCAAAGATGAAAATGGAAATACCCTAAATGAGAAACCTATTTATAAGGGATAACAACAACTTTTCAAATTCAAAAAGGCCAACGGATGGGAACGCGTGTCAAGACAGGGAAGGTACAACTATCATCCCAATGATGACCTACTGTCACATCCTTTCCCATCGCCGCCATTTTTCAAAAAAAGCAACAGTACCCCACCCGAGGAAACTTGCACTTAAAGGGGGAATTTTGACTTTTTCCCCTTTTAGTCCGATCTCATGAACTGCCCTTCATAACTTCGGACTGGGGGAACACGAGGAGGTATGACCCGGAACGGCTAACCCGACTTGGTCATTACCTATTATTTTATTATAAATATATAATTACACATGTTTATTCTAGAATGTTCCATTCTGCATGGATAAACTACGTAACCGAATCCCCAATCTTTTGGGAAGATCATGCAAATCCCTAACTTATCGAAGTCCATCCTAAGTTAGGGGAAACCCTAATGGTAAACTATAAAAAGAGGTAAACATCAAAGGTATGATTCATTCTGTCTCTCGTTTACTCTCTCTCTCCTTATATTCTTTTACTCCCAAAACCGATACTTATTCTCACGCCGGAGGGTGGTTACAGGAATAACCCCATTCCTGTAACGAGTCCTAACGGTGTTCTGTTTTGCAACCAGCTGTTCGGATCGCCAAGAATTGAAGTCCCAGTCGGAGGTTACCGTTTCAGGTCAGTGTTTCTTCAACAACATATGTAACTATTTAGTGAAATATATAAAAAATAACTTAATTTACTAAATTAAAAGGTAATACCTTTTTCTAGATATCTTAGTTTCGAAATGAGTAGGATGAACTATGTAAGTATAAATCGTTTGTAAGGGTGGCAGGAATTGGTTTTGTGCTTCCCATCTCCCCTGCCTTTGGTCCCGATAGAAGGGGTGGTGCTCCCTCTATTCTCGCATTTCCCTTCATGTTTCTCCATCTTACACACAAACTTTCCTTCTCCATTTGCATCTCCAATTCGGGATGAACTCCCTACTTCTCCATCCCACCCCTCATGTCCTCCTGTTCCATACCAAACCCATTACCTCCACCCTAACTTCCTAAGGGCTAAGAGGTTATCATTAAATCCAAGACGTGTAAAGACGTTCATTTGTTCCTTAATTAACTTTGGTGATATAATAGGAAATGCACCAAGTTAAAAAAGTGTAGGAACCATTTAGAGACTTTGATCTTGCATAGATGGTTGGGTGAGATTAAAAGTAGTTCTTTACATTTTTGTCTTTTATGCTTTACATTAAAATATAATTTAATTGTGCCAGAAGGACAAAATGGTCATTTAAATGAAGTTGACAACCATAGATTCTCCATTTTTCAACAACACAAAGAGTACAAAAGTTCACACTCACTCTCTTCCTGCCCGTTTACGGTAGTGTAAATCTAATTTACAACGATGTAAAAAAAAAAAACAGTATACATATATAACTTGATGTCATTTCAAAACCCAACTTTACCAAACATTTATCTTATTTACATCAATGTAAATACATTTACAACAATGTAAACCAAAGGCGCATGTAGAAAATATAATACTTATCTAAGCATTTTTGCGACGTAAATAAATAATAATAATAAAAAAAAAAAAAAAACCCAATTGATCAACAAAAAAAACCAAACGTCTGAACTTGCCTCCCTAAATTTCCTCTTTTTGGGTCTTTCATATTACCATATTCCATAAAGGCCGGTAACCCTTATTCAAGCGATGTAATGTGCCAACCTCCAACTAAACCATGTATAAGTAAATGCGTTGAACTGCTTGTGATGATAGAACACAATGTTTTTATTGTAGAATGTTATAGCAGAATATCTTATGATGTTAACTGATGTATTTACCCCTTTCAACTTTCGACTCACATTAATAGTTAATAAAATCATTTAAATCTTAATCTTCAAGATCCAAATAATTAGTCACCTTATTTCTTTGTTTCTTTTCTCAAGTTTTCTTTTTTGCTTTGAACGTTTTTCCAATTATATTAACTTCACAACACATTTTCACCCACACCTCAAAACTCCAAAAATATCACCAAAAAACTCATGATTATTGATTCTTGATAATACCATTTACAAACAAAAATTCTAAAGTTACCTTTCCTGTAATACACCTCTCTATCTAAGGTGTCTCTCTCTCTCTCTTAATTTCTCCCTCTAAACACTGTCTTGAGAGTGAATCAGTAAAAGAACCACCAAAGATCATAAAGCACCATCGCCGCCTTCACAATGGCCGAAGGACATGGCCAACCTTCATTCATCAAGGCTCGACCCACTCTTTTTTTTTAACGGAAAAAATTTATTTAATACCTGTCATCTATGG
The DNA here is from genome assembly GCA_030545235.1 of Helianthus tuberosus. Taxonomy (NCBI): domain Eukaryota; kingdom Viridiplantae; phylum Streptophyta; class Magnoliopsida; order Asterales; family Asteraceae; genus Helianthus; species Helianthus tuberosus. The sequence goes on along the minus strand of CM060370.1, from coordinate 192,681,992 downwards.
AACTTGAACCCAAGACCTCCCCTTCCAAACTCACGTGTTTAAAGGCTTTGCCTTTACCACCCCATTGGTCTCTCTCTCTCCCTCACTCTCTTAGTTTCTCTCTTTAAAAACCGTCTTCGGGGTGAATCAGAAAAAGACCCACCAAAAGATTGCAAAAGCACCATTGTCCATATTGGGAGGCGGTCAAGAGAAGGATGCAAAATTAAAATGACGAACCTTGAATTGTGTTGGTGTCTGTGTGAGAACGGCTGATGTGAAGGATCATGGAAAAAAGAGGGAGAATATAGGAAATGGAGGGGTGTGGGGGCTAAATTTGAAAAAAAAAATTAGTATGTTGAATGTAGGGTTTTGAAGAGCAAGAGTGATATAAAAGAGGATCTTACTTATAAAAAAAGGAATGAAAATAGATGTGATAAGGAGATTAAATTACCAATGCCCTATTGATTTAATTTGTATTTGTATGATGTGTCAAATTGTAATTGGTTGAGGAGAGTTTTCAGGTTCTCGCAACTTAATGTGGTTTCTCTTGATCTGAAAGGCTAAGAAGGCATAGAAATTGACGTGTAGACATCATGTTATTGACTTAGACGTGATGTTTTGTATTGTATTCAGGCTTAAAACTAAAAACACCATGCCAAGAACGTTAAGCGGTGTGTTTTAAGTCTTAAATAGTGTGTTTTAGCTATGTTTTAAATTCCATGCTTATAACACATTGCATTGTATTTTAAATTATTGTGTTTGATGTTTTACTATATAATACCATGCCAAACAACTCAAACATCATTTTCTAAGTCCAAAATACAATGATTACAAACACTTCGTACGAAAAATGTCCTTTGTAAACTAACCCTACTATATATATATATATATATATATTGATGCATTGCAATATACATCTATTTCCAATATACAGTTTGTATAATTTTCAATAAGTTTTCTGTCGTTTTAAGTAGGTTTTAGCTTCATACTTAGTAGTTCGTGTTTTGCAAGGGTCCGTAGGAAAAAGGAAGTGAAACCGAGCGAAAATGGAGAAAACCAGCTTCCGAACGAGTCGCGATCGATCGGAAAAGTAAACGAAATGAAAACGGTGAAAAAACACTCTGTCGCGTCCCGCAACAGGATTGGAAGAACCCCTCGCGTGACACGAGGGTGTAAAATACACCGTGTGACTTTTAACGTCGTCACGTTACGTGACAAAAGATCATATGCCCGTCGCATGACGGGCCTAAAAAGCGCTGAAATTGTTATGTGCATCAGGTTTGACCTAATATAACCAAATTAATAACTTTGATTGAAAAAACGTGAACGAGAGACGAACTAGAGCAACTTGGAGGCGATTGTGAAGCAGGAGAAGCATATGGTTGAAGGTTTGAAGCTAGAAGATCGAGTTTGCTTAAGTTTTGCCATTCGACTTTCCCTATTTCTTCGTTTATCTTGTTTAAACCATGTCTTTGAACGTGTCTTGCTACTTGTGTATGTTTTTAAGATGATTTTAGGCTAAACTCTTGTTACTACCTAGGTTTAATGATGAATATTCGTGTATGATTGGTTTCAAACGGTTTTTGGTAACGATTTAATGGATTAATGCTTTGTAACTTGTCTTGTTCATGAATTTAGATGTGTATGCATGCTTAATACCACTTTATAATTATTCACTGGTTCCACTTGCGTTTTTGTGATGGTTTGTCATGTATGAATGCTAGTTAGGTCGTCTACTGTGTGTTTGCGATTAGTTTACGGTTAATTGTCGACGATTCCTGTAAGAACTATGATTAAGAATTTAAAGGTTTAAGTATTCTGCCTAGCCTAATAGCCATGAGGTAAGGATTCATTAGGTTTTTCTCCGTCTCTTAACAGTTTAGGGTCTAATTACATGTGAGCGGGTCTCCCTTTATTGCCGTTTGATAGTTGCTTAACTAAATTTGAATACGTGTTCGCAGACTACCCCTTTGAACTTTAGGGTGCATCGAAATTGTCGTGATGTGAGGTAGACATCTTGCGGGTACTTTAGCGTACGCGGTGACAAAATCGCACGTTATGTTACAAAAAAAATGAAAATCGCATGTACATTAAAAAAGGGAAATCGCATGTTCCAAAAACATTCAAAATCACATGTACATAAAAAAGTGAAATCACATGTAAAAAATGAAAGTCGCATGTTATAAATCATATTTCGCATGTTGATACTGAATCTCGTACGCAGTGTACGTTAAGGCGTTTGGTACAATAACATGCCTATATATATATATATATATATATATATATATATATATAGGGAGAGGATCATGAGAAAACTATATATAAATGAGAAAACTAGAAAACTAACTAAAAAAAGCTAAAAAACAAACCAAATTTTTTTTTTACAATTTTTTAACAAAAAATCGCTAGTTTTTATACATAAAAAAATTCAAAAAAAAAATTGTTGTATTGCACATGTGCAATATATGTGATTAACTGATTATATGTGTACTACACATGTGCACTATATCCGTAATAGTGCACATGTGCAATACAACCAAAAACTTTTTTTTATTTTTAATTTTTTTTAAATTTTTTTCCATGCATAAAAAGCTGCGATTTTTTTATAAAAAATAAAAAAAATGGCATGTTTTTTTGGTTTTTTTAGTTAGTTTTTTGGTTTTCTCATTTAAACTAGTTTTCTCATGATCCATCTCCTATATATATATATATATATATATATATAGGGGAAGGTTCAAATGAAAACCACTAGTTATTGTGAAAACTCGAAAACTAATTAAAAAAAGCCAAAAAAACATACAATTTTTTTTTTTTTTTTTGCAAACCAATTTTCGCAGGTTTTATTATATAATTTTTTTTTTTTTTTTTGTGTAGTGCACATGTGTATGTGTACTACACAAAAAAAAAATGAAAAAAAAAATTTATACATAAAAAGCAGCGATTTTTATAAAAAAAATTTGAAAAAAAAAATTTTTTTGGGTGTTTTTTAGGCTTTTTTTAGTTAGTTTTCGAGTTTTCACAATAAAAGTGGTTTTCATTTGAACCATCCCCTATATATATATATATATATATAGAGAGAGAGAGAGAGTAGGGATCCTGCGGAAAGTGTGTTTTTCCTAGAAAGTCTAGGAAGCGATCTGGTCCATTCGATTGGTGTGTTTAATGGATGAGATTAAATCAATTGCAATCTTGTAATATTTAACTTTAAATAATAGATTGTTTTAAATGAGTAGGGGCATTTTTGTCATTAACCGTGTTTTAAATCAATCAAAATAACCGTCAGGATATCACATCTCCTTATTACACGCGAATTTCCCTCTCTCTCTCTCTCTCTCTCTCTCTCTCTCTAAACCCACAACGAAAACCCCCTAAATCATACCAAAAATACCTAAAATCATGGATGAAGATAAGAGATTTTCCTTGTTCTATATACGTAAGATCAAGTGGTCATTGTATTCCGTGTTTTACTAGGCGACTAGGGTTTCAATCGTGTTTTACATTGAAGTATTTGATGTTTGCAGGAAAGAGATTCAAAAAACAGGGGACTTTGAACCAAATGGATGGAAGCGACACAGTTACCGGAAGCAAAAGCAAAGTCGCCGGAACCGTAGGTGTGTGTTTGAAATAACAAATGTTTGTAGGATTACATTTTGTTGTCTATTAATGTGTTTTTAGTGCTTGTGTTTGGTAATGTGTTGATGTTGGTGTGTTTTACTATGTTAGTGTATGGGTTGGGTACATATGAAACGAAAATGGTTGTTAAGTGTTTTATAATGTGTTTTACGGGTTGATTAGTTAGGTTTTATAGTGGGGGAAATTGGGTTTCTGGATTGTGTTTTAAAATCTGTATTTGTAAATGGGTTTTGATAACAAGTGTGTTTTAATGTGTTTCATGAAATGTGTTTTACCACAACTCGATGTGTTATAAGGTGTTGCATGTTTCATATTTAAATAAAAATTGTGTCTAAGGTATGTTTATTTAGATAAGTTTTACAATTTTGCTTTGATTTGTTAACTTTTGAAAGGCTGATGAGATGTGAATAATAAGGGTAATGTGTTTTAAGGTGTTACATGAACTTGTTCATGTGTATTTTACATATTATTTTTAGGTATGTTTATTTAGATCGGTTTTACAATTATAAAGTTGGTGAAATTAAGGGCAATGTGGGGTTATGATCTGTGTTTTATAAAGTTGGTGAAATTAAAAAGAAATTTCCATGAATGCTTAAAACAACTGTTTTTCAGTCAAACGGAGAAAGAGTGAGAGATTAAAAGGGAAATGGCTTTCAAAAAAACCCAGAAACAAACCTGACAAACCAATTAGGCTGGATGAATCAGACACAGATGAAGCATCACCTATACAAGGTGCGGTTAGTTGTGGCGGTGAAGGGTGGGGGTTACTAGTATAGTTAGATGTCCGGACCATTGGTGTTTTTTTGTTACTAACAGTTGAACCTGTTAACAAAAGCACAAAAACGGCAGACAGCAAAGTAGACTGTGCACAACAACCTCCTGCTGGCACACTTCTGTCTGACATTGCAAATATGTTTCCGTACGTAATGGATAACAATGTCGATTTACAGTCAAAACCCGTCCAAAATCGTGAAATGCCCATATGTAAGTTAGATGATCAAACGGCAAACCATATGTTTGTTGTGGTAAAACGCAATGCATAATAATAACATCAACTTTTGTGAGTTTTCTTTCAGCCGACGCGAGCAAGAAAGTTAGCGAAACCGGTAAGAAGCGGAAGGACAATAAAGCTGGAATCGAACCGAAACAAAAAAAAGGTTGCGGTTATACGAACAGTCAATAAACCTAAAGAAGTAGCACACGGTAAATTGAAATTACGAACTACTTTTATTTACTAAAAAGTCTGACTTGCTGATCGGCTTTATGTGTTGGTGTTTTGTCAGGTACCACGATAGAAGATTCTGATGATGATTTTGACAACCCACCTTGGAAAAAAATGAGGTCGGGTGCTAGCCAACAAGTTGTTGAAAAACCACACCGACCCCCAATTGCTAAGTCAATCAAAGACTCAAAAACACACAAGAGGTCAAGAACGGTCAAAAATTACATACCACTTTCAGATGGGAAACTAACCTTGCGATTAGCTCTTAAGCACATGGGGGAGCTGGTGGAATCTTTCAACGAAAATCAACGGCAGGCTGTCAGAAACATAGGTTTCGGGTCAATACTTGGGTTTAAAATGGGTCTGATTCCCTCAACTCTGGGTTGGTGGTTGGTAAATAACTACGACCCTAAAACACGGGTCTTGAATTGCGGTAGCCACCACATTCAAATAACGGAGGAATTGGTGAACGATGTCTTTGGCGTACCGAGAGGGGGTGAAAAAATAAAGGAGGTTGAGAGAGCAAGGTCAGATTTTCATGAGGTTGTGGCAGAATGGAAAGAACAATTCGAAAATGCTCCTGCACGTTTAACGCCTGTTCAATTCAAGACATACATGAAGGGCCAACAAGCGAGTGGGAGAATCTTTGTGTTAAACTTTTTGCTATTCTACAAGACACTGCTAGGGAGACAACTACCAATTCCTCAATTAATATGAGGTTTCTACCAGCCTTGCGTCAAGGGATGGATGTCAGAAGTTTTAACTGTTGTGAATACATGATCAGGTGTCTGGATTGAACAGTGGAAGCATGGACACCAAAGGACTGCTTTCTTGGTCTAATGCCTTTGCTAGTAGTATGTTATGAATTCATATATAATTTTCTAATCACACACTTGGATTGTGCATGCAAACACATGTGTTTGCAGTAAAACACATCTGACATCAGTTTGTTCTTCCTATTTACAGGCAGCGTTGATACGTGACCAAAAGAAATCCAAGGAAGATGAGCCAAGAGCAGCTCATCTCATCGAAGATATCACTCAGGACGATATCGAGGTGTAACACCCCGAAAACGGCTTTGGTAATCAAACCACGTTAATAGTAAAGACGGGTAAAATACCGTTAGTGGTAAAAATTTACCCGGTAAATATTAGGATTTAAATAATTAATCCTAATAATAAATAAAAAGTAAATAAAAGCTTTTATGAAATAAAAGCTTAGAAGACCCGAGTTAACGGGACCTAAAATAAACTTAGTCATAAATATTCCCGAACCCGCTAAGTTAACTAGAAATATAAAACCTAGTTAATAAGTGGGAATATTGTTGAAAGTAATTAGGTTGTAACCTAATTAATAACTAACCAAACACGAGGGACCAAAGCCGGGTAACTTGAAAATGGTATTATAAACTTAAAATAAAACACAAACACACACACAAGAGTGTGTGTGCGTGTGTGAGGATCGACCAGGAAGAGCTTTAGGGAGCTCAAACCCTAACTCCAACAAATCCATCAAATTGAAGGTCGAATCTGGCCCAAATCGGATGCATGAACACATATTAATGATCACCAAGTCGTGGGGATCACAAGGTATGTTGAATCTTATGATTTAGTGATACTTTGAAACTATGATGAACAATCATAATCGAAATTCTGGAATGAATGTTGAATCTATGAGTCTTATTGTGATGAAATTCATGTTTAGGAACAACCCTAGTTAATAATTTGATAAACTAGTGTTGAAAGATAGAAATTTGATGATGACCCATATGTGTGCTAAGTGGGTTTTATGACAAGAAGATGAACACCTGAATTAGAGTGTTAAATTGATGAATATTGATGTTATGATACTAGTACTAAGTGTAGTTCATGAACACTAGACATGAAAGTTTGAATTTTGATGTTAATCTTGGTGAAAATAACTAGTTATGAACTAGTTAGTAAATAAGTAAAATGTATGCACATTAGGTGTTTGTTAAAATGCCTAAATGAGAACTAAGTGTTGATAATGTGCCTAATTGAGTCTTGTGAACTTGATAGTGCAATCATATGTGTTAATTAGTGATTTGACTTTTAAATAGTCAAACCGACCATTAATAAGATCGAATGGTAATTGTGATAGAAAATATGTAAGATGGAATAGTCATAATTAATGATGACTAATATAACCGTCTTACGAATTATGATGATAGTTTGACGCTTGACAAGCTAGGTGGAGGCTTGGAAAGGAAGCGGGTCAAACGAAGCAAGAATGGCGGAAAAGCATAATTCGGATGCAAAGTAAGTATAGCTTACACTAGTCTTATATGTTAGAATACTCCCTTATCGTATTAGTTACGAAAAAGACAAATACATAATTGAGGTATGATGTTCCGACGTGTAAACGTACGGAACAAGTTAGTCAAGCACGACAAGAAACCATGTTGATGGTTTAAAAAAGGAATTAAATCGGTAATTCGATCATTTTATGACAAATGGAAAATGAACCTTTGAATGGTTACCTTATAGGGTAAACCAAAACAAACAATAAGGGTAAAAAGGTAAATTGGTCATGCGTTGACCATAACTATTGGTTTTGAAAGACACTGTAAGGCGTAAGCCATAACAGACTAAAAAGCGTTAAGAAAATCAATTAATAAGTGAAATGGTCACACGGTGTAAACCGAAGCGAGTCGTATAGATGAGATGGTAATAAATATCATCTCGCCAACATAATCGGTCACTTAGACCAAATGGGTCAAATGGTGAAGATATCACCCTTTGACAATAGCGACTAATGATTATTGTCAAGCTATATTATTTCAGGTGTAAATGTCAAATTGGTGTTAGCAACGCTATGAATTAGCGGTTATAAAAGCAAGGTATTAAAAACGGGTCAATATATTGATCTGCGCCAGGTATGTGAAATAGGGTAACACTCATTTAGAACATATGGTTCAAGAGTGTTAAAAGAGGTCAAAACGGACATTTGGTTACTTGATAGATAAACCAAATGTTTTATGTAATGAACATGGCGTTTGGAAAGCTTAATGACTTTTCAAACATAATCATAGGTTAAAAGAGGGATTATGGGTCCAATATACTTTCAAAAGTCCTCCATTGTTAATAAAGGACTAAAATGGACCAAAACGCCCTTGGTGGCTAAATTGACCAAACAACCTTTTAAAAGTTGTTTGGAAATGAGTTTTATGATTAAATGAATACTTAGAATAATTATAGAAGCAATTGAAAGCGATTTTAGGCTCAAAAGTGCTTAAGAACCCTTAACGGGTCAAAATAAGCATACGAGTGAAAACGGGTTAAAATTTTGTAATAAACCTATGATTAGAACCTAAAATTGTAGGTAATATTAAATTAAAGAGTTGTATGTGATATAGGAATCAAACAAATACGTTTGTTTGATAAAATGCGTAAACGGGTCAAATTTTGGTAAAAGAGTAATAAGCCGAAGACTTAAAGGTCTTAAATTTTGTTAAGCCGAATGTCGGATTTTAACTCCATATGATGGAGAATCAAATTACAAACATGTAGGAAGAAACGGTAGGTCAAACGGATAAGCGGATTGAAAGTTACGAATGTTTTCGTAACAAAAACGGCAAAATTGGAAAAGCTGAATGCAGGTACCACCGTAAATTACGGTGCCACCGTAATTTACGGTGGAGCCTGAAAGTGTTACGCCAGTTTATTACTGGTTTACGGTGGCAACATAGAAAAACATGGGCTACCGTAAATTACGGTACCCACCGTAATTTACGGTGGACCTTGTCCAAAAATGCATTTTAATCAGTTTTGTTTTCCGGACTCGTTTAGATGCGTTTTAATTACCGTATGACTAAAGCATTTCATGTTTATGAAATGTAGGTACTTTCTGATGCCGGAAGACGATCAAGCTCAGCGAAGAACCGAACACGATAAAGACACACGCTTCCGCACTTTGCCACGTTGTAAAATTAAAACAACGAATTTGAACATGTTACCTAGAATAACTTATGAATTGTAAAAGTTTTAATAAACCCGCATTTTTACAATATGTGTAGTCTTAACTACGCATCTAATTGTTGGCAATTTATAAATAAATTGTTAATTAGAAACTAGGGTGTTACACGAGGCAGTCAGCATAAAGTTGGACACGGTCAGGTTTGATCAAATGTTAGTGGAGGCATATGACTTGCAACTGGAACAAAGATATCCGTTTGCAAAAAAGGCTGATGAAGAAGTTCAAGCAAAAGAAGTGAAAGCAGATGAGAAAGATGTAACCAAGAATGTAAAACACAATAGCAAATCTGATCCGGTAAAAAACAAAAAGTCTGTTGTGAAGCCGGCCGGTAAAATACATGGTAAACCTACGATCTCAGAGGTACCGAGAAAAAATCAAATTGAAAAAGAACGGGCGAAAACCAATCAGGTTGGGGAGAAGAAATCTGATGTTGAAGGTGGCCCGGAAACTGCGCCTGTTGTCGAAGAAATTCCCGTTAATGTGGGTTTTAATGCAGACTTTGCAGAATGCATGAACGTAGATGTGGGCCCGGAAACAGTGCATGTTGTCGATACATCCGATATAGAGAAATACTACATTGAAACCGGCGAGTGGGGGCAAACACAACAAAGTCAGCCAGGGATTAACTCACCTATGGTATCTCAATATGGGTCGACACCACAAGCGAGCCAAAGCGACGAGGTACTCTTATAGTTTTTCAATAATTCTATTAAACACAAATATAATGTATAAGTGAAAACATTTAAATACAAATAAGAAATTCCTTAAAACACATTTTTATGAAATGTGGCACATGCAACACCTTATAACACAATCAGATTGCCAAAAAAACATTTCAGATTGGTAGAACACATTACAGGTTGCCAAAAAAACATTTCAGATTGGTAGAACACGTGACAGATTGGTAAAAACACATTTTCGTATTGGTAAAACACATCGTAGATTGGGAAAAAAACACAATGAACATTCGATACACATTCTTATGAAGTGGGAGACAGACAACACGTTAAAACACAATCAGCTTGCCAAAAAAAACATTTCAGATTAGTAAAACACAATTCAGATTGGTAAAAATACAAGGAACATACGATACACATTCTTATGAAGTGTGAGTCAGACAACACATTAAAACACAATCATATTATTATAAAATACAAAGGATTTGTTAAAACTCAACACTAAAACACAATGTGATGTAATTCGACACAAATATCAGGTGCATGCGGGAATGTTGGAAGTGTTCTTGAATCAATTCGACGAATGTGTGAAAAGGATAAACGACACTTTTATGGAAGGTGTCACACCCCGATATTTCCATGTTTCGCCGGTGGGCCCGGTAGGGGAGTATCGTGACGTAGTTGATATGATCATGGTCAAACAACACAATATTTAAATGCACAGCGGAAGCAAAAGATAGATATATTTCAACTTTAATAAATTGTAATATCAAGTATCATAAACAGTTGAAAAAAATCCACAGGTGGATCAAAATAAAAAGGAAACATTGTTCAACAGTTTATGTCATCCAAGCTTGCGAGACTTATTGTGGATGCTAGGAGAAAGCCAGCCTATTACGAGTAGTACCTGCACTTAACCTTTTTGAGAAAATACGTCAGTTTACATTGGTAAATACAATCAACCGACTCATTTTGAAAAGTTTAATAAAATTGATTTGAATGCACGTGGCACAAACTTTTTATAACTTGGGATAATTATTTGAATATAATCTTGTAAAAGAATTACATGTTCCTTATGCGTTCAGTAGCCCGATCCGTAGACCGGGTTAAAGATCAATAGACACACCACATTATTTATTTAGGCACTGACGGGTGTACGCATACACCCCGTGCTTAGGTCGTGGCCATTTCGTAAAATGATGCCAAGGATATCCGGGACATGATCATTAACCCCCCAAAGGCTTTAAGCAAACAAGACATTTTCAAACGGGACATCTCAATGATTTAACTTTCATACAATTAAAGATTCAATGCCCGACCAACCGGTATTTTATATACCGTACCCCAAGCCCGTATAGGGAAAATAAGTTAAATGTATTTACCTTTGCAAGTAATGTTCACAATAAGCAAATGCACGTAGCTTTTACCGGGTCTCCTATTCTGGAACGAAGGTTTATAATAACCTATTAGAATCCTAACGGTCTTCAGTTAAGCTTAAGCTTAGACCGGTTAGTTGTAAAGAAAAATACGGTTCGAACGCGTGATTAAGCGAAGACCGGAATAGAATGTGGTTTAGACCTGACAAGTTTGAAGACTTGTATAATATGGGTAAACTAAACACATTCTGGATTTTGAGATAAAAATGATAAGGTTCGACCCGTTTCGGCCAATTTATGCAAACTAGTTACATAAACCGAACCGAACGCTCAAGAGGCGTAACGGGTAACCATGAGAGTCATTTATAGGTTTCCTAAGATAATATTCCTTAAATAGGTTGTGATATCAGTAGGATAACTTCCATTATGCCCAAAACGAGTTTAATCTCAATTTAAGCCTCGTAGGGGTATTTTGGTCATTTTAAAGATTATAAAAGAGATTAAATGAAATTCTGAGATTCGGGTCTGAATAAATCAGTAAAATAACTTAATTTATCAGGTTATATCAGTTGGTGATAAGTCTTATATGACAAAATGGTTTTAAACCCATACTAGGTGTTTAATACGCGTAAAAAGCCATTTTAAGCGATTTCCGGGTTATACAGGAAATCTGAGTTTTCTGAACATGTTATAAAGTTCAAAATACTTTATTTATCATATAAAATCAGTAGCAATTGAATTGGTGTCAAAATACTATGTAAAACTCATTTTATAAACAAAAAGGGTATAATCGGTATTTACCGAATCGAGGCCATAACCTTAGGTTATGCTCAGGTTAAAAATAATTAAAAATCTTCAAAAATCCCAAAATATTATATTACATCAGTGGGTAAAAGGTTTGGTGTCAAAAATTTGGTTTAGATTGGCTTTATGCTAATTGCGCCGTTTAATTAACAAAAAGCTTTTTAAATGCGCTATTTAGCATAACTCCTATTCTGGACCTCGAACTGATATGAAACTTTAGGGACATGTTTATAAATCAGTAACAAAGATTATTTTCCTCTCACATTTCCAAAATTCTCGTTTTATGGTCAAAAGGGCATATTGGTCAACATTAGGCAATTAACGAAAACGTGTAAACGAAACGAACAATCAATGAACCAATCACAGAGGGTTATACCATCATGTAGCCTGGTCCTAAGGAAGCTCTAAATCATTTCTAAACCCTACTAAATCGGGTCAGAACTGAAGTCAAAGCAAAAGTCAAAGTTTTGCGACTTTCGGTTCCGAAACGGTTCTAAACGGAAAATTGTCGGGTCGAACATGCTTAGACATGTTCTTACATTTATTACTAAGTTATATGAGTGATAAAATAGGTTACATGTCTTCTACATTGCTTAATTACATGTTAATTCGCAAATTAAGTTTCTGTTGACTTTTTATAAACAACTTTGACCCGACAAATGACCTAGTTAGAACGGGAATCAGAGGGTGCCCTTTTAAGGGTTTAATGCCCACATAATTACCAACTTATAACTACCTTTAATTTGACTAAACACTGGACCATTAGTGATTAATCGATAAGTCAAACCTTAATTACGACGGTTTGACTTTTAAGCTAATAACTAAGCAAAACTCAATTAAGGAAGGTCAAGGATACTTACCAAGGTCTAATGCACGATTAGAGATGCTTGGGGACTGATCTTATGCTCCAGGAAGTTCCACAAATGCAGATGGAAAGCATGATCACAAAGTTGCAACATGAGGGCCTTATATAGTGAGTTTGATCTCACTAGATCATGCCAAGCAAGCCTAGAATTTGTCCCAGATGTAAACAAGTGTCCTCCTAGGCCTATAAACCAGTAGGGGTCGCTCATGGGAGTGAAAATATCCATTTAAGTCGGTTATATCGTTCATAACAGACAACTGTCGCATTTTCTGTTACTGGGCATGCCTTACGGACTGTAAGGCTGACCTTTACGGTCCGTAAGCCCAATACAGCAGGCAAAAATTTTGCCCTTTCAAGCTTCGAACAGGCAACTAGTGTATTACGATTTTGGGCCATGAATTATCAGTATGAGACCTTTAGATCATGCTTGAACAGTTATGTCCACCCTACCATGTTGCAATATTGTCTTGGACTTTAACGAAAAGCCATAAACGAAGGTTTATCGTGCATATCCTCATAGGATCCCACTCTTGAAAATATGAATCAATCATTGTTAGCATTTACCGGATTTGAATGTATATCAGATGTTTATAATATAGATTAGGGTCTTGGGATTTATAATTAGGTCGTTCAGAGGTATTTAATTAACATGTCGACGCTTTTAAATCCTACCATACATCTTTGACTAGATTCGGATTTATAACACTTTTGTCTTGCACGACACGTGTCGTTATTTCATTGCACACAAATTTTTGAGGTGTTACAGAAGGTTTCCAATTGCACCCCAAAAGTGAGAAAATAAAAGAGATACACACAATGTGGACTGAGAAGCTGAAAAAGGTTGGATCCACATGTACGACAATTGGACAACCACAAACTCCTACGGATAAAACACTAGAAAAGAGGCAAATAAGGAGAATGTGGATCTGTCACAGTTGTCGCAGTGGACACCTTCATTGGTCGAAGAGATATGTAAGACGGTTGACAAGACAACCACACCGATGACTCAGCTTGCAGTAGTAGAGCAGCCCGCACTCGTCGTCACACCGATCTCCCGAAAAACACAGGAGAAATATGAATATTCAATTAGATGTGGGCAGCTAATACACGAGTTGGACCTTGGAAAGCGGAAAGTAAGACCGCAAAGACAAACATAGTTGACCGATGCTCTAAGGTCTCCATACGTGAAGCGGGTAGTAGAGATTAGGGCAAAGCTTGAAAACGCTGAGGTGTCAGTCAGCTCATACATGTTTTCAGCCTGGGGTTCAATGTGGTATGTTATAAAATTGCCATTTATAATACGAATGTTTCTACAAAATATGTTAAGACACAATGTTTGAAAGTTATTCGTCTGAAATTATTATAACACATTGTTTAAAACTTGTTTGTATACGTTAGGGATGTTGTGTTTAGAACTAAGAGAGGAGTGCCGGTTATGAGATCTCCGCTCGACTCATTAATGCCGGGAATGGAATTGCACATATTGGTAATAAGTGCATGGGCGGATTTGTTGAATTATGAAGAAAAAATCAAGCAAAAGGGGAGCATCGCACGCCTGTTCTGTTCAGTAAATATGTTGGTATGGCTGATCATAATGACCTTGTAATATAATTTTACTACTTTTGTAATATTGTTTAACATAATCACTTTAAAATGCAGAATGAAGAAGACTACAAAAAAAAATGCAAAAACGAGGTCAAAATCATTCGCAGAAAACATGGAACCGGTCTTAATTTCTGCTGATGTGAAAAAGATACCTGACAAGTCGCTCATCTTTGTACCAGTCTTACATGATGATCATTTCTATTGCGTATGTTTTAATTTGAGGGACATGAAAGTAGAGGTTTTCGACAACAGCGCTAAGGATGTGTCGATGCTAGACAAATACAACAAACGGCCGGAAAAATTGGTACTCCCCTCTATATATAAACTACAAACGTCCTTAGTTATACAAATGCCTGCCATTTGATTACATATTTGTTAAAACACAATTAACAACCTGGATGAACTTGTAAGTATCTTAAGTTCTCTCATAACCACATAAAACACAGTTCATGAGGACAAACATATCTTATGACGCATGTTAGCAGCAAAAAAACCAAAATGATGAGATAGTGCATAAAGTTCTATATATATAAAGTTTAATGTTAAAACACAATTGACACTGAATGATACGTTATCAGCACTATTAATACTTTAAAACACAGTGTAATGTGACACTACATAATAACAATATTATGAACTTAAAACACACTTCATCAGAATTTTAAATTATTCCCTTTGTTAATAACGGGTATACGTAAACAAACCTATGCCACAATATGTGCATTTACATGAATTTAGTTTAAAACACAATGTGATTAAATTATTTATCATGCAGCGTGATGCTTTATCAGTGTACTTGGAAAAAAATGGGCGTCCAGCGGGCGGGGTGATCGGTAAAGTTGAGCCGGTACGATTGGAGATGCCATGGCGGACAAAACATAATGTAATCGATTGTGGCGTTTTCCTGATGCGCCATATGGAAACATACAAGGGCGTAGCTGGAAAAGGTTGGGAATGCGGATTCTCAAACGAGTGCACTGATGCGGGTGAGATTACATACAAGCAGCGCAAAGAAATTGATGATCTCAGGCATAAGTACATTACGAAGATGCTCCTAAATGACGCAAACGAGTACAGAGGTTTTGTTGAATCTTAAGTTGCTAAATATAAAAAGTTGTCGGCCGATGAAAAAAAGAGGCTAGAAGCAAAAGCCTTCGACGCAATCAATGAAAGATTGGAGAAGTAACTTAAAATGGGATGTTTTCAACTTAAAACACTTCGTTGGCGTTGGTTTGTTGAAGTAATATGGGATGTTTTACAAAAACAGTTTTAACATTTTGTTGGTGGTGTTATATTTTGGAATTTTATATATTAGAATATGTTCAGTGTGTTCAATTATCTTTTTTTTTTGTGTTTCCTGTCGATAAAAATGTCAACTATAAACATTATGAAAATATTGTGATCTGGAAACCAGCCTATCTTTTTCATCAAGTCTCTATAATTTAAACAAAGTTAAAACACATTTTAATAGCTTTACAAATTAAACTATATACCAAAACCACGAACAATGCAAGCATCATATAAAACACCGGAGGCTATTTAAAAAACAAAGTTAACACTAAAACACAAAGCAACAAGAACATAAATGTCCAACCCAACAAGTCTTAAAATCAACAAAAAAAAAATCCAAAACAAAGACACGAGAAAAATAAAACAGAAAAATGAATAGTTCAGCAAAAGACTTAAAATTTTGATAAAAAGGGTCCTACTATGCCATGTCTTCATCATCCATATCTGCATCGTTTCCAGATGTGTAAAACACATCATCAGCATCGTTTGATCCAGGACCATCACCTTCAACAACTGTAGCAGCGTCTCCTTCACCAATTGTAGCATCATTACCTTCAGCATTCCGCGAAGCACCTGCCTCAGGCACAGCCACGGTGTATTTCCAACACGTTACTCTGTTATGACCATATTTTTTACATAATGAACATTGACGACGTTTACTTCCAGATTGACTTATGGCTCGCTCCTTTTGAGATTTGAGGTGTTTATGAGAACCACAACCCTTGAACCTGGTACCAACTGGAACACGGATAGTGGTCGTGCTCTCTGGAGCAACTCCCAGGTCCCAGCAGTTCAGCAAATCGATTACGTCGTGTCTTGGGAGGTGCATTTATCTGAGCTTCATCAACGACTGACATAAACTGCTTGATATGATCACGAAAATTACACAACTGATCAAATTTTGAAATCAACTTGTTCACAACATACTCAGTTGCGTGACTAATCTCACAAACACAACGGTTAACCTCCTCACTACGATCTGGATCTCCACCATCCGTAAGAATGGACCCGGGGGAACTATTTGGAACAGCTTCACGCGTCCAACGCCTCAATATATATTGTTTCGGAAACTCCCTTACATCAAGAATCTGTAACACACAAAAAATGTGACTGCACAACAATCCAACTGCTCAAACCTGTTGCAGTTACACTTAACAGTAACATCCTCCTCGCGTATCATAACCTGTAACATTGAATATCCATAAAACATAGTGCATATAAAAGATGGATACTTAAAAAAACACAAAAATAATGTATAAATAACCTAAAACACAATATCACCTCGAAGAACGAAGAACATGGCTAATCGAGATCCTTTATAAAAAACTTAATGAAATCACCAACATGATCTAATCTGACACTAGTACAACGATGAATAGCATGTTGAATCTTGAGTTGAACATCAAAAAATATAGTTCTGGTATATATCTGAATTGCTTGCTTCTCGAGAACAAAATCACTCCACTCTCCAGGGTTGGTGTATCGAGTGTCATGATCGTTTTTTCGATGCTCGTGTCTTTGCGCTTCAATAGCTGTGTCGAAGTGGCTAAGAAATTCAACCAACGTGCACTTTGGATTGCTAATCTTGCCAAAAAAAGTGATTCTCGCTTTCGGACCTGGATGATGTCCGCATAAGACCAGACATTTCTTCTTCATGATAGTAAGCTGGAATCCATGATTCACGGAGCCCGTATATATACGTCAGCCATTCATGGTCGGTTAAACCGAAATCATTTAAAATAGCTGCCCATTCAGTCTCAAACGCTTCGGGCAATAGAGAATCAGTCCAAACAACTGCAGACAATCTTTTCCTGAAATCTGTATTTGAACACAGGGCAGCCCCGACCTAAAGGAACATTTTAGCATGTATGTTAAAAAACAAAAATTAAAACACAGTAAAAATACACATGTAAAAAAAGAAAACCCTGTCATAGAAAAAACAGACCTTTGTAGTGAGTTTATCCATGATGTGCCACATACATAACCGATGCCTCGACTCAGGCCAAACATCCGCTATAGCCCTTTTCATCGCAAGGTCTTGGCCAGTAACGATTACGGGAGGCGCGTACCCATATGCGTCCTTGATCGCCTTAAGTAACCAGCTATACGTCTCTGCTGTTTCAGAACCGAGAATTGCAGCACCAAGTGTGACGTTCCTATTGTGATTATCAATCCCAGTGAAAGGGACAAACATCATGTTATACATGCAAACAAACAATCAGCGATGACAAAAGATCATAATGTATTTATAACACAATAGGGTTTAAAACACAATGAATATATAAAAAATTAATCTCGTCGTTACTTGTTCCGCTTGTAGGTAGCATCAAATGATATAACGTCTCCAAACATATAATAATTCCTCTTCATATCCTCGTCGGCCCAAAAAATGCACTTCAACACACCTTCGTCTGTCGTTTCATATTTGCAAGAGATGTTCGGTAAAAACTCATTTTTCCTCATTAGTCGTTTGACAAACATTTCAGCATCAAACTCTCCGATAAACAGATTTAATTCTTTCTTGAAATTTTTGAAATCAACTTTGGTTGCACCGACTTTGTCGAACCCACCATACACTTCCTTCATAATGTTAAATGCACGAATAGGACCAATGTTGAGATTTGACATCTTGTTTATCATCTCTTCGTGCGCACGATTAATACCCCTGTTTTCCTTGAGAAGATGTAAATCTTCTTCGTGCACAAAATCATGGTTGTGCACCTCTGTGAAATGATACAGCTCATACTTCTTGGCATCGGTAAGCTTTATTCTGATCGCAGCTTGGCATCCTGTCCTTTTGGATGGTACCCTACGTACCCACCTATCAGAAGGTTGTTCGGCTAAAGTATCCACCGGTCGAAACTCTTTGTGACCCTCTTTTGAACAAAAAAAATACTTATTTATAACAATACCACGGTTCTCATGCTGTGTGCCCTTCCTAACAGTCCAACCTCCAGCTTCTGCATAAGCTTTGTAAAAGTTATACGCAGCATCAGGTGTGTCAATTAACATGCCCTCTGCTGGCGTCAACAAAGATGGTGAATCTGGAATATATCTCTTTGTTCCCGAGTTTGGAGAAACTTGTTCAACACCACGTAATTGATAATTGGGTGCATCTACAAAACATGACGAAAAATGAGCATAAAACACATGTGTAAAACACAATGTGATGAAAACAAAAAAAAACAAGCCAAAGTAAAAAACATACTGACCATGCTACCAACTAATGAACTTATATAACACACCAAAACAAAAAAAAATCTAACCTGAATGCTAAGAAACTAATAACCATCGGAAAAAACAACATAATGCAAGTTAAAACACACCATTCAAGGAAACTATAAAAAGCATTGACTTCAACCTCAATATATGTTAAAACACATTATTGTTAAAACACATCATTCAAAGGAAACTATAAAAAACATTGACTTCAACCTCAATAACTGTTAAAACACATTACATATAAACAGTCTGATGGTTTCTCAGAAAGAGTTTAATAAACAAAACATAAAACAACAAATATGGAAGTTAAAACACACCATTCAATATCTAAAAAAAGGGTGATCTTCAGATTACAAACCATTAGTCACCTTATGGAATCAATAAACACAAATACCTCAACCTCTATGACTGTTAAAACACAACACCATGAACAAGCTGATGGTTTGGCAGATAAATGACAAATATGGAATTTAAAACACACCATGAAATATCTAAAAAAAAGTGATCTTTAGATTACAAACCATGAGTCACCTTATAGAATCACTAAACACAAAAACCTCAACCTCTCTAGCTGTTAAAACACAGCACCAAGAACAATCTGACGGTTTTGCAGATAAATGATAATAATCAACACAAAATACTACAAAAGTAAAGAAAAAAATAACTGTAATTACCATCTCCACAATCAACAAGTGTGTTTGAAGCCATGATTTTTCACTCTGAAAAAATTATTGAATAGGAATGATGCTGGTGAAGAAGAAAAGAATCGAAATAATTCTATTTAGAGATGTGTTTCGTGATATTTGGAAGAGATTTGGATTAAAAAACAACCATAATCCCGAAAATCATGGACATAATCGGTTACATAAGAGATCATGCAATTTTAGTTACTGAAGATAATTTCCAAATATAAAATTAAAATATGAAATTACATGTTTGCCCTTCTAGTTAAAATACAACCATGACACATGTCCAATTATTATTGCTTCCTAAACTTTCTAGGAAAAATAGACTTTCTACACAACTCCTACTCTATATATAGAGAGAGAGAGAGAGAAATAGTTAGGTTCAACTAAAACCTTATAAAAGTATATGTGTGAGAAAAAAAAATCTAAACTATTATTCAAAGGTAATCAATAACTAAGGGGCTGTTTTGTAGCCTCTGAATGGTCATTAAGAGACTACCTTTTAATGGAACCATTAAGAATTTTACCAATGAGAATGTAAAAGAATGTGACATGTGATGATTTACCATTCAGAGGTTACCTCTTAATCATTCAGACTTGAGGTTACATCTTATTCATTCAGAGGTTTTAAACCATTAAGAGGTAGCATCTGAATGGTCATTACAGATGCTACCAAACAGCCCCTAAGAAGAAAAGGGTGCTACGTGGACTCAATTTTCAAGCAAGTTTTGGCAAAGTGTGTCAAAAAGGGTAATAACACGTATTGTTGGCTTTTTTTTATTTCTTGCATTATTTCTATAAATGTGAATAAGTTTTTTTACATATACGGATTACCAAATATATTGATCGGTGCTTGAAGGTGTAAATATATACATGATCAGGGTATTCTGATATATTTCATGAATTTATAATCCCAGGAATAATATAATGTTGATAATATATAATATGAGATGTCTAAAGAGAATATTATAGACGAAGCGTTTATGACTCAGCCGTATGTTTATAAGTATTAAGGTTTCATGTTATATATATATATATAGGATAAGGATCATGTGAGAAGTAGTAGGCTAAATAAGAAACTTGAGAAGCATTCTGGACCACACATTTTCCCTAAGCAAAAAAATGCAAAAAAAAATGTGAAAAAATGCAAAAAAAAAATTTTTTTGAAAAAATCGCAGCTTTTTCTTTAAGAATTAAAAAAAAAAAAAAATTTTAAAAAATTTGGATTTATACACATGTGTATATTGTTAATCTTTTAACTATACATATATGTATATTGTCAATTATACATATATGTATATACATGTTTAAAATTGAAAAATAAGTGTTATTTAGGGTTTAGCATTAGTATTTAGGGTTTAGCATTAGGGTTTAGGGTTTAGCTTTATGGTTTAGGGTTTAGCTTTAGGGTTTAACATTAGGGTTTAGTATTAGGGTTTAGCAATAGTATTTTGGGTTTAGCATTAGGGTTTAGCTTTTGGGTTTAGCATTAGTGTTTAGCTTTTGGGTTTAGCTTTAACTTTTGGGTTTAGCTTTATCTTTAGGGTTTGTACTAGGGTTTAGCATTAAGGGTTTAGCTTTAGTGTTTAGTTTTAGCTTTTGGGTTTAGCATTAGGGTTTAGCTTTAGGGTTTAGAATTAGGGTTTAGCATTAGGGTTTAGCTTTAGGGTTTAGAGTTTAGGGTTTAGCTTTAGGGTTTAGCTTTAGTGTTTATGGTTTAAGATTAACAATATACGCATTTTTTCAATTTTAAACATGTATATACATATATGTATAATTGACAATATACATATATGTATAGTTAAAAGATTAACAATATACACATGTGTATAAATCCAAAAAAAATTAAAAAAAAAAATTAATCCTTAAAGAAAAAGCAGCGATTTTTCAAAAAAAAAAAAAATTGCATTTTTTTCACCTTTTTTTTACATTTTTTGCTTAGGGAAAATGTGTGGTCCAGATTGCTTCTCAAGTTTCTCAAATAGGGTGGACTTCTCTTAGGATCCCTACCCTATATATATATATATGGGAGTGCTAAAATGAAAACCACCTCTAGTTGTAAGAACCGAGAGAACCATTTTCAAGCCACTAGATCAACAAGCACTAGTACAAAACCATTTTTTTGGTGGTGTCAAATTCAATTTTTGGTGGTGTTTTAGAATACAAAACACTAAATAACAAGATTACCACACTAATAAATAAACACACCACCAAAAATTGATTTTTTGAGGGTGAAGTTGTTAATAGCACAATTAAATTATTTTTTGAGGGTGAAATTGTTAATAGCACCATTAAATTGATTTTTTGAGGATGAAGTTAATAGCAACAAAAAAGTGAACCAATCAAAACATTTTGTTAGGCATCACATGGATCATAATCCTACGGTTTTCAATTGTTCTCATCCTATTCAATCAATGGATCAAATTAAGCCTAAAAAAACACAACATTTATACCCACATATATATATAGACATAATGTGAAAATCAAAATCTTTTTCAAAGAGAGAAAAATGTTAAGAAGGAGCAAAGCATCACCGGAAAGTTTTCCGGAACGGCTTCCACAGTATCAAGAAACCGGCGATGTGGCGTAAAGCTTAACAATGGCCTTATCTACGAAGAGACACGAGATTTTTGAAGATCTTTCTTGATGATTTTATGTGTGATGCCATCAAATACACCGAAGATACTCGCCGGAAAACTATTACAGCGACGGGCGTCATTTGTGCTTTGAAGTGCCAAGGATGTACAATTATACACTATGTTGATTTGGTTTGATTGTATGTGTATAAATTGTTGCTTTAGGAAATGACTTAATAGAAATCATGTTTGTATCTCATTCTTTGTAGCTTCCCATGAACATGTAATTTTATTTCATTATTCTTTGTAGATTTTATACATTTTTTGTTTCTATAGTTTTTTGTTTTATTTGTGTTTGTATTAGATCTTGGATGTTTTGCAAAATAAAATAAAACTAAAAAACATTTGTTCAAATAATGTATGTTTTTACGTACACGTTTCAATCATTGATTTTTTGGTGGTGTTTTTAGAAATTTAATGGTGGGCTAATTTGGTTTCCATCATTGATTTTTTGGTGGTCTTTAGAGATTTAATAGTGGACTGATTTGGTTTCTATTATTGATTTTTTGGTGGTGTATTTAGAGATTTAATGGTGCTCTTATTGAGCAAGCACCAATCGTATTATTTGGTGGTATATTTGTTGGTGCTCTCTTAAAATGTTGCATAAATCCTAGCACCAAAAAACTGCTTTTGTACTAGTGAAGATGGATGAAGAAGATTAAAAGTATTTAAAAATAATATTAAGTATTTTTTGTCTTATTATGTCTTAAATATTTAAATCCAAAAGGGTAATTTAGTAAATTACTCTTTTTTGTCTTTTTGTCTTTATTGTTTTTTTATTATTTTTTTGTATTATTATATTAGTTTTTATTTTTTAAACATAATTCTTTTATTAAAAGCATTTTTAAATTCAGATTTTTTATTAAACTTTTTACATTTTACGTTGAACTTTTTACGTTTTACGTTAAAATTTTTACGTTTTACGTTAAACTTTTTACGTTTACGTTGAACTTTTTACGTTAAACTTTTTACGTTTTACGTTTTTACGTTTTACGTTTTACGTTTTTACGTTAAAAAGATTACGTTTTACGTTAAAAAGTTTACGGTTTAACTTTTCTTTTTTACAAAAACTTTTTTACGCACAACGAACGCACCCGGAAATCACAAACTCGGTAGGTGTCTCTGATAGATTGTTATCATCATTGACTGGGGGGAAAAATAAAAAACCAACAACATCAAAACAATGTGTATCTCGAAAAAAAACGGGGATTGGCTCAGATTTTTCGATAATCAAAAGGCTGCAAAGTGGGGTTGCAGGTTCAAAAACCTGCCCTACACCATCCTTGTCGCGCCATCGTCATCAAAATCTACGGTTTTTTTTTTTTTTTTTGCATTATCGCCGCCTATTCCAACAGATCAAAACCGACAGAATCAAAGAATACAAATGCATCATTCAAACAACCTACATCATTCAAAAAACATTCAAACAAGTGCAACTCACTTTTTCCATATCCAAAAAACATTCAAACAACCTGCATCATTCACCGGTTCACACTCCTCGGGACAAAAATAGAGACACAAAGATCAGAACCAAAAACATCAAAATCACCAGCAAAAACAAGCAAAACACCTTAACAACAAACACATGAACATCATCAGCCGTAAAACAAACCAACGAGGAAAGATAGGCCAAAGATACCGCCATCAACCCCAATGCCACCACAACCAAACACAAGTCGCAGGGGGGCAGCAGAGAGGAAAGGGTGGCCAAAAACCCACCACCGCCACCACCGTCTCCGTCAATCCTCACCACCACCACCGTCGCCGTCAAAAACCCACCACCGCCACCACCGTCTCCGTCAATCCTCACCACCACCACCGTCGCCGTCGCCGTCAAAACCCACCACAACAGTCGCCGTAAAAAACCCACCACCACCACCGTCGCCGTCAAACCATGGAGGTGGGAGACGGTGGTGTGCGATGGTCGCCGATCTTCATCTTCATCAGAGATGAAGAACATAGATGTATGTAAAGAACACCTGATAAGAAGACGAAGAATCTTGGGAGGTGTAAAAAGCTAATCACTTTATAAATTTAAATTAAAGTGATGAATGTAAAGAAGAACACATGGTCATCAAGACGAGAAGAAGAATCTTGGGAGGTGTGATTAGGGTGAGGATGGTGAAAGCCAGCAACCATGCCCATATTCACAGGGTATATATTATTGTAGTATGTGGGTCACCGATCTTGTTATATGAGAGAGAATAATGGAAATTTTCAAAAGTGGAAATGAAGAGCGAGAGGAAGATGATGATATATGAGAGATATTAATAAAGTCAGGTGACTTTAATGAAGAGAGAGGAGAGATTAGACATTTGAAGGAAATGACCAAATTATCCTTTATTCTGATTGGTTGAGAGTGGTTCTCGCGGTTCTTACAACTGGAGGTGATTTTCATTTTAGCGGCTCCCTAATATATATATAGGGAGCCGCTAAAATGAGAACCACCCCCAGTTGTAAGAACCATGAGAACCAGTCTCCACCAATCAGATCTTGCCAACAATAAGGGTATATTGGTCATTTCCTTTAAATGTCTAATCTCTCCTCTCTCTCCTCTCTCCTCTTTTAATGTTGCAGACTTTCTTCTCTCATCTCTCATCTCTCTCTCTCTTTTAAAGTTGCAGACTTTCTTCTCTCATCTCTCCTCTCTCATTAGTCTTCATCTTCAAACTCCCCCACCACATCATCCTGCTCCGATCTCAACCCACCACCACATCGCAACCACCGTCCTCCGATCTCTGTCTCTCTGCTTGTATGAGGTCTCGATGACACCACAATGCCACCGCCGCCTGCGGTGGTCTCATCTCCGTCTGTCAATGTTGCAGCCGCCAAACACCGCCGCTGAGACACCGTGCCGCCGTCATCTGAGAGATTAATGGCGATGATGATGTGGAAACCCACACATGAGCCTTGTTCTTCATCTGAGAGATTAATGGCGATGATGATGTCGGTGGTGCCGGTGGTGCGACGTCGGTGGTGCCGGTGTTTGAGTGGTGGCTAGAGGTGGTGCCGGTGATTGAGTGATGGCTATCGGTGGTTGATTTGTTGGTTTAAACGGGTTCAGGTTTGTTTTCGGTTGTTGATTGTTGGTTTGATCTGTTGGTTCATGTTTGTTTTCGACTGTTGATTTGTGTGTTGATTTGTTGGTTTAATCTGTTGATTTGTATGTTCTATTGTTCTTGAATCTGATGGTGGTATGTTGGGGGTTTGATTTGGGTATTCTTGAATCTGATGATGGTATTTTTTGTATGATTTATATGTTCTACTGTTCTTGAATCTGATGGTGGTATGTTGGGGGTTTGATTTGGGTGTTCTTGAATCTGATGGTGGTATGTTGAATGAAAACAGTGGTTGAAGTGGGTTGAATGATGTTCATTATTTTTGGTGGGTTTTGTAAAAAACAGTGGTTTTGATTATTGTGGGTTTGAATGATGTTCATGTATCCTTTTAAATGTTTAAATCGGTTGAATCTGGGATTGGGGTTGATTTGTTGGGGGGTTGATTTGAATTCTTGATTCTGTTGATTTGAATTCTTTGATTATGTGGGTTTTGATCGGTTTGGATTTGGGGGGCGATGATGCAAAAAAAAAAACGTTGATTTTGATGACGATGGCGCGGCAAAGACGGCGGAGGGTAGGTTTTTTGAACCTGCAACCCCACTTTGCAGCCTTTTTTATTATCGAAAAATCTGAGCCAAACCTTTTTTTTTTCGAGATACGCTTTGTTTTGATGTTGTTGGCTTTTTATATTTTTTTTCCCTAGTCGATCACGATAACAATCTATCTGAGACACCTACCGAGTTTGCGTTTTCTGGGTGCGTTCGTGTTGCGTAAAAAAGTTATTGTAAAAAAAATTGTTAAACCGTAAACTTTTTAACGTAAAACGTAAAAAGTTTAACGTAAAACGTAAAAACGTAAAACGTAAAAAGTTTTACGTAAAACGTAAAAAGTTTTACGTCAAACGTAAAAAGTTTTTTGTAAAGCGTAAAAAGTTTTAGGTAAAACGCAAAAAACCGGCGCGTAAATGGTAAAAAACCGGCGCGTAAATCGTAAAAACGTAAAAAAATGTTAACGTAAAAAACCGGCGTGTAAAACGTAAAAAACCGGCGCGTAAATCGTAAAAACGTAAAAAACGTTAACGTAAAAAACCGGCTCGTAAAACGTAAAAAAACGGCGCGTAAAACGTAAAAAACCGGTCGAAAAAAACGACGCGAAAAAACGGAGCGTAAAAACAGGGCGTAAAACGTTCCGTAAAGAAACGCTCGTAAAAAAGCGGGGCGTAAAAAACGCTCGTAAAAAAAACGGGGCGTAAAAAACGGTTTTAAAAAAAGTTATCATTAAAATCTGAATTTAAAATATTTGTTTAATATAAAATTCTGTTTTTTAATAAAAAGAAATTAAAGAGTAGGACAAAAAAGCAATTAAATATAATATATATAAAAAGTCAAAAAAAGTAATTTTACTTAAATACCATTTTGGATTATAATATTAAAAACATAATAAGACAAAAAATACTTAATATTATTTTTAAATACTTTTAATCTCATCCATCCATCATCTTGATCTAATGGCTAGAAAGTGGTTCGCGTGGTTCTTACAACTGGAGGTGGTTCTCATTTTAGCGGTCCCCATATATATATATATATATATATATATATATATATATATATATATATAGAGAGAGAGTAGGGTTCCTACGGAAAGTGTGTTTTTCCTAGAAAGTCTAGGAAGCGATCTTGTCCATCCGATTGGTGTGTTTAAGGGTTGAGATTAAATCAATGGCAATCTTGTAATAATTAACTATATTTAATAGATTGTTTTAAATTAGTAGGGGCAATTTCGTCCTTATGTGTGTTTTAAACCAATCAAAAATAACCATCAGAGATATCACATCTCCTTAATTCACGCCAATTTCCCTCTCTCTCTCTTTCTCTCTCTAAACCCAAATTCGGAAACCCCCAAAATCATACCAAAAATACCTAAAATCATGGATGAAGATAAGAGATTTTCCTTGTTCCATATACGTAAGATCAAGTTTTCATTGTACTGCGTGTTTTACAAAGCGTTTACGGGTGATTCTTGTTTGTAATTGACGGTATTTTGCTGGTTGCAGGGAAGAGATTCAAAAAGCAGGAAACTTTGGAAAGGATAAATAGCAGCGGAACAGTTACCGGAAGTCGATCGAAAGCTGGGGCGAAATTTGCTGATGTAAAAAACATTTGTATGAATCTGCTTGCTGTTAAAACACAGCTGTATGAATCTGAATTGCTGTTAAAACACAGCTGTATGAATCTGAATGATAAAACACATTTGTATGAATCTGCTTGCTGTTAAAACACAGCTGTATGAATCTGAATGATAAAACACATTTGTATGAATCTGCTTGCTGTTAAAACACAGCTGTATGAATCTGAATGCTAAAACACAACTGTATGAATCTGCTTGCTGTTAAAACACAACTGTATGAATTTGCTTGCTGTTAAAACACACATGTATGAATCTGAATGCTAAAACACAACTGTATGAATCTGCTTGCTGTTAAAACACAACTGTATGAATCTGAATGCTAAAACACAACTGTATGAATCTGCTTGCTGTTAAAACACAGCTGTATGAATCTGAATGCTAAAACACAACTGTATGAATCTGCTTGCTGTTAAAACACAACTGTATGAATCTGAATAATAAAACACAACTGTATGAATCTGCTTGCTGTTAAAACACATCACCAAGAACAAAGTGTTAAAACACAGTACCAAGAACATGCTGATAGATTCCAGCAAGAAAACGAAGGAATGATTGATATTACGTGAGATCAGAAATCGAAAACAATAAATTCCGAAATTTATGGATAGTTAGTTATTGAAGATAATTTCCTAAAATAAAAATAGATTGTGAAAGTACATAAATGCCCTTTTAGATAAAATCCTTCAATGCCACATGTCGCGTTCTTATTGCTTCCTAGACTTTCTAGGAAAAACACACTTTCCACCCAACTCCTACTCTATATATATATATATGCATATGTGTGTTTCTAATATTCTAGTTTAACGAATGCAATTAGTTTCCCTCCTATTTTACAAAACTAGATGTAAAACTCATGTAAAAACACGGGTGATTTTTAGAAAATTTACATACCATATTTTATTAAACAACGAATGACTATAAATTTTTTAAGGTATAATTGAAAATCGATTATAAAGAAATAGAACATCTTTTAAATGACAAATAAATAACAAACATGCTTAATCATTTTAAAACAATAAAGCGAAAACTAAATACAATCAAGCAAGCATTGTGTGTACACCACGTGCACGTTGCAACATGCTAAACCAATAATGTGTTGTTCTTGCTTTGAACATGTTACTTATACCAATGAATACTGACACGTTGAACATATGTACTGACAGTAGACAGAAAATGAGATGGTACCAAAACTTGTTATCTTTTATAGACAACTATATATCTAGATTAAAAGTTAATATATCACTTATATAAGTTTAGTTCCCTTCTCCTACCCAAGAAAAGGACTAACCACCTATTCAGGTATAACATGTTTATAGACATAACTACAAACCAAAACATGTCTAAGAAACAACCTTACTACCACCAAACGATCAACTATACAACCACAAAAAACTACCACATCATATATTGTTTATAAATAACCAACCAAACCAACATTCATGAACATGACTTGTCTTTTTCACCGTGTGCACAACTTTTGTCAGCTTCAACAGCTGAGTAGAGTTGTGAAACTCAAAGGAAAGTTCATCACCAAACACAATGTTGCAAGATCTCAAATAACAGCCCATCCAACAAAACAATACCTGAAGCCAGTCTTAGATTTTTCCGATCTTGTCATCAACTCCTGCACTTCACCCTTCAGGTTTTGAATCATCACATGCTTAAGATTATCAGTAGACAGTCCCAAGGCAGCTGATACATCTGATGGCAGACTCAGAAAAGCACAAAATTGGATGAGGTATTTTATAAAATATTGATATGTAATTGAAATTGTTGAAGTTAAGAAACAAACAAAAAACTGCAAAAACTTACAAGTTTATGTTCAGCTACTTTGGTGAAGTGAAAGACTGGATTCGGAGTGGGTGCTACTGAATTAACCTTTTGAACTTTAGAAGGCCTATGATCGGCTTATTTATCAGGCACAATGGTCTTGGTACGAAGATTGCGCTTCGTTTCAAACTAAAGAGATAACATGTATCAATATACATATTATATTATGTCTTTTAGTGTTTGTTTTTTCCATTTTCTTAACATAGACATTCGGATAATATTTATATTTAAAATAATTACATTACACTTATTATTTATTACAAAGTATGACACGCGTTGTTTTAATGTTTTATTATTGTTATAAACATCTTTGTCATCAAGGAAATAATCTTATTGTTATATACATCTTTGTCATCCAGGAAATAATATATAAAAGCGAAACTAGATTCCTTTGAATATACGTTTGTGAGAGTGTGTGTGTATGATAAGTATTTTTAATGACATTTGTTGAGGGAGACCGATAGATTTTTCTTTTGAAAACGAAATATGTTTGATTTTGATACGTTGAGGAGTGCTGCCACCAAACTAACGTTCAGATTTAGGCCGACTGTTGCCTTTTTTTCTCATTATATTATATAATATAATATATAAATATATTTTTCTAAATAGTAGAAAACGGGTTTGAAACTTTAAAGCGGGCTTGGTGTTGGTGTAAGTTTTTTGGATTATTCAAAGGAGACTGGAGTTTAAATAATAAAAATTCATATAATAATAATATGTAAATTAGTATTAATATTGATTATTAAAGTAAGAATTCAAGTTATAATTATAATGAAA
The DNA here is from genome assembly GCA_030545235.1 of Helianthus tuberosus. Lineage (NCBI taxonomy): Eukaryota > Viridiplantae > Streptophyta > Magnoliopsida > Asterales > Asteraceae > Helianthus > Helianthus tuberosus. The sequence goes on along the minus strand of CM060370.1, from coordinate 192,652,148 downwards.
TCGATTAAAACAGTTGATCCATCTTGTTTAAGATATATCTTTAGGGTAAAATTAGGGCTGGCAATAGGTAACCTGCTAAGACACGATAACAGAAAAGTATACCATGTGATTTTTTACGTTTTAAAAAATAATCAAAATTTGAAAGTTAGGATCCATTATTTCTCCTTCTTGGTGCATAAAATATACATCTGTCTTATAGACATTGGATATAAAGTAGTTAAACAAGTCGTATTCATGTTTAAAATTTTTGTTGTTAGCGTTATCAGATACCTGTTAAACCTGCTAAGACACGATTTGCTAGCCCTAGGTAAAATATATGAAAGCAAAATGAAATTTAATTAAGTTGTTATTGCTAATGATCTCTAGATCAAGTGGTGGAGGGCTTGCATTTCTCTTGAGAGATGTAGGTTCGACTCCCACTTGGTTCAGATTGAGGCACTGGTGGGCAATAATGGGAGACCCAGGGAAACCTGGGTTGGATCCTTGAGTCAAACGAGTTTTACCGGTAATTTCACCGTCGTGCCTACGGGCGGGTGGGTTACCGGGTTTTCCTCGGAATTGGTGGTGGACTCGGGTTACTCTTGGAGTACTCCATTTGTCCAGTGGGTGCCCCGAGAGTGCTCGGGATTGAGTTTGTTGGCCGTTAAAAAAAAATTAAGTTGTTATCGTATGTAATAAGTTTTAAAAATTATTTTTTGATGTAATCCTTGTACTCTCAAGTTATTAGTATTAGTATTAGGAAGAAACTCAAACAATAGTACCCAGCGTTATGGTGCTATTTTATTTTATTTTATAAATGTAAGAAAAAAAACTTAAGAGAACTAAATAGATATACATAAATAAATCTTGGTTATTATTTAATGATTTTTTTCAATATAACTTAAATTAAACAATTAAGAAATTGGTTCTTGTTTAGTGTTTTTTTTTCTTTATTATCAACTCATATTACAAGTTATTTTGAAAAAAAAATGACAAAATAGTAATCTAAGGTCAATATATGTTTCATTTAAGTCAGTTAATATTTTTAAGCAATTTATACTATATTTTTTCATAACATTAGAATATTTAGGGTGAGGTTCGGCTGCAAAGTTCATTTTTCCCACAAAGTGTACAAAATCATAAAACACCACAATTTAAGTCATAAAACACATTCAAAACCCACAAATAACATAGTGAAGATCACTAAAACACAATACCCAAACCTTAACAGTTCTTAAAAACTTTAAACACACCATCGTAGTCTAGGGCTGGCAATAGATATCTGTATAAGACACAATTAGACCTGTTTACTGAAAAAGTACACAATGTGATTTTTTTTACTTTTTAAAAATAAATATAATTATGAGGTTATGATCCATCATTTCTTCTTCTTGGTACATAAAACGTAAAACTGTGTTATAAACATGAGATATAAAGTAGTTAAACGAGTTGTATTCAAGTTTAATACTTGTGTTACACGCGTCGTTAGAGACCTGTTAAACCCGGTAAGACACGATTTGCCAGCCATACATCGTACAACTATGAATATAAAAACACAACATGATAATCAACATAAAACACACTAGTGTTAGTCATTCGATAATCAAAGCCTTATTATCCAAAACACAACACAAAACCCACAAATATGGTGTGTTTAGTAATCTCCACTATGTTAATTGTGGGTTTTGAGTGTGTTTTATGATTGACATTATGGTGTTTTATAACTTTTTACACTTTGTAGGAAAATGGACTTTGTAGCCAACTCTCACCCAGAATATTTAATAAAAGTTGCACGACTCTAAAGAAAAAAATTAGTAAGTGAAACACTTGACTTATTACCATTGAGCATATAGGCTTTATGTCACCCCACCCTCCACGGCCCACCCCACCTTCATCTACCACCCTATATGGTATGTATTATGACCGCACTATTCTCCCCCATCAATCAAAATCCCATAATCAATTGAAAGAGTATTGCCATGGATTAAACGATGCAAACTACCATGGTTTGGAAAGGGTGGCGGTGTACCATGAGAACCATGTCCCGCGTGGCAATTCATGATCCAATCCACCACCGCCATACCCCGTATTCAAGTAACTAGTAACATTCCATAGTAGAATTGATAATTAGTATGTGATTAATGTGCTTTTGGATGTTTTGGTTGAAGATTATATCTAAAACTAATATATATATATATATATATATATATATATATATTTACTTTTAATAAACTTCTTGTTGTTATTACTAATACTAAAAGTATTCATCACATTATCATTATCATCACTCTACGTCTCTGCCACCACCAAACACCAAATCTTGTTTAGGGATTCATATACTCCATGGATCAAGCCGTGCACCAAGCACTCCAACTGGCTATGGTTGTGTGTGTGAGAATAGGAGTCACATCAATTTCACATACAAAACCCAAATCTCGTTTCATATATAATATGAAACACAAACCCATACTCAAGAATTCAAGTCCAACAATGCATGTGTATCTGTTACTGTTCCTCAAACAAATATACAATACAAAAGGAAAATAAATACGTTTAAGATAATATTGTTTCTCAAACAAAATTACAATACAAAAGGAAAATAAATACAATAGAACTATTGTAGATACTTATTACAATTAAGATCATAAATAAAACATAAAACAAAAGAAGTACGGTTGAATGTGTAGAGAAAAATCTTTAAAAACATTTCACATTTTTAGAACTGGTATTGACTTGGTAATGTCAAAGATTGTGATTTCATTTAAGTATTTAAACGGTAGTGAGAGGTGGTTAGATCCATTGGATATTTTATTTATAAATAATAATAACTATAGACATTTATTTTTGGAAAAATATGAGGAAGCCTAAAAGAGGTAACCTCAAGTCTGAATGGTTAAGAGGTAGCCTCTGAATGGTAAATCATCAAATGTCAAATTCTTCTACCTTCTCATTGGTAAAATTCTTAATGGTTCCATTAAGAGGTAGCCTCTTAATGACCATTCAGAGGCTACCAAACAACCCCTAAGTGACTGCTGAGTCGACAAAATAATTACGAAAGGTAAAAGAATAAGTGGATGTTTGATACAAGTACATTTAACAAGTTTTGAAAGTTAGATTACGTCAAAATAAAGTTTTAACCAAGATTCAAATATTAATAGTATTATAATTATAATTGTAATGTTTCAAATATTAAAGGTTATAGTTGTAATGTTTAGTATATGTAATTCAAATCAGTGACGGATCCAACCCTATTTTGTGGGTTCACATGAACCCACTCTGTTTGAAAAAAAAACTAGTAAGAACTTCATATGATTTGAAAAAAATAATAAGAATCTACCAAAACAAATCCATTGAAAAAAGTTTCTAGATCCGCCACTGATTCAAATAGATTATAAATAAATGTAGTTAACTTGTGACCGGTTATATTAAACAATAAGACAATTAAATTTTGCTATAAGACAATTAAATTTTGCTAAATTGAAGACATTTTATAATACTTTATTAGATACAATATTTTTAGGACCACTTAAGCAACATGAGAGCTAACGTCAAGTGACTTGAAAAGAAAAAAATACTATTATTCAACTTTGACATAACAGCATTTTTTTGATTCTTCAAATGATATATGTTATATGATTGTGTAATTTTATTTTTAAAGCCTTAAAAATTTAATTATGATTAGTAGACCTTTTAAACATTCTAGTTTTGTTACACGATTTAATGTAATTATTTTTTAGTTTGAACGTAACAAAAACTAAAGGGTGCTATTTTCTACACCCCCTATTTACTTTTTTCACCCCCTCCTCTCACATACTTACAGGTGGGGTCTGCGTGAGACCGACAGTTTTCCTCTCACAAGGGGGGGTGTAATCAGGAGGGGGGGGGGGGGGGGGTATAGAATGAGCCAAACTAAAAGACAATATATACAAATCATGACCATGTAATAGTGATGTAACTACTTATACATAAGAAATGATTTGGCTCTTTGCCTCTAATATTATAATGGATTTTAATAAATAGACACCATCCACAAATATTTTATGGTTCGTATTTTTTAAAGTTGCCAAATGCGCAACATGGTTGCCTAGTATTGGATAAAGAGTAACCTAAATAGTAGGTCAACGAATGGTAGTTGAATGTGAGAGTGAGATTTCACAGGCATGGAGGGCCCTAAGAATTTGCGTACTCTGTTTGAGCTTGAGAAAATATGCCCTTATGCTTTAACGAAATTTGGTATTGGGCTCACTAAATGTCTAAACCTAATGCCAAAGAGGTTAATAACTAATCAAAACCATAAAAATAGTTTTGTAAGGGGGCCTATATTGGTGTTTGTATGGGTGTACCATATTAAAAAATTATTTTACATATACATATCGGGTTTTTTTTCATAAAAAAAACATGCCCCTCAAAATATCGGGCCCTGGCCGGTGGTCCTCCTCGCCCACCCCCAGGGCCGACCATGTTCACAGGTCTGATCGGGGTTTGTTTGATCTTAGAAACAGAAAACGAACGGGTCGAGCTTGTTTAATCAAGAAACAAAAGGGTCTAATTAGTTAGATAACAAATCAAAATGAGCACTGGTAATTTTATACGAGTCAACACTCAAAACATGTTCCTTAACATTTTAAGTGAGTAGTTTTATGAACAATTTAGAAGTAATAAAATATGGATACAACTATAAAATTATCATCTTAATGTTTTGAGTATTACCAATTCATTAGGTTATAAGTTTAAATGAAACTTTGATAACATCTACTTGCTTAATCACTTAAAATTCAATCACGGTTTTGTTAAATAATCTTGTCATATGTCTAAACGGTAAATAATCACACGTGCCTCTTTTTTATAACCTGAAATCGAGGTTTTAGTCAAATTGGTTTGACCAAAAAGATTGTTTTACCAAATGAATGTGGTTTTTAAAATATTTACCAAATTATTTTATTTTTCAAAACTTATCATAGGTTAAAAATATATAAAAACTTATGAAAAGTTGATTGAAAACAAATAACAAAGAATACAGAGAACTATGATATATAAGTTGTTGAAAAAACTAGTTTTGAAATATACTTTTAGATCATCCGAATGATAGATATTATATATTTTTTTTAATCATACGGCTAAAATTTCTTGAAAACGATAAACTTTTGGTTGAGTGGATGCTACAAACCATCTTTACTCTTTTAATGGTTGCAAAAGTCGCTAGGCGTTCCCTAGTCGGATTCGGGAGTACTCGGCCTAGGCGGAGATTACACGGGGAGTAATTGGCCTAGACGAACAGTACTCGGGCCTCGGCGGCCTATCTTGTAGCGAGTACTCGGAGAGTACTCGGAGCCTAGGTGGGACTTTTACAACAATACTCTTTAGTAATAAGTCAAGTGGAAGTTTGGTTTTTGAGAATTGAAATGGAACATGAAAGTGAAATTGTTTGGTTTGTCTTATTAAATATCTAACTGAAATTGTTTCGACAAAGCTTATTTTATGACCTTTACCTCAAGGTATAATGAGTTGATTGAAGAAAAAAATAATACAAAAATATAATGGGTTGATTGCATAAAAAGATTAAAAAGTATAAGTGGTTGATTGAATAAAAAGATTAAAAACCTTAAATGTTTTGGTTTAAAAAAATAACAAATAAGTAACTCATACCACTTTAATAAATATTTTTTAAAACAACACTATTTTAATAAATATTTCTACTACCAATAATGCTTAAGAAGAAACTAAAAACATATCAGTTTTAAATATAACTAGTATTAAGACCCATATGTTGCGGTGGAGGCGTAAAACCGCGATAAATAGCACCAATGTCACACTACAGCCAACAACCAGCAAGGCAGCAACATTGAAGTTGCAGGGTCTTAATGTGGAGAAATTAGATCAACATATAAAACAGAGAAAATGATAACTAGCTCGATTTAAGACTCGCGCGTTGTGACGAATTTGTTAAACGGGAAAAAATAGACGACGTAAATACATTGAACCACACATGTACGTTGCGCTATGTTAACTCGCAAAATTTAGAACGAAGCTTATGGCAAAACGTAAAATCGTTGAACCAAACACACGTTGTGGCGTGTTAACTTGCAAAATTTAGAACTAAACGTAAAACGAAAAATTTTGCAAAATATGAAAATATAGGGGATCAAAGTTGAAAGTAAAAAAGTTGTTATGTTAAATTGAAAAAACTAAAAACTTTTTGGTTAAAACTACAAAATCAAAGATTTAAAGTGAAATATAAATTTTTTTTGAAACCCCCCCCCCCCCAAAAACACGAAGTACAACACCTAAAAGCATCAACTTGTTGATAATTTATATTCTGTAAATATTCAAATCCAAAACATAAACTAGGTAAGTGGCTTCAACTAATCAAACTCATAATCATTTTAACCTATCTTTATGTACATACAAATGATTTGTGACTAGAAACCACATAACCCAAATAACTCCACAAATATTAAAATGACAAGAGGGCATAAAAAATGTTAGGAAACAGGAATGGACCTTCCCCACCCACCCATCCACCATGTTATTGTGGGAACAAGCACAATGGTTGGACGCTAGAACCACAACATTCTAGCCATTGAAATGGAGACAATTTTTCTCACACGAAATCATCACTAAATCACTTATAAGTATTAAAAACTTTTCAAAGATACGATTTTATTAGATTACGATTATTTGATATCACAAACGTCACCAAAGTCGTTTAATGTCGGCTTTTCATATTTTTAAATAATATTTATATTTTTGCAAACTCGAAGTTCTGTTATTTTAACGAAAACATCATGGTTTTATCCAAGTTACGCCCGTAAATGGAATCAACAATTTTTTTTGTGTGTATAATTGAAAAGTAAAGAGGCAAAATCATAATGGTCTTGAATAACATGATCTTTCATGATTCATCATCAAACATCACACCCTTTTCATCAAAGACATTATACATTTTGCCAATGGCCTACAACACTAATTCTAGAAAGAAAAGTCCACTCAAAAAGGTACACAAGTTCTATATTGAGATATTGTCAATTCCAAGTGAAATTTAATTCTTTGCACTAAGCTTTTGCGCCATCCAAGTTGTGCAATAACTTAAGCAACTTGCACTTTGTTGATGTTTAGCTTTAATATATTCTCTTTGCATTTTAGGTGGTGGTATGATTCAAAACTTTTCTTTTTTTTAGAAATTGAAATGTATAGACATCCTATTATATGCGTTTCGAACTCACTACAACTACCTAGCCAGTTCACTAGACCCGTTTCAAACCAAGTTGTGCAATAATTTAAGCAACTTGCACTTTTTCGATGTTTGGATTCTTTGCATTTTAGGTGGTGGTGTGATTCAGAACCTTTATATTTTTAGAAATCGGTATGTATAAATATTCTATTATTTATGCGTTTTGAACCCACAACAACTAGTTAGCCGATCTAGCAGACTTGGTTAAAACCAAATGGATGGTGGACCACTAGTTGGTTCATTTCAGTTTCACTTTAGTAGTTTGAGATAAGGTGTTTAAAGACTCAAGTTTATGTTGTTTCCTTAGATCTAGTATTCTAGGAATTTTAGCTAGAGTGATTGAAAACTTAACCGTTAAAAAGTTACATCATAATTAAAATTTCGCTACTAAGATTTGCAATGTTCTATGAACAGGATAACTCGAAAAAGATTAATCACAATTTTTATAACACATTATTGTTTAAAAAAAACTTCAAATAATATGTATAAATGTGAAAAATAACGAATATCATAAGGTATGAAAATAAAATATTTTTAAAAAATAATCTAAAGATAAACATTACTAAAAGATAGGGCTGTCTATTCGTGTCATATCGGGTTTAACAGGTCTCTAACGACGCGTGTAACACAAGTATTAAACTTGAATACAACTCATTTAACTATTTTATATCATGTTTATAACACATTTTACATTTTATGTACCAAGAAGAAGAAATAATGGATCCTAACCTCATAATTATATTTATTTTTGAAAAGTAAAAAAATCATGTTGTGTACTTTTTCAGTAAACAGGTCTAATCGTGTCTTATACACATATCTATTGCCAGCCCTACTAAAAGAGTACGGCTTTAGTGAGTTGCGTATGCCGGTATGCGTTCACTTTTATTCAAGCATTTCAGGATTGGGTTTTCTGATACTACTTTCGGGCATGGCCCATGATCTGTTTTGGCCATTTAGTATATTTTGTTTTGTGTACCTTTTAAAGATTACAAGAACCAGCCTAGCTAGGCCCATAACTTGCAACGATGTGGTATTTGGGCTCACTTTCGTTTTAAAAACTAAAAGACCAGAAATCGAAAAATGGATGACAGCCAATTGAGTTGTAGCCCAGTGATAAGAGGCAAAGTTTATTAGGAACTTTACAACTGATTTGTCATCCGGGATTTTTAGGTTGTCAATTAGCAAATCAATCAACAAAAAACAACAAATTCCATAAGGTTCGAGTTACATTTTGGAATATTGGATTTTAATAATCTTAACTATTCGTTGTTGACCGCCAACAGTTCCAACTTCAAAAATAACCTCTGGCAGTCATAACTATTAATATATTGGCCTCCAATGAACCCTGACTAATAAAACTCTAACGCCGTTAGTCTCAGGTCGTCGGAAAACAATGTTTGGCTAGAAAAAGGTTCCAAAAGATCTGATCTAAGGTTACAAAGAGGTTTGAGACGAAAATGTTGAGTTTTCCAGCAAAAAAAAAGTTTTCTGGCGAAAAAGAAGTTTTCGGCAACTTCAATAATTGGTGTTTTTACTAGAAAAAAGGTCGCTAAAGATCCGTAATAAGGTGACAAAGAGGTTGGGGACGAAAAGGTTGAGTTTTCCCGCCAAAGGAGTTTTCTGTCCAAAAATGTTTTTCCGGCAACCGGAGACTAACGACATTAGGCGTAAGGCCCCGAAACCGGGCACCATACAGTTGGGTTACATAATAGGGTACTGTTTAAAAATAAGTAAATTCTTTTCAAAAATTCGTAGAGGATATAAATTAAAAACAATATCTGTTGCTTTGAAAACTTAAAACTTTTATTAAATTAAAATGCCACGAATGGCAGCCTTCTAAGTTACGAGTAATCCCATCTGTTTGCCAAGAGTGCAACTGACCCGAGTTATGTACCTGCGAACAAACTAACATACATGTAAAAGTCAGCTACGCTGAGTGAGCTCTAATAGTTTAGTTTAAAAATAAATGAAACGTCAACGCACGTTAGTTTATTGCCAAAACACGGTATTTATAAAATAGTGACATCACCTTTAAAACACATTAACACTAGGCTTGCCACCTACAACCACTCCTCTATACTCATCTCATCAAAATCGTACAAGGAGAATACGCATTACAAATCACCACACTATTTAACATCATATCACAATTACACAACATACTCACCGGTTCATCTAACACGAACTCATAAAACACATAAGGTGGGAACCTAACACGGAATATGGCCACGTCACCAAGATGAAATCGATCCCTGCGACGACCTTGGTGTCACCCCGAAGGTAACCACTCATCGCCACCCCGAAAATAACGGCAGTAGGGACACGTCGACCCCACCACTTGGATTGACGGTCCCAACTCGTTGACTCGTCGCCACCCCGAAGGCAACGACCTCATCAACAAGTAACCTGCATCAAACTTCTCTAGGATGCTATATCACACAAAATCCCATCAACACAAACACACAACATCTATAAGCTCGTTGTTACCCAAGACAATGGAATAACCTCGTCACCGACAACTACAATACCAAATATACTTCAACCGTAGCATCACTAATACCTCACGCCTAAGTAAGGCTACGAAAAACCCTATCAACTCACACACCAAGAAATCTACCCGACCATGAGAAAATATTTAATAAACATTTTTACTTCAAAACTCGTTATTTAATTTAGCAAGAAAGCTCGTATAAAAATGTATGTAAAAACACGCAATTGCGCATGTATGTGTTACACCCCGCCGCATCGGAAGCCAAGCGAGGTGCGAGGTGCGACGTACGAAAGGTTTTTAAGCATTTGATTAAGCAAACATCTATGTGATTAAAACGTAATCATTGATACCGAATAGTTTTAAGAGTTACAAGACTCCAAAATTACATGTTCAAAAGGTTACAATTTACATCGTGTAACGCCCGAACTTTCCGTCAAATTTGTATAGTGTGTATAAGAAAATGACAAAGACTCGTATTGTAATTAGTTCAAACTTTGGGGTGCATCATCTATCATGCCTAAGTAAAATGGGGTTATGGATGGGTCTGTACGGGGTGGCGAGTACATGATTGGTTCCATGTATGCGTATGTTTGTAGGCCACACCCAGACTTGGGTTGAGGTAGCATGTGATCCATGGCAGCTACGGTTTAAGTTGTGAATTTAAAATCATAAGGTTGTATTGCATGCATGTTGGAGAAAAGAAAAAAAATAATAATAAAACAACGTTTTATTTGAGGATGCGATGGAGTTGATGATCTTGTTTGTGAAACATAATTAAAATAATAAGGTTTGACTTTGGTGATCATTTGATGGTTTTATAAAGAAAAAAAATGATGCATACATACATTACTAGTGAGAAAGCCGTCACGTTCGGGTGGGTATCCCGACTGATATGAGATTCAATTAGGCAGGTGTCCCAACTGATATCAGATTTAACTATCATGCCTGTTACGAACCACAACCCATTCAGGTTTCTAACATTTTATTCCATTCAACGAAAAAATAGCCGGAGAAGTTATAGACACTTTTGTAACTGGTTTAAATATATATTTACAACTAATTGGATGAAAGATTATAAAATTCTTGATTTTATGATATAACTTACTTAAAATAGTGAAGTGTATAAAAGAATGTATGCATAAGTAAATACATATCAAACGCTAGTTTACAACATTGTGCTTGTTTTCCGTTGTTTCGAATATCTTGTTTCTAACAAGTTAAGTACAGTCAACTTTTCGATGATATCGTTTAAAAGAATTAACTGCTAAGAAGATTTTGAGTACAAACCATTTTGACCAATTACCCAAACAGCTATCGGCCTATCAAGAAACTGAATGGGACAATTTGGGCGCCTTTTTATATCAAGTAATCCATACAAAGTCAAACATCCGTTCTTGTATTCAAAATTAATACATCGGGTATTAAAAAGGTTAGAAGGAAAAATATCTTTTCAGACCATTGCGACCAGTATTGATCTGTACACAATAAATGACATGTTTTGCCCCCATTTAACCTGTTACTACTTACTACTTACCAAACCCGACTAACCCACACGTTTTGTCACCTTTTAAGTAACCTTCATCAGTCATCGAATTACAGGAAGAAATGGTGAATCTTCTGTGTGGAACTCCATATCATATTTTGGTTCACAAGAGATGCGGCTTAAGCCACCTGACAATTAACCATTCATAAGTATACAAAGTCCATCACTGGTAAAATGTTGGCCACCCACCTACTGATGCACCCAAACCTCACATTATAAGTAAATGAATCAGAATTGGCAACTCCAGTATGATTACCCATGCGTTGTGGCGGAGTGCGTTAAATGCATTACATGTTCAAACCATTCAACTCAGCAACAATTAATACCCATATATAAACTTGTATTTTTGACCCGTTATGTGACCGAGCCATTTGCCTCGGAGCGCATATACTGAAAACTAAGTAAATCAAATGCAATACCCACATACTCTAAACCAGACCGATGAAAGTGAAATTTCACATAAATTCACCAACTTTAACCACACTTAGAAGTCTCTTTCCGTCAACTCAATTGGCTAAAAGGAGTGGGTTTTTACAAAAATAAAAAGGAAATAAAATAGACCCATGGTTCTCATACAAAAAGTTCCTAAAAATGCACAGATAATTCTTTATATAACTAACCACCACAGCATAAGTCACCGTTATATCAAATCGTAAACGGTTAGCTTAACCAATTCCTTAAAAGATGATTAACAGATCAAAGCAAAAGTATGAATAACACATTAATTCTATTAAATGCTAATACTATACTACGGCATAGAAAAAATATCTAGTCCATTTACTAAACTAATCATGCTTGGGTTGGCCTGTTTAATCAAACAGGTTGTGCTCGAGTTGACCTTTTTAACCCGTTTAGTTATACATGTCAAGCCACCAACCCATTTAACCCTATTTTTAAACCCACAAAGTTGATAACTACATTTCAACCTGTTTGACACATATAGATAAACCAGGTCGTTCAGGTTACACCCGTGGTTAATGTTTTTCACAGGAATAAATTGTTAATGTTTTTTAAGTGTGTCCAAGACAAGGTTAATGTTTTTCACACGAATAAATATAAGGGTCGTGTTCAGGTTGAACAACTCGATCCGCCGACCCAACATGGTTCACACCCGTGGTCAAAATTACACAAAACAAAGTTTATTGATCAAAAACTTGTATCAAGTTAATATGTACAAACCACTCTCAAGGCAAATCTCTAGTTCATAATATATCAAAAACACCCGCAAATAATAAGGGAAGGTTATAATTCAAAATGAAGTCATGCATGAACTGTGTTGAAATAGATCACTAAAGAAAAAGAACTCGGATATAATTATATTTTTTTAACAAATCAAATATTCTCAACTTTTTTTAAATATAATTTATTTATTATAATGTCACCTATACATAAAAAAGAACTTATATAACTGTTAATAAAAGAAACTAATAAATCTACAGAGTAAACAACATCGTGGGTCAAATAATCATCGATCAAATAAGTCAACTTTAACCAATTTTGTCGAGCGTGAATATGCAGTCATGAAAAAACCAATGGAGGGCATAAATGTGTTTGTACACCCTCGAAACCACCTTTATGTATAGAACTCAGCAGATTCCTTCCTTTAGTGTTTGTTTATAAAGCTCGAGCGTCTCTTGGTCAAGGGCGTAGCTTAAGAGGGGCCGGGAGGGGCGCCCGACCCCCCGAACTTTTCACTCAATAGTGTTATATATGTAGTTTTCGTATAGAAATTTTTGGGTATATACGTTTTTGACCCCCCGGTTCTATAGAAATTTTTGGGTATATACGTTTTCGAACCCCCGTTTTCATGGTCAAGCTTCGCCACTGCTCTTGGTGATTAGGATCTAAACAGAGTGCTGCTTCACAATCTCTTAAAGCTACATAATAATAATCAATCATTGACTCATAGAATGTTTCTTGAAGATGCAGCATTTGTAGCTCGGGTTTAAAAGCTATGGCTTTTGCAAGCTCTTCACCTTATTGTTTCCTTCAAAATCTGGGGGTAAATCAGCAGAACCTGACAAATCAGAGAGTAAAGGGAATAGTTTATCGGTTGTAGCCATGTTCAGCTTCAACGAATCAATTGCAGTGATTGAAACATAAGAAATATATTTCAAATGGAAATGACTTTCTAACAACACCCATTCACAACCCTAACCCTACACACATCTTAAAATCATAAGAAGCAAGTAAAGGCAGGCAGCAACAGAAAACCTTACCAGACCAGGTGCAGTCCCCTGCCACCGACTATTGAAACCATAGACCATCGTCGGTGCTGCCTATGCAGACCCAGTTGTGAGCGTTGATCTCCATTGAGTGGTTCTTAACAAGGGATGCGATGGAAACAGAGGGGGATGAACGTAATGAAATGGATGAAATATAACAAATGGCAGACAACACGCCATTCAATTTCTTTAACAACCACCACCACCCCACACCACCGCGGCAGGCCCTGGCCGTACATATGAATGCCCATCGACTTCGACTAGAGCCGCGCCAGGAAGTCGATGGGCATTCATATGTCCGGCCAGGGCCAGCTGAGTTCGATAAGTTTTGCCGCACTGGCGGCAGCTGTATTCTTTTGCCTCTTGCGGCGGGTGATGGTGGTTGTTGAAGAAATCAAATGGTGTGTTGTCTGCCACTTGTTATATTATTGCAGGTGATGAATATAGAGGATGACTAAGTGGTTTATATAGATAATTAGACCTTGCGTAGTGGGGCGCGAATTGCCCACATAGCGCCGCTATGGCGCCGGCTACACCAAAACGAGGGGCGCTATGCCCAAAAAAAAATTAATGGCGCTATGGCTATCGCGGCGTTATGTATGTTTGGTTCCTTCATTTGGCCAATCAAAAAATAGAATAGAGTTTATAATTAATTAATAAAACTGAAAATTATTAAATAGGTAATGATGGGTAGGGGCTTTATGACTACAGGCTCTAGTGATATAACGCCCCATAAAGCCCCCGTGTGACGTGGCACGACACGTGTCGCATAACGCCCCACAAGGGGCTTTATGACTACGGATGGCCTTAGGGGGGGCGGGGCGGTTAACTAGTGATGGATTCTATCACTCACAAGCACCAATCAAGTTCCGCCATGTCAGCAACCATTTTTCCATCACTCACAACCTTTTTTAGGCGGGGTGGTCATCACTCACCACCACACCCAACAATTTCCCCCCAACCAACAAATACTCTCACAAAAATAAACCATAACGCGTTGCCATGATCACGGAAATCGGTGGCCGTGATACTTTAACGCGTTAAACTTTGGACCGGCGGTGGGAAATAACGAGTTATGCAATTTCCGTGATAAAATAACGTTACCACCCCGCCCGGCCTTAGCCGGGAAGGGAATCCATGTTGGGTGAATACGTTTCTCTATGTGATTCCTTTTGGGCTTTTATTAATACTTTTATTGCTTTACTTTACATGAAAATATAGAAGCATCAATCATGTGTGGTGTTCCGTCACGTCACGTCACGTCACGCAAAAAGGGTGAATATTTAGAAAAAGGTACTCACAATAACTACCACGTGTCACCAGTACAAGATAGGGCCCTGTTTTTTGTCAAGCCTGCAAGTCCCTTGCTCTATATCGATCATTAAATTCAATTTTGATAAATACTAAATAGTAGTTTTAATAAATTCTTGTTTTTAATATCTAACCGGTAATTATTGAAAATGTTATCTAACGTTCTTTAACGTTTCGTTTACTTTTACAAAGTATGGCTCTAAGTACAACCAATGTTTTAAAATCGTATCGGGTTAGGCTCAGAAATGGTTCAAATGGTTGAATCGGTTATAATGGGCGGTTCAGTCGTATTGACTAATTAACCCGATAGATCCATAAAACACAATTTCAACTCAAAAAATAATAAAACACTACTTCATTCCAAAAAATATTCCAAAAATTCATCTATAATCAAAATATAACTTAATGATGATGTGGATTGTGGGCGCTAGGTTTTACTAAGAAGATAAATCATCACCTTTTTAGACCCATAAAAGATTGTAAGTCCAAATTTTAACATTGGCCCCGTACCGGTATACTGGTTTAAAACAGTATAACCCAATAAACTGGCGCTACAACTTCTTTGTCATTCGCATAATTTATCATTATGATTCATGCCAGGCAAGCTTCCAGCATCCGTTTTAACTGGTTGATTTAAACCGGTTTCTAAATCCTTGAGTACAACTTTAACATGTTAGGATATAAAATTAAAAATTACACCTCGCTTTCAAAAAAATATATATCACCTTGTCATCGTTTATAGTACAACTACTATAAAATGTATACTGTATAAGTCTAACAAGTAATAAGTCATGCGCGCGTTACGGCGCGAGTGCGTTATGTGATGTGTTAACCATATGAAAACGCACGTTTTGACGTATCCGATTGAACTCAATGTATCCTATAGTTGCATTGCGATTGGATCAAAACGTAACGTAAATCGAATTTATACCGTACAATCATAATGTATTATATGTAGCCCGACTAACTCGAATTTATATCGGCAAAGCAAAAACTCTCGAGGGGATCAAAGTGGCATTTACAAAGTTCATAAAAAGTTAAGTGGTTAAAAATTGCATTTCGGAAACTTAAGGGCTAAGAAATGGTAAAGATAAACTTTGATAAAGTTTTGTGGTAAGAAGGAAACTATAACAAAGTTGAGGCTGAAAAGAAAACTACCACAAAGTTGGGGTGTCAAAAGCAAAGTACTTGTAATATGGAGTAGTAGTTTAGGGACTAAATTTGCCATTTTATGAAACTTTAAAGATATCAAAGTCAAGGGACTAAAACTGCAACATCATGAACGTATGGGGGAGGGGAGGCAAAGCCGGTGGGGTTTCCACCGACTTTGTCTTTTAAGAGTATGCTAGATTTTTATCATATGTCGCGCGTTGTGGCGGCGACGCCTTAGTTGTTTATAGACGGCGGCACGTTATGTGATGTGTTCCTTGATAAAATGGACCAAATAATGTGAAACGAATAGATTTGTGTTCATTAGATTTATAAAGAGATGAGGATAATAGAATATGTAAAATATGAAACAAAATTAAACACATAATGTTGTTTATGATAAAATGAAGCATAACCATGTAATTATTTTTTTGAATGAAAAAAGTCACATAATACTACTTTTAAATTACACAAACTTTTACACAATGCCAGGAATTGAACCCTGGTCTCTCCCTAAGAGGTACAAAGTCTCTACAACCCATCAAAGTGGTGATGGCGCAGAACCATGTAAATGTTCAGTGTTGTTTCCTTGACAACTAAAACAATCAGTTGAACCGATCCACCAATCAAAAGTGTATTAAATCTTCTGCCACATGTTGACGGATCCTAATCTATGACTTTAAAGAGTTGCCATTCAGTTTTATGAACTATAATATTGATTAGTTATTTTACGAACTATATATAGAGAGAGAGAGAGTTAGATTAACGTACAAGAGCCTTTATCCTACATTACGTACGTTATCATCTCAGTCGTCAGATCTTCATCCCACATTGAAATCGCATGTTTTTTTAACACGCGATTTCATCAAAATTACCACATGCAAAATTGTTACAAAAAACCAACATGCGATTTCATCAAAATTATCACATGCGATTTCATCCATGCTATTTAATAACATGCGATTTCACATCGCGTACATAGCGTACGTTAAGCCATTTTGTACAATACACTTTTTCTATATTTCTATATACATATAGGGGAACGTTCATTTGAGAAGAAAATTTAATTGAGAAGAAAAAGAACAAAGGGTAATTTTATAAAATATTAAATAGTTTTTTCACTTATCTCATTTATTATCATTTTTGACTAATTAATTAGTTATAAAGACTATTATCCTCCACACTTACTTTTTTTGCCTACACACATCAAAAGTTATCCTACGTATTTCGAAATTCATCCTATACGTTGAAATTTATCCTACACAACTCGTAATTTATCCTACACTTTAAATTATTTTATTTTGTTTTTTTGAAAAAAAATATATTTTGAAGATAAGTTACAAAAAATTTAATGTAGTTAGCTATTAAAAACGAAGACTACAAATTAATGATCTATGTAGATTTACCAATATGCGCTTATAGTAACATTATACACTTATATTAAATGAAGTAAAATAAAGTATTCCTATTGGTTAAAATTTCTTCTTACAAAAAATTTCTTCTCATTTGAACTCATAAATATATATATATATATATATATAATCAATATTGTGCAATGAGACTTTTATCTTTAAGGAAATTACCATAAGGTTTAAGTTAACCACAGTAGTTCTTATTATTTTTTTTGAAAGGCAAAACTCACTTTATATATATATAAAGAGTCAGCAAGGAGCTGAGAAAACAACCAAATCCAAAACGGACAAAAAGAAAACAAATTACAACATCTCTAAAATATCAAAAAACTTCCACTTCTCCCAACATGGTATCGGATGATTGGTGCGATTGCTAATCCACAAAAAACACGTCTTCTTTGATCTTATCCACCACCTTTGATATCGGAATGAACCGGTTATCAAAGACCTTCTCATTTCTTGCGTTCCAGATTCGCCAAACCGTCCCCAGCACAATCGTGTAAACTACCTTCTTCCAAACTTTTCCTCCCGGTTGCGAGTTTAAGTACTCCACTAGAGTCCGAAGATCGTGGATGTCCGCGGGGTATCTCAAACGAATCCAGACCACTATATTCCACCAAATACAGCGGGTCCACATGCAATTAACGAAAATATGCTCCGAATCTTCATTACACGTATTTAGTATGTAAGTCAACAACTATTCACGTAATGACATACTTTGTTAATCAAACATTACACGTATTTTAATATGTAAGTCTACGACTATTCACGCAATGACATACTTTGTTAATCAAACAATACCCATCTCTTGCACCTTCAGCACGACAAGTATCGGCACAATTTATAGTATCTGGCTTTTTCTCACGTGGATCACATGTTCCTTTGTATGTCTAATTGCTAGTCCACGGATTACCACATGAAACAGGAGTATTAATTGTTTCTTTGCCAATACTACTACTTTTTGTTATCATTGCAATTTGCAAATAACACTTATTAATATCACAAACCACTACCAAACATATGATGATGAGATATGGCCTTGTAAGGACCTGAGTAAAATCATAAGAAAATATTAAATAAATGCAGTAAACTGATAGATATAGAAAATATTAAAAATCTACTTAAAAGAAACTATGAAGAGAATTAAAATAGAGATCAGAAGTGATGATGACAAGGACTAGAATAGATATTAAACGTAACAAAAGTGAACGTTTCATCACCGTCACATCACCATCACATCTCAAGCAAAAAATTCTTTTCACAATGCTATTGATTGGCTTTCTTAATTAATGGCATTACTTTTGGTTATTTATATTTAGAAGATTGCATGAAAATTAAACGTTTTGGATAACCATAGCATGACATGCATAAATAATGACAAGCATCACGTAGTTTGCATGAGCCCAAAAAAATAGATAGCTAAGGTTATCACGCATGTGATACATTAATTTGGAATTAAAAAAATAAAAACCATCACATATTTGATATAATCTGCAAGGTGATTGTGGGTCCAAATAAATGTTGTGTTACAAAAGATATATACTATACACAAACATGATAGCGGTGAGCAGTGGCGGACGCAGGAATTTTTCTATGGGGGTGCGGAACATTTTTAAAAATTTTAGGCCCCTAGGTAAATAAGTAAAAAAATCGGTTGTATCGGGTCGGGTCATGTAAGACAAAAGAACATCAAACTAAATTTATATATTTGGCAAACACGTCAAACTTTGTACAAACATAATTAAAACGTTGCCCTACGGGTTTTCATTTTTTGAAATCTATCCAAAACATCTTCTAAAGCTACTTTCTTAAGCAAGTCTTTCTCTATATAACATACACAACTATCACTTAAATTCTCATCCCCAATCTGATTACGCAAGTCGGTCTTCACATTCTTCATTTCCGAAAAACATCTTTCAACGGTTGCGGCTGCGACGGGTAATACGAGAACAAGCTTCAATAACCGATATACCAATGTAAAATTTACGTGAATATTTGTTGAAACCACTAACCTTACAAGACTTGACAAACCATCCAAGTTGGCGAATTATTTATCTTTTTTTCACAAAATTAAAGTAGCTTCCGAGTTGAACCGGAAGCCTTCGTTTTTCCTCTTCATTGAAATCATATGGATACTTCTCGGCTAGCTTTAGTATATTTGGAATGTCAAATGCACTAAAATTATCACAAGGACTCAAACAACTCATACAAACAAGTAGTTTCGATGTTACCTCATTAAAACGGTTCCCAAATTCTTGTATTTGCAAATCAAGAACCGCATTGGAGCAATCATACTCGTAATAATGCCGATTTGTGATGTTCGTCTTTCTTCTTGGCCACCTTGGGTTAACGTATTCATCATCCAATTTTTTCACCTCAAGTTCATACATGTCACAAAAGGAGTTAACCTTCTCCAAGAACTCATTAAAACCTTCCAACCTAAACTTTTCAAGTTGGTTTTTGGTGGAAGAAACCAATTTAACCGCATTCATCCAATCTTGCTCCTTTCTTTGAAGACATTGGGACAACGTATGTGTGATGTTTAGAATATGCTCCATCAAGTGTATGTAAAATACAAAGTCGTATTTTTTCATATCCTCTAGAAGTCCGTCCGCTTGTCTACTACAAGGAAGAGTTTGACCCGTTTCTACTAACCATCCAAGAACTTCCATAATGTTTGGATATAAAGAAATTAAACGAGAAAATTTCTTGTAATGGGAATTCCAACGTGTATCCCCGGGCCTTGAAAGTGTCATTTCTTGAGTCAACCCACTTCCGGTACAAAGTACGTCTTCCATTTTTTCCAATTGTCTTATTTGGTTTTCGCGAAGCATATCTTGTCGTTTAGAAGATGCACAAACAACATTTGTTAAACATGTTATCGTTTCAAAAACTCTCCAAATTGCTGTGTGTTTGTGCGCCACCGCCACAACAACTAGTTGAAGTTGGTGTGCAAAGCAATGAATATAAAAAGCCGGAACATTTTCCTTTAAGATTAGAGCCCTTAGGCCGTTAAACTCGCCCGACATGTTACTTGCCCCGCCATAGCCTTGGCCTCTAATCCTTTTCAAACTTAACCCATAACGTGCCAATATATCATCAATAGCCGTTTTGAGTGTTATTACGCTTGTCTCTTTGACATGAACAAGCCCAATAAAACGCTCCTTAACAATCCCAACTTTATCAACAAAACGAATAACAACTGCCATTTGTTCTTTTTTTGATACATCACATGATTCATCTACTAATAAAGAAAAAACGTCATCATCAAGTTCTTCTAAAATTTGTTTAATTACCTCTTGAGCATAACAATGTTTTATGTCCGCTTGAATTTTAGGACTTGTCATTTGGTTATTCGCGGGTGCATTCTCTAAGATAACGTTAGCAAGCTCTTCATTCATTTCACCCATGAGTTCTAAAAGCTCTAAGAAATTCCCTTTATTTAATGAATCTTTTGATTCATCATCTCCACGAAACGCCAATCCGCTATTCAACAACCTTTTCCCAAGCAAAGTAGAAGCACTAAGTCTAAGTCGGTATTCACGTTTCTCCTTAGGGGTCCTATTGTCCCATTGTATGTGTACCGCTTGATTTTCGTTAACTAAATCAGCACTCATTTGGAAACATTTGTTGTGTAGACTATTAACTAAACCAACATGTTTTTTAAGTGACGCATGTACCTTTTTCCAATTGTTATACCCACTACACATAAATGTGTCTCTACGATCTCCGAAGTGGCTCCTAAACAAATAGCAACATAAGCAAAACACGCGATCCGATTTTGAGCTATACTCTAACCATCCCTTATACTCATGTTTGTCATACCATTCTTCCTTAAATTTTCTTAACTCGTCACCTTGAAACGTTGTTTGTGGGAATTCGATACCTCTTGGTTGATACGGTCCTTTTAGTATATATGCCCTTCTAATCTCATCCCGTTGATTCACGTTATATGATTCTATCGGCTTGCGATCATACGGATCCGAAGGAAGAGTATCCAAATCAATTAGTTCGGATGATGTATCCACTTTCCTCTTAAGAAATCGCGCCATAGCGTCTCTACTCATGGTTCCTATCACAATCAAATTGATCCATGACCATAAATTCATCGTTCCATAACCTTTTTGTTTAATTTTAACTTTCAACCATTCAAGCCCTAGAATTGTTTAATCACCCCTAAAAATCATCTAAATAACATAATCATCATAAAAATCATCTAAGGAACTAAGGCAGTAAATCATCAAGTAAAATCATCAAAAAAAAAACCATCATAAAAATCATCTAAGGCAGTAAATCATCAAGTACAATCATCAAAAAAACCATAAAACTTACCCTTTGATGATGTCGCTGCTGTGTTGCTGCTGCCTGCTGGATTCCGGCCGGAATTATGGAAGTCGCTGCTGTGTTGCTGCTGGACTTGCTGATGATGTCCCTGGGCAGGAGGCAAAGAACTCAGGTCGCACAACAGAAACAGAAGGGCGGGAGGAAATTGAAGGGGTTTGGGCTTATTGTTAATTGTTTATTATTGGGTACTAATGGACTAATGGGCTTATTGTTTATTGTTGGGTACTTGGGTAATGGACTAATGGGTTAAGCTTTGGTTTGGGTTTGAGTAGTATAATGTATTAATATAGGTAGTTTTTTTTTATAAAAAATCAGACTTTACTAAGAAAATTTATAATATAAATCCATAATATTTTTTACCCAATGGGTGCGGATCGAAAAATTCCAAGGGGTGCGTTCGAAAAATTCCAAGGGGTGCGGACGAAAAATTTCAAGGGGTGCGGACGGGATTTTTTTCGGAAATTAACATAATTTTTTTTTCTCGGGGGTGCGCCCGCCCACCTTGGCATGGTGGTGGGTCCTCCCCTAGACTCATTGAAACCAACAGGTTTTACCAGTAATTTTATTGTCGTGTCTGTAGGCGGGTTAACTCGGGTTACTTTCAAAGTACTCCGTTTGATCCAATTGATGCCCCAAAAGTTTTCAGGATTGATTATGTTAGCTGTTTGCCTGTTTAAAAAAAAGTATACTAATGCCCTTGAGCCTGGTGCAAGCAAGCCCATACGTTTAATAAAAATATAACAACATCAATTCGAGTAATACAAAGCCCAGATCAATGATTTGGTATAATCATTTGATTATGAGATTAATTTGTTCTTAGCTTCTTTTGTTGAATTGGTTAAGTTTATCGAATTCAATTTAGCATTCTTACAATGACTGGTATTTGTATTGTTAACCATTGATATCTATATTTTTTTAGTGGTAAATGTTATTCTACTCCTACTCAAAAATTACATCGAATTAAATGTTTTTTTTTTTCGGGATTTGAGCATAATATAATCTTGAGACTAAAGGGTATGGAGAGGATGGGCTTGGAGGGGATGAGCCGCCACGTAGGCTTCACGTAGGAATGGCTTGGAGGGGATGAACCTAAGGGGGTGGAGAGGGGTGGAGGATGAGGCCCCACAACAATAAAAAAATATAAAACTTTAGAGAGAGATAGAGAGAGAGGAGAGACAAAGATGAGAGAGAGAGAAGAAAGGAGGCCCGGCGCCGCCGGTTGTGGGGAGCCGTTTGGGACGAAGAGGGGCGGTGTGGGGGACCGGCGCCGGTCCTAGCCGGCCCCCATACCCTTTAGTCTGATGGAGTTAGGTTTCATATAAGGAGTACCTCAGTCTAAGTTTGGACGGTTCAACAAACTTTTGGTGATAATGTGACAGGGTTAAAAAGAATTAGTAGGTCCGTACAAAAATGCATGGCCTTTAGGCGACAATTCATCAAATCAATGGCTTTAGAAGCATACAAGTGGGCAAAATTATTTTCTTTTTTATAATTAGGAAAAGAGTTAATTACTGTTTTCGTCCCTGTGGTTTGTTAAAAATAACTATTTCCGTCCATTAGTTTAAAAATTGCGATTCCAGTCCCCGTGGTTTCACTTTCGTAACCATTTCAGTCCCCGTTTCACTTTCGTAACCATTTCAATCCATTATTCTGTTAAGTACAAGGACTGAAATGGTTACAAGGTGGACTGAAATGGTTACGAAAGTGAAACCACAGGGACTGAAATCGCAATTTTTAAACTAATGGACTGAAATAGTGATTTTTGACAAACCACAGAGACGAAAACAGTAATTAACTCTAAGGAAAAATTACAAGTTTTATCCTTTATCTATATACCATTTTTTAGGCGGTGTTATTTTCAACGAATTTTGACAGGTTTTGTCCTTTATAAGGAATTTTGTTGCAAGTTACGTCCTTTGAGTCTAATCCTGTTAAATTTTTCTGTTAAATCTTATTGCATATGGGTAATTTAGTCTTTTTACTTATTTAAAGGACAAAACTTGTAATTTATTCCACCACCCCCTCAACCACCACCCACCACGTAATCACCATCCAAGCTTTTAGGCTAGAGGGTATGGTGACATCCCATCCTTGGAGGACTATCCGTCACGTAGGCGCCACGTCAGAGTCCTCCCAAGGATGGTCCATCCCCCAAAAGTGGAGGGTATGGGAGGATGGTCCTAGTCATAGTCCTCCCCACCATTTTTATGTTTTTTTATTTTTTTTAATCTTCTACTTTTTTTAACATTTAACAAAAAAACTAACAAAATATTTTCATTAATATTAAAAAACATTACATAAACTTAAAAAAAAACTTAAAAAAATAAATAAGAAAAAAACATAAGCTTAAAAAAAATAAACTTAAAAAAAACATAAACTTAAATCCTAATATATTAAAATAAGCTACTAGTCTTCGTCTTCCATGTCATTGTCGGGTTCGTTTTGAACGTTGTTCCAAATGTACTCCACCAAGTCCGCTTGTAGGTTATGATGTGTGTACTCGTTACGTAGAGCGAACATGTTCAAATCTTGTTGTTGCCCACTAACTGGAACAGAATTTCCAGTAGACGCGTTTTCATCGTACTCGCATATCGCTCTACCTTCGTCTTCAATGACCATGTTATGAAGGATGATACAAGCGTACATAATGTTTCGTAACCGCTTTGGTGTAGCCGAACGTGCTGGATGTTCAATGATTTGCCATTTTTTGTAGAACACCAAAAGTCCGTTCAATATCTTTCCTCGCACCCTCTTGAAACTTCGCAAACTTTTTTCTTTTATCGTCCGTCGGGTACGGAATAGTTTTAACAATTGTCGAGTACGTTGGGTATATCCCATCGGCTAGGTAGTAACCTCGCCTGTATTCCACCCCCGAAACCGTAAAGCTTGTGTCTGGACCTGTACCCGCCACTACATCCTCAAATATCTGTGACTGGTATATGATGTTAAGGTCGTTGAGCGAACCAGGTAGACCAAAAAAAGCATGCCAGATCCAGAGATCCTGTGACGCAACAGCCTCTAGAATAATAGTCGGATGTCCATGATCTCCCCTAGTATACTGACCTTGCCAGGCAACTGGGCAGTTCTGCCACGGCCAGTGCATGCAATCAATGCTCCCGAGCATTCCTGGGAAACCATGTCTCTGTTCGTGTGCTTGATATAACTTTTGAACGTCGTTTGCGTTCGGCTTCCGCAGGTATCGCTTGCTATACAATTTGACAACCCATTCACAAAACTTTTGCAAACATAGACGTGCGGTTCTTTCAGACATCCTTATATACTCGTCTAATGCATCGGGTGCGAAACCGTATGCCAGTTGGCGAATGGCCGACGTACATTTTTGTAAATTACTGAAACCCCTTTGCCCCCTAGCGTCGTTTCACAGTGTAAAAAACGGGTCAGACTGGGCCATGTCGCCTGCAATACGTAAAAACAGTGGACGACTCATGCGGAACCGACGTCTAAAAATCTCGGCTGGGTACACGGGTTCGTCAGCAAAATAATCGGCTACTAGTTTAACGTGGGTGGCTATAAATTTAAAACGAAACATAAATGAAATTAATTATAAAATACATTTTAAAATCTATATAAAACATAAGGAAAAAAAATACTAAAATACATTTTTGGTCTCGGTTTAATTTTGCTCGTCTAGTTAGCCTTTGGGACGACGCTTCATCACCCGCCATGATGACCTGAGCCGCGCTCATAACCATGTTATGCATAATAGCATCCTCTTCAGAAGTTGAAGAATACCACGTAGACGAAGATGATGAAGAAATGGAAGAAATTGAAAAAATGGAAGAAGGTGAAGCCATGATAATTTTTTAGAGGTAGATGGGGTGGTAGCGGGTAAAAAATGGTATAAAAAATAGATGAGTTTTTATAAAAAGGGAAGAGGGGTTATAAAATGTGAGAGAGATATGAGATTGTAGTGGGTAAAAAGTTGTGAAAAATGTGTAAAAGAGGTGAGTATTTATAGAAGTGGGAGTGAATTTGATGTTTTTTTGAAATTTTACCGTTTGAAAAAATAAATTAAATTAGAAATTAATTTTTTTTTATAATAACGGCTACTTTTGGTCTTGGGCCCCACAAAATGTTCCGTCGCCAACGTCTAAGAATCGACGGAAAGAACGGGGATGGGGGGCGGTTTGGTGTTGCTGGCGTCACCGGGTGGGAACGGGAGGGGGGACGGACCCATACCGCATAGCCTTATGAGCGACATACAAGCTGTTGTGTAAATTCCTACCCTTCCATTTTCAATTATCATATAAAATTCCATTTAATTAGAATTAAAAACCACTATGCAACCAGGGGTGGACCTATCCTATTGGGTGGGTGGGCGGCCGCACCCCTTGAAAAGAAAAAAAAATTGTGGTATTTTCTGCGAAAAATTCCGACCGCACCCCTTGGAAATTTTCGTCTGCACCCCTTGAGAAAAAAATGTAAGGAATTTATATAAAAAAAATTGTGAACACGGATTGAAACCCAACCCAATTATGTAAACAGGTTAACCCACTAACCCCTTTAATAAAACTTGAATTCATTTCATCAAGCCCCAATAAGTTAATATCAATTCAAATCCAACCCAAATACAACTTTAATTAAACAAAATCAGTCCAGATTACAAAAAAAAACCCAATCGACTGCCAGTTTTGTGCGACTCCCGCCCTCCCTCTGCCTCACCTCACTGCCAGTGACCTGCTACACCCTCACCCCCGACGACGACTGCAACATTCCGGCGAAGAATAGCTTAATTCCGGCCACGAACAGATACATGTTTTGTTTTTTTGTTATTTTAATATTTATGTGATTTTGTTCAAGACTCATAATATAATAGGATGAGTTAAAAAAGTTTAAACTTTTATGTGGTTTGAGATAATTTGGGGTTGTTTTAGTCTTTATAGGATGAGTTTGTTGTTTTTTAATCTCCTATTCATTATATGATTCTAGTATAGGGTTTGAAAAGTTGAAATTCAAAACTTGAAAATTAAGGAATATTGATGGTTGAACACTCAAAGATTTTAGTTTGATGTTTTTTTGTTTTACATGACCCGACCCGACCTGACCTGAACCGAACCAATTTTTTATTTATATATTTAGACGAACTAAAATTTTTAAAAATATTCCGCACCTCGATGGAAAAATTCCTGGGTCCACTACTGCCATTAGCCACCAACACCACTACCATCAACCGCCACCCACCACCCACCACCACTGGCACCACCAGATAATGAACATTTTACTAAATGATTTTTTATATACAACAGATCTATCTATTTTCTTATAAAAAATAAATTAGTGGCTAAATTTCGTTTATTAAACAAGAATGAACAAATCATTTTGAGAAAAAAGCGTTCAAAAACACCTATTTTGGTAAATATTTTTCAAATCACCCATTTTGGTAAATAAGTTTTCAACCAACATTACTTTGTGAAAAAACTCTATTTTTGGCGCTCAAAGAGCAACCATGTGAGGTATTAGATTGCCATGTGGCAATTATTGATGTAAGACAATGCCAAGTGACACTAAAATGTATTTTTTAATATATTTTATAGATGCTGTAGATCCTTTTTTGCAATTTTTTTATAGAGTTATATATGACATTTTCTTTTACAAATTTATTATATTATCAATGTTATTTTATTATATCGAAATAGAAGGTAAATGGGCAACAAGTTGTATTGCCACCCTATTTTGAATAGCAAAATCTTTGAAAAGCTACATTCATAGATCTCGAGTTCATAGCATTACTATGCACTACCCTTTGAACTCGGCTAAGTAGTTCTACTGACGCAAGAAAGCCAAAAGTATCAAAAAAAAGTTTTCAAATTAAAAATGAAATTAACCTAATATATAAGTTATAACTTTTTTTTAAGGGTGTAAAATTCCAAGAGCATTGCCAACCGGAGGGGAAGACGTGGGGAGGAGAGACAAATGAAATATCTATATCCACCGGTGGGAATGTGAAAGACGAAGGAGAGAGCGGCATGTCACTGATGTTTGTGCTAGAATTATCAGAGCTTTTACCAATTACATTTGCTGGTTATAAGTTTAGGGTGTCCGGAGTGGGCGACAAACCCACTCGGCAAAGCCGGTTTACCGCGCGGTAACACCGCCGCCGGTGGGTTTTGTCGTTCGGTGAAGATGGAGATGCGGTAATGGGTTGCCGAAGCGGCGAGAGGGAGGGAAGGAGAGAGAGGGTGTGTGTGTGGTGGGGTCCATGTCATCTCAACCAATAACACATTTTCCTTTTTTTTTAAATAGTTTACCAATTCATGAAGTGTCTAACCATTGCCAATACTTTTGAGCATAGTTTAAACAATTAAGGTTGAATGACATGGCACACTTTCATTGGTTGATTTTGAATTTTACCACTTTTAAGTGTTTAACCACTCCCTACACTCTTATAACTTTATTAGGTGAAGAGAAGATAAACAAATTAAGAAAAAAAGAAATACTTATCATTAGATAACATATAGTGTGATTTTTCTAATTATATCTAACAATTACACGGAAATCCCATTGAGGCATTGAATATCAAAAACTTTAAAACCTAATATCTAATCTAATACTAATAAAAGAGTGTAAATAATGCCACATAGCATCTAATACTAAAAAAGATTATAAATAATGCCACATGTCATTTGCTTCTTTAATCTTACAATTTTTTTAATTTAATTTATAAATATCACTTAGACTTATCTTAATCCCTATTATATTATGACTAATATTTTAAAAAATATCATCAAATCTCTTCTCCTAATATTCATACTATATATAAATATCTCCATTATAATACATATTATGAACATATATATTTTTTTATTTTTTATTCGGATACTCAAAATATTTAAGATTTTCGCAATGAATAACAACAAAATATTCCGAATTAGTATTAACGATAAAAACAGTTAATATAAATTATATTATTGCAATTTCTCCGCAATAATTCACATGTTACTTTTTATTTCAAAATATTGATGTTATTTTAGTTTCATAAATATTGTTATATATATATTTGCAACAATTTCCATATTTCCATAAATAAGTTTCACATTACTCATGGATAAGTGTAACATAATTTTTTTAGGGGTAACTTTGTATAATAGTAAATAAGTTTTAAAAGTGTTACAATTAAGTAATTCAAGTTTCAAAAGTGTTTCAATCAGGTCACTTAACATTCATTTTTCATTAAAATTAAGGATTTTTTTTTCATATATATAACAACTTTCAATTTCAATAAGCTTATATATTTATGAGCTTCTCATGGATCAATCACAATCTCAATTCACTTTTTCCTTAATTCATAATCTTAAGATTTTTAGTTTATTTATCTATATAAATATATAATCTTATTTATCACATTATCATATATATATATAAAAAAGAATTATGCATCATAACTATTAACAATCTTTAAAAACTTAAGATATAAATAAATAACCTAAATAAATATATAATTTTATTTCTCATCATAAATTAAAGAGTTAATTACATAGTTAGTCCCTGTGGTTTGCACAAAGTAACATACTTAGGTACTAATAGTTTAAAATCACATTATAGGGTATTAACTTTTCATTTTGTAACGTTTGGAGGTATTAACGTTATTTGTAGGTTTAAAATCACATTCTATTAGTACCTAAGTATGTTATTTTGTGCAAACCACAGAGACTAACTATGTTAATACCCTATAAGTTAATACCTCCAAACGTTACAAAATGAAAAATTGATACCCTAGAAGGTGATTTTAAATTATTAGTACCTAAGTATGTTATTTTGTAAAAACCACTGGGACTAACTATGTAATTAACTCTAAATTAAATGTATATCTTATGAATTCTAATTTTTGTAAAATTATCCAATCATATAACAATATTAATCAAAAGTAATATTTATTTAGAGGTCTAAAGCACTTAAATAAGAAATTTGTTTCAATTCTTATGTTTACGGTTAATCGTCTTAGAATCATTAACAGTCTAGAATTTCATGGAATAAGCTTGGAATATATTTATAGATTTAAATATGTGTAACACCCGTTAAGTTAATTTAAGTTTTAATGAATCTTTTACGGAAACAATCATGTAATTACAATTACATATGCATCGGAAATACGGGTTTACTAAAACTTTTACAAATCATAAGTTATTCTACATCACGTGGTTGAATTCTTTGTTTAAAATTTACAGCGTAGCAAAGTGCGGAAGCGTGTATCTATATTGTGTTCGGTTCTTCGTTGAGCTTGATCGTCTTCCGGCATCCCAAAGTGTACCTACATTTCATAAACATGAAATGCTTTAGTCTTACGGGGTTTAAATCATGTCCAAACGAGTACGGGAAACAATTGATGTTCAAAAGAAAACAAGGACTTGAAAATAATCTCCACCGTAACTTACGGTGGCACCGTAAGTTACGGTGGCCCCTGAGTTCATACTCTTCTACCGTACAACAGTAGGTTACCACCGTAACCAAATCAGCTCCACCGCAACTTACGGTGGCACCGTAAGTTACGGTGGGCCCTGTATGCAGCTTTTCCATTTTGCCGTAATTTGACACGAAATCTTTCGTATCTTTCAAACCGCTTATCAGTTTGACTTACCGTTTCTTCCTGCATGTTTAAAATTTGATTCTCCATCATATGGTGTTAAAATCCGATATCCGGCTTGATAAAATTTAAGACTTTTAAGTCTTCGGCTTAATACTCTTTTACCAAAATTTGACCCGTTTGTGATTTTATCAAACATACAAGTTTGTTCGACCCTTATTTCTCACAAACCTATTAAATTCAATAATGTCTAACATATTAGGTTCAGATTATAGAATTATATACCTTCTTTAATCCATTTCACCCATATGCTTATTTTGACCCGTTTGAGGTATTTACGCATTTTAGTCTAGAACATGTGCTTTTCTTTTGACGCCACAAAAGTCCATGTCTAATTAACTACAAATATTCCACCACAACTATTTTGTGGCGGATTTAACATAATGAATCCCTTTTTCCCAAATTTACCCATTGGTTGATCATTTTACGCAAATGACCGTTTTTGAGCATTTGACCCACGAATATGAATTCCTATGACTTTTATTCATATTTAATGATTCCATAATCTTTATGTAAGTTCCTAATCAACCCCCCTATGGGTCGTTTGCCCGATATACCCTTCAAGGGTGTTTTGGTCAACTTTAGTCCCTCACTATACGACAAAGGACTTTCGCTAAATATTTGACCAAAAATTGTATGTTTAACCAAAAGCTTATTTAAACGTACCTGGCTCGGGTCAAGGTATTGACCCGTTTACATAACTTTTGCTTTAAATCTTTCTAGTTAAATCAACGCATACTTATGTTATTTCCTGTGAT
Source organism: Helianthus tuberosus (assembly GCA_030545235.1). Lineage (NCBI taxonomy): Eukaryota > Viridiplantae > Streptophyta > Magnoliopsida > Asterales > Asteraceae > Helianthus > Helianthus tuberosus. Next base: position 192,621,103 of record CM060370.1, on the reverse strand, counting down.
TACAAAACTCAACAAGCGATTGTCAAATGTAATTGTCAAATGGTGCTAACAACACCATTTGACCCATTTAGTCTAATTTGCTATTTATCCATATGAGATGGTACTTAGTTACCATTTCATCCCTTTAAACCTAACCCGGTTTTCCTTTAACTTGTTTTACTTAAAACCGTTTTTATTTGTTCGTCATTACATGACTAATTTACCTTTTTACTCCTTTTACCATGATTCATGATTTCTTACCATTTTCCCTTGTTCCGACTCTCATTGAATCGTGTCGGAACATTGTATACCAACCACTTAGTAGCATTCATATGCAATACTTGAAATTAAGTAATTTTGCAAGCAATGTAAAGGGGCGTAAGCTCCACTTACCTCGCATCCGAATATGCTTTTCTTCTCGTGCTTGATTCGTTTGACCGCTTCTTTCCCAAGCCTCCACCTAGCTCGTTAGGCGACAAACTATCATCATTCACAAGGTGGTTAGATTAGTCATTTCAATTCACGACTATTCCACCTCACGTATTTTCTATGTCGAAACTACTATTTGACTTTATCATTGGTTAGTTTGACTTTTAAAAGTCAATTGACTTACCAACATATTCATATGCACATTTGGTTCATTGAACTCACTTAGGCATATTTCATCCGAACTCTTAACAAAAATCAATTTTTACATACTAACTAGTAAGCCGCGATTTCATTTAGGCATTTCATATCAATGAAAATTGGCTGTTTTTGGTGACTTGTTTAACCTGTTTACAAGTCTTCAAAAATTGTGATTTTTTTATGTGGCGTACCTCTCGGAGGGTTAGCCCTTGAGTTAAAATTTCAAGATCTAACTCTTTACCAAAAATTCGTGAAAATTCATTTACTAAGCTGCAATCAGATTCGTCACTTCTGACTGCAGCTTACGGAAAAATTCATTAAAAATTCCTCGTTTATCCGATTGACGAAATTCCAATTGGCGATTCTTTTAATCGCTTAAAACTTTCTACAGTAAGAATTTGAGATCATAACTCAATTCCTAAATTGAGTTATGACATTCGTGATGGGCTGCAATTTCTGCCAGAAAACGCAGCTTGAACCTTTGATACGGAAAAATTCATAAAACGCTCGATTTTCGTCGAAAAAATGCGATTCCAGTGGGGTTTTAAAGATATTTCCTTGAATTACATTCTAGACTCAAGAAACACATTATTTTATCACTTTTTGTCCAGGTTACAACCAAGACAAATCGGCTGTAAATTCTGATCAAGAATCGTTTGAATTCAGCTTTCAATTTAAGCTTGTTCTTGACATCATAACACTATTTTTTTGCAATCAAAACCCTAAAAACATCTCATACAGGAATTTAGTATCAACAAAAACTTGAGCTAAGCATGATTTCAACATATACTTGTCTAGGGCTTACTCCTAGACACCATATCAACCCTATTCTACCCAAATAGCAAACATGCAACATAAATTTCGAATTCTTATGTGTTCATCCAGATTTGAGATGGAACGAAAGTAGAAATTTTGACATACCTTATGATCCTTTCACTGAAGTGATCACTAATCTAAGCTTAGATTTCAATTTGGAGTCGATTTGGCTTCTCAATTGCTTGATTTTTGCTAGCTAGGGTTTGGGCATGGAACCCCCTGGCTCTCCTGCGATTCACGACCAGAACACACACTTAAAGTGTGTGTTTTGGTGTTAGATGTTTTATTTAATACAAACTTGCTTCAAGTTTGTCACCTTTGGTCCCTACACTTTACCAAGTTACATGTAGTGTGTTTTTAACAAATTGTCTTATCACTATAAGACTTATGACTAACTAGGTCATTTATTCCCAGTTACTTTATCTTGTTTAAAAATCCGTTTTTCTTTTAAGTCCCGTTAACTCGGGCCCTTTTTATATACTTTTGTTTTCTCAAGTATTCTTTTCATTCTTTTAAATTAATATTAGGTTTATTTATTTGAGTCCTAATATTTACCGGGTTAATTTTTACCACTAACGGTATTTTACCCGTCTTTACTATTAACGTGGTTTGATTACCAAACCCGTTTTTAGGATGTTACAATATGTAATTTAAATCACTATTGTTTGAAGTATGTTATAAAAATAATTTACTTATGTAAATTTGTGTACACCTTATTATAAAATTACGTAATTCTATCTTTAAATTCGTGTATTACACGGGTTCTATAATCTAGTTAAAGTAATATATTTCTTGTTCACTTTTCGTCCCCTCTGTGTGGCGACTTTCTTTATTCTGCACCAGTCCTAGCTCGTATTACCATATCCTTGCCACCTTCCTTATATTCATCTTCGCCAATTTAGAAAAGCGAAATAAATTACAACTCAGACACTGATACTTGGTTTATATAACCAAAATATTATTAAATCAGACACCATCTCTGAATTTAAAAACTAGGGTGTGAGTTGGCTACAAAGTCTATTTTTCCTACAAAGTGTAAAAAGGTATAAAATACCACAATGCCAACCATAAAACACACTCAAAACGCACAAATAACAAAGTGAAGATTATTAAAACGCCATATTTGTGGGTTTTGTGTTGTATTTTGATTGATAAGGCTTGGATTATTGAATGACTAACATTATTGTGTTTTATGTTGATTATCATGTTTTGTTTTAGGGTTATTGGATTTTACCACTCACAACTATTAGGTATTTGTCGTTGCCACTCTCAACTATCACTTTGACTCCCACCACTCCCACCTTAACACTTTGTGTGTTGTGTCACCCCGCATGTGAACATTTCTTAGTGTTTGACTTGTGTTATTGGTGATATTAGGCTAACACTTTATGAATTACTAATGGTTGCATGTGAATCTGCTCCAAAAAGACAAAATGGGAGCCAAAAACCACTCAACCGGAGTGACACAACACACAAAGTGTTAAGTTGGGAGTGATGTGAATCAAAGTGATAGTTGAGAGTGACAACGACCAATACCCAATAGTTTAGAGTGATAAAATCCAATAACCCTTTGTTTTATATTTATAGTTTTACGATAGCGTGTTTGAAGTTTTTATGTACTGTTAGGGTTTGGATATTGTGTTTTAGTGATCTTCACTCAGTTATTTGTGGGTTTCGAGGGTGTTTTATGGCTGAAAAAGTAGTGTTTTATGAGTTTGTACACTTTGTAGGAAAATTCGACTTTGTAGCTGAACCCCACCCTTAAAAACCATAGTATCAATTACAACAAAATAAATTTAGGTATGTCCGTCATCAGAGTCCTGTAAATGTTGTCATGAGTAGGGGTAGACATATTGCCTATTGGTAAAAGCTAAAAGTGAGATTTTCTTAACTTTACTCGATATGTTATAAAGGGTTCATGTTTGTTTAAAAAAAAGATGATCGAAGGAAATTGGTTACAAATTGTTATGAAGCTTAATCGTATTTACATAATTACATATGAATGTAATATAGACCCACTTGGGGTAAGTTGGGGACATTAAAAGGTGTCATAATCAAGGGCTCGAACAACGCGATTTAGTTGTGGAAAATGTCTTAAGTTATTGAAAATAAATTTTGGACATATTTATGGGTGTATGGGGCTAGAGTGCACAAAATAAATTGGACACAAGTAAAAAAAAACTTGGAATTGTTTCGAAACTAACCTTACATGTAGGGTACAGATAGGGTATACCTTTTTATCTCAATACCTAGAACTAGGACCGGAACCGATTTATGACCGGAACCGATTATGATCTATACCGGAAAATGATTTTTTAATACCTCCTATAGTTTTTTTTTTCATACCCAATACATATTATAATTATTAGTCTAAACACATTTTACATCGTTGTAAAGAATCAGTGTATAGTAGGTATAAAAAGATTAGGGTGTCGTGGGGAAACTGGTGTAAATTTGTGATTATGTAATCTCGTTGTCCAGTGCCGCCTCGGTTTGAGGTTTGGCATTTTGTTAATGAAGTTTTCCTTTAAAAAAACTAATCAGTGTATATTTTAAACTAATGGGAATCGAAAAATGTAATTATTAATTTTTTATTTTGTTTCATTTTGATAAATGTAAGTATGTAACATATGTTACTCAAAGGTTTTTGTTTTGATACTTAACTACACCGAGGCATCAATTGAGGATCCCTAACTAGCGAGCTCAGGAGATATATTACAAGATGTTGGGATATGTAATCTGGCGGGTTTGGGACGGGTATTGATACTTAACTCCACCGAGGCATCAATTGGGGATCCCTGACTAACATGTGATCACTATTGTGTGTAGGGCAGCTGGTCCAATTCATTGTTGGGGTGATAGAAAGAAACTTTCAAGTCTTTACCCTAAAACCATCGAGTAACAAGACTCACGAGGCCATATTGCTCTGGTAGCTTAGACTGGTGGTGTGTGCGAAGCGTGATATGTTTTTATTGATATTTTAAGCCCATTTTACACATTAATCAAGCTTTAAATTTATAAAACACGATATTCTACTAACACTATACACACTTGGGCAAGTGCACTCATCGTAAGCGTAGTATAGCGTTGGTAAGATACCGAGGTCGTCCAATGACACAAGAGCTTTTAGTACCGGTTTATCCTCAACGTCTAATCAATCCAAATTTTTTATGAAAAAGTTAAAACATGAAAATAAAAACTAAAAAAGCAGAAATAAAAGTAATATAAAAACAGATAGACAAGATGAATCACTTGGATCCGACTCGCCCTTAATGTATCCTTTGGTGATTTTTGCACTTTCAGACTTTTTAAGAGATTATCTTAGTTATAATAGTAGGCCCTCTTTTGAAGGTGACGTTACCCTCAACCCTGTGGTTTGAGTCAGCAAAGATACAATCCCAAAGAGTCGGAATATTGAAAGATAATTAATTAAGTTATTAATGCGAAAAGTGGTAGGCCCCTCTTTTGAAGGTGACGTTACCCTTGGCTAAGTGGTTTGAGTCAGCAGGGATACAATCCCAAGTAGCCGGTTTAATGTATTAATAGTAGTTTACATACGAGGGGATCAAGCTATTCGCACCCCCGCCATCCAATACCAGTGGGTATTGAAGGAGGTCCTAGTAAGCTTGACCCAGGTCCTTGCAGGATCTATACACTGAACAAGACAAGAACCTTACTAAACCATTCCCTTAACCCCCAACTAGTTAGCCAACATGCCTTTATATAGACCGTAGAGACATGAATGGTGTAAATCTTTTACTTTATATAGACAGTAAAGTAATGCCAATACACCACGGACAAATGATAAAGAAAATTCACCTTCAACATAAGAAACTAGTTATTAAAGTCATTAATATAAAACCAAATAAAAAGTGCCGAAAGATTAAAAATCAAAAGTAATACATAAAAGACTTGTCTTCAACAAGTGGTGTAAGAGGCTCAACCAAACATGGCCTTTGATTGGCAAGAACTCTTACTATCAATCTTGGATCCCGAGACTACTACACACTCTAAAGGTGGATGATGGTGGTGAGTGTTGATGGTCTAGTGGTGGTGGAGTGGTGGCAAAGTGGGAGAGTAGTGGTTTGCTAATGGATGCCTTTGAAGTGAGCCAAGCACCCCTATTTATAGCCTGCACAGAGCTCTGGCCACGGCACCGTGTCCAGCGGGCACGCCCCCATGGCCAGCCTTTTCTCTTCCTTCATTAATTGCATGTGTCAGTAGAGGGCTCCACACGGCCCGTGTCCAGCGGACACGACCCCGTGGGCAGAAGCGTATCTGTACTACCAAGATTTTCAAGATTCTGCGTATCTTAGTGTTGACCACGCCCCGTGCTGAGCTGGGCACGCCCCTGTGGTGGGCGTAAAAGCTTCCACAACTTTGTCTTTTCTACAGGCAGCTGACCACACCCCCGTGTTCAGTGGGCACGGCCCCGTGGTCAGTGTTCTGTTTTTTGTTTTTTGCTTTTGGGATGCTGCCGAGTGGTCATGCATGTCACGTTTATTCCTTTTCTTTGTATTTATATTGGTTTTGGCTGCATATTTGTTCCTTTTGCTCGTTTAAGCTCATTTGGTCCTGTAAATTAAAAAGGAAGACAAAAACACATTTTTTCCAACATCAGTACTAAAAAGGGTTAGTTTTATGGCTCATTTGATGTAATTTATATGTTACATTTTACACACAACAATTGGCCGTTGTGGTCAAGCGACCGAGTGGCGCTAGCCTTGCGGCTGCCAGGGGCGGACCTACCTTAGGGGAAGGGGTAGCCTCTACTACCGCTTAGCGTTCCGGCGATAGTGTAAATTTTGGAAAAAAATTGACGTTTTTTTGATTTCATTACCGCTTTTTTTATAAAACGTTACCGCTACGAAGATTTTCTAGATCCGTCACTGGCGGCTGCCAACCTGGCTCACGAACACCACAATGGTGTTGTCGCAACCCCCGATCCCTTACCTGTCCCGGGAACGGGCGGACGCGAGCTCAGAGTTTGGTGGTATCAGGTGTTTAATCTTGCAGCGGAATTTACATCAGGACCGTAGTTAGGAAATGTTTATCAGAGTAAAACCACCATATTTGATATTAATAATAACATGGGCAAAACCCAAGTTTCTTATTACAATACATTTATAGGGACAAACCCTATTTTATTGAATTTAAAACATCGTTTATTAGGTAACTTTTATAGCCACATTTTTTCCAAGCCTTCAGTGCTTTCCAGCTGGCTTTTCACTAATTGGCTGTTCACATTGTGTTACCTGTAACGCGTTTTAAAAACATTTGTCAGTCGGAAATACTGGTGAGTGAATCCCAGTTTAATCAAGAAACATTTTATCAAGTAAAATAGTATTGAGAGCGATCACATTGTTTATGTCTACACAATTACTCATTCAGTATTTGCCACTCGACCGGATCTATGGCTATGGTCAAATTACCCATTGGCTAACTCGTCATCCAATGGTAATGTATTGTCATTCTGACTATTACTACTACTCGTAGTAATAAATTTTGTATACAAAACCCCATAATACCGGCAGTAATTGAAGAACTACAAAGACTCAATCACCGCTTTAATCACATTGTAAACATTTAAGGTTTTGTAAAACATTCCAAAAAGGTTAACAAAAAGAGGATAAACTCACATTGCTATCTTAGACTTCTTGTAAGGGTTTTCTGGATATAATCTATAATTTATACAAATGTACATTGGTTAGTATCATAACCCTTTGAAAATATTGATGATACCCTCCCCGAGACGGCATTCCAACAACTACGTCGGGCAGAACCACGACAATTGTTACGGAACCCTAAATCAATCGGGCAGCGTAACTATTACGAAATTGGGGTTATAATACTTACAACGGAGCAGAACCTTGCTAATTAGGGGTATAATACCTGACTATAACTTCTACTTACTTCAGAAATTGAGATTGAGAATGAATTGTGAGCGACGAAAAACGAAAACTGATGCATTCTATTTATAGTTGCTGAATTCGACATTCAGGCGGCCCGCGTAAGGTAAGGCAAAGCCTTACGCGGCCCGCTTCAACACCTGGTCAACCTATAGCTTATCCGGCTCAACCTATAGACCTGCCACGATGTCGACACGTGTCAGCTCAGGGCTGCGCCACCATTTTGATCTCACGCGGCCCGCGTTAACTTAAACGGGGTCTTACGCGGCCCGCGTTAACTTAAACGGGGTCTTACGCGGCCCGCTTGAACTTAAAAAGTCAACGAAGTCAGGTTCTAGCCCTTATACCGCCCGCGTAAGTGGTTGAGGTGGGTCTACGTGGCCCGCCTTAACTAACTATTTCTTGTTTTTAATTTATTTTATATGTTATAACATATTTCGGGCTTGGTTTTCACATACGGGGTATATTATAAGACATATTGGGACTTTTTACAATAAACTAAGGTGTCGGAAATATTTATGAGGGTGTTGGTTTTACCGAGGGTTGTTACATTCTCCCCACCTTGTTTTAGAGCTCGTCCTCGAGATCTATTGAAACAAATGCGGATATTTCTTCTGCATTTCAGATTCAAGTTCCCATGTATATTCAGGTCCTCTTTTGGAGTCCCACTTTACTTTGACCAGAACTAATCTCTTATTGTTGGACCCAGTACGACCTTAAAACAACTTATTTTCACGTAATATGGCAAGTGATTTCAGTAGATGTGAAAAAGATGTGCGGAAATGGAAATCAGACTTTCAAGAAATAAGACATACAGAATTATCAAGTTTATATCACTTTGAAAACAAAAGGGTTTACAAGGTGATTGTAAGATTATTATCTAGTACAAACGAATCTTGAATTCTGTGGGTGAGAGGGCAATGGAGTTTTGATATATGTGTGAATGCTAAGCTTCAAACTCACTTTGCTTCTCCTGGTTGAGCCTTCTATTTATAGAAGGCTGGGTGCATGAATAAACAATAGTTTATTCATGCAATAATTCCTGCGAAAAGTGCCCAATTGACATATTCATTGAATCCAACTTTCAAGTTGTCTTTTTCATCATGATATCAATTAATGTCAACTTGCTTCGGTAAGTGTGGCAGGACAGAGCCAATTTCAGACAAGTGGGGTATTTCATCAGAATTCTGATAAACCACTTCATCAGAAATTCTGATGAACAAATCATCAGAAAACTCCTGATGATCAGAATCGTCAGAAAATGATGATATTTCATCAGAAATATCATCAGATCAATCAGAAGTGACCTTTTCTGATAATCCAATTCTGCTCTTGATCAACTTGTGATTCTTTGAAGTAGATGCTATGCATTCCAGTTGTCCCATCTGATATTCTTTTTCTAGTTCGTGATCTTCAGGACTGTGATCTCTTCATAGATCCAGTTGATTATGATTTTCTTCAATACTTACAAATAAAGTTTCCTAACAGTTTCCCCCTAAGTATTGTAAGAAAATGAACTATCTCTATATCTAACATAAACAACTTTCTTTTGAAAGAGAAATTTAAAAACAACTAAGTTCAGAAACATAGAACATAGTCAAACCAACCATAAATCAGACATTAATAAACAATTGTTCAAAAACAGGAATTTTAATCTCTTTAAATCATTAATTGATCTTCACTCCACCTCTGTATTTGTCTCCAGGTTTCAACCTTTTCTTGTGGTCAATTGCCTTTTGAGTTTCTTTGTACATTTCTTTATACCATCCTCTAGCTTCCATCCAATTTTCAATGCACTCTTCAATTGTTTTTCTCAGCTTTTCATTTTTCTTTCCCTTCTTTTTGAGCTGCTCTTGTTTTTCATTCATGCAGTTCCTTATATATTTTAGTGTTTGATTTGAATACCTGCATATTTCACTAATTCTAAACAGAGCTTTCTCTTCATTAGCATCTTTGAAGACTACACACATTTCTGGTTGATCAAAGATTGCTCCGGTTCTTACTGGTTTAGAAGTGATTTCAGCTGGATTTGAAGTGTTCGGAGGAGGTATTAGCACTTTGTTGCTGTACTCAAAATTGATACATAGATCAAAGTCTGCCAGTGCATCCCTTTTGTATAACTTTGCTCCTGCACTTTTGAGACTTTCAAGGGCTCTTCTGATTATAACTGAATTACCTTTCATTTCATCAATGATATTCTTCATTTTGACTATTCCCAATGGGTGAATATCATCAGCCAGATCTGCATCAGTAACCTTTTGTTCACTGTTATCTTTTCTGATCAAGGTATACTTATTTTGTGCTTCAGTACCTAAGATGCCTCCTCCAGTGGTCATAGTATCAATTCTTTCAATTGATACTATTGGATTAGTCATGTTCTTGTGTAGAATTTCCCAACCTCCATTGTTTCTGTGTTCAACAATACCTTTACTCAATGGAGAGAGATGTCTCTTTGGGTTGTCTTCTGGACCTTTCCAATAGTAATTCTTTAGATGTTCTTCAGGGTACATAATAGTGTGTAAATCACCTTTTACCACATCCATTTCTTTGATGTTCCCTTCTGAATCTTCTATCATTTCTTTTCTTGGCCTTTTTGAGGAAGTCACTTCATGTTCCATTCTTCTCTTTTCTTTTGTATCCATCATTATGCTTAACTCTGTTTCTCCTGTGATGGTTGTAGAAGATGGTTGTACTGGAACATGGTCTTTCTGTTGTACCCTTGATGTGTCTGGCTTTGGGACATTTGGTGGAGGACCCATGAGTAGCTTTTGTTTATCTGGAGGTGGACCCATGGGTTGCTTCTGTTTTTGAGCTGTTGAAGTTTCTGTTTGTTTGGTTTGACCTTGTTGAATGGTTTCTGATTGTTGTTGAGAAGTTTCTAATCTCCTTGCTTGTCTTTCTTGTGGAATTGGGGCTTTCAGTTCATGAAGATCAACATTTGCTAGTTTGGCTACATTATACTCCAATCTCTTTACTAACAGATGAACATTAGTAAGAGCTTGAGTATTTGTTTCTTCTTGTTTCTTCATCTTCTGAAACTCCTGATTTTCTTGATTTCTTTGTGCAGCTAATTCCATCAACAGTTTCTCAAAAGCCTCAGTCATGCTGCTGTTGTTGGCTCTGAGGAACTGTATTTCTTCAAGAAGCTTCCCTGAACTTGAGCTTTCTCCTGCAGTTGCAACCTCAGCCATCTTTTTCTTGATATCATGCAGTTCCTTGAGAGCTTTCTCAATTTCTGATGAGCTTTCTTTGTCTTCTGATGACTTTTGCAATTTGTTGAGGGCTGCAGCATTGTCTTCTATTTGCTTCTGCACAGCTTTGACAGTTTCTGACAAAACCTTGATATCTGACATTTGATTTCTGATTTCTTCTAGTATCAGATCAAGTTTTTCTTCTGTTGCTGTTGTCACAGTAGTAGTTGTGTCTTCAAGTTCTTTGTGAAGTTGTTTAGGGGACATAGATTGATGTCCTTGGGAGATAGGAGAAACAACTAATGTTTCCCTTCTAACACCAGCATAAAACACATTCTCTGTTGTTCTGAGGTTAAGAGGATTTGAAGATTCCAAATTCCCTATATCCTCGCCAGAAAATTGAAACATATTCAAGTTCTGGATTTCCTCATATCCTTGAACCTTTTCAGGTTCTCCATGAGTTGTTGAGAAACTCTTAGTTTTCTCATCCAGGTTTCCTTGATCAGCAGGCTGATCTCCACCTGTTGCCACCACATTTTCCTCCTCAGAATCTGATTCAGAAAATGGGTCTTTGGTTTTACTCACATCTTGTTTTGAAGAAATAGTATCTCTAAGTAAGATTTCATGTTTTCCTTGAATTGATTCATCAGAATCATTCTCAGAATCATAAAATATGTTTAATTTAGACTGTTGTGCACCTGTTTCTCCTATGTGTGAGTCTTCAGCATGATGTTCTTCAGCCACAGGACTCATATTTACATCTTCATCAGCTGGATGAGGATTAGATTCACCCTGCTGTTCCATTCTTGGTGTGCTTGACTCCTGTGCATCATGCTCCATAGGGGACACATGTTCAAAAACTCCTTTGTTTTATGACTTTTTGTTCAACATTTTCAGGTATTCTGCTCTGTATGGTGATTCTTCTGGTATCAGATTCATATTTTTTTTCTGACAGAACAGGTACATCATTATCTGACTTCCAAGACCCTACAGTAGTCCAAGGTCTCATAATTTCTGTCTTCCACATATTTTCTAATGCTGGAATCTCTATGTTTCTTTTCAAAAAAGCATCAGAAATTATGATTGATAGAAATCTTGGAAAGGGTAGATGTGAATCTATTCTTCCAACTTTAGTCAGAATTGATCTTCTGATCAGAATAAATATTTCTGCTCCAAAATCAATGTTCAATCCATTAATGAGACTGAACATGATTGTTAGAATGTTCATATTTATCTGATCTGTACCTCCAATCTTTGACGATAGACACTTGTTCAGAATTTCCATTAAAACTTGCCAGAATGCAGGTAGCTTCTTTCTCTTGAATTCATTGATTCTTGAAATCTTTGTTTTGTAACCCATTATAGCATCAAGTTGTGCGAACATATCTTCTTTTTCTGGTGTTCTTCAAAGCTTTGATGTAAGGGTAGTTCCAAACATTCCCTTATCTTTTCTGGTGAAATTTTAATAAAGATATTTCCCCATACATGTGCTGTTAGCTCAGTTTGACTTGAGATTTTGAGAGTTTTTACAACTTGTTGCATGAGTTCTTGCGGTACCTCTCTGTTCTTTGTAAGAGCTTGAGCTATCAGGCATCTGGTTAGAAATTCAATGAGAATTTGACACTTCATATCATACTCTTCGATGTTATCATTCATTGTTTCATTGTTGCTCTTTAATGGAAGACATTCAGCTTCAATGATGAAGGGAACTGAGTGTTCAATTGGTGGTATGTTGATGTTGATAGCAGCCATTGAGAATTTGGGTTTTGTTTTTGGAAAAGGGTTTTAGGGTTTTGAATTTGAAGGTTGATGATGGAAGTCCCTGTCTTGAATGAGGTATTTATAGTGTACACGGACAGAGATTTTTGAGTTTTTATCGTAGGTTGTTTGTGATCAAGGTGTTTAATGACACCTTAATGATGTTTTAATCCTTTAAAGGAAACAACTGTTTTTGAAAAACCTTTGGTTTATCTCTAATTTAATGTAAATCCTTTAAAGAATTTTAGAGATTCCAATGGTTTTTCGGATAAATACTAATTTCCAACTTGCACCTTTTCTTCTTGTGGGACCCCTTTTGTTTCTAAAAGGTCCAATAGAAACCTTTTGTGTGTCTCCCCAGGTATTTCTCATGATATATATATATATATATATCAGAAAATTTTGAACAAAAATTTTTAAGAGTTGTATTTTCTGCATATATCATCAGAATTCATCTGATTCATTTTCAGTGGATAAATCATCAGATTTTTTTTTTTGAGATGAGAGGGAATAAGTAGAGTTCTGAGATTTCACTTACATTGTAGTCTTGCAATTCTGAACTCCACACCTTTGTTCTGATATACAGGAGGTATTTTTTTCATATAGCTTGTTCCAGTCCTCAGAAAAATTTTTAGAAAGAAACTTTTTCTTAAAATTTTAGATTTTCATGAGTTTCTTTAAATCTGGTTAATTTTTTTTTGATGATATGTTACACTTCCTGTTGACAGTAACCCTTGACCACTAACTTTGCTTTGTTCCTTGTGATTATGCCATTTTCATCAGATTTATTTCTGAATACCCATTTTGAACCAATGACAGATTTGTCTTTTGGCTTGGGTACCAGATCCCATACCTTGCTCCTTTCAAACTGATCAAGCTCTTCTTGCATAGCCTGAATCCATTCTGGGTCACTTAGAGCTTCTTTGACAGATTTGGGTTCTATCTTGCTTAAGAACCCAGAAAATGCACACTCATGTGCAGTGGTAGATCTTGTTCTGACACCATCTGCAGGATTGCCTATAATGTCAGAATGAACATGTCCTTTGATCCATCTTAACTTGTTGTGAAAAGTTGTTGGTTCTGATGGATTTGAAGTTTCCCCCTGAACAGGTGCTTCAATTGTGTGTAAGATATCAGAATTCTGAGGTTCTGATGTACTACACCTTTGTTCTGCAGAGTTAGTACATGATGGATCTTTTGATTTGTTTTTGAAAGAATTATCATGTTCTAGGAAATCTTCATTTAACATTTCAAAGAGATGTTCATACTTTTCTTGTTTGTCAGAAAAATTTATTTCTTTCAAGTATTCATCGGAAACCTCTGTTTCTGGTGAGTCATCAAATGAATCATACAGACTTTCTCTGATTGTCCTTGTATTGAGAATAAAGATTCTATATGCTTTTGATGACAAAGAGTAACCAAGAAAAATACCTTTTTCTGCTTTTCTGTCAAATTTTTCAAGGCTTTCAAAATCATTAAAAACAAAACATCTACAACCAAATGTATGCAAAAATTTTATACTTGGTATTCTTTCATTTATAATGTTGTACGGTGTTTTGTTGTGCCTTTTGTTGATTATGGATCTGTTTTGTGTAAAACATGCATTTGCTATAGCTTCTGCCCAAAAGTGAGTGGGCAATTTGGCATAAGCAAGCATGGTTCTGGTAGCTTCTACCAAGGTCCTATTCCTTCTTTCAACCACCCCATTCTGTTGGGGTGTTCTTGGAGCAGAAAAATCATGAGAAATTTCTTTACTTACAAGAAAATTCTCAACTTTTGCATTTTTAAACTCTGTTCCATTGTCTGATCTGATCCTTCTTACTGTTAATTTTAACAGATTTTCAATTTTCTTAATAAAATTAATGATCAGATCAGGAGTTTCGCTTTTCTTTCTAAAAAATTCTACCCATGTGTACCTGGAAAAGTCATCTACTATTACTAGTATGTATTTCTTTCCAGAAAAACTTTATGTACTTATGGGTCCACACAAATCCATGTGTAAAAGTTCCAAATTTTGTGAAATAGAAGACTCAGAAATTGATTTATGTGAGCTTCTCTTGGATTTTCCCATCTCACATGCTTCACAAATTTTATCCTTCTTTGAGGATATCAAAGGTAATCCTTTTACCAGACATTTGCTTGCTAGTTTGCTTAGGTTTTTGAAATTTAAGTGGGCAAGCCTTTTGTGCCATAACCAACTACTACCTTTGTTGAGTTTTGAAAATAAACATAGTTTTGGATGTTCACTTTCTTCTTTGAAGTCAAAATAGTAAATTGATTTTCTTATTCTTTTCCCACTTAAATAGATTTTATTATCATCTATACCTATTAACAAGCATTTTTCTGGTAAAAAGGTTACCTGAAAACATTTGTCACAGAATTGACCACAACTTAGCAAGTTATACTTTAAGCCTTCAACATAGGCTACTTTCTCTATGGTCAGACATCCATACCTTATGCATCCATATCCCATGATCCTTCCTTTCACTCCATTTCCAAAATTTACCATTCTACCCAGCATTGAAACAAAGTTGCTGAGTAAGCTCCTGTCCCCAGTCATGTGCTTGGAGCTTCCTGAGTCGCAGTACCAGATCTGCTGCACATGATGGTCCTGAAATGAAATGATTAGAGAGTTTTTGGTACCCAGGCATGCTTGGGTACTGTTTCTGATGGAATATTAATCACTTTATTTTTTCTTCTTCTTGTTTTTATATCAGAAACTCTGTTATGTGCTGAGCCACTAACAGATTTTACAGTTTTCTTTTGAAGATGGTGTTGAACAAGCTTCAGTATGTCAACACACATACACGAGTTATCAGAATTTTCTGATATTTCCTCTTGTGATGGAATGAGTGGATAATTTTGAAAAGATGAGTGAACTGCTTTTGGAGTTTTTACATATTTTTGACTGCATTCACTATTGTTTGCTTTGAAGTTTGGTTTTTCAAAAGAGTATTCAGAACAGGTTGTTTTGCAAGATTCAGATTCAGATTCTGATGTAAATTTATCAGAATTCTGATGAGTTGCTTTTACAAAGATAGTGGGTTTATTTCTATTTGATCATGTAGAACTTGTATAGCTTAAACCCTCTCCTTTGTTCTTTGGTGTGGACTCAATAAAATTTATGAACTCTTTAGCCTGTTGAAAACCTCTTACATTGATTTCTTTATCATTGATTTTCTTGTAAAGATCTTTTCTTTCATTTTCATAAAACTCAATTTTAGCTCTTTGATCTAAACTATCCTCTATAAGAAGTTGGTTTTCAAGAATGATTTTATTCAAAGTCCTTTGCAACTCATCAGATTTTCTAATATCTTATTGATGTTTTTCTTGCAGATTTAGAAAATATGACATGAGCTTATTTAGCTTGTGTTCAAGATCAAGATTGTCTAAATTTACCTTTTGTTCTGAAGTTTCTGGTAGTCCTTCAGAAAGTGCCATCAGGCAGAAATTTGCCAATTCTTCTTCTTCATCATCAGAAGAATCATCAGATAACCATGTATCTGTTCCAGCAATTAAGCTTACTTGTTGCTGCTTCTTTGCTTCTTCAAGCTTTTTCTCATAATAGGCAACATCCTTCAGCTTTTTGGTCTTGCATTCTGATGCATAATGACCTCTCTGCTTGCACTTGTAACACACAACTTCAGCCTTCCCTTTATCCTTAGATCTAAACTCTTCTTTAGATCTTCCATCCATCCTTCCTTTGTCACTCCTCTGGTATCTCTGGCTACCTCCCCTCAACCTCTGCTCAAATGTTTTGGTAAGCAGTGCTATTGCTTCAGCAAAAGCTGAAAAGTCTGATGATTCATCAGAAGTTTCAAGATTTTGGCTGTTTGATGGTTGTGGATCATTGGTTGTTGTTGATCTTTGTGAGTTTGAGATCAGAGCTAAAGATCCCCCTCTTTGAATAGTTTCTTCAAATATTTCTTCCTCTCTGGGGATCAAGATGTTGTATAAGTCATGAAGACTCATGTTTCCTAGTTCTAAGGTTGATGATAAAGTCATTGTTAGACTTCTCCATTCTCTAGGAAGGGCATCAAGAAATTTTATGTTTCTTTCATCGTTTGATTTTGTTATACCAAATTTCTTTAGCTCGTTTAAAAGTTTAGTAAATCTTTGATATGTATCATTAACCTTTCATTCGGCAAACTTTTAAACCTTTCATAAGATGAGACATTGTTTGTTCTCTTGTTTCTTCTCATCCTTTCTCCTCATTCACAAAGGTTTTCCAACTGATCCCATATTTCCTTAGCTGATGCACATGCATCAACTTGTGAAAATATGTCATTGGGGATGGCCATTATTAAAAGTGACTTTGCCCTTTCATCCCCAGTCACCAGGTCCTTGTCTTCCGCACTCCAGTTTATTTCACTTTTGGGAGCGCGGGAGGCAGGGATAGCTGGTGATTGGTCAGTTGCTGGAATAGCAGGTATATCAGTCATTGGTGTATGTGGACCCCTTTCAATGGATTGAAACAGAGCTCGGTCATGACCATTAAGGAAATTGACCATCCTGATTTTCCACTGGGGGTATTCCTCTCTGACCAGAGTCGGAGGTTTGGACATAGAACCAATGTTAAATGCATTATTCCAGGATTGAAAGCTGGCCATATTTAGAGAAAAGAAGATGAGCGATTGATCGTTTGAAAATAGTTTATTCAATCTGCTCTGATACCAATTGTTGGACCCAGTACGGCCTTAAAACAACTTCTTTTCATGTAATATGGCAAGTGATTTCAGTAGATGTGAAAAAGATGTGCGGAAATGGAAATCAGACTTTCAAGAAACAAGACCTACAGAATTATCAAGTTTATATCACTTTGAAAACAAAAGGGTTTACAAGGTAATTGTAAGATTATTATCTAGTACAAACGAATCTTGAATTCTGTGGGTGAGAGGGCAATGGAGTTTTGATATATGTGTGAATGCTAAGCTTCAAAGTCACTTTGCTTCTCCTGGTTGAGCCTTCTATTTATAGAAGGCTGGGTGCATGAATAAACAATAGTTTATTCATGCAATAATTCCTGCGAAAAGTGCCCAATTGACATATTCATTGAATCCAACGTTCAAGTTGTCTTTTTCATCATGATATCAATTAATGTCAACTTGCTTCAGTAAGTGTGGCAGGACAGAGCCAATTTCAGACAAGTGGGGTATTTCATCAGAATTCTGATAAACCACTTCATCAGAAATTCTGATGAACAAATCATCAGAAAACTCCTGATGATCAGAATCGTCAGAAACTGATGATATTTCATCAGAAATATCATCAGATCAATCAGAAGTGACCTTTTCTGATAATCCAATTCTGCTCTTGATCAACTTGTGATTCTTTGAAGTAGATGCTATGCATTCCAGTTGTCTCATCTGATCTTCTTTTTCTAGTTCGTGATCTTCAGGACTGTGATCTCTTCATAGATCCACTTGATTATGATTTTCTTCAATACTTACAAATAAAGTTTCCTAACACTTATGCTTGAGATTCTTCACTTTCCTGTCTTCAATCTGTAGAGGCCTTTCTACAAACTTAAGTTGTTCATTTACCTCTATATCTTTAAGAGGTACTATCAGTGATTCATCAGCTAAACACTTTTTGAGATTAGATACATGAAACATGTCATGTATACCTGCCATTTCCTCTGGCAGTTGTAGCTGATAGGCTGCAGGTCCTATTATTCTAATAATCTCAAAAGGTCCAACATACCTGGGACTTAGCTTTCCCCGTTTAATGAATCTTACCACTCCTTTCTAAGGAGAGACTTTCAACAATACTTTATTTCCTACTTGAAACTCCAAGGGTTTGCGTCGGTTATCAGCATAACTCTTCTGTCGATCACGTGCTGCTTTCAGTCGTTCCTTGACCTGAATAATCTTGTCAGTTGTTTCTTGTACAATCTCAGGTCCTGATAGTTGTTGTTCCCCAATTTCTGCCCAACAGACAGGGGTTCGATACTTTCGTCCATAAAGTGCTTCGAATGGTGTAGCATTTATACTTGTGTGATAACTATTATTATAAGAAAATTCTATTAAAGGTAAGTGATCACCCCAATTACCTCCAAAATCAATTACACAAGCTCTAAGCATGTCTTCCATTGTCTGAATTGTCCTTTCGCTTTGTCCATCCGTTTGAGGATGATAAGCTGTACTTAATTTTAACTTGGTTCCCATTGCCTTTTGGAAACTTGACCAAAAATGAGAGGTAAATCGGTTATCTCTATCAGAAACAATTGATAAAGGAATGCCATGTAAAGAAACAATTTCATTTACATATAGTTTAGCTAATTGTTCCATACTGAAAGTTTCTTTCGTTGGTAGGAAATGAGCTGACTTGGTTAGCCTATCTACAATCACCCAGATTGTATCATTTCCTTTCTTTGTTTTAGGTAATTTAGTAACAAAATCCATTGTTATCAATTCCCATTTCCACACTGGCATTTCTAATTGCTGTAACAAACCTGAGGGTTTCAGGTGTTCAGCTTTGACTTGTGAATAAGTTAAACATTTAGAAACATAGGTTGCTATGTCCTTTTTCATTCCTATCCACCAGAAATTTTTCCTTAAATCCTGGTACATTTTGTCATTTCCTGGATGCATCGTGTATTTAGACTTATGGGCTTCTTCTAATATACGATGACGTAGATTTCCTAATTTAGGTATCCACATTCTCTTTTTATGGAATCTCCAAATTCCATCTATTCCTTGTTCCAATTCTTTTAGCATACCTTTTAATTTTTCAGAATCATCCTTGATTACTGATTCTTGTGCTTCTCTTATCTGATCATTTAAATCTACTTGCAGATTTAATTTAAGAGAACGTACCTTTTTTGGCTTTTCATGATACTTTCGGCTTAAAGCATCTGCTACTACGTTTGCTTTTCCTTCATGATACTGGATATCACAATCATAGTCACTAAGCATCTCCATCCAGCGTCTTTGTCTCCTATTCAACTTCTTTTGCTTGAAGATATACCTTAAACTCTTATGATCAGTGAATATGGTAAAGTTACTACCATAAAGGTAATGTCTCCAAATCTTAAGAGCAAAAATTATAGCTCCTAACTCTAAATCATGAGTGGAATAATTCTCTTCATGATTCTTAAGTTGTCTAGATGCATAAGCTATAACCTTTTGGCGTTGCATTAATACACATCCATAGCCTAATTTAGAAGCATCACAGTAGACTACAAAGTCTTCAGTTCCTTCTGGTAATGCTAATATGGGGGTATGAGTTAATCTTTGCTTAAGAATTCTAAAGGCTTCTTCTTGTTTTACTCCCCATTCAAACTTAACAGATTTACATGTTAGCTTAGTTAAGGGAATGACTATTCTAGAGAAATCTCGAATAAACCTTCTATAATAACCGGCCAATCCTAAGAAACTTCTAACCTCGGTTGGTGACACAGGGATTTTCCATTTAGTAATTGCCTTAATTTTTGTTGGATCTACATGAATTCCTTCATGATTAACTAAATGTCCAAGAAATTGTACCTGTTCTAACCAAAACTCGCACTTTGAAAATTTAGCGTAAAGCTTTTCCTTTCTTAATAGACTTAAAAGTGCGTGCAAATGCCTTGCATGATCTTCTTTACTCTTAGAGTAAATTAGAATATCATCTATAAAGACAATTATGAATTTATCCAAATATGACTTACATATTCGGTTCATCCTGTCCATAAATGCGGCTGGGGCATTGGTTAAACCAAATGGCATGACAGTAAATTCATAATGGCCATACCTCGTTCTAAAAGCGGTTTTAGGAATGTCCTCTTCCTGTACCTTTAATTGATGATATCCTGACCTTAAATCGATTTTAGAGAAAAATCGAGCTCCTTGCAGTTGATCAAACAGATCATCGATTCTTGGTAATGGATACCGATTCTTAATCGTGACCTTGTTTAATTCATGGTAGTCAATGCACATACGCATTGATCCGTCCTTCTTTTTAACGAACAATATAAGCTCCCCATGGCGACGAACTTGGTTGTATGAATCCTTTCTCCAACAATTCATCTAATTGTTTCTTTAATTCTTGCATTTTTGCAGGTGCCAACCGATAAGGTGCTTTAGCAATTGGTGATGTTCCTGGTATTAAATGGATTCTGAATTCAACTTCTCTGTCTGGAGGTTGCCCTGGCAATTCTTCTAGAAATACATCTGAAAACTGAGATACTACTGGAATATCTTTTAAATCCTTTCCTTTAGTGTTAGTGATTATAGAAATCAAATACACTAATGATCCTTTTCTTATATAACTGGCAGTTTTCATTACAGAGATGAATTTAGTGGACCTAGAGATTTTATCTCCTTTAATTGTGATCATTTTACCTTTTGGTGAATTTACTTGAATTGACTTTTGATCACATAATATACTGGCTTTATTGGCTATTAACCAATCCATTCCTAAAACAACATCGAATCCTGCCAGATTCATGGGATAAAGATTTGCAATAAATTTCTGATTTAAAATTTCTATGCTTGCTCCCTGCAAGATTTCAGAAATTCTAACGGTTTCTCCATTGGCTGTCTCTACTAAGCATTCTTGTGGTAGTTTAGTTAATGATTGATTTAAAAATTTGCAAAACGATGTATTAATAAAACTTTGGTTTGCACCAGAGTCAAATAATACTTTAGCAAATATATCATTAACTAAAAACGTACCAGCTATGACATCTGGAATCATTTTGGCTTCATCTGCAGTCAGAACAAATGCTCTAGCATTTTTAGTATTCTTGTTGTCTAGAGCTGGAGCTAATTTTGGACAATTTTGCTTGATATGACCTTGTTCTCCGCAATTGTAACATACCATGCTGTTAGCTTTCTTCCTGCAGTTTTCTTCCTTGTGTCCCGATATTTTGCAAAAGTTACAATATATGGAGCATCTTTCGGAATGCTTTCTTTTGCAATACCTACAGTAAGGTGCAGAGGTAGAACCTATATTTTTTCCACGGTTAGAATTTCCAGAACGAAATTCTTGTGTGAGCTTTTGGGTTAGGTTCCTTCTTTGATTTTCTTCTTGGGTACGGACTAATTCATATGTCAAGGTATTTGCTAGTTCTACTGCTTCTTCTATAGTTTGAGGTCTAGCTGCCTTGACTACGTGTCTTATCTCTCCAATTAATCCCCAAATATAACGGGAGATTAATACTGGTTCTGGTGAAGCAAGAGTTGGCACTATTCTGGCATATTCAAAGAATATTTTAGTGTATCCCTTACTATCCACACCAGTCATCCTAAGGTTTAGGAATTTGTTTGCTATTCTTTCCTTTTCATTAGGTGGGCAGAATTTCCTTTCTACCTTGTCCTTAAATTCTTCCCATTCCATATTGTAGGTTTTATCACTTCCTTTTGTTTGGAGGATTGTGTTCCACCATTCTAGTGCTGCATTCTTAAACAGATTAGAAGCAAACAGTATCTTATCTTCTTCAGCACACTTGCTTATCCTTAAGACTGCCTCAGTCTTTTCTATCCAGCGTAAGGTTGCAATGGCCCCTTCGTTGCCCGAGAATTCCATTGGTTTACAAGACCAGAATTCCTTATAAGAACAACCATAAGGCATGGTTCTTCTTCATTTGGGAATGGGCATTTGAAGTACAGGTCCATTGTTCACGTTGTTTTCTGGTTCGCTTGGTCGCTTACTGCTATGCTTACTTTTATTATCAGCATCCTTAACAGTTTGAAGAATAAATGGCATTGCATCTATAATTCCTTGTGCTACTATGTGTTGGATAGCACTATTATCCATCTGGTTTCCATTGTTATTGATGCTTGAATTTTCATTAACCACGTTAATGTTACTCTGGTTATCATTATTCAGATTTCCTTGATTCCCTTCATCGGCCATCTGAATTTTAAACATTTATCCCATATTAATATCACAAGATAATAGGTAATATCGTAATTCACATGACACGCAATCTAGCCAAAAACGTCGATCATTGCGACTTGTACTCTATTTTCATATACTATGCGTCTATTACACACTAGTACTGAAATAAATATTACAATACCAACAGAAAGAAAATTACACTAATAGTACTATGCATCCGTACACACATAATTTTTATTTTATTTTTATTCTATTTTATTATTATTATTACTATTACTGTTTCTACCATCACATTCACGGGTATGGATTCATCCAAAAATCCATATTGCGCTGATCGTATTTCCATACGAGACGCTCTCCCACCTGACGCATTCTCTCACTGCTTTCTAAAATTTCCTCCCCAAAAGTCCTAAGTTCTTGCACGTTTTCTGCACTCATTGGGGGTGCAGGTTCTAGGACTGGGTTTGGAATCTAGGGTGCGGGTTCCTGATATGGGGGTGAAAGTGCCTGAAATCGGTAAGGATCTTCTAAGATCTCCCTAATATAATCATCATGGTAATAGGGATCTAAAGGGTCCATACCTGGGTAGGCTCCTATGTTCTGTATGGGTGTGTCTTCATGAATAGGGTAACGTTGCACAAAGTCCCTATTATCGTCCCACCAGGGGTCGTAATTTGGATCTAGGGGGTTTGGTGCAGGTATCCTAGGGATTTCTTCTAGGTTAAAGTCATGCATCTCCACTTGGTTTTCCGGGTTTTCTATCTCCATGGGTTGGTTTGGGTTTTGTGGTTGCGGGGCTACTAGTTGTTCCAGACTCGGGTCAGCAGCAGTTGTAGCTAGGATATGGAAATTGGCTAGGCTTCTATTAAGCATATCCTGTGTATGGGCATCAGTCTTCCGCTTAGCAGCTGCTAAAACTCTTTGCTGTTGCAACTTTCGCATTCTCTTCCTACGAGCAAAGGCTTCCTTACTGAACCATCCTCGTTTCTTATGAGGGAATGGCTCTTCTGACTGAGCTCTAAAAGCTAACACTCCTTCTTCCTGATTAACAGAATACCCAGAAAGGGCAGGCTGTGAAGAAGTACCTTCACTCTTAGGTGAATCAGACAATTGATGACTCATGTCTGAGGGTCCTTGATCACTCATACTGTAAACTAACAAATAGTCAAATAACACATAACAAATAAATACAGTTATGCACGTATTTACTTAATTTCCTAACACAAAATTTAGAATTTAAGTGTCAGCAGAACACTTCTTTGGCTCAGACCAGTGGCTAGGCTCTGATACCACCTTCTGTCGCAACCCCCGATCCCTTATCTGTCCCGGGAACGGGCGGACGCGAGTTCAGAGTTTGGTGGTATCAGGTGTTTAATCTTGCAGCGGAATTTACATCAGGACCGTAGTTAGGAAATGTTTATCAGAGTAAAACCACCATATTTGATATTAATAATAAAATGGGCAAAACCCAAGTTTCTTATTACAATACATTTATAGGGACAAACCCTATTTTATTGAATTTAAAACATCGTTTATTAGGTAACTTTTATAGCCACATTTTTTCCAAGCCTTCAGTGCTTTCCAACTGGCTTTTCACTAATTGGCTGTTCACATTGGTGGTGTTTGTTTTTTGGCCAAAAGTGCTTCTGGCCACTTATGTCTGCGTCGCGCAAACGCGGGCAGACGTTTGATGTCTGCAGCTTGTTTGTTTTCCGGAAGCACTTCTCACCAAAAAGGTCTTCCCCACCTCTTCCCCACGCAGACCTGTCCATATGTTTGCAAACCTCTTCTCACCTTCAAAACACAGACACCCTCCACAGACCTCTTCTCTCTTCTCACTTCTGCATCCCCGCCACCACCTCCACCACCACATCTCCGCCACCACCTCCACCCCCACATCTCTGCCACTGCCTCCACCTCCGACACCACCACCACATCTGCAAACAAAACCCCCAAAACCCCCAAACATCTCTGCCACCATCTTCATCTTCATCTGCAAACAAAACCCCCAAACATCTCCGCCACCATCATCTTCATCCGCCACCAGCATCTTCATCTTCATCTTCATCTTCATCTGCATCTGCATCCATCTCCGCCACCATAGAAGCAAAACCCCCAATCGGTGGTGGTTGTTGGTTGTGGTTAACGGCTAGGGTTTGCGGTGGTGGTTAGCGGCTAGGGTTTGCGGTGGTGGTTAACGGCTAGGGTTTGCGGTGGTGGTTGTTGGTTGTGGTGGTGGCAGGTGGACGGTGGAGGAGGTGACGGTGGTGGCTGTGGTGTAGTGGTGGCGGTGGTGTAGTGGTGACGGTGGTGTAGTGGTGACGGTGGTGGTGGTAGATGAAGGCAGAGGGAGGAGAGAGAGATCGAGGGAGGAGAGAGAGATCTGTGGTGTTGTGTGTGAAGTGTGTGTGAAGATCTTTTTGTATAAAAAAACAAACTCTCTTCTCCTTGCAGATTGCAGACATTTGGTCCACCTCTTCTCCTGCAGATGCCTGCAGATGTGGTCCGCAGACTGCAGACCTTTTCCCGCAGAAAAAACAAACAGCACCATTGTGTTACCTGTAACGCGTTTTAAAAACATTTGTCAGTCGAAAATACCGGTGAGTGAATCCCAGTTTAATCAAGAAACATTTATCAATTAAAACAGTATTGAGAGCGATCACATTGTTTATGTCTACACAATTACTCATTCAGTATTTGTCACTCGACCGGATCTATGGCTATGGTCAAATTACCCATTGGCTAACTCGTCGTCCAATGGTAATGTACTGTCATTCCGACTATTACTACTACTCGTAGTAATAAATTTTGTATACAAAACCCCATAATACCGGCAGCAATTGAAGAACTACAAAGACTCAGTCACTGCTTTAATCACATTGTAAACATTTAAGGTTTTGTAAAACATTCCAAAAAGGTTAACAAAAAGAAGATAAACTCACATTGCTATCTTAGACTTCTTGTAAGGGTTTTCTGGATATAATCTATAATTTATACATATGTACATTGGTTAGTATCATAACCCTTTGAAAATATTGATGATACCCTCCCCGAGACGGCATTCCAACAACTACGTCGGGCAGAACCACGACAGTTGTTACGGAACCCTAAATCAATCGGGCAGCGTAACTATTACGAAATTGGGGTTATAATACTTACAACGGAGCAGAACCTTGCTAATTAAGGGTATAATACCCGACTATAACTTCTACTTACTTCAGAAATTGAGATTGAGAATGAATTGTGAGCGACGGAAAACGAAAACTGATGCGTTCTATTTATAGTTGCTGAATTCGACATTCAGGCGGCCCGCGTAAGGTAAGGGAAAGCCTTACGCGGCCCGCGTCAACACCTGGTCAACCTATAGCTTATCCGGCTCAACCTATAGACCCGCCACGATGTCGACACGTGTCAGCTCAGGGCTGCGCCACCATTTTGATCTCACGCGGCTCGCGTTAACTTAAACGGGGTCGTACGCGGCCCGCTTGAACTTAAAAAGTCAACGAAGTCAGGTTCTAGCCCTTATACCGCCCGCGTAAGTGGTTGAGGTGGGTCTACGCGGCCCGCCTTAACTTACTATTTCTTGTTTTTAATTTATTTTATATGTTATAACATATTTCGGGCTTGGTTTTCACATACGGGGTATATTATAAGACATATTGGGTCTTTTTACAATAAACTAAGGTGTCGGAAATATTTATGAGGGTGTTGGTTTTACCGAGGGTTGTTACAGGTGTCACGCGATTGGGGGCGTGAGCAAGCCGAAGCGAGCATGGTAGCTGGCGCGAGTGGGCTTGTTTAGGGGTGCTATTGGTGAAGTTACCACAACAGGCTCGAGTGAGGGGGCGCGAGTGGGCAAGTTGATGAGTAGGCGTTTAGTTAGCGTCATGTGTCACAATATTAAAGGATGAATCCAGGCTTCAGCCACAACACATAGTCTTACATGTTCTATCAATGATATATGTTGGCTAGATCGATAAGTTGGTCTCATTGATGTCGTGTTAGGTTTCCGGGACATGTTTGTGGTTTCCTAGCTTTGCATTATTGACTAAACTAGGGTTGTTCAAAAAACTCGTAGCTCGCTCGAAACTCGGTCGAAAAAAGTTTGAAGAAAGCTCGGCTAAAAATTGGCTCGGTTGTAAATGACCTAGCTTGGCTCGGCTCGGTTTGTAAACGAGCCGAGCTCGAGCTTGGCCTGACTCGGCTCGTGAGCTGACTTGATAAGATTTACATCCTTCATTTTTTTTTGTCTCACGTCGCTTAGAAAACAAAAACTAAAGGAGTATTTCCCCTATAAAAGAAGGTAAAGACAATGTACAAAGTAAATTATATTTAGCCATATGGTTAAAATAAAAATGACATTATGGCCCTTAGTCTATGAAGAAATTCATTTTTAAGGACTTTTTAAGTAGTAAATTTTGCGGTTCTTTGTTAGTTCGAGCTAGATCGAGCCGAGTCGAGCTAGCTCGAATTCTAATCGAGTCGAGCTCGAGCCTCAAATCTCAGCTCGATCCGAGCCAGCTCAAATCAAGTTCGAGCCGAGCTCGAGCTGGTTTTAGCTCGGCTCGACTCGACTCGTTTACAGCCCTAGAGTAAACTCTCATATGCATTTCTCAAAGAAAGGAGATTGGAGTCTCACGAATCTATCTTAATAATTTTTGTTATCAACTAGTTGATGCCGGGAGATAGCCGAATAATTCTCAATCAATTAAAAAACACAACTATAATTTTGTTAGGAAAAAAAACTAAAACAATGATAAGACCGTAATTTTCGGCTCAGGGCAAAACTGTAATTTTTCAGGACTAATGAGCGAGTGTTAGCCAGCTCTTTGACACAAAAATAAAATAAAATTAAATGGAGTAAACCAATTAAAACAAAAAAGTTTTACAGTTTTGCTAAAAAAATAAAACGATGGGAAAAGCGTAACTTTGAATCGAGGGCGAGATGATAATTGTAATTCAGGGATGAAATCGTAAATTAAAAGGACCAATGGGGGAGTGCCAGGCACCTGCCGGCATGACTGCAAATTTACACCGGAGGCAAATTTACACTTTAACCAGGAAAACAAACAAAAATGATGGAGAAAATGTAAATTTAAGTTGGGGGAAAAATCGTAACTTAGCTGTGAGAAAAAAAAACTAATGACAAAACTCTAAATTTAAACGGGGCAAAATCGTAATTTTTAACCGAGGGCAAAATTGAAATTTTTAGCTGGGTGCAAAAGCGTACTTTTATTTTTATGTGGGGGGTAAAAACATAATTTTGAACTGATGGCAAAATCGTAATTTTAAGGGAAAAAACTAATGGTAAAAGTGTAAATTTAAACGGGGCAAAATCGTAAATTTTAACCGAGGGCAAATTGAAATCTTTAGCTAGGAGCAAAAGCGTTAATTTATTTTTAAGTGGGGGTAAAAACATAACTTTGAACTGATGGCAAAATCGTACTTTTAAGGGAAAAACTAATTGCAGAAGTGTAAATTTAAACGGGACAAATTCGTAATTTTGAACCGAAGGGAAAATTTAAATATTTAGGTGGGAGCAAAAACGTAAATTTATTTTTATGTGGGGGCAAAAACTTATTTTTAAACTGATGGCAAAATCGTAATTTTAAAGCGAGATAAAAACGCAAATTTGTTGGGCCAATAGGAGAGTGCCAGGCAACTGCCTGACACTATTACCTTAGCCGCCCATTTCAGCCAATAATGGGCGAGCACTATTACCGCCCATGAAAATTGTATATGTTGAAAATAAAAATTACTCCAAGATATTTTAAAATATGCAAATAAAAGTGAAATTTTATTTTATGTTAGGAAAAAGAAGACAAGGGTGGCGGGATGCATCATTGCCGTAACCCTAATACTCTGTTTCCGAGTCTTATTTAACAGAGGAAAGTGAGGGAAAAGAGATGAAAATATAAAAAAACCATGTTCTCGAGTTTCATTTAACAGGGGGAGGGGATGGAAAAGGAGGAAAAATGGAAGAAAATATGACCATATATTAATCCTCTCAAATTGAAAATATTAAGAGAGAAAATTTTCTTTCCTCTTCCCCTATTAAATAAGACTCGAGAACATAGTGTAAAAGAAGTAAGTGTTAGGGTATGGAAAATAGTGATTACAAATTCATAACCCATAATTAAATAGCCACCCCGTCAGATGTCTAACAATTATTTAGCTTTTTTTTTGGACGGCGACTTTCACAACAGACAGCAAGGCCGCTACTACCTATAAATCGTAGCTACCATCGCCCCACTCCCGCAACCAAGACTATGTTGTCTTAACCGGGTCCACGCTTGGTGCATTAGAGTTTGGCTTGGCGTCCCCCGAGAAAATTTCCAGCTCCCTGCCAAGACAGGAGTTGCACCCTCCGCAAGAGCTGACACTCTCCGGAGTAAATGCACTGTAATAGAAAATTCGGGCGCTCCTCAGGATCGAACCGGCGCCAAAGAACAATTATTTAGCTAAGGCTAAGTTTACCCGTAATAATTTTGTAACTTCTTTATAATGTTTCACTATAAACCATATTATAAATTAGGAATATTACATGTTTTATGGAATGTACTTCATGTATAGGGAGTTTTTTTTTAAACTTTAATTTTTCACTTCTAACTCAATGGTTTACATTTTTTGCATTTTAAGCTTTTTGTTTTTTACTTTTAACCCAAAATTTTTCATCTTTTGTAATTTAACCCCAATACATTTTTATTTTCAACTTTGATCCACGTATTTTTCAACTTTTGCAAATTTTTTTGTTTTACGTTTCGTTCTAATTTTGCGAGTAAACACACCGTAACGTACATGTGGATTTCAAAGTTTTTTTTTTACTATTTTTTTCCATTTGACAAGACCGTCACAACGCGTTTATTTTCCCTGTTTAACATGTTCGTCGCAACGCGCGTTGTCTTAGATCGACTTAGTTAATCTTTTTCTATTTTTGCATTCCAGTCTAATTTCATTCGCATTAACATGTCGCAACTGGCATACGTGATTCAACGATTTTACGCATGCTTTTCATTCGGTGTTATTTTTTTCCTTTTTATTTATTGTTTCCTTTTAATATTAATAATAATAATATTCTACTTTTTGAACATATGATGGGTACTCTATTCAATATTAATAACTAGGGGATAACCCAAGCTTCGCAGCGGGACAACGAGAATTCGATATCATTTTGACTCATTAGGGTACCAATACTCGTTCTATTAACCAACTAAAGTTGAAATACGCCCAAAAGATTGTTTATAAATGTTTTACATCGACTGAAAATAATCAAAAGAATGTTTATAAATGTTTTACATCAACTAAAAACAATGAAAGTAAATACCGGTTTCGATAATATCTATACTTATACTGATTTTGTTTGGTCAGAATCGATGTTGTTTTTTAGAGTATCGACACACTACCAACCCTTAAAAAACACTCTATTTTAAATACAACTACGTTGTCAAAAATTATACCAAACCAAACACAACCAAATATGCATTTTTTAAATTGTACAATTATAAAAACAAATACATATCGGTATCGGTGTTGTTCAGACGTTATCGGTTCAATTCTCACGGTAAATTAAAAAAGTTTAACTATATTTCGGATCGTAGATAAAAATAACCATGTCGTAGCGGTATATTCGAAATTATAAAACATATTATATTACTAAAGTATGCCATATCGAGAGAATCTTAAAAAACGAATACGGTACCAATACAAATGTTCTTCGAACGATATCAGTTTGTTCCTTTTTGTAAAAAAATAAGAAATCAATTATATACGTTCGCTCGAATAAACCTTTTTCGTAGATTTTAATAAGTACGTCACAACGTGTGTTCCAAATTTATCAGTCGATCATATCTAGAACATAAAAAAAACATTGTTTTGAATATTAGATTCTCTTAATTGATTAACTTATTAATTAATTATATTAATATATTTCAACCATCCAAGGGATCCATTGAATGCTGATCTCTTTCATTCAGTACACCTGAACAAATCATACGATTTGTCCCTCACGAATCGTGCAAATTGTAACAAAACTCGTACTATAAAGTATAAACTATGAATCTGCACGGGTTAGTAATTAGCACAAAAACAATTATACAACTCCCACTTCATAAATCAAGTGGTACAAAACAAAACAAATACATCCTTTATCGATTAATTAGCCTGCCTATAAACTTTACCAAAACTTAAACCTACCATGTGCACTAATCCTACTTCACATATTAACCACAAAACTAAAATACACGATTGCGTTTAACTTATTTCTCTACATCTTGATACAAGTTTGTTAGATATTTTAGTGTAATTTGTTGATCAGTTCTGTTAAAACATGAGAGAAAACATAAAAAACATACATGTTACAGAAGACAGTGCGGAGGAGAATCCAGTGAGAGAAGAAGCCATAGAGTTCGACATCTTTGTCAATGTGATCTGGTTCCTCTTTAGGGTGCTGACTGATGATGGTAATGATCAAACCGAATAGGGAGTTCGGTTATGGAGAGGGAGGCCGAAAACTGATGTTAAGATAATTAGGTTATGTGTCTAACCTTAAAACCTCTACATAAGTCTCCTTATATAAGCACCCAAGAGGAAACCTAATTAGTTAATAAGGGTAATATGGTCCATCAACAATTACCAACTAATTATTTAATAGGTTGTTATATATTTTGATCTATATAATGTAATTTTTATAATGGCTACTAGATTAAATATTAAATCATAATACATTTAATCTTACATATCTTTAGTACTAATATA